>JAVANC010000009.1:10329924-11723837 GCA_033319125.1 Parnassius glacialis
TGCGTGCGCGTGCGTGCGCGTGCGTGCGCGTGCGTGCGCGTGCGTGCGCGTGCGTGCGCGTGCGTGCGCGTGCGTGCGCGTGCGTGCGCGTGCGTGCGCGTGCGTGCGCGTGCGTGCGCGTGCGTGCGCGTGCGTGCGCGTGCGTGCGCGTGCGTGCGCGTGCGTGCGCGTGCGTGCGCGTGCGTGCGCGTGCGTGCGCGTGCGTGCGCGTGCGTGCGCGTGCGTGCGCGTGCGTGCGCGTGCGTGCGCGTGCGTGCGCGTGCGTGCGCGTGCGTGCGCGTGCGTGCGCGTGTGTGCGTGTGCGTGTGCGTGTGCGTGTGCGTGTGCGTGTGCGTGTGCGTGTGCGTGTGCGTGTGCGTGTGCGTGTGCGTGTGCGTGTGCGTGTGCGTGTGCGTGTGCGTGTGCGTGTGCGTGTGCGTGTGCGTGTGCGTGTGCGTGTGCGTGTGCGTGTGCGTGTGCGTGTGCGTGTGCGTGTGCGTGTGCGTGTGCGTGTGCGTGTGCGTGTGCGTGTGCGTGTGCGTGTGCGTGTGCGTGTGCGTGTGCGTGTGCGTGTGCGTGTGCGTGTGCGTGGGCGTGTGCGTGTGCGTGTGCGTGTGCGTGTGCGTGTGCGCGTGCGCGTGCGCGTGCGTGTGCGTGTGCGCGTGCGCGTGCGCGTGCGTGCGCGCGTGCGTGCGCGCGTGCGCGCGTGCGCGCGTGCGTGCGTGCGTGCGCGCGTGCGTGCGTGCGTGCGCGCGTGCGTGCGTGCGTGCGTGCGTGCGTGCGTGCGCGCGTGCGTGCGTGCGTGCGTGCGTGCGTGCGTGCGTGCGTGCGTGCGTGCGTGCGTGCGTGCGTGCGTGCGTGCGTGCGTGCGTGCGTGCGTGCGTGCGTGCGTGCGTGCGTGCGTGCGTGCGTGCGTGCGTGCGTGCGTGCGTGCGTGCGTGCGTGCGTGTGTGTGTGTGTGTGTCTATACGAGGGAGAAGGTGAGTAGTATTCATCATAGTAATAATAAACCTAGCAAGCTAACAGCATAGCAAAGTGGCGAAGCAATCAGCTTTGTAGTGGTTTCTAACGGTTGCCGTTGAGCAATCAGTTTCAAAATAGGAGGTTCAGATGCCTGGGTGATCAGTAATCGATTGCTGAAAACAGAATTTGAAAATTCGAAACCGTTCTCGAGATAATCGTGGGACAGACGGACAGACGGACAGACGAACAGACGAACAGACGGACAGACGGACAGACGGACAGACATCGTGAAATCAATAAGTGTCTTCGCAAGCTTTGCCACTTAATAATTATAATAAGAAGACATCAATTGATGGTGTATAAATAGCACATTATAAAAAGTAATTCAATTATTTAGAGATTTTAATAAGTCTTCGGTTTCATCATAATTTTGTTTTGAAGCCATTTCAAAAGAGTTTTTTTACATTGATTTTTATTCAAAGTGTATAAGTTTAGTTGCTTATTTATTTTATTGTACATGAATGGACCAAGAAAACAAAAATATTTATGTGCATAGGAATGTTTAAAGGTAACAGTATGGCACACTTTTTCTTCTCTTTGTTAATTGAGATGAGGTAACATTTAATAGCATGTGTTGTTTTAAAATTGTAAGATAAATGAATAATTGTCGGACTGTTAAGACTTCACAGCTTTTATATAGTTAATAAGTCGGATAAAGAATGGATCGAAAAGTACAAACCTTTAGAACTGCTCTCTGAGCTCTTTCTAGGGGAATTAATGTAATTTTTGAAGTTCCGCCCCATATTGTTATACCGTAAGTTATAATGGATTGACACAAAGCAGTGTATATTTGTTTCACTAGTTCGTGTTTAGCTACATGTCTCAGATTTTTAAAGACGTATATTAGTTTTCGGACTCGGGACGTTAATACATCTAAATGTTCTTTAAAGCTCAATTGGTAATCAATAAGAATACCCAAATACTTGACACAGTGAGTTCTAGATAAAGGTAAGCAGGCGCACGGTATTCCTAAAGGTTTCGTTAAATTTAAACAGGTGTGAGCTGTTAACTTATAGTTAATTGTTGACTGAGGGTCATTGGTCATGGAAAAGGCGATGAATTTAGTTTTGTTAATATTAAGAGATAGGTAGTTATTACGCAACCAAACTGAAACAGTGTCAGTCCCAGTTTGAGCATTATCAAAGGCTTCCTTCCATGCACTTGCTCCAAATAGGAGTGCTGTATCATCAGCATATGATATGATTTTGTCATGGAAGGATTTGAGTTTCAGAAGGTCATTTATGTAGACGAGGAATAGAATCGGTCCTAGGATACTCCCCTGAGGTACTCCATAACTGACAGGCACATCAGAACTAAATTGGTTATTTATTGTAACACATTGAAGTCTTTCAGTTAGATAGCTTTCAAATAATTTTAGTTGTGTGCCCCGTATACCGATTTTTTCAAGTTTTATTAGCAGTATGGGGATAGAGACCGTGTCAAATGCTTTCGCAAGGTCCAGAAAAACTCCAACAGTTTTATTGCCTTTGTCTAGATTTTTGATAATATAATCGGTTAATTCATGTACCGCATCGTTGGTGGACTTTCCGGATCTAAAGCCAAATTGACAGTTTGATAGAATATTAAAATGCTCTAGGTATTTTACAATTTGGATATTAATTAGGCTTTCTAATATTTTTGAGATAGACGGAAGTATAGAAATAGGCCTATAATTATTCACACGGTCTCTATCTCCAGATTTATATATCGGGTGAATTATGGATTTTTTTAAATAGCTAGGGAAAATTCCGTTCTTGATTTATGGAATCAATAAACATAGAATTACATGGTAATTTTATTTTTTATTGATTAATGTTTATTTTTATCCGTGTTCGTCACTGTGAAATTTTTACGCCTGCAGCGTCAAAAGTGCGAGATATCTATTATTGAGATAGTAAACCCGCCTGCCAAGCGAAACTTAAGTGAAATTCTCTTTGCAACTGGAGAAGACCGTGCCCAGTCGTCATTGTCGAATAAGAATTAATAGGAAATATTCTATAACTGACATATACGATACACGAACTGGATTTTATGTATTGATTACCATCTTCCTATTCGTGGTTCGCATTTGACTTTTTTATTTTAGTGGTGAAGCCACGCTACAGTTATATTATGGTTGGATATGGTATGGATCGGTTCGTCCGGGCAAGGACCACGTTCTCACAGAATACCAGCGTAAAATAGCGGCTTATTGCTACTGTGTTTCGTATGGTGTGTGTAGAGAACCGGAGACCCTTTTAACTGGAAACGAGGCATTCCATCTTAGACCTCAAGGTTGGTAACACATTTACATTTTGTTTCTTAATAGAGAATAGAAATGTGGCCTATGAACCTCAGCATTTACTTACCACCAGGTGGTATGTGTGCTTTTTTGGCACCCTCATTTTTAGGGTTCCGTACCCGAAACGTAACCAACGGGGCCCTATTACTAAGTCTCCGCTGTCCGTCCGTCCATCCGTACGTCCGTTTGTCTGTCGTCGGGCTGTCATATGATCCGTAATAGATAGACAGTTGAATTTTTACAGAATGTGTATTATTTCCGTTGTCACTATAACAACAAATAATAAAAATTAAAAATAAAAAGAAATTAAAGGTAGTCTCCCCTACTAGAAAAATGTTTTATTTTACCTACATAGTATTTTAAATCTTGTACGATGGTACAGAACCCTTCATATCATGCACGAGTTTGACTCGCATTTGGCCGGTTTTTATCGACCGAGTTCAAAAAAGAGTAGGTACTCAATTCGACTGTATGTTTTTTTATGTGTGTTACCTCATAATTTTGTTCTACGTGAACCGATTTCGGTGATTCTTTTTTTTTTGTTTGAAAGCTAGTGCTTCTCATGTGGTCCCATACAAATTTGATCAAGGTCTGACTAATAGTTTTTGAGTTATCCTTAATAATATGTATTGAAGTGGGTTAAACAAAACTTTTAATTTTAAATTATAAGAAATTAGCTTTTCTACCGACTTCCAAAAAGGAGACGGTACTCAATTCGACTGTATGTTTTTGTTTTTTTTTAATGTGTGTTACCTCATAACTTTTTACTGGGTGAACCGATTTCGATGATTCTTTTTATTTGAAAGCTGGTACTTCTCGTGTGGTCCCATATGAATTTGATCAAGGTCAGACTAATGGTTTTTGAGTTATTCTTAATAACTTATATTAAAGTCGGCTGTACAAAATTTTTAATTTTAAATTATAAATCTACTGCTTAAGATGATATCACGAGAGGAATGATATATCATTAAAAAACGGTATCATTGCTGAATTAGATTTAGTTAATATAAATATTGATACATAAACATACATAAAGCAATGCAAACACGATTTTATTAATATGAATATCTCTTTATTTCCTCACTATAAACTCTAGACAGGAGGTATTTGTCACTTAAATTTAAGTTCTAATTTTAGCTACAAATACATTTAGGAAAAGTTACTTTAAATCACTTGAGGGCAAGTTATAACAGGCTGGAATTGAAATTATTGGCATTTAAAAAATAATAATACTGTTGTTACGCCATTACGCATAGATTAAAAAAAACTAAAACATATTGGTCAGTAATTCAATCAATCATTATTTCAAATAAATACAAAAAAAAATATAATAAAATAAATAACAAGCACCAATAAGTCGGTAATTTTTAAACTTAAACTTGTTTTATTATTTTTTTTTCTGCGTTATTACTAATGTAATTTACTTTACATTTTTTTTAATATGACAAGAATTACTGGTTCAATAAATGCCAGTAACTTCAATTTCACTCTGAAGAAATTAAAATTTTGGATATTATCTTTCAACGTGTAGATTATTTTAATAACTACTTTAAAATTCAAGCCACAGTATCGCAAATTGAAGAGGATCAAAGCTTACATTAAGACAGTTAATGTTGTAATACTGGTTTAAGGAATACTGATGAAGCGATTTCGAAGTTTGAAACGGAGAATTTATTAACACGTAAATATTTCAACAATAAATCCATACTCTTTATCAACATTTATCTTTTATTACTAATTTTAAAAGATGGCAACTAATTTATACAGTATAATAATCTTAAGTTCTATTTTTTTTAAATATTCAGATTAAAATAGGCCCCTTCGCAATATAAGACGAAAATAAACTATTGACAAACTGAAGTTTTTTACAATTTGTGATAATGAATTTGAGAAGAATTAAAATTTCTGATACAAGCTTAGTTAGATAGTTATATTTTTAGCCAAATGGGTAATGCATGAAAAGTTACGTAACTAAATAATTGGGATAAGACGGAAATTCGCAGCAATATGCCAGTAGAATTAAGATTCTTGGTGCAAGATCTTAATGGGCATCACGACGCCTCCTGCCAGGGCCACCGGCGTAGTTGGCGGCCGCGATTCCCATGAGGTGCTTGGCTTGAAGAGCGCCGGAGTATCCACGGCTGAGACCCAAGTCCAGAGCACGCTTCTCGCTGTTGAAAAATAACAATACACATTTTAATGAGGGCTAATAATTTTCTGCTCACCAGATGTCGCTAGTTGACACTGAGGTAAAGTTTCTTGTTACACAATCTCATTTAACTGAGTTGTTAGTTTTTAATAAAAGTTTATCAGTTTCTAGAGTATTATATTAATATAGAAAACAATGCCTCAGTGGTTTGCACTTTAATTTTTTGAAAATTGTTAACTGTTTTTTAATTTTTCTACTTTTATGAATATCTGTGGTTTGGTTTGTTTATTTTTAATCTTATTAATATAATTTAGAGATAGTAGTACAGAAAGAAACAGTGACCTTTACATTTTCCGAATAAATTAACTTCCACGCTATGTAATGTGTCAAATATTATACTTTATTTTTATCTGGCGCCGCTTTGGTGGCAGAAAAAGTCATGGATGCCCTCATTGTGTGGATTGTGTAGCGGCGCGGCGGTGTAAGATAATCCACTACTACATATCGGTCCGTGGGAGTCATAAAAGGCGATAGAGGTTAACAAACCAGGAGATGGGGAGCATCGTCTTAGGAGCAAGCCTTTTTCTTATGACAGCATTAATAGAGATGATAATCGTACATAGCATAAATATTTAAATAATAATAAATTATCCCTTTTGTTAGTTTTATTGTCCTCCTTAACGTGCCGCGGCGAAATAAATTGTCACATTTACAATTTCTTAATGGATCCCAAGGGACAAAATTTGCGAATTAAACCGAGGTATGGCCACGTTTAAAGATTGTGACACATCTTCTTGTCTGGTATTATAAAACGTACACTTTTGTTATACAATAACAAATGTATAACAAATGATTTAATTAATGTATCCACAGTAGAACCATAATAACTAATATAGCCCAAAAGGCCAGTAAGCTAAAGTTGCAATGGGCCGGTTATATCAGTAGCTGACAACCGATGGGAAAGAAAGATTCTCGAGTGGCAATCTCGCACCGGTAAGTGGAGTGTAGGGCGGCCTTCCCTACTGCGGCGGACTAGATGTAGGGACGACCTGGTAAAGACATGCGGGTAGTCGATAAATACAGTTGGCTCAAAACTGTGCTTTAAGGGATTCTTTCGTATGATGTTCAACAGTGGACTTGTAATGGTAAACTGAATTAGTGATGATGATAATGATGCTAGAAAAAATGGTAAAAAAGCGTGTCTTTTCATTGCTTATCAGTGATGATTTAGGTAACCTAGACAGTAGACATGGATGGAGCTTCTTTTAAATAACATGTAAACACTGTACGAAAAAGTTTTATTTTTATATTGAATTATTTGTATTGTGAATTCTCGAATTCTATTATAAAGAAGAGGAAGGATTTGACGTTTCCTATCTGGCAAGTGTTAAAATAAATTTACATAAAGAACCTGAACTAATTTTGTAAATCTGAAGTATGCAGAGGTTTTATGTAAATGAGAACCCTTATTCATTCATCATAATTCATTACAGACTATCAAAAGTCCACAGCTAAACATAGGCCTCTCCCAAACATTGCGTTAGGGCGGGGACATTTGTCAAAGTTCCCACGTTTAGTATTGGGATTGGCAGATTATTTTAATACAATATCTTTATTTTAAGTTGTTGTCAGGGAAATGCTGCCGAATATATAACTATAACAATGTAGTCATTGCTATTTATAATCTAGATTTAATATAAATTTAAGACAAAAATATGAAGGTACGTGTATGTTTAGTAGAATGTTAGAAAATAATGTCCACACATAGTTTCATGTCGTTAAACATGCCTTCGGTCACACGTGCATAACCCGGGTAAATGACATTTACATCGTTCATACAGTTTGAAATTCCTCAGCAAATTGTGCTGGAGTGTCTGTAAATTAACGCAGCTAATTCGTGTATAGAAAATGCGAACTATTGTCAAAATTATGTGAAATCAACATTGGCCAAACACATAGACAAAGTTGTTAATAGTTAAAAGTTACAGTCTGTACGTCCCACTCCTGGTCTGGCCTTCTCTCATATCTGATAGTATTTAGGACAAAGAAGTCCATGCTGTCCCAATACACGTTTGGTAAACTTAAAATCAGCATCTCAGCACTTAAATTGCAATTAACAATTTCATTAATGCTGGTGGGGAGTAAACCCGGGTGGCTTTTGTACAGTGAAAAAAAATTACAGCAAGGGCTTAGTCACTGAGCTACATTACATTTATACCTACATACATTTAAATATAGTTACTAGTGTTTAATGGTACATTAATATATTTGAAAAAATAAAACTATAAACTTAAATTATTATATTATAGTCCTACTTCCCGCTGTATAGTGGACTACACTATAAATAATAGGACGTGGGTACAATTCCTTTAGGAACTTCACCGCACGTGGACCCTATTAACTGATAGTCTCTACAGCAAATGGCACAAATATGTAGTCATCTCTCAGAGACTCATACTGTGTTGTGTGTTTAATTGAAACTTAAATGCTATAAATAATTTTGTTTTATACAATATTTCATTTTCAAATCACTCAAAATTGTTTTATAGAATTACTATCGGTAAATATGAAGCTAATATGTATATGATTTTTCACAGTAAGCGTCATAAATCGAATTATCTTAGCGTTTGTTCCAATACACGTTGAAGCCATTGAATTGGTTTGAAGACACTGTGACAAAGAAGACAGATGTGTGTCTCGTATTTCTATTTGTATATTATAATACTTTGAGTTTGTTTTTTTTACAACTTTTACAAATATCCATTCAGTTTTTAATGGATATACTTTAAATACCCAGACTGACGACAGCGCAGCGGAAGCAGTGTCAAAGGCGCGAGACTTACCACTTTTACTAAGATCGCCAAAACGCATGACAAGCGTGGCGTTTACAATTAACCATCCCTGCTATGACAACGGCCGGTATCCAGCAGTAGACTCTGACAGGTCAGTGAAAAAGAAGAAGACAATGAATTTAACAATTTAATTTTGGTACTTTTTTTTTCTTGTAAATTGCATTGATTCATAAATAATTCTTTAGGACAGCTACTTATTTCAAAAATGTTCGTACAATACTGGCTCATGCCAACTGAGGTTAAGTAAACAAGGGATAATCATAATAACATAACTTATAGCTATATTGATTTTGTGAGATCAAACTCAGCAGTTTATTTTGGTGAGGTAAGCAGTTGACGCCTGACGCATTTTAATTTCAACCATGCGCCTTAGATAGTAATAGTTTTTAATTATAGTTTTTATGTATGTAATGTACTATTCATTGTCATATTTTTGTTACTAACTGCTTATACATTGTATCATTGGCTCTCGCATTATATAGACCCTTACCAATTCAGTGTCTGTTATTATTTTAAAATTTGGGATAGTTCCCCACATAAGCGTAAGCTGCGTTAAAGCATATATTTTAAAGAAAGCCCTTAAAAGCTTTGAACTAACTATTTTTTTTTAATATTTCAGTAATTATCATAAAATAACATATATTCGCAGTAAAAATGAAGCGAAATAAAAAAACACACTGAAAAGTTATCTTAATATTAATTTTGCAAATTCAATTTCAAAACAGAACTTATTGCTAATAAATAATGCAATGGTTGGTACATAGCAAAAAGTTGTTCCATAGAATGTTACAAGACATACCTAGTAATGTCATCTTTAAAGCTGAAAAAGAAATCGTAATTATTTTATACATTATTCAATTTTTTTTGTAGGTGAGATAATACGATCTTGTTGTGTAGGTGACTTAAGAATATAAACTGCCATTTACCTTTTGGGCGGGGGAAACTGAAACAGGAGATGTGCGGCAACATTTTCCCAATAACAACTGAAAATACTGCGGTTACTCAAGCCTACCTTCTATGAAACAATGTTCAGAAATGGACTTTTGAAAGGTTGCAATATTGACCACCATGTTGGTTTGGTAGTTGTTAATGTGATTGCTGATGGCGAGGTCCCAGGTTGGAAACCTGGGTCGGGCCAAAATCAGGTTTTAAGAAATTCTCAGTAGCAGCCCAGAAGATGACGGTGTTTCACCCCCGTTCCTCGAAAAGCACGTAAAGCTGTTGGTCCTGCACCTGGTCTCTCTTTGGTCGTGTCGCATTACCGTCCTATCGGACCTACCGTAAGGGACTAGAGAGTTCACCTTTGTTTGTGAATACACTCTGGCATTATAATCCTCTCCTGCGCAGATAGCTAGTCTCCGTCGAGACTGGCCACCGTGACCGAAATTCTGGTCTGGAGGACATTATTAATGATAGTAAACATTGTTTATGACTTCTTTAAAAATATAAACTAAAAAGATAAACATATTCTGTCTTTTTTACATTACAAAGCGTGATATAATGATAGTCTCGGTTTTAAACTATAGTTCAACTAACTTAAGAAGTTACCTAGTCTCGGCGGTACATTCTTCGCGAAATTTGACATATGCTCTAAGTTTGATACATTTTAGTTCAAATTTTCTGCGGGAATTCTTTCTTGAAATAGATTTAAGTTTAACCTTGAGACTTATTTTAAGCAATTTTTGGGAGTAATGTCGATCTACGTTGTTAGAAAATATAGACGTTATCAAAGAAATCTAACTTTATCTCACAATTATTTAAATAGAAAATAATAGCACAAGGATACAAAACAGTAACTTACACATAAAATACAAATTAATATTGAATAAAAATAAAAAATAAAAATAAATCAACACAATATATACCTAATAAAAATAAAACCTCGTAATTTGAAGGAAAAAAATGTATAATAAGAATGGAAGTCATTTAAAGTTTTGAGAAATTTTGTTAATTAATCTTATGAAAGAAAAAAGAAATGCAATTGAAATTCGGTTGACAATAATACTTAAACGTACTTCTCCATTTTGCGTTCTATTTGGATAAGGTTTCCGAGGCGGTTTAGCATATCCATAATTTCTTCTGGATCATATTGGCCTTCCTCCAGGTGGTAGTTGTTGGGACTGAAATACAATTAGTCTATATTAATATATATATTATACAAATGTTACATTAACAGCTATGCTTATAATTTAAAAAATTAAATTGATGTAGAAAAACTTTCAAAAAAAACATCACAAAATGATAAAGTCAACTTTGATTTGGGTTTCAAAGACTACTTTGAAACCCAAATCAAAGTTGACTTTATCATTTTGTGATGTTTTCGAATCTCCTTGTAATTCAGTTGTTATCTATATGATAAAACATCCTAAAATTTGGCGTACTGCCCATGCGGGTACACATTAATGTGTGGGCTCTGTGCCCGCATGGGGATTGACTGATCGTAAATTCGTTATATCAAAATACACATATAAGAAAATCTGTGCTTGCATGAAATGTATAAAGAACAATGGCAGAAAAATAGTTGACAAAAATTATTGCGTCTAGAGATAAAGTTATTTATACATATAATGCGTTTTATTATTTTTCTATGATTTTTCAAATAAAAATGTATTTTAATTAAAGCCACAGAAAAAACAATCATTTTTGGGAATATCAAAGGACTTAAATCATTTATTTTTTGGAGTTTATGGCCTGGTATCTAGACCTTTAGGCCAAGTCTTGAGTATTTTTATTCGGTTTATTATAATTTCCCCAAGCCTTGTCTTTATGTATTATTATCCTTCATAGTTCACTGCTTCACAATATGTTGATGCGTCACATTGTGCAGCCCTTGGGAGATTTTGACGGCAACTTGAGCCAGCAGGCAGCTGACAGTTGGCGATGGTATCTAAAGGCGCCTATGCAAACAGCTTATCTTGAGAATCCATCACCATCAGAGCACTTGTTTCACCGTTTTCACTAATAGTTCACATGCGTAGACAGTTAATACATAAAATCGCACCACTTTTACATATCAAAATCCACTTCAAACTATTATTTAAACTATAATACAAGAGCAGCGAATTTTCAACAGTGGTAGAGACACACGGCAGCTTTTACTGCCGCACGGATGGGCCGGTTCGAACCGGGGTGGTACCACGACCTCACAGAATACCAGCGTGAAGTAGAGGTTTACCTCTGCGTTTCGCTTGGTGAGTGCAGGTGGCCGGAGGCCCTTTTTACTGGAAATGAGGTATTCCATCTTAGTCCTCACGGGTGACAACGCATCTACATTTTGATTTGTAATCGAGGATAGATGTAGATGTCTATGGGCCGCAGCAACTACTTACCATCAGGTGGACTGTGTGCTCGTTTGTCACCCATATCATATAAAAAAAAGCGAACCGTCGCCGATCAAGTTCCCGCCAAAACTACTTAAATCATTTTACTCTATTCAGGTGTTGACATTTATTTATTTCATACTATTTTCGTATAACTTTGTAAGACTACCAACACAACACACAAACACAAAATATTTTTATATTATGTTATTATTAGTAATAACTATAGATACTATCAGTAATAATAAAAATAAAAGTGATGTGGTTGAAAATAAGTCTCTTACAAAGAACTTCCTAAAATAATATATTACCTCTATCATAGTACTATGTCACAATTCCATTTAATGTTACAGCAACACTAGCTAAAACAAAATTCACTGTTTTTTTTTTCTGGCTTTACGGCTCTGGGTTCTAGCCCTTCTGGGAATGTTACTGTATGACACAAAGGCCCTGGAGCCATGCCAGAAATATACAGTTATAGTATGCAAATATATAATAGAGATACAATAATCTAAAAACTCTCAATTATGTAGGTAGGTACATTATATTGAGAATGTATTAAGCTAACATCAAACAACCTCAGGACGCATGAATTTTTCCAAGTGACAAAGACATAACCTAAAAAGGTTCAAATCTAAATATCTTTTTTTTGACGCCTTCTCAGGAAAAAATTCTTTGACCGAGTTATTAAGGTACCGACGCTTAACATTTTAAGATATTTTTGATATATAGACGCTACCATTCCTTCTCAACTAATTTTATGTATGAAAGTCTGCCATTGTTCTTTTGGTCAAGAAAATATTATTTCCGATAAATTGTGTAACATGGTGATTTTTGGCTTTCGGTTTCGCCATATTATTACTTACGCCTTATTAAACACTAAGTATAACTACCTGGGGTATGAAGAAGCGGGAACAATTAAGAGCAGGGCTCCAAGGAGGCAGCAAGTAAGTAGGCAGCTGGGGCGAACCATTCTGTAACAAAAAGGGACATATTTTTATCTTAATCCTGAACTCGGCTTTTAAAATGGCACTTTGTTATTGATATGTGACTGATATCATTTTAATAATGTAGATACTAGTATTCGTGGTCAGATATCGGATATCAGATATCATGTATCACATATCATCGGTCTAATTCTATTAAAAAAAAACCACCAGATGCTCTAATAGTCTCTACCCCGTTGTTGTTGACATACCACGTGATATATGCTAATTTAAACATACAAATAAAATTGAAATTCGAAATCTTTAAATAAAATTGAAGTTTCTTTTCGTAATATCGTATCTTATTGCGCTGAAAGGGTTATTTGCAGTGTGAAAACATTAATAACCATTTTGCTCGTACAATTTTTGTCTATGTGTCTGTTTGCCTGTCGCTCTGTTCGAGCTAATCTTCGGAAAGGCTGGACCGATTATGATAAAACTAAACGAACAGATAGAGATCAATGCAAGCAGTGATCTTGGCTATGGTTTATCTAAAACACTTAGGGAGTTTTTGTGATATTGAAAATTTGATAGAATGAATGGCCTTTCATTATTATCTTAAATCTAAATAGCGCCACCATAGATCCAGAAGCCGTGACGAATCGCTATCATAACTATTATATTTATATTGGAGTTCTAATCGAAAGAGTCGCATGCTTAAACAAAGATCCTTTCAAAATTTTCTTTTTCAACAGTTCCAATAGAATACACTTAGTTTTGTTCAAACACTATATACGGTTTAAGAAAAGCAACGTGAGGGAACGTGACGTCTGAGAAATTAAAAAAAAACCCTTTGAAGACATGTAAAGTGCGCAAACACGCCGGCTGTTTTTTTGCCTTAAAGCTCTCAGAAATGAAACGAGGTCTGTGCCCAGGAATGGGACGTATGAAAGTTGTAACTATAAATTTTTTTTAACCCATCATATACTTGTTTAATAAATAGAATACGATTAAAACTATTCCCGAAAAACGAAATCTTATCATCCCATATCACAGACGACTAACCAAGCGCGTTGTTGACAAAATCCTCGCGATTATTAATTAGAGCTCTGATTGGATGTCAACGATCGATTATGAAGTAATCAATGACCCAGATTTTACTTTTGGACCGTAGCAGGAAAACAAAATACTTTTTTATATAATAAGAGTGAAAAACGTGATCGAGCCAAACCACACGTATTGAAAAATGATATATTTGTAATTTGAATAGATTTTCTACCATAAATCGGACGATAAAGTCTCCGTTACAACCTATTAAGGTCCACTGCTGAACATAAGCCTCCCCTGTAGACTGCCTCATCAGGATATTTGCCATACTTGCCACGCTTGGTAAGCGGGTTGTCAAGCGCAGTTTATTTTTTTATTTTTAGTCGTCATTAGGAAGACACGGCTGCACATCTCCTGATTTGTTTCTCTCTGTTGCCTCTTACTTACTCTTACGACAGCCACGGGATGATATGGGGTATTCTCTCCAATAATGATAATTCTGTCAATTAAAGGTACTCGCAGTCCATCTGATGCTTTTTTAAGTTCCCGCTATGAAAATCAATGATTATCAAAAAAATCGGGAAGTTTCATCCCAGTTTTCGAAAATCGAGTTTTCATCAGATCTCGACGTTTTCTGTTTTGTGTGTCCTAGGAAACTATTCTGACTATTGCTAAGAGGATGTCTCTATGTTTATATGTGTGTGTCCCACTTATAACTTTGAATGCCTTCACCGATTTGAACGAACATGGTGGCGTTCGAAAGGGCTTCACCAAACATAGATTTTCTATAGCATTTAAACCGATTCGGACCGGTAAATTTTGAGAAATCTCAAAAATAAAATTTTCAAAATAATGTTTTCGATATAACTTTTAAACAGATGTAACAATCTATTCCAAAAGCTAATCAGCTCTTAAACTCAAAAAACGCCGTCGATTGCTGCAGCGGCAACGGCATCAAAATAGGTCGATGCATTGAAGATAAATCATTAACAAAAGAAAAACGTGGATTTTGTGTTTGGAATGTTGGAATTTGGAGCGCTTTGCATTTGAAATTAGCGGGAAGTTCCAGGGATGGCCTGTAGGATCAACCGTATTTTTTAATTATGTGACAAACGAACCCAAACTCTACCTTATGGTAAGTGGCCACTGCAGTCCATGGCGACCTGCAACCAATTTCAAACAAAGATACTACAGATGCGTTGTCACATTTGAGAACTAAAATGGAATGCCTCATAGCCTGTAATTAGAAGAACTAAAAGAAGAAATTTTAATAATTAAAAATATTGTAGAACCGACTTCAATATAAATTATTAAGAATAACTCAAAAACTATTGGTCAGACCTTGATTAATTATTGATATACCTTCATTAATTTATATAGGACTACAAGAGCACCAGCTTTCAAATAAAAAAAGGATCATCGAATTCGGTTCACCCGCAAAAAAGTTATGAGGTAACACACATAAAAGAAAAAGAGAAAAAAAAGAACATACAGTCGAATTGAGTAACGTCTCCTGTTTGAAGTCGGTAGTAAAGTAATAACCGAGTTTAAAGAACTAAAAAGAATGTAAACATTGAAATTGTTGACGTGATGTGATAAAGAGTTATTCGCTTATATGCCGTGCAAATTTAAGAGTTTGATGGTTTTCTTATGGATTTTATCATCAGATGTGGATCAAATTTATATATGATCACCCCTTTATAACACAAAGGAACCATTTAAATCGGATATAGTGGTAGAGAGTTATCCATGAACATACAAAAAATATTCCAACTAATTGAGAATTCCTTCTTTATTGAGTCGGTTGAAAAGTCTCTGGTTCTCGTTTCTCACAAACAAAAACCTTACATCATTATACTGATATTTTGTACTAGTATTCTGTGTGAGTGTGGTGAATGGATCCAATCGTGATGCAGCCATTTTATGCTGCTCCCGAATAATTAGTATTAGCATTTGTAACATAATTTAGCACATCCTCTTCTTATACCGTAACTTACAGAAGATGAAGAGTATATTATGTTGTCACGGCGGTAAAATACAGGGGTAATATTGCACTGAAAATGTGCCACACCCTAGGTCCTGCAATTTTGTTTGTCATACGCGAGATGCACGCACACAAATACACCAAGGTCCGACAATCAACGCTAGTATGCAGTGCGCGTCAGTTCTAACACTGACGTGCCCAGCATATTAGTGCCGATTGTCATTTGTGTGCGTGTATCACATTTTCAGAGTAACATTAAATTTGATAGTGACCTTAATCTTTTAAAACGAGCCACCTTAAACACAAACGAGAGTAACAAAGGATCGTTTTCCTAAACATTCCTAAATATTCTTTGTATGTTTAATAGCGCTTCGTAAATTATTATGATGTGGAATTATTTTAATACTTGACCCAGTGAAAATATCGCAATGTTATGTAAATTTTATAGAGGCATATTAAATAAAGGAATAAAGCTAGAGGGTTTTGTGCGAAATTAACTGTTATACGAGATAAATAGCAGATAACTAGGAGTAAGCAATTCAGAATAAGCTCTATTGTATTGTATTCTCTTGATACTCGAATAGAAATAAACCTTCATAGATAAAATATCAAATTTTAACATAGACAAGTATACGAGTAATATATTCTATTGACGCTTGTAGTGAATGACTGAAGATATGATTTGTTATCTATACAAATAAATAAAATTGAAGTGTCTGTTTGTAATGTTAAAATAACAGCTTTTTACTAAGTGCATATGAAAGTTTATACGGTACTTATAACAAAATAACAATGTTTAAAATTTTTGTTTGTCTGTCTATTTGTTCCGGCTAATCTTTGAAACGGCTGGACCGATTTCGACGGGACTTTCACTGGCTGCTGATAGCTGATATTATAAAGAGTAACTTAGGCTATTTATATTTTAAGAAAAATAATTAGGGTTCCACTCAACGTAACTAAAACCCTAAATAACACGCAGGTGAAGTCGCGGGAAACAGCTAGTTTTTTTTTATAAAACTGAAGAGACAAACGAACTTACAGTTTAACTGATAATGGAAAACTACTGCAGTCAATGGACACCTACAACGTTCAAACAAAAAAGGCTACAGATGCGTTGTCACCTCTGTGGACTGAGATGGAAGGTCTAACAGCCTGTAATCATACTGGGTTTCTATCCCCTTCAGATATAATACAACCGGCAAGCATTGCTATTTGGTGGATTCATGGTCCAATCCGTATACCAAAGTTTGCTTGTATAGTGTACACTGTGTTAATAAAAGTATAGCGAGTGGTTAAATAGTGTTTCATTGACAAGTGCAATAGTTAAAAGGCTGTTTATGGTCCAATTCGAGTCGGATTTACTAGCCCTTCTAGTGTTAGAGTGCTAGCTCCGCCCATCAGGGTAAACGTAGAAACCAGTGGCGGACCGTCACTGACGCGCCCGCACATCCTTGGCTTGTGCAAGGTGCGCTTCGACACCCAAAGTAGCTGTCAATGGCTATAACCGAGACGGCGACGTGTGAAGCTGTTTGAATTGGACCATTGGACCCATAAAAAGTCAACTGCTAAACATAGGCCACCGACTAGATTACCTCAAACGGGATATTCGCTATAGTTGTCACCCGTGTTGGCAACACCAACATTCATTTTGAGTTGTTATCGGGTAGATACTCCTGCTTAATTTTCTGTTTAGTTTCTCTATGTCGCCAGTTATAGCAACTGTGGCAAGATACTTGGTAATGGATGATCTTACTCCGCCACAATACGGCGAATAATTATAATCAGGGCATGTGAGACATGAATAGAATTCTTTTGTTGGTTATTCTTTATTTCTAAAAACTCTTATCCAGAGACAGTTGGCTTAAACGTTACTAAAGCTATGAATAATCTTTAAGTAGACCATGTACTATGTGGCATATACTATATGCCACACACCCTACGCCACATTGTGGCGATCAATGTTTAAAAAATAAGGCTTTATAAATCATAATTAATAAACAAAGTCAATGTGGTTATTCACACTATTTAAACATTTATAGGAAATCGGCATTTAAAATATTTTAATAATTTCCGTCTTCTCAAAAGCTCATTCTTCCAAACGAACGACAATATAAATAAAGGATTAATTTATGGACCCATTTATGCAACAACAGGAAAATGTCATCTAGAATGTTCAAAATGGAGATGACGGATGCTGCCATCTCGATAATTCAGTGATTTCGATCAAAATTGTTATCCGTGTTCTGAAGGCAAAATTAGGTCAGGTTTGTTGTCAGTATAGATTATTGGAAGACGTTACTTGTGTAGTTGTTATTGGTATACTCTTAGAAATCCATAAATAAGCCTTTAGTTAGAGTCAACTAGAATTCAAAAAAAGGAAGAGCTGACAATTCGAATACGTATGGTTCTTTTTTTGTATGTATAAAATCAAGAAAATTTCTACACCTAAGGGTGACAAAATATGCGATCAAGTTTTTAACGTGACTTGGAAATTGTGATATTCCTTATTTCATGAAAAGGGTAAAAAAAATCAACTTTAGTAAAAAGAAAGGCCGATTACAAACAACCAAAAACAATAATATACAATATTTTCAAATTCCGAAGGCGGGGCTTCAATTCTTCTTTACGCCAAGCTTTAACATCAGAATAATTATCTTAGTTTTCAGTGGTGATAGCAAATATTCTTTTTTTTTAAATTGGTTGCAATTGTCCACGGACCAGGGGCGTAGCTACCGCCGTATCAGCCGTATAAGGCCCCGAACGTATGTAAGCAAAAATTCTAAGGACTTCTATGGGACCTCATTCTATGGGATCCTAGGAGTATTAATTGTAAGTAATAACTTATAATCAATATATAATTATTTTAATTCAGTGCGAGAGTTTTGTTCCTTTTGTGAAAAATCTTTACCCTTTATTTAGGCCCCCCGACAAATTTTGATACTAAGGCACGCTACTCCACTGCCACTGACTGCAGGATCCAATTACCGTCAGGTGGAATTAATGATGGTAATTGATTATTTCAGTCCATGCATCGGACTGTATTAAAAATTCCTAAAATCAGCAGTGGACTTAAAGAACCTGATACTGATAATGAGAAGCGTAACTATTTGTTACATAGTTTCACTATACTCGTAAGTATTAATAAATCTTACTAAAAAATCTAAATCACGCAAACGTTACGTAGGAAAGCGTTTACATTTGGGTCGTTACGGCTCGTACTTGGCACGTGAGCCCTACGCTCTTTTAAGGCTTTGTGCCCGGAGCACTTGTCGAGCATGAGCATAGTTAAGAGTTTTCACGTCGCTTGCAGGCTATTTGGAGTTGTGTGGAAGATTTGACACACGTTAAAATTTAGTGTAAACTTATAAGTTTACAATATATTGAAATATGATGAAGTTAGCGATATATATGAGGAAAATTGTTTCGGATAATATAAAGAGTATAAAAATAGACAAAGTTATGATAAATACATAATCAGACATCATTAACTTGGGTACAAACGAGCACTTACGTAATAGTAAGTGGATACGTGGCTCATAGACATAAAATGCAGATGCGTTGTCACCCCTGAGGACTAAGATGGAATGCCTCGTTACCAAAAAGGTCTCCGGTTCTCTACACTCACCATACGAAACACAGCAGTCTTAAGCTGCTATTTTATGCTAGTATTCCGTGAGAGCGTGTTCTTACTCCGGTCGAGCTGACCCATTTGTGCTACAACCATAATATAACTATAGCATGCCTCTATCATCAAATGAAATATATCTCCAGACATGAAATTATGAGTGCACAACTAGTACGTATGCTACGTATGTCGCAGATACATATGTATGATTATGTATGGATCTGCGACGTAGTATTTGACTGCTGGCCGTACGAAAAAGCTAAAGGTCGCTTAGCGAGCAAAGTCGAAGGATGCAGATAGCTCAGGGCTGTTAGGCGTTCCTTAGGTGAGGCCAATTTTCAGCCGTGAACATTTAATGATGATAATGATGATGATACAATCACAAATACTACTATTCTGTAACTCCACTCTAAAGTAACATACATTATAAGTAATATTTCACCTAAAAAGTAGGATGCTTATGTTTTTGCACTTAATGCTATTAGCATGTTTTCACATATTCATTGTCCAAAAACTAATCGATAAAAAAATCTCAGATAATATCATTAAGTGTTCAAATTACTAATTGAAGTGGACCATTGTATTTCTAGAATCCTTTTAACTATATTTGCTTTGGTATTAAATAGGTCAATATTATATCGGTTAGCGTAATTTTTCAATAGAAGAGTGCGAAAAGAATAGGATTGTCTACAACCAGACGAATATAATGGCGTCGTTAGACAGGGAAGTTGCCGCCGTGAATATAAACATTAAATCATTTATGTAAGAGATATTGTTTGTTTCGGGTAATAAAAGCAAAAAAGAGTAAAAGTAGGTATACTTGTTATTTAGAAAGTATATTAACGGCTCGGTAGCGCAGTGACTGCGGCCCTGCGGGGCCACGGCCACGGGTTCGAATCTCGCAAGCATCATTTGATTTGATTTAAGCAAAAATATTATTGTACCCGGTCTGAATGTTTATCTGTGTGTAATTTGTCAACAAAAAAAGAAAAACATTAAATTCGAACTCCCTTTAAATATACCTCCTTTAAATCGAAAGCAAAAAATATTTTTTTTTAAATCACATTTTAAAGTCGGTGCTGAGGTATAGCGTATGGAAGAATTAAATATAGCACAGCAGTTCAGAATGTGAACGTCATTTAGCTCTTTAAAAGAAGAATAATATTTAACCTTTTAAGTGGACTAAGAAACATCACAATTTTAAAGTCGTCTAAACAGAGGCAGCCATAAGGACTGCTGATAGAAGTGCAAAATCAATGATTTATGCGTATTCATATATACAGGTCACTATATGTAGCATGTCGAGGTTATCGGTAACGCGAACCCACAAGTTTTCCCCTACCAAAAGTCGCTCAACGTGGCTAAGGAAGTTGTCACTTCAAAAATTTCATCCTCGATTTTACCACCCTTAAATGTATAACTCCTGAAGTATAACCTATTGAATAAAAAAGAACCATCAAAATTTGTTCACAATTGAAAAAAAAATACAGTCTAATTGTAAACCTTATCCTTTTTTGGAGGCGGCCAAAACTGTAAAACTCGCAACGTTGAAATATATCGAAACCATTAGAACCAAATGGAAAGTTAATGAAACTAAAATTATTTTATACAATGGCATATGTAACAACACTGGTGAAGTTTGTACTAATGGCAATGTGGAAAGATGGGTGTTATGTTACCCCGCTTTTCAGGGCTGTCGCGACTAATGGATCCTTTTCACGTTCACTACACCCAGTTTAAAACTGATGTATGTACATCCACAATGTTACATGTGGTTTGCGGTATATAGATCAACAAATACTGGCGCCTTGACAAAGGTAGATACGTTATAGGTATTTAGGAATGGTATACGATACGATAGAGTTTTGATATAAGGAAAAAAATATAAAATATACTCATATAGATATAATAGTGAGTAGCACACAGACATAGATGCTAAATAACAGTGATCCCACCCCCACATCTAAACGTAAATGTATTTCATCCCTGAGGACTAAGCTGGAATGTCCCTTAATTAGTAAAAGGGGCTTCGGTTCTCTACACTTACCTTAAGAAATAAGCAGCAGCTTTTACCTACTATTTTACGCTGGTTTTCTGTAAAAACATGGTCCTCCTTAGATCGAGCCGATCCATAATGCATAGCAGCTTAGCTCTACCACATAGAAAAGATGAGACAACGGTAGTTACATAAAATATTTGTATATAATATGAATATATTTTAAAATGAACAAGTGATATAAATATATATTTTAAATAACTTGAAGTTCGTCATATTGATAAAGATGTTGGCTCAGGAGCTAAACGTTCGTTGTGAATTTCACAGTATTCGAGCAACTCGTATTTGATTCCCGCAGGCTCTAATGAAGTTGTTAGTTCACATTTTAAATGTTAACCACGTGCTCGGCGGTGTAGGAAAACATAGTGAGGAAACGTGCATGACTGAGATATAAAAATATTTTAAAGATTGCTAACAAGCGTAACAACAGAGCCGTGATAGATCAGAAATGGTTAGTGCTCGCTGTAAATTTCACAGTATGCGAGCAACCCGGGTTCGATCATAGCTGACTTTAATGAAATTGTTAATTGTAATTTCAAGTACTGATTTACCACGTGCTCAGGTGAACGAAAACATTTTGAGGAAGCTTGCATATCTGAGAAACTTCGTTCCAACCAAGTGTTCCACGACACTCACGCAACATGCGTTTTTATTTATTTTTGGCCAGAGTCTAATAACGAAGTAAAGTAAAGTAATACGTCTCACTGGTAGGGTAAATGGCGGGATAAACGGCGAGTGGTTTATGCTTGTTAAAAAATAGTTAAAGCTACAGCCTATATATGTCCCACTACTGAGCATAGGCCTCTCCTCATTTCTGAGAGTGTTTTAGGGCAAGGAAGTGTTCGGCGTGCTGCCCAAGTGCGTGTTGATGAGCTTCACATGTCTTCGAAATATTTTTTTATAGGATAGGGTGACAAACGAGCACACAGTCCACCTGATGGTAAGTGGTAGCTGTGGCCCATAGACATCTACATCTATCCTCGTTTGCGAATCAAAATGCGGATGCGTTGTCATCCGTGAGGACTAAGGTGGAATGCCTCTTTTCCAGTAAAAAGGGCCTCAGGCCACCTGCACTCACCGAGCGAAACGCAGAGGTAAACCTCTACTTCACGCTGGTATTCTGTGAGGTCGTGTTACCACCCCGGTTCGAGCCGGCCCATCCGTGCGACAGCAAAAGCTGCCGCGTGGCTCTACCACGTAAAATTTTAAGAAAAACCGACAGTGTTCAGGAATCAGTGCAAATAAATCCCGCTAGAAAACGCCAAACATAAATTGTAATTTATAGTTAAAATAAGTTACCTTTATTGGCTTAGAAATTGGCGCAGGAAACTCGCGAAATTGAATTTGTGTTACTTAGAAGCGGTGGAAGTGTTTAAACTCACGTGTGAAACTACGTTTTATATTGCATTATATTTTCATAACGTACATAATGTAAGTATTTTGTTAAACTTTTTTTATAGAACGGGTGACCAACGAGCACACAGCCAACCTGATGGTAAGTAGATGTTGTGGTCCTATGCTCAATTATGAATCAAAATGTAGATATGTTGCTACCCCTGTCCTTCCATGTCTTAAATGGAATGCCTCATTTCCACCTATAAGGGCCCTAAAGCATTCTACACTCACCATACGAAATGCAGTAGTAGCATAACGCTGCTATCTTATGCGGGTTTTCGCGGAAGAGCGTAGGCATTTCGCGGTCGAGCCGAACTATATGCGATACACCCATAATATCGCTCTACCAATTACATTGAAAAACTTGTACTAAAGTTAAGGAAAAGAGTTAATGTTGACAATAAGAGCTTAAAGTAATGAAATTTGTAGTTCTTTGAGAGCTAATGAAAAAGTATAATAGAAATAAACGAACCTCATTGTTCGTTCATTTCTATTTAATTATTTTCAAGGCACGAGTTTTAAAAAAAGAAATAAAAAAAATTGGAAATTTCTTAAATAAAATATTGTTAGAAATTTAAAGCTAAACATATACTTTATACATGTTAAACCTATCTATATAAAACACAAAAATGTTTCTACCTATGTCCGTTATATACTTTGAAACCATCCAACCGATGCTCCCCAAACCGGTTTCATTAGAAAGGCAATAATGCGAAGGTGGTTTTAGATCATTAAACAATGCATTAGGCACTGTATAAAAAAGTTAATAAATAAATAAAATTTCCTTTTTTTCCAACAACTAAACAAAATTTATTTATTTTTTAGCGTAGTAGCACACGCCGGGTATCCGCTGTTATAGTGTAGGTATAAAGTAGGTATTATGTTTACGTTTTTTAAACTTTTATAAAATACACAATATTATGGAAATTTCTACAATATTTAAAATATAATTAGTGGCTATTGCAGGACATGGATACCTGCAATCGACTTCAGAAAAAATGCCATGGATGCCAGGACGTTGTTTTGTTGCATTCTTTATGTAGACATACATAATATGTTCAACAGCGAACTTCTAAAGGGCAATAATAATTTACTGAAATACGGGAATCGATTCCGCGACAACTTTGTCAAGCTACTGTAAATATTTCAAAGATTAAGGTTAAATATATATATGTTTGTCGGACAAGTATATAAACATGAAACACTGTTTATGGAATTTCTGGTGCTTTATTAACTAAGAATGGATAAAGCCATATAGAGCACAAGTTACACGATAGGGGTGACATGGGAGAGATTCACAAATTAATAAATGTTCGGTTTCGGTGATGTCAATGCAAAGAAAAATTATTATCAAGTGAGAAAAAGCTGAAAATATTCTACTTATTACTACTTCATTTTTAAGTTTGTTTTGAGCTATATTTTTAAGAATTCGATTCGAAAGCAAAAATATATTAATAATGTTTTAAGACGGCGGAAAATGCAGTTAGAATAGAATTTTAAGGTACTGTCTATGTTACTCCTACCTAATAATCACCTATCCTTATTCTTAGGCATGATTTATTATGTTGGTATGGCATTAGCTATATGATTAAATTCTATAATAAATTATTTTGGTTTACGTTTGGAAGTATTCAGATTGCTACGGCGAATCATGACAATGTTTTGTGGGAGGAGACAGTCCTCGGGCGTATGTTTAGCAGTGGACTTCTGAAGGGATGTTTTGATTACGATGACGATAATTTTATTTTAATAATTTGTAAAATATATTAAATTCAACAAAAATGTTGAACCGTTGTAAAACGGTTGTAAATTTTTCTAATTTCTAAGATAGGATGCCTCTTTCCCAGTAAAAAGGGTCTCCGGCTCTCTACACTCACCATACGAAACACAGAATATTTTACGCTGGTATTCTGTGAGAGCGTGGTCCTTCCCCAGTCGAGTCGACCTATTCATGCTACAACTATACTATTAATATAGCTGCAGCATGGCTCTACCACGTATAAATGTTATTTCAGCGGATATGGAATTTAGCCTGAAATAAGTCTGCCAATATAACTTTTTATGGACCTCAAAGTTTACGAGCTTAGCTAACCTTACTTTAACAACCTGCAAATAATCCAGTGCGGGACATACGCCTCTCTGATACGGGGGATTTGCTAAAACCGCAATGCTCGTATTATTGAATGCTCACAACTTAGATGCTGCTGCCGCTATTCGAAATTTTATTTTTGTTTCAACACTGTGATTTATTTATCATAAAAAGACGAAGAAACTCATACGTGAGCCCTATTCTCATTTAGTTCTTTACAGGTATTTATCCTATGTTAATTATGGGGTTTTGGCGGGAACTTGACGGGCGGCGGTTCGTTGCTCCTGTATTATTGTTTAAATAATGGTTTGAAGTTGACTTTGATATGTAAAAGTTGTGCGATTTTGTGTATTAAGTGTCTGCGCATGTGAACTATTAATGGAAACTGTGAAACAAGTGCTCTGATGGTGATGTGATTCTCAAAATAAGGTGTCTGTCTACTTAGGCGCCTTGAGATACCATCGCCAATCGTCAGCTGTTTGCTGGCTCAAGTTGCCGTCAAAATCTCCCAAGGGCTGCACAATATGACGCATCAACATATTGTGAAGCAGTATACTATGAAGAATAATTATAATATATTGTAACTTCAGGCTCAGAAGGGCTAGATCCCAGAGCCGTAAAGCAAGTTATTAAAATTTTTTTAATAATGATTCATGTGAGCGTAATGAGGGCTAATAATCTTCCACTCACCAGATGTCGCTAGTTGCGAATGAGGTAAAGTTTTTGTTACACAATGTCAGTTAATTGAGAAATTAGTTTTATGAAAATAGTTTATCATTATCTAGAATATTATATTAATACACAACACAATGCGTCAGTGGTTTGCTTTTTAATTTTTTGCACTTTATAACTCTTTTTAAAAAAAAATCGGTTTTTAGTTATATTTTATAGTTTATTTTATTCATTTCTAATGTAACTAACATAAAATATAACTAATAATACAGTAAGAAACCTTAAAAATTACATTTTCGTAAGAAATTATCATCCCCGCTATGAAATCTGTCAAATATTTTACCTCACTGTAAAGTGGCGCCGCCCTGCTGGTAGAAAAAGTCGTGGATGCCCTCATTGAGCACTGTTTTTAAAATTACCGATGTTAATTTCATTTCAAGGAAAAACCACAACAAAGTTATTCGCACGTGAAGCTATTCAAACAGTGAAATTAGAATTTCTACTAGCGTAGTAATTGTGTGTGCACATTAAGATAGCTAAGATAAATTAGTGACCGGCGAAATTAATTATTATTATGTTACATTTCATTTTTATTGTTAAATTTGTGTAGGCGTCGTTAATAATTTACATATTCGAGATAGAATACTACAAAATATATGAGTGTAATCTAAACGAACGAACCTTATCGTAACCTTGTATGAACCTAATTACGACCACATATTACTTTTGGAACGAAGTTCCTCATCGGACGGTATAAATTTGGCGGATGGGGGCTAGGCGAGGAAAAGTGTAAAATTTTTTCGTCACGACCCCTTCTGACGTAGTGGAGACGGCCTTCACGGCTATAAGGAAGCGAGATGGAATAATATCCATCTCCCTCGCACTTTTTATTATCTTGCCATGAAAGAAATATTATTTTATTTTAAATGACTCTTCATTTTAATAGACGCTATTAATTCATTTATTTGTATTTGTTAATCAATAATGTAATACGTTAAGTTAAGTGTTAAGTGTTACATTAAGTGCTGATTTACCACGTGCTCGACGGTGATGGAAAACATCGTGGAGAAAATAAGAAAAAATAAATATTTCGAAGACATGTGAAGTTCGCATTGTGGCAGCGCGGCGGACCTATCTTTGCCGTAAAACCCTCCCAGAAATGAGGGGTGGCCTGTGCCCAGCAGTGGGACGTATATAGGCTGTGACTTTAACTTTAACTAACTTAAATATAATACGTTTATCAATAATAATATATTACGAAAACAATTTCGTTCCAACCGAGTGTTCCACGACACTCACGCATGTTTTTTTTATAGAATAAGGGTGACAAGCAAGCTCACAGTCCACCTGACGGCTGTGACCCGTAGACATTACATTTACCTTCATTTGAGAATCCAAATGCAGATGCGTTTACGCCCCTGAGGACTAAGATGTAATGCCCGGTTTTCAATAAAAAGTGTCCCCGAATCTCTACACTATAGTGAGTGAAATAGCAGCGTGAAATAGCAGCATTAAGCTGCTATTTTACGATGGTATTCTGTAAGAGTGTGGTTCTTCCCCGGTTGAGCCCACCCATTCGTGCTACAACTATACTATTAATACAGCTCCAGCATGTCTCTACCACGTAAAAATATTTACCGCAATTCTACGAGCGCGTATTTTTCGTGTGGGTAGGAATTTCAACAACCGCAGTTTCCTATTTTCTAGTTAACTCCCGACGCAAAAGGATTGGTGTTATAAGTTTGACCGCTATGTATGTGTCTGTCTGAGGCACCGTAGCTCTTAAACAGGTGAACCGATTTGTGTGCGGTACTTTTATTTATTTAAAAACAGGTTTTCTAGCAGTAGTTCTTATACATGTTTTATTAACAGTGGTAGAGCCACGCGGCAGCTTTTGCTGTCGCACGGATGGCCGGGCTCGAACCGGGGTGGTACCACGACCTCACAGAATACCAGCGTGAAGTAGGGGTTTACCTCTGCGTTTCGCTTGGTGAGTGCAGGTGGCCGGAGGCCCTTTTTACTGGAAATGAGACATTTCATCTTAGTCCTCACGAGTGACAACGGATCTGCATTTTGATTTGCAAACGAGGATAGATGTAGATGTCTATGGGTCGCAGCAACCACCTACCATCAGGTGGACTATGTGCTTGTTTGTCACCCTCATCCTATAAAAAAAAATAAAGTCGATTCAGCTGTTTCAAGGTCATCATCTGTTTTTTCGGGGGTTCTAAAAGCTTCGATTTTAGTTATTGTTGTTAGGAAGACGTTGCTGCCCATCTACTGGATTGTGTTCCCA
Source organism: Parnassius glacialis (assembly GCA_033319125.1). NCBI lineage: Eukaryota > Metazoa > Arthropoda > Insecta > Lepidoptera > Papilionidae > Parnassius > Parnassius glacialis. Next base: position 10,357,619 of record JAVANC010000009.1, read on the forward strand.
TGGCGCCTCTTACGACACCCACGGGATGATATGAGTTAATAGATATTCTTACACCGCCAGTACACTGTACTATTTTTTCAATATTTGTATATTTTGTTATTTTATGTTTTAGTGCTGTATAAGGCAGATTGGAGCACATAGGTGAAGACCGACTCAACTGGCTTTTTAGGAAATTCATTTGTCTAGCAGTGGACCATTTTAACATTTTAAAAATTTAATAGAGAGAAATAATAAAAAAAATATCCATAGATGTAATTACTAACCTAACCTAATTAACTATGCTAACATTTTACTCAATGGAATTAGATGTAAAAGTAAGTGCTTATGGTCAATATAAGGAATTATATTATTTGATTCATAAATTTTTGTTCAAGGAATAATAAATTCATCTATTTTTCGAGACGACATTTGTATATTTTATTTTCGAAAAATATTCGATTGATTTGACAATTCCCTCGAGCTTCAATAACATTTTACTGACATTCTGAAGTCTGAACACTGCACAGGAAGTTTGTATCGAAACGTAATATAATATAGTCCCAGCCTCTATTGTCGTATGACGCGTGTTGAATTTATCAGACGTTATAGAAATGCTTATATTGTTTCCTTGGATTTTTCTATTCGATGGTGTCGGTGCGATCTTTTTTCAAGATATAAGCTCAATTCACCGGCTAAGCGTGACGATTAAGACGAACCTCCCATTTTCAGTCCCTTTCCATTTCTTTTTCTTTTGTTATAACACGTGCCTTGAATATAATTTCATTTGTATTGTTCGTTCGTTTCTATTTAACTTTTTCATTAGCTCTCAAGGGGCTACAAACTTCATTACTATACGCTTTCATTATTAACATTAATACTGCATGACCCAAGGGACGAATTGATCACAGTATTTTGTTTCGTGGGTTTCGTAAGAGATGATTATGAGAAACGCCATAAATATCTTATTTGACTCTTGATACAGTGAGTAGCGGCAAGGCTGGTTGGTACTAAGATCGTCATCGCTTGCCAAGTGTGTTTGACGATTAAAACCACTTTGACTTTCACGTGCTGTGAAAGACGAAGTAGTTCATAACATTATTAATAAATTACAAAATCGTATAATCTGATTTTGATTGTTTTATTCGTCAGAAAACTTAATCGGTTTTCCATTTTAAATTACAACATAATATTTTGTGAAAAATGAAATATTATATTTTTATATTTGGTGATAAGAAGGCTGGTTCATTTTATCGCTCAAAGGCTAAGTATAACCATGTAGCGAGAAAACGCAGCCAGATTTTTTGACACTTTACCGCTGGGAGCAGCATTGTTTGATAATTTAAGTTTTTAGTTTTCGAATTTTTTTTTATATTGGTTATAAATATTATACATATTTGAATGTTATACTCCTTTAATAAAGGTACATATTTGAAATATACAAATGAGATATTATTTAGTTTGCTACAAGAAACTGGGTAAGGTATGGTATTTCTATATAAATTCTGTAGAAAAGTTTTTGTTCGTTGTTAAATTTACACTCGTAGTGAGTTAGATTTATTCTCAGTTTTTTCTAATGAATTTACCGTCATTTGTAAGTCTTTTGTTGGGAATTAAAAGCTATGATAAATATCGTTTACCTGATGTTGACATTTGGAGAAGTTGTTATATCTTCCTTACACTTTTTTTTATAGGATAGGGTGACAAACGACCACACAGTCCACGTGATGGTAAGTGGTTGCTGTGGCCCATAGACATCTACATTTATCCTCGTGTGCGAATCACAACGCAGATGCGTTGTCACCCGTGAGGACTAAGATGGAATGCCTCTTTTACAGTAAAAAGGGTCTCCGGTTCTCTACACTCACCATACGAAACACAGCAGTGTTCAACTGCCAATTTACGCTGGAATTTTGTGAAAGCGTGGCCCTTCCCCGGTCGAGCCGACCCATTCGTGCTACTATACTACTAATATAGCTGCAGCATGGGTCTACCACGTCAAAAACTCAGCAAATGTTTATGTACCTACAAATGAAGTGGGTTTGTATAAGAACCCATTATGAACTCATACTGAAAATCAAAGCAAACCAAATTAGTAACGAGTAATATTACGTATATTACAATTTGTATTAGTGTAAAACTGTGTATTAATTTTCATATAGCGGAGGCACGACTACTTCTCAAAGTGCTGTATTTTAAACAGTTCAAAATTGAGCAAAAGTATCCCGTGGCCTAAAGCATTAACACGACGCGTGTACCTTTCATAAAAAGAGTGATACGATAAATAAATCAGTGTTTTTTTTCGATACGCAAAAGAATATATCGGAACAATCTGTACTTCAAACATCATACATACGTCTTCAGAATGGAATGTTTTATTGGTTTCGCAGCTTTTCGTAAAATAAATCGCGGTCGTCTTTGTAATTCAAATAATTGGATTTAGTGAAAAAAGATTAGCTATTTACACTTAAGTACAGATGGCACATTCAAAACCTATTTCGTGGCTAAGTTATTTATTATCTTTGAAATGCTTGCGTATGCTGTTTAGATTATAATGGAAATGTAAAATGTTTGTTACGTTTATTTTAACTCCCTTTTAAATTAACTAGGATACAGGAGGATACAGTGGTAGAAGTTTAAATAAGTATAAGATTTAAATCATTCAATAAAGTTGAAAACGCGTTTTTTATTTTAAATTAATTCATTATTTAAAAGCGATTGACTTTCAGCCACCCCGTGTCTTTAGCGTAAGCTATTGCATCTGGATCCGGTGAGATATCCTTTCTTCCTTCTTTTTGATCTTGATTTGGTTTTTGGGTCAGCTGAACTGGTTAATATTTCCTTTACTATTAATATGTTTATATTAATTCGCTTTTTTCTTTGGTTGTCTGCTCGATAAAAAAAACCGATACAACATCTCGATGAGCTAAAGACTTGAAATATTTAACATTGCTTAGAACTGGAAAAGTGGTATCAAAATAGACGCCATTTAGAATTATAATTATTTATTAATCCATTCATATTGCATAATCGTGATTGCCATTCTAAATGATAAGTAGACTACTTAGTGATCCTATACAAAAATACTTTTCAGGTTTTGAGAAATAGCAAATAAAGGACAGATTAAAAATATTGCAAAATCGTTATGAATCAATAAACCAACTCGAAGAAAGTTTTAATGTAAGCCAATCTTACATTTAAAGTTATTAATAATGTTTTATATATGTCCCAAGTATAATATTCTGTGTAGTTATAGATAGTTTTATATAGATTAAGAGTAACAAATGAACACATAGTCCATCTGATGGTAAGTGCACGTAAAAAAAGGTTTAAAATATAATTTCAAATAGAAATTATTGGGAACGTCTTAAACATATTCCATTCCCTCATTATTGATCATGAATATGTTAGTGTATCCATGGACTATCCGAAATTCACGTAGTAGCTTATTGCTTTACGTGACTTGTAACTTTTATAAGAACTTCAATCAGGTAATTTCAAAGTGTTTCACAGTAAATGGATGTTAAGGTTTCTGACTATACAGGAGTGAATTCTAATGTAACATTTACGATACTTTACTCGACTAAGCGGCTGGAGTAAATGGCATACTTATTTGGGTAGTAGATAGAAAATCCCCACCCAGATTAGTTCCAATGTTTATCGTTTGTAAGCAGTTCACTGTTAGACTTAACCTCTTTGGAAGGAGCTATCGTTATTGCGTGTTTGTAGACGTGATGAATCAGTGGTCTGCTTGGGTAGCCGAAGTGTGGGAAGATTCGTTCTTCTACTTCATCAGCCTGTAATGGTTTGCTACTGGATATCGGCCTTTCCCGTTGCAGGCCGAATCTTGGCAGGCGATCGCAGAACAAGGCGTTTTTTACCTTTGCCGCTGCTGCCCTTCCCTGGTCTTCATGTTTATCTCTGGCGTAAATGAGATAGGTTATAGTGCCATCTTTTTTATAGGAAAGGGGGCAAACGAGCATACGGCTCACGTGATGGTAAGTGACTACCGCCGCCCATCTAGTAGAAGACGTAAGATTTTTCCAGCATTTTCTATAACCGTCTTTTAAGACACCAGCAGGACGAAATAGGGTGATAGCTTCTCAGACGTCACTAGAACACGACAACCCCGTAGGGTCTCAGCAAAATTTTCTGGCTAGACGAAATAATGGCTGACGCAAGGTATCTGTTAGATATTGGTTGCGTGAAGCCGAAAATCGGACTTAGTTGATATTACCTAGGAGAGGTTTCTGTTTTATCAATATGCCACTAGCTGACAAAAGTTAGTCATTTTGTGACACTAATTGAAGAAGCGTAGCGAAAAGTGCTTAAGGTTAAAGTGTAAACGGGGCGTTCAAAGGGCCTGCGACTGATATACATAACCTAGAGGGGTTGCCACTTATTGCAATTCAAGAGCGTGTATTTGTCTGGCTTGAGAACTCCCCGTCTCGCACGGTCGTCACTCTGTTACTGTTTCAGTTTCAGTTGTTCTAAGCGTAGAAACGGGCAGTCTCTCGTTGCGATAGTGATCTGGGTGATAAGGTCATATTTCAAATAAAGCAGCTTCTTTTACTATGTATCTCGACCGAGTATCGACATTTATTGATTGAAGGTATCGAATCCGTAATTTTATAATATTTATCTGTAATTCCCAAGGAGTGAAATATAGTGTTTTCTCAGGTCATCATCTATCAAGAACGTTCAGTTAGATTAAATATCGAAAAATCTGTAACGTAGTATTTGCGTTCAGTCAAACATAGTTACAAATGTTTATATCAACTGACAAGAACTTTGTGAGCCTATTTGAAGGATTTGCAAAATAACAAGCCTCCACTGCTTGATAGATGAATTTTATTTATCCTGCTTATTGTACGAAAGTGACTGCGGGAACGGGATTGGTGATCTTTCCTTATTCAACAATTTTAACATTATAGTTATGTATATATCGTAGACGATTTACCATCATGTTCATTTACATTTTCATACATGTATTGTATAGAATAAGGGTGACAAACGTGCATACAGTTTGATACAGTGGTAGAGCCACGCGGCAGCTTTTGCTGTCGCACGGATGGGCCGACTCGAACCGGGGTGGTACCACGACCTCACTGAATACCAGCGTGAAGTAGAGGTTTACCTCTGCGTTTCGCTTGGTGAATGCAGGTGGCTGGAGGCCCTTTTTACTTGAAATGAGGCATTCCATCTTAGTCCTCACGGGTGACAACGCATCTGCATTTTGATTCGCAAACGAGGATAGATGTAGATGTCTATGGGCCGCAGCAACCACTTACCATCAGGTGGACTGTGTGCTCGTTTGTCACCCTAATCCTATAAAAAAAAAAACAGTCCACCTGATGGTGATTGCATGCTGTGGCCCATAGACATCTACATTTATCCTCTACTAGCGACCGCCCCGGCTTCGTAAGAATTATTTCTGGATTTCGACAACAACGCCACCTACCGACTCCAATTGTAAAACTAAACCATCCATGAATTCACTCAAACACACACAAAATTTTCATCAGAATCGGTAAAGCCAGTTTCATGTTTTAGCGAGACTAAAGGACAGCATTTGATTTTTATATATAGAGATTAAGCATCAAAATCAATCAATGGAATTCCTCTTTCCGGTAAAAAGGGTCTCCGGTCTTTAATTTAGCAGCCTAATGCTGCACAAACACAGGAGTAAAATATATTATAAAACAGATATCGGCTATAAGCCGACGCTGATCGATTAAAATAAAAAAACCGGCCAAGTGCGAGTCGGACTCGCGCACCGAGGGTTCCGAACAAATCCGTAGGTAATTGAGTTTAAAATTATTAAAAATATTTTTATTATAAAATGTAACTAAAAATTTATGCTTTTCGCAATTTTTCCTTTATCTGTGCTATAATACGTTGCTTCGTGCCAAATTTTAAGATTCTCAGTTCACGGGAAGTACCCTGTAGGTTTTGACTTTTGATTCCCTTGCGAATATCGAAAATTTGCGGCATAAACGGCTGTATCTTTTGATTGCGTTGGCTTAGAAGTTTGATTTTTTCACAGCCCCAAGGGACAGTAGACTTGAGTATTTGATATAAATTTCAGCTTGATACCTCTACGCGTTCCTGAGAAAAAGGGTCTTGACAGACAGACAGACAGACAGACAGACAGACAGACAGACGGACAACAAAGTGATCCTATAAGGGTTCCGTTTTTTCCTTTTGAGGTACGGAACCCTAAAAAACGTCAAAACGAAGCCAATCACGATTCCCACTAGATTTACACATCACACTGATGGTGAATGTCTAATAGTAGATAAAGAAAGCTGACAAATGAGAATATTTGTAGAAGAACAAATCCGATGTTACAATTAAGATTATTTTAACAAAATTTATAACTTCTCAATTTTGAAATAATTTTAATCAGTGTTGCACACAGCACGCATGCTTGCATTTGCGTTGCTGCATGTTTGTATAAAAGTTATAATCGATATTACAGTTCACCTCATGGGAAGTGACTACTGCGGCCCACAGACATATATAACCAAAGTAATGGAAGCTAAATATGAAATGTCTTCACACTGTAATTTTTTCAAAGTACACTAGCAACGCTATAAACATTATTAATACTTCCGTTAAGTACTGTAAATAAGCTTTAGGCTGGATTTAGTGCTCGACCGACGGTCACCACATATCGTACGCGCTGACGGTACGTCCTGATCGTCGGTCGAGGCCAAGCGTTTAGTGCTTAACTGACGGCAAGCTTTGTTAGACGTGTACAATTACGAAGAAAAATGAATCCATTTAACTCTATAATATGTGCGTACTATTTACACTAACGATTACGACATTAAGGCGGAGAAGATATCATGTGCACCCAATAATTGTAGACCGTTTAATTGACGGAGAATTTTGTTCATTGTATTCGAAATTGCGAGAACAATGTTCACGTATCAATGTTCATTTTTTTTCGCAATAATGCGTACGCGCGTACAGTCAGTCTCTGTCAGCGTCGCACTGAACGCACGCATGTACTGCCATAGCGCGTCAGTCAACCGACGTACGCCGGACCGACGAGCTCGACCGACGGTCTTCGTATGCGCGACGTAGCCGTACGCGCGTAGTACTTCCCGTTCCCGTGTAACCGTTAATAGGTTTTCATTGATGTAGCTACGCTCAACCGATGTCAGCGCTCACCGTCGGTCGAGCACTAAATCCAGCCTTAAAAAGGCTTGTATTCAGAGAGGTTCACGACAGTCAAATGACGGGTTCGAACCCACGAATTTCTGAGTTTGCAGTCCGAACCGTACCATTAGGCTTCTGTCGCTATTTCAAACTATACTTGTTCTATAAATACTACTAATTTAGTTTCAACGCATCCTAAAACTATAAAGTTTAAGTAGCCACAAATGTCACATGATGATATTTGAAAGGTCGATTTTATTGTTTCGTATTTATTTGTATTTATTATTTAAGGTTATACATATTAATTCATGAGTGACATTTAAAATCTACTTTAGCTGACTTCAAAATGGAGGTATTTCCATTCGACTGTATGTTTTTTTTTGTAAATATTTTATACGATATTATTATCCTCAATGGTGAACTGATTTCGATGATACTTTTTATTAAATAGGTTACTTTAACGGCGGCGGAATATAAGTTTGGAGAATAGTTCCACCTCTAGGGTTGAAAATGTGAATGAAATATTAATGTAACTGTTTAGACCACGTTCTATTTGTTACCTTGAGCTTGATGTATTCTTTTGTTAACTCAAAAGTGTCAACATTTTAATACAAAGCTAAAATCCGACTACAATGAAATAAGAAAATAAAATAATTTTCACAATTAATCTTTTGAAGTCGAGGTTTAATTCTTCTTTACATTATGTCATAGCACCGCCTTCTGAAGCTATTATGTGAAAATTTTGGCTTTTTGCAATTAAAGTTTGATTTTAGTAATTAAATATAATTTCAAAAAATAATGTATGGGTTTATTTAACAGCTAAAATTTCATTTGTAATATCATATTATTTTCTACGTGGTAGAGCCATGCTGCAGCTATATTAATAATATAGTTGTAGCACGAATGGGTCTCCTCGACCGTGGAAGGACCACGCTCTCACAGAACACCAGCGTAAAATAGCAGATTAATGCTGCTGTGTTTCGTATGGTGAGTGTAGAGAACCGGATACCCTTTTTACTGGAAAAGAGGCATTCTATCTTAGTCCTCACGGCTGACAATGCATCTGCATTTTAATTCGCAAACGGAGATAGATGTAGAGGTCTATGGTCCACAGCAACCTCTTACCACTGGGTGGACTGTGTGCTCGTTTATCACCCTTATTCTATAAAAAAATCTTATATATAGTGCATATATAATCTGCAGTTAAATTTATCATAATATTTCCAGGCAACTACCTAAAATTAGTAAGTTACAATCTATATTCTTCCTACTGATGAGCACAGGCCTCCTCTCCCTTGTGAGAGGGATAGAAAGCTATTAATTCTCCGCGTAGCTCTAATGTGTATTGGCAAAATTCACATTCCACAGGGATACTGAAACATATGGGCTGAAGTATCTTATAGCTAACATCTCAAAATAATAAAAAAACTGACTGACTTTTACTTGTATGAATGTAGATTTAGTACCGATTTGCCAGGTGATCTGGGGGCACGGCAGTGCCCCCGCCAAGTCGAGCAAAAAATCGGCACGGCCGTACCATCCTTTTCTCGAAGCAGTTCAGGCCATTTCCGAAACCCTATAACTTTGTTATGAATAAAACTAGAAGCCTGAATTTTTACTAACTAAGTAGGCATTGTATGAACTCGGTATATTTCAAATTTCATTAAATTGGAACTAGTAGTTTAAGAATTATAACTAGTCAAAATTTCTTAATTTTGTCACTCACTGACTGACCGATCATCAAAACTCTAAGGCACTTCTAGCAGACATAGAAACTTCAAATTTTGAATTTAATTATTGTTTAGTATATAAATCAAGGAAAAATTAAAATATTTTACAATTTCGGTCCAGTTTTCGAGATACACCAACTGCTTAAGTAACTTTGTAATCCCATATAACTATATAGTATTACAAAGTTACATTTGCAGTGAATGAATCAGTGTACCTATATATGTACATATAATGGAATAATAGGTGTAAATAGCTACCTAGATATAACTATCTACAAAAAGACATGAGATGCCATCAAAAACATAACTTGTAAAAAAAGCCAAGTCTCGCAACTTAGTTCTTCTATCGTAAAAAGTTGTGAGATCCATGTAATACCAAGTCGGTTAATTTATTCAGTCCATAGATTGATACATAGATTGACTTGGCAATCGCACTAAACAATCTAATTTAATATAATATGTATTACTTGTGAGGTATATTGTGTTTTCATGCGATTGTTAGTTAAGTTATGTTTTTGATGGCATTGGTGTTTACAAATATTTTGAATATCCATATAATCAAGCTAAGACACTTCTGGATGCAATAGCAGCGGCGCAATAAAAAAAATATAACCATAAAAACATAATTCATTTCACTTTATTACATGAAATAAAACTTTGTCAATTTCAGAAACAGTTATTTCAACAACAAAGAAAAAGTCCTACGAATAGCAAATGAAACTCACTTGATAAATATCAAATCTCTGGTGACATGAATTCTGTGGGAACGGGAAGAAATCCGAAGTAAAATTTGTTAAAAACAATAGGTATGAACGTTGGGGGCTTCGTGGTTTGGGAAACATTAGCGGGTGTGGTAAGCCGGCATGTTTGCTGATTTCTGTCTAAATTGACAATGAAAACAAACGAGGACCGGGTGAACAAAGCCAAATTGCCTTTTATATAGAAAATTATCATTTATCCACTTTTCCCCGGTTTTCGCGGCCTTTTACAAGTTGCTGATTATGCAATGCGGTTGTTTTCTACAAGGTTACGTTTAAATTCGAGTTCTTTTTAATAATACATGTTTTAACTACTCAGACACCCAAGCCTGTGGGAGCAGTGCCCCTTCCGCAACGAAGCCTTGGGGAACACCTCGAAGCCGATACCCATCAGGGCACTATTGTCCCTTGAGGCAAACAAACTTACGAACGAACGAACGTTTTGTACTACTACCACGTGCTTCGTTGCAGTTAAAAATGTATTGCACTTAACAAAATTTTCAGTTTCCCTCTGTCACCTCTAACGATACTGCTTACCGTACGATATGGTTTACAAAATTATAATTCTTTTGTTTTATTCATAAATTTTGTTTTTCTATTTTTTCGGAATATTCGGTTCCCAAAGGTTGGTACAAAGAACAAATATAAATCTGTTTATGACAAGCGTGTGGTGATTATGTTTATATCTTGTTCTTAAATTAAACAAAAGTAGTTCCGTTCTTCAAAGATTGAACGTTATCTCCTAAAATATTAAAAAATAAAATATTGCTATTTTTTAATTTCCGTTACGAATTTCAATTTTATTACAGGAATTTCATTGATCAGACTTGAAGTCAAAAAACATCCTAATTTCAATAGGGAAAGAGGGCTGAGTGCTACCGTATGCATAGGATCCTATAATTAATAAAATTAAATCCCAACCAAAGCATACAACTGCAAGACTTCAAGATACTATAAGTTCATACTGCGACGATCTGAGCAAAAAATAATAATTTTAATTTGGAGGTAGCCGTGGTTAACTATGACATTGCGACGTCAAACACCTCAGTGTCCCCCTATGACCATAGGTACTGTAGTGTGTGTGTAACGTCGGGATTATAAAGTAAGTTAATATACCGCCCAAAACATCGTACGATACGAGTTAGCTATCAGAGCCGGGGTCCGCCTCCTCCTGTTCGGACGGCGGTTAGAAAACTTATCCATGTCATGATGTGGTTTTCGGCAGCATTGATGTTGATGTGACCACTGACCACTATATACCCCCCCCCCCCCCCCCTCTTTTTAGAGCCCTGAGTCCGATGAAGCTGTAAGAGCCGCAAAATCGACTATAAGAAAATTTAAAAACTAAAAACCACACTTGCTATTAAGGTAAAGCTACCAAACAAACGTTTGAAAGCAAACTTTTAGGTATAAGGAACGTTATTATTCGTTAATAAAACAGAGTTCGATGTTTGTGAATCCATCTTAACTAAAGTAAATATTAAATATTATTTCCCCATCCAAATAGTTATTTGTGTAGTCAGTCATGCTCTAGTCACTAGAGCAGTCTAGTGGCTGTATTTACAAATATTTTTTTAACATATTTTTTGAAGGATTATTACGATTTCAGTGCTCAGGTGGTAGAACGACTAAAATATTTTTATTTTTTTAATAATTTGTGTCTAAACTGTCTGTGTAATATAGATTGTAGTTGTAGTTGATGATAGGTGTATGTTTAGATTTTAGTTTGTGAAGGATTCTTTCTTGACCACTACTTTCTTACCATTGTTGGCCATAATCTAAACACGCGCAATAAAGTATTTGCCTTTAAAACAAAATATGCATACTTGGAAAAGGCTCATGATATTAAAGAAAAAAGGAAAAAAAGTTTGGTTATTTAAATTACCCGTGTTCTTAATAAATCGTTAAAATAAAAATAATGTTTGACATGGTAAAACTTGACTGCCACTATATTATGGGGGGATCACTATAAACGCAAAAGTTGGTAGCTTGTTGACATTAGCGACTGTAGACAGCCGACATGTCTAACTGATTGCTCTCTAAATTGGCAATGGAAACTAATAAGGAGGCAGGAAACAGAGATAAATCGTGTTCTATATACTCATATAATACTAACTTCAATTCATTTTTGTCTATTTTCTGGACGCAATAAGTTGCTTAATAAATGCGGTAGCTCCAAGAATAAATAGAAAAATTAGAGTTCTAAAATACTTTTGATTTATAAATATTTCGTTGCAGGATTGTTAAAAAGATTGGAGTGATATTGCTAAAGATCGTCTATTGGTGTATTTACAAACCGAGTAAAAATATAATTTTTAAATATCACTTCTTGCAATTGAAATGCACCAAACCCTATTGTATTTATAATTTAAAACGGAATTGAATAAAAGCCAGCCTAAACCATAATGCAATTTAGAAGGGAATTGGAGATCGTATCGACAGAACGCCTTCAAACTTAGACATTGTATTTTCATTGGCTTAAATATTTTAGAATCTATATATTTTGACACAAAAATAAATAAATAGGACACTTTTGAACGTTATATTGCACGCCTCATAACGTGAAGCGTTTGAGGTAATACTTTACTCCCGGCACGTCAACCTCAAGCAATTTTGTCGTCTTAAAATTCCTCTATCATAATTTCACTTATACGATAATATGAGTAGTTGTATATCAAGAAAACATTCTAATTAATCCATCTTATATTTTCTAAAAAATCGTTTTATATTGCTCCTTTGAAAAAAAAACGGTTTGAAATGGGTTTGAAAACAAATTTACGTGGACATCCGGATGTCTGTACGCTGATTTTGTATGTGGTCACGATGATTCCCGAAAAAATTGACGTATCGAGATCGGTTTTTCTTATTAGCTTCAGAATTACATCAATTCGTCGCTAACGCCGCAAAGGGGCGAATCACAATTTTTCAAAAAAATACAGGAAAGCAAGAAAACATTCATTCTTAAGAAAATTAATCTTATTTGTAATTTTCCATTAAGTCTAATATATTTAATTTCCTGATAAAAAAGCTAGTAATCGGGGAATAATAAATGTTTTCTTGCGCTCCTGTAATTTTTTGAAAAATTGTGGTTCGCTCCTTTGCGGCGACAACGACGGATTGATTCCCTGATTCACATCAATAGCCTAGTACGCGTAGTTTGTTGATAAAATGATTTTTTATTATTTATAAAGGTACCTTCTACCTAATAATTTACACTTGATTTTATTTTTTTAACTATACTATTTTTTGACAAAGTACAAATGTACCATACAGCCTATATCGATTTTATACTTTGTGTAATCGATTTATTTTGGTAATTTTTTTCATCTAAATTAAATAAAACGCTCATGAGGCGTTTACTTTTGGTTTTTACAAATATTTAATTTATTACTTTAACGCCATTCCAGTCAGCCTAATTTATTAGTGGAATGATATAATGGATTAGTTTTTGGCTGCAGCGCAGCGAGCTGCGGCTTTCATTCTCACACGGTACAAGCATTTGTATGGCCTGGCAATAATTTTCCGGGTTTGCAACTTTGTCCATGTACTCTGTTACCTGAGAAATATCTCCATGATACAAGAAAACGTCTTACTGGGTGGGTGAGCGGGAGATATAAAATATTGATTCATATATTTTAATACACTCTAAAAATGAATTCATTATAGAATTAAGGTGACAAGCGGGCACACAGTCCACCTGATTGTAAGTGGATGCTGTGGCCCATAGACATCTACATTTGTCCTCGATTAAAAATCAAAATGCAGATGCATTACCACCTATGGGGACTAAGGTGGAATACCTCGTTTCCAATAATAAGGTTATCTGGTTCACTACACCCACCATACAAAACACAGCAGCTTGAAGTTGCTATTTTACGCTGCCTTCCCCGGTCGAGCTGACTCGGTCATTATTCTGAAGTTCTTTGCTCTTTCTATTGATTTGCAATTCTTTATACTAAAAATTACATAACGTAATTCATAAAGACAAAAACTGAAATTGCAGTCGTTTTGGATCCAGTTTTATAGAATATCGTTAATTGAATTGGATAGTCACGTGTTTTGCTCGAATTGCAAATAATACATTTTAGTACGTCTTAAACTTAATTTTTTCAAAGATTTCATTTTAAGTAAGTCATATTTTATTCAGTCTTAGCCATGTTCTTTGGATCTCAGGTATGAAAATGCAACAATGTGATTTACTCTTTATAAGAGCTAGTTCCCACTTGTCGAGATGTCGGGTAGGGTGTCTGCGCCTCTGTTGACACTAGTCGATTGTCGGACCCGACGAGGCGACTATACACAATGGACGTCGACGAAGCTTTTGTTGTGTAGTATTATTTTAGAAGAAAACAAAGAAAAAAAGCCAAAAAATTTTTCCAATATTATGAAACACCAAACTTGTGTAAAATATGTTGGGTGCAATAAAAACGCAACAACTCTGCGTGCGCGCCGCGATATAGAGAATTGCCGGGCCCGAAATCCGACATAATGTGAACCGCGCCATTCTTACTCATAGGCGAACGAGATTCGATGCGATTTTTTTACGGACGTAGAGGGCTGGCAAAATACCCGACATTTCTTGTCTGCGTCAACATCAATATGGTATAGGATAAGTGTGAACAGCTTCATATAAAATGTTCTGCCACTATAACAGTCGATTTTCTGTCGGGCCCGACACCTGACAAGTGGGATCGGGCTCTCAGGGATGTTAATATAGCTGTGAGCTAGGATGACTACGTATCATTAGACAGAGTGCATGCTTAAATGTGTCCGATACTAGTTAGAAATTTTTATTTAATTGTAAGATAGGTGAAAAAAATAGAAAATATTTTCGCAAATAAATGAGTATCCTTTCTTCGTAAAATAATCATTATGAGTATGCTTTTCTTCGTAATAATATTGTTTTTATAGAACAGTATAATTACGAAGAAACTATAATATATATATTTTTTATAGGTAAAAGGTGACAAACGAGCACACAGTCCACCTGATGGTAAGTGACTGCTGCAGCCCATAAACATCTACATCTATCCTCTATTACTAATCAAAGTGTAGATGCGTTGTCACCCGTGAGGACTAAGATGGAATGCCTCATTTCCAGTAAAAGGGCCTCCGGCCACCTGCACTCACCAAGCGAAACGCAGAGGTAAACCTCTACTTCACGCTGGTTTTCTGTGAGGTCGTGGTACCACCCCGGTTCGAGCCGGCCCATCCGTGCTACAGCAAAAGCTGCCGCGTGGCTCTACCACTGTTAAAAATTATTCGAAAACGAATTGTAATCATTTTTAAAGAAATTATTGAGCTAAACGAATATTACCCAGAAGTTAAAAATATGCCAGTATAAAACTAAAATCAACAAGAATTACGAGCTTTTATTTGGAAAAAAATATACGAACATAACTGAAAAAGATGTACGAATTAGTTTCGATCAGAAAATGTCGAAACAATTGTACATTTGATTTATTGTTTGTTGACCGTTATCAATTGAGTTTCTTATTTCTTTCGTTCCAATGACATACATGCTCTACATTGGGTAAATTAACTGTGATAGGACGGATGAACTTAATATTTACAGGTCTGCTTTTCATATTATTGAATTATTTGTACTTTTAAGAAAAATAACTAATGGCTTTCATTTCTAAAAAAAATTGTTATGATATAAACTAATTTTTTCATCAGAGCCCACTAACGTCCACTGCAAAACATAGGTGTACCCCTGAGATTGTCTCAATTATATTTGTAGTGTTCGCTTTTTTAACTGCAGTTTTTTAAATTATTATTTACTTATTTTCAGG
This sequence comes from Parnassius glacialis, assembly GCA_033319125.1. NCBI lineage: Eukaryota > Metazoa > Arthropoda > Insecta > Lepidoptera > Papilionidae > Parnassius > Parnassius glacialis. The sequence goes on from JAVANC010000009.1 coordinate 10,373,045, forward strand.
AAAATGTTGCTGCTCCTCGCCTGATTCGTCGATTACTTATTAGGGCACCCACGGGATTATATTTAGTAGTGGATTCTTCTACGCCACTACTAAACGACATGTGATATAGTATAACCTAATTACTTTGCTTTAATTTGGAATTGTGTCGAAAAAGGCTGTGTTAGTCTCTACTTTAATGTATGGTAGTGGAAGTTAGGTGTGGCAGAAGAAGCACGAGAGTAGAATAAATGCTGTAGAAATGCGGTCATTAAGAAATTTTGGGACTGGGTAACAAATAGTGTGATAAGACGAAAGTGTGGGTTGCAAAATGATGTTGTGACCCGGACTAAGAAAGGAATGCTTCGGTGGTTTGATCATGTACAAATAATGAACGAGGAAAGAGTGACAAAGCAAATCTATGTGGCAGAAAAGAATGGCAGAGTCGGGAAAGGACGCTCTAGGCGAAAGTTTATCGACCAAATTAGCGATGTATTGAAAATGGGATGTAAAGGAGGCGAGAGAGGTGTGTCAGGATCGTGCCAAATGGAAGTCCGTAGTCTCTCTCTTCCTTTGGGTGACAGGCGTGTGTGTTTACGTATGTATTTATAATTTAAATATAGTTTACTAGAGAAGCAAATTTTCAACCAAAACTTCTAATATCGACTACTCTTTCTCTAAATCGGAGGTTTTGTTGAAATTCCAGCAGAAAAAAGTGCATAAGCACTATTTTAGTATATGGTTCTGTAAGTGTTGACAATGACAGTAGCCCATAATTTTTTTTAAAGAACAAAGGTGTTAAACGAGCACTGAGTCCACCTGATGGTAAGTGGATGCTGTAGCCCATAGATATCTACCTCTATTAAGAATCCAAATGCAGATGCGTTGTCACCCCTGAGGACTAAGATAGTATGCCACGTTACCAATAGAAAGGATCTCTAAGGTTTTCTAAACTCACCATACGAAACAATAAATTAATATAAGCCAGTGCTTGACTATGATCACACTTGATAGTTACCCGTGAAATAGTCCTAAATCGCACTTTTTTAACAAAAAAAGCCTAATCATTCTTGTCTTGAAGACACATTGTCGTCGGACAAAAGGACATACGCCGGCAAATTCATAAATTCATATTCCACTGGTTTTTTTTGCTGTACACATTACGTTTAATTAACGAAACCTTACGATCAGGCAGTCTGTGTGCTTGTTTGTTACCCTTATTCTATATTAAAAAATACTAAAGTATTAACAGTATCGTAGTTTTGACACATAACACCACTTTTCAAAAATAAAGGTTAAATAAAAAAAATATGAATGCATAAGTTATGTATACTGAAGGTCATTGAAGTCACAAAAACTCACAAAATAGTAATGTATTCGGTTAAAAATTATTCGCAAGATTTTTGTTATTATAAAGATCTTCATTAGAAAATACTTTTACGAGGTGTTAGGAGTCTTTTTCTGCATTATGGTACCACAACGTTGCAATATGGTAGGTAGATACTAACCTATTAGCTCTTTCTGTCGCCAGATATTAGTGCCTGCATATATGCGTTACGGTAAACTATTTAGTAATCTGTGGTTACAGTCTGAAGCGTGTTGAGAACTAATATATTTACAGACTATAAGGCATTCCATTTTAGTCTTTAGAGGTTACAAGTCAACAAGAAGGACTATATAAGTGTTCATAATAATTACTTTATAAGAAAGTTCTATGGCTATCCAATATTTAACTGGTTTGCCGAAAATCCATACATTGGAATTTGTCGTTGGACCCTTTCCGTCCCGAGGGAGTCGTAAAGACTATAGGAAATATGTGAAAAACCTTATGGTTTCCAATAGATAGCGTTCTTACCACCCTGTTTACATAAGTCGTACACCATACAGGTTTTTTGTAGAATAAGGGTGACAAACTGCTACAGTCGAACTGATGGTAAGTGGGCGGCTCCAGGGCGCAGTATCTTAGCAATGAGTTGGCAGCACTAAGAGGTTCGAATCCCGTACGAAACAATTATTTGTATGGCCTAAAAATAATTGTTCCAAGTCTGTAAACTTATGAATGTAAACTTAAAACTGAATGTTATGTATGTAAACTGTCCAAAATACAGTAGAATATCCTAGTGTGGAGGTAACGTTTAAAAAATAATAATACAGAACTGGGTTTCTATGCTGGAGGACAGGACACAATTATATAACTAGGAATAAATATGTTGGCCATAATATCAAGGCATGCATGCTTTGATGCTCACCGAAAGCAACAATTTGAAACATCCTTTTGGTCAGACTCTAACAATTTTGACATGATTTAATTCTAAATAAAATTATTTTTGTATTACATAAGCAACTACTTAAAATATATGAACATAAAGGTCAAATACGAACATAGTTCATATGTAGGCAAGTGCAATAAGGACCCATAGACCCCTTAAGTAAATATTATTCTTGATTAAGGATAAAAACGCAGGTGCATTGTCTATTCCTGAGAACTATAGTATGTGCCAAATCGATTGAGAAAAACGGACAATGACCTTTCGGTCGTTTAACCAGGGGTTACAAACCTTCAATATATAGGCACATTTTATATGTAGTACTTTCTTTATTTATAATGATTTTTTTATAATGATTGATATAATATATATTTATTAACTATTATTAAAAAGTTATGTGAAAGATCGCTGTAGAAGAAAAATCATCTATTGTTATAAAGTACTTTATTCATTTAACAACAAAAAACATTAATTTATAACACATATAAAGATTCGAGTGATAACGACACCGAATAAGTACGTACTTATGCAAAAGATAAAACTTTATTTTTAATATTATATAAGAACTTTATTTTTATTCGGTGCAATCATCACTCGTATCTTCACTTGATGAACTATCTGTAACATTAATTATAAAGCGATCTGCAGTTTGGTCAATTCTATCATCCATGCCACGCATTTTTTGTTCAACCTTAAGGACATGCTGAACACAGTTTTTCCATTTATCTGGCGTGATTTGAGTTAAACCATCTTTAAGTAAATTTTTAACATCTTTTAACTTGAAAGTTTTGTCAATTACAGACTTTTTTCTTTTATTAATTATTCCCTTTTCTGGTATTTTATGGGAATCTCTATACACGCTTAATACGCGATATATAGTGCTCTTGCTGACTCCTGAGATCTCCGAAACCTTTTCTACCATATTAACGTTTGAAGGATACACGTCTTCGGGCCAGGTGTTTTTGACATATTTGTATACATTAATGATAATCTCTTGTTCCCCGACCGACAAAGTGGTAGGTTTTCTCTTTTTTACTGGTGACGTTAAAGGTGCTCCAGAAGATGGGCCTGTAAATAAATGACAAAAATATACTACCATAGTACTACATCACATAAATACATATTGTTTTAGAAAATAAATACCACATGGTCACATAAAAAGAGCGCTTTAAGAAATAGAAAGGCTACGTCGTCGCATTTGTACCTATTTGTACGTACCTGCTACGTTTATTATGGGTCGGCGACGTCTCTTTCCACTTGATGTTGAAGGACCGGGTCCTTCACCAAATTCTCCTGAACTCATGTCGATTTAGTAACGACCGTCACAGTAAAACTAATATAACAGATTCAAAAAACAAAAACTTAACGATATAACAAATTTAACAGTAAAAACTCAACTAAAACAATGCAATGAATGCTATGAATTACCCGAGACGTACACACGCAAGCGCTATCCGAACACGAATGAAAACAAAATGGCGGACCGGCCCAAAAAAGGTGACGCATCTCTGGCTGCCATTGTCACGTTTCTTTTAGAACGAACTGACGTAACGCGCGTTTTGTTTATTTTAAAGGGATGAATTTGCAAAAGCTCAATATGGTGATTATATTGCTTCAAATATTTTTTTAATATGAAACTGTTATTAAATGAATTGCTGCGTTACTTACCATAAATTGAAATATAAAATATAACACATTTTTCGCGATGTACCGTAAGATTTTACTATGTTTATAGGAACCACAGACAATATTATTTAAGAAACAAAAAAACAAAACATATGTGCTGACCTAGAAGTGGGAATAATATCAATATTTAAATATTGTTATCACATCTAAATTGAGATTTTGTAAGTTACGCCTTTTGACACTCGGCTCATATCTGAGGTCATTGTCCGTTTTTCTCAATCGATATGGCACATACTATAACATGCAAGCTCGTTTCAATTAAATAAAAACTAATTCTTTCTTTCTTCTTTTTCTTTTTTTTTTAAACCCCCATCTAGGATTTTCTCCTGTATCGTAGAGGCAGTTTACATACACACATTGCACAAGGACAAACATCCAGACCCGGAACAATTATTTGTAGGCCATACAAATACTTGTTCCGTGCGTGATTCGAACCCGCGGCCCCCAACGCAGCAACTCATTGCTAAGCCACTGCAAGGAAAAAGATGATTTGAAAGTCGGTATTAACTTTATCCTAAGAAAAGAAAAAGAACTGCCTTCAAAAAACCGAACTGAAATAACATTTAATTTACATTGACTATGCCTACACCCTATCAAAATAAATAAAAAAAACATTGGTTTAGGATTTAGGCAAAAAAAAAAACTAAAATGGTTATGGATATTTTTTTTAAATTAACTGAATGAATCATTTTATTGATATTAAATAACTATTTTTGAAGTGGGTGTCAGCCAGCACTAATTAAACATAAACAAAATCCTTTAATAAATAACTTACATGTTTGTACAAACTTGACTTTAAACGGTGCAGAACTATTTACAAATTATTAACTCTAGAAACTATACAAATATTAAGAACTAAAATAGAAATTCAAAAAGGAAAGAAACACTTAAGTTAATGTATTTACAGATCGTACAAACCAACTATTAATTAAATAATACAGCATCAAACTTACAATTTATATTATATATATCGTTTTTTAAGTACAACGGGACGTAAAAGCAAAGACTCATTGCGTAACAAAACATAGACGTAATAAAACTAAGGGTCAAAAGGAACAACTTCGTGAATCTATCTCTCAGGTAAGTTGCTCATGCTGTCCCTAGCGGTAAGAGTGTAGAACAACGTAGACGATATTGCATGCCTTAAGCGCAAAGCGCGTAGGTATGTTCTACTAACGCCTAACAATTAAGATTTCAACGTTTTGTCGCATGACATCGTATCTAACAATCTTTTTGAATATTTAAATGATATAAAAAGCACATTGTGAGAAAGATAAATTGTTAAACTTATTATTATTTTTTTTAAATAGATCACTTGTCATTTTTCATAAAAAATCGGTTTTAGTGGCATAAGGTGCAGATTTATCAAGTCCGCATAGAGACGTAAACACGATAACTTTTGAAAATATCAAAGTCAATCTATTTTTTAAACTCTTCATCTATCATGTGGGAAACCATGGGATTTAAATGGCAGTTTAATTTTCTTTTGTTTAGTTATAATTAATTTTTTTCGGCTGAGATATAGCGAAATTTTCGGTATTTTGATTATTAATGTGTATTAATTTATTTTACTAAATACACTTTGCCTAACTCCCGGCCACACAGTACTTTTTTACTCCGGGCTCAGCCGCCGTCGTGAGTGGTCGTTTGCTTACAGCGGTTCGTGCTGATAAATATCTCTTAGAATTAGGAAAATAGGAAATAGTGGCGAATTAGATAATTCCATTCAAACTGATTTTAACTGTAAAAAAAATTGTACACAACATCCTAGATTATCAAGAAATGTTGATGCAGCAGAACTTTGCAATAGAGCACTGATAAGAATTAAGAAATACACAAAATCTTTATATATAAAAATTACGTGTCACGTTGTTTGTCCGCGATGAACTCCTAAACTACTAAACTGATTGCAATGAAATTTTGCACACTGTGTGCAGTTTGGTTCAACTTGAGAGATAGGATAGTTTTTATCCCTATAGGTGACCCTCAATATTTTTTATTACGAATTTAATTATTTTAATAGGACACAGGGTCGTCGGAGTGGGCAGAACGTCTGCCTGGCCAGCTAGTTAAATTATATAAATCATTTTATTTTCATGTGTGCGTAATAGACGACATGTTATGTGACATGTCGCTAGATTTCCATGATTCGTCAAATAAATTGTTATTAGGATGGTTGTAAAACATGAATTTTGTTTTGCGTCCTTGAGTTGACGAAAATAAATTACACTTTTTCTCTTTATTTTATCTTGTAGTAAACAGAGATCAATAAGTGTTTAATAGATGACACATCTAGCGACGCGATGGATGCATGTGGTTTGGGTTGCAATGACGACGAAGTTAATGCGGACTTGCGCCTTACCAAGACGGCGGTTATGCCGTGTATTACGTGAATATTTGTCATTACTCACAACCATGGGATTTTAGTTGTACAGCCCGATAATTCTGCACTGGTAATGCTGCTGTCCATTATCAGTCTGTGAATTTTGGCTTCAACTTTTCTAGAATGGTGGATCCGCCATGAATCGATTCTCCTTTAGTGTGCTTAGCCCTTTAATCAGCAGAGTGTACCGCAGATTAAGTTGACACCATTGAGGTATTATGTACTGTACTTTAGTACATAATAGTTCAATGGTTGACACGAGGAATTTTTTCTAAAAGCTAAAGTGTTTAAAATCGGAGAAAAACGTTTTAAATATGCTCAATAAGAACTTAAAGTACCTATTTAAAAGTAATATTTCACGAGTGTACGTGAAATTGTTTTAGAATCGTTTTATTTTTTTTTGTGAAACCGCTATAATATATAACACACCATTATAAAATTTAATATTATTAAAATTAAAAATTGATAGTATATTAGACATTTCTTTAGATTATCCAGAATGGTAACAGTTATTGTTGCTCCTTACAACGTACCGTTATTACTTTATGAATTTTATATTGCAACCGCTATCGCTTTGGTTATTGTTAGGTACTGCGTTAGCGAAGCTGCCACATCCACTTACTAATGCTATTACTACGACTCTTAAAGATTTGTTTTTAACAATATACAATATCTATTGAGAACCACGTATTTATAGTATTCGTTTAAGCAACTTAAAAAAACAGGGGTTTATTAATTAGGCTTAGAGCATGGAAAACCGTTATATCGTTACCGCAATTTCGAGAATTTCGCGATGTGTTTTAATACCGCAAAAGCGAGATTACAGGTGCGAATTTCGCAGTATTAAAAACGAACCTGGTATAAAACCGGAGTAACAACAAGCATTCCACCAACAAGCGTAGAAGCTGAGAGAGCATTTTCGGCTGCTGAATACGTATGTAATAAAATTAGAAGTTCTTTAAATGATGACGCAGTGGATGTGATTGCTTTTTACATAAACATTTCCAAGGTAAAAATTAAGATTAGGGTTGTATGTGTGATTAATTGTAGTTATCTCATTTTAACCCCCGTTAAAGACTTTTTTACTCATGTTATTGTTGTTAAACCGCCATTAAAGGATTTTATAATTTTGCAATATCGTCAATTTTGCGTTACCGTAAAATGGGGTGAATAGAATTTAAGGGGGGAATAGAAAAAAAAGCGAAACTTTGTTCTTTGCATTATTGCTCTCATAGTGCTCAATGAAATTAGCTACATTTGAATTTTTTATATACGGCAACATTGATTTTGTTATGGCAACATCGTCATGATAGTGAAGTCGTTCATAAATGCGAAAAATAATGTCTCAAAGTGATCAAGTAACGGTTGTGAATTTGAGAAGCGTAAATCTTTTATTTCTGTTCGTTACTACGATTGAATTCAGCCATCAATACGAATTTATGCAAAGTGTTAGTTACTTAACTATTGAGAAAACTCAAAGGTAAGTCAAATTGAGCATGATTTCTGTTCTAAATAAGTCCAAAAGTTATGTTACCTATAAATTGAATAAGTTTGGGGTGAATAGAAGACGCCTGAGGGGTGGATAGAATCGAGGTATGGGGTAAATAGAAGCGCGTAAAGTCTGAATAGAAGTGCACGAGGGGTGAGTAGCAATACGACTGGGGTGATTAGAATTGTCATTGCTAGGGCTGCTACACAAAATTATACCTGATACTTTTTTGTACTTATAGAAGATTGTAGGTTAGTGACTGTAGTTTTATGAAATAGTTAGTTAATGTTTATATTTTCATTCGTATTGAAAATGTTTATTTTGTTTGTTCAGATTATTTTGGACAATGCCGCGCATTTATAAACCTGAACCTGGAGGCAAGCGCTACAAAAGGTATGACGAAAATGTTCTTAAGCAAGCGGTAGAAGATTATTTAATGGGTAATGATTCGATAAAAACAGTAGCTATCAAACACAATATACACCCATCGGTGTTGTATCGCCACAGCAAAGGACTAGTAAAATCGCAAGGTGGGCAAAGGGCACTTTCGTTGACAACAGAAGAATATATCATCAAATATATAAACGTTTGTGCAGAATGGGGCTATCCACTGGACTCACTAGACTTAAGATATATTGTTAAAATGTATCTGGATAAGATTGGGATTACTCATAAGCGATTCAAAAATAATTTCCCTGGGCCTGATTTCATCCAATGTTTTTTAAATAGACATAAAGATAAAATTTCTCAACGAATATGCCAAAATATTAAGAGATCTCGAGCTGCCGTGTCAGCAGAAATCATAGCAAAATATTTTGAAGAACTACAAATATCTTTGGCCGATGTTCCAGCGGCAAATATCGTCAATTATGACGAGACAAATCTCGCTGACGATCCAGGGCGCAGAAAAATTATTACGAAACGCGGCACTAAGTATCCAGAACGTGTCATGAACCACACAAAGGCCAGTGTTTCCTTAATGATAGCTGGGTCAGCAGAGGGTCAGATTTTACCACCATACGTGGTATACAAAGCACAAAATTTATACAATACATGGATTTCTCACGGGCCTAAAGGTGCAAGGTATAATCGTTCGGCATCAGGATGGTTCGATGGTACAATTTTTGAAGATTGGGTGCAATCTATTGTCATTCCCTTCTTTGCTGATAAGCCGGGAAAAAAGCTGCTAATAGGTGATAATTTATCTTCACATTTGTCGGTCGATATGATCAAACTTTGCAAAGAACAGCAAATTGATTTTGTATTTTTACCAAGTAATTCAACACACATAACTCAACCTCTTGATGTAGCCTTTTTTAGGCCCATGAAGGCAGCCTGGCGGCAAATACTTCTTAAGTGGAAAAAAACAGATGGCAGCAATGAGACAAGTGTGCCAAAAGGTTGCTTCCCTAAACTACTGAAGAAATTAATGGAGGTAATACAAGAAAATGCTGAGTCTAATTTAAAAGCTGGTTTTAAAAAAACTGGTATCTGTCCTTTAGACCCTACACAAGTGCTATCTCGAATACCAACACAATCGAACGATAGCAGTAGACATAGGGAAGCAGTGGATGAGTCTGTACTAACTTTATTAAATGACATGCGATATGGTACTATGGGCGTAAAAGAATTAAAAAGAAAGCGAAAACTCGACGTGGTGGCAGGAAAGAGTGTTAGCGAATCTACTGAGGATTATGTTGACTCCGAAGTAACACCAGGTCCGAGTACATCAAAACCACAAAGAAAAATAAAAAAGCCAGATAATTCAGTGGAAAAAGAAAATGTATTGCCTAAAGAAACAACAAACTTAAACAAAAGTATTAAAGGAAAAGGGATCGGTAAAAAGACAAAAAGAAAGGCAAGCATCTTGATGGAGGAGTTATATGATATCAGAGAGGAAAATCTGGGCACAGGCAATGCATTTACAGACAAACTAAATGATAATATAGACCTCAATGACAGTGTTTTAGATATGCCTGTATATTTTGAAAATGACTTGGAATATGGAGGAGAACTAACTATTGAAAACTGTCCACTAAGTGATATAATAATAATAAACCCTACAGCAGAAGCTGAAAATACAGAAACCGGTCTAAACAACGTCAGTCAGTCTGATCATGCTGGTGAATCAAACTGTCCATTAGGAAATAACGAAGAAGAATATTCTGCGGCAAAAGTTATAACTGAAACTTTACCGAAGATGAAAAGAGAAAAAATAAAGATAATAGAAAACAAAAACTTTTTAGAAACTCGCAAGAATATTAGTTATGATCAGAAGTACAAAAAAGTTTCCCCTGAAGCGCCTTTAATAATTTTAAAGAAGACTGCAAGACCGAGCAAATATTATAAAGACGATGAGGCTATACTAAGAGACTTACTAGATGATAATATTTAAATATAAATTCGGAATGCTCCAAATAATATTATAATAATTACTTACGTACATACTATGATTAATAAAAATGTTAAGTTTATTTTATGATTATTTTATTAATTCATATAGGTTTTGTTTTTAGTTGATTTTATTTAGATTCTTTTGCATTGCACAAGAACGTATATGGAAAGAATTTTTCACTTTATAAGTTCGTTATATTTAGTCCGTCAGTTAGATCATGAAAAAACGTTAGCCACGTATCTTTTGCTTCCTTAAATTAATAAAACTTGACATTGGTAAAGCGCTCTGGAGTGGGGATTTTGTTGTACTATCTTGTGACATCATCCGAAGTTTAAAGGAGTTGTATCATCCTCATTTTTTATTTAAGTGACAAATTAAAAACACGTTGTTACAATATCTTTTGATAATTTAGCTGACGTACTAAACATAATTTTTTAGTAAAATTCACTGTTATGTTTATTAAAAAATATTTTGTGTGGGTAAAAAATAAAAAAAAAATAATTTACTATCCCTGTTCTATTTTTTTTAAAGTTAATGGTACTATAATAAATAATTTATAGGTATGTGTACTAGGTACATACATAAATAAATTTTGACAACCCTAGCATTTTTTTCTATTGACCCCCTTTTCGACTCCATTCACCCATATCGCGGGTAAATAGAAAACGCGCAGATATTGTTATTTATTAAATAAATGACGAGTAAATTAAGTTAATCTTTCATTGAAAACAGTTTATTACACTTTAACTCACAAGACACGATGACTGCTACCTTCGGAATTTGCTAAAAACATACTGAAATTTCGATTCAAAAGTTGAAATCCTTTCTATTCACCCCATTTTACGGTATTACAAGTTCCGATACCGCAATATTGCAGTATTGAAAATATACTGCGGCATTGTATGCTCTAATTAGGCTGTATTTTTATTGTGTGACACGATATTTTCAAGGTTAGCTAATCGATTTTGTTGGCTTGAGATTTACGAATATTTCCAATCCGCGCTGATACCCTGATGGCATTTTTATCTTGTACATACATTAACTTAAAAGTTAAGTAATATTGATTTAATTACAAATAATAATTAAATTATGATAATTTATTCTGAATTCATGATGTTCTATTATTCTTTTTAATTATGCAGATGCAAAAAGATAATTTAAAACAACATCTTAAAGACTTTAATGGAAAAAGTTTACAAAAAGAATTTAACTTGAGTGTTGACTCTGAAACGTAATATTCAAGAATCGCTTAGGAACGAAAGTTTCGTTGGCAGAACGAACGCAGGAAATGTTCGAGTGGAAAATTATTCGAAACTCGTAGCTTGTTAGTGATACAAAAGCATAAAGTTCTTCGAAGTAGTACACGTGCTTATGAAATTGGGATAATACAAACGGACCGAGCTGAATGCAAAGTAAACGTTGTGGCTACGTTCCTTTTTTGGTTATATCCGCTTTTACTACAATACAAAAAGTGTCACAACAATGGCTTTTACGTTTCGTTTGTTTCATTAGCATTTTAAATTAACAGTTGTTAAAGACTCTTCATTATTATAAATGTAAATTAAGGAAGACAACTATAATGTATTTCGTTAAAGAAATATTTATAAATGTAATTTAACTCACGATGTTTTCGTCTTCAGATAAGTTGTTATTAAAAACAACAAGTCATAACGACTTATCGGAAGGTGAGAAGATAAAGATTCACTCTGTCACAGTTTAGAGTGAGTGTGTTTGGTTTTTCTGGTAAATTAATTATTTAACTGTACAAAATATACTTTGAACACAGTAATTCCAAAAATATCCTAAACTATAAACAATTGCTGTTTTTTTATAGAATAATGGTGACACCGACACACAATCCACCTGATGGCAAGTGGATATTGTGGCTAATAGGTACCTATCCGCGACTTGGAATCAAAATGTTTGTACCCTTGAGGACTAACATGGAATGCCTTCTAGGAGTGAAGAAGGTGTCAGGTTCTCTGCATTCACCATATAAAACAGCCATATGAAGCTGCTATTTTACGCCGGTATTCTTTCAGAAGTTGCTCTAACCGTGTTGCAACCATAATATAGGTAGATACAACATGGCATGGCTCCGTGGCGCCATGGCTTAGCAACGGGTTGCTGCGCTGAGGGATGCGGGTTCGAATCCCGTACGGAACAAGTATTTGTATGTTCAACAAATAATTGTTCCGGGTATCGATGGTTGTCCTTGTGAAATTTATATATGTAAACCACTATTTGAACTGGGCTGTTAATTTATCAGTTTCTCTTATATATAATATACTTTCAAATATTATTTTACATTTATATATGGTAGAGATACACTACAGTTTTAATTTTATCTTAGTTTTCAGATGTGACAACATATCGTTTTGATTTTTAATGCGGGATAGATGTAGACGTCTAGGAGCCACATCGTCTACTTTCCATCAGGTGGACTGTGTGCTCGTTTATCACCCTTTTCTTTATATAAATAAAGTGGGAGCTACATTTTAATCAGTTAAAGTCTTAGCTAAAATTACTGTTTACATTATTTCATTTGTCCTTTACCACGGGATGACTAAAAGGTCAACTTGAGACCGTCGATTATATTGAATAAAATCTCGTAGCTGACTAATGCTAACGATAAAATCTCTTAAACAAATTTTTATATAAAAATTGGTTGTGCCCTTTGTAACGATAAGAATGTATGCTTACAGAAGTAATTGAACGAAAACACAAATTCGGCGACCAATATGCAAAGTGTCATATAGGCGCCACTTAAAAAGCTCTAAAGGAAACATAAAGCTAAATCCAAATCTACAAACATTTGTAAAGATCAATTTGCCGTGAGTAATACGCAAAAGAAACTGAGGTCTGACGTTGAGCGATTTAGATGGGGACCGTACTGCTTATTCGGCGATTTCATTTGATCTTATTGGTCACTCAAGCAGTAATTTTATAGCTCTGAAGAGTTAAGTTGGCCAATTTAGTTACAACAGTAACTTTGAACGAAATCTCTTAGGAATTAAACTGTTTCTTCTACTTTTATTACACAATTCTTGTACAGACATAAAGAGCACTCTTGTCATTGTGTTTATTGCATATATGTACTTGTAATAATATTTTTTTATAAATTTGAAGGTTATAGTAAGTAAAAATTTGTGTGTTTTTTAAATTTACTTTGGAATTTCTTGATTAAATCACACAATTTACTTTCTTTTTATTTGGTTAACTTCGTTGCGTGTTTATTCTTTACATAGTATAACAGTGGTAACAGTGGTTTACATATTTTAATAGTGGTAGAGCCACGCGGCAGCTTTTGCTGTCGCACGGATGGGCCGGCTCGAACCGGGGTGGTACCACGACCTCACAGAATACCAGCGTGAAGTAGAGGTTTACCTCTGCGTTTCGCTTGGTGAGTGCAGGTGGCCGGAGGCCCTTTTTACTGGAAATGAGGCATTCCATCTTAGTCCTCACGGGTGACAACGCATCTGCATTTTGATTCGCAAACGAGGATAGATGTAGATGTCTATGAGCCGCAGCAACCACTTACCATCAGGTGGACTGTGTGCTCGTTTGTCACCCTTATCCTATAAAAAAAAACCTAGTATAAAACAAAGTCGCTTCCCGTCGCCTGTACGCTTACATCTTTTAAATTACGCAGCGGATTTTGATTCGATTTTCATCATTGGGCAGAATGATTCAGGAGAAAGATTTATATGTATAAAATATGCATATAATATACGACCGATCAGCTCCGGCTTCGCACGGGTGATTTCTGGATTTCGAAAACAGCGCTACCTACTGGGTCCAATTGTGAATCCATCGTTGGATCCACTCAAACACACATAAAAAATTTCATCAAAATCGTTCGAGCCGTTTTCGAATTTTAGCGAGACTAACGGACAGTAATTACCTACTTACTTATCTTCACGCACAATCCCTGACGGGGTAGCCAGAGAGAACAGATCGCCAAGTGTCACGATCCTTACATACCTCTTTCGCTTCTTTCAGATTCATTAACTTCTTCACACATGCACGTCTAGGTATCCGAGTACTCTTGACCCTCCCCTCTTCGAGCAATTCGCTCACATGGTCTTCGAAAGTTAGTCTCGGTCTACCTCGACACCTTTTAATATTAACTTTCGCGCTATATATTTTCTTCGCCATTCGGTCTTCACTCATTCGCTCACGGACAGTAATTGATTTTTATATATAGAAATTATATAATTCTTCAGTCCGTATGTATGTGACTGAACTCCTGCTAAGCGGTTGGTTCGATTTTTATGAAATTTTGTGTGTTATTAAGTTGATTAGAGAATGGTTTAGATTAATAATTAGACTCGGTGGGTGGCGTTTTTATGGAGATCCTGAAATCAACTGTGCGAAGCTGAGGCGGACCGCTAATTCTTTATAAAATATATAGAAGAGAAACATTGGTATGTCTCTTAATTGTATATAAAGTTAAAGTGTAAGATTCTTAGAGTAATAAGTAAGATTACTAAAAGTAACCCATTTTACAATATAAAATAGACACGATGGATTATAACTAGCCCCTGGAATTTAAGCGATCGCTACTGCGCTGTTTCTAAATGTTTGTATATTAAATTGTACAACATAATGTAAATTATGTATTAAAAATGCCCTGCTGGGTTACTTGCTGGTTTTTCCCATAACAAGAGTTTTATCCGAACCCGTGCTAAAAGCATAAATAACTTTAAAATTACTTATTTGTAATTTGTAATTTATATTGAATAAAAATTATTCCATTCTGTTCTATTCTATTCTATAATGACTCATTTAGTACTAAAATATGAATGGCATATACAATTTAAAGATTTTATTAATATTTTATAGAAGTATGTTTAGAATAATAGAGTTGAAATGTTTATTATAAAAAGGTGCAACCTAATTATAGCTGCCCTCCGTAGCTACGTCCCTGCGAGGGAAAGGTGATTCTCCAGTCCATCACGTCACGCACCTATGGATAAAAGGACTACAACGTTATGTGACACGTCGTTATCCGTCTGCCATTTTTTTTGTTATAAACACGTAAAGAGGCACTGGAGTGTCCGTGCACAGTCTTTTATATATTTATTTTTTTATATTATGTATATAGAATAAAGAAGGGAAACAAATTTAAAATGTGTATATATCATAAGACTCAGATCTAACCAAGAAATAAAAGAATTTGCGTGTAATAAGTAATTAAAAATATATACACACGTACGAAGTGAAACTTCTTTACGAAATATCATTCTTCTTTTATTCTATATGCTTTTTAATACCGTACTAAATTTCTTAGTACGTCATTAAAGAAGTTTCACTTCAAAAATGCGCGCTGCATACAGTACATTTCACGTTGGAAAAACTACGTTGGAATACAATCAACCCACTCAACAATTGTGCACATAGGCACCTAAAATCATTTGAAACCAACAGCATAATATGAGAATAATTCAATTCCAAAGGTTAATTTTGATGAACTGATAAATAAAGAAAGAAGAAAGATGCGAAGTGTGAGGGGGGGGGGGAGCAGGAGGAGGCGTGAGTGCATATGAAGAAGTTGAGCGTCGGCATCACTGTGGCAGTCCTTGGATACCTGCAGTAGAATTCAGAAGGCTATATATTTGTTGTCATTTCTCAGGATCACGATAGAATACTTCACAACCTGCAATTATACTGGTTCTCTTTAGTGCAAGCACTGCTATTTAACGACAGATATAGGTATATTGGATGGTACCTACCCTCGGCGGAGTTTTAGGCTCATAGAAATTTTGAATTTTATCCTCAATCGATAATAGATTTAGGTATCTATGGGCCACAACATCCACTTTGTAATAGGTGGACTGTGTGCTGTTTTGTGTGAACTAATAAATTCCTAATTCTTTCTCTATCTTTACTTCTTAATTTTACATAAAAAATGGTACAAAGAAACGAGGCCCGAGGCTCGATTAAAATGAAGCTATGCTTACACTAAGTACCACGTGCTCGGCGGTGAAGGAAAACATCGTGAGGAATCCTGAATGTCTGAGAAATAAGAAAAAAATATTTCGATAGCATGTGAAGTTCCCCAACACGCATTGAGGCAGCGCGGGGGACACTTCCTTGCCCTAAAACACTTTCAGAAATGAAAGGAGGCCTGTGCCTAGCAGTAGGACGTATATAGGCTGTACCTTTTACTTTTAATTTATGCTATCATAGTTTAAAAAAACTGTCAACAGTATAGAATTTAACTATTTGGCTGTAGCCGCCTTAAATATAACATACCGCCTTGTTAAGAAAAAAATGAGCACATTCAAACACATTTACGCGAAATTAACCGCATTACTAGATGCCGAATGGTGAACCGGGAATGAAACAATCATTATGAAGTTTACGATTATATCGAAATGTTAGCCATGCGCGGCTACTTATTATAGACATTATGCGGATAGTAATTAATTTGACACTGAATATTGCACGATGCATTGAACGGGTTAATTTATGGAGCTATTTGCATAAAAGTAATTATTTTGGAACATCTGATGATGTATGATATTGACGTTTAAATATTACTTTTGTTTAATAATACCAAACAGCTTATAATTTATTTTGTTAACATTTTCAAGCTGAACTTTACTTTCAACTGCCCAATATAAAACACATATATCTAATATAAATATATAAAATAACCGCTTTTTTGCCTTGACATACACTTCTTTTTTTATAGAATAGGGTGATAAACGAGCACACAGTCCACCTGATGGTAAGTGGTTACTGTGAGCCATAGACATCTACATTTATCCTCAATAAAGAATCCAAATGCAGATACATCGTCACCCGTGAGGACTAAGATGGAATGCCTCTTTCCCAGTAAAATGGGTCTCCGGTTCTTTACACTCACCATACGAAACACAGCAGTGTCAAGCTGCCATTTTATGCTGGTATTCTGTGAGAGCGTGATCCTTCCCCGGTCGAACCGACCCATTCGTGCTACAACTATACTACTAACATAGCTGCAGCATGGCTCTACCACTATTAAACACTTGTTGTGTATTTAAAATTTCAGACATACTACTGTTGAAATCAAACAAAATTACAAAGAAACACAGTTTATTCAGTCGATCTGTAAGTAAGTATTTATTGGCAACATTTTAATTAAAATTCTTTGGCAACAATCTCTGTGCATCTTTTTGACCACAGAATATTAAATGTTTAACATTGGCTCACATTGGCCTTGGAGTAATAACATAATTAATCTGATTGTACTTACTGAGACATTGGCAGTATGAACGCTAATAGCAACATAATATGTCTAAGCGACAATTATATGTTTGAGATTAGCAGTATCAAGCGTAAATAATAAATGTTTTATATAATTTAATGTATTTGTTGAAAATAATTTAAAGTTAAAAATTTTGTACAACCGACTTCAATATAAATTATTAAGAATAACCCAAACACTATTGATCAGACCTTGATCAAATTCATATGAGATCACATGTGAAGCACCAGCTTTCAAATAAAGAAAGAATCATCGAAATCGGTTCGCCCAGTAAAAAGTTATGAGATACTCGTAATACACATTAAAAAAAACATACTGTCGAATTGAGTACCGTCTCCTTTTTGAAGTCTGCAGATAAAAATTAAAGTTATAGCCTATATATGTCCCACAGGCACAGGCCTCCTCTCATTCTTATTTCTCAGACATGCAGGTTTTCTCGCGATGTGTTCCTGAGCAGAGCACGTGGTAAATTAGCACTTAAAATTGCAATTAACAATTTCATTGGTGTCAGCAAAATACTGTGAAATTTTAGCGCTTAGCCTCTGGAGTTACCACGGCTCCCAAATGTATTTGTATCACATATTATTTATAAATATTAGCTTTATGCGCTCTTTCTTCATATAAACTTTAACTGTGCCATATCTCACACTCACTCCTCCGTGTCCGCAATATGCTTAACCCTTTAGTTGTCCCGTGTACTACATATAGGTCATTGCCATACTATTGTCTTACTATTTTGTCTGAAAACCGGACAGTGAAAGTGTTTAAAAGCGATAAGTACAAAATGTTCTATTCACGTATCAATAAATAGATACCGAGTTTTATTTACAGTCATTGAAAAACAAAAGCAACATCAATGGCAGTATATTTGATTCATTACCTACACAAAAGTGTACGCGTAATGTGTGCCTAGTTTAAATAAAGTGTAACTTGAGAACACAAAGCCCGGTTTTAGGGGCCATTTTATGAATATTATATTCTATTAGGCCGTTTTATGAATGCCGTAACGCCCACAATTTTAACCTTTTAATACTTTACGCCGAAAATAATTTGCACCCGGAATTGAAATGTTTTTCTGTTTATGTTCTCCATTTTAGAGTTTCTAATGAGAATATAACAGTCCCGTGGGTGTAGTAAGAATCAACTACGCGAAAATAATGATTTCTTATATTTATGCGAACACTACTCTATTAAATTAATTTGTTTTTACGTATTGTATCGCGTTTAATTTTTCTTATTTTAATTGATCTTTGCAGCACCCATGGTCAAAGGGGCGGATTCGTAGCATCCATGGTCACGCCCTCCCATAACCATGGGTGTTTTATTCAACTCTGGGTCAAGTAAGTTCTCATGTCTTCCGGATGATAACATTATAAACATGAAATAGACCATGGAATGTCACCAAGGATGCGAGACAAGCATGGTGATTACGTTTAATCAAGAACAAGTTAATTGGAAGGGTTCTAAGGCAAGCTATTTATAAAATTATTTGAACTTAATATTTTAAATTGAAGATAGGATTAGTATTAAGTTCAATTTTCATAAGAATAAAGACGGTTAAATGGGCAATGAAAGAGTAACACCAACTTTATATTTTAGGTTTAGAATCAAATAAAGCTCACCGAGTACTGCCCATTAAAGCGTTAAGTGCTGTTAGATTGACACTTTTTACTTAATTGAACTTTATATTTTAAACATATTGGCTATTATTAACTCAGATATGTTTGGTATTGAGCCTTACTTCAATTTTAATAAGAATAAAGACTACTAAATAGGTAATGCAAGAGTAACACCAAGTTTATATCGTTGGTTTAAAATCAAATAAAGCTCACCGAGCTTTTCCCGTTATAGTGTTGTGCTGTTAGATTGACACTAACTTTTTAACAGATATTGAGCTATTGTTTAAATCATATGTTTAAATTTTTATTATAGTAATGAAATACATTTTTAATTCATAACCTCCGGGAGTCGCCTTAGGGTTTTAAAATACGCGAGGGTCACGGTTAGATCCCGAGACGACACCACTCAAATTGTTAATTGCGATTTTAAGTGATTTCCGCACTCAACCGTGTAGGAAAACATCGCGAAGGACCTGCTTGTCTGAAAAATAAAATAAAACGTTTCGAGGATATGGATTGTTTATCAACACCGTTGGGGCAGCGCAGTGAACTTTTCCTTGCCCTATCAGGAACGAGGGGAGGCCTGTGTCTGTGTATTACTACTTAACATTATAGAAGACATCTTATTAATATATTCATGGATACGTGTTTTACAAGATATTTTAACTATGAGGGCTAATAATTTACTTCTCACCAGATGTCGTTATTCGGGAGTTTTGGACTGAGGTGAAGCTTTTTGTTACGCATTGTCATTTAATTCAGAACTTAGTTTGAAATAAATATTTTTCAGTTTTTAGAGTATAATATTAATACACAAAACATAGTCACAGTGGCTTGCACTATATATTCTTAGCACATTTTTATTTTTTTTATATTTCTGCTTTTCGAGATATCCGTAGTTTTGTTTATTCGTTTCTAGGCTAGTTATTATAAAATATAACTAATATTACAGAACGTAACATTAAACTTTACATTTTCCTAGTAAAATACAATTTTTACGCCATGAATTCTGTCAAATAATTTCTCTCTCGTTTTTCTTTTTTTAAAAACTTTACACTCACACTAGGATTTTCTCATGTACCGTGGAGGCAGTTTACAAACATAAA
The DNA here is from genome assembly GCA_033319125.1 of Parnassius glacialis. Classification (NCBI taxonomy): domain Eukaryota; kingdom Metazoa; phylum Arthropoda; class Insecta; order Lepidoptera; family Papilionidae; genus Parnassius; species Parnassius glacialis. Next base: position 10,393,221 of record JAVANC010000009.1, read on the forward strand.
TTGCACAAGGACAAGCATTCAGAACTGGAGCAATTATTTATTGGCCATACAAATACTTGTTCCGTGAGGGATTCGAACCCACGGCCCAAGCGCTGCGCCACCGAGCCGTCATTCTATCGAAAGTTGCGCGGTTTCAGAAAAATTCGTGCCCTCATTGACATAGCGTTTAAATAAAATATATCATAGTTTCAAATTGCTAATATGTAGTAATGACTGTTATCCATAGCTTAGCTAATGGGATCACATTATCTAAAGGTACTTCCATCTCAGAAATTCCGTGCTGTGTTTTCCACATAAAATCAAATTAAATATTAAAATTACTATACGTACCAGTATTTCTCATTTTCATTACTTTAATAGCATCTTGCTTATGTTTCCAAATATCTTTACTGTGTTTAATTTCTATAGCCATCTTATTTCATTTCTGATACAATCTTTTAATTATAAATATTGATCATGGCTTCTTTTATAGAACAGTGACAGAGAGAGAGAGAGAGAGAGAGAGAGAGAGAGAGAGAGAGAGAAAGAGTAAAACGGAAAGATCAAGATAGCGAATAAACGAGGAGAAGAAAATTGGTCATCAGCTTTTGTTAAATAATTAGCAATAATTATGACACAACTATATTGTAAGTGGTTCGTTTTTAGAAGGCAAATATCTATATAACAAATTACTAAACTTCATTTGTAGTCAAATACAATTTACTTGTATATATTTTAAATGAATTTAATAATTATACAAAATAGATATCCACACTGTAATTCAAAAAAAAAATATAAAGGCGTAGTATGTGTTAACGTGCCGCAAATATCCACATGAATTCATCTATTACTGCTTATATTAATGAAGCATGAATGATAGGCGGGTAGGTCTGATATGCGGACAGCGGCATCACAATGAATAATTTACTCATTCATCATAACACAACAGTAAGCTTCATTTTTCATATGAATACTTTTCACCTGGTAGCTATCCTTTGAATATCCATCGTTTCTCAAGAATTCGTATATGTTTATTAAGTTAACAGATCTCTATATGAATGGTCTAATATATGTTCTTTGTACTGACAAACTACGTTGCAACATATTCCTCCCCGCGAATTGTTATAAAGCATGGTACCCAGCTATGTCTATCTATCGCGTCAATGCGAGGCAGTCGTTGCCCTATACTAAACTTGTCATCCGAGAACCTTTTTTCCCCAACGGTTGCTGATTTGGAACAATATTAACCCGGCTTGGCTAAGCCACTTTCCATGACGAGACTGTAAAATTTATGTTCAGCATTGTTGGATGGTTTTTCCGTCATCTCTAGACATCTTACAGTCGTCTTCGGAGCATCACCCATCAACCAGCACATCAGGTGCAAGTGGAGTGGGCTTTTAAATAAAATGTTTGCGGGCAAATAACATATCATGCAGTGCAACAATTATGATTTGTTACAATAAAAATGCTATAGCCAGTTGTATGGACGTTTAAGTGTTATATCTAAATCGTAAGTCTAGAACAGTGTTTCCCAATTAGTGGTACGCGTGGCCGCAGGGGTACGTGAGGTTGCCTGTAGGGGTACGCCCTGACTAAGGTACATGTATGCCCCTATAAACTTAAAATAATCGATGTGATTTTCATTATTATCAAAATAGTTGAAAAGTTAATAAATGAAGAAGATGCAATGATTTTATATTTTATTTATAATATCGATTTTCAGCTAAAGTGAACGAGAGCTTTAGATCTTTCTTGAAGTTGTACACAGGAAAAATTAATTGAAAACCATTGGCATAGAACATTCGATATCGATAAAATATAATTGTAATAATTCCCCCTATTCCTTGTCCTTTATAATTACAAAAGCCTAACAGCTAAGGCACATCTTATTTCGCAAATATTGAAAGCAGCTTCTTTATAAATTTTCTCCTTTTATCGCGCCATTTATTTTGTTTCAGGCACATAAAAATCGATTCTAAATAATTTACGAGTAATTAGAAAAATAGGCTGAATTATTTTGATTAACTTTTTCAAAGTTTTAATATTTAGACACGATTTAGATAATAAATCACTACTCTTATTATCTTATTAGTCAATGAAAGTGAATGTATATAACTATAAAACACACATTAAACCTTAATATATCTTAGAGAAAAAAATTAACTAGCAATGAATATTAATGCAATCCTATTAGAACATTTTAGAGCGCTTAGTATCGAATTAGCATGCAATCAGTACAAAGAGTGATCCACGGAATGCGAAATGTACTTATTAGAGAGCCTAATTGGTTTTATAAGAGTCTTAATTTAAAGTGCAATTGCTTCACCATTCGTTGCATTAAGCATTGCAAGCTGTTGATGAATATCTTGATAGGACAGTTACAAACGGTAGGAAGTGAAAATGACTTGTCGTCTATTATGCCATAATATTTTATGTAATACTTGCTGCTACCCGGCGTGTTTCTGCCGCAGAAGAAATAATTACGGAAATATCGTTTTAATATCGTTTATTTGGAAACGATAATACAATTTCAAATAAATTAGTCGGAACGACACTCGCCCCACTTACTGTAAGTTAATTGTATTATGCCTATAACCTTCGCAGAAGTGCAAGCAATAAGTTGATACAGTTTATGCGCAATCTGATGAGTGGTATGGCAACGTATAAAATACGAGCAAACAAAAATGAATTTTCATATTTTAGATTAAGTATACTGTAGTTTTAAAGACTTGGAAAGAAGCGTTATGGTCCCACGCACTTAGCAGATGGTGTATTACTAAATTATTTCCTCTTATAATCATTCAACTATCAAGATTTCATCGTCATATCTCTTTATCAACCTATTCAGTATAATTGGATTTGTTATCCTACCAACGCTTGTGATAATGTAAATATCATTTTTGATGCAATTATCGTGTATGTATATAGGTGTTTATTTTGTTTGATTTGTGCGACGTTTAAATTCTTTGTTTTCCGCTTGTGTATTCGCTTAGACACATTTAATGATAAATTGTGTTTACACGAATACTAGACATTTTTTCAGTTTTTAATTTTACAGACTATATCGTGTTTATTCGTCGTCGTAGTCGTTGGGAAACAAACATAAGTGAAAATATTTAGTCATCTATAATGCGTAAAATTGGTTAATTCTGTTGTTATTTCTTCTACGTATAATTAGATGAAAACGTCATTAATGTAACTAACTACGAGAGCGAGAGATATGAAATCTTAATTTTATTATTAATATTTTGAATCAATTTTAAAGTTATCGAAGGTGAAATGAAAATTCTCGAAAATCGAAAATTAATAAAAATATTTCGTATAATATAATTGGCGTTAGGACGGTTTTACTCAGAAGCAGCAATGCCCGCTCCAGTCCCTTTCGTCTGTCATTTGTATGAGAATATATCTTCCTTGTTGTGGTAGCACCGCGGGAAAACGCTTGCTTTTAATTTAAAAAATACGCGAGCAAGTTTTTGCTAACATAGCGTCAAGTGTGTAATCTTTGAGAAGGTAGTCAGAGTCCAAATGGAAGTGAGCTAACCAGCCAACGACTAGCTAAAATAGAAGTGATGAAGTGGCTAGCGCACCGCCTATACAATTACAAACACAAAAACTACACATACTTTTCAATAAGTCCTAGATAAACTTGGAACATATACGAGTAAGTCACATACCAACCAGGTTTTGTCCCATACAAAACCTGCATGGCTGAAAAATAGAAATAAAATATTTCGAAGGAGGTGAAGACCAACATCTAGTTTTGAGACGGCGCAGTGAATATTTCTTGCCCTAAGACCCTTCCAAAAATGAGAAGAAGCATATGCACTGGGACATTACATTAGGTTTCTTTATTTCGCATAATATTTTCTACAATCCGCTTTAGTGGAAACTCACCCTAAGAGTGCCGTGGCAGTTTCTCACTATACTTTTTACTCTCGCAAAAATAAAATGAGGTCCGTGCCCTGCAGTGCGACATTTATGGGCCCTTATTTTTATGGCTAGTAACTTAAAGCCTAACTTAGCCTTTGTTTATCGCAATGTATTAAAAAGTTGAAGGTTAACGAACTACGTGATCCACGAGTACAATAGCAGACCTTTAATTCAAAAAGGAACGGAACATTAGCAAAAATTCTGGGACGAGTTATTTGTTCAATTGCTTGCATATATAACGTTTGAACATTAGAGATGGAATCAAATGCAACGAAAAGTGGAGACGTAGCCACAAACGTATTTTATAGTTCAAAAACATTTTTATACTGGAATTCAACAGGTTCATATTTAAATGGCTTGGAAAACAATACAAATAATTGTAAATAGTTTTAACACGTTTGCTGCACATAAGAAATTCATGTGTTCATCTTGTTGTTAGGTATTACAATTTTATATCTTAAATATTGAAGTTATACTTCTTTTGTGGCGTTTGGTAAAAATGATGAGAGTGAATTTTTACGATGCGCGCGCACACCGACACCTAAAAACGACACCATGAAGTTGTTACTATGCGCGCGTACACTGACACCTAAAATCGACAACTTCAGTGGGTAATTGTCTCTCAAGGTTTTCTTGTTTTGTCACGCTAAAGAAGTATAACTTCCTACGTGGGTACATCAGTCCCCACACACTTTTTTTTGTAAAACTAAAGTAACAAATGAACGTACAGTCCGCCTGATGGTGAGTGGATACTGCAGTCACCTTCAGCCACTTCAAAAAAAGAACGCTGCAGATGCATTATCACCTCTGAATACTAAGATGGAATACCTCACAGTCTGTGAACATACTGTCTCTCTACACTCTACAGACCAGGGCACAGCTGCAGTGCACGCACTACTATTTGGTGATAGAATCTGGTAAGAGTTTAGTACCTAACCAGACGGACTTCTAGGTAGAAAAAGAGTCCTATCACCTTTTTTTATAGAATAAGGGTGACAAACGAGCACACAGTCCACCTGATGGTAAGTGGTTGCTGTGGCCCATAGACATCTACATTTATCTTCAATCAAGAATCAAAATGCAGATGCGTTGTCAGCCTTGAGGACTGAGATGGAATGCTTCGTTTCCAGTAAAAAGGGTCACCTGTTCTCTACACTCACAATACGAAACACAGCAGCATTAAGCTGCTATTTTACGCTGGTATTCTGTGAGAGTGTGCTCCTTCCCCGGTCGATCCTACCCATTTGTGCTACAACCACAATATAGCTGCAGCATGGCTCTACCAGATAAAGTTGTAGTAAAAAACATGCATGCATTATCAATATAAATAGCAGTGGTAGTTCGTTCAACGCAACTCTTTATTGCTAGTGTATAATGTAATGCACTCCCTAGTAGCAAAACATTCTTAAAAGTCGAATGTGCTGAAACATTTTAACATTTAATGTCGTATCTACACGCAGCAAACTTTGTAACATACACATCAAGTTGCTGCTTTAACTTAAGTGACAATGTTATCCTAAGTTTGCATTTCACCGTTAATCTTGTTGACTTTAGAACTGCTCTGCAAAGTGCATTCGCTCTTCACTAAAGCTTGAATCATTGAAAATAGTTGCCGGTAAGTTTTTTCAAAAACATTCTTTTCGTTCTACTAGAAAGAGTACTGTGAAGAATTGTACTTTGTCAATTCAAATAAACGTTTATTTTCCTTTTGTGACGTTTCTTCATTATGACCGAGACTTGTTTAATTGCTTGAAATCAAAGTTTGACGTTTAATATTAAGAAAATGAAGAAGTTAAAATTAAGTGTTAACATTAATTATTTTTGTCTTATTAACAGAGTGAAAACTATTTTAAGTAAGTTAGAGTGTTGCTTAGTTATATTTTCAGCCTATTAAGTTCACTGACAGAGATCGACATGTTCTCGAATGTTCCACGTGGCATTCATTCATCCATTATAACCCATGAAAAGTCCACCGCTGAACTTATGCCTGCCCAAAAGATGTCCGGCTTGGTAACCGCAGTTTTTAATTACTATGAAGTTGTTATCAGGAAGATGCTATTGTCCATGATTTCCATATTATTTTCCTATTTATTCGTCTCGTAAAATGCCCTCGGGATGATACTGCCACCACTACGTGGCGATAGCAAGCACTTCATGAAAGCTTTGCCCGCATTCATCATGCTAGAAAGGGGAATTGGTTAAAGCAGGGAAGATTCCCTCTTCCTGTTAATATTGATCTCCATTACCAGTATCTTTTATGCGTAGATGCGTAATTGTTGTCAAATTTGACTTAAGCAAAAAATTTATTCCCAAAATTATTAAAAAAAACCATATCATCGCTTAATATCAATAATATTTTTGAAAATATCATTTTATATTTTCAAATTATTGGTATGAAATAAAAATTCTGCATTATTTCCAATTTTAGACTCATCAACAAATCGAAACGTTAGTAAGAAAACTGTTCTCTCCACATGAGCCGATCCATCAACGTTTAAATTTGATTGATTAAGGCCTCTTAAGTTTTATCGCACCTGCTTATGAATAAATGCTTTAGTAACATTGAATGTGTTGTCTGACTAAATTTCGTAGATTCATCGGCACCATAATCATCATCATCACACCCAATCACAAGTCTGCCGTAGAATATACATCTCACCCAAGAAATACAAATAACGACCCTACACCACTTGCTTACAACGACTTTCTGCGTCTCTTATTACGTCGCCATTCATTGTACATGCTTTTTTATAGGATAGAGTGACAAACGAGCACACAGTCCACCTGATGGTAAGTGGTTGCTGTGACCCATAGACATCTACATTCATCCTCAATAAAGAATCAAAAGGCAGATGCGTCGTCACCCTTGAGGACTAAGATGGAATACCTCGTTTCCAGTAAAAAGGGTCTCCGGTCCTCTACACTCCGGTTTTCAATAGTGGTAGAGCCACGCGGCAGCTTTTGCTGTCACACGTATGGGCCGGCTCGAACCGGGGTGGTACCACGACCTCACAGAATACCAGCGTGAAGTAGAGGTTTACCTCTGCGTTTCGCTTGGTGAGTGCAGGTAGCCGGAGGCCCTTTTTACTGGAAATGAGGCATTCCATCTTAGTACTCACGGGTGACAACGCATCTGCATTTTGATTTGTAATAGAGGATAGATGTAGATGTCTATGGGCCGCAGCAACCACTTACCACCAGGTGGACTGTGTGCCCGTTTGTCACTCTTATCCTATAAAAAAAACACTCACTATACGAAACACAGCAATATCAAGCTGCCATTTTACGCTAGTATTCTGTGAGAGCGTGGTTTTTTCTTTTTTTATAGTATAGGGTGACAAACGAGCACACAGTCCACCTGATGGTAAGTGGTTGCTGTGGCCCATAATTAAAAACGCAGTTGCCAACCTGACAGAAACCAGACTAACAGCAACTATGGCAAAAATCGCCCAATATGGCACAATCTATAGTAGAAATCTATGTTCACCAGTTGACTTTGATAGGCTGTAATGGTATGGTATTTTATAGTAAAACCTCTTCAAATCTATTCATTCTATCGAAAGTCCTCAATAAACATTGTAATTCAACGCAAAGTTAGTTCTTAGAATTTAAATACCTAAATTCTGGTCTACTTTGTCTTAAAGCTTTCATAAATATTCAAGTGCCTACTTTATTTGTTTTGCTTAGCGATAGATGCTACGTTTGTATGCACTTAGTCAGGTAAATATTTTGCAAAATAGCAGTCGAAAGATAGTTGAAGAGCATGACAAGTATCTTTATAGCGTTAAACAAAAATGTTAATTATTTTTAAGAAGCTGGTTGTGGTGGTGACTTCTGTGTGATTTTTTGGATCTGTTTAGAGAGTCTATCCTAGACAATAACAGTGTATTTAATAAATAAGTAGTATCCGGAGTTATTTAAACAAAATTTTTAACCGTTAGATTCATAGTGGGTTTTCTGTTTAACATGAAACATTAAAAATTATTTAACATTGTAAAATTTTATGTCTAAATCCCGCTGGGTTTCTTGCTGGTTCTTTCTAGGACAGCAGTATTTTCCGAGCCAGTGATAAATAATTGACTTTCAATAAGTATTATGTCTGGAGAAAAATGTTGTACCAAATATTCAACAACTTTTATATTTGTGCTATGAGTATATCAAAGTATCTGGAATTAATAATTTAAAAAAATCGTGTGATTTTTCAGGTATCCAGGGATTGTAATATCCACTAACCATGGTGTACAGTATAAGTATAAGTACGTTCGTTTTCGTTTCAATTTTATAAAAAAGTAGTCAAATGACTTTTCCGAACCCACGACTTTTCAAGTTTGTCATCATACGTAGTTGACTTGGATTAATTATATTCATTGCAACGTTTCAGGTGTTTTACAGCACAAGGAGACGGTGATATTTGGTATCCTAAAGTAATAGTTAATCCGGACTACCTTCAGCTTTTAAATATTACGTATTTTGGCCCAATCAACGCAAAACGAGTTGAAAGTGTTTTAAAGTCTTGCAGTGGTATACTTAAGTTTGGATTTAATTATATAAATTAGTGAATCCTCAGCAGATGGAAGCACCCAGTAATTTTCTGAAAATTGAAATTTGCCAATCTTACGAATTTTAGATGATAGCCGGCAGGTTTTTTTAAAATTTAAATAGCCTCACGAAGGATCCTTGGTAAAATAGGTATTCTCTAAGATATGTGGTTAATAAATATGATGGGATGCTCCTGAACATGTTTACAGACTGCAGAATTTCCAGAACACGGGTGTGTGTGTGAACGGATTAAATTGGTGACAGATTCTACGGCCAGCATCACAGTATTCACGAAGATGAAAAATGACTCGTGCCCGCTTATGTTGATATTTAATTTATATATTTTGGTACTTGCGTATATTATTTTTAACAGTGAAATACCTATATGGTAAGAAAACTAAATTTTATAAACTGATGAAAAAATTGAAAATTACTTTCATTTACAAAGGTGTGAATACTTTTAAAACATTAGAATAATCCCAAGAAAAAAAAAACAAAAAAAAAGAAGTCACAAATTATCGTCCTTTGTTTTTGTCTATTTTGTTTTACGGTAATGGATTTTAATTTTTATTATATCGATACTCTGAAGGAAAAGAAACCAATATGAAAATTACTGAATCAACAGAAAAATTATTACAGGGAACGTTAAAAAATATTGCCCAATTTATAACAGGAGTCGTAAACCTTTACGATGAGAATTTTGTAAGCATGATATATATTTTTATTGAAAAAGAAAATCTACCAACATAATCAGTGCTTAGATTTTTATTAGGGCAATATGTCCTTTATTGCTTCACTGTCTTGTCTTGAATTTTGTACCTACGTACGTAAAAGGTCTATTTATATCAATTAACAGTGTTTATTGAAATTTAGTAGACGTGTGACTATAGTCCATCTTAATTGTGGCCATTGCCGCCCTTATTAGTATTAAAATGTATTAATATTAAACACATAAGTTAAACTAACTACGCAACTGATTTCAAACTTTATAGTAGTTTCTTAAGCCATGTAAGATCTATAGAAATGTACATTTTTGGAACTCAACGCTTTTAATAGCAGACAACCCCCAACGTCGTATGAATCGAACTTGGTTCTTTTTTTACATATTTAGGTTTTTCTTAAAATACTATTCATATTTAAAAAAGTTATCCTTTTAATGATCTAAATCAATTCTAGATCTTCAATGGTTTTTTGCGTTAACGCCTCAGTTTTATATTTTTTTAACTGTTTTCTATTTTTTGTATTATAATTAAATGTGAACAAGTTATTGTCGCCATTAGATTCAAGTACCTACTGTAGTTCAAGCTGCGCCAACAACTTTGTCAACACCGGAGAATATAATATTCGGTATATTGTAGTCGATAATTTGAAGTTTTCAATATTTTTCTTTGTACACGCTTAATGATCTACCTTGTTGCCAAATTTCATGTCTAAATAACACAGAAGTGGCCTTAGCTGCTGATGAGTAAATCATTGAGTAATAAAAATTGTACATTTCAGACCTTAACAACCCAAGACTTAATACCTATATTAAGTCTTGGGTTGTTAAGGTCAAAAGGTTTATTCAAATATTTTAGATTCTAGGAATTCATAAACATTAGAAAACATTTATAAAGTTGCATATCTAATTAGGACAATTAGACGTGCAATTTTACAAATGTTTTAGTTTTATAGTGTATGGTTGATGGAAGTTCGAAAGAGGCTTGAAATGGTTTGTGTTAATGTACACACTGCCAGTGCGACGCCGTTTTCTTTTCTCGTTCAAATTTGGCTGGTATATTACTGCTATGTGTCTAACACTGCAATAACTGAAAGGGCTTTTAAGTTCCATATTTAATGCAAGCCTCGTCCAAGCATCGTAATATTTCAAAATTAAACTGTACCTGTTGAGTAAAGAAGTTCTATGCCGACAAATCACATGTTAGCTTAGGACTCGCTGATTCGATTGCGAAAATTTCATTACGCCAACAAACATAGTTTAGTTGTTGGAAATGTGTTCTATTTTAAAAGTTTTGCTCGGGCAGTTGTTTTCTCACCTAATTATTTTATAAACTTCTCTTTTATTTGTTGAGTTCATTTAATTGGCTGTGTAAATGGTGTCCTCATAATTTAGATTGCCTTTGCAATTATTAACTGACGTATTCTAGTATATTCAACGTAGTAAAACCCGAGTTTTTAGTTATTTAATTTCTTTTTGTTTTGAGGGTTAAGTATCGTTTGGGTATGTACCTAACTAACTCTTTCTGCCTGTTTCAGTGTAGGAATTATTGGGTTTTCAATTAATTTCATCTTTACATTTTCAGAATGTAATCATTTAAAACTTTCATCAGTTAATTATAGTTTTTGTTATATTTCTTTATTAGATACCAAACGTCATGTGTTAATATTTATTATTTTTTTGGTAGCACTTTATGTCCGCAATAAGGCGCCATGTTGAACTTTATGTGACGTCATATGGCCTATAAACCGTGGAAACGACGCTTTCAATGATACCTCATTTTTCAAAATACGAGGAATAATTTAGGATATCTGAGGGAATAGATGAACATACTTACCTACATAGCATTCTAAAATCAAAGCACTTAACATAAGATGTAAGTATGTATCAAAGTCGTTCAAAAGGCGAACTAAATACATTTCTAAGCATTTTAGATTCATGTGAGCTAACGGGTTTCTTTTAATAACATATTTTTATATCATCAATATAAGGGAATTAATCCCACTTCTGATGTTAGAAATTACTCTCAAAATTATTTAAAAGAAAGTATTTCTTCCCAACGACTTTACATTGTAAATATTCATTGAACAGAGTACAGTTACAAGAATATATCAAAATAGATGGAGTATGCAAATCAATGATAAATGAGGGCTCTATGCCTGCGGAATACTTTAATTACTCGAATTAGTGGGAGTTTCAAGTTCTACAATAAGTTATAACAGTATTTAATAAATATTAAAAATAATAAATTTAAAATCTAATTTTCCAATTTTCCTTCCAAAATTGAAAAGAACAAAAATGTTTTTAAATTTAAAAGAAAGTAATATTTGATGTGGCGAGACTATTTTTAACATACTACCAGCTTACTACCCTATATATATATATATATATATATATATATATATATATATATATACTAGCTATTTGCCCCGGCTTCGCACTGATGATTTCTGTTTTTCGCACGGACAGAAGAATTATGTGTTATACAAAGACTAGTAATTGTTAAGACATATACCCATTTGCATTCAGTTATGCTAAAACCGCGACTATAATTCCCGTAAAAGTAATACAGCCATATAACAGCCCTTTTACTTTCTATGCGGAGTCAAGGCGTCGGGTCATAAAACGTTGGCATCACGTTCTTGACTTATATTAGACGAAATTTTTGAATATACCTCATTGCCCCATAAATCACTCCCGATGACGTCATAACTATCATATACATACGAGCTCATAATCCCTTCCACATCTAACTTTTTTTTATTACGACCTTAAACAAATACTTACAGGTTTAATTGTAATATGGAATAATCTTTGTAAAATTACGGGCCAACAATTCTTCTTACACATGTTGACATGACGTATGATAAACATTTTCATATTTGCAATGAGAAATGTTCTTAATAAGTTAGTGGTTTTTGAGTATATCTATATATTGAATTCATATATTTACACGAACACTAAATAAATATTGAATGAAATTAGTTTTTACGGATTTTACCGCGTTTAATTAACTTATTTAATATTCCCGACGTTTCGTTACCTTAAAAAAAACACGTCGGCAATATAAAATAAATTAAAATAGTATGAACTAGACAAGAACTAGACAAAACTAGATAATTATTTTCCTTGCTTATATATATTCTTGATGTTGCTACTATTATTAACCTAAGGTATCATATCCATGGCAATACCAAATTATTATAATATTTCGTAACAGTTTATACCTGGCAACTTTAAGAATAGAATATTTTTAATTTAATATAGATCATATATAGAAAATACTCCTTCAAAAAGTTAGTTCGTGAGCATCTAATGAGGAATGATTAGATAGAGATTATTAAATAACTTATGTATGTATTAATTTTGTATTTGTATGTATATGTACTTGTATAAAAATTGTGCTTGTAATTGTATACACAAATATGAAGTGGAACTTCTTTACGACATATCATTATTTTTCAACAGACTTCAAAAAGGAGGAGGTTCTCTATTCGAGTGTGTTTTTTTATTTATTTTTGCTTCGCAGATTGTGAATCAATTTTGATGATTCTTTTTTTATTAAATAGGTTACACTTCAAGAGTGGTCCCATATAAATTTGGAGAAAAAAATTCACCTCTAAGGGCAGCTAATAACTTCTTTTTTAGAAATTTCAAGTCCGTTTTTACTTTTTGTTAAAAATTATAATTATTTATTTTGTATTTTACATAAGTGGGTTAAATAATATTGTAATACCCATGCAGCCCCGGCGGTGAAATGTTACAAGAAAACGTGACGTTTTTTTTATACCATACTAAATTTTATCCATAACGTCGTTTTATTTCAATTATATCATCATCATCATCATCATTACAGCCCTTCACAAGTCCACTGCTGAACATAGGCCTCCCCCAAAGAATGCCACAAAGCACACAAAGCACGGTCCTGAGCCACCTGCATCCATCGACTTCCTGCATGTCTTACCAGGTCGTCACTCCATCTCGTGGGGGGACGCCCTACACTTCGCCTACCGGTACGAGGCTGCCACTCGAGAACCTTTCTTCCCCATCGGTTGTCGGTTCTTCGAGCTATATTGCCCGCCCACTGCCACTTCAGCTTACTAATCCGTTGGGCTATGTCGGTTACTCTGGTTCTACTGCGGATATCCTTATTCCTAAGTTTATCACGCAGAGAAACTCCGAGCATAGCCCTCTCCATAGCTCGCTGAGCGACCTTGAGCTTCCTCATACGGCCAGCAGTGAAGGACCACGTCTCAGTTCCGTAAGTCATCACTGGCAACATGCACTGGTTGTACAATTTCGTTTTAAGGTTTTGAGGTATGTCTGACGAGAAGATGTGTCGTAGCTTCCCGAACGCTGCCCAGCCGAGTTGAATCCGTCGATTGACCTCTCGGTCGAAGTTGGACTTACCTAGTCGGACTATTTGTCCCAGGTAAACATACTCGTCAACAACTTCGAGCTTAGTGCTCCCAACAACTACCGGCATAGGTGTGACATGGACATTAAACATGATCTTTGTTTTGTCCATGTTCATCTTAAGACCTATCCGTTGGGAGACACTATTGAGGTCATTGAGCATAGTGCTTAGGTCCTCCAGCGATTCTGCCATAAGGACTATATCGTCGGCAAATCGAAGGTGAGTGATGTACTCGCCATTGATGTTAATACCGCATCCTTTCCAGTCCAGAAGCTTGAAAACGTCTTCCAATGCAGCGGTGAAGAGTTTCGGGGATATAACATCACCCTGTCTTACACCTCTCTGCAATTGGATGGGTTTCGTACTCTGGTTCTGTACTCGGATAGCCATCGTAGCCCTACTGTACAAACACTTCAGCACTTCGATATACCGACAGTCAACTTGGCACCGCTGAAGGGACTGCAGCACCGCCCAAATTTCGACGGAATCAAAGGCTTTCTCATAGTCCACATACGCCAGACATAGTGGCAAATTGTACTCTTCGGACTTCTGTACAATTTGCCGTAGGGTATGTATATGGTCTATGGTGCTAAAGCCCTTTCGGAAACCGGCTTGTTCGGGAGGCTGGAAGTCGTCAAGTCTGCGCGCAAGACGATTCGTAATGACTCTCGAAAACAGCATGTAGACGCGGCTCAGAAGGGAAATCGGTCTGTAGTTCTTCAAGAGAGCGTTGTCACCTTTCTTGAAGAACAAGACCACCGCACTTCTGCTCCACGCCTCCGGTGTTATGCCACCATGGAGGACGGAATTAAAGAGCTTCTGAAGGACTTCAAGTACCGGTCTTCCACCCGCTTTCAGAAGCTCCGCTGTAATTCCATCCTCGCCTGGGGCCTTGCCGTTTTTAAGGTGCTGGAGAGCCATTCTAATCTCGCTCAGACTGACGTCCGGGATATCTTCGGAATAGTGTCGGATAAGACTCGCTCTTGGATCGTTACTCACACTTGCGTGTGGCTCCAACGATGACGTGTACAGCTGCCCATAGAACCTCTCAATCTCACTCAAAATCTCAGGTGCCCCGGAAACGATGCTGCCACATTCGGTCTTCAGCTTTGACAGTTGGCTCTTTCTGGCAGACAGATCTCTGGCAAAGACTTTGGAGCCTTGGTTCCGCTCGATCACTTCTTCAATACGAGCTGTATTGAAGTTGCGTAAGTCCCGCCGCATGCATTTGGAGATCTGTCTGTTCAGTTGCCTGTATGCTGTCAAATCTGTTGAAGAATGTAGCCTCATCTCCCGTCTAACAGCCATGAGATTAAGAGTGTGATCGGAGAGTTTTTGTGTTCTTCTGCGGCGGGTCTTGCAGAACTTCGCTCCGACCGCATGGACAGTTTCCACGAGCTTGTCATTCATATCGTCCACTTCATTGCAGTCTTCTAGGCACTGAAAACGGTTTCGTAACTCGAGCTGAAAGGTTTCGGGATTTTGGATTAGAGCACGAGGGGGACGGAGCGTTGACTTCATCAGACGAGACCTCTCCAACTTAACATTTAGGTTCAGTGTGCCTCTAACCATTCGGTGATCGCTGCCGGTTTTCACCCTCGCGATCACCGAGACATCACTGAACAGTTGTCGTCTGGTCGTCATAATGAAGTCAATCTCATTTTTTGTCGAACCGTCGGGGCTCGACCAGGTCCACTTCCTGTGGGGCCGCTTCTTGAAGAAAGAGTTCATCATAAAGAGTCCCTCTTTCTCCATGAAGTCGGCCAGCTGCTGGCCCCTTGGGTTCCGTTGCCCTATTCCAAATTTCCCCACTTTCAGCTCACCGTTCTCTCTTGTGCCTAGTTTTGCATTGAAGTCTCCCATTAACAACGTATATTGGGTTTTGGAGGAATTCATGGCTCTAGAGATATCCTCATACATTTCCTCCACCTCCTCATCGGGGTGTGCCGAGGTTGGTGCGTAAACCTGTATGACCTTCAGCGAATACCGTTTGGTGATTCTGAGTATAAGGTACGCAACCCTCGTCGACACACTCCCGATCTTTACAACGTTGTTAACGAGAGACTTGTGGACGATAAATCCGACACCTCCTTGGGACAGATGTTCGCCCTCCTCGTGATAGAGCAAGTTGCCGGATTCGAGGATTACCGTGTCCTCCCCCTCTCTTCGGACTTCGGATAATCCTATAATATGCCAGCGCAACTTGTCTATCTCTTCTTCCAGCTCCACGATCTTCTCGTCAGTCCTCAGGGTGCGTGCGTTGTATGTTGCCAGGTCGAGTCGTCGTAGGTGGCAACCAAACCTCCACCGGAGATTCTTAGCACCCCCTGCCCCGCCGTTACCATGGGCACCACCGTAGCCAGGAATAGCGGGGCCGCTGGGGACTGGGGGCCGTCTCTTTATTACATCCATTCATAAGGGGGGTATTTGCCATAGTTGCCACGCTTGGCGAGCGGGTTGGCAACCGCAGTTTTTTTTTTATTATAATATTGGCTATTATCAGGAAGATGCTGCTGCCCATCTCCCACCTGTTTCCCTTTGTCGCCTTTTACGACACCCACGGGAGGATATGGGGTAGTGGATATTCTTGACCGCCACTATATAATTTATAATAAATTAACTGGCGTGAATATTTGGATTTAATAAAAACATATATTTTAGACTAAAAAATGGAAACAAATAATTATAACTCAGCTTTGTATATAGTGGGAATTATCTTATCGCTTTCAAATCCTAGTGTGGAGGGAACGTATTAAAAATTTCCTTGGTACAAAAAAAGCTGAACTGTATTATGTTAGAACAGTTTTCAATAATGAAATGTTAATTATGATTGATTAGCAGCTAATGCGTTTGTTTAGTGCTGTAGATACTACGTGCGTTCAATAAAAATCGGCAAATTTGCTAATGTCGAGTTATTTGACACTGACGTTTTAACGAAATAACAACGCCCCTTAGAATGTCCATGCATATATTATCAATGTCAGAGTAAAGAGTTTTTTAAATGTGAATAAAATTTAGTCAGTATTGTGTACAAAGTGAGTAGATGGAGTGAAGACCTGGTAAGACATGCTGGAAGTCGATGGATGCAGGTGGCTCAGGGCCGTGCTTAGTGGCATTCCTTGGGGGAGGCCTATGTTCAGCAGTGGACTTGTGAAGGACTGTAATGATGATGATGTACAAAATACGTATATTATATTGTTACGTACTATTTTATTTCATTTTATACAATAGGTGGTAGGTCTCTTTTTCTGCCTAGAAATCCGCCTAGGACGGTACCTTCCTCTTATATAATAATTCTACCGCCAAATAGGATTGTGCACACTGCTTTGTTCCAGTCTAAATGTTATAGAGTGCCAGTACAGTTATAGAATGAGAGGCATTGCATCTTAGTCCTCAGAGGTGACAGCGCATCTGTAGGCTCCTATAAGTTGATTGCAGGTGTCCATGGGCTGCAGCAGCCGCTTAACATCAGACGCCCTGTAAGTTCCTTTGCCACTTCAATTTTATACAAATAAAAGTGTCAATCCTATAGGATTTTCTTCCTTGTCAAATATTCAGACTATAATTAAAAATTAAAAATTTTGTACAACCGACTTCAATATAAATTATTAAGAATAACTCAAAAACTATTGATCAGACCTTGATATGTATATATCTGGATATATATAATCTTATGGAACCACATGTGAAGCACTAGCTTTCAAATAAAAAAATAATAATCGAAGTTGGTTCACCCAGTAAAAAGTTATGAGGTAACACACGTAAAAAAAACATACAGAATTGAGTACCGTCTCCCGGCAGAAAACAAACATTTTGTGGTTTGCACAAATAATTGCATCGTGCGACCACTACGTTATCTTCCGCATGTGTGCTTGATAGCACACAGCAGGTGTCGGGTCTCGGGGCATACCCCCTTCACCCGGGATCTCCTCGCGGTGCATCTCTATGCACCGGTCATGGGAGCCAATAGGCGTTGTTGGGGTGTTGCAGCGCCCTGGGTTTGATTCCCCGGACGCTGGTCTTGAATATCGTGCGACCATCCTGCGGCTAGAAGCGTTACAGCTATGTTTGACCATATAGACAGCCTTCATTGTTAAGTATACTGGAATTTAAGTTTGACCCCTTAAAATATGTTATATAATTGACATCATTATTAATATGTCTCGTGAATTAGTTTCCAAAAAGAAAATTACAATTTTTATGGCTTGAATTAACAAGGAAGAATTCTTAGTTCTGTTCCAATTCGTGTTTAGAGTCTTCGTAATATTTTTAGTTAGTCACACACACACACACACACACACATATGCACAAACATAAACTTCCTTACAATGTTTTTATACACCGCCCAGCAAAGTGTAAATCAGTACTTAAAAATGCATTGAACATTTTGCCTTGAGGATCGACCTTGGTTGTCTCACGTTCAAGAAATTTAGCATATAAATTCAGCGCTACTACCGAAATATAATAAATCACTCTTTCCGAACGAGAAAAGGCTTCGCTAATCGTTTTAAAGCTCTTTGTATTGATTTATTAATACAAACACGATATATAAAATAAAAGCTGCTAGTTTATTGTACTTACAAAACAGTGCTTATTAAATTATATGATAAAGGCCTTGTTTTCCATTGTCTGTGAAACAACTGATATCATCACAAAGATGTTGAGAGAATGACTCCCTGCATCATGATTGTTTTTATATAAAGCATTTCGTGAGATAGAGAATTCTCCTCCGGAATCGGAATTTACCTTTGTTCTGCATTTATTTTCAGTTAGTGACTTATCTTTATTTGTAAGGTCAAGTTTTATATAGTATTATGCTATTACAGATAATAATTAAATATAAAGCCGGATGCTGGAATGCTTTGAAAATGATTGAGGAAAAAGAAAATTAATATAATTTATTGTTCACATACACTAACTTCAGATATCTTTTTTCAGTCTTTTTTTATCACTACTGAGCATATTATGCGGCATAATTATGCCTTTTCAAGAATGTAAATCTTATTAAAATAATGATTTTTCTACTACAGTCATTTAATCTATTAATGAAAAGCCACGTCTCGTGTTGGTGCGTTTTGCAACTGGATCACTGAATACAGTATAAAAATTTGAGTGTACCTGGCCTTATAATAAAAAAAACTATTTATGGAGCCTTTTCGCAAAGATCGGCTTTTTTTTATAGGATAAGGGTGACAAACGAGCACACAGTCCACCTGATGGTAAGTGGTTGCTGCGGCCCATAGACATCTACATCTATCCTCTATTCCAAGTCAAAATGTAGATGCGTTGTCACCCGTGAGGACTAAGATGCAACGCCTCATTTCCAGTAAAAAGGGCCTCCGGCCACCTGCACTCACCAAGCGAAACGCAGAGGTAAACTTCTACTTCACGCTGGTTTTCTGTGAGGTCGTGGTACCACCCCGGTTCGAGCCGGCCCATCCGTGCGACAGCAAAAGCTGCCGAGTGGCTCTACCACTGTTAAAAAGTCTGCTAGTCTTATTTATACAGAAAACAATCTATTTCGTTTTGTATAACTGATGTGACGTTTGAATCGATATTTGAAAAGTTTACTCTTAAAAAAATTATACAAGCATGTGTTAGCCATACTTTTCACGCGTAACCTTTGTTCTTATAATAATAGCTACCCTTAATGGCGGACTGTTCAGATCTTCTCTAGCTCATGTTTTTTTTACAGGCTACAGAACAATTTATCAGTCTGCCAGCACGATATTTTATTCGGACGACCTCGTTGCGTTCGAGTTAATTGCCATGATAAACATTTTCGTAAATAATTTTCCGACGACCATCTAAATTTGCTTGACATTTTCAATTTTTTAAACGAGATATCTTGAAAGTTTATAATTTAATATTATTCAGTAAAATAGTAGGTACTCTCAAGAATTAAATATATATATATATATATATATATATAAGAATTAATTACAATTTTTAATAAAAAGTAAAATCCGACTTCAAACAGTTAAAAGAGAAGTTATTTATTTGCTACTCTTAGTGGTAAATTTTTTTCTCCAAATTGATATACCCTCGAAGTAAAACGTACTTATTAAAAAAAAGGAAACATCAAAATTAGTTGAGATCTGCGAAGATATCGCGTGACATACATACAAAAAAAACAGACTCGAATGGAGAGCCTTCACCTCTTTGAGGTCGGTTAAAAATAACGTGCAAATGTTTTTCTATAGAAAATATATAGGTATTCAAAAGTATACAAAAATGACTAAATATTAAATTAATAATAAAGTTTTTTTTAATATGGATAAAGGGTGATGATGGGTGGATAAAATGAGCACACAGTCCACCAGTTAGTAAGTGCATGCTGTAGCGCATAGACATCTACATCTATCCTCGAATAAGAATCAAAATGCAGATGCGTTGTCACCCCTGAGCACTAAGACGGAATGCCTCGTTTCCAGTAAAAAGGTAATCCGCTTCTCTACACTCACAATACGAAACACAGCAGCATTGAGTTGGTATTTTACGCTGGTACTCTGTGAGAGCGTGGTCCTTTCCTTGTCAATTCACCCCATTCGTGCTACAACCAGCAGCTGCAAAGTAACTATCTACGTGTTAAATTTCTTTGGAATTCAAACTAATTTAAGATTTCTTGGCTGCAATACAATTTGTGCGTTTATTACTTCTATAAAGTACTTATATGTATAAATATTTGCTGTTACATAGTAAACTTTATTACTGTAAACGTAAACGGGTTAAATCTGGAATTCTCATTCTAATGCACAGTACCTTTAGCAAACACATTTGCAAGGGTGAACTTGCTAACCACATAACCAAGTAAATTTAGAATTTTAACGCTCTTATACACTGTATTAGTCGTGTGTACTCGTATGATCATTACGACGCGCACGTATGCTTATATTCGCATACCGAAGCTCCTCGTTTCCTACCTATATATATATTGGAATTATATATATATATAGGTAGGAAACGAGAACTATTATATAAATATTTGGAAGAAACGAGACAGGTCTGTCATGACCGTGCAATATGAGAGTCATGGTCTCTGCCTACCGTCTTGTTGACAGGCAAGAGAGTTTATGAATGAGGATTGAAATTTAGTTGTGTTAACAAAAAAAATCGGTAATCCGTGCGCACAACGTTTTAAAATAGCCATAATGATATCAATAATCAAATTCTACCACAAAATACTCAATGGTACAAGATAGAATTAGAGAATCCCTATCTACATACATTATGTATACTATAACTTTTATGTAAAGTCACTAGTACTCGTAAAAGCATTTTCATTTTGTGAACTTTTCATTGTCGCTATTTTAAGAGACATTCAGGTGGAAAATTGATTCCTAGTGTTATTTTAGAAAATGTTTCAAACGATTTTGAGTGTATATTTTATAGTTTTGCGCTTGTAAAATTGCTCGTTTGTGTTAAAATTTAAAAGATAAAATATTTTATACTGCAGAATTTCCAACTGAAATTCATAATTTGCTGTACGCTTCAGCCTTCTTTATATTAAATGTATAATATATATATATATATATATATATATATATATATATATATATATATATATATATATAGTGGCGGGGTCGACTAGATGGAGTGAAGTTTTGGTAAGCGAAGTCCATGGATGCAGGTGGCTCAGGACCGTGCTTTGTGCATTTTCTTCGGGAATGTTGAGGTTTTGCAGTGGACTTGTAAAGTGTTGTAGTGATGACGACTTAATTTTTCATATATATTGGTATTACCATATATATCTTAAAAAAAATATAGGATAGGGTGACAAACGAACACACAGTCCACCTGATGGTAAGTGGTTACTGTGACCCATATACATCTACATTTATCCTCAATAAAGAATCAAAATGCAGATGCGTCGTCACCCCTGAGGACTAAGATGGAATGCCTCTTTTCCAGTAAAATGGGTCTCCAGTTCTCTACACAACATATGCAACACAGCAGTGTCAAGCTGTCATTTTACGCTGGTATTCTGTGAGAGCGTGATCCTTCCCCGGTCGAGCCGACCCATTCGTGCTACAACTATACTACTAATATAGCTGCCGCATGGCTCTACCACGTATAAAAATATTATTCATATTATTCATTCATTAATTACATTACGTATGGCAATTCACAATGCTGTGTTAGTCCCTACTTTAATGCATGGTAGTGAAAGTTGGGTGTGGCAGAAGAAGCACGAGAGTAGAATAAATGCTGTAGAAATGCGGTCACTAAGGAGTATGTTAGGGATGAATCTGAATGACAGAGTGAGAAATTGTTTGATAAGAGAAAAGTATGGTTTGCAAAATGATGTTGTGACCAGGATTAAGAAAGAAATGCTTCGGTGGTTTGATCATGTAGAAAAAAATAATGAGGAAAGAGTGACAAAGCAAATTTATGTTGCAGAGGTGAACGGCAGAGTCGGGAAGGGACGCCTTAGGCGAAAGTTTATAGACCAAATTGGCAATATATTGAAAATGGGCCAAATCAAGAGTACCTTTAACCGACGAGCGTGTATGCGTAGGTATATGGATGTGGAGGAAGCGAGAGAGTTGACAGACCTCCTACCTACCCCTCTGAGTGACAGACGTGAGTGTTTATGTATTTATGTATGTATAATTACATCCTTTCACAAGTCCACTGCTGAACACAGGTCCCCAAAGAATGCCACATAGAACGGTCCTGAGCTATCAACTTCCTGCATGTCTTACCAGATCGTCAGTCCATCTAGTTTAGGGCCGCCCAACACTTCGCCTGCCGGTACGAGGCTGCCACTCAAGAACCTTTCTACCCCATCGATTGTCGGTTCTTCAAGCTATATGGCCGGCCCATTGCCACTTCAGCTTACTAATCCGTTGGGCTTTGTCGGTTACTCTGGTTCTACTACGGATATCCTCATTCCTAAGTCTATCACGCAGGGAGACCTCCGAGCATAGTCCTTTTCATAACTCTTATATATTCTTATATATGCCATATTCGATATTCTATATTATATAAAGCAAAAATTAAAGAACGATTGTCGAAAACGCTACTATAATTGATTTTAAAACGTTAAAACATGCCAAAGTAGCGCAGTAAAAGCCCGCTCGACACGCCGGTGATCTAATAAGAAGAATTGGAGCTCGTTTACTGACGCTAACAGCCTCTCACTTCGTTGCTCTCTTAAGTTCGCGAAATAATTAAAAATTATCTACACGCACCTTATTTACCTCTCCACGTGTATCAATCCTATATTTGATTATTTTATTTATAATATCCACTGCAGATGAAAGGTAAATGATACCACCAACGGATCAGGAAGCCGGAAGTCACAATAGTTCAGAAGCCAATAGCCGATAGGGAAGAAAACAGGTTTTGAGTGGCAGTCTATGTTATACTTTCAATATACAGGTTTATTTTTAAAAGAGTAGCCAAATTTTAAACTTAAGTTCAAATATATAAATAAGGATATAACGTTATTGCAGTTTATTGAAAATACTAGTAAAAAAGGCTTCAACATTTAATTGAAATTATCCCAAATTGAATGTGATTCATCGGAATAACGTTTTGCCTACCGATCGACTCTTACGAATGCGTGCGTGGTTAGTAAAGTCAGTTAAAATAATGCATAACCACGCATTTCTAATTTAAAGATAAAAAGTACAGAATGTTTGAGATTTTTTTTAAATAATTTTTCGTCACCAGTTGCCCATATTACTTATTCTGAACCTTTTCTGCAAATTTGGCTGGTAATTGCAAAATAACCCTGTATATTTGATTTAATTTTTTATATAACATAAGCGTGACAAATTAGCACATAGTCCATCTGATGGTAAATGAACGCTGTGGGCCTTAGACATCTACATTTATCTACGATTAAGAATCATAATACAGATGCGTTGTCATACCTCAGGACTAAAATGGAATGGTTCTCTACACTCACCATAAGCACACAACAGCATTAAGCTGCTCTTTTACTCTGGTATTCTGTGAGAGGGTGGTCCTTTCCTAGTCAAGTCGCCCCATTCTTGCTACATACAACGGTGTAGAATGGCTCTATCACATATAATTGACACTATCATATAACTTACAATAGTTGTTATAATTTTTTTTAATTTGCTGTGTAAATGTTGTTGTATGTAGCCACTTATCAGTTAAGGTGTAAGTTCATTAGTTACTTCAAATGTTTAATAGTTAAAATTGATGATAATATAATATATAGATAAAATATTGTTTCTCTTAAATATTTACGTTACATGTTATTTCAAGTGTAAATGAGTTTAAAGCAAATCTCATTTAGTAGAAAAAAAATTAAACTCATTCGGCTTATTTATAAACGTTACTCGCTTATTTTATGAGACGTAATTGTATTTAAAAAAATTCATCTTTAAATTATGTTTCGAGGAAATTACGAAAAATGTCCCTAACATTGTTTACCGTTGAAAGACTAGACGCGCAATACGGTGGACTTGCTATTAAAAGTATTTTTCTTTTTTCTAAATAAGAAATAATACATTGTATATTTCATAATGCCATTTTTTCTAACAAAATATGCCTGGAAATATATTTGTGTTTATTATGAATTATAATATCTGAAAATAACTTTAACAACGAATTGGCTAGATTGAAATATATGTTGTGTGCGATGAATACATGTGTTCAAAGTTACTGAAGAACAGGTATACAATGAAAAATGAAGGAACTCGATGAAAAATGCACGTGACTCAGAACCCAGTTTTGTTACAATCTATGGTGGAGGTCTATTTTTTTTGTTTTTTTTTTGTTTTTAAAAAAACGTTACCCCCACACTAGGATTTTCTCCTGTGTCGTGGAGGCAGTTTACAAACATAAATTGCACAAGGACAAACATCCAGACCCGGAACAATTATTTGTAGGCCATACAAATACTTGTTCCGTGCGGGATTCGAACCCAAGGCCCCCAGCGCAACAACTGATTGCTAAGCCACTGCGCCACGGAGCCGTCAGTCATTCTATGTTCGGTAATAGACCTGTAATGAATGATGACGATGAAAATCAAAATTTCGATGTTATATTACACTTCATCATCTTTCATAAGTCCACTGGTGAACATAGGCCTCCCCCAAGGAATGCCACAAAGCACGGTCCTGAGCCACCTGCATCCATCGACATCCTGCATGTCTTACCAGGTCATCACTCCATCTAGTGGGGGGTCGCCCTACACTTCGCCTACCGGTACGAGGCTGCCACTCGAGAACCTTTCTTCCCCATCGGTTGTCGATTCTTTGAGCTATATTGCCAGCCCTCTGTCACTTCAGCTTACTAATCCGTTGGGCTATGTCGGTTACTCTGGTTCTACTACGGATATCCTCATTTCTAAGTTTATCACGCCGAGAAACCCCGAGCATAGCCCTCTCCATAGCTCGCTGAGCGGCCTTGAGCTTTCTTATACGCCCAGCAGTGAAGGACCACGTCTCAGATCCGTAAGTCATCACTGGCAACACGCACTGGTTGTACGGTTTCGTTTTCAGGTTTTGAGGTATGTCTAACGAGAAGATGTGTCATAGTTTCCCGAACGCTGCCCAGCCGAGTTTAATCCGTCGATTGACCTCTCCGTCGAAGTTGGACTTACCTAATCGGACTATTTGTCCCAGGTAAACATACTCGTCAACAACTTCGAGCTTAGTGTTCCCAACAACTACCGGCATAGGTGTGACATGGACGTTAAACATGATTTTTGTTTTGTCCATGTTCATCTTAAGACCTACCGTTGGGAGACACTATTGAGGTCATTGAGCATAGTGCTTAGCTCCTCCAGCGATTCTGCCATAAGGACTATATTGTCGGCAAATCGAAGGTCAGTGATGTACTCGTCATTGATGTTAATACCGCATTCTTTCCAGTCCAGTAGCTTGAAAACGTCTTCCAATGCAGTGGTGAAGAGTTTCGGGGATATAACGTCGCCCTGTCTTACACCTCTCTGCAGTTGGATAGGTTATATGTACACTTCACAATATTGTTATAATGATCTGAATCTACCCCTGTATAATATATAATTATATTGGCATTTACTTTTTAATCTGGAACAAAGCAGTGAATATAGTAATGGTTGGAGGTAGAAAGAGTTGAGAGGTTGGTACTAACCCGGACAACCAGACAAAAAGGAACCCTATCATTAAGTGAGTGTATATTCAAAGGATTCCAAGAACATCACTAAATATTTTCAGGTTTATTACACAATTGTTTTATCCTTAAGTCCTCCTTCTCGTGCAATAATAAAAGAGTAAATGGTTACATTGAATGAATTCATCAAAAAAATAAATATTGGAAATTTCTTGTCAACGGGGCCTCAAAATTTATTTAATAAAGTATATTATACTAGTTTATTTTCTAAGTAAGAAGAACTCGTTCCTTTCCAGTAACAGAAGCTAGCAATGAAACGTAAATATTAGCAGTTACTAGCAGAGCATCTGTCTCTTAATTAAATTTGGTGTAATTTTATCAACTACAATCTTATAATAATAACAATTTATAATTCAAAATCAAATTAAGTATAAACTTTGCGAACTAAATAAATATTATGAAAATAAATGGCGAATAATTAATTTCAAAAGCTTTACTTGATTGATATTAAACCTTTTGTTGCTATCGACAAAGAATCTGTACACACATGTAGGAAGCAGCATCAACTGATTAATCCATTTGGATTGGCCACGATTGTGTCAGCAAGGTTTTAGTAGGGATTATAATAATTTTGTTCCCAAATGTTTCTCAATGTCGACAGTAAAAAAAATTAAACTTAATAAATTAGTGGTGATAAGACAGCAGCAGTACTAGTTGCGAGAATATCAGTCCTACTCTCACTAAACCACCTGCCTAGCATGAAAAGAATGGCTAAATCTCCTAAGAAATGCTAGTCAGCTTGTTCATTTTTGGAAAGCTGTATATCTGTGGTCTGTCAAGGCTGTTAATGAAGGTGGTTATTCGAAAGTTATCATTTGATTATAATAATGAATATTTACGTATTCATTTAGCTGATCACTTAGCTAATTAAGGCCTTGAAGAGTCTAGATTTACAATGGTGTGGCTATTTTTAATTAGGCTATATTTATTTTTAAATCCAGAAACTCATATTTTTTGAGGTTTACGTATCTAACCTGTTTACGTAATTTGTAATACCCAACTAAATAATCTGCCTTGAAATAAGAAATATGTAATATATTTTTTATTTATTTAGCAAACACAGTAAAAATTAAAAATAATAGACTAAATACTTGAATTCAGCTTAAGGCAAGTGACGGCTTGATAAATGGAGATTCAAGGAAAGTAGTAATGAGAGTTAGGGAAAATTCTCTTTAGAGTACGTTTTTAAGATAATCGCTGACAAGACAGGTCCATGTTATTGTCGTAAGGCTAAAAGAACTTCAAGTAATTTATATTCTGTAAATATTTAAGGTTTTTGTTTTAGCTTTTTGTCCCTTTTTACTGGAAAAGAGTACTGCCTCGAATTTTAGTTATCAGGGGTGACAACGCATCTAACATTTAAAAAAAGAAAGATACTAGTAATAATATTAAACATTACTAATATTCCCTTTAACTACTTCCGGTAAACTTAAAATGCTTCTGTTAGAAGTGGTTCACGACAGTAGTCGAATGGCGGATTCGAACCCACGACCTTTCGAGTTCGCGGTCCACGCCCTGACATTAGGCTACTGACGCTATAAAATATATAAATTTAATTCTTAATCGTGGATAGGTGTAAATTTCTATGGACCACGGCATCTACTTGCATTCAGGTGGGCTGTATGCTCATTTATCACCCTTATTTATAAAAAAAGTGAAGGCGTTCTCTTGTCTGCACTATTGTCTTTTCACGTACACTTGTGGATACTATAATACGATAATATTAAACTATTAGAATGGTATTGAACAGATAAATAGAATTATTACGATTTTTGAGAGAAAAAATAATAATAATTCATCAAATTTCTGTTATCGTCATAGTTTTCTTTGTTTAAATTTATTATGAATTATATTGAATATTTATATTGAATTATATCTTAATCATATGAATATAATTTTACAACCTTTACTACAGACTGTTTTTGGGGGCCAAATTTCGAAAAGGTTCAAATTTCGGCAAAGCTAATGCATATATTTTCTTAAAATCTTTTAATCTTGGACGTTAAAAATACGGACGTAATGTTACACTGAAAACACGTGAAGCACTCTAGGTCCTATAATTTTGTTTGTAATACGCGATATACACGCACTCATATACGCAAAGTGCGTTCTTCCGTGCGCTGTATCAGGCGCCGATTGACGGATATTGATGTATTTGTGTGTGTCAAACTGTACGACCTAGGGTGCTTCAAACATTGTTTAGTGCCATTGATCACTAATAAAAAACTAAATACACAATCCCATGCAAAGGTTCTCTAAAAACTGTCGCCAATTGTTTTGACGTAATTATACACAGTCAGGTCATGAATATTGTCACACAGTAAAAACTTTTCTTTTAGAATGCTGGCCACAAAAAAGTTTATTGAATTCGAATTTCGAATTGTTCATGAAAATACAACTGTATACTTTTTAGAATTTTACTCATTTGTAAATATGGAGTGGACGCTTAAAGAAGACCGTGTTGCAGTTGTTGCGTTGCATCGTTGCGGTTACGCGCCAATTCAAATTTTTGACATACTGAAAAATTTGAATATAACCAAAAGATTCGTTTATCGTACCATCAAACGATACAATGAAGACTCTAGTGTAGATGACAGGTCAAGAAGTGGTCGGCCTCGGTCTGTTAGGACTCCAGCAGTGATAAAAGCTGTGAAGGCGCGAATTCAAAGAAATCCCAAACGTAAGCAGAAACTGTTGGCCCTTCAGATGGGGTTAAGCAGAACCACGGTGAAAAGGGTGTTAAATGAAGACTTAGGGCTTCGGGCATATCAAAGAAAAACAGGACATCGTTTGAATGCTCGTATAATGGACCTGAGACTGAAGAGATGCCGCGCTTTGTTGAAGCGGTACGCGGGAAAAAAATATCGGGAAATTCTTTTTTCGGATGAAAAATTTTTTACCGTAGAAGAGAGCTACAACAAACAAAATGATAAGGTGTACGCACACAGTAGTGAAAAAGCGAACAACCGTATTCCGCGTGTCCAACGAGGTCATTTTACTCATTTTTAAATATGGAGTGGACACTTAAAGAAGACCGTGTTGCAGTTATTGCGTTGCATCGTTGCGGTTACGTCATTTTCCATCCTCGCTCATGGTATGGTTGGGAGTATGGTTCTTATTGGGGCCTAACAGAGGTACATTTTTGTGAGAAAGGTGTAAAAACGAACGCAGTTGTGTATCAAAATACAGTCCTGACGAACCTTGTGGAACCTGTTTCTCATACCATGTTCAATAATAGGCACTGGGTATTCCAATAAGATTCGGCGCCAGCTCATAGAGCGAAGAGCACACAAGACTGGCTAGCGGCGCGTGAAATCGACTTCATCCGGCACGAAGACTGGCCCTCCTCCAGTCCAGATTTGAATCCGTTAGATTACAAGATATGGCAACACTTGGAGGAAAAGGCGTGCTCAAAGCCTCATCCCAATTTGGAGTCACTCAAGACATCCTTGATTAAGGCAGCCGCCGATATTGACATGGACCTCGTTCGTGCTGCGATAGACGACTGGCCGCGCAGATTGAAGGCCTGTATTCAAAATCACGGAGGTCATTTTGAATAAACTTTAGTGTCATAAGAATCTATGTTTTGTTAAGTTCATTTTGGTATATAAATGGTTACATAATGAATAAACTTGTTTCAATTATTTTATATTAAACATGTGACAGAATTTATGACCTGACTAGGTAGTTAAAATAAATATACAATAATGTAAATTTAACCTTAAATCCATAACTTAACGTATTCACAAAGCTCCGTACAAATTAACACCGCACCCAAATGTTCGAGTGTGCGCTCATTCGGTAAGGACATTATTTTTTGTCACTGATTGTGTATCTAGTTTTTTTATTAGTGATCGATGTTTAGTTATAACTTATAACATATTATTATTTAAACAAAATCGGTAATTGGAGTCTTTGAGAATTTTTTTCCTAACCTTTACTGCCTTGTTTATATATTTTTAATTTACTTATTATTTATATATGCCTTATTTATATAGTGGTTTAAAATTTGTCACACGCTTGAAGTTGTTAGTCTCATTGAAGGCCCGGAAAAATAAGCAAACTGAAATGTAAAGCATCTATAGAATTTAAGAGCATGTAAATTTTCGCAAAACGTGTGGCATCGCGGCTAAAGGATTTTTTTCTTGAAAAACGCTCTTCCTAAACTGTAATTTAAACCCGAGATTATCTTTATACAACCCCATTTAATCATTTCACTCTGTATAATACAATAACACACAATTATTAATATGAAAGGAATGCAGTACAAAACATTCTGAACAGGAAATTGGAAAATCTCACGAACATAATATAACTCAAAATAAATTTGGTTTTGGTCTCACTGATACTCGTGTTCAACAAATTACATGATAAAAATGCGTGGAACGTAAAAATTACGCAATTGTGTCCATTGTTGATCTTTTGTTTTCTGTTTGTTCATGGTGTCATTTTATATCAAGATTAAATTCGGGATGAAGGTTTGTATTACTATCAATATAAGTATGTCAACTTGATTACTGATGCCATTGATACTGTATTAAATAATTTGTGTTTATTAAGACATTTTAAAATCATTGAATTCATAAATATTTATTATTTGCTATTTTTAACTATAAAGAATTATTGTTATAATTTATCTACTTCTAAGTACATTTTTTTGAAGTTATAAGTCATAGTATTGTCACGCAAGGAATGTTTGCAGTTCAAAAATCATACCGGTACTTTTCCCTGAGGAATAATAGGCCACGTTTTATTCTGTGGCCACGGTTTCATCATGCTTGTTTTAATCTAAGGCGAGAACTCCTTCAGGGAGTCCAACTTTTATTTGTTCAAATGTTTTTTAGGTTTTATTTCAATATAAATACTTGAATATAAATATATAATATCGATATAATTGTTAATCGAACTTGACTTTCTCGTTGGTGTAATGGTCGTAATCGCGGCTGCTGACCACGAGGTCCCAAGTTTGAATCCCCAGGTCAGGCCAAAACGAGTTTTTGGTTTTTTTTATGAAGGAATTCTTAGTATTCTACTTTCATACATTCTCTCTATTCCTGTACATAAAAATAGGAGACATTTGCTACCAAATATTTTCAAAATTATAAAACATCCTAATTTCAATAGAGAAGATGGATGGGTGCTGCCATCTGCTTGGGATTCTATAATTAACAAAATTAAATCCAAACCCAAGCATACCACTGCAAGACTTCAAGATACAGTAAGTTCATTCTGCGTAAATTGAACCAAAAATTAATATTAAAAAACTGAAGGTCGCCGGGCTAACTGTGACATCGGGACGTCAAACATCTCAGTCCCCCCGTGACCATGGGTTGCTGTAAAGCACCCGAAACGTCGGGAATTAAAATAGTAAAATAGTAAATTAAACGCAATAAAATCCGTAAAAAAATAGTTTTATTCAAAATATTTTCAACTTGAAATTTTCCAAAAATCTTTTTTTGTGTTGTTATTTAAATTTTATTAGTGAACTCTATTAAATTATAAGATTAATGTTAAGTAATGCTACATGAGATCATCTATAACAAATCTTATTACATTATTAAAAAAAACTTCGATATAATTAGAAAACAAAATATTTTTTTATTTAAAGGTTTTATATTACTGATTAATATTAAAATAATTCAAAGCTCCAGACTTCTTTAAAAACTTATTAACATGTCATATTTTCATGAATATTTTTATTTTTACATTTGTACCAGTTCTTTAATGCGTCGCTACTGTATTACTTACTTCTGAATTAAGAAAAATATCACGTCTTTTGTTCTAAATATGTACAAATTTATTTTCGTAAACCGTAGAATATGTATTTGTGTGTGAATTTTAATACAATTCGTAGTTTCAACGTGGGGTTGTTACACATTATTTGTAATCAAAAAATTGCTTGTGCCGCAAACATTATCCACCCAGTTGTGTATAAGATTTAAAAAAGGATTTTATTCTTGTAACGTGTTATTTTTTTCTCGAAATCTTTAACAATAGCTTTTATAACGCCTGTATCCTACGAAATTTGGCGCATAAAAATAAATATAAAAATAATTAGTTACCGCTTCAAGGACTGATCATAATCATACTTTCGTACCATACATTAGCAGGATAATGAAAATATTATGATGAAACTTTTTCTATAAAATTAAAGTGACAAACTAACTTACAGTTCACCTGATGGTAAGTGGCTACTGGTGGCAGTCCATGGACACCTTCACCCAACTTTATAAAAGGAGTGGAATAAT
This sequence comes from Parnassius glacialis, assembly GCA_033319125.1. NCBI lineage: Eukaryota > Metazoa > Arthropoda > Insecta > Lepidoptera > Papilionidae > Parnassius > Parnassius glacialis. Next base: position 10,425,190 of record JAVANC010000009.1, read on the forward strand.
TTGTCGGTGTCTATCTTTCCGTCCGAATACAATCTGGGCGTCTTCAAGGCAAGAGTGAATAGGCCTTTGTTACGTTAAGAAAGTGCGATTTACCACCTAGTGCTGCATCACCACTTACCAACAGATGGAATTGTGGTCAAGCACTGGTTTATAATAAGTAAAAAAAAGGAGGCTACAGATGCGGTGTCACATCTGAGGAATTAGATGGAATGCCTCACAGTTTGTAATTAAACTAACGTTATATAACATTTGGTGGCAGAAATTAGTAAGAGGATGGTTCCTATCTAGGCAGACTCCTGGTTAAAAAAAGGAGTCCTACCAACTAGAAAAGCTCTGCGAAGTTCACTGTGGTGTATTCGCTTTTCTATGTAATGTATTCAGTTTTAACTATGTAAATAGCTCTAGGTTATATTATATTTTTTTTCTTAATTGCATTCCTTAAAACAAAAGAATACAAATGACAGAATTAATGCCTTGGGGCATACTATACCATGCAGTGGTGAGAATTTGACGTAGGTATAGCTATATAGAATTAAAAGAAATGATAATTAACTGCGTAATTTATACATATTACTAAAGAATAACCTACGGAGCCGTGGTAGCTCAGATGGTTAGCGCTCACTGTAAATTTCACAGTACGCGAGCAACCCGGGTTCAATCCCCGCCGGCACCAATGAAATTGTTAATTGCAATTTTAAGTGCTGATTTACCACGTGCTCGCCGATGAAGGAAAACATCGTGAGGTAACCTGCATGTCTGAGAAATAAGAAAAAAAATTCGACGACATGTGAAGTTCGCCAACACGCATTGGGGCAGCGTGGCGGACTTTCCCTTGCCCTTAAACCCTCTCAGAAATGAGGGAAGGCCTGTGCCCAGTAGTGGGACGTATATAGGCTGTAACTCTTATTTTAACTTTAAACTAAGCTATACATATTACTCCATATCTTAATGAAAACAATATTTTAAAAAGGGACGCACGTAGGAAGCTCCACTTTGTTTGCTTAGTTCGCAAAGTTATTAGTAATAAAAATCCACTTTGTTCATATAATAAATTACATTGAAGTAAGAATGCCCATGAGGTAACGTAAGGTACAAGAGTCTCAAACACGCTGAATATTCCATGCCATAAGACGATGAGCTTCAAGGGATGTTTTGAATATTCGGCCGCAAAATATCTATGCCACCACCACATATTATACGACAATTTTAATATTAATTATGCAACTTTTAAAGGTAAAAAAGGTTAAAAAAAGAGTTATTTCATAAACAAATGTCTTTTTAGACCGAATGGATGTTCATTGTGTGATAATATTTTAATTTAACGTGTTTTTATTAAACACACATTAAATGTAATGAGGGTTACCACTAATACATAATTAAGTACGATGTGCGTGCGACCAAAATATACCCAAAACAGCAGAGACTGGCTGACAATACTGTTCCCGTTGTCTCACATAATAGTAGTTAATTTTAAATGTTAATATTTTATTTATTTTCTGCCGACTTCCAAAAAGGACCGGTACTCAATTCGATTGTATGTTTTTTTTACGTGTGTTACCTCATAACGTTTTCCTGGGTGAACCGATTTCGATGATCCATTTTTTGTTTGAAATATATATATATATATATATATATATATATATATATATATATATCCAGATATAATCATATCAAGGTCAGACCAATAGTTTTTGAGTTATCCTTAAAAACTTATATTGAAGTCGGCAGTACAAAATTTTTAATTTTAAAATATTTAAGTCTATATTTATGTGTTTACTTAGTTTTAATTTGTAAAATTATTACTGTGTGACAATAAATATTTTTATTATAATTATTACATTCTTTTGCTTAGTCAGTCTGTAAAATTGTTCCAATTGTAAGGAGGATTTGCCTTAATTGTCACGCTATACAGACGGTACATGATCCCAGTACGTATTTTAGCACGTTTGATGCTGCTGCCATCATATCCTTACATGGTAGAGCCATGCTACAGCTACCGGCGGTGCGAATGTGTAACTCTGGTGGGAATCGTTTCCGATGAGAATCGCATCGCATCTGCATTGTGTTTTTTTTTTAGATAACACATTGTAAACTTGGTGTTTACGTGGTAGAGCCATGCTGCAGCTATATTAGTAGTATAGTAGTAACACGAATGGGTCGGCTCGACCGGGCTAGGACCACTTTCTCACGGAATACCAGCGTAAAATAGCAAGTCAATGCCGCTGTGTTACGTATGGTGAGTGTAGAGAACGGAAGACCCTTTTTACTGGAAACGAAGCAACCCATCTTAGTCCTCAGGGGTGGCATGCATCTGCATTTTGATTGCTAATCGGTAATAGATGTAGATGTCTGTGGGCCATATCATCCACTTACCATCAGGTGAATTGTATGCTAATTTGTCACCCTTATTCTACAAAACATGCTATCTCCGTGGATCCGGGATATCCCATAACCGCCTCTTATGACAACCACGGTATAAAATGTGATAATAGATTTCTTTTAGCGGCAGGCCATCAATACTAATCAAATTTTATATCAGAGGTTTCATTTCCATATCAAATTATATAAATAGTAAAATAAAATAAAAACACAGCTTTTTTGAAACTTGCATAATGTCTTCTTTGTACTAGAATTAAGCACTGCAATTATTTCAAAAATACGTCATTTTGTTCAGTCAAAATGTAAAAATAATTTAAATCGAAAGACGTATATACAAATGTCCCGATTTGTATATTTTATTATGTTGGAAAGTTTTATACTGGGAGGTTTCTGTGTTTCTCAAAGGAATTTTTTTCCAACATAAATATAATATTTCAAAAATGAAGGAGCCTATTTGAAATATGAATGTTAATGTAAGTAATGATCAAGGAAATGCGAGGATGTTTTGTGTCTTTTTGCTCTGAGTGATTTGACATCAAAGGGGGAGGACCTTTGAGGTAATGTATAGTTTTTATTCAACAGTGGACTTCTGAAAGTAAAAAAGTTAAGTATTTCTTTTAGTTTCTTTTAGTTATTCCTTCATTTATATAGATAATAATCGATATACTAATTAATTTACGACTAAACTTCCTTTCAAAGGCAAGCATTAATATTTTATATTGTTTTAATCCAAGCAAAATATTTATAAATGCTTTGTTAAGGAATTTGTTTTACAGATTAAAAAAATGATATCAGAGTAAGCATATGAAATCTGAGACATGGTCCTTTACTGCTGGCCGTATGAGGAAGCTCAAGGTCGCTCAGCGAGCTATGGAGATGGCTATGATCAGAGTTTCTCTGCGTGATAAACTTAGGAATGAGGATATCCGCAGTAGAACCAGAGTAATCGACATAGCCCAACGGATTAGTAAGCTGAAGTAGCAGTGGGCCGGCCATATAGCTCGAAGAACCGTCAACCGATGGGGAAGAAAGGTTCTTGAGTGGCAGCCTCGTACCGGTAGGCGAAGTGTAGGGCGACCCCCCACGAGATGGAGTGACGACCTGGTAAGACATGCAGGAAGTCGATGGATGCAGGTGGCTCAGGACCGTGCTTTGTGGCATTCCTTGGAGGAGGCCTATGTTCAGTAGTGGACTTATGAAAGGCTGTAATGATGATGATGATGATGAAACATATGAAAGTAACGTTACTGTAACATAAAGAAATTAATGCTGTAGAACTGCGGTCACTATGGATTTTGTTAAGGCTGACTTTGAATGAAAGGGTGGGAAATTCTGTATTAAGAGAAAATTGTAGTTTACGAGATATTATGACTGAAAAAGAATGAATGAGAAAAGAATGACTGTTGCAGAACTGAGTGGCGGAGTCGACATTGGACGCCCTAGATGGAAGCTTATCGACAGATCGACGAGCAAATTGGTGATACGAGATATTGAAGATGGGCCTAATTAAAACCCTTACCCTATCCGTACCCTTAACTGACAAGCATAGGTATGAGAACCCGAAAGAAGCAAGAGAGGTGTGTCAGGATCGTGGCAAATGGAAGTCTGTAGTACCTGTCTACCCCTTTGGCGGCGTGAGAGTTTATGAATGTATGTATATTAAAATGGTTGTAGAATGCTTCAAGTTGGCACAGCTAAAAGAACGTAATTTTTAATGATGCTATGACATAGCCGTAGTATAACAAAGCCTTTTACATTTAATATACAAGTAAGGTCAAATGAAATTATTGGAAATCTAGATTGATTATGTGACCATCTAGTTAGGCGGTAACGGCTTGATTACTCTAATTGGAAATATATTACCGTGCCACACGGAAACTCTGACGCACATGGTGCAAGCGACGGGCACGGGGCGCGTCAATTTCAAGTCTGCAATATTGCAATATTCGAGCTTAGAATACGAGATCTATTGTTAATTATGTAATTAAGTGCTCGGTAAATACATGAATACAAATCAATACACGTTTGGAGTAAATTCTTTAATTTAAGCAATTCTAATGATAACTAGAAATGGCGGGGCTTCAGATATGCCCTGCTGATTCTTTATCCGTTTAGGTAGGCAAGGTTAATTAAGTTTAAATTTTTGTTTCAAGATAAGCAACAGTTTTCCCACAATTGCGTCTAAGTTTGACGATATAGAGGGCTGGGCTAATTCATTTTCATCCTGCTGACTATTTTAAGAAGTTCAAAAAAGACGTAAGTATCGCAGATACGATAGACGCTAGAGAAGAGGCGAAAAATGTGACAATATTGTTCGAAAAAACATATCACCGCTATTAAGCTGTTATTTTACGCTGCTATTCTGTGAGAGCAAGGTACTTCCCCGGTCGAGCCGACCCATTTGTGCTACAACTGTATAGCTACAGCATGGTTCTACCACGTATGAAAATATATTATTATTATGATTATGTTATTATCACCATAACATGTACAAATAATCAAAAATATCATTTGAATATAAAAGAAAATTATAACTGAAAGGTAAATTTCGAATCTGTAAATCTGTATTTGTAATTTTACAAAATGACAGCAATTCCAACATCAAATATCGTGGTAAATAGCTAACTCCTCCGCTCAAAGCCCACTGTACTGAATTTCAGATTGGACCGCCCGCAAATCCGTTTCTACAGTTCAACACCGTCGATCAAAACCAATTTCAATAACATCGCCTTTGAAATACGTCTTGAATTGATCCACCTTTGCCAGTAAGGATCCGTTAAACATTATATTCCCGTGAGGGAATCTTGTCGAACCACTGAAAATAACTTTTTCGCTTATCACTGTTGACCAATTTTCCCCTTTAGTGCATTGTTTGATTAGAGAAAATATTTATTTTGAAAAAGAACTACGAGCACATATTTCGTTTCAGCTAGTATTTCGCTACTCCTGTCATTGGTATCTATCTGTTTGTGAAGTTTAATCAAAATCTGTTCGGCCATTCCGAAGATTAGCCCGGACAGACAGAAATATAGATAATTTTATAAAAATAGTTATTCATCTTTTAATAGCATGAAACCCCCTGATCTGCATCGGGCAGTTTTTTTTTACTTATTAACAGCCAGTGCTTGACCACAATTCCACCTGGTTGTAAATACTGATGAAACCCTTGATGGTATAGCACCGTCTTAGGGTAAGAAAAACCTATTCACTTCCTTCGATATTACAGACAGATACTTCAATTTTAGTCAAATGTATAGATTATTATGTATAATGTTCGATTAACATATGTTTTAACTTAACTTAACTTATCTTCACGCACAATCCCTGACGGGGTAGCCAGAGAGAACAGATCGCCAAGTGTCACGATCCTTACATACCTCTTTCGCTTCTTTCAGATTCATTATCTTCTTCATACATGCACGTCTAGGTATCTGAGTACTCTTGACCCTCCCCTCTTCGAGCAGTTTGCTCACATGGTCTTCGAAAGTTAGTCTCGGTCTACCTCGACACCTTTTAATATTAACTTTCGCGCTATATATTTTCTTCACCATTCGGTTTTCACTCATTCGCTCAACGTGCCCAAACCATCGAAGCACGCCCTTATCAATTTTTGTGATAAGGTCATCTTTCAAACCTGCCATATTGCGAATCTCTTCGTTTCGCTTTCGGTCGGCCATGGCAATGCCGCACATTTTACGAAGAGATCGCATCTCCACTGCGTTCAACTTGCTTTTATGCTTCTTCTGGCATACCCAGGTTTCGCTGCCATATAACAAAGTCGGTACCAACACTGCGTTATGTATTGCAAGGCGTGCACTCTTCACTACGCCTTGCCTTTTGACTAACGCAGTCAGGGCACCATTGACTTTGTTCCCGGCAGCGACACACCTGTCCACATCTAAATCACATCTTCCATCCCGGCTAAAAGCACTCCCCAAGTATACAATTTCATTTACCATATATTTTAAATAGTTTATAATAATTACTACGTATAGTATTAATAAAATGATTTTTAAAATATTATTTCTATTGTTCATAATCGCAAGAATTACTTAAATTATATTTGTAAGTTCTATTTATAAATAATAGATCTACTAGTATATTTAAAAATTAAATTGTAATATTTATGTATGAATATAACTTCAAAGAAAGAAGGCTACAAAAGCATTGTCACCTCTAAAGACCAAGATGCAATGTCTCACAATCTGTTATTAAACTAGATCTTAACACTCTTCAGGCCGGAAAGAACAGTGCAAAAGCTACTAGTTGGTGGAAGAAATAGATATATAGCAAGTAACGAGAAACGCAGAACATTTTAACAGTAACGATGTATTCCTTGTAAGTCATCAGGGATGACAATTCATCTGCATTTTCTGCCGACTTCCAAAAAGGAGACGGTACTCAATTCGAGTGTATGTTTTTTTTCTTTTTTTTATGTGTGTTACCTCACAACGTTGTACTGGGAGAACCGATTTCGATGATTCTTATTTTGTATGAAAGCTGATAATTCTCGTGTGGTCCCATATGAATTTGATCAAGGTCAGACCAATGGTTATTGAGTTATTCTTAAATAACCTATATTGAAGTCGCTTATATTGAAGTCGGCTGTACAACATTTTTTATTTTAAATTATTATAGATGTAGTGTTGATAGACAACAGCATGCACTAACCATTAAGAGAACTGTGTGCTATTTTGAACCTTATAGTTGCGGTGTAAGAATATCCCCTACCCCATATCATTCCGTGTGTATCGTAAGAGACGACAGAGGGAAACAAGTCAGGAGATATGAGGTAGTCTGTGAGGGAGGCCTATATTCAGTAGTGAACTTCTAATAGGCTGTAACGGTGCTCGTTTGTATCCTTCAAAGACTCAAATCAAAAAAAACGTTTGTTTCATTAAAAATCACAGTTGTTTTTACAATCAAATATTGGGGCCAAGAATTTTAGGAATTAAGTATACTCGTGTCAGAATCTCTTCCATATATGTAGTAAATTATGGATCTTTGAAATCAAAAGAATATTTCAAGACCATTACATAAATAAATGAAAAAATTGGCCATCACAGCGCTTATGTATTTAGTATAACGTGATTATAATTTATTAACAGCACTTTGTAATAATGACATCAGCAATAGGGACAGTAATTTATTTGACAAGAAACAATCTCTTAGCTTATTTCTTAAATAAAACTACAACTGTGTTAAAACTGTTAATAAAATAATCCATTATTACAACAATAATATAAATTAGGGTCGAATTGTACTTGCGTTTATTCTCCTGCCGACCTGTAATTTTGTGAACCCACTTAATTGTTAAATAAATGTTGGGTAAGGCTAACCACGAGTATGTAATCGGGTAACGAGGCGCGAGGGATTCGCAATGGTTTGACGGACTGTTTGTAAACCTCGGTTAGACAAATTCACTGGCAGCAGTCTTAAACATTCTACAAATATCACGTTCTCTTCCAAATTGATCCAATATGAGGCTCATGCCTTTATATCACATGATAAGGTTAGGGAGTTAGTTTAAAGCTCCTTAATAACTTCGACTAATATTTTTTTTCTTTACTTAAATTTGTAGAATTGTAAAATGTGCGAATTGGCAGAATTCAGATTTTCTTTTTACTATTATAGCCAATGGTTGACTATTGTCCCATCTGATGGTAAGTGGTGATGCAGCCGATGTCAATGGTAAAGCGTGCTAGCTTTGGTTCACGCTTGTTGTATCTTAATTGTTTTAAGTATTTGTCACTGTTAAAAGAACTATATATGGTTCTTATTTTGTGATAAATAAACAACATCAGCCTGAAAAGGTTCAATTAAAATGATCAAATTTTATGTTCAAAACGTCATGCCTTTATGGTATTTCGTAATATATTTTGGGCTCCGAATTAATGGTCACCTTATTCGGCTAGGTTAATTTGTTAATGTAATTATTGTTAATGTAATAATTTACATTTTATCGGAGGCATAAGGAGGTAAGATTTTGTTCCGATATATTCAAATAGATCTTAAAAGCTGATTGGTATTAAGTGTGATTTTTGTAATTGAGAGGTGACATAAATAAATAAATTAACAATACTAATTAATGCATAGATATATAAAAAATAACATTATTTGTAAACAATTTACATTTAACTACAAAATAAAGTACTACATATACACATGTAAGTGAATAAAATCAATTTCAGACGACATATTATTATCCCTTACGTATGTACCGTGTAGTGACAGTGTAAGAATATCCACTACCCCAAATCGTCATGGGTGACTTAAAAGGCGACAGAAAGTAACATGCCAGGAGATGAACAACAGCGTCTTCATAATAACTAATAGAAATTTACAATTTCGGTTACCAACCCTCATACAAAGCGTGGCAACTATGGAAAATATGGCCCATACTAGGAAATCTATGGGGAGGCCTACAGTTCAGCAGTGGACTTTGATAAGCTGTAATAAATTAATGACTTATAACATTAGGTCAAATTTATTTATGTGTAATGTAGCAAACTACACGTACATAATATATAAAATGCTCTGTTTTATATTAAAATATCATTTAATAGATAACGCTTCTTTCGGATAACATTTAGAGATAATGAATTTATGAAAGTATAGTAACAATATTATAATTGGATTATTAAACCTAACACTTAACACAATGTGAAATATTCAAAAACAAAATACAATTTAGATTGTTTCGAAGATTCATGTTAAAATTGGCTAAAAAAGTTAACCAGTAACAACACTAACGCATGTTCTCGTAAAGTTAATCCGAATTTAAATAAAGCGATCTGCTCGCTTTATAATATTTCCTAATAATAATAAGATATTAAGAGTTATAATAGGCCTTTGAAACTTTTCAGGATAATAATGGCTTGTATAACAAAACTTTTGAATTACACAATTCATTTTCACTTTAGACATACTTGTACGAGGCCAGGGTGCAGCTATATTGTTTGCTAGCACGAATAGGTTGGCTCGACTGGGGATGGAACATGTTAGCACAGAATAAAAGCAGGAAATAGCAGCACAATACTGCTGCGTTTCGTATGTTGAGTGACGAGAACCGAAAACCTTTTTACTGGTAAGGAGACATTCTATCTTATTCCTCAGGAGCGACAACGTATTTGCATTTTGATTCTTAATAGAGGCCACAGCATACACTTACCATCAGGTGGACTGTGCCCGTTTGTCACCCTTATTCTATTAAAAAACGTGCAAAAATAATTTATTCTTAATATAAAAGCAACATCAACAACAAAGTTGTGTATGGATGTACTTTAATGTGACTGTCAGTAAACTTGATCATAATGATCATATACTCCTGGTCATGTTCGATTATGACTTCTAAATAATACGTTAAGTTTACAACAGTCCCCTGTATACGCAACAGTCACATGATTGTGACATGATGACAAGATTTTATTCCTCTGTTTTTGAAATTTTACTGATGTTAAGTATTTCACTGTAATGTTCGCAATTTCAACGGTAAAAAGTTTTAAGCATTACAATCGAATTTCGACTAATTTATTTAAATTATTTAGCTCTCACATAATAAACGAAATTCAAAATAGTAAAATTAAAGTAGATTTATTCTATAAAAATACTTATTAAATTTATTGTTAATAATATTATAAACATTGCAATTAATAGCAAAAATATGTTAATAATTATATGAATAATAACTTACACATTTTTTTATATAATATTCCATTTTATAGGCTCAGGGCTGAGCTATAATGATCATGAAAATATAAAAGTGATCGAAATAAAATTTCAATATGATAAAATTCCTAAATATCAGCTTTGATTCAATTTTATCAATATTTCATAATACTCTAACTACTTGATTAACCTATTATAGTTTTTATTACGTTCTGTTAACTTGGAAACTTAGCGAGAAATATATAAAGAACTTATTTACGATTTTAATCAATTTATGTGCCTTATGAAATTCAAAGACTGCATGGAAATTAAATTCTGAACGTAAAATTTATCCGTCCTAACTTATGCTATTAGTGCTCGAACTTAAGTCCGAACGGGGAAATCAACATAAAATAATACTACTGCTTAGTATGAGACATAATTATATAATACTTATACGTAAAACTTTTGTAATCATAATAATAAGATGGATAAAGACAACTTATATGATTACAACATGTGATGCATTCCATTTTAGACCTCAGAGGCGAAAACGCATCAGCATTTTGATAGATGTTGTCTCTATAGGCCATTATATCCGCTCATCATCAGGTGTAATACGTATTGACATGATCGTTAATAAATAACTACATCGTAGAACTTGAATTTATTACTTTTAGAGGTATCTTAAAATTTTGTTAATATCTCGTTTGAAGTTAAATTATATTTTTATTATTTATAAATATATAAATAAGTTGATAATCTGACTACAAAAATTACGACTTCATTGTGCTTTATTCTCCTAGAAATGTTTGACTTGGTAGATAATAAAAAGTATTCCGATACAATTTTCAAAGTCAAAACTCAATCTCAAAAGAGACTAGAGAAAAGAGAGAAGAATTCTTTTTAACGTAACTTAATTTTATTACACATAAAAATATACCCAATTATTAAAGTAAACGGCCTAAAGATTTTATGAAAATTTAACCGAAATCTGAAAAAAAAGAGTTGTTTTGCTATTCGTGTTCTGACTAATATTATATGAAAAAAAATGCTTGTAAGAAAGAACAAACAACTGGAAAGATTTTTCATCAATCTTTAAATACCTATAAATGTTGAATATACCTACAACTTTGTTTTATACTATTAATTACTGACCGGTGCATATTTTAACTTATAATACCGGTGAAAACTACTAGACAATCACTTTTAGTTTTTTTTTTAGGTTATTATGATATTAATATTTTAATTGTTAATTTATCAGTATTCCCGTTAGATACGGTTAAGCTAATATTACCACTGTAAACCATAGATTATAAGGAATAAATCGACATATATTTCATTAAGTTATGCATGGTTACGGTTCACATTCTCCATACAAAAAGAAATTGTCTCCTTTACTTTAATCATAACTATAAACTTTCTTTAATCATAAACATCGCAAAACAAAAATTATTTATTCCAGTAAAGTAACAGTCTACATAAGTCTCACTGCTAGGCACATCCATCTTCTTATTTGAGAGAGGGTTTAAAGGCAAGGAAATGTCCGCCACGCTGCCTCAGTTTGTGTGGGTGAATTTCATGTCATTGATAGTTAACAAATTTTTGTTCAAGCCCAAAAGTCGTGAATTCTAAACTACCATTTGACTACTGTTGTGAATCACTCCTAATACCAACATTTTAAGCTTACTTGGGATGATAAACGGGAATATATATTTATGAACAACTTGAACGATTCCGGTTAATTTATTTTATATTTACACAGTATATTTGTTTCGATGGTCCACAGCTATGCTACGATTTGATATTTGGGGCTGTAGTCAAGAAATTAACAACTTCTATACTAATAGACCAAAATTACAAATCATAATATATTATTGGCTTAGTGTCAAAAAAGGAAATCCTAAATCTGGAGCCGTAGGTGACACGCGCTGTGATTGAGTTATTAATAAATTTTAAATGTACTCTGTAAAAAGTCTGGAATGAAAATCATCACTCAGAAAGGGTAGAACAATGTCTGCCGGTACAGCTAATGTTACTTTTTCAATATAATGTAATGTAATTTCAATATTATATTTATAGAGTCTATTCGTAAAGAGAACCGCCGTGACCAAAAGGTGAACTCATATTTGAGTTTTAAATAAACGCAAGTATATTTTAATAAAATTTTCATTAAATATTTTATTTAACACAAAATAAGAAGGTAACACAAAAAGCAAAAGATTACAATGTAATAACTCTTCACTGGCTGAAAATAAAATATATACCTTAACGAAATAAAATAAAAAGTAATAATTAACACCTTTTAAAGTAACGTCGTTTAAAATGGCCGTAAGCGAAATGTAGCTATTATATGTATTTACTGCATAGTAATTATTTTTGCCTCTTTCTTTATAATTTATTTAAATCACTTTGTATTATTATTAAAAATAAACACAATGCATAAAGCTCATCGCCGTCGTCGATATATAAAAAAGTAGTTTTTAAAGCCGTTTTAGAGACTTTAAGAGTTTTTAAATATTTTTAAGTAAGTAATCTTTTGGTATTAAAATAATTACAGGATATTAATCCAATTTCTCTAAAAGCTAATAAGCTACCTTACGTGATAATTTTCTATGCACTTTCTTTATTTACTTGAACCCTGATAAATAATATTGATTGGTTCTAAAAAAATATTTCCGAGATTTTATAATGCTTTTTATAATTTATTAGTAACTATAAAATTACTGATATAGTTAAAAAAATATTATTCCCCCCATGTTTTCAAATTACGAACTCTATCCTCATGCCTCCCTTGTAATTCCTACCATTTCCTACGAATTAATTGCATAGATAAAGTCACTTACCTGGAACGTGTTAAGTTACTGAGGCTTCAGCGGCAACCAGGCGAGAGCGTTCGCAACAAGTGGTGTTGTGCCGCCGCCCGCCCAAGCCTTCGCTTATATAGCACGCGGTGGGTGCCGCTTGGCACCGCCCACCGCCCTAATCATCAAGGGAATGCTACTAACATAGTTTGCATTTCAATTTAAGAAATCAAAATTAGCAATTTCAGCGCAGATTTGGCATTTCGGTTTACACGTGTGCTTTGTAAAGACAGAAATGCGGTGTCAATAAATTGTTTACAACTGAAAACTAATAATTTATGTAAGGTTTCTAAGTACATAATAAAGTTTTTAATACGTGAACAGATTTTAGAGTTCATATTTTTAACCAGATAAAAACGTTCTCGTAAGTGTTGTATGCCGTATTGTGACGCAGTAAGGTGTACAACATAGACGCAGTAAGGGTGTCATAATAGAATTCTATGGGAAATGCCAGAAAGACCTAATGACCTCCTACAGATGACCGACGCATAATGCTGCTGCCGTAATAGGTTTTTTCCTATAGCGTAATGTTTTTACGAACTAATGAAACGAAGGAAATATTTTTTTATTCAAAATTAATAATGAATACAATAGCTTATAGAAAGTAATTAAGTATACATAATGTTGTAAAGGCTAGAACGAAGGGTAAGCACATTTAAATTATATAATTTAAATGGTTACATTTTCGCAGTGTCTTGGGCAATTTTCTGTACAAAAATTGTATATTTATTAATATGAGTAGTAAATTTTGCAGCCTGAATTCGTTCCACTCTTGGGTACATACCTCTCATTTATGGGAGGGTTTTAGGGCAAGGAAGTGTTCACCGCGTCCCAATGCGCGTTTGGTGGACTTCACACGTCTTCAATTTTTTTTTTATCTTTCAGACATGAAGAATACTACATACTTAAAATTACTATACTAATTGTAGGTGCCGGCGGGGATCGAAAGCGGGTTGCTCGCGTACTGTGAAACTTACAGCGAGCCTTTAGTCTCTGAGATACCTCGGGTTAATATTTAAGATTACAACAGCTTAATTCGGAGTAACTACACAATACATTAAAGTAATGTTACAATGTTATATATGTATGTCCTATAACTGGGCAACCCCCGTGCGTGTTCGTGGACTTCACATGACCTCGAAATATTTTGTTACTCAGATAAATCTGCAGATTTCTGCATATCTGTATTATAAAATAAGTAAGGAAATCCTTTCAATGTTTTTCTCACCATTGAGCATGTGGCAAATGGGGATTAAAAGTTGCAGTTAACAATTTCATCGGTGTCGCACCTCGGCTGGTACCGCACGGAAATTTACAGAGAGCGCGGAATCCTACCACCACGGTTTATTTAAACAAACATATTTATTAGATCACAAGAAACTATGACTAGGTATCATTTATTTGTAAAACTATACGATTTCTATAGAAAATTTCGTTTCAATAGCTCAGAAAATCTTTACTAATGTACTTTAGAAATAACTAAAATTTCTCCAAAGATTGAAGATGGATTTAATAAGCGGCACACATTCTTATGTGATGGAATTTCATGTCTACGTCTAAAAAAACATTAATACTGAAAATATAAAAAAACGAAAATCGGTTTTAGTACGTTTTGTGGTATTTCTTTCGAATGCGGTAATAAAACCATAGTTAACCCTTAAACTGATGGTCCCAAATTTTGATATTGAAATTCGTTGAAATATTATTTACTTTCTACGCACTCTGTGAGGATGATGATGTTTATTATTATTATTACAGTGCTAAACCAATCCTATCGACTGCGCCATATCATACAACAGGGAACGCGTACAAATAAGACAACAACGGCTAGATTGTGAACTGTCCGCTTTATTGCTTTCTTATTATACCTGCATACAAATAATAATATGACAATCACCACTCCACTGCTAAACATATGCCTCTCCCAAGGAACGACACAAAGCACGTACGTGACCCACTTCCATCCATCAACTTCCTGCATCTCTTACCAGGTCGTCAATTCATCCAGTTAAGGCTGACCTACACTTCACTTGCCAGTACCAGGCTGCCAAGAATTTGGTGATGTTAATGAAGCAAAAATCGTGAAGAATAATGCAAGTACTAATCACTATACTTCACTACTTCAGGCCCACTGTTGAACATAGGCCTCCTCCAAAAGTTGTCACAAAGTACGGTTCTGAGCTACGTGCATCAAACGACTACCTGCGTGTCTGATCAGGTCGTCACTTCAGCTAGTGAAGGTTGCCCATCGCTGGTGCTAAACGAGAATCTTTTTTCATCGTCGACTGACGGTTCTTGGGGAATATATACTACTGATATGCTGGAACATGTCTGTTACCTTAGTTTTCTGCTGATATCCTCATAACATATTTTATCCCACAGAGTAATTCTAAGCATACCTCTTAGAAATTCTGGGAATAGTTCCATTCAAGTCATAATAATTTATACTAATTTTATATATTTAAAAGTTTAATATATAGATAACATTAGAGTAATAAACATCAGAATAAACGGCTAAATAGATTTGGATGAAATTTGCCACACAATTGAACTTACCCTAATTAATAAACGTGTGGTGATACTACAGGACGTGGATAACTTTCCGCAGCTAAAGTCCTACGAAAACGTATGTAGCACAGCAAAATCCTTCAGTTTGATTACCTTCAAAATAATAATGAATAGGTAGAGGTATTTTCGTTGATGAATAATACCGAGGAATTTTTCGCAGTAGAATGTTTCTTTTATAAAAAATCCATCCAGTTATATTACTAGGTGATAGGAATTTTCTCACTAGGAAATCGTCTGGGTTGGTTATCTTATCTTTTTATTGCTGTGTTCCCATATGAAGTGGAAGAATGCCGATATAATTAATGGCTTCTAGGCATGTCTGGTCCTCGTGGGTGACAATGCTCCTATGTTCTTTTGCAGATGTCCATGACCAGCTTGTGGACATCTGTACATTATGTTTCATCAGGTGGTGAATATACACAGGTGTATATATTTTTAATTTTGTAATTAGAGATAGTAGACTCTAGTATTATAAAAAGGTTCCTTTAATGATGACAGCTTAGAATGAATAAGATTACCGTATAATGGCGGTGTAAGAATATCCACTATCCCATATCATCCCGTGGCACACCCAGAGGCGACAGAATGAATCAAATCAGGAAATGGGCAGCAGCACTTTCCTAATAACGACTAAAAATCAATAAAAAATTGCCGTTGCCAACCGTGTGGCGAATATCCTCCTCTGAGGCAATTTATGGGGGAGGCTTAAGTTTACAGTGGACTATAATAGACTGTAACGGATTTTTTTAATTTATAAAATAAGGGTGACAAACGAGCACACAGTCCACCTGATGGTAAGTGTTTGCTGTGGCGCATAGATATCTACATCTATCTTCGTTTGCGAATTAAAATGCAGATGCGTTGTCACCCGTGAGGACTGTGATAGAATGCCTCTTTTCCAGTAAATAGGGTCTCCGGTTCTCTACACTCACCATACGAAACACAGCAGCATTAAGCTGCAATTTTACGTTGGTATTCTGTGAGAGCGTGGTCCTTTCCCGGTCGAGCCGACCCATTCGTGCTACAACTATACTATTAATATAGTTGCAGCATGGCTCTACCACGTAAAAATTCATTAGAATTACACATTAGAAATTACGTTAAAATTTCTTTATTTATTCATCAATTTCATCTCAAATTTTGCGATGTACAACATATTATTATAGTGAAAGATTTATTTAAAAACAAATGTTTCAGGGAAGCAATCATAAATGGAAACAGTTGCGGTCACCGCATACTAAGTGATTTGCGGTAAGGCTCAGCCCTATCACTCTGAAAATTTGAGATTAAATTGATGAGTAAAAATTTAATCTCAAATTTTGAGATGTACAACATAAATTATAGTGAAAGATTTATTTAAAAACAAATGTTTCAGGGAAGCAATCATAAATGGAAACAGTTGCGGTCACCGCATGCTAAGTGATTTGCGGTAAGGCTCAGCCCTATCACTCTGGTAACAATCTCGTGGTCGATGTAAGTGAGATAATTATGTAAATGTTAAATGTGTCGCCTTCTTATTTACAAATTGAACTAATTTCAATTGAACACGATGCTTAACTCTTTAAAATATAAAAATGTGTCCTTTTACCTTTTTTATTCATAAAAGAAACTATTTAAATGAATCGGAATATTTCAGAATTAAACAATTTAAAAATATTTTCTTTAATTTATTTATACTGTTCTTATTTTAAAATGTTTTTACTGCGAGAAAATTATTTTCATTATATTTCTACAAACTATTTCTTCTCTTTATACCAATTATAGACGTGACTTCTAAACATATTATGATGTAAAATTTTAGAACAAGAAAACTTTTCGTTGTTGTTGAATCTTATCTTTCTATAAGTGACATGAAGTTTTTCTTTCTTTTTAGAAAATTTTAACAGTGGTAGAGCTCGGCGGCAGCTTTTGCTGTCGCATGGATGGGCTGGCTCGAACCGGGGTGGTACCACGACCTCATAGAATACCAGCGTGAAGTAGAGGTTTACCTCTGCGTTTTGCTTGGTGAGTGCAGGTGGCCGGAGGCCCTTTTTACTGGAAATGAGGCATTCCATCATAGTCCTCACGGGTGAAAACGCATCTGCATTTTGATCTGTAACAGAGGATAGATGTAGATGTCTATGGGACGCAGCAACCACTTACCATCAGGTGGACTGTGTGCTCGTTTTTCACCATTATCGTGTAAAAAAAATGGGTCTGGGTTTTCAAACTAAAGATTATAGTCAAACAAAAGGGCTGACATCTTTTGTACATGCTGCTTAAAATTTAGTTTACATTACCTTTTTATATAAAACTACCAAGAGAGAACGGTGAGCTGAAAGTAGGGAAATTTGGAATAGATCAACGGAACCTAAGGGGCCACAGGAAGTGGACCTGGACGAGCCCCGACGGTTCAACAAAAATGAGATTGACTTCGTTATGACGACCAGGCGACAACTGTTCAGTGATGTCTCCGTCATTGTGAGGGTGAAAACTGGTAGCGATCACCGAATGGTTAGAGGCACACTGAACCTAAACGTTAAGAAGTAGAGGTCTCTTCTAATGAAGTCAACGCTCCGTCCCCCTCGTGCTCTGTTCCAAAGTCCCCAAACCTTTCAGCTCGAGCTACAAAACCCTTTTCAGTGCCTAGAAGACTGCAATGAAGTGGACGATATGAATGACAAGCTTGTGGAAACTGTCCATGCGGTCGGAGCTGAGTTCTGCAAGACCCGCTGCAGAAGAACACAAAAACTCTCCGATCATACTCTTAATCTCAAGGCTGTTAGACTCCTGTCTATGAAGCTGCAGTCTTCAGTAGATTTGAAAGCATACAGGCAACTGAACAGACAGATCTCCAAATGCATGCGGCGGGACTTAAGCAACTTTAATACTGCTCGTATTAGAGAAGCGATCGAGCGGAACCAGGGCTCCAAAGTCTTTGCTAGAGATCTGTCTGCCAGAAAGAGCCAACTGTCGAAGCTGAAGACCGAGTGTGGCAGCGTCGTTTCCGGGACACCTGAGATTTTGAGTGAGATTGAGAGGTTCTATGGGCAGCTGTACACATCGTCGTTGGAGCCACACGTAAGTGCGAGTAATGATCCAAGAGCGAGTCTTATCCGACACTATTCCGATGATATGCCGGACGTCAGTCTGAGTGAGATTAGAATGGCTCTCCAGCACCTTAAAAACAGCAAGGCCCCAGGCGAGGATAGAATTACAGCGAAGCTTCTAAAGCGGATGGAAAACCGGTGCTTGAAGTCCTTCAGAAGGTCTTTAATTCCGTCCTCCGTGGTGGCATTACACCGGAGGCGTGGAGCAGAAGTGCGGTGGTCTTGTTCTTCAAAAAAGGTGACAATGCTCTCTTGAAGAACTACAGACTGATTTCCCTTCGGAGCCGCGTCTACGTGCTGTTTTCGAGAGTCATTACGAATCGTCTCGCGCGCAGACTTGACGACTTCCAGCCTCCCGAACAAGCCGAATTCCGAAAGGGTTTTAGCACCATAGACCACATACATACCCTTTGGCAAGTTATACAGAAGTCCGAGGAGTACAATTTGCCACCATGCCTGGCGTGTGTGGACTATGAGAAAGCCTTTGATTCCGTCGAAATTTGGGCGGTGCTGCAGTCGCTGCAGCGGTGCCAAGTTGACTGTCGGTATATCGAAGTGTTGAAGTGCTTGTACAGTAGGGCTACGATGGCTATCCGAGTACAGGACTAGAGAACGAAACCTATCTAATTGCAGAGGGGTGTAAGACAGAGTGACGTCATATCCCCGATACTCTTCACCGCTGCATTGGAAGACGTTATCAAGCTTCTGGACTGGAAAGGATACGGTATCAACATCAAAGGCGAGCACATCACTCACCTTCGATTTGCCGACGATATAGTCATTATGGGAGAGTCGCTGGAGGGCCTAAGCACTATGCTCAATGACCTTAATAGTGTTTCCCAACGGACAGGCCTTAAGATAAACATGGTCAAAACAAAAATGATGTTTAACGTCCATATCACACCTATGCCGGTAGTTGTTGGGAGCACTAAGCTCAAAGTTGTTGACGAGTATGTTTTTACCTGGGACAAATAGTCCGACTAGGTAAGTCCAACTTCGACCAAGAGGTCAATCGACGGATTTAACTCGGCTGGGCAGCGTTCGGGAAACTACGACACATCTTCTTGTTAGACATACCTCAAAACCTGAAAACGAAATTGTACAACCAGTACGTGTTGCCAGTGATGACTTACAGATCTGAGACGTAGTCCTTCACTGCTGACCGTATGAGGAAGCTCAAGGTCGCTCAACGAGCTGTGGAGAGGGCTATGTTCGGGGTTTCTCTGCGTGATAAACTTAGAAATGAGGATATCCGCAGTAGGACCAGAGTAACCGACATAGCCCAACGGATTAGTAAGCTGAAGTGGCAGTGAGCCGGCCATATAGCTCGAAGATACGACAACCGATGAGGAAGAAAGGTTCTCGAGTGGCAGCCTCGTACCGGTAGGCGAAGTGTTGGGCGTCCTCCCACTAGATCGAGTGACGACCTGGTAAGATATGCAGGAAGTCGATGGATGCTGGTGGCTCAGAACCGTGCTTTGTGGCATCCCTTGGGGGAAGCCTATCAGCGGTGGACTTATGAAAGGCGGTAATGATGATGATAAAACTACCGTCCTGGCTTCGATTTCTGGATCTCGATAACAGTGTCATCTGACAGACTGTCATCTGTCAAACGCACTTAAAAACACACAAAAAATTCATCAAAGTCGGTCGGTTCAGCCATTTTCAAATTTTTGCAAGACTAACAGATAGCAATTGATTTTTATAGATAGAGATACAAGGTGATAAACGAGCATACCTCACACACTTGAAGGTAAATAATAAGTGTTAATAATTTCGTTGCTTCTGGTGGGAATTAAGCTTGGGCGGATCTTATGCGGACACTTATCCCCTGATCTACCACCACTTTCCTTACTTAATTAATGTGTAATCGCTATGCCGTGTATGCCGGTGGCGTAAGAAAATCCACTTTTATCCTGTAGGTGTCTTAAGAGACGGCAGAGGGAAATGAAGCAGGATGGGCAGCAGTATCTTCCTGATTAAACAAACATCTTGCTGATAACAACTGAAAATAATAATTAACTGCGGTTGTCTACCCGTTTGCCGAGCGTAGCATTCTACGGCAAATATGAGTCAATCTACATGAGGCATATGTTCAGCAATGGATTTTCATAGAATATAATAACAATTGTAGTCGCTATTGTCTTGACGAATAAAACACTTTTCCTAATTTGGAAGGTTCTTTTATATGACTAAATAACTTTATTTTAAAAACTGGTGTTAGTGGCTTTATCAAAAGAGACAAAATAAGGAGATTTTTTGTTTGGTTACTAACCTTTTTTATACCTAATAATGAATATGGTTGTAGATGATTATTGTATTTGCTCTCGAATATTTAAAAAACTGACAAACTGAACATCTGATTTGAATAATACTTTTATATGCATAAATTACTTTGAAATGTCTGACTCTTATTATTAAACAAAAGAAAATTTAGATGTAGATTTCATTTTAGCATTAATCGACAGATGTCATTGTTCATTGGTAATTGTTCAAAAAAAATCCTTTAAATCTTTTTAATGGTATTTGGCTTAATTGAGTTGCTTTTTAAAAGAACCTCGTAGATATAGAGATCACCACCGATTGTCAAGTGGGCTAAAGGGGCTTTTATTTCACAAATATCGTTAATATGATCTGAGATATCTTTAAGAATATCATAAGAATATACATTCACTTATAGAAGAATGAGTTGAAAAAATAACAAATATCTCAATTTCTAATAATTACCCGTTAGATTTATACGAATGCAATTGTTAGTTTTTTCATAGATAATAAGCAACTATTAGGGCGTGAATCTCACTAGCAATAAGAGATTTTCTCATTTGGCCAAATTTCCGTGGCGCTGCCTCGTGTCTCGATTTTTATCACGACAAAACAACATTTTCAGCACTACTTCTATAGAGGTTCTATAGAGATATATAAACCTTCACATAATTTTTAAAACAACATTATGTGAAGGTTTGTTAGGGTTCTGTACTTAAAAAGTCCAAACAAATGTGTCAATATTCTATTGTCTTTGTATTTGTCATACTTTTAGAATTTAGTTGCCAGTACTTAGTTATATTTGGTGAAAGAATTTCGGATTCTCTATTATAATAAAAATGGCCATAATTGCTTGCTCCAAAGTTTCAAAAACTACATTACTGCAAAAATTTTTGTTATTTTACTTTATGACTTTAAAAATGTCAAGTTTCCTTCGCATCATCAATTTTGCATTCCGAGAAGCTCTGTACGGGCGGGCCAGTGAACTGTACCCCTTGGGTAAACGGTCCAGTGAACGCATAGTGGATGATTCGCTCTGTTAATAATCTATGGAATTTAGTTACAGTCATTTTGTTTCGATTTTCTGCCATCATTTGGTCGTCACAGATACCTCGTCCATCTGAATGCATATGCAGTTAAGGTTAAGTAATGAAGTAGAAAATTGATATTACCTCCTCTTAAACTCCCATTATTGTAAAGTCATTCAATCATTCATTCATTACGGCCTATTGAAGCCCCACTGCCGAAAATAGACATCCATAAAGAAGATATTTGACATATTTACCACTGTTGGCAGGTGGATTGGCAACCAGATTTTTCTTATTGTTATTAGGAAGACGCTAACGCACATATTCAAGTTTTTTCCCTCTGTCGCCTTTTACGACACCTACGGGACGATACGGGCAGTGAAGTAAGTACTCGACTCAACTGGGGAATAACCGTACCTTCGCGAGTTCGATTGCGATGCTCGTCCAACGTAACTTCTATAAAAACACTTACTTAACAATTAAAAATGATTATAAATTGTACCAAAATACGAACAAAAAACCTAAGCACTTACACTTTCTTCATACATACATATATCTTCATACATATCTTACAATTACGGTCCTCGATATATATATATATATATAACAGTGGTAGAGCCAGGCGGCAGCTTTTGCTGTCGCATGGATGGGTCGGCTCGAACCGGGGTGGTACCACGACCTCACAGAATGCCAGCGTGAAGTAGAGGTTTATCTCTGCGTTTCGCTTGGTGAGTGCAGGTGGCCGGAGGCCCTTTTTACTGGAAATGAGGCATTCCATCTTAGTCCTCACGGGTGTAAACGCATCTGCATTTTGATCTGTAACGGAGGATGGATGTAGATATCTGTGGGCCGCAGCAGCCACTTGCCATCGGGTGGACTGTGTGCTCGATTTTCACCCTTATCCTATAAAAAAATATATATATATATGTGTGTGTGTGTGTGTATATGTATATATATAACGGAACGAAGGAACGGAAACTGAGTAGTTCAGAAACATCGATTATGCTAACGATATTTTCTATACCGCCTGACATGTAGCTTAGTGGTAGCATTCGATTTACCAAGTCGCTATGAAATTTCTCACGGCCATCATTGGTCAGAATATCTTTAATTATAATTGATTTAAAAGAAATGAACTGTGAAATATCTTAATGTTCACAAATATATTTTTCGCAGCCCTAATCAAGCATGTTTTTTCTCGACTAACAAAAGCGTCGGCCGACTATGAGGAGACTGTGTGTAAACAAAAGGAAATATGATTGGAGCGGGACGCCTCAGATAGTCACCCACGTTGCTAACAGCACCCTAGTAAGGTATCGAGTAACTGTAGTTACTGAAGTACCGGATTAAGGTCACTGAAGCTTTCGATTTGTGTACTTTGGAAGATTTGATACTAATTGGTTCATGTGAAGATACTTTTATATATGTCTTAAAAATAGTTACGATTAATTATTTAGGAACTAATATTTATTTAGTACGAAATGTAATTAATACCTATAACATTTTATTTTTATTACTAATTTAATACCTGTATCGAACAGAATGATTAGTTATTCTTATATATTTATTTTAAACTAGCTGTTCTCCGCGACTTCGCCCGCGTGTTATTTGGGGTTTTAATTATTTTTGCGCGGTACCCTAATTCTTTTTCTAAAATAAAAGTAGCCTAAGTTACTCCTTGTGACATCAACTATCTGCCAGTGAAAATCCCGTCAAAATCGTTCCAGCCGTTTCGGAGATTAGTCGGAACAAACAGACAGACAGACAGACAGACAAAAACTTTAAAAATTGTATTTTGTTATTAGTACCGTATATAATTTCATATGCATATAGTAAAAAGCTGTTATTTCGACATTATAAACAGACACTTCAATTTTATTTATTTGTATAGACTAGCTGTTCCCCGCGACTTCGCCCGCGTGTAATTTATTACGATTGGATTTCATGGGTTTTAATTTTTTTGCGCGGAACCCTAATTACTTTTCTAAATTAAAAGTAGCCTAAGTTCCTCCTTATAATATCAGCTATCTCCGAATGAAAGTCTCGTCAAAATTGGTGCAGCCGATTCGGAGATTAGCCGGACCAAACAGACACAGACAGACAGAAATACAGACAAAAATTTTAAAAATTGTGTTTTGTTATAAGTACCTTACGTACTTTCATATGCATTTAGTAAAAAACTGTTATTATGACATTACAAACAAACACTTCAATTTTATTTATTTGTATAGATTAACAGTAGTTTAGGTATTTCTTAGATCTTAGAGCTCTGAGACCTTAGGTGCTAAAAATCTGTAATTTGGCCTAGTTATAGATATTAATCACGCCTAGAAACTGTGAAATAAAATCTTAAAAAAGATTTTTAAGGGGGTGAGGAACATCATCTTTTCCATTCAGGGGTCCATTTGCGAAATATTTAGCTTTAAAGTATTTTTCATTAGTCACGTCCAACAACTAAACCGCTGTTTTTGGAAATGTGAAAAGTTTACACGATATTAGCATATATAATGAAGTTAAAAGAAAACCTATCATAGATAAATAGAATTAAGAAGTTAACGAGTAATAATCGACCAACTTATAAAATGCACTTGGATTAGTAAAAACTTCGGTACATATTCATAGAAAATGACCTAAAACTAGCTGCATTAATAACTTTGTAATATTATTGTAAACTGTTAAAAATAAACATTTTAAGAAGAAAATGACTTACATACATTACTACTATTAGCTTTACTTTTTCATTTGCGGGATAGATAGGGTATTATTATCGAAATCGAAAAGTTTTTTATATATTTTTTAAATACCACGCTATAAGGCTGATTTGAAAATAAGTCCTTCACTTACGATCGTCCTATTTGCGCCTATTTTTATTCCTTATAGCGGTCAGACCGCGAACTCACTTAGTGGCGAAGCTTGCGAAGTCACTTATTGATTTCACGATGTTTGTCCGTCTGTCCGTCTGTCCAACGATTATCTCGAGAACGGTTTCGAATTTTCAAATTCTGTTTTCAGCAATCTATTACTGATCACCCAGGCATCTGAACCTCCTATTTTGAAACTGATTGCGCAACGGCAACCGTTAGAAACCACTACAAAGCTGATTGCTTCGCCACTTTGCTATGCTGTTAGCTTGCTAGGTTTATTATGCTCATTATCAAGCAAGCTTTTTTTGCGCCCGAAGCAATTGGAAAAGGGCTACCCTTTATGTAGGGAGGTGGAAAGTGCATTACGCATACCACGACAGCCGGTCTATCGTGGTTATGAGGGACTCACTGCCTACCGGGGGACCTAAGTGATGACCCTCTAAAAACCGCCTTTGGGGACTGGCAACCAGCTGTTTAAAGCTTCTTATGCCGTATACACAATATCAAGCAAGCCCACGTATTGTGACGGGCAACTACGGAACCCTACCTCCACTTGTACGTGGTCAGATACGGACTTGGCCATTTTTTTTAAATCAGCCCTTAAATTAACAATTCAAAATTTCATTGGTGGCGAACCCGGGTTATTGGTGTATTATTAAAATGAATAGACATAAAATGGGAATAAATAAATGAAAAAAAGTTTAACCTATTCTTCAAGTAAACAGTTTGATAAGTTAAATCGATACAAATATATAAAATTGAAGTGTCTGTTTGTAATATCAAAATAATAGCTTTTTACTAAATGCATATAAACGTATATACGGTACTTATAACAAAAACACAATTTTTAAAATTTTTGTCTGTCTGTCTGTCTATTCCGGCTAATCTCCGAAACGACTGGACCGATTTCGACGGGACTTTCACTGGCAGATAGTTGATGTTATAAGGAGTAATTTAGGCTACGTATATTTTAGAAAAACAGTTAGGGTTCTGCTCAACATAATTAAAAACCTAAATTACACGCGGGACAAATCGCGGGAAACAGCTAGTTATCTAATAAAACTACTTCATTGAGTCAAGATAAAATAATTAAAAAAAAAGGATGTAATAAGGAAGTTACAATTCGGGTTTCCCAAAATATAACTATTGTAATATTAATATTAGGATTTAATGAAGAACTTGTTAAACTTTTACAAACGAAATACTGAAACACGACGACTGTTTTGGCTTTTATCGCGTAATCAAACTCGTTAGCGGCCATTAAACAGCTATAAGCCGTCATAACAGAACTTTACCGACCATTGACAGATTTTAGAGAGTAGTCACCACAATATTAGATAGTGTATTGATATTCAAATTAAGAAATAAAAATAATATTCACCATATTACGAGAGTAATAGAGTTTTTCATAAAAGAGAAAATATGCAATTTTTTAACTAGTCGTTATGGCTCCTTTATTCCTTAAATTCTTGATTGCACTACTGCGACATACCCACCAAGAAGAGTTTCTCTGGCATCGAGCAGCAGTGCACCAATAGTGTGATATCAGACAATGTGTCATCATCTTAGTCCTCAGAGGTGACAACGAATCTGTAACCTTCTCTACAACTCCTATGCAGCAAAGGAATCATCCGACTAGTAAAAAGGTTTACCAAACAAGACTGGCGGCTGACTAATCGAAGAAAATTTATCAATTTCTAAGACTGCTGAAAGAGAATAAATCTAGCAAACTAACAGCATAGCAAAGTGGCGAAGCAATCAGCTTTGTAGCGGTTTCTAACGGTTGCCGTTAAGCAATCAGTTTCAAAATAGGAGGTTCAGATGCCTGGGTGATCGGTAATCGATGCTGAAAACAGAATTTGAAAATTCGCAACCGTTCTCGAGATAATCGTGGGACAGACGGACAGACGGACAGACATCGTGAAATCAATAAGTGTCTTCGCAAGCTTCGCCACTTAATAATATAGAAAATATTTTTTTATTTTATAGAGATTTGTAACTTGTTGATTAAAAAAACCTAGTCTCTTTATTTAATTTTTACTAAACTAATATCTTAAGAGTAATTTTTTATTTTAATCCGAGCAGTCGACATATAAAAGGTTGTAATTAATTGAGGCAACAACGTTACAGAATTTTCATAGCGGCGTTAACCCTTTTGATGACATCACGAATGCAAAGCTAGATGCAGATAAGTTATTGGCTGTAAAGTGAATGGGTACGATAAATAGTAATAAAATTGGAGACGAGTGCGAGGGTTGTCGCCAGAGACGTAGTGGTTACATGTAAATGTTTAAGGGCGATAAACGGACGAGATGTGCCGATAGACCGTCGTAGCTAGTGCCTCGTGATTTTTATATCTACATCTTTATGTGTAGATAGCATCGAACCTAAATTTTTCTTTTATTTTTACCAGAGATTGGTTACCAGAATAAATTAGATTGAATTAATTACTAAACTTAATCCTTTTTCGACTGTAAATTTTCATCTCTAGAATTTCGACCTCACCATACCTTAGACTTATTATTTGCAATACAGAAATAAACAAAAAGTAATAATAAACAATTATACAATAATTATTTTCCATACGTGGTAAAGCCATGCTGCAGCTATATGAGTTGTAAAGTCGTAGCACGAATGCGTCGGCTCGACCAGGGAAGGACCACGCTCTCACAGAATACCAAATAGCTGTTTAACGCTGCTGTGTTTCTTATGGTGAGTGTAGAGAACCGGAGACCCTTTTTACTGGAAAAGCGTTATTCCATCTTAGTCCTCACGGGTTGGCAACGCATCTGCATTTTGATTCTTTAATGAGAATAGATGTAGATGTCACAGCAACCACTTACCATCAGGTGGACTGTGTGCTCGTTTGTCATCCTATCCTATAAAAATAAAATTATTTAAAAAGTTTTCAGAGTGTTAACCTCCTACCGGCTATAACATTGTAGATCAGGTGTTGTGACAATAGCTTTTGATTCTATATTTAACATAGATTTCTGCTTTCATTATACTTTACGTTTGTGATTTAGTTACAAATTTAATATTAAAATAATTTTCATTTTTATATAACGCGCTTAGAATACCTACAGCACCCATGGTCACGCAATGAAATAAGAAGAATGAACTCAAGAACGAGAACAAACGAATGGTAGTCTTCGTTAACTGACATGGACTGACTTTTATACGTGGTAGAGCCATGCTGCAGCTATATTAGTAGTATAGTTGTAGCACGAATTGGTCGACTCGCCCGGGGAAGGACTACGCTCTCACAGAATACCAGCGTGAAATGGCAGTTTGACCCTGCTGTGTTTCGTATGGTGAGTGTAGAGAACCAGAGACCCTTTTTACTGGAAATGAGGCATTCCATTTTTGTCCTCACGGGTGACAACGCATCTGCATTTCGATTTGTAATAGAGGATAGATGTAAATGTCTATGGGCCGCAGCAACCATTTACTATCGAATGGACTGTGTGCTCGTTTGTCACCCTTTACTATAAAAAAAAATGGGGGCTAGCCTCCCATTATTAACTATTGTGTAATTGTTAACGAAGACTACCTTTTATATAAAGCAATATAAAATATACTGAGGTAAATAATTATACTAAATTTAATAAAATAATTTTACTTCCGCCACGGCGATCATCTTTTCGCTCAGACTTTAAGAAAATACCTCACTGGTTTAAAATTTAACTAAGTATACGCTTCAAATCCTTTTTTTTTCAAAAGTCAATGTTTTTTAAGTCAAATAATTTAAAAAATTGTAGAATTTTATTTCATTATTTTTTTATTCGAAATATAGCTCACCAAAACTGTTAACTATAGTATTTTATGATTCCTTACGTATTTTATAGAGCTGTAGCGAATGCATTCACTAGCGAACGAAATGTAGAAAGCAAGCATCGAAATAGTCCAGGTGTAGTTAACCGACGCCTGTACGTCTTCTGGGAGTTAAGGAAACTTTTCTCCGGGGTAAACAAGATTTATTTTCAATTCAGAATTTAGTTTACGAAATAGCTTAAATGATTTAGTATAGCAACATGTTCAAACTTTTATTTAGTTTTTAAATTATTTACGAACATATAAATGTTATGAAATTTAAATTTACATATTCATTTTGCAGTTTTATTATAAGAGAAATTACGTGGGAGAGCCAGGTTGCATATATGATGGCCGTAGCACGAATAGATTGGCTTGATTGGGGACGGACCACGCTTTCACAGAATGTTGGTGTAAAATAGCAGCTTAAAGCTGATGTGTTTTTATAAGTGTAGAGACTCCTTTTACTGGAAACGAGGCGTTCCATCTTAGTCCAGAGGGGTGACGATTCGTCTACATTTTACATATTAATCGAGGATAGATGTAGGTGTCTATGAGTCACGGCATCTGCTTTCTATGAGGTGGACTGTGTTCGCGTTGGTCACCCTTAACACTAGCAAGACGTAAAAAAAGCTAACATATAAAGGCGGTCAAGGGTCATTTAATCCATCATTGTTATCTAGTCGCTAATTAACGCATCTGCAATTCCCTCCCTGGTGTTGCAGTTGTTCATGGGCGGCGGTAGTCACTTACCATCAGGTGAGCCGCATTAACAGTGGTAGAGCCACGCGGCAGCTCTTGCTGTCACACGGATGGGCCGGCTCGAACCGGGGTGGTACCACGACCTCACAGAAAACCAGCGTGAAGTAGAGGTTTACCTCTGCGTTTCGCTTGGTGAGTGCAGGTGGCCGGAGGCCCTTTTTACTGGAAATGAGGCATTCCATCTTAGTCCTCACGGGTGACAACGCATCTACATTTTGACTTGTAATTGAGGATAGATGTAGATGTCTATGGGCCGCAGCAACCACTTACCATCAGGTGGACTGTGTGCTCGTTTGTCACCCTTATCCTATAAAAAAAAATGCTCATTTGCCTCCTCTCCTATAAAAAAAAATTATTGCACATGTAGTGTAATTGTAGAAATAGTAGAAAATATTCATTGTTACAAACACAAATGAAATATTGTTCGTGTCTAATATGTGTTTAATAAGAAAATTATTAACAGTTATTTTTACGTGGATGAGCCATACTGCAGCTATATTAGTAGTACAGTTGTAGCACGAATGGGTCGGCTCGGGCGGGGAAGGACCACGCTCTCACGAGTGTAGAGAACCGGAGACCCATTTTACTGGAAAAGAGGCATTCCATCTTAGTGCTCACGGGTGACGACGCATCTGCATTTTGATTCTTTACTGAGGATAGATTTAGATGTCTATGGGTCACAGCAACCACTTACCATATTAGGTGGACTGTGTGATCATTTGTCACCCTATCCTATATAAAAAAAATATGAATATTTTGACAGATTGCATCTGTTACATAGTGATTATTTGCACAAGTCACATACTTTTATTATTATGTGGTAGAGCCATGCTGCAGCTATATTAGTAGTATAGTTGTAGCACGAATGGGCCGGCTCGACCGGGGAAGGACCACGTTGTCACAGAATACCAGCGTAAAATGGCAGCTTGACACTGCTGTGTTTCGTACGGTGAGTGTAGAGCACCGGAGACCCATTTTACTGAAAAAGAGGTATTCCATCTTAGTCCTCACGGGTTACGACGCATCAGCATTTTGATTCTTATTGAGGATAAATGTAGATGTCTATGGGTTACATCAACCACTTATCATCAGGTGGACTATTCTATAAAAAAAAACAATGAGTTTGATAGCATTACGCCTCTTCCTCAACTCAGCTGCTGGCATTTCTGAGGCAATAGAACGTTGCAGTGAGGTTTCACGAGTGGGTTCTTTTAAAATATTAATCAGTTCAACAGATAACTGCAGAATAAACTCTCTTCTACGTATTTTATTTTTGTTTATTTCTTGGTACAATACCCAGGCATTTATTGCAGATAAATCTAAAATATTATTAAATACTTGTACCGGCCATCTTATAGAAGGTGCTTTTGTGCTGCATCTTGTTGCCATTTGATCGACCACGTGCTCAACCATATTTAGTTGAATTGTAAAAAATAATAATTTCAGATTTTTTTTGACATCGCCAAAAGCAAAACCTTTTGTTTCTCTATGTTTGGTAAACGGTCAATAAGCATTGATCATTTTCTGGTTAAAGTGCCTTGGCGGTATATAAATCCAATGTTAGATTTTTTACGTACGATGGAATGTCACATCTGCCTTTATTTATAGTACCAACCAAATTTGTACGTTTCAAAACATGTTCTGTGTTGTAGACACAGATGTGAAAAAGTTATCTGTAGTTACATTTATTCAGAAATGGTTCCATAAGATGCATGACGACGTGTTGTCAAAGACTGATTTTCAGGTTGAGTTTCATCTTTCACAAGATATGGGTAAGCATTCAACAAGTATTTAGATTGGACATCAACACAGAGTCAAGGTTTTATTGCAAATTCATCAGGTTTATTAGCAATATATTTAATAAAAGGACATCGAACTTTTGTAGCCAACAACTGTTCATCAATTGTTACATTTTCTCCCAGTTTGTTGCACGAAATGCAGTTATTAATAAAGCGATTCCATACTTGAGAAATCAACGCAAGCTTATCTGTTATAATTATCATAGGTCGTTCTAATCTCACATAGAATCGTATATATTTCATAATTTCTTTGAATCTGTCCCAAGGTATAGTTTCAGAAAAATATGGAATGCCTCATATTTTACTCCATAAATCATTTACAGATATCTTTCTCGCTACAAAACAACCTCTAACATACACAGAAATGAATTTTTCAAGTTCTTCTTGGGAAACATACCATGAATGTCCAAGCCGACGAAATTTTACGAAATTGTACTGAACCGTTTGCTTCGGCCTCAGTACAATTTCGTAAAATCGTATCATCTATGAAAAGTTTCCAGGCTGACATGAATTTCTCTCTAACTTGCATGCATACATAGCCTTGCGTGCATAGCCGGTAGATCCTGGCTGTTCAGTCACAACATTATGACTTCCTCGGTCGTCATAATAATGCTCTGAGTCAAATATGGATTTCCACAATATTCCACCTGTTGACATCATATTATTATGAGAGGTATTTTCATAAAATGATGTTCGAACGTCACGTCCCCGTCGTCACCGAGGCGATATTCGAACGCTTAGAATAATTAATGTAAGTAAAATATTTAAGTACGTGAAATAAGATCAGGCAATAAAATTAAAGTAAAGGAGATGAATGAATGAAAAAAATAAAATGATTATTCATATTTGTATAAAGCGTACAAGCGTATAATTCATTAAAAGTCACGAAGTACAAAACTATATAAACAAATAATAACAAAATTATCAGCGGGTAGTAATTATCATAGAATTAGGTGTCCATCCTTATGTAGTGTAGTATAGCCCCCACGACTATATATATTAGTGTTAAGGTAGAATAAGGACATTATAATTAAAGTTATAGAAGCAGCAACACGTCTCTATTTCATTGACACACATCCTATATTACATGGCGACCCTGCCAGGCGGTGCGCTGCTACAATGCACGCGCACCGTCGGGCCTACATAGAGAAGATTTTACAAAATAAATAAATAATGTCGTTTAAAAACAGTTATATTACAACGGAATGGACGCAATACCGGATCTGACGAAAATTAAATGAATATGAATAAAAGAAGAGGCCACAATAATAATTTTGCAGAAACTAAAAATTAAAAAGTACGTAGTAAAAAGTACGAGGAAAATAAATTATGGACTTTTTATATAATGACCAAATACTAAAATTATTCAAGAAGCGGTTGTAATCTTGAAAGCTTCGTTCAGAACGAGAAGAATGTCAAAATTGAGCCAAGAAGAACAAAGAGGAAAATTTGAGGTAACAACGAATCAGCGTATGTTTTCGTCTTTTCTTTTTAAGATTTCTTTAAAATGTTTTAACTATTATAAAAAAATGTAATGTTTTTAACATCTTGTATTTAATATAATATGGATTTAATTGATATTTTAATATATTTCTTAGTGTATCAAACAAAAAATCATAATGCAATATTAAAAATTTATATCAAAAATTAAGTTACCATTTTAAGCACTCATGTATGTATTAAGGCACGAGACGATTTTATATTATATTTAATTCAGTTATTTTTTCTGCTTTATATTATTTTTATTACTGTGTCATGCAAAAATGATTGAAATGATATAGTGGATTTCATTTTTACATAATTAAATTTACCATGTCAATGAATTTTTCATATTTTGTAGTTGTAACCATTGACTGAGTTGTAACACATCAGTAATAGATTCCATTGTTTTTTTTTTTGGTAGCAAATTTCATTTAAATGTATACAAGTATGACAAAGGTTATAAAGAATTAGCTATTATTATAAGTTTTTTTAACGTTTCTAAGAACAATAAATCTTAAAGTTGTATATTAACCCTAATTAAAAATGAAAATTGTTTTTTTTTCATGTGCAATTAAATTAATGTTTTGTTATATAAACTTGATAGAAGTTGTAGTGATTTTTCAATAATGCTGTCTATACAATAAAATAAACACCATATTTCTAGCAAAAGTAATTAAGAAAAAATAATGCATTTTTCGATGTGAAATTAATAAAACTATTCACGATGCAAGTATCTTAACTTCTGTATAAATTTAAAAATATTTAAAACTATCACTTTATGGTACACTTTATTTTACTTGCATTCATATTATCTATAACATATTATACAAGTTATCTTAAAATTAGGTGTGAATCACACCATGTGATCATAGTTCGATGCATTCGAAAACGTTTCCATATACGTAAAGGTGTCTCAAATTGCTTGCGTTGCTAATATTACAGTTTGTATTTTGATCTATCTTTTGTTATGTGATTATATTATTGTTATTGAAAATGATTACGTTGCTTAACATTGACTTCTTTGTTCTGTTCATCTTGATATGAAATGTAATTATTTGTTTTCGGTTTTATGTTGTTTGAACTTTTAAATAGTAAGCTTTTAACTATTATAATTTATTATTTTCTCAGAAAATAGTACGTACTTGTGTGGATCATGAAAATATTTACTTCGCTTAATACGATTTTGAAACTCATTATGTTATGTAGACAATTAAGTAATTAATTTAAAAGTTGTTGTGCCTATATTGTGAGCCTCAATCCCTGACTGACAACGATGTAACTAAATATTATACGAGACAATATGACATAATTTATAAAAGACGTAAGTAAATCTATGGATAAGTTACGGAAATTATCATTATGAATGAAAAATATTGATAGAAATATAAGTAGAAAGTGTGGCATAGGTAAAGAAAAATTATCGGAGATTAGCATTTCCACATACAATCGGCCTGATCAGCTGAGAGTTTGGAAAACCTAATAACCGATTAATTTTTAAAGTTCTTCGGATTCTATGAAATACGGAATGAATTTTAATGAATTGTTTAAAGAAATGTGACTTTATTAAGAACTGTATAGGAAGATTGTTCATTATCTTGATCATGTATTTACGCGAGTCGTGTACGTGAAAGTTATGGTACAATTAATTAATAAATTATATGAGCTGAAATGCTATAAATGTAAAGAGTTGAATAAAGTGATATTGGTCATTGTCTTGATCATGTATGTACGCGAGCCGTGTACGTGAAAGAAATGACACAAATATTGAATGAATATGTAGCAAAAATGCTGAGAAGTAAAATGGAAAATAAATAATTTTTAAACAAGAATGAAATAAATATATGAAGTAAAAAAGAGAACGAAGAGAAGTATTGAAGTGTGAAAAGAGATATGAAAATTAAATGAATACTATGTATTATTAAATGTCCTAACTAGATGACTTGTATTGATGATTAAGGATACGAATAAAAAATAACATAAATGTTTGCGAAAATCAAAACATAATAATATTATATTCTATTATGTTATACATAATTATGTCATATACTTCTGTGAATACGCGATTTTTACTAGCGAGAGAGCGTTGACAAAACGCCCTGCTCAATCTCGGTATACATTAGATTGTACTTTTTATAACACTTAGACTTAATTTACACTATATTTAAATTAAGATTATTCATCAATTATGTTTAGAATAGTTTTGAGGTTAGATAAAAAATAGATAAATTTATTTTTTATTTTTTTTTGTCGGTGGGAGGTGTAGTGTAGTATAGCCCCCACGACTATATATATTAGTGTTAAGGTAGAATAAGGACATTATAATTAAAGTTATAGAAGCAGCAACACGTCTCTATCTCATTGACATATTTCCTATATTACACTTATTCTAAAAATAAACGTGCTGTCAAACAGAATAAAGAATGGGTTCATTTATAGAATCAGGCGTAACTTTGCGTAAATGAATTATATTTAAACGTTCATTTATTTGTATAGACAATTTAGTCGTTTAGCGAAAACTACGCTTGTGTAAGACAGAGGTCTTACGCGTGCTTTGTACAGATGGAGCTTGTGTCTTAAGGACAGTTTGCTCTTTCTGTTAATTAACGGGTGGAGGCAACTATTGACGGTATTTGCTCGATTGCCAACATAGCGAATGTGTTTCGCGAATGTCAACCTTCATTGAATATGACTCCTAGATATTTGGCCGTTGGTTGCCAGGAGATGTGGCGGCCGTATAGGGTGATCGTACTTAACTATTTCTTGGGGTTTTTGATTTGACGGTTGGAAGTGGAGATCCTTTAAAAGTGTACTGTTACACTTTTCTCGGGATTCATTTCGATTCTCTATAAGCGGGGCCAATTGCCTTAACGGTTGACTGATATTTGGAGGTGCTCTCTTCTGGAGGTTAGGATACTTTTATTGTGATGGGCGACGAAAAGTGCCGTGTCATCGGCGAAGAGAGCAGTATTCACTACTGGGTCTTTCGTGATATCACTCGTGAAGACTGTGAAGAGTAGTAGGGAGAGGATGGAGGCTTGTGGGACTCCAGCCTTGATGGGGCACTTTGTGGAACGAGTACCCTCTATTCAATAGCGAAAGAGGCGATTGGCAAGGAAGACTCTGATAATATGGGTGAGCCTATCAGGCACGTTGACTTTATACAGCTTGTAAAGCAAGCCGTTGTGCTAGACTTTGTCAAACGATTTCAAGACAGCACCGGTCATGGTGGTTCTGCGACTTCTTTGTGGGAGGTTGAATCCTTTCAGAATGTATTCTGTGAGGTGATGCAATTAGTCGGTGCACTAGTGTTCGGGTCTGAAACCGAACTGCTCGTCTGGAAGAGGTTTCTTGGTGAAGACGTGTTTACAAAGGCGATTCAATATGAGTCGCTCGTAAACTTTCCCCAGTGTGCTGAGGAGACTAATTAGTCTGTAACTAAAGGCTAAACTGTGCGGTTTCCACGGTTTCAGGATTCCTATTACGCCTGCTTCGGGAAGGATCAGCTGGAAAGAAGAGCGTTGAATATGTCTACTAGGAGACACACGGGTGGTTCGAAGAGAGATTTCAGTACCCTGTTGCTAATGCCATCGGGGCCGGGTGCTGATTTCTTTTTAAGGCTTTTGATTACTTCTGTGACTTCGTCGGCAGTCACAGGATCTAAGGGCTCGCCCGCAGGTCGTAGTGCAGACTTATGTTCGACCTCCGCTTCGACCTCTACGCTGGATCTGTAGGTTCGCTAGAGGGAGTACACTGGCTCTCATAACTGTCCGCGAGGCATTCGGCCTTTTCAGAATCGTCAAGGGCGAGATCGGGGTTTTCTGGCCTGATGAGAGGCAGCATAGGTGCGGATTGTTCTGCTTTTAGAGCTCACGTCAACTGCCAGAAGGCAGTTTGAGATGGCTCGATATATTCCAGCAGATTATCCCACTTGTCTTGTCTATACTCTTTGATGCGCTGTTATACCTCGTTTTGGGTTTTTTTTTATAGAATTAGGGTGACAAACGAGCACACAGTCCACCTGTAAGTCCACCTGGTAAGTGGTTGTTGTGGCCCATAGACATCTATATCTATCCTCGATTACGAATCAATCAGAATTGACGGGCTACAGTTGCCACTTACCATCAGGTGCTCTTTTGTTTAAAATAAAATCAAGTGAATTTCTCAATATTACAGAAATTCCCGATAGTAATAATAAGAAACAACATAGTGTAAACATTAAGTCGTTTATAACGATTTCTTTCATAATTCGATTAAGTGTATTGGTGTCCATTGGCAAAAACGCCGTTATAAAACAGTGGTAGAGCCACGCGGCAGCTTTTGCTGTCGCACGGATGGGCCGACTCGAACTGGGGTGGTACCACGACCTCACAGAATACCAGCGTGAAGTAGAGGTTTACCTCTGCGTTTCGCTTGGTGAGTGCAGGTGGCCGGAGGCCCTTTTTACTGGAAATGAGGCATTCCATCTTAGTCCTCACGGGTGACAACGCATCTACATTTTGAATTGTAATAGAGGATAGATGTAGATGTCTATGGGCCGCAGCAACCACTTACCATCAGGTGGCCTGTGTGCTCG
This sequence comes from Parnassius glacialis, assembly GCA_033319125.1. Taxonomy (NCBI): domain Eukaryota; kingdom Metazoa; phylum Arthropoda; class Insecta; order Lepidoptera; family Papilionidae; genus Parnassius; species Parnassius glacialis. The sequence continues at coordinate 10,462,320 of JAVANC010000009.1, forward strand.
TTTGTCACCCTTATCCTATAAAAAAAGAAAAAAAGAATTTGCAGTCATGTAAGGTAGGCGTCGTCTAATCAAACAATTTGAGCCAATAATTTAAATGAATTGAAAAAGAATACATTAAGATAATATATTAATAGCCACGGCTGGTAGACACATTTGCAGTTATAATGTTATAATTTTTAATACTGCAACACTGAACTCCAGACTTTACCCTCTAATGGCGGTATAAGAATATCCACTACCATCTCGTATGTATCGTAAGAGGCGAAAGAGGGAAACAAATCAGGAAATTGGGCAGCAGCGTCTTTCTGATAACGGCGAAAAATAAAAAAACTGCGATTGCCAACCCGCTAGCCAAGCGTGGCAACTAAGGCAAATATCCCCCCTATGAGACAATCTATGGGGGACATCTATGTTCAGCAGCAGACTTTAATATGCTGTAGTGGTAATAGTAATGGAATTCTAGGCCAACAACGAAGTTACTGGAAAAAGCTAGTTATTATGTAAAGCTATTCCTATCGCATCAACAAACAGTCTTGTTAAATACCATAAAATACGTAACGCTTAATGTCACTCGATTCATTTGCTCCGACTTGGTTAAGGACTGGTTTACGAGGCATAAACTGAATGTGAGCTGTGCCAATATACGTAATCACTTCACATCTTACGTATTGAGAACGTAAAAGCGATGTAAACGATCAATAATAAGACTGCGATTTGTGTGCCTTTCATTTACTGTAAATTAATTTTGTTTGCTAAAATTATATTAGCAAAAGCATTGACAATGTATTAAAACTCTGCCACGACATCATTATTTTATATTTTTTTATTTTTACTTCTTCAATGCGCTTATATCCTGACACTGGCAGAGTGTCACAAAGAAAGAATAAAGAAAAACGAAAAATAAATTATTTTTTTTTGTTGCGATGGTTATAGATATAGTACAATTAACTTACCGACCGTACCGACAAATTTATCATTCCAATATAACTCTTCCAAATTTAAAACGATATTTTCACAATTATTTTTTCTGCGGCAGCAACGCGCCGGTTACCAGCTAGTCTAATATATAAAAAATCATTAAGTTATATGTACTAAGTACTATAGAAGCCATTCCGAACATTGACTATGTTCAACTGAACTGTACTGTATCCGTACAAACTAAATATTGCGTAAATTGAAGATTTATGAATTCCATAAGATAATTAATATTACATTTTATTTAGAAATATGTTTGTTTAGATTAAAATAAGAGTATGTATTTTATATTAAACTCTTATATTTATTTTATATTAATATTTTATTTTATATCAAATTAAAGTCTCCGCGCATGCGCAACTACAACTCCCGCGCATGCGCGAAGACATAGAGTAGGACACAATTTTTATTTGGAATGGTTTCTCTAGTACGTAGTACATATAACTCAATGTAAAAAATAATGTTTATTTGTTTGCATTTTATGCGCTCCCATACCGTTTATTAGATTGCGACAAAACTTCGTCAACTTAATGCTTGTACTTGCGGGAATACGCCTATATATATAACCTATACGCATAGTACAATTAATTTGCAGTAGATGGTGCGCATATCGCAACAACAAATTTATTTTAAAGTTATATATAATTCAATTTCGATGAATTTATTATCATTCCTAATTAAACAATATAACTCTTCCAGATTTAAAACGATATTTCCACAACTATTTCTTCTGCGGCAGTAACGCGCCGGGCACCAGCTAATATATAATAAAATATATTATTAAACTTAAATTAAATTTATATTCATAAAAAATCTAAAAGTACTATCATAAAAGTATTAAATTCAATTTTGTTTTGGTTGATACTCTTACTGCAAGACAGAAATGGTAGCTCTGAAAAAAATCTATTTCAACAACATGTTAATCAGCCCACTATTACATATTATGAGTCTGTGGTCTGTGTGTTGTATTTTCTTCCTAAAAATGGAATCAGGCATGTGCATTACGGAATATCACAATCCTTTAATTATATTAAAAAAAAACTATAATTTTTACTCAATTGCATTCAAATAAGTCCTTAACTTTTAGTTTCTACTTATAGAACATTTTACATCTGTACTAAAGAAACACGTCATTCGCTTTTGCACTTACCACATTGTTTTCTTACTAAGAAAAGTTCGATGGTTTTAAAACTACTTACAAGATATGTGAAAGCTTTAAACTTAAACATATTTTAAGTTTTATTAGATTTTTTTTTAAATTTTAACATTACTGCGTTCATTAACAGTAGTAACAGTACATTCTTCTGTTATGAAATTATATTTTTTTGTGATTTTAATGAGTAGAATGGATTCACACATAAACAAAGGCAACAACAGCTGTGTAAAGATCTATTCAGGCGCTACGTGCGCCGGCTCCGGACGCTGCGTGTGCCCAGACCAGGCGCTGCGTGCCATCACCGCCAAGAAACTACAAGCTCAGCGTGTGCCTACTCCTACTCCAAGCGCAGCGTGTGTCACTTCGACCTTTAGGCTCCACTACAATATTCTCCTATCTTTATTTTTTTATCTAATTGTAATTTCACGTCATCCATCACCATCATCATATTTAATTTTTTTATATAAAATTGTAAATACCTTTTTAAAAATTTAAATATATTATTTTCTTGTTCTACTTTTGTTGTTTTGTTGTTCTTAGGTTAGGTTCTTTTTTTTTGTTAATTGTCGCTTCACGACATTTTGGCGCCCCAATAGGTTTTTACACTGAAGCATTCTATGGCATTTGATGCTGTATCTACTGCTAATCTATTTTTAAATGACTGCTCTTCTCTTACCCTACCGATCGACCCTTAAGAATGTGTACGTGGGCATTAAAATCAGTTAAAATAATGCAAAACCACGCATTTTGAATTTAAAAGATAAAAAGGACAGATGTTTAAATTTTTTTTTAATTAAGTTTTCTTCACTATTTGCCTATTACTTATTCTGAACCTTCTCTGCAAATTTGGCCGGTTATTGCAAAATAAACCTTTATATAAGATTTATTTATTTATTAATCACGAACTTTAAATATTGTCATTGGTATTTCTTTAACGTCTCATGTATTTTCCGCCCTTTTCTCCTCCGCTTTAGAGAGAACGCACCCTTAATATATAACACAATTTTTACTGCGAAATTGCGAGTAATGAAAAATGGCAAAGTTCAATATGCAAAAAATAAAATGTAACAATCTGGCAGCAAGGAGTCTATATATTACGTAATACATAAATTTATACATAGACTCTGCTGAACCAGCTGAACACTCAATCTGGGTACATATTGGAGAAAGTTTCCTTCGAATTATTAATGATATTTCAGTTATGTAGATTTTTTTATGGAATAAAGGTGATAAACGAGCACACAGTTCACTTGATGGTAAGAGGATGCTGTGGCCCATAGACGTCCACATCCATCCTCGATTAAGAATCAAAATGCAGATGCGTTGTCCCCCCTGAGGACTAAGATGGAAAGCCTCGTTTCCAGTAAAAAGGGTCTCCGGTTGTCTACACTCATCACCCGAAACACATTAATATGCTATTTTACGCTGGTACTCTCCGAGAGCGTGGACCTACCCCGGTAGACCCGCCCAATTCGCGCTACAACCATAATATAGCTGCAGCGTGGCTCTACCACGTGTACGGTTTCCATACGTGTTGTTCTGCAACGCCATGGTGTAAATTAACCTTAAATTTATGACAGGTAATTTTTTTGATGCCACCCTCTAGAATCTATATGCAGTCAAAAGTTTCAGCCTAAAATGTTAGTTAGTTTAAAAACTAACTGGTCGAACATTTTTTTAAATTACATAAATGAAAACTAGTTGGGAATAAACTAGCAGGATAAGAACAATAATTATCTCAACTGCTCTTGTCTATGTAATAAAAAAAATAATAGAAATTGATTTCTTCCCTCTCCTTGCCTTTGGCCGTTTCGCTTTGAGTTGGGCTTTAGTTATATATTTATCTAGTTATATTAACTATATTGTATACTAGCTGTTCCCCGTGACTTCGCCCGCGTTGAATTAATTACGATTGTATATTATGGGTTTTAATTTTTTTAGCCTAAGTTACTTCTTAACATAACATAAGCTATCTGTCACTGAAATTCTCTTCAAAATCGGTCCAGCCGTTTCGGAGATTAGCCGGAACAAATAGGCAGACAAAAATTTAAAAAAAATGTTTTTATATTTAAAGTACCATATATACTTTCAATTTAGTAATTACTAAAAAGCTGTCATTTTGACACTACAAACAGACATTTCAATTTAATTTTAGATATTTTATTTATTTTATCACATTTTTTTATATCACAATCAGACGAGAACTAGAAAAAAAGTTACTCGTATACTATAAAATTTAAATAATCAAGCACTTATCTATAGTTAATAAGATGCAAACGTTCGTATTATAAGGTAGTTGGAACCTCACAACTTGTAAAAAGTTAATGTCTGGCTATGAAGCTCAACAAGTTGATGGCGTCGGTATCGAGAGATGAAAGTAGTTATAAAGGTAGAAATAAATATTAATACTTAATGTTTAGGTACTAAATTTTATTGTTCGCCGTAGACCGTTGATTATCTTTCACAATAACAACTGTTGTGAACAACGTCGTCATAATTTTAAAGTAAATTACGAGGGATTGATCTAAAATGAGTACAGTTTAACATAATTCTTTAAAAAAAAATCCGTTGACTCAATACTATTATTTTTATAGGAGAATTTAATAAAAAGTTGAAGTATAATTATAAAAAGCCAATAAAATGAATGAAGAACGAATATAAAAGTCTCTAACCAACGAAATATGCCCATATGAAATTAATATGTACTCGTAGACCTCCTAATGGCACGTCGTAAGAACATTAATGGAATATAAAATTCTCTAGTACACTTTTCTATTTCTTTTATCGTTCAAGGTTTGCGACTCATTAAACGAAACACATATAATGGAGGCGCTGGAAATTATCAATTTCGACAAGCAACATTGAACAGACACTGTGACAATCGAATCACTAGGAAACTGTACCTATTAACAAGAACAAACCTAATTTGATACATTCCGTTACCGTTACCGATACAGACTGCTAAAGTTCACTGCTGAATATAGACCTCCTCCATAGATTGCCTTATGGAGGGGGGGGGGGGGGGGGTCGACATTGGCCATAGTTGCCGCCTGGCAAGAGGGTTAGCAACCGCAAATAAGTTGATAAAGAATTTTCCCCAAAGTTGTATTTTCAAAAATTCCAAAAAAAAGTGTTTGTTTAATCACCATTTTTACAGCGTGTTTATTATATATATATATATATATATATATATATATATATATATATATATATATATATATATATATATAAATATATTGCATAATAAAAAATTCTCACAAAAGTGCAGACAGTTCCTCCGGGTGCTAATACTTGTAAAATATTTAAATAAATCTTGCGTGGACAATACTTCCTTATTACCATTAGCTGTAATTACTATTGTACATTAAGTAAAGTAGTTATAAGTTATTTAAATTATTCTTTTTAAATATATATATATATATATATATATATATATATATATATATATATATATATATATATATATATATATATATATATTTAAGTAAGTATAAAAATAATATAATATACTAAAAACAATATATCATATAATATAATTATGTGTCATATCATGTCTATGCATATTATCTTTAATTTCAATTGTAACATCTGTACATTTTCACGTGATCGGCAGCCAATGGAGATGCGAAGAATGACTAAGGGTATATCGGCAATCGTTGCTCTCTGTCGAACTCATTACGAACCGCAGCACATTTATCTCCTGTCCACGAAAGATTTATATTTTTATTTAATCTTAAAGATATACTATAACTTAATTATCATACAGTGCCAAGAACGCTGGTTACGTTTCCTCACTGAATATCTATATTTAGCCTTTGAGCAAGAAAAGAACCAGCCCTCATATCACTACCAGCAACGAATATTCGCGGATAGAATTCCTTTAGGAACTTCATCGCACGTGAACCCCACGGACCGATAGTCTCTACAGCAAATGGCACAAATATATAGATCTCATATTTGCACCATTTACTCAGTTCACCTGACTAAATGGCCTTAATATTCCTAATAATCCTTAATAATCTTCGATTAAGAATCAGAATGCAGATGCCTTGTAAACCTTGAGGATTAAGATGAAAAGATAAAAAGGGTCTTCGCTTCTCTGCACTCACTATACGAAACACAGTAACGTTAAGCTGCTATTTTACGCTAGCATTCTGTTAGAGGGTGGTGTTTGTCAAGCCGACCCATTGGTGCCACAACCATAATATAGCTGCAGCGTGACTCTAACCTAACCTGATTTGTCACATTAATGTACGATTTTTGTCAAAGTATTCTGTTGCCATAGCTAGCACAAGTTGTTCGTAATGATTTTTTTCTACGTGTTGATGACTATAGTAAAAGTAAAAATCACAACCTTCGATATCGTGAAGACCGGGACGATGTGGAATTTTCCTTACTGTCAAACAAATCAATAAAGGAATGGCTTAAATGTCAATTCAGCTCATCCGCAGGTGCCAGGAACCGTCAGAATTTAATAGCTTTTTATATATTAGCTCGCCAGGCAGACGTTGTTCTGCTCTTTCCGACGACCCTTCCTATAAAATCCTTAAAGTCGCAATAAAAAATTTTGAGGGTCATTTATCGGGATAAAAACTATGCTATCTCTCAAGTTAGACCAAAATGTACACAGTGTGCAAAATTTCACTGAAATCAGTTCAGTGGTTTAGGAGTCCATCGCGGACAAACAACGTGACACGTAATTTTTATATATAAAGATAAAGAAGATTATGACAACGAGCGATATGACGATTAATATCGTACTTCACTAAAATCGTAAACGGTAAAGCCCATAGAGATAATATAGATAGAGTGGAGAAGCCATATGCTTTTCTGCAAGTGGAACTGACGCGCTGTGAGAAAGAGAAAGAAGATGAGAGTTGCTGTCTGTCCTTCTCTAACAACAACAGAGCGCATGCGCGGTATTATTTTGTCATGTCAGGTTAGCTTGACAGCATGCGTTGTTAGAGAGAGACAGATAGCAATCTTGATCTTCTCTCTCTTTCTAACGAGAAGTCACATTTGCGGCTGGCTTCCCTACTCTATCTATATTATCTCTATGGTAAAGCCACGCTATAGCTATATAATGGTTGCAATGCGAATGTGTTGGCCGGACCGGTGTAAAACCACGCTCTCACAGAATATTAGTATTAAATAGCAATTTAGAGCTTTGTGCATGCATATAACTTAATGCATGTGTTTAAATATACATATATTATAACGTACGTATATGTTCATGTGTAGAGAACCGGAGACTCTTTTAACCAGAAACGGGGCATTCCATCTTAGTCCTCAAGGGTGAGAATAGATGTAGATGGGTTACAACCTCCACTTACCATCAGATAGACTGTGTGCTCGTTTGTCGTTTTAATTCTATAAAAAAATATCGTGTATGAATACAATCTACTCTACTCGACATTTTAAAACAAAAATTCATTAATCACATGCGTAATTATCAACTATAAAATTTTTGTTACAATACGGGAAAAAAATATTTAAACACAAATTCGTCATCCTTACAATGACTAGTTAATCTATCAGTGTATCATTTGTCCTTAACTTTTCCAGTGGGTTTAATTGGTTTAGTTAATCTAGTGGAAATATATTGCTACATTATGACGTAGGGTAACGCCCTCAGACGAGTTAAATTACATTGTAATGAATTTTCTGCGATCATATATCAAATACATTGTTCTTACTGAGGATTGGATTATGCTCAAGCTGTGTAGAGAAAATTTAGGGTAAAATATTGCAGTGTCATTCCATGCTCCAAATATAATGAACATCGAGACAAAGTGATGTCTTCTTCTAATATTATGTTTATAATGATATGTATGAAGTGCTTATTGTACTCATGTTTTACACGTGGGAGAGCTGTGCTACAGCTATGTAAGGGTATTAGCGCGAATTGACGGCTCCGGGCGCAGTGACTTAGCAATGACTTGTGGCACTAAGGGCCGCGGGGTTGAATCCCACAGGGAACAAGTATTTGTAAATTACTTTTCCCAGGTCTATCTGTTTGTCCTTCTGAAATTTATGTATGTAAACTTCCCCACATACGCCAGACATAGTGGCAAATTGTACTCTTCGGACTTCTGTACAATTTGCCAAAGGGTATGTATGTGGTCTAATGGTGCTAAAGCACTTTCGGAAACCGGCTTGTTCGGGAGGCTGGAAGTCATCAAGTCTGCGCGCGAGACGATTCGTAATGACTCTCGAAAACAGCACGTAGACGCGGCTCAGAAGGGAAATCGGTCTGTAGTTCTTCAAGACAGCGTTGTAACCTTTCTTGAAGAACAAGACCACCGCACTTCTGCTCCACGCCTCTGGTGTAATGCCACCATGGAGGACAGAATTAAAGAGCTTCTGAAGGACTTCAAGTACCGGTCTTCCACCCGCTTTCGGAAGCTCCGCTGTAATTCCATCCTCGCCTGGGGCCTTACCGTTTTTAAGGTGCTGGAGAGCCATTCTAATCTCGCTCAGACTGACGGCCGGGATATCTTCGGAATAGTGTCGGATGAGACTCGCTCTTGGATTGTTACTCACACTTGCGTGTGGCTCCAACGATGACGTGTACAGCTGCCCATAGAAACTCTCAATCTCACTCAAAATCTCAGGTGCTCCGGAAACGATGCTGCCACACTCTGTCTTCAGCTTTGACAGTTGGCACTTTCTGGCAGACAGATCTCTGACAAAGACTTTGGAGCCTTGGTTCCACTCGATCGCTTCTTCAATACGAGCTGTATTGAAGTTGCGTAAGTCCCGCCGCATGCATTTGGAGATATGTCTGTTCCTGTTCAGATGCCTGTATGCTATCAAGTCTGTTGAAGAATGTAGCTTCATCTCCCGTCTAACAGCCATAAGATTAAGAGTACGATCGGAGAGTTTTTATGTTCTTCTGCGGCGGGTCTTGCAGAACTTAGCTCCGACCGCATGGACAGTTTCCACGAGCTTGCCACTATGTCTGGCGTATGTGGACTATGAGAAAGCCTTTGATTCCGTCGAAATTTGGGCGGTGCTGCAGTCCCTTCAGCGGTGCCAAGTTGACTGTCGGTATATCGAAGTGCTGAAGTGTTTGTACAGTAGAGCTACGATGGCTACCCGAGTACAGAGCCAGAGTACGAAACCTATCCAATTGCAGAGAAGTGTAAGACGGGGTGACGTCATATCCTCGAAACTCTTCACCTCTGCATTGGAAGACGTTTTCAAGCTTCTGGACTGGAAAGGATACGGTATCAACATCAATGGTGAGTACATCACTCACCTTCGATTTGCCGACGATATAGTCCTTATGGCAGAATCGCTGGAGGACCTAAGCACTATGCTCAATGACCTCAATAGTGTCTCCCAACGGATTGGTCTTAAGATGAACATGGACAAAACAAAGATCATGTTTAATGTCCATGTCACACCTATGCCGGTAGTTGTTGGGAGCACTAAGCTCGAAGTAGTTGACGAGTATGTTTACCTGGGACAAATAGTCCGACTAGGTTAGTCCAACTTCGACGTAGAGGTCAATCGACGGATTCAACTCGGCTGGGCAGCGTTCGGGAAGCTACGACACATCTTCTCGTCAGACATACCTCAAAACCTTAAAATGAAATTGTACAACCAGTGCGTGTTGCCAGTGATGACTTACGGAACTGAGATGTGGTCCTTCCCAGCTGGCCGTATGAGGAAGCTCAAGGTCGCTCAGCGAGTTATGGAGAGGGCTATGCTCGGAGTTTCTCTGCGTGATAAACTTAGAAATGAGGATATCCGCAGTAGAACTAGAGTAACCGACATAGCCCAACGGATTAGTAAGCTGAAGTGGCAGTGGGCCGGCCATATAGCTCGAAGAACCGACAACCGATGGGCAAGAAAGGTTCTCGAGTGGCAGCCTCGTACCGGTAGGCGAAGTGTAGGGCGAACCCCCACGAGATGGAGTGACGACCTGGTAAGGCATGCAGGAAGTCGATGGATGCAGGTGGCTCAGGACCGTGCTTTGTGGCATTCCTTGGGGAAGGCCTATGTTCAGCAGGACTTATGAAAGGCTGTAATGATGATGATAATGATGAAACTTCCCCCACGATACAGAAGAAAATTCTAGCGTGGAAGTAACGTTTTTAAAAAAAATGTTGGCGCGACCGAGAGAGGACCGAGGAGGAGGAATGCTGCTTCATTTCGTATGGTAAGTGTAGAAAAGCAGAGACCCTTTCCCTTTCAAGTCTGCATGTAGATTCTTAATTGAGGATAGGTGCTGATGTCCATGGGCCACATCATCCATTTACCGTCATGTGAACTGTGTACTCATTTGTCACCCTTATTCGATAAAAAATACATGATACCATATAAGTCGCAGAATTACGCTGTAGGTCTTAAGTTTCAATTCCAGTAGGAATCTGTGCCAACTGTCGTGTACCCATACCTTTATTTTATATGTGTAAGTGGCTAAAGCACACATGCATGCTTTTACACGGAGATTTAATAAATCATTGTATCTTCAGCATACAACGTGGTCTGTTTTATTTATTCCATGTGACCCAAAAGTCACAACACCGTTTAAAATTCAAATAATGTTTTAAAATTTTGTATTTTTTTAATTTGATTTTAAATGATTAAAACATTATTCTTGGAAATTAATTATGGAAAAATTCACGACTGAGCTATGTGTTAAAATAATCGACTTCTAATGTAGAAAACACAACGGTCAATTGTGTTAACGCAAAGACCCTAGTCGTAAACTTGGTGTCAGAAAACTACCATTTAAACAAATTATATTTAATTTATTCCGACGGTTTCAAATTCAGGAATTTGTGAATGATTTAGAACGTGCTGGGACGCCAACTTCAGGAAGGCCAAAGGGCAACATTCAGCGTGTACACCGAAGCATTTCAGAAGAGCCTTTAATGTCAACTCGATATTGGTCCCAGCAGTTGGAATGTCCTGAAACTCGCTCCAGAAGATTCAACGGATTTTGCATGTCTATCCGTGTAAAATACAGTGAATACAGAAACTAAAGCCAGCTGATTATCAGATTCAATTGCCGTATTCGGTTCAGATTCATGAATTGCAAGGCAAGGCAAGAATAAGATTTTATTCAATATCGCATTATGGGCGACGAGCCTTAACTTGCCTCTACGCTCACCCGACTTAAATACTCCAGATTTCTTTCTGTGGGAGGGTTTGAAAGACATCCTCGAACCATTTAAGAAATTGGAGGTATAAGTCAATAAACATTACGGCAGCTGATGAATAACGCCTTAGAAAGAACGCGCCAGTATGAGGAGCAAAATGGCAGTTATTTTAAGAATGTTTTTTTGAAAACGATATGATATTTATTTCCAACTAGTGTGTTTTTGTTTGTGAAAGAATAAATGTAAATTTTAAGAAATTAAAAAGTTACTCCATTCTAAAAATATGTTGAGACTTTGGGCCATCCTGTAAATACAGCAATACCGTCCGTAGCACTGTATCATCATCATTATTATAGCTCTTCACAAGTCCACTGCCGCTTTTTAAAAAGAAAAGACTACCGCAGGAGAGTACCAGCACCCCTGGTAAGTGCTCAGGCAGCCCCGCGTCTTCTGGGAGGGAAAAGGGGTAAAATCCCGCTTACTACTAACACTGTACGGAGCAAACAGAGTGGTGAAACCATGACCCCTACCACGCTATCCGTGGGAATTCACTCGAATGTTAAGGTCATCCACTACCATTTGGAGACGGCGAAGCCGGCCTTGCTCTTTTTAACCGAGACGCAGGTGTTTTACAAATAAAATTAAAAATTAAAAAATTGTAAAATACAAATTAGAACACTTCTTTGTGCCTCGGGTTGGAGTTTGCTTATACGTCATAGAGTATATCTGTTCTCGACACCTCGTCAGTCTTGAAGGTGGACAGGTCTGTACCTGTCTATCTTTTGGCTGCACGTAGACAGCGACGACCATTCTCGCGCCTTCGGATGCCTCTACAGGTCCCATAGCGGTAATGCCGACACAGACCGTCTCATCGACCACGTCCAAATGGCTACAAACTTGCTACAACAGACGCCATCTGTAGAGATTTTTTTTTACTTATTATTGTAATATATTGTATAGTTTGTAGGGTATATGTAGGTGAATTTACTTAGAAGAGATATAGGTCAAAGGTGTGTAGACGGTTAGGAAGGCTTGTGAATAGACGTGGAACAATTGAGAGTGCTTTATTCTACAGTGGCAACGAGGAAAATTAGTTATAATAAGTGTATAAACTGAAAAAAAAGGTGTAAAACAATGGCAAATATCGGCAGGCTCGGAGAATACGATGTGTCTCATGAAAATTGGAAATCATATTGTGAACTATTGGATATGTACTTTTTGGTTAACGGTATTAAGGAAGAATTGAAGTTATCCACGTTAATATCTATTATTGGCGATAATGGATATGAACTAATGACTAACTTCTGCAGCCCGAATAAGCCCGCTGATATTAAATATGAAGATGTAGTAAGAATAATGAGTGATTATTTGCAGCCTAAACCATCAGTGTTAGCGGAACGGTACAAATTTCGCCAATGTAGGCAGAAGGAAAATGAAACCGTATCACAATTTGTAACGGAACATAAACGGTTGGCAAAATCATGTAACTTCAAGAACTGTCGGGATTAAAATATGAGGGATCAATTTGTATGTGGTATGCGCAGTGATTCAACGCGTCAAAGATTATTTGCTGAAGACTATTTGAGTTGGGCATGCGCCGTGAAATTGGCTACAACAATGGAGGCGGCGCAGCGTGACTCATCGGCGGTATACGGCACGGGCGGTTGCAGCATCAGCGAGGTAGGCTATGAAGCAGATTCACTAAAACGGGAGCGGCAAAGTGTTGGCTCAATAAATGTTAACCGTCATGTCAGTGAAGTGAATGTGGTGCAAATGGGCAACTGCACAGCGTGTGGCGATTGGCGTCATAGTTGGCGTCAATGCCGGTATCGTAATTTTACCTGCGATAATTGTGGACAAGTTGGACATTTAAAACGAGTTTGTCTACTATTTTTTTTTATTTTTTTTTTATTTATATGTGTTATGTGTGTTAGTGGATATAGTTTTATATATTAGTTTAAATTATTATTAGGTATCGTTAACAATTTGTCGATAAAATACTGTTTAAGCATATATTTAATATTTTTTTCAGTAAGTTCGTTTTTTATTGGTTTGGGAATTTGGTTCAAAAGAGCGGGAATTTGATATTGTAATCTAAATTTTCCATACATATTTTTGTATTTTGGGATAATCATATATGGATTGAGGGCTTGTCGAGTAAGCTTTGTATAAATACGGCTAATTTTTAATTCTTTCTTGCCATAATTTTCAAGTAGCAACAGGTATTTCACTTTGTCGTGTACTGGTAGTATTTTGCAATGATGGAAAAGACCATAAGGATTTTTTTTATATTTATCTTTTATTTTGAGAGGGGTGATACATTTAAGGATGCGCAATTGTAGCTCGTATATTTTTTCAAGGTGGGTTTTATAAGTGCGTCCGTAACTGCTCAACCCGTACGAGACTATTGATTCGCCGAGTGCGTTATATAGTAATAGTAACATCTGGTAAGGTACTTTACTCTTGATGAGATAAAATTTTGCTAGGATTGCAAGGTGGGTAACAGAAATAAAGGAAGGCGTTAGTGGAGTGCGGGTACGGGTACGGGTAGCAAGCACGACGCATGGCGTCCGGGCGGAGTGCGGGGCGTGGCGAGCGGCGCGCGTGCAGCGGCGAACGCAGCACGCGAACCCTGCACATGGAGGAGGACGAGCAGGCTTCCCCGGCAGCTCTTGAGGGTGAAGAAATCGATCATCCTATGTTCCAAATGTCTTTGAGGAACTACAAACCGGTTAGCATTCCTATTATTGATGATCTACAAGTTTTAATTATGGAAATTGATACTGGCTCCGATTTGTCGTGTATAAGATATAATTTATATAAAGAAAAATTTAAGCATTTGACATTATTACCATGTAAGTTAACACTTTCGTTTTATAATGGCAGTAAAGTCCAGCCGGCAGGGTTCATAGAAGTTAAGGTGCAATATAATGGCAAATGTAAAAAACTTGATTTGTATGTAATAGAAAGAGGGATAACTGTGTTGCTAGGAAGACAGGCGCCGTGCCGGTATTTTGCCGCGCGCGGCCGGTACCGTACGCGATTCGCGAGCGGGTCGATGCCGAGCTGGACGCCATGCTGCGGGCTGGTGTCATCGAGTCGGTTGACTCCTCCGACTGGGCCTCTCCACTGGTCTTAGTTAACAAACCTGATGGATCGCTTCGCATTTGTGCGGATTACAAGGTAACATTGAATCGTGTTTTATTGGTGGGTAAGTTCCCGGTCCCTAAGATCGAAAACTTATTAGCGAATCTTAGCGGTTGTACTTGGTTCAGTAAGTTAGACTTATCTCCGGCCTATAACTAAGTAGAGTTAGATGAATCAAAAAAATATACGGTGATAAATACACATAGCGGTCTTTATATATATATAATCGTCTTGTTTATGGATTGGCTTCGAGCCCTGGTATTTTTCAAAGAGTTATGATAAACCTTCTTATAGATATACGTAACACGGTAGTCTTCTTAGATGACATTTTAATTTTTAGTGTTTTTGAAAAAGAACATCTTGACACATTGCAAAATGTACTTTCAAGGTTGAACGAATACGGCTAAAAAATTAGGAAAGAAAAGTGTGTGTTTTTTGCGAACGAGATAAAATATCTTGGTTATATTGTTAATAAAGATAAATAAAAGAAAGATGCGAGAACCAACCGACGTATGCAAATTACGGTCATTTTTAGGAATGGTTAATTTTTGTTGTAGATTTGTGAAAATTTTGAGCTTTTATTTAAATCCGTTATACACTCTTTTAAAAAAAGGTAGCCATTGGTTTTGGGGAAAAGATCAGAAGCAAGCTTTTCAAGATGTAAAAACATGTTGAGTAACGCTGAAGTGTTAGATCACTACGACCCGCAGGCTCCAATCGTGGTGACGTGCGATGTCAGTGCCCACAGAGTTGGCGCGGTTCTGGCGCAGAGCGTGAGCGCCCTGTCGCGTATGCTTCACGAGCACTCACATCCGCCGAAATAAACTATAGTCAAATAGAAAAAGAGGCATTAGCAATTGTATTTGCAATGAAAAAGTTTCACCAATATCTGTATGGCCACCCGTTTATACTGCGGACTGATTATAAGCCCTTAGTAAGCATTTTCGACCCGGGTCATAGTATTCCTAAAATGACTGCTAGTAGATTGCAGCGATGGGCCTTAATAGTGTTGTCATACAATTCTACAATTGAATTTATAAGTAAGGATCGCAATACAGCCGACGCGTTATCTCGTATGATAAAAACTTATAAAGAAACTGGTTTTTCTGAACAATGTGATGTGCCGGAACAAACATATTTGCATTTTGAACCTGAAGCATTGCTTTTAGATTATAATTCACTTAAAAAGGAAACCGTACAGATCCTATTTTAAACAGAGTCATAAGTTACATGAGAGATGGCTGGCCATCTGAAGTGGATATTAAAGAATTAAAATATAATATAAAAACATATTTAAATAGAAAAAACGAACTTTACTCGGAACTAGGTTGTATAATGTGGGGTCGCCGGGTGGTAATTCCTAGCGCCTGTAGGGCCAAAGTTTTAAAAGAGTTACACGACTCTCACATGGGTATTGTTAAACCTAAAAGCTTAGCACGTAGCTATGCATGGTGGCCGGGTATAGATGAAGAAATAGAAAAGTTATGTCGGTCATGTCGAGTGTGTGCAGAGATGGCGGATTTACCGCCGGCCCACGCCATCCACCCGTGGCCTTGGTCGGATCGACCTTGGTCTCGCTTACATATAGATTTCTTCGGCCCAATCGCAGGGAACGTTTACATGGTGGTCATAGACGCTTGCTCTAAATGGTTGGAAGTAATTAAAATGAATTCTACCAATTCCAAATCGGTGATTAAAGCATTAAGAGAATTATGGTCTCGGTTTGGTTTACCAAAACAATTAGTTTCAGATAACGGCCCACCTTTCACGAGTTCAGAATTTAAACAATTTTAGTGACTAACGGGATAGAACACACGTATTCAGCGTCGTATCATCCTTCATCCAACGGAGCAGCTGAAAATGCGGTTAAAACCTGCAAAAACGTAATTAAAAAGGCTATATCACAGAACTTAGACGTGGACGTTGCGCTCCGCTCCTAATATTTATTTTGGTATATAGAAATACTGAACACTGTATCACGGAAGAGAGTCCAGCAAAATTATTACAAGGCCGCGCGTTACGCATGCGAATTGACTGCTTAAAACCCGACGAGCAGATCGCGTTCACACCTCACAGAAACGTCAGCAGTTAGCATCAGGCGGTTTGCATCGGAATTTTAGGGAAGGGGACATAATTTAGTACCGTAACTATGGCGCGGGAAGGAAATGGTTAGAGGGTAAAATTCAGTGTAAGTTAGGAAATACGGATTATGAAATTTTAGGTTTCGACGGAATCGTACACCATAGACACGCAGACCAATTAAGACATGCATTTAATGTTGCTTTGAATGACAAGCCCATACAAAGTGAAAAATGCAAGCGCAGTTCAATTAACCCATTTCTAGATGCAATATCCAGGCAGAGCGATAAACGAGGCGAGGTCTCGGAGCAGTCAACAGGCTCGATGGAGGAGGGTGCAGGAGTCCAGCTGGGTACGACAACGCCAGATATTAATAATACCATACAACCACAAAGTTGTACGCCCGGACTAACACGCCGCTATCCCCTAAGAAATAGGAAACCACCAACACGGTTTCCAGAATTTGATTGATCACTATAAGTTAATTATTAAGTGTACCCTGTTATTATTGTTTTTATGTTAAGTTATACATTGTACTTATTTGTTACTTAATGTATATTGTAATGTTATATTATAAGAAAACTTGTTATTTTGTTAAACTAAGGGGGAAGGTGTAATATATTGTTTAGTTTGTAGGGTAGGTGGATTTACTTATAAGAGATATAGGTCAAAGGTGTGTAGACGGTTAGGAAGGCTTGTGAATAGACGTGGAACAATCGAGAGTGTTTTATTTTACAATTATAAGCCAGTGCTTGACCACAAACCCACTTGGTGGTAAGTGGTGATGCAGCCCTAGATGGTAAATCGCACTGTCCTAATGTAACAAAAGCGTGTTCACTCTTGCCTTGAAGACGTGCAGATTGTATTCGGCGGAAATACAGACGCAGGTAAATTATTTCACTCCTTTGCTATAAGCATTACAAAAGTCGAAGCAAACTATTTAGTTCTAATGCCTGGAATATCGACAATGAAGGGATAAAGACCCGCCGACCGCCTGGTCATCCGATGGTGGAAAGGAGAGGGAAGAATTAAAGCGTGTAATTCCTGCGCACACTTACCGAAATGCATCCTATAGAATACTGAGGGACTGGCTACTCTGTGCCTGTGCTCGAGGCTGACAAGATTGCCTCTTAGCATGTCTCTCCAAAGAGTCCAACGCTGCCAGGTGGCATTTTGCAGCACCAGCCCATACGTGACAGCAGTACTCCATGCCCGACCGGACTTGCGCTTTATATAAGGTAAGAACCAATACACCAAGTTTCCTTGCGGCTGCTTTGGCTTTGAACTCAAAAAACCACCATATTTGAGGTTCGGAGAAAATTTAACCCCTACCAACTGAAGGTGTACTCCAATGATTCATTCCGGAAAGTAGGAGCCAGGGTTAGCAGGCTCGTTTTAGCGATGAAAAGACACGCCTGTGTTTTGGAGGCGTTGATTCTCACGAGATTGGAATCGCCCCATTCGGAGACTGTCTGTAGTGTGAGATTCACACGCTCAACCATAGCCTCTCGTTCGGACTGGATTTAATCCCGACTGGCCCGGGCACTTGGTTGGTATCTCTCAATAACTGTGCTGTCGTCTGCTTACCCATAGATACTGTGAGATCGTGATACTTGGCGATTTCAACGCCTACCATGCGGAAAGACCCGGTTCACGTTTAATCGATCATGCGAGGGAATCTATTTGTGAATTTGCCTTGGCCTATGGTCTGATACAACTGGTAACTTTGCCTTCGTAGATTCAAGATTTGGAGGATCATACTTCCCTGTTGGAGCCTAGCCGGGTGATCCAAGTGCTGTTGATGACTCTATGTCACTGATGTGGTGCTACAGGGAATGGAACTATTTATTCCATCATCTGTGGTAGCCATCGGAGGCAGATCTCAGCCTTGGTTTGGTCGCTCCTGTAGGCTCGGGATGTAAACACCACCATACTTAAAGTTACAGCCTATATACGTCCCACTGCTGGGCACAGGCCTCCCCTCATATCTGAGAGGGTTTTAGGGCAAGGAAATGTCCGCCACGCTGCCCCAATGCGTGTTGGCGAACTTCACATGTCTTCGAATTTTTTTCTTATTTCTTTTTTATTGAATTTCTGTAAGCCATCACTACCATCTCTGTACAGGGAGGACGACTCACTGGCCCAAGTCACAAAAGAGAAAGCCGATATTTTAGGCTCCCTTTTTGTGTCCAACTCGACTCTCCATGACCGGGGGAACACACTGCTGACTATCCCGTAGTGTGAGTGCTCCATGACTGATATGCAGTTCACACAGTGCTCAGTACGCAAAGCACTCCTCTCCCTGGATATCCACTAGTCGAGTGGGCCAGACGGAATCCCGCCAATTGTGCTGGGCACGTGTGCTCCAGAGTTGGCACCGGTTCTAACGCGTCATTTCCGGCACTCCTACTCCCTAGGTATTGTCCAGAATTCATTGAAGACAACTTTCGTGCACCCGATCCCTGAAAAAGGTAACCGCTCTTATGCGTCCAACTACAGGCCTATCGTCATCACCTCCTTGTACTCGAAAAAAATGGAGTCTATTCATCGCATCCAGCACAGAGTGGTTCGAATTGTCGGTGACCAAGCCCTTCTGTTTGGTTTGACTCACTTGCGCTGCGAAGAGATACCGTCGCTTCCATCTGTATGATTGGCGGTCCACTACTGTGTAATTCAGAAGAAGTTTTCTTCCCCGCACAACTTCTTTATGGAATCGAATACCACTAGCAATTTTTCCAGACCGATACGACTTAGAGATCTTCAAGAAAAGAGCCTACTCTTTTTAAAAGTTTGGTAACGCATCCGCAATTCCCCTGGTGTTGCAGTTGTTCGTGGGCGGTGGTAGTCACTTACCATGAGGTGAGCCGTTTGCTCGTTTTCCCCCTGTCATATAAAAAAATAACATAGGCCACAAGTAAATCTACAAATCTACCTGCATTTATCAATATCCCGCATGTCGTACCATGTCGTCACAAGATTCCGCTTGCGCTTCGATGCTATCACAACAAAAACTTTAATCACAGCAATTAAATTATTATTAAGCGTTAGAAAACAGGTCCAACATTAACTGTAAAGGCACCACTGTTTGTTATGGTTACAGCACTATAGGCTAGAAAGTCCACGCTTGCAGAGAATACCATCGTGTAATGCTGCTGTTTTTTGTATAATGGGTGACGAAGTCGACGGGACCCTGTTTACAGGTAACAAGCTTACAAGGGATTTCATATTATTCCTTAAGGGTGACAACGCACGGTGAGCATACATTCTACCTGATTCCATCAATATCAATTTCTATCCTCGATTAATAATCAAATTCAAGATTCTTTGTCACCAGGACTAAAAGTAAGTAAAAGTAGTTCCAGTAAAAATGGTTGTTCGGTTTTAACACTAGTATCCAGCTACAGCCTATAAGCACTTACATTTTTATCCTTGATTAACAATCATAATTCTAAATTTTTCGTTTAAGTTAAAATCCCTGAGGATTAAAATGGAATGCCTCCTTTCAATTAAATTAGGGTACTCGCTTTTCGTTACTCATACGAAACACAGCGGAATTATGCACCTATTCCACGCTGGTTTTCTGTTTTATATTAAACGAGCTATCCGTCCCTGTTCGTTTTCTGAATCAAAACAACAACGCCATCTACCGAATCGAATTGTGAATCTTAACAATTCAGAGAATCTTCAAACACACAAAAAATCTCGTCCAGCCGTTCTCAATAGATCATCTTCATACATGGGGCAATTAATTTTTATCTGTATACTAGATTAGTAATTAATAAGGGTGACAAACGAGCACACAGTCCCGATCAGGTGGACTGTGTGCTCGTTTGTCCACCTGATCGTAAGTGGGTATAGTGGCCCACCGGTCAATATCTAACCTCGATTAATCATAATAAAGATTCCTTGTCACTATGACTAACATGAGGTGCCTAGTTTCCAGTAAAAATGAGTGTTCGGTTCTCAACACTTACCATACGAATCCGTCGCGCCGACCCATTTGACAGGATCATCGAACTGCTATTTAACGTTGATTTTCTGTGGTCCTTCCCTAGTCGTGCGGTCGGCACTTGTCGGCATTTGTCTTACATCTACATCAAAGCTACTGCATGGCTCCACCACGTAGAAATTTCTGTGACCGGGATCTTTTTCTGGTCGGCCAAATCCAGCCGCAGTTAAAACCTGTTTTGTTAAAAATGGGTTTATTTTTACATATACTTTTAAATAAATCAATAAATAAAGATCTAGTTAAAGTTGTATTTTCTAAAGCATATTTAATTACTTTATCTCTTTATAATACTTTATCTATTACAAATAGAGCTTAACAAAATATTTTATTAGGACTTTCTTCTGATTATTTTATACAGGTGTCGCTAAACTTTGTTAAAATTTAAATTAAACTAACACAATTTTGTTTCAAGATGAAATTATGTATATTTTTATTAAAAGGGTCTTTGAATTGAAATATAATAGAATTATATCATTTATTATAGCATAAGGAGCATACAGATCTCCTGATGGTAGTGGATGCTGTGGTCCATTGACATCTATATTCATTCTCAATTAAGAATCAAAATGCCTTATCACCCCTGAGAACTATGATGGAATGCTTCATTTCCAGTAAAGAGGGTCTCTGGTTCTCTTTTTTTTATAGGATAAGGGTGACAAACGAGCACACAGTCCACCTGGTGGTAAGTGGTTGCTGCGGTCCATAGACATCTACATCTATCCTCGTTTGCGAATCAAAATGCAGATGCGTTGTCACCCGTGAGGACTAAGATGGAATGCCTCATTTCCAGTAAAAAGGGCCTCCGGCCACCTGCACTCACCAAGCAAAACGCAGAGGTAAACTTCTACTTCACGCTGGTATTCTGTGAGGCCGGCCCATCCGTGCGACATCAAAAGCTGCCGCGTGGCTCTACCACTGTTAAAAACTCTACTGCTCTACACTCGCTATACGAAACAGTAGCTGTAAGCTGCTTTTTTACGCTAGCATTCTGTGAGAGCGTGTCCTTAGCCGGTCGCGCCGACCCATTTGACCATAGTATACCTGCAGAATGGCTCTACCTCATAATAATAAGAATTATCGTCTCGATTAAAGACAATCAGCAAAGCCGTTTAGAAGAAATACAATCAATCACTAACAGACGCTACATCGATTGTGGTACACATACTCGTATTACTGAACCACTGCAAAATTTGTTAATATTTTTTTTTATTTAATTTTTTATTTATTGCGTGCTCAAACGTATAAATTAAACCCCCACATAGCTCTTACTATTTTAAAATATTGTCTTCTTGTACCTAGATTTACATACTTACTCCGCTCGAGTCCAGTCTGGAAATGTTCGGATATTTTACAAGATATTGATAATAATCTTAAAATAGCTATTGAAAAAATTCTAAATTTAACTTTAAATACTACAGCCTGGACTCAAGCTACTTTACAAATTTACTTTAAAATTTGGTGGCATTGGTGTGAGAAATCTTTCTAGCATTGCATTGCCTGCTTTCCTTGCTTCCGTACATAGTGTCAGTGACTTATGTAATATAATTTTAAATAATAAAGCAGACCTATGCTTTGCTACGGAGGCAGGGCAGACATGGCAAACGCTCTGTCCTGGTGAAAATGTTCCACTGGAAGTTAACCAACAAAAACAGTGGGATATTCCATTGGTACGGGGCGTGCAGAAGGATTTGTTTCATAATCTCCAGAGTGACCTAGATAAGGCACGCCTTCTAGCTGTTTCGACTAAGGAATCTAGTCACTGGTTACACGCTTTACCATCAAGTAATCTCGGCACATTACTTGATGCGGAAAGCTTACTCATTGCCGTAGGAATCCGACTAGGAGCGGCGATTTGTCAACCCCATCAGTGTCCCTGTGGTAGCAGCGTCGGCAAGTTTGGGCTCCACGGACTTTCATGTAAGAAAAGCGCTGGTAGATTTTCACGACACAGTTCTTTGAACGATGTCATCCGAAGGGCTCTTCTCTCTATAAATGTTCCCTCGATTTTAGAGCCTTGTGGAATATTTAGAGACGATGGCATGAGACCCGACGGTATGACATTGGTCCCTTGGGAGAGAGGTAAAGCCCTAGTGTGGGATGCTACTTGCGTAGACACTCTGGCGGTCTCTCATCTCAGGGGTACCTCGTTTAGAGCCGGGGCGGCATCAGAGGCCGCTGAACTGAGTAAGTGACGCAAATATGAGTCTCTGAGAGATGACTACATTTGCTATAGAGACTATCGGTCCGTGGGGTCGACCTGCGGTGAAGTTGCTAAAGGAACTTCATCCGCGGCTGGTCGTTGCTGCTGGTGAAAAGAGGGCTGGTTCTTTTCTCGCTCAAAGGCTAAGTATAATCATTCAGCGGGGAAACGCAGCCAGCGTTCTTGGCACGATACCGCGGGGAGTAGGACTATATGATATTTAAGTTTCTAGTTTTAGTTTTTTTTTTTAATTATTATTATAGTTTTTAGTATTGTATATTTTAATAAACGTATAAATTAATAAACTTAAAGTTTGGTATTCCGTAGCCCTAAAATGGACAATAGCAACAAATCTAGAGCGAATTCACATGTTAAATATTTCATTAGTGCATGCACACACTCATGAAACGATTACGATTTGCTTTTAATTCTCTCCACCTACTTACTCACTTTTCTCTTAATCATTTTTATTACGCAAATAATAACGAGTATTATACCATTTTCTTGGTCTTAACTCCTCACAATTACTTTTGTAAATTAACTACGTTAGCGTTGGAATACGGAATAAATAACGGCCCGTTAAAACTGCCTTGCACCCGTGCACTGTAGCCATTTGCACGAACACTTGCATTCTCTTTATAGAAAATACTAAGAGAAAGTTTTAGTTGGGAAAAACCCGCATATTTGTAACATAAAATCCAGATGCTTAAAACTTCATAAAGGAACCGTTTTATTTCAAACTATGCTTTTGCACGTGTTTTTATTTTATAGGGTAGTGTGACAAACGAGCACACTGTCCACCTGATGGGAAGTGTTTGCTGTGACCCATAGACATCTACATCTATTCTCGTTTGCTAATCAAAATGCAGATGCGTTGTCACCCGTAAGGACTAAGATGGAACGCCTCTTTTCCAGTAAAAAAGGGTCTCCGGTTCCCTACACTCACCATACGAAACACAGCAGTGTTAAACTGCTATTTTACGCTTGTATTCTGTGAGAGCGTGCTCCTTCCCTGGTCGAGCCAACCCATACGTGCTACAACTATACTACTAATATAACTGCAGCATGGCTCTACTACGTAAAAACGTGTTTTGATTTTTTTAATCGTAAACAGCAACAGTTAAATGAAAAATTATGTTTAATATATACAAACGATATACACTTTTTTATACACACACACATATATTTTTCTTATGCTCTAAACATATATGAAAAATAAACGTTTCACATAAGAAACTTTTTTCCAAAAAATAATGGTGACAAACAAGCACACATTCCACCTGATCGTAGTGGATATTGTGACCCATAGACACCAACATCTATACTCAATTAAGAACTTAAATGCTCGCCAAATGACACTGACAGAATAAACAGTAATACGATGCTGTGCCTGTGGCTATGGCAGCAACACTTCTACAAGTCACGGCACGTATGTCTAACGCTGAACAAAACGTGATTTTTTTTTTATAGAATTAGGGTGACAAACGAGCACACATTCCACCTGATGATAAGAACGTGTAGGGGACATGCACGAATTGAATTGCACGAATGCTACTGGAGAGTTAATCAGTGAGTGCGAACGATACGTACGAGCCAATCAGCGTGACTTATGCGCAATAAGCCAATCAGCTCGAATTATGCACAATAACGGTCACCGCTAGACTTACGTGCCGATACTTATACAGTGTTATGCTGTGTTGAATGTCTTTTCGTTGCTGCAACCTAATTTATGTGTGTTTATTTTTCTTTTTGCTTTGTTTGATATTTTAATTTCTTGGTACATCATGTTGTGTGTGCCGAATAAATCATTCATTAATTTATGAGGACTGATTGATTGATGCTTACTATACGAAAGACAGAGAATGCTGTTTTTACTCCTCTTGCTGGTATTCTGTGAGAGTGCTTTTTCCGCGGTCGAGCAGACCCATTCGAACTGCAACCACGATATAGCTGCATCATGGCTCTACCACGTTACAGGCACCACCAAAAACCTATGTGAAAGATCGCCAAGGCTGTATGACCAATGTATAAATGGTTTTAAACACATAAACAAATTATAATTACAGTTGTATGAATAACATAGTTCCACTGTTTCACTTCAGTCAGACGATTGAAATATCAGTCCTAAAATTAATAAAAACTATCATCATCTTCATCATTATCGTCATCATTACAGCCCTTCACAAGTCCACTGCTAAACACAGGCCTCCCCCAAAGAATGCCACATCTTCAATCCATCTACTATAGGACCACTCAACACTTTACCTACCGGTATGAGGCTGCCACTCAAAAACCTTCCTTCCCCATCTATTGTCTATATGTCCGGCCCATTGCCACTTTAGCTTACTAATACGTTGGGCTATGTCGGACACTCTGGTTCTACTGAGGATATCCTCATTTCTAAGCTTATCACGCAGAGAAACCCCAAGCATAGCCCTCTCCATATTTCGCTGAGTGACCTTGAACTTCATCATACAGCCAGCACTGAAGTACCACATCTCAGTTCCACAAGTCATCATTGGCAATACGCACTGATTGTACAGTCTCATTTTCAAGTTTTGAGGTATACCTGACGAGAAGATTTGCTGTAATTTCCCGAACGCTACCAAGCCGAGTTGAATCCGTCAATTGAACTTTCGATCGAAGTTGGACTTACCTGGACGGGCTATTTGTCCCAGGTAAACATACTGCTCAACATATTTCACTGTTAGCCGTATGAAGAAACTTAGGGTCTGCGCTCACAGATGGCACGGCATGGCATCCCGAGGCATGCCAAACAAGTTAAGAAGATGAGTCGCTGAGAATGCCACCGCAACGGGCTAGATTCAACCTTGTTTCAATTACTTAGCAGTCACTTTCCTTTAACAACACAAAGTAACTTATGCGTTTTCAGCGGCGTGCCGCGGCATATACCATGTAATGCCGTTGCACTTCGCGGTGTTGTGAGACGTTTCGGTCTATTCATATTGAAATAAAGGAATTTTAGTGCTAATATCTTTAAAATAAGGTCAAAATTTTTTTGTCCACGAAAAAAATCCTTTAACACGACGTGCTATGTAGTGCCGTCTGTGAGTGCAGACCCTTATTATCACCCAGCGAGATATTAAAATGGCTTAGACTTCCTTTGCGTTATAAAATCCGTTTTCTGCCGACTTGCAAAGGAGACGGACCTCAATTCGAGTGTATGTTTTTTTGTGTGTGTTACCTCATAACTTTGTACTGGGGGAACCGATTTCGATGATTCTTTTTTAAATGAACGCTGATAGTTCTCTTATGGTCCCATATGAATTTGATCAAGGTCAGACCAATGGTTATTGAGTTATTCTTAAATAACTTATATTGAAATCGCTTATATTGAAGTCGGCTGTACAAAATTTTTAATTTTAAATTATTATAATATCAACAGATAATTTGAAATTAAAAATTTTGTACAGCTGACTTCAAAATCAGTTATTTAAGAATAACTGAAAAACTATTGGTCTGACCTTGATCAAATTCATATGTGGCCACACGAGAACTATCAGCTTTCATATAAAGAAAGAATCATCGAAATCGGTTTAACCAGTACAAAGTTATGAGGTAACACACATAAAAAAAACATACACTCGAATTGAGTACCGTCTCCTTTTTGGAAGTCGGCAGAAAAACGAATATAACTGGTTAACTGACATAGCCTTTCTGATCAGTAGAAAAAAGTTGAAATTGGCATAGCCGTATGGCACAATGAAGTAAAAATCGATGGAGTATGGATACTCGTAATAATAATATACAATATTTCTTTAAATGAAGGACTTAAAACAAAAAAATATCAAACAATCCTACTCCTCACGCTATAGTGCCAGGATCACTATAGCTTGAGGAGTAGCACTAGCTGTGTTTCTTCGCTGAAATATAATTCCAATGATACGCCGTTATATTTTGTAGATGCGATTGCGATGAAATGAGATAGATTCCCTTCGAAAACAATTAATTTGTATATTTAGTATTACTAATGTCAAACATTCATTAAAGTATTGTTTTTTAATGGTAGAGCCAAGCTGCAGTTATATTTTGACTGTATCGCGAATGGGTAGTCTCGACCTGGTAATGACCACGCTCTCACAGAATAGAAGCATTAAATAGCAGTATAAAACTGATGCATATCGTATGGTGAGTGTAGAGAACCGGAGACCTCTTTTAGTGAAAACGTAGCATTCTATCTAGTATTTAGCAGCGATAACGCATCTGCATTTTGATTCCTAATCGAGCATAGATATATATCTCCATAGGCCACAGCATCCACTTAACATCAGGTGTACTGTATGCTCGTTTTTCACTCTTATTATATAATAAATATATATTTCGATGCAGAAGAACATAAAAATTTGTATATACCATTTTTATCGATTTTTTAATATATAATATTCTGACTAAAATAAATTTCACAACTTAAGTAGTACTGCTTAAAAAATATGACCAGTACTTAACTGTTTTCTCGCTAACTATCTTCAAGTTATAAATTTATCTCGACGAAGGAGATAGAAACGGGCGTAATAAAGTAGTTCGAATAATTGTTGCCGGTACAGGTCGTTAGAAAACGGATTCCCAGACCAGGCTATCGTAGGAACTAACATTTTATTTTATGAAATAGCAAACTTTTTTAATTTAAGATATATGAATCCTCACAACATATTTTTTATGCTTAAGAGTATCTGAGTGTATCAAATGAGCGTGTATTAACTCACTAAAACTCTCTACGGAGGCTCGGAAACTTATTCTCCGCTTAACTTTTTTAAATTTATTTAGGGAACCACATACATGTTTACAATATATCTTATGCTAAAGCTTATGTTCTAAATTACAATTTCTTACTTATTACAAACTCAACGATGATGGTCACACATAGAGTATAAAATATAGAATAATTATGTGGGGGACCTAATTTTGTAACAAAAGTACCTTAATTACCAAAATATTATTTTAACATGTAACAGGTTAGAGTTTTGTGTTGGTGTGTCAGCATGTGTGCGCGCCCACGCGCGCTCGCGCTCGTGTGTTTGTGTTTCTATGCATGCACATATACAGTAATTGGTTAGATAATTTATAGTTAGTTAAGTAGTTACGCGGCATCTTTTGTTTTTCAGTGGTAGAGCCACGCGGCATCTTTTGCTGTCGCACGGATGGGCCGGCTCAAACCGGGGTGGTACCACGACCTCACAGAATACCAGCGTGAAGTAGAGATTTTTACCTCTGCGTTTCGCTTGGTGAGTGCAGGTGGCCGGAGGCCCTTTTTACTGGAAATGAGGCATTCTATCTTAGTCCTCACGGGTGACAACGCATCTGCATTTTGATTCGCAAACGAGGATAGCTACATCTATCCTCGTTGTCCTATGTCTATGGGCCGCAGCAACTACTTACCATCAGGTGGACTGTGTGCTCGTTTGTCACCGTTATACTATAAAAAAAAAAGTTAATGTGTTCAAGACTTTAAAAGAGATATTAAGTGTTTAACAGCAAGTTAACTAACTGTCTATTGTATGATCTGGTACTGCAAGAAAATAAATCTACTGAATTCGAATCGATGTTCACAAATTAACTTTATCTTCAAAATTCTTTAACTAGGCATGGTAATCACGGTAATAATTTTCTTCTAGCGTTCCCCATGTTTATATTGCACAGTAAAACGGACAAACATCCATACCGCGAACGATAATCATTAAATTTTTTAGGTCGGAAGCGTACAAACCATAGCTAAATAGGATAAGTATTAAACATTTATTTAAATTATTTACTTTCTATTGAATCTATTCAAATAAAAAAAAACTAAAATTTCTAAGAATATTGAAGAAAACCTGAACGTATTACTTCAGTCAATAGTGAGAATTTTTATCGTCAGTGAATTCATCTCTGGCTTATCGCTGGAGCAAGGTCATGTATTCAGAACGTGACTAATTTACTGAACAATAATACTACAATATATTTTTTAAATATTTTTATATATATTTTTAATCAATTATTTTTCGGGTTTTTTGATTAAGAAGTATTCAAGTTGGTAGAGCAAGTAGATGAGTTTGTGTATTTGGGATGTGTGTTTAGCAGGGATGGTAGATATTATAAGGATATAGAACGACGAGTGAATGCAGAACATAGAGTGAATGAGGCTCTACACTCTATTGTGAAAAGTCAGAATGTATCCAAAAAGGCACGTATGGCAATTCACAATGCTGTGTTAGTACCTACTTTAATGTATGGTAGTGAAAGTTGGGTGTGGCAGAAGAAGCACGAGAGTAGAATAAATGCTGTAGAAATGCGGTCATTAAGGAGTATGTTAGGGATGAATCTGAATGACAGAGTGAGAAATTGCTTAATAAGAGAAGAATGTGGTTTGCAAGATGATGTTGTGACCAGGATTAAAAAAGGAATGCTTCGGTGGTTTGGTCATGTAGAAAGAATGAATGAGAAAAGAGTGACAAAGCAAATTTATGTTGCAGAGGTGAACGGCAGAGTCGGGAAGGGTCGCCCTAGGCGAAAGTTTATCGTTCGAATTGGCGATATATTGAAAATGGGCCAAATCAAGAATACCTTTAACAGTGGTGGAGCCACGCGGCGGCTTTTGCTGTCGCACGGATGGGCCGGCTCGAACCACGACATCACAGAAAACCAGCGTGAAGTAGAGGTTTACCTCTGCGTTTCGCTTGGTGAGTGCAGGTGGCCGGAGGCCCTTTTTACTGGAAATGAGGCATTCCATCTTAGTCCTCACGGGTGACAACGCATCTGCATTTTGATTCGCAAACGAGGATAGATGTAGATGTCTATGGGCCGCAGCAACCACTTCCCATCAGGTGGACTGTGTGCTCGCTTGTAACCCTTATTCTATAAAAAAAAACAATAAGAAGTATTATGTTTCCAGCCAAATTTTACCAATTGGAAATGATCTGCCTATACTCGGTATCTATGAGTAAACCGACGGCAGAACAATTGTGAAGAGATACCAGCTGAGATCTCGGACCAGTCACAAGTAAATTTAGACTGAAATAGAAGACGGGGTAGAGCGTAAGAACCCCTCATTTCTGACAGTCTTCAGATAGGACGATACCAATTTTGTGGGACGCCAAGCCACCACAACACAAGTATGTACTCGTATATTTACCTCTAAAAGTACTCACCCTTACCTGCTCATCAAGTTGTATTTAATTTAATGTACTCGTACTACCACCTTTATTTATTAGGAGTTGAAACTTCTTTGGGTGATTCATTTAATCCAATGGCAAAGCAGCCGCAAAGTAGGCTTCGTGCATGGAGTATCTCAGCCACATTTAGGCTGATGTTGCAAAAGCTCGGACTCGGTGAACGGCATTTTAATAGGGTTACTGGTAATTTCATTACTTGGAAACTAATCTTGTCAATCTCAAGCATAAGCGCAAAGTTGCTTCTCGGTATTTTACAGAATATATCCCGGAAAATGTACGCAGAAATTACATGACTTAATTCCTCTCTCCCCCTTCCACCATAGGATAACCAGACGCTCGGTGGATATCCACTCCTTTGTTGTCAACATTCCACGCGTTCAAACTAAATGGTTTGCTTCACCTCTCGTAATGAGTAGGTACAGTAAATGAGTAAAATAGTTTGCCAGTATCTGTCTTTTCCTCCGAATATTACGTGCAAAATATGAATATGCATTTCTAATGCTAATGAAGTGTGATCTACCACTTACAACCAAGAGGGTTTATAGGTGAAGGATGACAAACGAGCACACTGTCCAGCTGATGGTAAGTAGTTGCTGTGGCACACTGGCACATAGACAACTACATCCATCCTCAACTCCAAATCTATATGCAGATGCTATGTCACCCTCACGGGTGACATAGCATCTGCATTTAGACAAGACATTCTATCTTAGTCCTCACGGACTAAGATAGAATGTCTCGTTTCCAGTAAAAGGGGTCTCTGGTCCTCTACACTCACCACACAAAATACAGCAGCACTATGCTGCTATTTTACGCTGGTATTCTGTGATATTGTGGTTCGACCTCGGTCGAGCCGACCTATTCGTACTACAACTATACTGCTGATATAGCTGCAGCATGGCTCTACCAAGTATAAAGGTTGTTGTTCAAGTGCTGGTTTATATTACTTAACCCTTTCGCTGTTCCGTGCACTACATATAGGTCATTGTTATTGTCTTACTATTGTGTCTGAAAACCGGACAGTGAAAATGTTAAATAAAAAGTTTATAAAAAAAGTTTAGTTATGCCAATGAAAGGGAAGTAATATACAAGTTCTCATTTTAGTCGGCATATATGGGCAGGTTCCGGGCTAAGGTAAGATATTTTCTTTTAGGAAAATTCTGTAAATTATTGTTTAGACTTGTAATTTTAAATATATTGAGTCATTTTAATGCAATCACTTGCGTAATAAAAATCAGTTAATTGACAACGCTTTAAAATTTTGTAAAAAATCGTGTAGTGGCGGTGTAAGAATATTCACCTCGAACCTGGTCGAGCCCCGACGATTCGACAAAAAATGAGATTGACTTCATAATGACGACCAGCCTACAACTGTTTAGTGATGTTTCAGTGATCGCGTGGGTGAAAACCGGCAGCGATCACCAAATGGTGAGAGGCACACTGATCATAACCGTTAAGTTGGAGAGGTCACGTCTAATCAAGTCAACGCTCCGATCCCTCGAGCTCTAATCCACAGTCCCAAAAACTTTCAGATGAAGCTACAAAACCATTTTCAGTGCCTAGAAGATTGCAATACAGTGGGCGACATGAATGAAAAGCTAGTGTAAACTGTCCATGCGGTCGGAGCTAAGTTCTGCAAACCCGCCGCAGAAGAACACAAAAGCTCTCTGATTACACTCTTAATCTCATGGCTGTTAGACAGGAAATGAAACTGCAGCCTCCAATAGATTTGACAACATACAAGCAACTGAACAGACAGATTTCCAAATGCATGCAGCGCGACTTACCCAACTTTAATACTGCTCGTATTGAAGAAGCGATTGAGCGGAACCACGGCTCAAAAGTATTTGCTAGAGATCTCTCTACCAGAAAGAGCCAACTGTCAAAGCTGAAGACCGAGTATGGCAGCGTCGTTTCCGGGACACCTGAGGTTTTGAGTGAGATTGAGAAGTTCTATGGCCAGCTGTACACATTGTCGTTGAAGCCACACGCAAGTGTGAGTAATGATCCAAGAGCAAGTCTTATCTGACACTATTCTGATGATATTCCAGTCTGAGCAACAGTAGAATTGCTCTCCGGCATCTTAAAAACGGCAAGGGCCCAGGCGAGGATGTTTCTGAGTTTCAGAAAGCGGGTGGAAAACCAGTACTTGAAGTCCTTCAGAAACTCTTTAATTCCGTCCTCCATGGTGGCACTACACCGGAGGCGTGGAGCAGAAGTGCGGTGGTCTTGTTTTCCAAGAAAAGCCACAACGCTGCCTTGAAGAACTTCAGACCGATTTCATTTCTGAGCTACAGAGCCAGAGTACGAAACCTATCCAACTGCAAAGAAGTGTAAGATGGGGTGACGTTATATCCCCGAAACTCTTTACCGCTACATTACAAGACGTTTTCAAGCTTCTGCACTGGAAAGTATACGGTATTAACATCAACGGCGAGTACATCACTCACCTTTGATTTGCCTACGATATAGTCCTTATGGAAGAATTGCTGACCTCAATAGTGCATCCCAACGGATAGGTCTTAAGATGAACATAGACAAAACTAAGATCGTGTATAACGTCCATGTCACATCTACGCCGGTAGTTGTTGGGAGCACTCAGCTCTAAATTGTTGACGAGTATGTTAATTTGAGACAAATAGACCGACTAGGTAAGTCCAACTTCGACCGAGAGGTAAATCGGCGGATTCAAATCGGGGGCGCAGCGTTCGGAAAATTACAGCACATATTCTCGTCAGGTACACTTCCAAACTTGAAAACGAGACTGTACAACCAGTGCATGTTGCCAGTGATGACCTATGGAACTGAGACAGACAGTTGTCCTTCACTGCTGGCCGGATGAGGAAGCTCAAGGTCGCTCAGCGAGTTATGGAGAGGGCTATGTTCGGAGTTTCTTTGCGTGATAAACTTAGAAATAAGGATATCCGCAGTAGAACCAGAGTGACCGACATAGCCCAACGGATTAGTAAGCTAAAGTGGCAATGGGCCGGCCATATAGCTCGAATAATCGATAACCGATGGGGGAAAAAGGTTCTCGAGTGGCAGCCTCGTACCGGCGGACGAAGTGTAGGGCTTACCCCCACTAGATGAAGTGACAACCTGGTAAGACATGCCAGAAGTCGATGGATGCAGGTGCAGGTATATATATATATATATATATATATATATATATATATATATATATATATATATATGAGATCGTACCAGATCACCCTATCCATCTGCCCGGATAGTCTTCATCGAGATATTGTGTCACGGAGCGGGCATTGTGAGCTGGACAGCCATCTTGCTCACACCATATCTCTCTGTAAATACTTAGTGGCACGTCTTCAAGTAAATTAGGTAAATGATTTTGTAAAAAATCTAAATAAATTTCAGCATTCAAGACCTCTGGCAACTCAAAAGGTCCTATAACTCGTCCGTTTTAAATTCCTGTACACATGTTTATTTTAAAACGATATTGAAATCTATCTTGTCTCATTAAATTCGGCTTCTCTACGTGCCACTCGTGTAAGTTATGTGGGTTCATGTAACAGTCTTTTTTAAATGTCGATTCATCCGTCCACAAACATTTTTCTAAGAATCGCAGGTCTTCGCAGTATCTTTGTAGCATCGTTTGGCAAAACGCAACCCGACGTTGACAATCTTGAGGTAGCGGGGTTTGTACTCTCTGTGCATAGTACGGATATAACAAATTTTTTTGTAAAATTCGGTGAGCTGTACTTTGGGTGCTCCTGTGCTTTCTTGAATTGCTCGTACCGAAATACTTGGATCTTCTTTAACTGGTTGTAGTACTATGTCCTCGTAAGGTAATGAACTTCTTCCTTCACAATGTACTTGGTTTGGAAGTCTGCCTTCAGTAAAGAGTAGACGGTGCACATTTGTAAAAACTCGATGATCTGGATAGCGATCAGCATTTTGGTATCTCTCGTGATATAGTTTAGCCGCAGCGCTAGCATTGTCTCTGCATTCCCCATAAATGTATTGCATGTTTGCATATTCATGTATGGTGGTAGACATTTTGCACTACACAATCACACTATAGTCCAGGAGAAAGCCAAGGTTGTCGTTAAAAGATCGAATTTGTCCAAATGCAAATCACAAGCAAACAAGTCCTTATTCGAAAGCAAAAGCCGAAGCAAAAATTCGGTAAGAACGAAATAACACAAACTAATACGGAAAGATGCGTAGAAAACGAAGGAACGTAACATAATGATCTACATTGCGCACTCGAAAAATGGCGTCACTATCTGTCTCGCTCGTACCTCATAAAATGACTTTCTTGGTATTTGACACATCAGCGTCACTATCTATCTCACTCACCCATTAGCATCTGAATCGAAAGCGTCACTATCTGTCTCACTCACCCATTAGCATCTGAATCGAAAGCGTCACTATCTGTCTCACTCACCCATTAGCATCTGAATCGAAAGCGTCACTATCTGTCTCACTCACCCATTAGCATCAGAATCGAAAGCGTCACTATCTGTCTCACTCACACTTCATGGAATGATACTTCCTCTCGCTAAAATAAATGTAACATTTTCTTCTACGTTGGAGCAGTTAGCTAGGAATTAAAAATAACAGGTTACACAAGCACTATTCAAAATTACAAAAAAAAATCACATCATAGAATGTACATTTTTCAACAAAAAAAAAAGAAATTACTGTAATTTAAAAAATACATGACTATTTTTTTTATATTTTGCTGGTAACTATTATGATTTGTCCTATCACCCGATTCCGGCTTGACGTCGACTTTTGGGACACGCTGTATATTTTTTTTTATAGGATAAGGGTGACAAACGAGCACACAGTCCACCTGATGGTAAGTGGTTGCTGCGGCCCATAGACATCTACATCTATCCTCGTTTGCGAATCAAAATGCAGATGCGTTGTCACCCGTGAGGACTAAGTTGGAATGCCTCATTTCCAGTAAAAAGGGCCTCCGGCCACCTGCACTCACCAAGCGAAACGCAGAGGTAAACCTCTACTTCACGCTGGTATTCTGTGAGGTCGTGGTACTACCCCGGTTCGAGCCGGCCCATCCGTGCGACAGCAAAAGCTGCCGCGTGGCTCTACCACTGTTAAAAATTTAAGAAAATTAAAAAAAATAATAATTTAAGTTAAACATTTAAGATTTTAAAAACCATTTATATAAACATATCTCACAAAGTATCCAGGCTATCTACGACAAAATAACAAATATATATTATATTTCTGATGAAAGCTGATCGGTTTCAATTTAAATGATTACAAAGTTCAACATTCAGGTCATAGTGAATGTCAATTATGTATTCCAAGAACACCGCGCTAAAGATAGCGTTATTTGTAAAGATTACAAGTTTTTGTCGTGGATTCGGGCACAATCAAATATTTGTTTAATGTGATAAGCATCGCAATTTAATTGCTATCCGATGTAGGCAGCTAATAATGCGTAATTCTTCAAGTGGTAAGTAATGTTTAGGACGACCAGCATAAATAGGTCAGCTCGGCCGGAGAAGAACTACACACGCACCATATCATCGTAAAATGTCAGCATCATGCTGACTGTGCTTCCTAAGCTGACTGACGAAAACCTGATTGTTTCTTATATATGGTTAGGTTAGTACTTACTATCAGATGAACTGTGTGCTCGTTTTTAAACTTACTCGTATAAAAATCTGGTGCTGGTGCTACTATTAACTGCTACTGCTGCTCCAGTAGTCGTAAGTGGCGATAGACGAAAATAGGAGATGAGAAACAGCATCTTCTACACTGCAACTCAAAAATAATACTAAAAAAACCGGCCAAGTGCGAGTCGGACTCGCGCACTGAGGGTTCCGAACAAATCCGTAGGTATATAAGTTCAAAATTATTAAAAATATTTTTATTATATGATGTAACTAAAAATTTATGCGTTTCGCAATTTTTCCTTTATCTGTGCTTTAATACGTTGCTTCGTACCAAATTTTAAGATTCTAAGTTTACGGGAAGTACCCTGTAGGTTTTGATTCCCTTGCGGATGTCGAAAATTTTCGGCATAAACGGCTGTATCTTTTGATTGCGTTGGCTTAGAAGTTTCATTTTTTCACAGCTCCAAGGGACAGTAGATTTGAGTATTTGGTATGAATTTCAGCTTGATACCTCCACGCGTTCCTGAGAAAAGGGGTCTTGACAGACAGACAGACAGACGGACAACAAAGTGATCCTATAAGGGTTCCGTTTTTTCTTTTTGAGGTACGGAACCCTAAAAACCGCGGTTTTTGAACTGCCTGCCAAGTGTGGCAGCTATAAGGCAATCTGTGGGGGAGGCCTATGTTCAGCAGCGGATTTTGAATGAGTTGTTATGAATAATTTCGGATATACTAATATCGTGTTCGGTAATTTTTAAAAATGCAGTCGAACTGATAACCTCCTTTTTTCAAGGCAGTTTATATTAACGACAAACAGACGAGTTGATTTCCACATATATATAGATTTACAATAATGTTTTGCATTTATAAATATCTTTTGTTTACAATTCTGGAGTAAGAGTTCTGTCTCTTGATTAACAAAGACAAACTTGCGGGCAGTATTGTTGAAAGAGGACAGAAGTTTAAAATGATTCGATTATTTGTGTTCTTTACTCTATTTGTTTTGGTAAGTGGCGGTGCGAAAAGGTAAATTGTGTTTTTTTACTTTTGTTTTTTACGTTCTGTATCGTTAATAGCAGCATAATGAAATTAATAAAGTATTATTGTTGATTATTAACACGAAATTTCAATACTTGTTTATACTTAATTAAATAGCAGTCAGGTATGTTTATTAAGGATTTTAAGTTTATTATTATTGTTTCTAATTTATCTAAAGTGTATTTATCAACACCTATAAAAGTATAATTTTTAGTTAGTACAAAATAAATTGTAATATATGGTTTTATTAGTCCTTTTGTATTTATGTGATTTTGCATTTGCTTAAATTTCAGGCGACGGACGCTAATGCCCTTACTAGAGAGCGAAGCAGAGGAGCAACTCTTGTAAGTGCAAGTTTAATTTTTTTAAAAATAACACAACATAAATTCTCACGCATGTCATCCAGAGGGGTAGGGTAGTTCGAATTCCTTCTTGCATGTGTCAAGCTTATCTCTTTATCTTCGCCTAGGACTCGTTATCAAATAAAAAGTAAATATGAATGTAACCGAAAAATAAAATAAATATTTATGACATTGGTAGAAAACGCAAATTACCCTCTGACCTGCTTTTTGTGAAGTGAAACTTCTTTATCGACGTAGTGGAGAAATTCAGGACGGCATAAAAAAAGAACGTCACGTTTTCTTGCAACAAATTACCGCCGGGGCTGCGTGAATATACTGCTATTTAGTTTACTTATGTAAAATATAAAATATAAGAA
The DNA here is from genome assembly GCA_033319125.1 of Parnassius glacialis. Lineage (NCBI taxonomy): Eukaryota > Metazoa > Arthropoda > Insecta > Lepidoptera > Papilionidae > Parnassius > Parnassius glacialis. The sequence continues at coordinate 10,499,539 of JAVANC010000009.1, forward strand.
GAATAATATGTCTTAAGGAAGTTTCACTTCGTACGTGTGTACATAATTACACGCACATTTTTTTTAAAGTTCCACTGAACAATCAATAGTTATTTTTCGAATGGACATGGGAAGGTGAAGTCAATTTAGTAGATTTATATTGATTTATAATTATATACATATAGTATATTATAGTATAGTAGTGCCGTGTAGTGGCGGTCAAGAATATCCACTACCCCATATCCTCCCGTGGGTGTCGTAAAAGGCGACAAAGGGAAACAGGCAGGAGATGGGCAACAGCATCTTCCTGGTAATAGCCAAATTTCAAAAAAAAACTGCGGTTGCCAACCCGCTCGCCAAGCGTGGCAACTATGGCAAATACCCCCCAATGACTAAAGCAACAAACAGACGGCACCCAGTCCCCGGCGGCCCCGCTATTCCTGGCTACGGTGGCGACCATGGTAACGGCGGGGAAGGGGGTGCTAAGAATCTCCGGTGGAGGTTCGGTTGCCACCTTAGACGACTCGACCTGGCAACGTACAACGCACGCACCCTGAGGACTGACGAGAAGATCGTGGAGCTGGTAGAAGAGATAGACAAGTTGCGCTGGCATATTATAGGATTATCTGAAGTCCGAAGAGAGGGGGAGGACACGGTAATCCTCGAATCCGGCAACTTGCTCTATCACCGGGAGGGCGACCATCTGTCCCAAGGAGGTGTCGGATTTATCGTTCACAAGTCTCTCGTTAACAACGTTGTAAAGATCGGGAGTGTGTCGACGAGGGTTGCGCACCTTATACTCAGAATCACCAAACGGTATTCGCTGAAGGTCATACAGGTTTACGCACCAACCTCGGCACACCCCGATGAGGAGGTGGAGGAAATGTATGAGGATATCTCTAGAGCCATGCATTCCTCCAAAACCCAATATACGGTGTTAATGGGAGACTTCAATGCAAAACTAGGCACAAGAGAGAACGGTGAGCTGAAAGTAGGGAAATTTGGAATAGGGCAACGGAACCCAAGGTGCCAGCAGCTGGCCGACTTCATGGAGAAAGAGGGACTCTTTATGATGAACTCTTTCTTCAAGAAGCGGCCTCACAGGAAGTGGACCTGGTCGAGCCCCGACGGTTCGACAAAAAATGAGATTGACTTCATTATGACGACCAGACGACAACTGTTCAGTGATGTCTCAGTGATCGCCAGGGTGAAAACCGGCAGCGATCACCGAATGGTGAGAGGCACACTGAACCTAAATGTTAAGTTGGAGAGGTCTCGTCTGATGAAGTCAACGGTCCGTCCCCCTCGTGCTCTGATCCAAAGTCCCGAAACCTTTCAGCTCGAGTTACAAAACCGTTTTCAGTGCCTAGAAGACTGCAATGAAGTGGACGATATGAATGACAAGCTCGTGGAAACTGTCCATGCGGTCGGAGCTAAGTTCTGCAAGACCCGCCGCGGAAGAACACAAAAACTTTCCGATCACACTCTTAATCTCATGGCTGTTAGACGGGAGATGAAGCTACATTCTGCAACAGATTTGACAGCATACAGGCAACTGAACAGACAGATCTCCAAATGCATGCGGCGGAACTTACGCAACTTCAATACAGCTCGTATTGAAGAAGCGATCGAGTGGAACCAAGGCTCCAAAGTCTTTGCCAGAGATCTGTCTACCAGAAAGAGCCAACTGTCAAAGCTGAAGACCGAGTGTGGCAGCATCGTTTCCGGGGCACCTGAGATTTTGAGTGAGATTGAGAGGTTCTATGGGCAGCTGTACACGTCATCGTTGGAGCCACACGCAAGTGTGAGTAACGATCCAAGAGCGAGTCTTGTCCGACACTATTCCGAAGATATCCCGAATCACCAAACGGAATTCGCTGAAGGTCATACAGGTTTACGCACCAACCTCGGTACACCCCGATGAGGAGGTGGAGGAAATGTATGAGGATATCTCTAGAGCCATGCATTCCTCCAAAACCCACTATACGGTGTTAATGGGAGACTTCAACGCAAAACGAGGCACAAGAGAGAATGGTGAGCTGAAAGTAGGGAAATTTGGAATAGGGCAACGGAACCAAAGGGGCCAGCAGCTGGCAGAGTTCATGGAGAAAGAGGAACTCTTTATGATGAACTCTTTCTTCCAGAAGCGGCCCCACAGAAAGTGGACCTGGTCGAGCCCCGACGGTTCGACAAAAATGAGATTGACTTCATTATGACGACCAGACGACAACTGTTCAGTGATGTTTCAGTGATCGCAAGGGTGAAAACCGGCAGCAATCACCAAATGGTAACAGGCACACTAAACCTAAACGTTAAGTTGGAGAGGACACGTCTAATGAAGTCAATGCTCCGTCTCCCTCGTGCTCTACTCCAAAGTCCCGAAATCTTTTAACTTGAGCTACGCAACCGTTTTCAGTGCCTAGAAGATTGCAATGCAGTGGACGATATGAATGACAAGCTCGTGAAAACTGTCCATGCGGTCGGAGCTAAGTTTAGCAAGACCCGCTGCAGAAGAACACAAAAACTCTCCAATCACACTCTTAATCTCATGGCTGTTAGACGGGATATGAAGCTGAAGACTGCAGCAGAGACACAACAGATTTGACAGCATACAGGCAACTGTACGGACAGATCTCCAAATGCATGCGGCGGGACTTACGCAACTTTAATACTGCTCTTATTGAAGAAACGATCGAGCGGAATCAGGGCTCCAAAGTCTTTGCTAGAGATCTGTCTGCCTGAAAGAGCCAACTGTCGAAGTTGAAGTCCGAGTGTGGCAGCGACGTTACCGGGACACCTGAGATTTTGAGTGAGATTGAGAGGTTCTATGGGCAGCTGTACACATCATCGATGGAGCCACACGTGTGAGTAACGATCCAAGAGCGAGTCTTATCCGACACTATTCCGATGATATCCCGGACGTCAGTCTGAGCGAGATTAGAATGGCTCTCCAGCATCTTAAAAACGGCAAGGCCCCAGGCGAGGATGGAATTACAGCGGAGCTTCTGAAAGCGGGTGGAAGACCGGTACTTGAAGTCCTTCAGAAGCTCTTTAATTCCGTCCTCCATGGTGGCATTACACCGGAGGCGTGGAGCAGAAGTGCGGTGGTCTTGTTCTTCACGAAAGGTGACAACGCTCTCTTGAAGAACTACAGACCGATTTCCTCTTCACCGCTGCATTGGAAGACGTTTTCAAGCTTCTGGACTGGAAAGGATACGGTATTAACATCAATGGCGAGTACATCACTCACCTTCGATTTGTCGACGATATAGTCCTTATGGCAAAATCGCTGGAGGACCTAAGCACTATGCTCAATGACCTCAATAGTGTCTCCCAACGGATAGGTCTTAAGATGAACATGGACAAAACAAAGATTATGTTTAATGTCCATGTCACACCTATGCCGGTAGTTGTTGGGAACACTAAGCTCGAAGTTGTTGACGAGTATGTTTACCTGGGACAAATAGTCCGACTAGGTAAGTCCAACTTCGACCGAGAGGTCAATCGACGGATTCAACTCGGCTGGGCAGCGTTCGGGAAGCTACGACACATCTTCTCGTCAGACATACCTCAAAACCTTAAAACGAAATTGTACAACCAGTGCGTGTTGCCAGTGATGACTTACGGAACTGAGACGTGGTACTTCACTGCTGGCCGTATGAGGAAGCTCAAGGTCGCTCAGCGAGCTATGGAGAGGGCTATGCTCGGAGTTTCTCTTCGTGATAAACTTAGGAATGAGGATATCCGCAGTAGAACCAGAGTAACCGACGTAGCCCAACGGATTAGTAAGCTGAAGTGGCAGTGGGCCGGCCATATAGCTCGAAGAACCGACAACCGATGGGGAAGAAAGGTTCTCGAGTGGCAGCCTCGTACCGGTAGGCGAAGTGTAGGGCGTCCCCCCACGAGATGGAGTGACGACCTGGTAAGACATGCAGGAAGTCGATGGATGCAGGTGGCTCAGGACCGTGCTTTGTGGCATTCTTTGGGGGAGGCCTATGTTCAGCAGTGGACTTGTGAAGGGCTGTAATGATGACATATAGTATGCATTATCGGCAATGATAAATATTTTGCAATGTCGATAAGAAGTAAGCACACAGTTCACCTGATGGAAAATGGATGCATCGGCCAACAGACACCTAGCTATATCTATTATTCGCTGTACCTTGGAGAGTGTTTGTCACAATTTACAACCTTCAATTGTAATTTCAAATATGACCTGCATGTCATATTTTTGTTTATTTAATATAGTAGTAAAAAAATCTCCATTACCATTTCATCTAATGTTAAGTGACCTCTGCATGTCATTTTACAACTGTATGTCTTATAATTGCCTGTAATGTCTTATAATGCTTGTATTTATAGGTACTGGCTTACATTTTATTAACAGAAATAACTTAATAAGTGGTGTCTACCGGATCGGAGAAAATACATCTCTTTATCTAAGTTACTACAGTATTTTTGATGTGAATCATCTACAACGGCGGGTCAGACCAAATGTAGGAGTGGCCACGCGTCGTCACGGCATGCGTCGCCACGCTAAATGATAGTATGTATGTATGTATGAAGTATGTATGTAGTAGTCAGGGATTGAATACCGGTACCAATTTCGGTTCTGGTTCTTCATTTAGGTTCTTATAAAGGTTCCTCTTTTCTGTACGGTTCCAGTTCCGGTATCGGTTCCGGTTCGGGTTCCGAGGTAACGGTTCTAAATACCGGTTCCGAGAACCTATAATCAAATTTCTCGAAATCCGTAGATTGGTATAAAAAATTCTGTACAATTCCGTAGATGCTATTTCAAAATATCCGTTCCGTTGAGGATCGACAATATTTGTTTTTGAACTTAGTTGATGAATTCATTCTGTCATGGAAAATTCTTGTTGTAAGTTTAAATGTAGTATAACATCGAATCAGCTATACGTGTAAGAAAAATAAACCATAAAAAATTGATTATAATTAAATGTTTTTTTTTTAATTAAATAATATTCAGTAAACAACAAATAAAGTAACTATACACACTTTAATATTTGTGGATTGTTATACTAAAAAAATACGTTAATAATAATAATAATAATAAGCCTTTTATTTCATGCTAAAAATGAGATACATACATAGTTTATAGTTTAACGAAAAAAGCAAAAAGAAAAAAATGTTTAAATCTGGATAGTAATATATAAGTTTCTTTGCATGAACCCCTCCTCAAGTGAAGGTGAAGGCCTCCTCTAAAGAATTCCATGTGTCTCTATCTTGAACTATTTGCGGCCAGCAGATACCAGCTGTTTTTATCAAATCGTCTGCCCATCTCGTGTGGGGTCTGCCTTTAAGACGTTTGCCGAATTGGACCCTTCCACGTTGTTACTCTGGTGGTCCATCTCTCGTCCTTTAGTCTCGCTACGTGTCCAGCCCACTTCCATTTTAGTCTTTTAGCGTAGGTTAGAGCATCCGTCGCTTTGGTGGTTTCTCTAATTTTTGTGTGACGAACTTTTTGAATCTTTTTAATGTTGAGCATACTTCGTTCTATTCCGCGTTGGCAGGTCGTGATTTTTCTTTTTAATTTAGATGTATATTTCCAAGTTTGACATGCGTAGGTTAGACAAGGTAGGAGGCATGACATCATGACTTTTGTTTTGATATTTGTTGACATGTTACTTTTGAATATATCTTTTAAGGACCAGTACTTGTTCCAAGTATTTTGTTCTCTTCGTTCTACTTCTAGTTCATTATGTTTTCTGTTGAAGCCAATTTGTTTTCCAAGGTATATGTATTTCTCTGTATATTTCAAAGATTCATTGTCCACTGATATTCTTCTCTGTATACTATTTGTCATGACCATTGTTTTCGAAAGATTAATTTCTAGTCCTACCTGCTTGCTAGCTGTGTTTAGTGAATCGATCATGTTTTGTAATTGTGTGCTAGATTGTGACAGCAAAACTAAGTCATCTGCGAAGCGTAGGTGGGATAAATAGTTGCCATTGATGTTTAATCCTGTCTTTTTCCAGTTGAATCTTTTTATTATTGACTCTAGGATAGATATAAATAATTTTGGAGACAGCGGGTCGCCTTGTTTTACGCCTCTTCCGATGGAGAACGTAGGACCAGTTGATTCTAGTTTTATTTTTGCTGTGCTACCTTTGTAAATATTTTTGATTATATCTATATACTCTTGTTCAACTTTTTGAGCTTGCAGGGCGGTCCATATGCTTGAATGTGACACGGTATCAAAAGCTTTTTTGTAATCGATATATGCGATGTAGAGCGTTCTTTGCTGTTCTTGGTATTTTTCCATTATTTGTTCTAGAGTATGTATATGATCGATCGTTGAAAAGCCTTTGCGAAAGCCTGCTTGTTCTATTGGTTGGTTTGCTTCTATTGTGACACTTATTCTTTTGTTAATTATGGAGGAAAACAGTTTGTAGATACATGAGAGTAAGCTTATAGGCCTGTAATTTGTGATATCTTTTGAGTCCCCTTTTTTATAAATTAAAATTATTTCTGACTCTACCCACTGCGATGGTATTTCAGCAGTTTTTAATATAAGGTTAAATAAATGTGTTAATGGGAAAGTCAGTAGCGGCCAAGCAACCTTTATAGCTTCATTTGTAATGCCGTCTGGACCTGGGCTCTTATCTATCTTTAGCCTTTTTATTTCTTGTGTGACTTCTTTTTCAGTTATTGGTGTTATGTTTCCGCTTTTTTTTTGTAGAGTTAGTATCGTTTGCTTTTCTATGGCTAATACACTCGTTTCCTTGTGCTTTATATAATGTTTTATAAAAATGGGTTGCTATATCTATGATTTCTTTTCGATTATTTGCGGTTTTGTCCTTACGGTTTAAACTATCTATCCAATATTTATTTTTTCTTAGTTAGGGCCTTTTTTGAGCTTCCCGCTTTTTCCAGATGTTTCTCGATAGTCCTCAATCTGTAGCTTTTGTAGTCATGTCTAATGTATTTACTTATTAATTTGTATAGAGCTGATAATTCATTTTTAGTGGCTCGAGTTTTTACCTTAGCATGTTGTAACTCTTGTCTTCTCTTGATAAGTTCCAGTGTGCGCTCTTTTAGAACTTTATGGTTACCTTTTGATATTTCATTGGGGGTTCGAGCGTTCTGTAAGCTCTGGGTTATGGTCTTGGTTAATGTGTTATAGAAAGCCTGTACTGATGTTTTTTCTTGGCATTTATGTAAATCTTGTAAGTAAGATGAGATGTTCTGTTTATAAAATAATATTTCTTGTTCGGTTTTCAGTGATGAATAGCGGTTGCTTTTATACTCTGTGCGTTTTTTCTTCTGCTTTGTGATAGACATTGTTGCTCTGATTGCTCTGTGGTCAGACGGGTAGTTCAAATTTAAAACTTCTATGTTTTGGAAGATGTTTGGTTGATTTGACAGTACATAATCTATTTCATTTTTGTATTTATTGTTCGGTGACCGCCAGGTCCATCTTTGGTTTGGTTTTTTATAAAAGAAAGTATTTAAGATGGCCAGTTTGTGTTCGAGGGCGAAATCAATTAGCCTCTGACCTCTCTGGTTTCTTTCACCTTACCCGTTTGGTTTCATTATTAGATGTTCATCTTTTCTTGGTTGACCTATTTCCGCGTTAAAATCACCCATTATTATATAGTTCTTGTAAGCTTGGTCTAGGGCTTTATTGACATTTGAGTAGAAGGTGTTAATCTCTTCTTCACTCGCTGATTCAGTCGGTGCATATATTTGGATAATTGACATGGGCAATCCTTGTATGTTTAAATTCAATAATGCTACTCTATCATTTTATGCCCATAAAACTTTTAATCCAGTTCTTGCGAGTTTTATTTATTATGAAACCGACTCCATGTTTACCAGGTGTGTGTTCCGTGTGGCATAGTATAAAGTTACTATGTTCTTCTATCCGGGTGCCCGTCCTCCTTATTTCACACAATCCAATTATGTCGTATTTGACTCTAATTAGTGCTTCGCTAAGTTCGATTAGGCGTTCGTAAGTAGATAAAGTTCTGACGTTGTAAGTTATTATGTATAGCTGATCTTTCTTCTTTTTTGTTGAGTTAAGTATATCTTGGGTTTGTGTATCATTTCTTGTTATTGAAGAAGTCTTAGATGTCTTCTTTAGAGGGTTTTGGTCTTGATCTTCCACCGTGACCAGCCGGATTGGAAGATGGTTCTCGTTGCTTAGTTGAAACTGGTTGAATGTTGCATCGTTGTGGGAGGGGGGGGGGGGGGGGGTTGGTAGCTATGAATGTAAGTTGTTGGTTGTATTGTCGTTGGTTTGGTTATGTGGTGTGTTGACGTTATTTTTAGCTAAGTAGCTTAGAATGCTTCTGGGACACTATTTGATCTGGGTATAGATGGGTTTGATTGTATTATTTTGTTTTTCTTGATGGGTCTTGTTGTACTATTACCAACTAGTGCTTGAGAATTAGTATCTCCCTCTGGTGAAGTCATCAGTGTTCTTTTGTTGTTTGATTTTAATATAACAAGTTTATCGTATTTTATCGTGACTTTATTACCTTTCTCGCGCTCTCTATTTGCTTCTTCCTGTAGTTCTTTCCTTTTTTCTAATATGTATTTAGGGAAATCTTGGTTCAAGTAGTATTGGGGGTCTTTTAGTAATCTTTTTTGCTTGAGAATACTGATCTTTGAACCAAGCGTAGAAAAGGTTACAATTATTGGTCGCGGTTTATCACCTTTTTTACCCACTCGCTTTATTTCTTGAATATCTCTACAATCAAATTTTAAGAACAATTTTTCACTTATAAATTGCAATATATTATTCTCTAAGTTATGATAGGATGTCTCACTCTCTTCAAAACCGAAGAAAATTATGTTTCTTTGTCTTGCTTGCTTTTCCATAAATTGAATTCTTTTTTCTTGTTGTTCAACATTTTTTTTCAATGTTTGATGTTTTTCTTCTAGTATCGTGAATTTCTCTTCTAATTTTTTAGTTATGTTGAGTGTTACTTGTTCTGTCACCTTTTCGCCGCTTTTCTGAATTTCTATTTTTTGTACGTTGAGTTCTTTTTGAATATTTATTAAGGCTTTTATAATTTCCTCCATAGTGTCTGTTTTCCTTTGGTACTCGTTGCGCCCTCTAGTAAAAACAGTTAGTATTGTTTCCTATTCGTATTGATATTGTACGTAAGTCGAACGTAGTGTGCTTCTTTTCTAATAGATGGCGCGTTTGGCAGTTTATTTTTCTATGGCAGATAGGCGAAATTGCAGACTCCCTCAGGTGTAAGGTTATGTTTTTCCAAAAAAAGGATAGCTTTCGCAATTTTTCATTTATTCGCACACTGGCACTTTTATAGATTAACACTGGTACAGTTTAAGTTTCTTGTTTCGCGAGAAAAGATTTGAAAAGTTCGTAGATTGTTGTATGTTTACACTTCAGTTTTTTAGGTTTTTTTGTGTATTATTCGTTAATTTAGGACCTTGTCTTCACTATATAGTTATATTCACTAGTTTATTGTCACTTGTACGATTTTTTATCACTAATTTCACTTTAATTATATTTTTAAATAACTTTTTGCCCGGACTATGTTGTTACCGCGTCTCAGTACCGCCCCCTCTCCTTAAAAAATACGTTACAAACTTGATTATAACGACTTATTAACATGGATTTTATTTTCTGGTTTTTGTTAGTTTATTATTAAGTGGCGAAGCTTGCGAAGTCACTTATTGATTTAACGATGTCTGTCCGTCTGTCCGTCTGTCCGTCCGTCCGTCCGTCTGTCCGTCTGTCCTATGATTATCTCGAGAACGGTTTCGAATTTTCAAATTCTGTTTTCAGCAATCGATTACTGATCACCCAGGCATCTGAACCTCCTATTTTGAAACTGATTGCTCAACGGCAACCGTTAGAAATCGCTACAAAGCTGATTGCTTCGCCACTTTGCTATGCTGTTAGTTTCCTAGGTTTATTTGATATATTACGGTGTTCCAGACTCGGGTGATTTATGTCACAATGAAAAACTATAGCTGTGTAGTGGCAGTTAAGAATATCTGTGGGTGTCGTAAGAAGCGACATTGGCATACAGTCAGGAGATGGGCAGCAGCATCTTCCTGATAACAGCAATATCACAATAAAAAACTGCGGTTGCCAACCCGCTCGCCAAGCGTGGCAACTATGGCAATATACCCCCAAAAATAAATAAAGTTACTAAGAGACGGCCCCCAGTCCCCGTCGGCCCCGCTATTCCTGGCTACGGTGGCGATCATGGTAACGGCGGGACAGGGGTGCTAAGAATCTCCGGTGGAGGTTCGGTTGCCACCTACGAAGACTTGACCTGGCAACTTATAACGCACGCACCCTGAGGACTCACGAGAAGATCCTGGAGCTGGAGGAAGAGATAGACAAGTTGCGCTGGAATATAATAGGACTATCCGAGGTCCGAAGAGAGGGGGAGGACACGGTAATCCTCGAATCCGGCAACTTGCTCTATCACCGGGAGGGCGAACATCTGTCCCAAGGAGGTGTCGGATTTATCGTCCACAAGTCTCTCGTTAACAACGTTGTAAAGATCGGGAGTGTGTCGACGAGGGTTGCGTACCTTATACTCAGAATCACCAAACGGTATTCGCTGAAGGTCATACAGGTTTACGCACCCACCTCGACACACCCCGATGACGAGGTGGAGGAAATGTACGAGGATATCTCTAGAGCTATGCATTCCTCCAAAACCCACTATACGGTGTTAATGGGAGACTTCAACGCAAAACGAGGCACAAGAGAGAATGGCGAGCTGAAGGTAGGGAAATTTGGAATAGGGCAACGGAACCAAAGGGGCCAGCAGCTGGCAGAGTTCATGGAGAAAGAGGAACTCTTTATGATGAACTCTTTCTTCCAGAAGCGGCCCCACAGAAAGTGGACCTGGTCGAGCCCCGACGGTTCGACAAAAATGAGATTGACTTCATAATGACGACCAGACGACAACTGTTCAGTGATGTTTCAGTGATCGCAAGGGTGAAAACCGGCAGCAATCACCAAATGGTAACAGGCACACTAAACCTAAACGTTAAGTTGGAGAGGACACGTCTAATGAAGTCAATGCTCCGTCTCCCTCGTGCTCTACTCCAAAGTCCCGAAATCTTTTAACTTGAGCTACGCAACCGTTTTCAGTGCCTAGAAGATTGCAATGCAGTGGACGATATGAATGACAAGCTCGTGAAAACTGTCCATGCGGTCGGAGCTAAGTTTAGCAAGACCCGCTGCAGAAGAACACAAAAACTCTCCAATCACACTCTTAATCTCATGGCTGTTAGACGGGATATGAAGCTGAAGACTGCAGCAGAGACACAACAGATTTGACAGCATACAGGCAACTGTACGGACAGATCTCCAAATGCATGCGGCGGGACTTACGCAACTTTAATACTGCTCTTATTGAAGAAACGATCGAGCGGAATCAGGGCTCCAAAGTCTTTGCTAGAGATCTGTCTGCCGGAAAGAGCCAACTGTCGAAGTTGAAGACCGAGTGTGGCAGCGACGTTACCGGGACACCTGAGATTTTGAGTGAGATTGAGAGGTTCTATGGGCAGCTGTACACATCATCGATGGAGCCACACGTGTGAGTAACGATCCAAGAGCGAGTCTTATCCGACACTATTCCGATGATATCCCGGACGTCAGTCTGAGCGAGATTAGAATGGCTCCCCAGCATCTTAAAGACAGCAAGGCCCAGGCGAGGATGGAATTACAGCGGAGCTTCTGAAAGTGGGTGGAAAACCGGTACTTGAAGTCCTTCAGAAGTTCTTTAATTACGTCCTCCATGGTGGCATTACACCGGAGGCGTGGAGCAAAAGTGCGGTGGTCTTGTTCTTCAAGAAAGGTGACAACGCTCTCTTGAAGAAGTAGAGGCCGATTTTCCTTCTGAGCCGCGTCTACGTGCTGTTTTTGAGAGTCATTACGAATCGTCTCGCGCGCAGAATTGACGACTTCCAGCCTCCTGAACAAGCCAGTTTCCGAAAGAGCTTTAGCACCATAGACCACATACATACCCTTCGGCGAATTGTACAAAAGTCCGTGGAGTACAATTTGCCTTTGATTTCGTCGAAATTTGGGCGGTGCTGCAGTCCCTTCAACGGTGCCAAGTTGACTGTCGATATATCGAAGTGCTGAAGTGCTTGTACAGTATGGCTACGATGAATATCCGAGTACAGAACCAGAATATGTAACCTATCCAATTGCAGAGAGGTGTAAGACAGGGTGACGTCATATCCCCGAAACTATTCACCGCTGCATTGGAAGACGTCTTCAAGCTTCTGTACTGGAAAGGATACGGTATCAACATCAATGGCGAGTACATTACTCACCTTTGATTTGCCTGCATATAGTCCTTAATCCTTATGGCAGAATCGCTGGAGGACCTTAGGACTATGCTCAATGACCTCAGTAGTGTCTCCCAACGGATAGGTCTTAAGATGAACATGGGCAAAACAAAGATCATGTTTAACGTCCATGTCACACCTATGCCGGTAGTTGTTGGGAGCACTTAGCTTGAAGTTGTTGACGAGTATGTTTACCTGGGACAAATAGTCCGACTAGGTAAGTCCAACTTCGACCGAGAGATCAATCGACGGATTCAACCCTGCTGGGCAGCGTTCGGGAAGCTACGACACATCTTCTTGTCAGTCATACTTCAAAACCTTAAGACGAAATTGTATAACCAGTGCGTGTTGCCAGTGATGACTTACGGATCTGAGACGTGGTCCTTCACTGCTGGCCGTATGAGGAAGCTCAAGGTCGCTCAGTGAGCTATGGAGAGGGCTATGCTCGGGGTTTCTCTGCGTGATAAACTTAGGAATGAGGATATCCGCAGTAGAACCAGAGTAACCGACATAGCCCAACTGATTAGTAAGCTGAGTGGCAATGGGCCTGCCATAAAGCTCGAAAAACCGACAATTGATGGGGAAAAAAGATTCTCGGGTGGCGGCCTCGTACCGGCGGACGAAGTGTGGGGCGTCCCCCCACTAGACGGAGTGACGACCTGGTAAGATATGCAGGAAGTTGATGGATGCAGGTGGCTCAAAACCGTGCTTTATGGCATTCCTTGGGGGAGGCCTATGTTCAGCAGTGGACTTATGAAGGGCTGTAATGATGATGATGATGATGAAAAACTATACAAATAAGAACTTTGAGAAATTCGAAAAAAAAAGATCGAGGAAAAGCGAAGAATAATCCGGCAGAACAAGGAAACAATGGTAGAGCCACGCGGCAGCTTTTGCTGTCGCACGGATGGGCTGGCTCGAACCGGGGTGGTACCACGTCCTCACAGAAAACCAGCGTGAAGTAGAGGTTTACCTCTGCGTTTCGCTTGGTGAGTGCAGGTGGCCGGAGGCCCTTTTTACTGGAAATGAGGCATTCCATCTTAGTCCTCACGGGTGACAACGCATCTACATTTTGATATGTAATAGAGGATAGATGTAGATGTCTATGGGCCGCAGCAACCACTTACCACCAGGTGGACTGTGTGCTCGTTTGTTACCCTTATCCTATAGGTACCGAAACCTTTAAATACTGGTTTTAAACGGTATTTTGGGACCGTTTTCAATCCCTGGTAGTAGTACATATTAGACATGTGTCATTCATTAAAAAAAATTAATAAAAAAAATTAAAAGAGATATTTATAAAAATCAAGATACTTTACACAATTTTCATTGCATATAATATTTTTAAATCAATTAGTAATTAATTTTAATTTCATTCTTATTGAAAATAATGCACTTAAATAATTATTTAAAAAATAAATTTAATAAAGACTGACAAAATTATATTTCAAATTCAGCTGATAGCAAGTGGCGTAAGTTGGTTATTCCTATTTGTTTTTATTTAAATTTTATTTAACGCGAATTTTTAATCTTTGTATCTAATGAATGAATATAAATGTTTTTGAATAAACAGTGATCTTTTTCTTGAAAAAATTCTTAATGTTTTTACTTTTCATTGTGCCATATTTATTTCCTGTCGTAAACTATCCTTTTATGCATGATACGGCCAACAGCTGCCTATCCCAGGAGTAGAATCCTCCGCGGCCCATAGACGGAGAAGCTACAGGCAGATGCTGGTCGGGCGTCCTAACGCCAAGGGTTAAAAGTTTCTAATTACATTAAACGATTCGGGGGGAGTGTTACACTGGTAGTGAACAGAGCTTACTTACCTCTATCCAAGGCGACTGGTCCCTCAGAATTCGGTCAGGTCGCGTGTAGATGTACAGTGCTAGGAAAGTAAGGGTCAGTGATGTGTATTTGGGTGTGGCTGGTAGTGTTATTGACCTTATTAGACCGTTCCCTCTGCAGTAGTTTGGCCCTCAGCACCTCTCCAAACTACAGTCTCCTTCAGCAGTCACTTTCTTCGATTTCTACGATGACAGTTCTTTAATTCTGTCGTACGATTAACTACCTTACAGAAGCCACTAACTCTCGTTTGTTATAACGCTTGACTCGCGAAATGAACACAGACCGTACGGATCAAAGGTCACCGTTATTTCTAGAATATCAAATACCGCAATAGTAACTAATACGGTCGAATCCACTTATACAGATTCTACGTTAAACCTAAAGTCCCGGGTAAAACTCAGCACGCGCTACAATTCCCAGTGGTATACGCGCCTATCATAAAATTAGATCTAAGAGCTCCCGACCAAAACGGGACCGCGTGCTTCTCTCTCGACGCGATGAAAAAGACTCCTTGTTCTAGCGTGCCCTCGAAACGACCGGACGTCCAAAACCGGTATCGTAGAGGCGCGCACGCCCTCTGAAGTCAATTATTAACATAACGCTTTTGCGCGAACAATGCATATTACTTGAACAAAATAATTTGGATGTTTCACATCTGTCGGGTGTCCCGCAACGACTTACAATTTTGTTTTAATTTATTAATTCACTAAAAACAAGGTCCTTTCTCATAAGAGACACTTTTTATGACTGCAACGCAATCAAGCTAAGTGATAAGCCTGTACGTTCTAAATCGTGAGTCCACGAAATAATATTTCTGAAAAAAAAATTGAAGCATATTGGTTATTGCACATACTTCGCAATTTCTGACAGCTCATTCAGACCTCTCTCAAATCTTACCGGAAATCGTAAAAGAAAATGTAGAAAACCGAAAGCTAAGAACAAATAATTTATTTTACAATTTATTTCCTGTTGGCGAAAAATATCAAATGGTAATTAGCGTCAATGATAATACGTATATCATTACGATGTTAAGAAGGACTATATTACAAAAATTATATGTTTTAGGATTGCACAAATTAGCCTATTACAATATTGAAGCATAGTAAATACTAAATAGATTTGTTAGCTTACAGCGACAGTTTTAAAATGATCAATTAGGAAAGAACAATAAACTTAATTTTTAGATGTTTTTACTTCACTGGACAAACAAGTTCTGAAACTTCTAACGTTTTTGAAAGCGTCTCTAAATAAAATATTTTGTCTTTCGTACATTTACCTTGACGCTTGTGTTCTTGTCAGTTTTAATGGCACGGAGTGATATAGAAACTTAAACACAGTTTTGTCAATGTGATAGTGTAATTTATCAAGAGTTTTTGAAGTGAAAACTTCTTTAGCGGCGTTGTGCACTTTTTTTTTTTTTATAGTAGAGGGGGCAAACGAGCATGCGGCTCACCTGATGGTAAGTGACTACCGCCGCCCATGAACAACTGCAACACCAGGGAGGGAATTGCAGATGCGTTGCCGGCCTTTTAAAAAGGAGTACGCTCTTTTCTTGAAGGTCCCTAAGTGGTATCGGTCCGGAAAAATCGCTGATGGTAATCGATTCCACAAGGAAGTCGTGCGAGGAAGAAAACATCTTCTAAATCGCACAGTGGTGGACCGCCAATCATCCAGATGGTGTGGATGGTATCGGGAGTTCTGCCGCGATGTGCGTTCGTGAAATTTGGCGGCTGGGATTAATCCGAACAATTCCTCAGAGCACTCCCCATGGTAGATGCGAAAGAAAATGCAAAGAGATGCAACATCTCTTCGCAGCGCCAATGAGTCGAGCCGATCGGAAAGAACTCGGTCGTCGACGATTCGAGCCGCTCTGCGCTGGATGCGGTCAAGTGGAAGGAGCTGGCACTGGGGAGCCCCTGCCCAGAGATGGGAACAGTATTCCATGTGAGGCCGAACCTGCGCCTTGTAAAGTTGCAGGCGGTGTGCCGGCATGAAATACTGTCCCGCTCTGCTGAGCACGCCAAGCTTTTTAGAGGCCAATTTGGCCTTCTCTTCCAAATGACCACGAAACTGCACGTCACTCGATATGTCGACGCCGAGGATTCCGATACTGGCTGAGGCAACCAGGGGAGTGCCTTGAAACTGAGGAGATACGACAAAGGGGTTCTTTTTAGCGGTAAACGCGCAAACTTGTGTCTTCTGAGGATTAAACTGGACTAGATTTAGTCGCCCCCAGTTCGAGACTTTGTCCAGCAAAGACTCGACTTCAAACACAAGTTTGTTCCGGTACTCGGAGACGTTTTCCCGAGAAATATTAGCACGGCCGGTGTATAGAGCATCACCAGTGCTGTCATCCGCATAGCAATGAATGTTACCAGTTAGCAACATATCATTGATATGCAGAAGAAACAGCGTTGGTGATAGCACACAGCCTTGTGGAACACCAGCGTTAATAGGCTTGTAGTCAGAACATGCACCGTCTACAACAACCTTGATGCTCCGATCTGCAAGGAAGCTGGTGATCCAATTGCACAATTTCTCGGGAAGCCCATAGGAAGGGAAAATTACTTATTTTGTAATGGGTAAAAAATGTTAAACTCGCGTCAGGTCACGTGTCCTGATCGAAAATTCGTAATACGGACTGAGAGTAGACAGCCGGCGCGGCGTAGGAGAGGAAGTAAGTTAGGTTTAATTAATTTTCATTTATTAATTAATATAATTTTATTATTAAGATTAGGTTTCTATCGCATCTACTGTACTGCTTGACGAAATTATTAATATAGATACATATGTACTTACACATTATAGATGTAATATTTGTAATATGTTTAATAATACTTTATAGCATTAACCTATATTTTCATAACATCACAATAAGCACATGTGTGGTGTAGGTTTACCAAAAAAATAATTTCGAATGAAAATAAATGAAATAAGATAATAGTAAATAATCTCCGCCATTCCAAAATATCAAAAATGCACAACGTTAATATTCAAGTTTTCACTTCTGCCGGCACTCCCGGAGTGCAACCCGTCGTTTTTTTTTATTCGTGGCAATTAGTCATACGAGTATAGCTTGTTAGATTATACGAATTGAAAAAGTTATTTACTGATTTGAGACTTAAAAAACAAGTGAATTTTTTTTTTTAAATTTTCTACTAAAAAAATTAATACACCACGTTTTTTTCTCATATTTATTTCATATTCCTACATTGTCATGCGATTCAAAATAACAAGTCTCTAGCTCATCGGGAAATGCTTGAAATTTGAGTTGCTCAGAGTTAGGACTTCACGCCTATACTCGCCGAGGATGTAGGCAGAGTAGATTTAATAAAATATTATATTGTCAATTAGTGTTTTTTTTAAGAAAAATCCCGCTGGGTTTCTTGCTGTTTCTTCCCAGGACAGAGGTTTTTTCCAAACCATTGTTAAAGCCTTAGTGAATTTCAATAATTTTTGCGTACAGCGTGGAATAGCAGCTTAAAATGCCATAAACCATCTGATTCATCTGAAAATAAACCGGAGACCCTTTTTACTAGAAACTAGGTATTCCATTTCAGTCCTCAGGGATGACAACGCATCTACATTTTGATTCTTAATCGAGGATAGATGTAGATGTCCATGCGCCACCGCATCCACTTACCATCAGGTGAACTGTGTGCTTGTTTGTCACATTTATTCTATAAAAAGTCTGGTGTAAACGAGATTATAATACCTCCATGTATCGGAAAGCCATATTCTGGCTTTCCCATAGTCGCCTTTTACGATACCCACGCGATGATATTGGGCAAAGGAATTTCTTACGTCTTCACCAAAGGGCTAAGCTTTCTAGGTCTGTAATATACTAGTTATGCGTAAATGTGTGTATATGTGTTACATTACAAGTATCATCTCTTCTTTTCTTTTTAATTAACTTCTGGATAACTTCTGACATCTGACAAATCAAATGACTTTCTTGGAAGATTTAACAATACTCAGCAGTACGTGGAAAGAGTCTCAGAACCTTTGCACAGTTAATGTTAAACTAATTTTTAAAAAATTTTAATAATTTTTATTTTTCTGTGATTTCAGAAACCCATATCAGCTTGTTGTGAAATTCCCGAGTTAGGAGATCCAAAGCCCTTATCCGAATGCTCCAATCCTAGACCCATGGGCCCGGTAAGTATTTTTCATAATAATTGTGCAAAGTCAAAAATAATGATTTTATTGCATTACATTATATACATAGTTTTTGATTGAAATAATTATTATATTTATATTCAATTAATACTTATTTGTTTATATCTTCTACTGCACCACAATATAATAAAAATACTAAAGGCCAGTATAGTAAGTATTATTGCTGAAAGCAATGTCGGCTATTTTTTTGCCAGGTGTATATCGTTAGAACTCAACAGTTTGGTAATGATATAAATATATAAATGACATTATACTAACAAAGTAAAAAAAAATATATTGGTAAATCCAATTGGGCATACCTTAAGCGCATTAAAAAAATTACGTATAACATGATTATACGGAATTATTCAAGTAGTTTAAATACATTTCGACAGCACTATCGGCTTCAACACCCTCGAAAACCATGAAAATGACCCCCATGATGAAAAAATTGATACCTATTGCAGCCGTCATCTTGGATTTACATTTTGACAGCACTATCGGCTTCAACACTCTTGAAAACCATGAAAATGACACCCGAGATGAAAAAATTGGTACCCATTGCAGCCGCCACCTTGGATTTACATTTCGACAGCACTATCGGATTCAACACCCTCGAAAACCATGAAAATGACACCCAAGATGAAAAACTTGATATCTATTGCAGCCGCCACCTTGGATTTACATTTCGACAGCACTATCGGCATCAGCACCCCCGAAAACCATGAAAATGACACCAATGATGAAAAAATTTATATCTATTGCAGCCGCCATCTTGGATTTACATTTCGATAGCACTATCGGCTTCAACACCCTCGAAAACCATGAAAATGACACCCATGATGAAAAAATTGGTACCTACTTCAGCCGCCATCTTGGATTTACATTTCGACTGCACTATCGGCTTCAACACCCTCGAAACCCATGAAAATGACACCCTTGATGAAAAAATTGATACCCATTGCAGCCTCCACCTTGGATTTACATTTCGACAACCCTATCGGCTTCAACTCTCTCGAAAACCATGAAAATGACACCCATGATGAAAAAATTGATACCTATTGCAGCCGCCATCTTGGATTTACATTTCGACAGCACTATCGGTTTCAACACCCTCGAAAACCATGAAAATGACACCCAAGATGAAAAAATTGATATATTTTGCAGCCGCCATCTTGGATTTATATTTTGACAGCACTATCGGCTTCAACACCCTCGAAAACCATGAAAATGACACCCATGATGAATAAATTGGTACCTTATTCAGCCGCCATCTTGGATTTACATTTCGACAGCACTATCAGCTTCAACACCCTCGAAAACCATGGAAATGACACCTATGATGAAAAATTTTATACCTATTGCAGCCTCCACCTTGGATTTACATTTCGACAGCACTATCGGCTTCGACACCCTCGAAAAGCATGAAAATGACACCTATGATGAAAAAATTATACTGCTTACTTTTAGTACGTACTACTATTATTTATTCTGTGATTTTAAATATTGTAATAAAAAAATCTCTTATTATTATTATAATCAAGTATTTAAGAAATTTGGTTATTCAAATATTGTGTATTTGTACAGCGATCTTTTTGAGCCGCTGAAAACAACCGAAGCAATGTCCACTCACGACGGCGACTGAAGCCGAACTAAACTTAATGCTTAAAGGTACTCTGTGAACTAAACTACTCTGTGGCTGTAGATCCCCATTTACAGAAACAATTTATATACGAGGCAACGAAATCAACGAAAATTTCGCCATTTTGGAGCCGAAAAAAATTAATTATAGCTAAACAAAACAAAATTACACTGCCATTTACATTCAGTGGCTTCCCACATGATAGATGAAGAGATTAAAAAATAGATTGAGTTAAACAATTGATATTTTCAAAAGTTATAGTGTTTACAAGCCACAGGGACATGATAAATCCACACCATAAGCCACTAAAACCCTTTTTTTATTTAAAAATAGCAATTAATCGATTTAAAAAAATTATTAATAAGTTCAACAATCATTTATCTTTCTAACAATGTGCTTTTTATATCATTTATATGTATAATATGATTGCTAGATACGATTTTATTCGATAAAATGTTGGAATTTTAATTTTTAGGCGATAGTAGAACATTACCTTGCGCTTTCGCTTAAGGTATGCAATACCTTGCGCTTTCGCTTAAGGTATGCAATAAATAAAACAAAACACAAATATTTGTCTTTCTTAATTAAAGAATATAGGTACATCTGTTTGACAGTTTTACATCATTGTAGGTATTTTTATATCCTTTATATTATTGTTAAGAAAAACATTTAACAAAAATAATTAAATATGTAAACCAAAAGTTGCAATTTTAATTTTAATCACATCACAATATAAAAAAAAAATCCTATGCATTATTGTACGGGGTCTACAGTTTGTTTCATTTAAGTTTTATTTGGGAAAAACATTAATTTAAAAAATTAATTAAATATGTAAACCAAAAGTTTCAATTTTAATTTTAATCACATCACAATATAATAAAAAAAATCCTATGCATTATTGTACGGGGTCTACAGTTTGTTTCATTTAAGTTATATTTGGGAAAAACATTAATTTAAAAAATTAATTAAACACATTGTAAACAAAAAAAAAATGGAAATTTAATTGTACTCATAATATAATAATCAATACATTAAGAAAATTTATAACGCAAATTATTATGAAATAATTCATTAGCTTTAACCTTTAAATACTACGTAATATGATACGGTTGTCACTTTGTGTTATTAAAACTCGTGAAACTATTGGATTTCGTCAAGCTAAACTACTTTTAGGATATTTAATATTGATAACTTTTTTTTCTTAATCAAAACAAAGGCAGTTCTTAATTAAAAAACTTATACTTTTGCTTTTCTTTTTAACACTGAAATTATGAATAAAATTTGAAATGGATGAAATACCTACATAATTACACCCATTTTAAATTATATATATTTTTTCTTTAATACTGGCGACCTTTGGTAGCTCAGGGGCTAAACGCTTGCTCGTAAATAATTTCACAGTACGCGTATAAATGAAATTGTTAGTTGCAATTTTATATGTGCTGATTTACCACGTGCTCGGCGGTAAAGAAAAACATCGTGAGGAAACCTACATGTCTGAGAAATAAAAAAAATATATTTCTAAGAGATGTGAAGTTCGCCAGCACGCAGGTCAGACCGGCGGACATTTCCTTGCCCTAAAACACTCTCAGAAATGAGATGAGGCCAGTGCCCAGCAGTGGGACGTATATAGGCTGCAACTTTAACTTTAACTGGAGACCTTACTTGGGTACGATTTATTAACGTGGCGATATTTAGATTTCAGATAATCAAAAAGAAAAAGTTTTGCGGATAAAATACAACCTTCTGGCAATGCTATCTATCTGTTCGTGTAGTTTTCTTACAGTCGGTTCAGCCAATCCGAAGATTAGCACAGACGGACAGAGACACATTTTTTTCAAACATAAAGCATGCTAATAATAATAATATAAATAAAAATATAATAATAATAAACATTTTTTTTGTACATTTGCAGTGTAACGACGTTCAGTGTGTATTTGAGAAGTCTGGATTCCTCACAGATAAAAATACTTTGAACAAAGAAGCATATAAGAAACACCTCGAGCGATGGTTAGAAGAGCATAAAGGCTGGACCGCAGCAGTTGAAAAGGCGATCACCGACTGTGTGGACAAAGATTTGAGGCAGTATCTCGATTATCCCTGCAAAGCGTATGATGTGTTCACTTGCACTGGAATTGCAATGTTAAAGGTATTGTTATATTTAACAATAATGAAATATTAATGAAATATACAAAGTGTTTTGGTAGCTCATGAACAAAAATCATTCGACTTAAATGTCAGTCATCGATAATAATTTATCCATTTTCTCTACATTGGAGTTATTATTTACAACTTTATGATGACTATAAACGCATATCCCTATTTAATTATGAAATATCACATACAGAGAAACCTTAATAAAATGTATTTACAAAAAATAATTTCTGATATTTTCGAAAACATGCGATCGAGGTCAAGTAAACGAGTCTTAAAGTAGTGGTTGTTCTTTTACTGTCATTGAAAAAATTAAATGTTTCAAAAAAATTAAAAGTACGTCCTATACACGACCTACTGCTGGGTACAAACCTTATCTCATTTCTGAGAGGCGCATGGAGCGGGATTAGTCCACTGCCACGCTGCTCAATACTTCGACTTTCACTATTGAGTACGTGATCAATGTGTGAAATTGCAAAAAGCAATTTGGTTATTAACGGCGGGAATCCAACTCAAGTGTTTAGCGTACTAAAGGAGACGGGGATTTCTGGGCCCAATTGTAATAAGTTGAAATATGGTTTAAAAAAATCGTTATATTTTTCTATTTCAAAACATAAAAAATTTCTCCAATCCACAATCTGTAAGACGAGAAATCTTGAAAATAAGTTCATGTCACGGATAAAATAGGAAATCGATTCTTTTAATCGATTAATGAAAATGAGTTTTAATAATTAAACATAAAAACAACTTAACGACGATTAACTTAATCAAAGTACAATACAACTACAACAATAGATGCATTACAAATTACAATATCAAGATCAACATAATAAAAATAAATCTTAAAATCGATTCATGTTTACAGTCCGATTTATTACTTGTGTTTGTCGACTGTATTTTTAATCTGTGCTATAGTGACAGCTCCTTCATGACTTAATCTATGTCTATGATCACTCGTCTTGTATCGTGTAGTACGTGTTTTAAGTGTTTTATTGATTTATATTGCTCGACCACTACTTTCTTTCTACGAACTTCTGATCTTACTTAATTTGTACGATCCTTACTAACATACCGAACACCGATAACCTTGTTTACTCGTTTGACTTTGGCTCATTATTGTGAATTTTACGGCCTGGATTTTATCGATTAGATATTGGCTCGATGGATCACTATGTGAATTGTGGCATAGCGACTAGTCGCTGTAATACACTAGGCCCACGATCCTTCCTAAATAGCAATCCCACTTCAAAAACCAACTGTTTAGTATAGGTTGTTGCCAACTTGTTGCATAACCTCACTTTTACTAAATTTCTTATAATCCTGCTCTCAGATTGCTAAAGTCCGCAGAATTTTCAGTGATTTTTTAATAATATATAAGCAATTAATTGTCACCACTTTCATCTTTTTACAATCTGGGCCCATGAATGTATGAAAGCGTATCAGTCTCCTTTATTTAGTACTGAACCCATAAGCTACCACGGCTCTTTTTCTAACAGTGAGGTAAAAAAAATACTACAGTTTTTGACTGATTTCCTTATTCAGTCCTATTGTTTCCAGGAAGTTGGTAGATAAAACATAACTTACTTATATTCTTAAGCATAATTATGGGCATAATATCCTTGGAATATGAAAACGGTGTCACAGTTAAACGCTTACGCTACAGGCTCACAGTTTCAAGATAAAGCCATTAATTAAAATACTTCCTTTATTTAAAGTATTTTATTCAAACAATCATGTTATTTTAAAAACGTTGTTTTTTAATCATATACTTGGCGATGTAGGAAAAATATCTAGAATGCGCATATGTGGGAAACATTATATTTGGAGGTCGTGTAAAGTTCACAATACGCAACCCAGCACAGCGGACTAACTGCTCAAAAAATGAGAGAAGTTATCCATATTCTACTGTATCAGCACTCTATCATCATGGGTGATTTTAACACGTGCCTTCTAAAAAGTGACTTGCACTGCTTTCGATTCAGATGTATAGCTCAAGCATCTAACTCACATATTCTCCATCTTTCTGCTACTCACATTTTTTCCAAATTGTTCCCCATCTCACCTAGACCTTATTCTTGTTTCTTCCATTGATCATGTTGATAAACATGGTCAGTGTCCTGCTGATGCATTTTCATATCACGACTTGATATCCTTATCATACAAATTACGACCACCTAAACCTAAATTGAGAATCCTTCTGCTACGTAATTTTGATGGTATGGATTTAGGTCGTCTGAAAGATGAGGCTGCGATGATCGACTGGAATGTTGTTCTTACTGGAGCTAACATTGGCGAAAGGGTTGTTAGCTTTAATTCTTTTTTAATACAACTCTTCGACGTTCATGCTCCAATTCGGATGGTCCGGATTAAGCATTTGCCTGCTCCCTGGCTTACTCAGGAGATCCAAAATTTGCAGCGTAAGAAAAGTTTTGCTAAAGCTAGGTATAAATTTGATAATTTTAATTTAATTTATTTATTTATATAATTTGCATGCTACAAGAAATACATCATACACCAAGTGACGCCCCGTAGGGGCATAGCAATTTATAAGAGGGTAGTTTTATTTTAATTTTATTATACTAAATATTAACTACTACGTACTAAATACCAACTACCTTATTTCTTAACATTTACTAGTCTTACATATAATTTTTTATAATTATTACACATACATTTACTATTTATTCGCATCACAAAGAATTCACTTAAATTATATTTATTAAATTAAATATAACTGTGATAACAATAGAGACAATTATAAAAATATTCAAAATCACTGCAACAGGTGGTGTAGGGATAAACAACGACGCTATATTCATAAATCAATACTCGATGAAGATGATTCCGGTAGAGTATGGAAATTTCTTAAGTCTCTTGGAGTTGGGAAAGCGAGTCAAAATAGTAGCCCCAAAAATATTGACTTAAACCAGCTAAGTCAGCATTTCTCTTCTTCTTGTGCCATAGATGATGTCACAAAAATACAAACTAAAACTCAAATTTCAGCTTTACCCAAATCTGACAATCCTGCGTTTATTTTTGGTCAAATCACTGATAGTGATGTTAAGAAAAGCATTGTTGAGGTCAATTCTGATGCCATTAGTACAGTCTGCATTAGTCGTAAAATGATGATCCCTATTGTCGATATCTTGACTCCTGTTATAAAATCCATCTTTAATTATTCCATTTCGTCCGCAAATTTTCCCTCTTCCTGGAAAGAAGCCCAGATTATTCATATACCCAAAAAAGCGAATCCCTTCAGTTTCTCTGACTACCGCCCCATATCCATAATTCCATTCCTTTAAAAAGTTTTTGAGCGATAGTTCATCGACAATTGAGCATCTACTTATCTAGGTGGAGTATTTTCAATTCTTTCCAATCCAGTTTCCATGCTGGTCATTGTACGACTACTGCCTTAGTCAACATTACAGAGGGTATTTGTCTAAGTATGGATAAACAGCACGTAACACTGTTAACCTTACTTGACTTTAGTAATGCATTTAACAATGTGGATTTTGATCTACTATTAGCTACCTTAGCTTCTCTTATCATATCTCCTGAAGTGATTTACTGGTTTCATAGTTACTTGTTTGGTCGCCTGCAACGAAAACGTGTAGACGACTCGTTCTCTAACTGGTGTACGATTAATGCCGGTGTACCGCAAGGTGGCGTGTTGTCTCCTCTCCTCTTTTCAATCTTCATTAGTTCGATCACGCTCCAATTATCTTCTCTCTACCACCTATATGCAGATGATCTCCAAGTATATGTGCATGCCAAATTGATAGATTTACCCAATACTATAGGCTTATTAAACAAAGATCTTGCCTTAATTGTGGATTGGAGTAAGTCATACGGTCTTAAAGTAAATCCATCAAAAACAAAATCAATAATTATTGGCAGTTAAAAATTGGTTAATCTTATAGATTTTTCTTCCCTACCTGGTATTGTTTTTGATGGGACACATGTGCCATATAGTGACACCGTTAAAAATCTAGGTGTTACTTTTAACAAATTTTTATGTGTCTGCATCGGTCGGGTCTCTCCGTAGATTAAGCAATTTTCTACCTATACCTACCAAAATTGCGCTTGCACAATCACTTCTTTTACCGATTCTCGATTATGCTGACACATGTTATCTATATTTAAATGAAGAGTTGCTTAATAACCTTGGGTGCGTTCAGATTCTTTGCATACGGTTCATATTTGGACTTCTAAAATATGACCATGTCTCCGAATATCGTGAAAAACTCAAGTAATTCAGGCTTCCGATCAGTCTTCGCAGGAATACTCACATTATTTCTATTTTATACTGTATTTTATTCAATCCCACTTCCCCTACTTACCTTAAAGAGCGGTTTGAGTTTCTTGGTGACACTCACTGTCACTTTCTTCGGTCTGATAAAAAGGTCACCCTAAAAATTCGATCTTATAACACTTCCTTCTGTTCTAAAGCCTTCTCTGTTGAAGCTGTTAAGCTCTGGAATACCCTACCGCTGCACATTAGAAGTGCGCAGTCTATTAAAAAGTTAAAAAAATTGTCAAAGCGCACTTCTTTCCTCCCTAAATAGTCGTTCCTCTAAAAAATTACTACCTACTCATTTTGCCTTACGTTAAGGCTTTGACTTCACTTACTTGTTTAATCCTTTCTGCTCTCGTATATGTATGTCTATATTTTTGTGTTTAAAATGTATTTTTTTATAGGATAAGGGTGACAAACGAGCACACAGTTCAACTGATGGTAAGTGGTTGCTGCGGCCCATAGACATCTACATCTATCCTCTATTACAAATCAAAATGCAGATGCGTTGTCACCCGTGAGGACTAAGATGGAATGCCTCATTTCCAGTAAAAAGGGCCTCCGGCCACCTGCACTCAGCAAGCGAAACGCAGAAGTAAACCCCTACTTCACGCTGGTATTCTGTGAGGTCGCGTACCATCCCGGTTCGAGCCGGCCCATCCGTGCAACAGCAAAAGCTGCCGCGTGGCTCTACCACTGTTAATTTATATTATTATAGTATGTATGAATTTATTGATTATATAATTATATGTATGTCATGTGTATTTTCCAATAACCTACGTACACCCTTACCCTTTCCCACAGGTAATTTTATCCTCTGCAATGGTTGACTGGTAGAGATCGCTCCTATGTATCCTTATATGTATTTCTGGTGTACAATAAAGTATATTTCATTCATTCATGAAGCAGCCAGCAGAAGCTGCTAGACCGAAATTGGCTTTGGCCCGAATCCACTAAAGACTTAATAAGTAAATTTAACGAAATTTGTAAATAAATGTACAATTTAAATATGTTTATTAAGAATATTCATAAGGAAAAAAGGTGATTACGTTGGGTTTATTAAATTAACAATAAAACAAAGTAAATAACATAAAAAGAATAGCCAAAATAACTAATTACATAAATATTCAATTAAAAAATAAATAAAGTAATATACTTTATGAAGAAGATATAACTGCAGTAACTCACATATTTGCTTGTTAGTTCATAACAGTCTTATCTGTAATGTCAGAAACACGTCAGTTCTAAACTATACATTTGGACCAAAAAACCAATAACACAAGTTTACTTTATATTTGACATTGCTTTGTTTTCAAACTTGTACCCATAATCAAAGAATTATATTTTCCGTTAATTTCTAGTTTGTGCAAACATATTACCAAGCACATTGATAAGAAATAAGAGGTCACCTGTGCCCGGCAGTGGGGCCTTTACTTCATGTAATTAAGCCACATAAATTTCTATGTTTGCAATATTACAGCAAGGTATAATAAACCTAACAAGCTAACAGCATAGCAAAGTGGCGAAGCAATCAGCTTTGTAGCGGTTTCTAACGGTTGCCGTTGAGCAACCAGTTTCAAATTAGGAGGTTCAGATGCCTGGGTGATCAGTAATCGATTGCTGAAAACAGAATTTGAAAATTCGAAACCGTTCTCGAGATAATCGTGAGACAGACGGACAGACTACTAATAAAACAAAACCACAGATATTCATAAAAGTAGACAAATTAAAAAAAGAGTTAAAATGTGCAAAAAAATAAAGAACAAACCACTGAGACAATGGTTTGTGTATTGTTATAATACTTTAGGAACTGATAAACTTTTATTTAAAAATAAACTTCCCAATTAAGTGATATTGTGTAATAAAAGACATCACCTCAGTGTCAAATAGCGACATCTGGTGAGCGGAAGATTATTAGCCCTCATTGACTGCTATGTTGCAGGCCGCGAGACCGCCTACAAGTGATAATTCTTGATCTGGATGTTTGTTAATGTACAAATTTATTGTATCTAAACCGCTTAAACGATACAGGAGAAAAACGAATATTAACAAAGAAACAAAATTAATCATTCATCTATATTTGAATGGCAAATGGTACTGCTTCTTGCCCATTTTTTATTTCGTGTTTATTTGAAAATAAGTAATTCTTCCTTGCTGTGTTTATCATTATTACTCTGACAAAATCTCTGCAAGATCTCAGAATATTTTGAGTAAGCTAAGCTAGAGGAATCACAAAATGTAGACGGACTATTATCAAAACAAGCAAACATATGCAACAGTTTAACAATGAAAACAAAGTTACAGGTATATTATAACGTACGTGTAGTATTTAAGAGTTCGTTAGTTTGTATGCAGCGTCGAAGTGAACTGAATTATAAAAGAAATAAAAATAGCTTGTTTTGTTTCGAAATTCAAAATGAAACCAACGTCTGCTAACATACTCTGACAATTATTATTTTATTTATTCAAAGAAACTTTCAGCTCTTATATCACATTTGAATGTAAGGTGAATGTTAACAATACATTAGCCAGAACAGTTTTCAACGTAATAATTACATTGCGAAAACATTAGACATAATTAAATTAACTACATGTTTGTATTTTGCCAAAGAGAAAAACATACTTTATGCATACCTAATAACAATGTTAGTAAAGATAATTTTATATTCAGAGAGAGAACACGAAGTACACACACCGCCTAAGCGTGATCAACTTGCTTAATAGATGAAATATAACCGCTTAGTTTGCAGTTAAATATATCAATATGGTTATAACGCTCATTATGTGTGTGGACCAGAAACTGTATTTCCGAATACTTAGTTCTACAAAAAGAAGTAGACAAAACTGCGTTGGAGCGAGCACTCTACTTAGGGCATCTAAATTAAATACGACTTAGAAGGAAGGGGGAATCTATATAATTATGTAAAAGTTTAAACAGAACCACCTGATCCCTATGTTCACGCCGTAATTCTAATGACTGATGTAGCGCAGAAAGTCTTTTCAGAAAGTTATTTTGAATACTTTCTACCTGTTCTGCATAAGTAGCATAAATAGGGTTCCACACCGTAGATGCGTATTCAAAATGACTTCTTACTAAAGAATTATACAGCATAATATACGTGTTTGTTTTAAAGTCCTTGCATGTAAGCTTTAGAACAAAATATGATTTAATAAAATGCTGACAGTAGGTTTTCGGCTCTACATTTGTTCGTGAGACGTGTATAGACCCGCCTGTCAAGCAAGGCAACTATGGAAAAATCATCCCTATGAGGTAATCTATGGGGTAGGCCTATAGAATTCTATAGGATGGATGGATGAAAGGATTTAAGTATGATTTTTACAGATTTTATCGCGTTTAATCAACTAATTTATATTGTCGGGGGGACTGCGGTGTATGTCGTACTGATTGGGAGGGTTTCTTGTGACCTGGGATATAGTAAAATTAGTTTATTTAACGCGATAAAATCTAGTTTCATGTAATAGATAAATATGATTAAATTTTTAATTACATTTGTGTCCCAAGTTACTATTAAACACGAGATTGAAAAAATTGTATTTCGTTTCGTGCATATTTCATTATTGATATCGAATTATTATTCATCTTCATCAGCTCGTGAAAGTTGCTACTGGACATGGTCTTCTGTCGTTGCAGGATGGATTTGCCTTCATTGTAACACTTGTCTGCCAGATTCCTAGACGCAGTACGCAGTACCATACAACCTTTCACACTGCCCTCGTACGTCTGTCTGGGTAGCTTACGTTTAGCATAAACGAGATAGTTTAAGCATAAGATTTTTCTGGCTTTTCTCATAGTTACCTCTTACCTACAGAATGAAATAGGATGATGGATAATATTACGCCGCCATTAAACTGCTTCATTCACTTCTTAAAAGTGTTATCTATACCGACAAAAATTTATTGCTTCCCAGTTGTAATTCATCTTTACAATAGTTACGCAAATTCATAATATTATGTCGTTATTCTGCAGAGTGTTACTTAATTTAATTTTGATAATTTAATTATGATATCACTTCTATCATATATAACTTAGTGATTTTTATTTTCAGAAATGCCCAAACGATTATTGGAAATGCTGACCGAAAATGTTTGACGGTAATCTTGAAGAAAATAATTAAGTTTAAAAATACAATAAAAGGTATACGGACAAAATGTGTTGTTTTATTTAAATTTCTTTTTAATTTACTGAGTTAATATTTTCCTACTATTGGTTGGTTACTTTATCAATGTTTTTTAGGGAAAAAACGGAACCCTTATGGGATCACTTTGTTGTCCGTCTGTCTGTCTGCCTGTCTGTCAAGACCCTTTTTCTCAGGAATGCATGGAGGTATCAAATTCATATCAAATACTCAAGTCTACTGTCCCTTAGAGCTGTGAAAAAATCAAACTTCTAAGCCAACGCAATCAAAAGATACAGCCGTTTATGCCGTAAATTTTCGACATTCGCAAGGGAATCAAAACCTACAGGGTACTTCCCGTGGACTCAGAATCTTGAAATTTGGTACGAAGCAACGTTTTATAGCACAGATAAAGGAAAAATTGCGAAAAGCATAAATTTTTAGTTATATCATATAATAAAAATATTTTTAATAATTTTAAACTTATATACCTACAGATTTGTTTGGAACCCTCGGTGCGCGAGTCCAACTCGCACTTTGCCGGTTTTTTTTTTAATTTTCACAGTTAATGTTCTTTACTTTTATTGATTGCAGCGTGACATCTTCTAAAAATTCTTATGTCACTTATGCCGTGGGTCACCACGGGATAAGTGACATAAGCTCAGCGCTCCCTTATAGAGCACTCATCAAAAATATACATAGTACTCTACAGAACAGAGTTTGATTCCGTTGGCACGAATGAAGTTAGTTAACTGCATTTTTAAAATAAAGATATACCACGTGAATAAATTAAAATATTTTGTTTGTCAATGAAGTAATTTCGTGTGGTGGTGACGAAAAAAAATCCATCGCCCCATTTCTTCTGTTGGTATAGCAAGAGGCATCTAAAGAATATTCCAGAATTTTCTTACTGCTTCCAATAGATGGCTATGATGATGATGGCTGTCTCTCTTATTTACTTTATTTCTAAAATACACAGACCAGTGACGGAGATCAGCGTCAATAGTTCAAGATTTCTTGTAACATGATAACTAGAACGTCCGTGTCCATCCCGCCTAGCGTGATAATTGTTATATATTTGATAAAAAGAAGTCCAGGGTGACAAATAGGGCGGAATCTACCCAGACGTCCTAGATCTTGGATTGAATAAGCTTGAATCTAATCTAGAATTAAGCCACAACAAATATGGCTGCTATCAAAAAAAGAACGCATTTGTGTACTTTCTAAAATTTGCTCGCGGGCATTCCCGGATAAAAATTGCATCATTTTATATTTTAAAGAATTAATACTATTTAAAAACAAATCCTTTATTATTTATCGTTTAAATATGCCAAATGCTAGCAGTTTATCTGTGCTTATTCTTCTTTCTTTTCTTTATCGACCAATAAAAGGCCAATAATAGGGCAGTAAAAGGCTACCACTGGACGTAAGTCTACCCTGCAGTCCACCTGATGCCTAGTGAATGCTATAGCCCATAGTAATCGACATCTATATTCGATTCACAATCAAAATGCAAATGCGTCGTCACCCTCAAGAATACCTCGTTTCCAGTAAGGGGTCCCCGGTTTTCTTCACTGAGAATACGAAATCCAATTCATGTTTATGGTACAATAAAAGTTTTGAATACATTATTATTAGTACCTAGATGGACGACAAAGGTCACCACCATGTTTTTGTACAGGATAAAAGTAATGTTTAATAAGTAAGTTTTTAACAGTGGTAGAGCCACGCGGCAGCTTTTGCTGTCGCACGGATGGGCTGGCTCGAACCGGGGTGGTACCACGACCTCACAGCCAGCAAACAAACCAGCGTGAAGTAAAGGTTTACCTCTGCGTTTCGCTTGGTGAGTGCAGGTGGCCGGAGGCCCTTTTTGCTGGAAATGAGGCATTCTATCTTAGTCCTCACGGGTGACAACGCATCTACATGTTGATTTGTAATAGAGGATAGATGTAGATGTCTATGGGCCGCCGCAACCACTTACCATCAGGTGGACTGTGTGCTCGTTTGTCACCCTTATCCTATAAAAAAAGTATTATTATGATTTAAACAACATTTTTGTCGTTTAGTGGCGGTTTAAGAGAATTCTCTACACCGTATTATCATTAGGTCATTAGAGGTCACAGATTAATATGAGGCAGCAGCATCTTTCTGGTAGCAACGTATCAGCCATTCCCCTGATTCCCCTGGTGTTGCAGTTGTTCATGGGCGGCGGTAGTGACTTACCATCAGGTGAGCCGCTTGCTCGTTTGCCCCCTCTCCTATAAAGAAAAAAGACGGGTTGCACTCCGTGAGTGCCGGCAGAAGTGAAAACTTGAATATTAACGTTGTGCATTTTTGATATTTTGGAATGGCGGAAATTATTTATTATTATCTTATTTCATTTATTTTCATTCGAAATTATTTGTTTGGTAAACCTACACCGCACATGTGCTTATTGTGATGTTATGAAAATATAGGTTAATGCTATAAAGTATAAACATATTACAAATATTACATCTATAATGTGTAAGTACATATGTATCTATATTAATAATTTCGTCAAGCAGTACAGTAGACTCGATCGAAACCTAAACTTAATAATAAAATTATATTAATTAATAAATGAAAATTAATTAAACCTAACTTACTTCCTCTCCTACACCGCGCCGGCTGTCTATTCTCCGTCCGTCTTACGAATTTTCGATCAGGACATGTGACCTGACGCGAGTTTAACATTTTTTACCCATTACAAAAAAAGTGCACAACGCCGCTAAAGAAGTTTTCATTTCAAAAATAAAAAGTAAATGTGGTTGTCAATCCACCCTCCAAGCGCAAGAACTATGGCAAATATCCTCCTTATAAGGAAATTTATCGGGGGTCTATGTTCATCAATAAACATTTAGTAGGTATTAATGAGTGAATTATTTAATTACTAAGAAGAAGAACTAGTTTTCCGCCTAACAGTACAGGTGAGTAAGTAACATATTCTCAACAGGTGTGCATTCACACACTGCTGTGTTCCTGTGTGAATTATATGGGCAGCGAAAATAATTACAAGTTGTGCGGCATTCTACTATAGTTCTTAAAATTGACATTGCACCTGTAGTCTCCTTTCTGGAATTTTTATACAGAATAATAGTGACATGCGAGCACACAGTCCACATGATAAATGGATGCTGTGGTCCATAGAAATCTACATTTATCCTCGATTAAGATTCAAAATGCTGATGCGTTGTCACCCCTGAGGATTAAGATGGAATGCCTCATATCCAGTTAAAAGGGTCTCCGGTTTTCTACACTCACAAAAAACACAGCAGCATTAAGCTGCTATTTTATGCTGGTATTCTGTGAAAGAGTGCCCCTACCCCGTTCGAACCGACCCATTCATGTTTCCGCTATAATATAGTTTGTAGTTAGATATACATAGCAATTGACTGCATTAGCCCTCTAGGTACCCATTAGGTAAACTACTAACTCATTTGTTACTTTGTTTACAGATAAAACAAACTGTTTCACAATCATTTAAATTTGCAGTCTTTCCGTATTTCGTAAAACGATAATTGCTTTATTGTGTCCGAAGCACTTTTATAATTAAAACAATAAAGAAGGCCAATAACAACGTCCTTTTTCTATTTAAAGATACAATCCAACACCAAGGTACACGGAAGATATCATTTAGTATTATAATTACGTATAGCTGAATTGAGATTTCAATGAGATTACGAGTAATCAATTCTTCATTAAAGAAGAAAATCATTTTTGGGTCCACTAGAAATTTTAATGAATATTAATGGTATTACACAGAAAAATAAGATACCAATTTATTATTGTAAATGGCCTAAAGATTTTATTAAAATCTAAACGGAATCAAGAAATTTGAAAAAAAAAGGGTTGTTTTAATATTAGATATAAAATCTTCGTGTTCTGGTTTGTATTATGGGAAAAAAAGCGTGTAATGTGTTATTATTTTTGCAATTTCTATAAAAAGAAAAATATTTCTTTATAAAGATAACTTATTAAATAATAATAAAACATGCGTGATTGTCGTGGAACACTCGGTCGGAACGAAGTTGCTTTCATAGTATATGTATTATTATTAATAAACGTATTACTAGCGTCTATTAAAGTTAAGCGTCATTTAAAATAAGGGAAGAAGTTTTTTCGTATTTTGTTAGTATAAAATTAAAGATAAATCTCTTTGGTCGTACTGTTTGTATGAGGCTATTTTTAATATTAATATATATATATATATATATATATATATATATATATATATATATATATATATATAAGACATTAAGGAAAAAAAAATAAACACTTTCCCGCTATTTTTAATTGTTTTTCTGTCCGCCAAAATGAGTGAATCTAACGAAGAAAATCGATACATTCTGAAGTTTTATTACAAAAAAATGAAAAATGCGACTCAAGCCGTCAAAAAACTTTGTAACGTTCATGGGCCTAGTGCAGTGTCAATAAGAGTAGCACAAAGTTTGTTGGTTCAAGCATTTTCAGTTCGGAAATTTTGATTTCAAAGATGCAGCTGGCTTTGGTCGCCCTCATACAGACAAAGTCGATGCCATTTTTGAAAACTTGGAGCAAGATCGGTAAATTAGTAGTTACGACATAATTGAGGATTGAACACAAAACAATTTTGACCCATTTTAAAAAGTCTGGCTATACAAAAAAGCTCAATATTTGTGTACCACACTAGCTCACTGAAAAAAACCTAATGAATCGTGTACTTACGTACATCCTCAGATTCTGACCTGTTTGGATCTCTTCAGAAAACTTTGAATAGTGTTAAGTTAACGTCAAAAATAGGACTGTCAAAAGTACTTGTCGCATTATTTTGATCAAAACTCACAAGATTTCTACAGCAATGGGATTATGTCACTACCTACAAGATGGCAACAAGTTATCGAAGAAAGTGGCATATATATATATATATATATATATATATATATTAAATGTAATTAAATTTGGAAAAAAAATGTCTTGAATTTGTATATAAAATACGAAGAAACTTTTTCCCCGACCTTATACAAATACGTATACGACCTCTCATCCAGATGGATATCAGGTTTCCGTCGATGCCCCTCTCGGCGCTTCGGACCATTGTCTGATCCGGAGTGTGGTGCCACTCACGCTCCCCTCGCGGTTGCTTTCTGCAGGTTGCCGCCATGTTTGGCATTACAGGTCGGCGGATTGGGACGGAATGCGGTCTTTCTTTGCATCCTACCCATTGGGGCGGGTTTGCTTCCTACCCATTGGGGCGGGTGCGGGTTTGCTACAGGCCTATCGCCATCACCTCCTGGTTCTCCAAAATAATGGAATCCATTATTAACTGCCAGCTCATGCGGTACCTTGAGAACCACCAGCTGATTAGTGACCGCCAATACGGTTTTCGTCGGGGTCGATCAGCTGGTGATCTTCTGGTCTACCTAACTCATAGATAGGCGGAGTCAGTAGAGTCCAAGGGGTAGGCGTTGGCCGTTAGTTTAGACATTGCGAAGGCCTTCGATCGGGTTTGGCACAAAGCGCTTCTCTCGAAGCTCCCTTCCTATGAGCTTCCCGAGAAATTGTGCAATTGGATCACCAGCTTCCTTGCAGATCGGAGCATCAAGGTTGTAGACATTGTAGAAGGTGCATGCTCCGACTTCAAGCCTATTAACGCTGGTGTTCCACTAGGCTGTGTGCTATCACCAACGCTGTTTCTTCTGCATATCAATGATATGTTTCTAACTGGTAACATTCATTGCTATGCGGATGACAGCACAGGTGATGCTCTATACACCGGCCGTGCCAAAATTTTTAGGGAAAACGTCGCCGAGTACCGGAACAAACTTGTGTCTTGTTACGGCCAGCAGCTGCTTATCCAATAGTAGGGTCCTCCGCGGCCCATAGACAAAGAACCTACAAGCAGGTGTTGGTCGGGCCTGCTACAGGCCGAAAGGTGGAAAGTTTCTAAATACAATAAACAATCAGGGGGGAGCGTTCCATTCCAATAAAGGGAGCTTACTTACCTCTATCCAAGGCGACTGGTCCATCAGGATTCGGTCAGGTCGCATGTGGATGTATAGTGCTAGGAAAGTAAGGGTCAAGTGATGTGTATCTGGATGTGGCTGGTAGTGTTATTGACCTTATTAGACCGTTACCCTCTGCAGCAGTTCGGCCCTCAGCACCTCTCCCAACTACGGTATCCTTCCGCAGTCACTTTCTTCGTTTTCTACGATGACAGTTTTTTAACTCTGTCGTACGATTAACTACCTTACAGAAGCCACTACACTACTCTCGTTCGTTATAAAGCTTAACACGCGCGACCGGATCAAAGGTCACTACCGTTCCGCGTGGCAACAGTTATTTCTAGAACATCAAATGCCGCACTAGCTATTATTGTCGAATGCAATTATACAGATTCTGAGTTAGACATAATAAGTCCCGGTTGAAGCTAACAAGAAAGGAATGCGCGTTACGTATCCTAAACCGTATATTTCCTAGATGCGCGTGTCCTCCGAGTTCCCGACAAAAAAAGACAGCGTGCCGCCGATCGCAGCGCTGAATTTGGAGTCTCAATTTTTCTAGCGCGTTCTCGACACCCACCGTTCAAAACGCTCGGCCGAACTTCATCCCGTATCGCGCCGAGCCGAGTGCCATCTAGCGTCGATGCTTGACACTAGCGCTTTGCGCGAACAGTCTGAAGTCGAGTCTTTGCTGAACAAAGTCTCGGATTGGGGCCAACTAAATCTAGTCCAGTTTAATCCTCAGAAGACACAAGTTTGCACGTTTACCCTTAAAAAGAACCTCTTTGTCGTATTTCCTCAGTTTCAAGGCACTTCCCTTCTTGCCTCAGCCAGTATCGGAATCCTCGGAGTCGACATATCGAGTGACGTGCAATTTCGTGGTCACTTGAAAGAGAAGGCCAAACTGGCCTCTAAAAAGCTTGGCGTGCTCAGCAGAGCGGGACAGTATTTCATGCCGGCACACCGCCTGCAACTTTGCAAGGCGCAGGTTCGGCCTCACATGAAATACTGTTCCCATCTCTGGGCAGGGGCTCCCCAGTGCCAGCTACTTTCACTTGACCACATCCAGCGCAGAGCGGCTCGAATCGTTGACGACCGAGTCCTTTCCGATCGGCTCGATTCATTGGCACTGCGAAGAGATGTTGCATCCCTTTGCATTTTCTTTCGCATTTACTGCGGGGAGTGCTCTGAGGAATTGTTTGGATTAATCCCAGCCGCCAAATTTCACGAACGCACATCGCGGCGGAACTCCAGATACCATCCACACCATCTGGATGATTGGCGGTCCACCACTGTACGATTTAGAAGATGTTTCCTTCCTCGCACGACTTCCTTTTGGAATCGATTACCATCAGCGATTTTTCCAGACCGATACGACTTAGGGACCTTCAAGAAAAAACCTTCTCCTTTTTAAAAGGCCGGCAACGCATCTGCAATTCCCCTGGTTCCCCTGGTGTTACAGTTGTTCATGGGCGGCGGTAGTCACTTACAATCAGGTGAGCCGCATGTTCGTTTTCCCCCTCTCCTATAAAAAATAATTTTATTAATTACGGGGTATTTTTAATTTTAATAGCCTCGCGAATCATCATTGGTAGGATTCGGTGTTCTATTGTAAGGATTCGTTGTCTATCAGATACGATCTATAATGGTTGGGCCGATACTAAACATTGACATACTTTAGACTTCCCGGATCTTCGGTGCTTCACATCAACGATATGTTCTTTTACTCGGAACTTTCATCCAAGATGCGTAAAAAACCCGTAACATTACTTTTAATCCATGTGTAGTATTCATTATTATAGAACTGTATTTATGAAATTTTCAAGTCTACTCGAAGTAAAAAAAAATATCTACATCTATTTTATGGTGCCAATCAATATTAAATAGGACCAATGATATGAATAAAATGTTTCAAATAAACATTATATTACTTTGTTGTAACTAAATTGGACGTAGTTATGCAAAAAGGATCCAACCCGCAATAAGTTAATTTGAGTTTATGATATTTGAAGTATCCATACTTCAAATATCATAAACTCAAATTATCGATATGGTTTCTGTCTGTTTGTAAATTTTCTTCTTATTTGTGTTACGTTTGCTAAAATTGTTACATTACATAGTAGTATAGACCACAAACATTATTTTTCAAGTCAACATTTTTTGACACAAATTCGGGGTGGATGCTTTTTGCATAACTACGTCCAATTAACTTTTAACTATGAATTTTTTTTTTTTTTTTTTTTTTTATAGAATAGGGGGCAAACGAGCATGCGGCTCACCTGATGGTAAGTGACTACCGCCGCCCATGAACAACCGCAACACCAGGGGAATTGCAGATGCGTTGCCGACCTTTTAGAAAGGTGTAAGCTCTTTTCTTGAAGGTCCCTAAGTCGTATCGGTCCGGAAAATTCGCTGGTGGTAATTGATTCCACAAGGAAGTCGTGCGAGGGAAAAAACTTCTTTTAAATCGCACAGTCGTGGACCGCCAATCATCCAGATGGTATGGATGGTAACGCGAGTTTTGTCGCGATGTGCGATGGTGAAATTGAGCGGCTGGAATTAGTCCGAACAATTCCTCAGAGCACTCCCCGTGATAAATGCGATAAAATACGCAAAGAGATGCAACATCTCTACGCAGTGCCAGTGTATCGAGCCGATCAGAAAGAACTCGGTCGTCGACGATTCGAACCGCTCTGCGCTGGATGCGGTCAAGTGGAAGGAGCTGGCACTGGGGTGCCCCGGCCCAGAGATGAGAACAGTATTCCATGTGGGGCCGAACTTGCGCTTTGTAAAGTTGCAAGCGATGTGCCGGCATGAAATACTGTCTCGCTCTGCTGAGCACGCCAAGCTTTTTAGAGGCCAATTTGGCCTTCCCTTCCAAGTGACCACGAAACTGCACACTATTCGATATGTCGACGCCAAGGATTCCGATACTGGCTGAGGCAGTAAGGGGAGTGCCTTGAAACTGAGGAGATACGACAAAGGGGTTCTTTTTAGCGGTAAACGCGCAAACTTGTGTCTTCTGGGGATTGAACTGGACTAGATTTAGTCGCCCCCAATCCGAGACTTTGTTAAGCAAAGACTCGACTTCAGACACAAGTTTGTTCCGGTACTCGGCGACGTTTTCCCGAGAAATATTGGCACGGCCGGTATATAAGGCATCACCAGTGCTGTCGTCCGCATAGCAATGAATGCTGCCAGTTAGCAACATATCATTGATATGCAGGAGAAACAGCGTTGGTGATAGCACGCAGCCTTGTGGAACACCAGCGTTGATAGGCTTGAAATCAGAGCATTCACCGTCTACTACGACCTTGATGCTCCGATCAGCAAGGAAACTGGTGATCCATTTGCACAATTTCTCGGGAAGCCCATAGGAAGGAAGCTTCGAAAGAAGCGCTTTGTGCCAGACCCGATCAAAGGCCTTCGCTACGTCCAAACTAACGGCCAATGCCTCCCCCTTGGACTCTACTGCCTCCGCCCATCTATGAGTTAAGTAGACTAGAAGATCACCAGCTGATCGACCCCGACGAAAACCGTACTGGCGGTCACTAATCAGCTGGTGATCCTCAAGGTACCTCATGAGCTGGCAGTTTATAATGGCTTCCATTATTTTGGAGAACAAGGAGGTGATGGCGATTGGCCTGTAGTTGGACGGGTCTGAGCGGTCGCCTTTTTTAGGGATCGGGTGCACCAAAGCTGTCTTCCATGAGTTCGGGACTACGCCTTGGGAGTAGGAGTACCGGAAAAGACGCGTTAAAACCGGTGCCAACTCCGGAGCACACGTCTTCAGCACAATGGGAGGGACTCCATCGGGCCCACTCGACTTGTTGACGTCCAGGGAGAAGAGTGCTTTGCGGACCGAGCGCTGTGTAAATCGCACATCTGGCATGGAGCACTCACATCGCGGGATGGTCGGCGGTGTGTTCCCCCCGTCATCTAGAGTCGAGTTGGACGCAAAAAGAGAGCTCAACAGATCGGCTTTCTCCTTTGCGGCATGGGCCAGTGAGTCGTCCTCTCTGTGCAGAGATGGAAGAGATGGCTGACAGAAGTTCCCTTGGACAGCCTTGGCGAGAGACCAGAATGCACGGGTTCCCGAAGGAAGGCGAACTAGCTTCTCGCCAATTCTGCCGATGTGCTCAGACCTTGCCTTGGCAATGACGCTTTTGAAGGACCTGGAGGCGGAATTATACTTCTTTTTTAATGCGCTGGTGTTTACATCCCGAGACGTTGATGCGTCAGCCCAGGCCTGGTAGCACTCCTGCTTATAGCGTGATGCTATTTTACAGGAGCGACCAAACCATGGCTGGGATCTGCCTCCGATGGGCACCACAGAGGATGGAATAAAAAGTTCCATACCCTGAAGTACCACATCAGCAACAGAATCGGCAACAACGCTGGGATCTTCCGGCGAGAAGCAAACCCGCCCCCAAGGGTAGGATGCAAAAAAAGACCGCATCCCGTCCCAATCAGCTGACCTATAGTGCCAAACACGGCGGCAAGCTGTAGATCGCAACTGCGATTGGAGCGTGAGTGGCACCGTACTCCGGATCAGACAATGGTCCGAAGAGCCCAGAGGGGCATCGACGGAGACCTGATATCCGTCCGGATGAGAGGTCAGCAGAAGGTCCAACAGGGAAGGTACATGGTCTTCCACATCTGGGATCCGCGTAGGCGAAGTAACCAGTTGTGTTAGACCATATGCCAAAGCAAAGTCATAGACAGATCTACCCGCATGATCGGTTAAACGAGAACCAAGCCATTCAGCGTGGTGGGCGTTGAAATCACCGAGTATCACGATCTCTGCGGATGGGACCTGTTGTAGCACGAAGTCTGCAGCCATTTGGACGTGGTCTATGAGTCGGTCTGTGTCGGCATTACCGCTATGGGACCTATAGAGGCACCCGTAGACGCGGGGATGGTCGTCGCTGTCTACGCGCAGCCATAGGATGGACAGGTCCGTACCTTCAAGGCTGCCGAGGCGTCGAAAACAGATGTCCTCTCTGACATACACGCAAACTCCAGCCCGGGGCACAAACGAGTGTTCTAATTTGTACCCCGGGTAGGAGAGATACGAAGTATCAGCCGGAGAGGACACCTGTGTCTCGGTAAGAAAGAGCAAGGCCGGCTTAGCTATCTCCAGATGGTAGTGGACGGCGTTAAGGTTTGAATGAAGTCCCCTGATATTGCAGAAATCCACGGTAAGCGTGGCAGGGGTTGCCTTTGTCTTCTTGCTCCGCTTGCCCCGAGCAGGTTTCGTCTTGAGCGGAATTTCGCCCCCCCCAGAATACGCGGGGCAGCCTGAGCACCCACGCCCAGGAGTGGAGTAGTTTGGTCGTGGATGCTCAGCGAGGGATTCTCCAGGGGTGCTGGTACCCTCCTGGGGTAGTCTTTTATTTAATTCCACTACCATGTTGATGGGGGGGGGGGGGGGGGGGGAATTGGGCCTCCGGCCACCTGCACTCACCAAGCGCAACGCAGAGGTAAACCTCTACTTCACGCTGGTATTCTGTGAGGTCGTGGTACCACCCCGGTTCGAGCTGGCCCATCCGTGCGACAGCAAAAGCCACCGCTTAGCTCTACCACTGTTAAAATAATAATAATATAAGAATAAATGTAAAGAGTAAAATGTAAATAATAATAACACATTTTGATTTCAAGACTATTTACCTTTCTTATGGATAAATCGGCATCGGATGACACGCCCGATATAAAAAATAGTAGGTGTTTCTACACATATATATTCACGTGTTTCTGTAGCATGTTACCAATCATCTACGTCTAATAGTATTTGAGAATGAAAAAAAATCTTTGACAGATATAGAGACATAGACACCGAGGTGACTCTAAAAGTGATAGAATTTTTCTAAATTTGGCACGGAACAGCATTTAATGATGTTCCTAAATTCAAGCGCACGCTAGCGAAGCCGCGGGTAAAATGCTAGTATTTTAATAAATACGGTGTAGGAGTGACGTTAGAGAATTCACTATACCATATCATTCTGAAAGTATCGTAAGAGGTTATTGGGGAAAATGAAATAGACAGCAGCGTCATCCTAATAACAACTAAAAATAAACCTAGCAAGCTAACAGCATAGCAAAGTGGCGAAGCAATCAGCTTTGTAGCGGTTTCTAACGGTTGCCGTTGAGCAATCAGTTTCAAAATAGGAGGTTCAGATGCCTGGGTGATCAGTAATCGATTGCTGAAAACAGAATTTGAAAATTCGAAACCGTTCTCGAGATAATCGTGGGACAGACGGACAGACGGACAGACATCGTGAAATCAATAAGTGTCTTCGCAAGCTTCGCCAAATAATAATAAACCTGTGGTTACCAACCTACCTGCGTGGCAATAATTTTTCCTGTGGGGCAGTCCATGAAAAACTATATTATAATATAAATGTAGCACTAAAACGTTATCTTCTGTATCGTGGGGAGTTTTACATACATAAATTGCAGAAGGTTAAACATCCAGACCGGAATAATAATTTGTAATTCATACAAACACTTATTCTATACGGGATTCGAACCACTACCTCCACTATCTCACGGAGCCAACAGCCTTTTTTTATAGAATAAACCTAGCAAGCTAACAGCATAGCAAAGTGGCGAAGCAATCAGCTTTGTAGCGGTTTCTAACGGAAAAAAAAATTCAAAATAGGAGGTTCAGATGCCTGGGTGATCAGTAATCGATTGCTGAAAACAGAATTTGAAAATTCGAAACCGTTCTCGAGATAATCGTGGGACAGACGGACAGACGGACGGACGGACGGACAGACGGACAGACGGACAGACGGACAGACGGAGAGACGGACAGACATCGTGAAATCAATAAGTGATTTCGCAAGCTTCGCCACTTAATAAGGGTGACAAACGAGCACACAGTCCACCTGATGGTAAATGGATGCTGTGGCCTGTAGAAATCTACAATTATCCTCGATTAAGAAGCAAAATGCAGATGCGTTGTTACCCCTGAACACCAAGATGGAATGCTTCGTTTCAAGTATAAAAGGTCACAACTATAATACGAGTATAGCT
Source organism: Parnassius glacialis (assembly GCA_033319125.1). Classification (NCBI taxonomy): domain Eukaryota; kingdom Metazoa; phylum Arthropoda; class Insecta; order Lepidoptera; family Papilionidae; genus Parnassius; species Parnassius glacialis. The sequence continues at coordinate 10,543,105 of JAVANC010000009.1, forward strand.
GCAGCGTGGCTCTATCACGTACACAACTTAAAAAACACATTTGTGATTTTTCTGTCATTATAATTGAACAATTATTTACTAAAAAATAAATGCTAATCTGTCTATTGTGATTATTATATTACATTCACCGTGCGTGGTTAAGCACAGTTCATTGTCCTCGCGCAATAATACGTCGGCATAATGCCCAAGGTCTTAACAGTACTTGTCTCTGATTCGCACGCCGTCATGATGACGCCTTGAGGACATCCGACTCACTACGATGGCTATTGTATGAGTACTTTCAAGTAAGACGTAAGTACACAGAATCAGACGCTACTTTGCGCAAATACATAATATTAAAGATAAAAATTATTAACTATGATTCATGTGCAAATTTAAAAGTTACACAGGCTTAATACGTGTCTTGCTGGGCACATAGCTCCGTTCATATGCAAAAGGGTTATGGAGCCACTTCAGTTCACTGGGCTGCTCCAAGCTGCTTGTTGGCAGAAATATTTTATTCCTCAGGGTTGCAGTTTTCCTTACGATATTTTACTTCACCGCCAAGAACGTCAAAATCAAAATTTCAGTTAACAATTTTATTGGTGTCGGTGGGGATTAAACTTGAAATATTCACTTCAAGAGGTAAGTGCACACGTTCACCTTGATAAATTAGTATAACATGAAGTAAATTGATATGGATAGCTTGAAGAGGAAGGCTACTTCGACTGGATTTCGAATCCAGAATCCACTTTACTGCGTATTATGTACCTTACGTAATGCTTTCTTATATTTACGCGAGGTTTTTTCACTTTTCATTCTTGTCATTTTAGTTGCAACAGTCACGGTCACGTGTTTGTGTATTTGACGAGCTGATGGGATCCTTAAAACGGGCATCCTTCAGCCTTTAGTTGCAAATTTTTGGTTCGATCTAATCAGAATGAGCTTGTTGAATCTTAAAAAAAAAGTAAACATCGTTACGTTTAATTATAGTACTTATTTAAAAAAAACTTAAGACTCATTCTTGGATGATCGTAAGGCTAATGAAATTGAAAAAAAATCGTAATTATAGAAGGGGGGGGGGGGTTGTTTACTGCAAGCGGCGTGGAATATTGTAATCAATGAAATGAATTCCGTGCCCAAGTTTCATTTCCCTCGGAAGATGCGTTACGTTTGATGAGTCCTGGACATTGCTGGCAGTTACAGTATGTATATTATAATATTTAAAAGTAATTTCATTAAAACCTGCACACAGAAACCAAAAGATAGTTTATTAGAATTATAAACATTGTCGATCTTAGCGAAGTGGGTGCTACCCAAACATACCCGTTAAAAATAAACCATATTAATATAAAAGTCCGTCTGTTTACAAGTCCTAATTGCCAATTTATTTATAAAAACATATTATGAAAATAACTGTACCACTGCAAAATTTTAAAGTACAGTAAGTCGAGCTGGAGCTCAGACACACAGTCGTCATGTGATGCGAACTACCTTTTCCGCACACTTCTTAGTGTTGGGGGTTTTGACGATCCGTGTAAAGATTGTATAAAAGCGATTCGTATTAAGATTTATACGTCGGGCAAACACATTATGTTACTGAGATAATCTGTCACCGTATGACTTTTAATATGGTAAGGCGTATCGCGAATAATAACGCAAACATATCGCACTAGCAGTGTAGGTAAACATACAGGAATTTGTTATTAAAATTTTGTGTAATGACATCGTACGAAAACTCGTGACCTTCATCTACCGTTCTATCACACTAAGACCGTTAAATAATGTCCTTCAGACCGAATTTCGGTCACGGCGGCCAAATTCAAGACTTTTTAAAAAATTGTTTCATAAATAATGATGGTAATAAGGTATTTTTTTTATAGGATAAATGTGACAAACGAGCACACAGTCCACCTGATGGTAAGTGGTTGCTGCGGCTCATAGACATCTACATCTATCCTCGTTTGCGAATCAAAATGCAGATGCGTTGTCACCCGTGACGACTAAGATGGAATGCCTCATTTCCAGTAAAAAGGGCCTCCGGCCACCTGCACTCACCAAGCGAAACGCAGAGGTAAACCTCTACTTCACGCTGGTATTCTGTGAGATCGTGGTACCACCCCGGTCCGAGCCGGCCCATCCGTGCGACAGCAAAATTTATTAGTAGATAGAGTCAGTAAGACGAGCGGTATCGGGAGAGGACAGATCCCGCTCGGAAACGCCAAGGCGTTCTTCACGGCCCTCACCTTGATGATGGTGTTCCCCTACCAGAAACGGGGCCTCGGGGGTTACGGGCGCTCGGGGCGGGGTCCCCGAGCGTCTAGTGATGTAACACCTGAGGAGGACGGTGACTCGAAAGTGGTCTAATGCACCGTAATAACATTACGAGGGTGCTGGGGGCAGGAAGGACTGCCCCCCGGACGTCTTTTAATAGAACAAAGCGAGAAAGGAGCCACGGTTGCGTTTCCAACGGAGATCCCGGGACCCCTCATATACGCTGATGATGACCACCGTGGAGTTTTGGCCGGTAGGAGTCCAGCATAACCTTTCTATTACCCCTGCAGCAGGAGGTATCCATGAGGATTTCCCCACAATAAAAAAGGTGGAGTCAGTAAATATTAGTTTTTAATCACTAAAATTAATTCAAAACCCAAGTATACCAGTGCACGATTTCTAATTATAGTAAGATGACCTGGAATTGTTTCTCTATCTCACTTGGAAGTGCTGTGATCATCGATATATATGTACTACGCACTAGATTTCCCATTCCGAACATTGACTATGTTCAACTGAGCTGTACTGCAATCCGTACACTAAACTGAATATTGCGTAAATTGAAGATTTGTGAAATCCATAAGGTAATTATTATTTCATTTTATTTAGAAATATGTTTTATTTTGATTAAAATAAGAGAATGTATTTTATATTAAATTCTTATATTTATTTTATATTAATATCTTATTTTATCTTCGGAATAGTGTCGGATAAGACTCGCTCTTGGATTGTTACTCACACTTGCATGTAGCTCCTACGATGACGTGTACAGCTGTCCATAGAATCTCTCAATCTCACTCAAAATCTCAGGTGCCCCGGAAACGATGCTGCCACACTCTGTCTTCAGCTTTGATAGTTGGCTCTTTCTGGCAGACAGATCTCTGGCAAAGACTTTGGAGCCTTGGTCCCGCTCGATCGCTTCTTCAATACAAGCTGTATTGAAATTGCGTAAGTCCTGCCGCATGCATTTGGATATCTGTCTGTTCAGATGCCTGTATGCTGTCAAATCTGTTGAAGAATATAGCTTCATCTCCCGTCTAACAGCCATGAAATTAAGAGTGTGATCGGAGAGTTTTTGTGTTGCGTAACATACATCCCATAACAAAATTATAAACCTCGTCCTTTTTTTGAATTCCGCTAAAAATTAGAAAGACGTTTTATATAATTTTATAATTAGATATTCCTAATGTAGAAATTCTACACTAGTCAATTAATTAATATTTAAATGACGCATCAGTAAACATACTCATGTAATAACATTGTATTGGTTGAATAATGACTGCTAGTCTTTCTTATAATCATTGAATATAGCTTACATAAACTCAGTATTACTTAAAACTATTTGCGTCTCTTTCTATCATATATATATCATATCATGTAGTGGACAGAGAGAAAGCAACTTTAAGCATTTCTTTAATTGACTACGATTTTTATGAGTAGGGCCCTGTATGTTTCAATTCTAATTGTTTTTAACTGCATGTATACTTAAATTTTAGAATAAGCCATATATTATATATATATATATATATATATATATATATATATATATATATATATATATATATATATATATTTATAACAGTAACTGTGTTTAAGAACTACTACCTGAAACAATTATTGTCTGAAACTTTTACTATTTTATGCTCGGATAGTTCACGTATTTAATATGTACTGCCTTTATTTGTGGGCTAAGTAGAAAATGAAGGATAGTGATGATAATGAAACACATTTTAATTTTGTGTTTCACCATTAGAATGTTAAAATAAAATATTTTTGATATATTTTTTGATCAAGTCTTAAATCTCCTCATTCTATTATAGCCCCAGAGTAGGCTATTTGGTTTTAAATTACCCTATTTTCACAATTTATGTAGTCATTAGAAAAGCAGCTCAATTTCACAGAAGAAACTTGAAAATTTTTGAAGCGTTGGAAGTTTTTAATAATAAAAGTACGATGAATGATTTTTAACTTTCCTAAAAGCAGTTTCTTGATAAGTCGATATGACAGCGTCACAAGGTTTGCTTTGTTGTTTTCTTACCGATATCGAAATCGCGTACCTACTACTCTTTATTTACCTTACCTTATATTATCCTTGAAACACATTTTACATCAGTTTCAACAACAAAGTAAGTAATAATAACAATAATATAATAAAATGCCAGAATTATGTCGAATTTCGGTCAACAAATGATTTTGGATCGACCCGGGATTAAGACTACGTGATCAGCAACCGAGCTGACAACCGCTAAACCGATGACGTCGATTTTAGTCTAAAAATAACAAATTAAGTAAAATGAAGACGAAGCTAGAAATAAATTATTACAGACAATTATTTAGTATTGCAAGGAAACACCAAAACATATTTCGTTATACCGTATGAAAAATGACTATGTGACATGTCGCGGGGCAGATGCATCTATAGGTATGTCTACACCAGTGCGCTTTTCTGTTGGTCTTGCGTCTTCCTTTAACGCATGCCTGAGCAACCATAGCGCATGCAATAACGCATGCCCTAAAACTAGTTAGACAACAGCGCATGCCTCTAGCGTTGCGTTTTAAAAAACAAAAAGGGCGGAAGACAAAGTTAAAACATTAGAATTTATCGATGATTATCGAATATACGAGTATCAAGTATTGTGGCACCACAAGCGCAAAGATTACACAAATAAATGAAAAAGATACGACTCGTTGAATTCTCTGGGCCATAAATATAATTATGATGTACAAACAGTAAAAAACAGGATAAAGGACTTGAGTTCATACTTCTCAAAGGAACATCAATAGTTACGATGCAAAGGAGTGGGTCCGGAACAGAAGATAATTACGAATCTTCGTTGTTTGCCTAACCGAGGCGTGAGGTATAGACGGGTATAGACGATAAGCTGTATGCGTCTTATGGCACAGCGCTTGAAGCAAGCCGAACTGAAAGTTGAAACGTAAAATGAACATGAAAGTGAAATTGAGAGCGCACTGGTACTGGCACATAGCTTATCGCTGGCGTATGCAGTTTTACAAAAAACTGTTAATTATACTAGACATACTAGCATTAGTTCTGCCGTGCAGTGGCGTAAGAATTGCCACTACCCCATATCATCCTGTAGGTGTCGAATGAGGAGACTTTCTGATATCAATGTAAAAAAAATAAGAATTACGGTAGCCAACCCACCTATCAAGTGTGCTAACTATAGCAAATAGGCCACATAATAAAAATGCTTTGGGAGACTATGTTCATTGCAGTCCCTTATGCTCGTCCCTCTTTGAAAGAAGGAGTTGACGCAGCATCTTTGGAAACTTAAACACTTTATAATTGTGATTTAAAGTGACGGTTGAAGAAAAATTTTCAAACAAATACAAAACGCTCCTAACGAATCTGTCACTTCATATTTGTTTGTAATAGAACCACTATTTTAGCAGAATAAGTAAGATATAACGGTGGCGTGTTGGCTACGAACTCGAGTTGGTCAATTGAAACCGCGAGATCGAATCTTCTAACCTGCACAATTTGACTTTTTGTGAATGTTTTAAGTTTAAAATATGGATTTTATTTTTAAACAATACAAAAAAGAACTGATAGACAGATAGATTCCGCGCGATTCAACCAGCACGTTTGTCGTCCGTGCTTTCAAAAATCATAAAAATTAAAAGATGAATGTTTCCCTTTTCACAAACAAGTTCGTGCGAAACAAGGAACCGCTGTGAGGCACTGTAAGAGTGGGCAGTGTTGAGTGTACTCCCCTCCCTTCGCTTTTTGTGAAAATTTGTTTGGCAAAGCTCATCGTGAGAAGTGACATATATAGACGCCATCATCTGTCCTGCGCCCAGCATCTCCTCCTGCAACGCGCCGGCGTGAGACGACACACGCCCGCGCCTTATTGGTTCAAGCTAACATCGTCAAGGCGACCAAAGAACCAACACATGCGCACAGACGATTTTTCAATCAATTTGAAATGAAACTGTCACCATGGATTTTTATTTATGTTTACGTTTAGTTTTGATTGTTATAATTTGTGATTAGGCGCTTTGATAGGATATTTTTGTAGGATAAAAATTAATTGTTAATAGTTAAAAAAAAATAAATAAGATAACCATAAGTATATAACAGTGAGTGCCTGTTGCCTCGGATGGAATGCTGTGTTTGCCAAAGGATTTTTTCATCGGGAATAGGCCTACGTATCCACCAGGGACGTATCCATCAGGTCCGTACAACCTCTATTCCATCTTCATCACACACCCCGGCTCCCTGCTCCCATCCTCCATTACCTCCCACCCCCGACACTCCTCTTCAGACTCTCCTCGGCCAACTCAAGCAGTCAACTTCCATTATAAAACGTATTCCACGCGGTGCCCGGTCGACGGTTTCAGAGGCATTAGCGGCAGCAATAAATAATTGCGTTAGAAACAACAATAGTAATTCTTGGCATGACCTCCTTACCTTTTCGTTCAAAATTCTCCATGTCTCAGATGAATCCAACAGTAATATTTCCCTAACGCAAAAAATAAAAAATAACACTTTAAATCCGTCTATACCTATTTGCGATCCTTCGTCTGGAACCCACAGAAAGAAGTATGACTTGTTTGGGAAGGTCGAGGATAAAATACACGACGGTGATCTCAAAGGAGCAACACGCCTTTTGTTCTCAAACGACACCTTAGCACCCGACACGCCGGAGACCAAAGCCGCATTACAGTCCAAACACCCCCCAGGCCCTTCCACCCCGATTTTTGTAGACCCTCCATCTGACCCCCCAGGCTGCCTCCACGCCACGGTTAGAGACGTTCTAACAGCCCTCGCCTCGTTTCCAAAAGGATCGGCGTCTGGTCTAGACGGCATATCCCCACAGCATCTGATTGACCTTACCAGCTACGGCTCTGGTGTAGCTGGTGAACAGTTGACCACAAGCCTCACAAAACTGGTCAATCTCATGCTTCTGGGAGATGTTTGCCCGGATGTGACGCCGCTGATATATGGAGCAAATCTTATTGCCTTGGCAAAAAAGGATGGTGGCGTGCGCCCCATCGCTGTAGGGTCTACATTCCGACGTTTAGCAGCCAAGATCTGCGTCCGGCTCACTAGAACAAAACTACAGGCCCTCTTTGAACCAGTACAAGTTGGATTTGGAACCCGTGGAGGTTGCGAGGCAGCAGTCCACGCTGTACGTACCTTCCTTAAAAGTGATTCGTGCGAGGTTCTTCTAAAATTAGACTTAAAAAACGCATTTAATTCGGTCAATAGGGACACTCTGCTAAAAGAAATTAAAATACATGTCCCGGAAATTTATAACTTCCTTCTCCAGTGCTACCACTGCCCCTCAAAACTAGTTCATAAATCCAATGAGATTATTTCGGCCGTAGGCTGTCAGCAGGATGATCCCCTCGGTCCAGCAATATTTAGTTTGGCAATAAATCCGATAATCCACTCCCTAAATTCAAAATTAAATATTTGGTACCTCGACGATGGGACCTTGGCCGGAGACGCGCAGACAGTCCTAGCTGATTTGGTGCATGTTAAACAGCATTTCAATCGCATTGGTTTAGAATTAAATTACGACAAATCTGAATTATATATTTCGGACCAAGTAAATCCACTAACCGCTTCCCAGATCGCTCAAAATTTTAACAACATTGCTCTTAACATTAAAATAGTAACGAAGGACAGTCTGCACCTCCTCGGCTCCCCCATCTTTGAGGAGGCCATTCCTCTTCTCTTAAATAAATCAACAACAAATTTCAGCAAGTATTCGGACCGCCTTGTCAAAATTAGTAGCCACTCAGCTTTATTTATTTTAAAATTCTGTCTGTTCGTCCCTAAATTCACTTACATGCTTCGCTGTTGCCCCATTTGGAAATTCCCCCATTTGATCACACCTATTGACACTCTAATGAAATCCCAAATTGAAAACATCCTGAACATTCACTTGAGCGAACAGGCTTGGACCCAAGCCGCTTTACCAATAAGGAACGGCGGCCTGGGAACACGCAAAATTTTAAGTGTGGCGTAGAATATTAAAAGCGCCAGCGGGCATTAACTGCGAGATTGCATGTTTGGACGAGGCCACGAATGCATGGCTAGCTGGACCGAGTCCAAATCTCCCATCCAAACCACATAAGCAAAGGGCCTGGGATACAATAGCGTCCGTCGCCACCTTACAAACTTTAATAGAGCCTTCAACTGGCAGGGACCGGGCCAGGCTGTTAGCTGTGTCCAAGCCAGAATCTGGTTACTGGCTCCAGGCATATCCCTCGCCCAACACTGGGACTTTTATCAACCCGGACACTCTACGCATAGCCGTCGGTCTCCGGCTGGGAGCTGGGATCTGCACAGGTCACAACTGTGTTTCTTGTGGGGCTCCAGTGGACCGACTCGGCCACCATGGCCTCTCCTGCACCTCGGGCGCCGGCCGCCTGTCCCGCCACGCTGCTCTCAACGACATTCTCAGAAGGGCGCTCGTCAGTGCCAACGTTCCCGCCGCTCTGGAGCCCCAGATTGTGCGGAGCGATGGCAAGCGCCCTGACGGAATGTCGTTGATACCCTGGAAGTCGGGCCGTGCGCTGGTGTGGGACGCCGCCTGTACAGACACCCTGGCGGCGTCCTATCTACCAGCAACTACCAAACGTGCGGGGGCGGCGGCGGACGCCCGGGAACGCCTCAAGGTCTCTAAATACAGCTGTCTCGGCGCCCAATATCAGTTTTTTGCTTTCGGCGTCGAGACACTAGGTCCTTGGGGCAAAGGTGCGCTGGAGCTGCACAGGGAGCTCAGCAAAAGGTTGAGGGAGGCAACAGGCGACCCTCGCGCCGGCGGCTTTCTCGCGCAAAGAATTGCAATCGCAGTTCAGCGCGGGAATGCTGCCTGCGTGATGGGCACCCTGCCAAGAGGCCCAGGCCTCTTATTTAATTAGTTATTTTATTTTATTTTTAAGGTTTAGTTTTAGTTATTTTAATTTAATAATAGTTCTAGTCTAGTATTTTTTTTTTATTCTTCCATATTTTGTTTGTTAATTATTGTAAAGTTTAAAATTGAATTCTAAACACTGTAAACAAAACAAACGGCAACGAAGTGTGAATAATATATAACTCACTGGTAACAGACTGTTACGCGACACAAAACATTTTATAGTCTCACCATACTGCACGCTATTTACATTTTTTTTTTATTACTGTTTTATTTTATTACTTGGAGCAAAATATGGATAAAAATAGCTCAGAAAATGGTCAAGTACCCTATTTGCTTTAAATGCCAAAAGAAAATTATTAAAAAAAGGGATATACTTTGTTGTGCATCTTGCAAAAATTTTTACGATATAACTTGTGCACAAGTATTGAGCACCAAAGTTAATATCATGGACAAACTAAAAAACTGGAAATGCCAAACGTGCCATGAAATCAAAGCTAAGCTACCAATAGCGAGTTAAAACACCGACACTCTTTATTCATATAACTTGACAAAAAGAAGCACTAGGCATAAGGCACCTCCAGTAACGCCATTGCATAAGTCTGAAGAGGAAGAATCAACCAGTTCCGATGTTGACCTACATAGCCTGCCAGATATTAGTACTTATCAAAATGACAGAGAAGAAGAGTTGTTAAAAGAAATCGCCCATTTTAAATTAGAATTAGAAAAAGCTCATAATGAAATAGAAAATTTAAACATGGAAAATACAAAATTACAAAAGCAAACATTAGAAAAGGAAACTCTAACTGTAAAATGGAAGAAAGTATTTACTGAAGCGATAAGTACACCCAAAAGGCGCGCAACTCTTACAAATCGAAATACTACGGAAAAGAAAAAAGATAACAAATCTGGACAAAGCCGACCAATAGAGTTAGATGAATCAAACTGTAGTTCTGTAGAAGCAGATAACACAAAAACGAATCTAATAGTAATTAAATCAAGATTATATAGTGAGAAAACTGAACAAAAGCCAAAAAACAATCGCGTTATAATATTTTCTGATAGTATCGGCCAAGGATTAGCTTCAAAGATATTAGAAAAAACTGAGTGTCAAGCAATTAACAACTGTAAACCGGAAGCAGGATTTCAAAATATATTAGAAAATTATGGCGAAAAGATTAAAGGTCTGGAAAAAAAAGATACAGTAGCAGTACTTATTACTAAATATGAAAGTTCTCTTTATCATAATCAACAAAAGTACATAAAACTATTAAACAATATTGTAAACCAGCCGGATAGGAAATTTAACATGATAATCACTGGTTTGCGTTATAATGGCAAGAACGACAATGAGATTTACCACATCAATGATCAAATAGTTAACATAGCTAAAGTCAGCGAAAATATTGAATTTCTGGACCCGAATATGATATATGAAAATACAAGGAACTATAAATCGTTGAAAAACTTTGTTATAGAAAATGTAATAACAAGTATAGACCGCAAGTTTCAAGGATCATCCTCACTGCGTTTCATCAAATGCCAAGACGAATACCCTTCCTCAAGTAATAAAGGCACAAATTTTTCAACAACGCAATAGCCGATTCAAAAACGGTAATTCTTCATGCGAATGTACAAAGTATACATAATAAATACTTAGAAATCGAAAGCTTAGCCAACGAACAGAACTGCGACGTGTTTTGTTTGACGGAGACGTGGGATAAAAGCCATCAAATACATGCGATGGCTTTTGAAAACTATACACTCGCGACTTGTTTTAATAGAATAATTTTTGAACACGGCGGAACGGCGATATATGTAAAAATACTTTAGAATATAAAATTAGGAACGACATAAATAAACTATCATTTGAAATGAATTGTGAATTAGTAGCAATAGAATTAAGATCCTCAAAAACAGTAATCATTGCACTTTACCGACCTGACTATGATATAAGTCTATTCTTTGAAATACTTACAAAACTTTTATATAAACTTTGTCAAGAGAACAAAAAAAATTGTAATAGCAGTTGACTTGAACTTAAATGTTTTAATAATTGACGCAAATATTAAAAAGCTTGATAGAATACTTAAAAATTTTAATTGTAAATGGATATTAAACGAACCAACTAGAACCGAAACAAATAAACGAAATAAAACCAGTTCTACTTGTATAGATAACTTTATTGTTAATTTTAATGAATGTAAAGGATGTGTATTAGGTCAAAAACTTTCTGATCATAATGTAGTTAAATTAGAATTAGTTAATCAAAAACACTGTAACAATAAATATGAAACTTATATAGGCAGAAACTTTTCAAGGAATAATTTTGATTATTTTCAACAAAAATTACACTGGGATTAAATCAGAAATTTTAATGACTGATGACGCGAACGCATGAATGAGAATTTTACATCAAGCGTTGCACCGTTATTACAACATTGCTTTTCCAAAACTAAAAAAACTAGTAAGGAGTAAACATAAAAAATGGACTACATTTGGTATAGAAACTAGTAAGAAAAACTTAATTAAAATGGAAATATTACAAGAGCACTAACCTACCCAACAGAGAAAATTGAAAATTAAAAAATATAAGAAATTATTACCAAAAACAATGGAAACCGCAAAAAAATTACAATATCGTATCAGGATTAAGGAGGCAAAAAATAAGATTAAAAAATCGTGGAATATTATAAATGAGCAGGTAGGGAAAAATAAACGGCAAAATACAAAATCTAGAATTGAATCGATAAAAAACGATAGTGGGCAAATTATTACAGAATCTCAAAAAATTTCAAAAAGTTTTAATGATTTTTTCTGCAATATTGCACATAGATTAACGAGTAATTTAGAATGACGCAGAAAATTGCATGAAATACTTACTCCAATAGGCCACTAACATCTATTTATTTTTACCCATTAGATTATACAGAGCTAAAGAAGATTGTTACTAGCATGAAGCAAAAATCTACATTAGACATTTATAATATGAGAACTAGGACATTAAGAAATCTTATTAGAAAGAACAATAATTTATTCGAATTGATATTTATTTTTGTCAACTCGTGCTTAGCTAATGGCATATTCCCCGACGTACTCAAAGGGGTAGGGTTGTTCCACTTTACAAAAAAGGGGATTCCACAGAGCTCAGTAATTACAGGCCAGTTTGTATATTGCCGACTTTATCAAAAATATTAAAAGCCATCAAAAAATCTAGAATTATAAGGTACTTTGAAGAAAATAATTTATTTACAACGGCACAATTTGGATTTAGAAGAGGACGATCGACCGAAATGGCCATAAGAAAAGCAATTTATTTCATTCTAGAATCTTTGGACAGCTCAAATAGATGTGCCTGTATATTTTGTGACTTATCAAAGGCTTTTGATTGCTTACGGCATGATGTATTAATATTAAAATTGCAGCATTATGGTTTTCAAGGAGCTGAACTAAATATGATGAAAACTTATTTAAATAACCGTAGCCAAGTTGTTTCAATAAATGACCAAACTTCTTCAGCGAGTTCTGTATCGATCGGAGTACCACAAGGTTCAATTTTAGGTCCTGTTTTGTTTTTGATCTATATTAATGATCTTGGTAATGCAATGCCAGACTATACATATTTAAGTTTATTTGCAGATGATACACATGTAGGTTAAAGAGACAAAAGTCTATCAAATTTAGAAAATAAAATTAATAATGTTATAGGCTTGCTAAAATAATGGTTTAGCGCAAATGGTATTATTCTAAATTCCGATAAAAGCATTGTAATGCATTATCAATCGAGGCTAGGCATTTATGGTAACTCGACTACAAAAGAAAATGTATTTTTGGGGTATACAGTAGATAACACAATCAACCATAAAGCCCATATTGAAAAAATTTGTAAGAAAATAGCTAGCGGTAATTATGCATTGTTCAAACTCAAGCCATTATTAGATAAAAAGACACTCATATCTGTGTACTTTGCCTATATTCATTCTATGATAAGGTATGCCATTACATTTTTGGGGTAATGCTATGGATATTATAAAAGTTTTAAAATGTCAAAAACAGTATATAAGAATAATCAATGGTCTGAAAAAAAGTAGCCCGGTAAGAAAACATTTTAAGAACGATAAAATAATGACAGTGGTTTCGCTTTATATATATAATAGCTTATTAGAGGTACACGAGGATAAAGAATTACCAAAAAAGAGAGACGTAAATCAATACAATCTGCGTTATAATGAAAAACGTGTTCTACCAATGAATAGATTAATCAAAGTAAAAAAACAAGAGCGTTACTCAAAAATATTGATGTATAATAAATTACCAAAAAGTATAACCAGCCTAAACTATATCATATTTAAACGGAACCTTAAGTATTTTTTTGAAAATAACCCATTTTACAAATTAAGCGAAAACATGTCAATGTAACTCTTGGAATCATCATTCTTGTGCAACGTGCAAACAAAATAACTTACTTAATTCTATGATGTAAAGCGTCAATGTAACTAAATTAAAGTACAATAATGTAATTAAATAATGTAATTTAACCTTATATATTTAAGAAGTTTTTGTAACCAATGACTTGCCTGTAACGATTGTTATATTATGGCCAATAAATATTTCTGATTCTGATTCTAATTCATCAGAGAAACGTATCCAATCACATAATATTGTTTCATTTACTTTATTTCTATTGTTGGTTTCAAACCCAGGATCTCTTTTAACATACTACATTCATTTAAAAATGTATGTTGACACAGGAAATTAAAATCCGGAGATTGGAAAATGGAGTATATTTATTTTAATTGTGCATATTTGCATGATTACAGTAAAGTACGTTTTTTTATATTTAAATTAAATTGATTTTATATGTTTTATCAAATTTAATTTGAAGTTATTTTAAATTACTTAGGTTTCAAGGCCTTTGACCATGTGGACCATAAGCATTCGGAACAGGGGAATTTAAAATCATCGCCATCATCATTACAGCCCTTCACAAGTTCACTGCTGAACATAGGCCTCCCCCAAAGAATGCCATAAAGCACAGTCCTGAGCCACCTGCATCCATCGACTTCCTGCATATCTTACCAGGTCATCACTCCATCTAGTGGGGGATGCCCTACACTTCGTCCGCCGGTACGAGGCCGCCACACTAGAACCTTTTTTCCCCAACGGTTGTCGGTTCTTCGAGCTCTATGGCTGGCCCATTGCCACTTCAGCTTACTAATCCATTGGGCTATGTCGGTCACTTTGGTTCTACTGCGGATATCCTCATTTCTAAGTCTATCACGCAGAAAGACTCCGAGCGTAGCCCTCTCCATAGCTCGCTGAGCGACCTTGAGCTTCCTCATCCGGCCAGCAGTGAAGAACCACGTCTCAGTACCATAAGTCATCACTGGCAACACGCACTGGTCGTACAGTCTTGTTTTCAAGTTTTGAGGTATAACTGACGAGAAAATGTGCCGTAATTTCCCGAAAACTGCCTAACCAAGTTGAATCCGCCGATTGACCCCTCGGTCGAAGTTGGACTTACCTAATCGGACTATTTGTCCCAGGTAAACATACTCGTCAACAACTTCGAGCTTAGTGCCGGCAACCGCTGAAGGGACTGCAGCACCGCCCAAATTTCGACGGAATCAAAGGCTTTCTCATAGTCCACATACGCCAGACATAGTGGCAAATTGTACTCCTCGGACTTCTGTACAATTTGCCGAAGGTATGTATGTGGTCTATGGTGCTAAAGCCTTTTCGGAAACCGGCTTGTTCGGGAGGTTGGAAGTCGTCAAGTCTGCGCGCGAGATGATTCGTAATGACTCTCGAAAACAGCACGCAGACGCGGCTCAGAAGGGAAATCAGTCTGTAGTTCTTCAAGAGAGCGTTGTCACCTTTCTTGAAGAATAAGACCACCGCACTTCTGCTCCACGCTTTCGGTGTAGTGCCACCATGGAGGACGGAATTAAAGAGCTTCTGAAGGACTTCAAGTACCGGTTTTCCACCCGTTTTCAGAAGCTCCGCTGTAATTCCATCCTCGCCTGGGGCCTTGCCGTTTTTAAGGTGCTGGAGAGCTATTCTAATCTCGCTCACACTGACGCCCGGGATATCATTGGAATAATGTCGGATAAGACTCGCTCTTGGATCGTTACTCACACTTACGTGTGGCTCCAACGATGATGTGTACAGCTGCCCATAGACCCTCTCAATCTCACTCAAAATCTCAGGTGTCCCGGAAACGACGCTGGCACACTCGGTCTTCAGCTTCGAGCTTCAGCTTTCTGGCAGACAGATCTCTAGCAAAGACTTTTGAACCCTGGTTCCGCTTGATCGCTTCTTTAATACGAGCAGTATTAAAGTTGCTTAAGTTCCGCCGCATGCATTTGGAGATCTGTCTGTTCAGTTGCCTTTATGCTGTCAAATCCACTGAAGACTGCAGCTTCATATCCCGTCTAACAGCTATTAGACTAAGAGTATGATCGGAGAGTTTTTGTGTTCTTCTGCGGCGTTTCTTGCAAAACTTAGCTCCGACCGCATGGACAGTTTCCACGAGCTTGTCATTCATATCTTCCACTGCATTGCAATCTTCTAGGCACTGAAAACGGTTTTGTAGCTCGAGCTGAAAGGTTTCAGGACTTTGGGTTCGAGCACGAGGGTGACGGATCGTTGACTTCATTAGACGTGACCTCTCCAACTTAACGTTTAGCTTCAGTGTGCCTCTCACTATTCGATGATCGCTGCCGGTTTTCACCCTCGCGATCACTGAGACATCACTGAACAGTTGTCGTCTGGTCGTCATAATGAAGTCAATCTCATTTTTTGTCGAACCGTTGGGGCTCGACCAGGTCCACATCCTGTGGGGCCGCTTCTGGAAGAAAAAGTTCATCATAAAGAGTCCCTCTTTCTCCATTTATTATTAATATTATTATTTATTTATTTATTAATTAATTTATAATTAATTACCACGGCTTACGCCAATGACAGTCATTAATAGGTAAAACTAAACATATAACATAATTAACATAATTCAATAACAAATAACAAGTCGGAGATCAAACATACTTAACAATAACTAGAGGAAATAAAATAATATAAAACAGAATAAAGTGATAACAACATACAACTTATTTACCTAACAAACATGGCTTTCACATAACATGAGACAGTTTGACATGATCACCTTGAGTGTGTCATTAAAGATGTCACATTCCGGGACTGTCTCCATTAAGGAGTTTAAAGCACCATGCATGCGACACAACGGGGATTTCGCGCGCGACACAGTGCGGCAATGGGATGTGGCGAACAGCCGGTGTCGTCGAGTAGGCCTATGACGCAGGTAGTTGTTAGGCACATAAAATGTACACAAAGTATTGTGCAGCTCTGGGGAATCTACCATGCTCCTTAAAATTTTTATGGCTCTTAGGACCTGATCTCTGGCTCTACGCACTGAAAGGGAATTATATCCTAACATTCCCAGCAAGAAAAAAGTAGGATACATAAATGGATAATATCCGTAAATCTTCTTATATAAAAAAACGTAGGAAGGCTTTCTGAACCTTTTCAATCAACAATTCATATGTGGATTCGTGGGGATTCCAGACGGCTGCAGCAAAAGTCGGCCAGCTGCTGGCGCCTTGGGTTCCGTTGCCCTATTCCGTAATTCCCTACCTTCAGCTCACCGTTCTCTCTTGCGGCTAGTTTTGCGTTGAAGTCTCCCATTAACACTGTATAGTGGGTTTTGGAGGAATGTATGGATCTAAAGATATCCTCATACATTTCCTCCACCTCCTCATCGGGCTGTGCCGAGGTTGGTGCGTAAACCTGTATGACCTTCAGCTAATACCGTTTGCTGATTCTGAGTATAAGGTACGCAACACTCGTCGACACACTCTCAATCTTTACAACGTTGTTACCGAGAGACTTGTGGACGATAAATCCGACACCTCCTTTGGACAGATGGTCGCCCTCCCGGTGATAGAACAAATTGCCGGATTCGAGGATTACCGTGTCCTCCCCCTCTCTTCGGACTTCGGATAATCCTATGACATTCCAGCGCAACTTGTCTATCTCTTCTTCCAGCTCCAGGATCTTCTCGTCAGTCCTCAGGGTGCGTGCGTTATATGTTGCCAAGTCGAGTCGTCGTAGGTGGCAACCGAACCTCCACCGGAGATTCTTAGCACACCCTGCCCCGCCGTTACCATGGTCGCCACCGTAGTCAGGAATAGCGGGGCCGCCGGGGACTGCGGGCCGTCTCTTCGTTATTTTCATGGTTATTTCATCGTTATTTCATTTCATATTGCCATAGTTGCCACGCTTGTCGAGCGGGTTGGCAACCGCAGTTTTTTTATTGTTGTTTTGTTGTTTTCAGAAAGATGCTGCTGCGCATCCTCTGCCTCAGTTTCCCTCTGTCACCTTTTACAACACCCACGGGAAGATATGGGGTAGTGAGTATTCTTACCCGCCACTACATGGAATTTAAAATACATTAAACATAATAAAATCAATAAATTTAGCATTATTTAACGTCTTTTACATTTCTTCTGACACAAAATAATCCAGTTCTTGGAAGAAAAGGCACGTTCGTAGATCGTTGGAAATAATCATCTATATTGTACAAATCTCTTTTGCCAATTGTATTCTCATATAGAGTAACGAAAATATTCTGAAGTACTGTATTATTGTAGCTAGAAAGAGTCCGCCTTATTATCCTAATGCGTGGGTTGCGGATTTCACATGTCCTCCAATTTAAATAAATGTAATTGTTCTGCATATAATGATAGTTTCTAATATTATTTTTCTTCACACGTAATAAAATAATACTTAAAATCGTAATTAGCAATTTCATTGCTACCGGTACAGATCAAATTTGGTTTGCCTGCGTGTTGTGAAATTTATATGTAAGCACTGTACCTTAAATTGCCTCTCTACGAGCAGTCTATGGGAGAGGTATTTGTTCAACTGTGGACTTTCGATGGGCTGTACTGAATTAATTAATTAATGGTAAGATAAATATTGGGATTATTATCATAATTAGAAGTGGATTATTTTGTCACAAAGAAATATTTATCGCTTTCAAAATAAAATAAACAAGTATAATAATATTTCACCTCTTACAATATACAGGCTGTTATTATATATACTCATATTAATTTATTACGCCGTGTATTGCAAACACCATCATAATAATTTATAGCCCTCCACAAGTCCGATGCCCACCATGGACCTCCTGCAAGTAATGCCACAAATCACGGTCCTGAGCCAAATACATCTCTCTATCGCCTGCATGTCTTGTAATCCCCTAACCTGTCAATCCATGCTGCCCTAATCTGGACGAGGCTGCTCCTCAACAACTTTCCAGTTTATTACACAGCAACTTAGAGCATTGCCCTCGCTATATCTTTCCTCACATGGATATCAGTAAAAGACCACGTCTCAAATATAAATGTCATCAATAGCAACAGGAGCTGGTTGTTTATATTTGTTTTTAAGTTTTATGGAATAGGTACGTGACGAGAAAGCGTGTCGTAACCTCCCGAACGCTATCCACCCTAATTGGATTCCACGATTAACCTCTCGCTCGAACAATAAATAAATAAAAATAAAACAACTTCAAGCGTAGTGCTCTCTACAACTACCGGTATCAGTGTAAAACAAATACCGGTATCGGGCTATGGCTATTACGGCAAACATTTCCTACTAATGACACGCGTCCATCAGTGAACTATTTGCGAGCTGGTGGCTTAACAGTACTCACTACCCTATACAATTCCGTTGGTATCGCCTGAGGTGATAAAAGAAACTGAAACAAGAAGTAGGAAGCAGCATTATACTGACAAAAACACAATAATAATAATAACTCAATTAAAAATGCGGTTGTAAATTTGCATACCCACTGTCATTTCTGTGGTAATTGTGGGAAATATCCCCATATATAGGGCCATATAGCGCTGTAATGAATAAAAATCAATCTGGAGATGTTAGTGATACATATGTGTTACCCTATTTCTGTCTTCGAATGTTAAGTGAATTTACAAAAGAAAACATACTAATTAATTATTATTAATCTACTAAAGCACAGCCATTACCTTTACTGCATAATGATGACTACGTGACGCAGTAAAATTGAGTTGCGGCGCTGATGGCCACGAGTTTGAAAATCGCACGTACCAAGCCTTATATAGCCTACAGATAATTGTTTCAGGTCTGGATATTCGTCCTTGTGCATATGTAAACTGCCTCTATGATACAGAATAAAGTCCTAGTGTAGAGGAAATGTCTTTAAGATTAAAATAAATAAGAAAAATAGTTTTAATGAAAACAGCAAAAAATAGACATATCGTGCGAGTCTATATGGTTATCGCACATTTATCAGCGTTGAGATTCATTCATCATTCATTGTCATCATCATCATCACTTCATTCATCATTCATCGTCATCATCATCCTTGCTACAGCCATCGAAAGTCTGTTGCTGAACACAATACCAGGTCTACCCGATGATAAGTGGTTGCCGTGGTCCACAGACATCTACATCTATCCTCGATGCGTTGCCTCGTTTCCAAAGTTTTGTAAGTAAAAAAAAAGTGATATATGTACACTCTGTAAACACTTGGAACAAACACAAACTTTCATATTGCTATTACAACAGAGTAAGTCCCAGAAAATATAATAGTTCTTTACCTATGAAATTGCCATTTCAAATCAAAATAATTTTTGATTGGCTAAGCTAATTCTAATTTCAAATTAACTTTAATTTAAAAGCATAGAATTCTTTTTTTTAAATTATTCATTTGTTTATTAATTAGGGTTATGTTTTCAACGCAGTTGGATCTTTTTCGTCATCGTGGATACGTTAAAAAATTGAGTAGTTAAGGAATATGGGAAACGTCGTGGCAGCAACGCTACATATGCGGCACGTACCATCAACAAAGAAAATATGTATACTACGCGAAAAGAAACGACTCTCTTCTCTTCTCTCTTAAGCTTAGAATAATAACACCTAGAAGCCGAGTCCGCGTCCGTAATGCGAGGCAACTCAAACTAAGCCAGTATGGCTTAGTTCAATACTCGGCCCGTTAGTGCTCAAGGTCGTGTCGTGTTGACAACAGTTCCCGAAATTTTAATTAAAAATGACGGTTTGTGCAGTGAACGGATGTCACAGCACATCAGAGAAACACAAGAAACATAATAACATTACATTTCACGTGTAAGTAATACTTTTGAACTTATATTTTTACGTAAAACATTCATCAAAAATAAATATGAATTTTAAAAACTGACACATCACATTGTAATATGTCTATATGGAAATGTTGTCAGTGGTAGAAAAAATCTCCCACTTTTTGTCGTGTTATTAAAAATAAAACACGTCAATAGGAATTAAATACTTATAATAATAATACTTCATTTTCCGAAAGATTTGATGATGAAGATAAAGAATTGACTCAACACTTATTGAAAACACCGATTCCAAATGATGTCGGATTTGAAATTACACGGGGTAACGATGATCCTAACTGCAGAAACCACATTGTTGGCTATATAGCTGGAAAGACATCTCACAACCCGAGTAAAATGTAAATATTGCATTGATAACATGCTTGCAAAAGGGAAACTTTGGTTCCATAAATCGGTATGTATGAGGGATAAAGGTGGATTGGTTTACGCCTCAAAAGAAGTTTATTCTATTTGTAGTGTTGCTGAAACTGATCTGAGACGTTATCTAAAAGAAAATTCAGGCAATATTTTCGAAAAAGAAGTCACACTTCAAATTATGAGAAGATTCCTAGGAGGAACTCGTATTTTTTCTACAGAACACGTTAACTCCCACTTGCATGATTCGAATTTGACGAGACTTATTGTCGAGCGCTACTTAAGAATTAAACTGTTCAAAAATCCAAAAAAGAAAATACTTTAACGATTCGTATCATCAAAGCGGCAGTTGTTCTGGAAACAGTTTCAGTTCCAAGGCTACTGATATAAATGATTTTAATATTCATTTGTGTTTTTCTTATAAAGTTTTCTCAATAACTTTAAGCTGGAATGCATCTACTGTGTAAAACCTGCCAAAATTAAAATGTTCTTATGTTTTTCGTATTGTAGCTTACGTTATGCATGCAGTGAGGCGCGATGCACCATTATTCGACGATTATTAAAAACAAATTAGTTAAAACAAACTGAATAATGCATACTGAATTCACCAATCGTTCGTCGGTGTCGGGCATCGGGCGGGTGTGTATATTGAACTTGCATTAGTCATAATTATAACGTCTCTATTCAGTTACAAAGAAAAATATGCTACAATCACATTTCGATGGCTCATAAAAGTGCTTGGCTAGACAGGCAAATACCCTATTCAAGAATGTTTTGAATTTGGCGGACTACACTTCGATAACAGAATTCGAACAAACTTATTTTCACATTTGTATCAGTAATACGTTACGTCGTAAATGTTAGTTTAATATAGTTTCAATTTACCTACTTTTGGGGAAATATTTAATGTATTGGGAACATTGTTTTTTCACATGTGTGCGTTTCGTCTAGCATAAACACAACTTGTTTACGCAAACATAAATTTGTTCTTGCCTCACGTTTGAACGTCCGCTTTGTAGGGAACTATCGTTCTAGGTGTTATTATTCTAAGCTCTTAAGCATGTGTGCACGTAAAATCGCTTGCCGCTGTGTGGGTGTCTGGATGTGTGCGGGGGCCTTGTGAGGCGTGTGGGGCGTGGAACGGGCCGTCGCCGACTGCCCTGGCCGAGGGCTAGTACGTAGTGGTACGCGTCTCGTCTCGTCTCTCTAATCTCAAGCACCGCACGCAAGCACAGACTGACTGCGCTTTACAAAAATAATGCCTATTCATTTGTATACAATTATTCTACCTTTATTTAGTTACAATATTTGTTTATTTGTATGGCACATTTATGTTATATATAATAGTTTTAAAGTATATATTTGTACTGTTATATATTTATATTTATAAAAATATGTAATTATACATATATTTTAATATGTATGTATGTATTTATCTTATCTACGTACTTATATACCATTCTATATTTCTATTTTATGGATTTAATAAAAATAATGTTATTTTTGTTGCCAAACCACACACGTATTTATTGTTTTCTTGCAATCCTGTCCATCCAAAGTTGTCTGAAAGAGATCGCTCTTAGCGATAAGACCACCCATTGTACCACATTTCTTTTTCTCATTTTTTATTTCTCATATTATTAATTGTTTTATATAGGTTAGGGTGACAAACGAGCACACAGTCCACCTGATGGTAAGTGGTTGCTGTGGCCCATAGACATTACATTTATCCTCGTTTGTGAATCAAAAAATGCACATGCGTTGTCACCCGTGAGGACTAAGATGGAATGCCTCTTTTCCAGTAAAAAGGTTCTCTACACTCACCATACGAAACACAGCAGTGTTAAGCTGCCATTTTACGCTGGTATTCTGTGAGAGCGTGCTTCTTCCCCAGTAGAGCCGACCCATTCGTGCTACAACTATATACAGACGAAATATATACAGACGGTCTCCAAGTTAACCACTTCGCTGTCCCATACACTACATATAGGTCATTGCTATTGAAAGAAAGAAGAAAAGAAAGAAAAGAAAAAAACATTTATTCACGGTCTAATCACAATAGATACAAAACAATGCAAAAAAAATTGGAATTAAACAGAAAATAAAACAATATTTCCCTAAATTAACAAAAATTTAAAAATAATATAAAATGAGTCTGTGTAGCAGCATAAGACCGTGAAATGGACAGGACTCAGTAAAAATCGAGATACAGAAACACGAATTGCTCTGATCCCGACACTGGTTTTCAGTCCGGCCCGCACTCCGAGGTAACTCGGACGGCTGCCTCAGTGCACATGCTATAATGCGACGCGGATTATATAAAAAAATATGTGTTTTTAAATTTTTATTCACATAAATAGTGGATATCATTAGTCTAATGAAGGTAAGTACAAAATGAAATTAACGTTTTCCTTCTAAATATATCAATTTTATTTATTAAGAATGCGGAATAAACGTTGGCTAAAGAATAAAGGTAAGAAAATGATTGTCAGAAAAAATAAATTTATTATACAAATAATTACATAAAATAATTTTATATATTATATAAAGTGAAAATTAAAATATCTACATAATTTATGGGACTGAGATTACTGACGTGTTGAAGGAACTTAACCTCCTACCAGTTTTTTTTATAGATCGGTATTTTTTTGTTCCGAAAGTAAGTGTAACCTGTATTTGATTTTAAACCCACTAATTGTTTTCAGGTCGCGCAGTGGAGGCGGGAGGTTATTCCAACATTTAGTGGCATTATATTTAAAACTACCTCTGAAAGCGGCCGACCGGTAGAAAGGATATACTAACTTGTAATTGGATGATCGGGTATTATACTGCTTATTTTGATCTTTAGACCAAATCAACTTATTATATAAATATAAAGGTTCTTTATTTTTAATAGTCCCAAACAAAAGTGAGGCAAAGTGTAGTCGCCTGCGACAGTCCATTTTTAAATTATTAGCGTTATTAATGAAAGGGGTTACATGTGCACGTGGTGGTACATTGAAACAAAAGCGTGCACAGGCATTCTGTACCCGCTGTATTATTTGCCGTGTTCGAGATAATAGTCGTGGGCCTATGAGAGAATCCGCGTAATTGAATTTTGAAAGCACGATAGACTCGCAGAGATGTATACGTAAGGTGACACTTAGGTACTCACGAATACGATAAAATACTTTCAACCTATAAAAGCAGTTACGTGCAATATCCATTACATGTTTCTCAAAACAAAGTTTGTCGTCCATTATTACCCCAAAATTTCTGACTTCAGAGACTCTCACAATAGGTTCGTTGTTTACAATAATGGCAGGGTGGCTTAGTGTGATCTTTTTTATTTGATTTGGCGATCCTAGAATAAGGTACTGCGACTTTTTTGGATTGAGAACCAATGCGTTACGCTCTGACCACAAAGATATCCGACCCAAATCCAAGTTTAATTTTGTCACTGCTACTTGAACATCACAAGGCTTAAACGATATATATATATATATATATATATATATATATCTGTAAGTCGTCAGCGTACATGTGGTTCTTACAATACTCTATATTTTTAATAATGTCTGCACTATATATTATAAAAAGTAAGGGACCTAAAATAGATCCTTGCGGTACTCCTTGGTTCACAAGTCGCTCCCCATAAATAGTTTTACCTTTTCCATTTAATTGTATTTCAACTTGCTGTGACCTATTTTTAAAGTAACTGGCAAACCATTTGGTTGCGTTTCTGCTTAAACCATAAAAATATAATTTTGAAAGAAGTAATGGGATATTGAGGGTTTCAAAGGCGCGCGAGAAATCAAGTAATGTTAAAATAGTACCCTCACCACTGGCTTGTGCAGTCAGTATATCATCCACGACCTCTATAAGCGCTGTGGTAGTGCTGTGCTTCTTTCTAAAGCCAGACTGCAGCTCAGGAAGAATGTTATTTGCTTCAAGGTACTTTGTTAGCTGATTACATGCAAGCTTTTCTATTATTTTAGAAAGGCACGGTAGAATACTAATTGGCCTGAGATCCGACATACAAACAGGGTTACTAGTTTTTGGTATAGGTTTAACGATGGCTTTTTGCCAGATATCCGGAGAGGTATTTGTCGCAAAAGATTTATTAATTATGTATGTTATTTCTGTAATAACATCTTTAGGTAATAACTTTAACATATCAAGAGAAATGCCATCGCATCCCACTGCATTAGACTGCAAAGAGTTTATAACTTTAACCACCTCATCTTCCGAGGCTTCTTTAAAATAAAAAGAGTTATCATTAGTGCCATTAAATTCAAAGAAAGTGAGAAGAGACAATGAGACGTCATTTTTACCAGGAATATTAAGAAAATGATTGTTTAAAGCATCAGGGTCACTGAAATGGGATGGCAAAGAAGTATCCTTACTTTTTATTTGAACTTGGTGTTTAATGTGCTTCCACATTATTTTAGGTTGATTTAGTTTTGAATTAATATAAAATTTGAAGTAGGCAATCTTTTCTGAAACTATCGCTTTATTAACTATTGATTTTAGTTCCCTATAATAATCCTTATGTGGAGCAAGTTTTGTTTTCCGGGCTCTCACTTGAGCCTCGTTGCGTGTCCTCATCATACATCTTATGTTATGCGTTATCCATGGATAATACTTTTTTTTATATATAGACAGTTTTAGGAGGGGCGTGAAAATTAAAGATATTTAATATTTTTTTGTTAAAAGAATCAATCATGTCGTTTATGTTATCCGACGATGCACAGTGCCAGTTAATTTGTTTTAAATCTTGGTTGAAAAGGTTTATGTCCATATCCCTTAAAGGTCTATACGTGACGCTTTCAGGCTGAAACTTAGGCTTAGGAATGTCAAGTTCACATACAATAAAGGCATGGCTACTGAGGTCACTAATATAGTCCACACTTATATATGACACCGATGCATCTGAACATATAACATCTAACAGTGTCTCACTATGTTCAGTAAAGTGTGTTGGTTCCTCAACATACTGCACGAGATTATTGCATGTTAGGAAGTCCGAAAGCATTTTGGTACTAACACAATTTTTATTCAAAATGTCGATATTAAAATCCCCAAGCAGTACTGTTTGATCGTAGCCTACAAAAGAACCTAAGGACTCGCTCAGCGCGTCCAGAAATAATGTCACGCTCAACCATGGGGGACGATAAGCAGTACCAAAGATAAGGGACTTGCCGTTAATTTTAATATTTAACCACATCTGCTCCACCGCGGGACAAATAGGATGTTGAATAATTTTTGACGGCAAGCCCTGTCTCAAATAAAAACCCACACCGCCGCCACGCGCACGAACTTCGGGAGGTCGGGGTACGTGAAGCAGTCGATACCCTGGAACAGAAGGCGCCCGGCCTTCCTCCCCTGTCCGAAGCCATGTTTCATTGATAGCCATTATGTCTACAGAGTGATGCGCCATAGCAGCTAGGAATTCGTCGTGCCTAGTACCAAGAGACCCGGGGTTCAAGAAGCCAATTTTCAACTTATTTAATTTAGTCATTTTCAAAGAATTTATAATAATACGAAAACGTTATAAAATTAATAATAACCCAAACAAAACCATAATAAAGGAGACTATGATACCACTGCTTATGTACTGTAAAATACATTTTTAAGTATGGGCCACAGTTATAAGTTATAAGTAAACATGATTGATTGCCGAATATATTATCCGACAATATCCTGTCGTCATATCCCGTTATGCTGCTACACGTTAGAAAGCAAACATTAAACTTGTCACCATATTCACTATAACAAAAGACAAAATATAAATGTGATAATATTAAAAGTGTAACTACAAAATAATAGTCAAAAAATTTACTCCATACTCCATAAACGTATGCAAAGCAACTTAACAAAAATAAAATGTAACCTAATAATAAAATGGAAATAAAATGTAGTCTAAATAAAAATAAAATGTTCTCGTAATAGCAGCTACGTAGATGCGTAGGGGAAACAATCATTGAGAAATAATTATAATCCAGACGACAGCCAAATTGACATCGTGCAAGAAGTAACATAAAGAACAAGATTAAAATTCGCTTCAAACTATTCAATCCCCAAAAATTTTGTTTATATCTATTTCTGTTCGAATTCTATAACGGGGTGAGCCAGAATCACGACGCGCAAAAATGCATCCTTCCCGCGTCCACACATATCTCCAGCCTTTGCGGCGCCCTTCTTCCCGTGCTTTATAAAATAATTGCCTATTGATTGAGGCAAGCCGCTCATTAACATAAAATCGGCGCGGCTCGCCACCTAAGTTCAAACCGGCAGTGTCCGCCCCACGCCGAACGCGCGCTTCGTGAATTAGTTTATCTCGAATCACTCGACGAGCGAGACGGACAACTAACGGACGCGGCCTCCGCTTGTCACCGCTACCTGGTATTTCCTCGCGGCGCATGCCTATACGCCTTGCACTTACAACATCGCGCTCATCCAATTCAGTGCCAATTTTAGCCGCAAGCATAGTGACGAGGTGCAAGGAGTTTTCGCCCTTCTGTTCTATTACACCAGATATTTCCAGATCGTTTAAAAGTAATTCTTGATCACGCTCGTTAAGTCGACACTTTAACTCCGCTATGCTATCTTCGACCTTGGACCCTCCGGGTTGACTCGGCAAGTCCGTTGCCTGCTGCTCAAGACATGTGATCCTTTTCTCGACGTCGCTAACCCTGTTACTTATTTCACTAATATTAGAATTAATGTTAGTGATTTCCTGGCGAAAAGATACCATTTCGCGGGCAATAGTAGTCAACTGCTCGCGTATTAATTTTAGCTCGTTTGCCAGCGCCCTCTATCGTCGGATCCAAGCTGTGCATCGCCGAACTCTGTGTCCGTGCCACCCGAGCCAAGTGATTATATTCTCTTTGGCCCGAGCTACACGAACTAGGCGTAGCAATTGTGTTCACCCCACTCGCACATACATTTTTTGCCTTACAACCGCTGCATTGCCATTTATTTGATATTCGACCGTCAATAGGAATACAGCACATTTGCGATGAAATAAATGAGTGCAACTTGAGCACTTTGCCGAGTCCATTGTAGGAGCAAAACGACCACAGGCGCCGCACTTATTTGCCATTTTTATTGACAAGTACTTTATTTAGATGAAAGTTAGACCAATAATGATTTCTTATATTTACGCGAACACTACACATTTAAATAAAACTAATTTTACGGATTCTATCGCGTATATTAACTTATTTTTATCTTCCCGACGTTTCGGGTGCTTTCCAGCACCCGTGGTCACGGGGGACTAAGGTGTTTGACGTCCTGCTGTCATAGTTAGCCCGGCTACCTTCAGTTTTTTAATATTAATTTTTGGTTCGATTTACGCAGAAAGAGCTTACAGTATCTTGAGGTCTAGCAGTGGTATACTTGGGTTTGGATTTTATTTTATTGATTATGGGATCCCAAGCAGATGGCAGCACCCATCCATCTTCTCTATTGAAATTAGGATGTTTTTTAATTTCAATAGCCTCACGAATCATCCTTGGGAGGAATCGGTGTTCTTTTGCGAGGATTTGTGGTCTATCAAATCTAATGTAATGGCGGGGACGATCTTGAACATGTTCACAAACTGCAGACTTCCCGATACGTCGGTGCTTCACGTCAGCTATATGTTCTTTAACGCGGGTTTTTATAGATCTTTTTGTTTGTCCTATGTACGAGAGACCACATTCACAATCCAGCTTGTACACTCCTGCATCTTGTAGAGGGATATGACACTTGACGGATGGTAAAAATTGACCAATCTTCTTCAGCGGCTTGAAGTATGTTTTAATGGAAGCTCGCTTCAAGATGTAGCCAACTTTGTCTGTGACTCCTCTGACGTAGGGTAGTACAGCAGGCACACGCTCGACTGTGGCTGGCTTCACTCGGTCACTGTGACGTAGGCGCGGGACCCGAAGCTTGTTGTCTTGCAATACTTGCTTGACGTGCTGAAGCTCGGCGGCCAGATGTTTTCTGTCACAGATCCCTCGTGCTCTCTGAAACAAAGATTTTCCCACGGTAGCTAACTGTGAAGGATGATGGTGCGAATCACCATTTAGATATCGATTGGTATGGGTATTTTTTCTGTACACAGTATGACCAATAGTGTTATCAGGATTTCGGATGACTAAAACATCTAGGAAAGCTAAAGTATTGTTTGCCTCTAATTCCATTGTGAATTGTATTTTAGGGTTTATGGAATTAAGGTGGTTTAAAAATGCAGTTACTTTGTCAGATGGTAAAATTGTGAAAGTATCGTCTACGTACCGCTTGTAAAATCTTGGATTTACAGGAGCATTAAGAAGGGCTTTCTCCTCAAAGTCCTCCATGAATATGTCGGCGACTACGGGAGATACAGGTGAGCCCATTGCCACTCCGTCTACTTGCATGTAGAACTCTTCTTTCCACAATAAATAGCCAGATGTAAGGCAGTGTTTGAGTAATACTGCATATTCTGTGGGCATGTTGTTATCTTCTAGCTTTCTAGTAACAATTGAGATGCAGTCTTCAATAGGTAGGCATGTGAATAGTGACTGAACATCAAAACTGACCATAGTTTCATTGTCAGCGAGATGTAGGTCTTTTATCTCACTAACAAAATGGTATGAATCCTTTGTGTGCGCTCTGGTATGTCCTCTTAGTGGTGACAGTATTTTTGCCAAGTGTTGAGCCAACTTATAAGTTGGTGAATCGATCTGGCTTACTATAGGACGTAGTGGAGCGTTTGGTTTGTGTATTTTCGGTAACCCATACAATCTCGGTGGTTTGGCACATGATGGTATTGTCGAATTCACGTCGAGATCTAATTTTTTTTTTTAATTTTTTTTTTTTTATAAGAAATACTCCGAAAAATTAGATCTCGACGTGAATTCGAAATCAAACCCAGAGTGCTCGCATACTGTGAAATTCAGTTAACTGTAACCGTATTATACTCTAACGAGGTGGTCGAGTAAATTTTTTCATAGAATACGTCTGACGAATGCGGGATGTGGAGCGGATGGTAAGTGGGTGCTGTGGTCCATACACATTAAGATCTATCCTCGATTAAGAATCAAAATAGGTACTCATGCGTTGTCACCCCTGAGGTCCAAGATGAAGTACCTTGTTTTCTATAAAAAGGGTATTCCGTTACCTATACTCACCATATGAAACACAATAGCATTTAGTTCAAATTATAAAATAATACATAAATGAAGAAAAAAACGGAAACCAGAATCATTATCACACCATTAATAATACCTCACATTGTTGCCGTTGAAAATGAGGTAATTTACGTATAATAAATTGTTATTTTAAACGGACAGACATCGTTGATGGAGATCTCAATCAAGCAGTTTCTGATAATGATTAGCTTTTAATATTCAAAAAGATCAATCAATCAATCAATCATTTATTAATTCATACGCATGGGTATTACAGGATGTCACGTACAAAATTATTATTAGATACAGCCATGTTTCACCTTAGAGGTATATGAACATAATTGTAGTAATTTTTACATTATGTCATCAAAAAATATTCTTATGTCATAGTACACTTTTTCAGTAAGGAAGCCATTGAGCTCAGTTTTAAATCTTTTGACATCATTAACTAATCGGATATTGTCGTGAAGCGACAATTAAAAGAGAAGGAAAACCTAACCTACGATCAGCAAAACAACCAAATAGACCAAGACAATAATATATTTAAGTTTTTAAAAGAGTATTTACAATTTTATATATCAAAAATGGAGTATGAATGTGAGGATGGATGATGTGATTTACAAATTATTTTTTTAAAAAAAAAAGGTAATAAAAAAAAGATTTATGTCGTAGCTGAGTCCGAAGATCCCAAGCGTGCTCTCAGCGCCTGGAACGAGCACGCACGGCGTAGGTGGGTAGGCGTGGGCGTCTCTAGGGGACGACCTCAGGTGAATGCGGCGATTGGAGGATCGGCGACTTCAGCCCAGACAGGAGCTTGCAGGATCCTCAGCGACTTCAGACAGCGCAGTGGCCTGCAGGATCCGGTGACTGCAGGCGGGACAGAGGTTTGTAGGTTCCGGTGATTTCGGGCGGAACAGAGGTCTGTAGGTTCCGGCGACTCCAGGTAGAGTAGAGACTTGTGGGATCTCGGCGACTTCAGGCAGAGCAACGTTTTGTAGGATCCGGCGACTTCAGGCAGAGCAACGGATCGTAGAGTCCAGAGGCTTCAGGCAGGATAGAGGCTTGCAGGATCCCGGGGCTGAGCGGCCCCGGGATAAGGCCTTTAGAAGATGCTTCCGATACGAGAACTGAAGCAAGACTGAATTTCTTCACCGATTGTTCGGCTTTTATATCTTTCTAGAGAGAACGGAAAAATTATTTAAATTAAAAGGAAATTTATTGTAAATGACCTAGAGCAAAAGAGTATTTATGTGAAAATATCGAGATAAAACATCATATCGGTAACGAATTTGAATAAAAATTGCCATGACAACGGTATAAATAGTAGTTGTCATAAAAACCAATTTTTGGTTTTTGGACTTTTATTAAGAAATTATTACATTTAAGTATGAATTGAGATATGATTCACATAGGAAAAACTTATGCACGGCTGCGTGCATGAAGCCTGAAATTGTAGAGTTACAGAGAATTCAATAAAAGACCATAAAAGGTAAGACTTCATTGACAGCTATTTTAAAAGTGATAAATAGTGTGAAAATACGAAGTAAAATGATATGTTATTG
The DNA here is from genome assembly GCA_033319125.1 of Parnassius glacialis. Taxonomy (NCBI): domain Eukaryota; kingdom Metazoa; phylum Arthropoda; class Insecta; order Lepidoptera; family Papilionidae; genus Parnassius; species Parnassius glacialis. Next base: position 10,574,520 of record JAVANC010000009.1, read on the forward strand.
TGTAACTTAAGGATCCTATAGAAATAAAGGTGATGCAAAATATAAATGCAGAAAATCAAAAACAGAATGAAAAAAATAGTATAAAGTGATGCAAAACATGAATGCAGAATATCAAAACAGAATGAAGAATTAGTGTACAATGAAATGTAAGTAGTATAACACTACAATATTTAATGGGATTTTATTATAAATTTTTGGTGCCATGCATTTTACACACATTCTTCGAAGAAGGGTTTTGCATTTGTGGTTAACTTTCAATGTGCCTTAACGGCGACTTCCAGCACTATTCATTTCAACATAAATTGGGTTATTTCGATCAAAGTTTGCAACCTCATATGTATATGACGGGACCAGCACCATTGCACGTGCTGCGCGGTAGCCGTCGGTGCAGTTAGACAAAATTCTTGTAAATAACACGTGTTCCGCACACCTGCACCATTGCACCTGCGGTGGCGTCCGTTTTATATTAGTCTCTGTACTATACTCAATTACCCTTTCAACATCAGAAGTGGTATAAAGTCCCCATTATTGCCCACATATAATCTTCGAATAGTATGAGGATTATTACATTTGTCAAAGACTATATAGTGCATTCCGCGTTGATGAATCTGTTTTTATGTTAAATACCGTAATGAAATTTGCTGTCCTACTTACGATATTGTCGTATCATTAAAGCTTAGAGAAAAGATAAAGTGAAATTATTTAACACTTTAACAGCCGACCGTTATAAAGGTGGCCGTTCCTGGTACGCCGGTGATTTTTGCCGATATTCTATGACTCATAAAATAAAAACTATTTGTGATATGTATATTATTCTTCTTTTATATGTACTATTGTTCTTTATATTTTAAAGGAAGAAGTAAAAAACATTAAAAATAATGAAAAATATTTATGAAAAAAAATTAACAAAAGAGGTCTACAAGCGAAAAAAAAAAAAACTCCAACATAAACATTCTTACATACTTGAGCTAACTAAAGAACGTAATTTTTTTGTGTGTGGAACATTTTGAAGCAGGGATAGTAGCACAAAGGAACATTGCAGTCTGGGCAGTAATAAATGGTCTCTTTGCGCCCCCTTTTTCCGGTTTCTTTTTTTGAAATGTCGGCACACACTTTGCAAACTCGTGCGACTTTCTCCTTTTTTTCCGAGCTTGGAATCCTCTCTATGAAGTGCCTACCGACGAGCCTCGTGCTTGTCCCGACAGCATGTGGACCATGGGAGGGTCCTGCTTCAGCATCTGATGCAGTTTCCACCAGTTGTTCCCCAGAGTCCATCAGAAACTGCGAGAATCGCAGGCGGCGTCGTTGTTCTCTGGATTTATTGTACAAAATGTAAGCGTTTACCAGAGAACGCGCTACTAAATTAAAAAACATTTTTTTCCACCATTTCATACTTTTCCTATTCAACGAATAATAGGATACATATTGGTCATTGAGATCTACGCCAATTTTGTAGTGGTTATAGTCGAGGATGCAGTCTGGTTTCACCTTTTTGGTTACGCCCACACCTTTGGCTTTTGTATCCACCTCTGTCCAGCTAGCTCCGTGTTTCGTCGTGAGCATAAGTACATCACGCTTATCTTTCCATTTACAGGCAGTTAGATTGCCGCGGTGACAAAAAGCCATTTCAGCTTTTTCCAACGGTTGTTGTCGCCAAACCTGTGGCAGACCACGACGATTCGCCATCACTGTGCCTACAGTGCGAGTTTCTTTCAGCCAAAGCAAGTCCGCAATTGTCGGACTCGTAAAAAAACGATCCATATAAATGGTGTGCCATTTACCAAAATATGGTTCACTCAATTCAGCGATAATAGTCTCGACAGATTTTGAGTCGCCAACATAGGGAACCATGCGTAGTATGTAGCCCGTTTCCGCGTCACATAGCATGTAGACTTTCATACCGTATTTATCGGGCTTATCTTTATTGTAAACTCTGAAGTGCACTCGACCCCTAAATCCACAAGTGCCCTCATCAATCGTCAAGTTTTCATTGGGATAAAAACTGTTCTCACACAAAAAACACAGTTCATCGAAATACGGTCTGAGTTTGAAAAAAGCATCGTATTCTGGATCATTACGTGGTTTATAATTTGAGTTGTCGTTCAAATGAAGACAGCTGTAAATAGCTCTGAATCGGTTCCTATTCATGTGCTTTCTGGCGAATGAAGTTTCTATTATTTCACGAGTTGACCAGTAAGAATCAAAACTTTCTTTTTGAACGAGTGTCATATGAATCACTACGGAAAAAAATGTTTTCAGTTCCTGTTTCGTGACTGGTTTCCATTGATAAAGCATAGTGCCAGGTTTCAGGATACCTTGTCGCGTTTGTTTAGCCTTCATTTGAGCTGCATAACGATTTGTTTCAGTCTTGAGCAATTTCCAAAAAGAATCAGGAAAAAAAATTGAGAAACAATCGAACAGTGACGAATTTTCATCAATCGGGGCTAATACGCGAGATATTTCTTGAAATACTGGATTTTCCGGCGGCTGTTGCACTGCTTCGTATGACCCTCCATTAGCTTCATCCATTTCCCTGATAGAAGTTGATGCATGTCTGCCGCTGCTGCAGCGGGTAGTCGAGCGCGCCCCTGACCGAACGCGTCCGCCGCGCGATCTCGTTCTGCCTCGAAGTGTAGGTCTCGAGCGACCTCGACTTCGACCCTGTTCTGGTTCAGATACGTTCTCTGACATGTCAGCATCATCATTTTCATGATCTTGGACCGAAACCACCTCATGTAAGTCTTGAATTACCTCTGGAGAGAGAAAACACCAATAAAAATCTAGACTTCGCAAAAAAGGTATATTCGAATAAAAATACAATAATAAAATACAATAATTTACCTTCAATTTGAATTTCCGGGTCTTCCTCAATGTCTGAGTCAACATCATTTACCAAAACATCAAAAATTTCTTTAGAATCGAGACGCCAACTACGTCGAGCGGAAGCCATTTCGCGCCAAAATGCAAGGACGTGCTCTCACGTTGGTGGCGTGGGAGCACTGGCGACGCGCGCTGAAAGATTGCTTGTCCTGCCTCCACCCCGCACCTCCCGTCGGTGATACATACATGTGGGTGTAGCTAAAGAGTCATTCTACACCGGGGTTATACGCCAATCACGCACCGGGAACGTAATTTTTAAACAGACGATAGGAAAGTCAAACCCGTACGGAGTACGTGATCGGCGTCCCGAGTTGATCGACACTGCCCGTACTCAGTACGTGTACGGCTGTTAAAGTGTTAAGCCAAAAGATGAATCCTTTTGTTCGATTTGTATTAAAAGTACCCGCAAGTATTTTCATTATTTCTTGACGTACCTAAATATGTTAACAAATGTCGAAAGAAATGTTGGAGGCTTTCTAGACGAGTAATAGTTTGCATTCAATGAAAACTTAACTTGTTCAAGTTTTGTTGTAATTTGACGATTCACGCGAAACATGATTATGAAGTTCAAAACGTTTAAGGGATGTACCAAAATAAAGGATTAAATTTAACACGCTGTGAATTAAAAATAATAAATGATATTTTTGTGTTCTAATGTGTTGATCAGTGTTGCAGTTTGCTCCGAATATTGTGTGGTCCACAAGATTGGGGTTTGATGTCGAGGGATTTGTAGAAGTCTCTACAACAACTATCAATGGGGAAGATGTTGTAACGGCTTATCAAACATGGTCAGGTACGGCCGAGCGCTGTTAAGATTGAGCCTACACCGCTACAGTCGGTAACTTATCAGCTGATCTAACGGCAAGGCAATTCAAGTGGCCGCCGAACAAATGGTGCTTTGGCGCTGTAAATGGACTTGGTCGGCTTTTGTAGATTTTGCGCAGTTGCTTCCTTCCCTTCGAAATATGTTGTGGTATCTGTCTCTATACAAAGTTTCCATTTTTTGCATTTTCTTAAGTGAATATGTGATGAATTTTGGAAGCTCGGAATTCCATGGTTCGCAATACATTTATTTCATTTTCTTTTAATTTTGCAAAGCAGTGCGACGATTCGCTAGCGCTAGTATGGCGCGACGGCTCGTTGACGCGAATGTGGCACGAACGCAGCAGAACGGAAAGCTGGAGTGCGTTTGCCTGGAGGTAGCCATATCGGCGCTTTCATGACTTAAATGAAGTCTGGGATGGTCGACCGTTGTAATATTTAACAAGAGTTAATATCTGTTAGCAGGTGGTGATTACTGATAGATCGTATGCTGTTCACTGTCAAACGCACGAGTACGCGCGACAGTCAGAGGTAGCCTTGTATGTGTGTCTAGAAAATACAGAGGTTGCATCACTCTAGCGGAGTAATTCTTCTAGTGCAAGAAAGGAAGATGGTGTCGCTGAGAGGCTGGTTTGTTCTGCACTGGGATGTGTCGTGTTGCTGTTAGTTTGCATACTTAAGTGTTATCATGTCACTACGTCCCTCACGATACACTTTTGTGTGATTGTGACAGGGACATGTTTGCGGTATGGCTAGTCTGTAATTGTTCTATACTGAATTGGAAAAAAAGAGAGTAAGAAAAAAAAGCGGTTCTTACTATCATTGCAGGGCGTTTGCCGGTCCAATGATATAGCTACAGGGAATAGTGATTCCGGACTAGCAAATATTACTTGAAAAAAAAAAGAGTAAAGAAAATAGTTCTTACTATCATTGCAGGGCTTTGTGTCGGTCCAATGATATGGCTATAGGGAATAGTGATTCGGGACTAGCGCAAACAGTACTTGAAAAAAAAAGAGAAAATAGAAAAGCTACAGACTAATCATTCCGATCTCGCATAAAGTTGAAGAAAGTTTTGTAGGGCTTATTGCCGGAACAAAACTGATTGTCACCCAAGTCTGAAGGGTCAATATAGACCAGACAAGACGCTGTTATGTCAGGATAGTCGAACGATGTTTTTTTGTCTACAGATAACTACAATTGTGATGGAGCGCGTGCGAGGACGCACGCATGTCAGTATGTCCGTGACGGGACCAGCACCATTGCACGTGCAGCGCGGTAGCCGTCGGTGCAGTTAGACAGAATTCTTGTAAATAACACGTGTTCCGCACACCTGCACCATTGCACCTTCGGTGGCGCCCGTTTCGCTTGTATAAAACGGACGGCGCGGCCGCCGTTAAGACAGTCCTGGCTCTGACGTGAAACGGTGCGCTTGTCGTATTCCGTTACTAGTTTATCCTCGACTCGTTGGATAATTAATTTGTGTAAACGAATTAATTATTATTCCTAACTAAAAAATTAGTCTCTGTACTATACTCAATTACCCTTTCTACATATACATACACGGCAGAGTCAAAATTTTATATTTGCGAAAATACGGTTCACATGAATCATCCTGATTTAGACCGAACATTGACCTAACGCATTTATTTTGCGCTTTGAGGACACTTTGTTTTTCAGTAGTGTTGGCCCAAAACATCCATACCTTAAGTTTGATGCAACATATCCGTGATAAGCTGTATAGAAGTTTTTTAACACTGGCTACCTTCCTTAGTTTATAAAGGGCATAAGATAATTTGTTTAGTTTTTTAATTAGATTATCAATATGAGGTTTCCATGTCAGCTAATGTTCAATATTATTATCTAAAGTCAAACCCAAAAATTTTTTTGGAGTGTCTACCTCTTTAATTGAATTCCCCTCGTAGTTATTGTCAAAATTTAACGGATAATTATTTCTTTGTTTAACGTTTATTATATGTGGTTTCGTCAAATTAATTGGCAGGTTTATTATGTCAGCCATTTGAATAAAGATGTCAATGTAATATTACTGTCAATATTTATATTATTCTCATTATCATAAGTAAATAAAACAGTACTATCTTCAGCGAAAATAGTCATATGATGATTGATTTCATTAGGAAAGTCATTTATGTAGGTAATAAAAATAACAGGGCCCAATACACTTGTGGTATAATACCCTGTGGTACTCCATAGTGTACTTGGCTCTTTTTCGATCTGTGTATTTTGTTTTCACCGGTCTTAGAGTCAATTTCGGTTATATCTGTAATTTGTCTTCTATTACTTAAGTAACATTCGATTAGCTTTAGGGCATTGTCTCTTATACCATAACTTTCTAGTTTATTAAATAATGTTTTATGATTAATATTGTCAAATGCTTTAGTCATATCTATAAATAGTGATAGTGTAGGCTTTCGGTTATTAACGTTTTATACGACCCTTTCCACGAATAGATTTACTTTTTCGAAAGCCGTATTGATGCTTCAAAAATAGATTATTGGTGTCAAAGTAATCGTTTATTTTTTATATATAATATACTCGTATTCTATTAACTTTGGAAATACTGAAATAAGTGAAATAGCATAATAGTTTTTTAACAGCTTCTTGTCACCCTTTTTGAATATTGGAATAGTAATTGTCAATTTAAATATATCTGGAAACTGTTCTAAACATACATTTATAATGTAGCACAAGATGTAAGCTATTATCTTATATTATTATCAAAACCTACACTATTAGTAGTTTTTAATAAATTAATAGATTTAACAACATCTAAGGGAATGATTGGGGTTAGAAAAATTGAGTTATGTTGACTATGTGGAATAGAAGTAGGTTCGGGCTTGTCCTTATCGACTGTTTTCTATGAGTTTGTAAAAAATTCGCTAAACGCGTTCGCAATTTCTGTCGGTTCAGTTACCTCTTTATCGTTACTTAATATATTGTTAATGTGTTCGTTGCTGCTATTATACTTATTAATTATCTTTCATATTGCTTGGGACTTATTTTTTTACTGAGCTATATAATTGTCATTCTGTGCCGAGCAAAGAGCAGAGCAGAAAAATATCAGTAAAAGTTTTAATACACTAACTCCTAGGAATATATTGCAACGCTTGTGAAAAGGCATGTTAATCACAGTAACCAACTTGGTGGCATGTGTACCAAGCGACATAACAAGGCAATCAAATAAAATTTTACGGATTTAATACGTTTTCTTTGGCTTATTTTAATTCCCGACTATTTGGTTGCTTTACAGTACCCATGTTCACGCAGAACTGTGGTGCTTGAAGTTCTGATGATATAATTATCCTGGGTGACCTTCATTTTTTGAACATTTATTTTTAGGGTTCCGTAGCCAAATGGCAAAAAACGGAACCCTTATGAATTCGTCATGTCTATCTGTCTGTCTGTCCGTCCGTATGTCACAGCCACTTTTTTCCGAAACTATAAGAACTATGCTAATGAAACTTGGAAGTAGATGTATTTTGTGAACCGCATTAAGATATTTACGCAAAAATAGAAAAAAAACAATGAATTTTGGGGGTTCCCCATACTTAGAACTGAAACTCAAAAAATTTTTTTCATCAAACCCATATGTGTGGGGTATCTATGGATAGGTCTGGTTTGGACGAGATCTAGTAAGTAGTTTTTTTTAATACGTCATAAACCGTAAATTATGTTACTTGCTGCTACGGAACCCTTCATGGTCGAGTCCGACTCGCACTTACCCGCTGTTTTGTACATATATTAATTTATGGCATTAAAAGTAGGTCAAATCAAACGCGAAAAATACCGTAAGAATAATTTAATTTTATGTGTAGTATTCGTGTAAATATAAGAAATCATCATGACAAAGCAACTATCGAAATTAAAGGGTTAAATAATAATATAAAAAATATTTAAAAATATACATAACATCTCATTTATATAATGATTTCTTATATTTAAGCGAACACTACACATTTAAATAAAACTAGTTTTACGGATCTGACCGCGTATATTAACTTATTTTATATTCACAACTTTTTGAGGACTTTACAGCACCCATGGTCACTGGGGGAAGTGTATGAAGTTCCAATGTCATAGTCAACCACGGCTACCTCCAGATAAAAATGATTAATTTTTGTTCCGATCTACGCAGTTTGAACTTGCACTATCTTCAAGTCTTGCAGTTGTATGCTTGGCTTGAGATTTAATTTTATTAATCATGGGATCCCAAGCAAATGGTAGCACCCAACTATCTTTTCTATTGAAAAAAGGATGTTTTTTGATTTCAATAGCCTCGCGATTCATCCTTGGAAGGAATCGGTGTTCTTTAGCGAGGATTTGTGGTCTATCAAATCGAATGTGGTGACGGAGACGATCCTGTACGTGCTCACAGACTGCAGACTTCCAGGAGGGTCGATTCTTCACTTCAGCTGTGTGTTATTTAACGCGGGTTTTTATGGATATTTTAGTGTATTCTATATAAGAGAGACCACATTCACAATTAAGCTTGTATACTCCTGCATCTTGCAGAGGGGCATTACACTTAACTGATGGTAAAAACTGACTAATCTTCTTCGGCGGCTTGAAGTATGTTTTAATAGAAGCACGCTTCAATGTGTAGGTAATCTTGTCAGTGACACCTCTGATATATGGCAGTACAGCCGTCTTCACTCGTTCACGGTGACGTAGACGCGGGACCCGAAGCTTATTGTCGTGCAAAACTTGCTTGACGTGGTGGAGCTCGGCGGCCAGGTGTTTAGTGTCACTGATTCCTCATGCTCTCTAAAATAAAGATTTACCCACGGTAGCTACGGTAACTAACTGTGAAGGATGGTGATGAAGATCACTGATTAAATATCTATCTTTATGGGGTCGTTTTTCTATACACAGTGTGGTTCAAGGTGTTATCAGGGTTCCGAATTACTAACACATCTAGATAAGCTTGTCAGCGAGATTAAAGACTTACATCTAACAGATAATGAAACTATGGTTATGTTGATTATACTGACAGATTATACAGGTTATACTGACCTAATATACCTTTCAGAATGGGACACATCAGTGTGTGGTATGTACACAGTCTTACTGCTAAACAGATTTTTTTATATGATAGGGTGATAAACGAGCACACAGTCCACCTGATGGTAAGTGGTTACTGTGACCCATAGACATCTACATCTATCCTCAATAAAGACTCAAGATGTAGATGCGTTGTCACCCTTGAGGACTAAGATGGAATGCTTCTTTGCCAGTAAAAAGGGTCTCCGGTTCTCTATACTCATCATACGAAACACAGCAGCGTTAAACTGCTATTTGACGCTGGTTTTCTGTGAGAGCGTGGTCCTTCCCCGGTCGAGCCGACCCATTCGTGCTACAACTATACTACTAATATAGCTGCAGCATGGCTCTACCACGTAAAACTAATAATACTACTAATAAGAATAAAAATAGAGCATTAGTACTGAAAAAATTAAATCAACAACAGACAATCCTATCAGTAGGAACGATTTTCCTGTTTCTTACTTATTAGCTAATGTTTACATTTGCAGCAGACAAGTTTCATTAAATGTTGTTCTAGCAGGTAATGTATAATAAGATTATTTTAGTCGATTCATAAACATGTCGTTAAAAAACTAATTTACAATATTTAAATGTTTACGTACAGATATATTAAGCGATTTTTTGTTTTTTTTTTTTTTATAATTATTATAAAAATAGATTTTTAAATAATTTTTCCGTATTATGTTTTTATCTTCTTGTCCAATGACAGAAGAATATTAAAGATATCTTTGCTCTCCGTAAGGAGCTTCGTAGCCAAAATCAGAAAATGTTAATATTTGTTCATAAATTGTATATGTAGAAGCCAACTAGCTTAATTAGCCTTTCAGTTAACAGTCTAGGCTTTTTACTAAACGGCGCCGTTAAACTAAACCGTCCTGTTGAATGAAATTAATAAGGTGACCATGCCACGTAATGCAGACAGTATGTGCCTAATGAGAGCTAATAATTTTCCGCTCACCAGATGTCGCTAGCAGACACTGAGGTAAAGTTTTTGTTACACGATGTAATTTAACTGATAAGTTAGTTTTTAATAAAAGTTTATCAATTTGTAGAGTATTATATTAATAGACAAAGCAATGCCTCAATAGTTTGCTCTTTAATTTTCTGCACATTTTAACTGTTTTTTTTTTGCTTTTATGAATATCCGTGGTTTGGTTTTTTTTTTAATGTAATTAATATAAAACATAACTAATAATACGTAAAGAAACATTAATCTTTACATTTTCCGAACAAATTAATATATATATATATATATATATATATATATATATCGCTATAAAATCTGTCAAGTAATTATACCTCACTTTGAAGTGGCGCCGCCCTGGCGGCAGAAAAAGTCATGGATGCCCTCATTATACGCTTTATGCTATATTATATAAATGTACGCGGCCTTTGGGCCAACCCAGCCGCACCATAACCTACTGGTGCTGATATTATAAGATAGGTGAAATGTATTAGACGCATCGACGAATATCTTTCAGGCCGCTAGTTCAATGGCGCCGTTTAGTAAAAAGGTTAGACTGTTAACTAAAAGGCTAATAAAGCTAGTTGGCTGCGACAAATATCTCAACCAAAAAAAATAGCACACATATTTATATGACAAGATCCAGTGTGCACGTAAAATAATCACCATCAAAAACACGATTCTGTCACAATCAAGAATTAATTAATAATTAAATTTAATAGTTAAACGATGTCACTGAATAAATTTATAATGCATATCAATATAAATTAGAATACTAGATCAAATATTAATATATTATAAAAACTTATATATATATTACTGCCAACTAGAAACAGATTAGCAAATTTTAAAAATCATATATATAAATGGCGAAATCGTCACTTCTAAACTGATGAAAAATAAACAGATTGGTGAGAGAATGTAGTTGTGGATGGGTGATACTAGACAATGAGGCCTAATAATCTTACTCTCACTAGATATCGCTAGTTGGGACTGAGGTGAATTTTTCTGATACATACATTCATACATACATATAATCACGCCTCTTTCCCGTAGGGGTAGGCAGATACCACTTCTTTCCACTTGCTACGATCCTTACATACTTGTTTCGCTTCGTCCACTTTCATTATTCTCTTCATACATGCTCTACGGTTTAGGGTACTCTTGACCTGGCCTTTTTTCAAGACGTCCCTGATTTGGTCTTGAAATGTCCGCCTAGGGCTACCCCTTCCAACACTTTCATTCACACTCACCTTATACACTTTTTTCGATCGTTCTTCATTCATTCTCTCGACATGGCCAAACCATCTCAGCATACCTTTCTTAATTTTTGTTACTACATCTTCTTTCATTTATTTTCCGATACACAATGTCATTTAATTAAAAAGCTAGTTTGAAGTTTGACGGCTCCGTGGCGCAGTGGCTTAGCAATGAGTTTCAGCACTGAGAAAAAAAAGAATATGTAAAAGTTTATGCGTCTAGAGTATGTATCGTATTATTACATACATTATTATATATATTTTTTAATCTTTCTACTTTTAGGAATTATTGTAGTTTGGTTTATTCATTTATAATGTGATTATTATAAAATGTAACTAATATTACAAAACGAAACATTAACCCTTAAATTATCCTAACAAAATAATTTCCCCGCTATGAAATCTGTCAAATATTTCACCTCACTACAAAGTGGCACCACCCTGGTGACAGAAAAAGTCGTGAATGATTCGAAAAAAAACAACACGATGATTACGGCCAATAATGAACTAGTAGAAATCCACGTTAAGTACTAAACTGTTGCCAAGTGTATTTCTAAGGAAGTAGAATGACAAGTAAGTCAAGTAGTGAAATGATCATTTTAACTGTATAAGCGACCAATACAATGTTTAGACAATGGCATATAAAGAAGGCTGCAGGGGCTTGTTCAATATTGTATAAATAACTCTTCCATCCTTTAAACCTTAACACACTAATGGGTGTGCTTCTTTTTAATGTTCCGTACCCAAAGGATAACCAACGGGACTCTATTACTAAGCATCCACTAGCCGTCCGTGTGTCTGTCTGGCATCGGGCTATATCTCATGATTCATAATAGGGAGAGAGTTGAAATTTTCACAGAAAATGTATTTCTGTTGCCGCTATAACAACGTGTATTACAATGGTACGGAACCATCCATGCGCGAATCCGACCCACACTTGGCTGGGTTTTTTCAGTAGTAATACCTAAGAGCTTCATACCAATTAAGATGAACTCGTGGGTAAAAAAGCCATAGCAGCTGATGCAGAAATATTTACAAATAGAGTCCGTCCGGGTAAGTGCTATCCGGGTTAGAGAGTGAAATAGCCAATATAATTAAACGCTATGGCCCTTTCAATATTAAGTAATATTTATTGGAATTTGGTTGCAATAGCCACTTTACCATCAGGTGGACTGTTATACACTGTTTTATCTTTGAATGTAACTTAAATACAGAAAAAAATCATTGCATATTGACTCAAACCGTTTGAATAGCTTGTAGATAGATGTTTTTATTTTTATTAAAGTTTTGATGTATCAAATGCTTGTGAACCTTTTATATAAATAAATAAATGATAAATTATTATAATAAGAGCAGGGGCACTGGTTGGTGTCGATTTATTACAGCAACATTTTCTATCTCATGTAATAAAACGCCGATGTCCAGAATCAGTATGAATTTTTTTAATGCTGTTTTTTTTAAGAAAGTGACAGGATCATTAATAATTAAATCGGTATTGGTTAACTGACTGCGACGAAACCAGTCGTCACATTTTGTACTAAATAGATTATTAAAATTCAGTTATGGATATATGTAAGTAATAACTTATTATATCAGGTCATGAATATTTTTATTGTCTGGTTTAAAAAAAACTAAATATTTTTAAGCTATGACCCATCTAAACGTCGCTTAATCTATGACGTGCACACCTTGATTAGTTCCCGAGTCTCACAATAGTCACGGTCACCGGTTTCAAGCTATAAAAACCAATTGTGTCCTGATGCAAACCATCACTTCATCTCGGTGCCTTAAACAATTATCACCATGCTTGCACATAGCACTTTATTAATATTTCTTGCTGTTTTTCAGGTAAATAACGTATTCATTATTACTACCGTTTAATTCTACAACTTAATTAAATAACTTAAATAACAAGCCTCACTATTTATTTAGTTTTTAAATAATAAATGAATCTTTAAATTAAATATTTGACTGACTGTTCAATATAATCAATTGTTGATGGTTTCTTTTCAGATTTCGACATCGCAAGGTCCACCGCCTTTACCTCCAAATCTACCCAAAGAATGTTTACAGCCTCCTCCTGTTGTAAGTTATTATTATTATTACCTATCCTTATATTATTAAGTTCATTTTTTCCTACAATCCTACAATACTGATGAAATTCATCGTAAGGAAACATGCATGTCCCAGAAATTAAAAATATTTTAAAGGTGTGCGCCTTATTCTACTACTACGCCACTGTATTGCAGGTCACCCTGCAATACAGTGGCGTAGTAGAATAATGATAATTACCTTCTGTAAATACCAATCATTTGTACTTTCTATAAATAATAATTTCGCCTCAAATTAAATTTATTGAATAATACTCAATAAGATGGTGTGTTGATAAATAAAAAGCGGTAGCTCATAAGCCTTAATTGAAGCGAGTGTAGCCCAATGGTAGGGTGCAGCTGCCAACTCAGAAAGTCGTGGGTTCCAATCCGCCAATCGATTACTGTGTTGACCCACTCCTCACACGAACATTTTAAGTTTTCTTGAAGTGGTTTGCGAAATTTAGTTAAGTTAGTAAATTATCAACATTACTAGTTTGTTTTATCAAAAAGTTACATCACAGCATCATTTCAATACTGAACATAAATCACTCCATCAACTTCATGCTTCTTAAATCATTTTAAGCCAGTGCTTGACTGCTATCCCACCTGAAGAGAAGTGGTGATGTTGCCGATGAACTTGTGCAGTTGCGCAGTCGGTTGTCACTTCATCTAGATGGAGGTCGCCCATACTGCATTTGACGGCAAGAGGTTCTCACTCGTTAACCCTTTCCTTGTCGTTTCTTTGTGTTATATGGACGATCTACTGAAATTTAGGTATCTAAACGTTTTATTTACGTAATATATTATTGTTCTATTACGGATATCATCGCTAGGAAATATTAATCGTACTTTATAATTATAAAACCATAACTGTGAACAGTGTTTGTAAACGTAAATGTTTCTACAGTAGTTAATTTATATTTAAAGGATAACCCACGAAAGTGCTGCGATATTCCCCCAATATTCAGAGAAGAGGACTTCCAAGGTTGTGGTTTTAAAAAAGTTGACGAGGGTATGCCTGATATTCCGCGAGGACCACCTGACGTAAGTGTAAACAGTTTTAAAATGAAAAAAAAAACTAAGCTTAAATAGGTAACAATATATCAATGCTTTAATAACGTGCTAGGGCCTTACTGCAGCTCTATGATTGTAGCACATATAGGTCGGCTCGACCGGGGATGGACCTCGTTTTCACAAAACATCTGCGTGAAAGAGTAGTTTGATACTGCTGTGTTTCGTATAGTGAGTGTAGAGAACCATAGACCTTTATGGGCTGAGAACGCATTTGAATTTTGATTATCTTTGACTGTTATTAAAATTTTCGAAAATATGATTTTGGATTTATCATTTTGACTATATAATATATATATATATATATATATATATATATATATATATATATATATATATATATATATATATATATATATATATATATATATATTAGTTAAAATAATTTGGAAAACATCTGGTTTAAGATAACAAGGTTAGAACCCATGATCTATTTATAAGAAGTGGTAAAAGATGCCAGTCGCCGATAACAAAGTATTTAACTAATACATTAGTCATATGAAATATATTATATATCTGTAGTATATAGCTATAAAATATGGCTATAATATTTTATAGCAGTAGGTATTATTTAACTCCAACCAAATAGGCGAAACGGAATACAATTTCAATAATTAAAATCTTTGTGATTACGCTCACAAACATATTATTGCTTTATTTATCCCTCACATAGTTATTTTTTATGTGCAAACAGTATTCAGGTTTCAAAAAACCAGTATTACTGAGACTATTTTGTGATCGGCACTGTGACTAAAGTTCACTAAAGGACTTTCACTTCCGCTACGCTTAGTACGTTATCCCTCAGATATAACTTTGCGCAGTCGGGTTCCGCATTTAGTTAAAATATGTAGAAGTGTTACGTTCCTAAACAGATTTTACCATTACCGTTACCGTTACAGCCTATTAAAGTCCACTGCTGAACATAGGCCTCCCCCATAGATTGCCTCATAGGGGGGTTATTTGCCATAGTTTACACGCTTGGCAAGCGGGTCGACAACCGCAGTTTTTTTATTATTAGTCGTTATTAGGGAGACGCTGCTGCCCATTCCTGATTTGCCTCTGTCGCATCTTACAACCATGGGATGATATGAGGTAGTAGATATTCCTACATCGCTACTATTCGGTAACAGAATTTACGCATCCTCCATTTGATACCAGCGTAAAATAGCAGCTTAATGCTTAATGCTGCGTATGGTGAGTGTAGAGAATCGAATACCTTTTTTACTGGAAACGAGGCATTCCATCTTAGACCTCACGGGTGACAACGTATCTGCATTTTGATACTTAATTGAATATAAATCTAGATGTATATAGGCCACAAAATCCACTTACTATCAGGTGGACTGTGTGCTCGTTTGTCAGCCTTATCTCACTCTCATTTTTGAAATCGGTAGAAAAACAAAAAGAATCACCACGACTCACTAAATATTTACGTCATATTGTTCTTTGATAATCCTAGGACTTGATAACAGAGAATATCAAAATTACTCAACTTATTTTAAATAACAGTATAAGACTCCTTCTTTACCTAAGTTGCTATTCAACATCTAAAAGGTATTTAAATAGCACTTCAAGGCTTTACTTTACAGTAGACGATTTCCTACCGACAACACGCTATTCTGTGATCTTTAGCTTGTTATATTCCTCAGTCCATTCAAAAGGGTAAAAAACCAAACTTTTAATAAAAAGAAAATCCGACTTTATAGAAGTAAAGAGAATAATATAATTTTCACATAGCTTCTGAAGTAGACGCTTAAATTCTTCCATACACTGTCTCAGACCGAATTCTGAAGCTGTTATGTATGAATTATTTAATTATTTTAGTTCTCTTAATAGCTTAATTTTATCAAAAGTTTACTTTTTACTTTTTATTAAAAGTTTATTTTTTTATAATTCAGTTAATACTACCGTTAATCTTTTACATCATTTTATAAACCCCTAACTCAAAATCATGTTTCAATCAGCAAATCGCAAAAATCCTATGTGTGTACATTTAGTTCTGTGGCATGGTAGCGTAACAGAATCCATCACGTATATCGTTCTGTGATTGGAAATTCTAGAAAGAAGCTTTTTTTACCTATTTTAAGCCAGCTTGACCACAATCCAGCCTGGTGGTTAGTGCTGATGCAGCCTTAGATGGTAGCCGTAAATCGCACTGTCTTAGCGTAACAAAAGCCTTATGATTTCCTTATATTGGCTTAGGCTGTAGAAACTATAGAGTCACATGTGTAAAAAAATCGTACAGAAGCAAAGCTTCTAAGGAGCTGTCAAAATTTTTACATATTTTGTTAGGGTTGGCACAGGAGGATAAAATAAAATAAAACGTTTATCAGCTTTTATTAAATACTTACGATATTGAATGAAACTACTTTTAGGGATTTTATCGCGTTTTATTAACTTATTTTATATTCCCGACGTTTACTTACGATATAATATTTTCTAATTAACTACTTATTCTAAATATTTTACTTTATAATTTTTGTTCTTCAACAATCTGTTGTGCCTTTTAATTAAATGGTAAATTATGAATCTAACGTAAAGATTTTTTAAATAATTTATTGGAAAGCACTCACATAGCATAACAAATATACAATTTTGCACACGTTTAATATTTAAATACCAATATTTACAATGTTTCTTTCGAGATCAAAATATTCGCAAAATGTTTTGCTCAAGCAATTCATACATTCATTTCAAATGCATTCTCACATTGGCTGGAACTCCATACACCGTCATTAGTCAGCGAGTTGAGATTTGGAAAAGCATTTCCAAATAAACATTTTACACGTCTTTATTTAGAAAACTTAATACAGTATTTTTCGAAGTGATCCTCACAGAGTTTATATTGTTGCCTTTTTATAATCAAAAAGTTTTGAATGAGATATCTTCTCGTCCGACAGCCTTTAACCACTCTTGACGTCTGAAATAATAATAATAGAAAAACATGAACCTACGTATTTAATTTATAAACGCAATTATTCAATTATAAACATAACTAACTACTTTTACTGGTTGGTCATTTATAGGTGAGTTATCTATCTACCACATTAAAAATAATAAATTATAGTCAACTACTTACCTAGTGGAGTCTTTGGGATAAAAAAATGATAAATTTTTATTTGTTCCATTATGATTTATACAAACTGTACATTAAACCATATTAACACTTTTTTGTATGTTATACGACATGAATAATTCTTTAAAAAATAAAATTTGACACATATTATTCTTTACATAACCCTGAGTATGAGCACTGGCCGAGCCAGCTTAAAGCAGTTTCTCTCTGTGCGTGACGAGCCGCCAGTGCTCACGCACACACGCGCCTCACGCTTGTAGTAGTGTAATTATCATAGCACGGTTATATGAAGCTTTGCCTCTGTACGGTACGGTTAATTTACTCACGTGCTGCGGCCTACAAAAAACTTTTCCTGGTTGGATGTTTATTCGATTTTATTATAAAATTAAAGTAACAAACAAAATTACAGTCCATCTGATGGTAATTAGCTACTGCAGTACTGGACAGTTGCAACCAAAACTTCAAAAAAAGAAGACTACAGATACGTCGTTACCTCTCAGGACAAGATTGAATGCCTTAAGCGTCTCCCACACACAGGCGGCTTGCGGTGGCGGCTAACCGCGAGCCGCGGCTCCAGCCGCTGCAACAACACACCACCGCGGTCGCAACGGCGGCCTGAAGCGCCATTCAATGTGGTATCTGTGCTACGATTAGACGTCAGTAAATATGGCGAACCGTGCTGAAGTCTTATTATATTCAGCAATATTATCATATATTTTGTTTTTAATCCTAATGCTTTCGTAATCACGATGCCAATTATCACAAAGTACTGATAATTTTGCTCTGTTTCTATTACAATCTCTGAATTCAGCACCATTTTTCACGCGGCACACGCGGCCTGTTGTAAAAATTTGCAACTGACCGCGCTGCGGCCACTGACTGGCCGCGTACTCGCTAAGACACATTGTTGCCGAAATGGGCGGAGCATGCGGCTGCGGCCAGCCGCTTGCAGATCGCGCCATGGCCGCACGAGTTTACAGACTCTCTTACATTGCAAGCGAATACAACTGACCACCACCGCGGCCGCCACCGCAAGCCGCTTCTGTGTGGGAGACGCTTTACAATCTGTAATTCTACTGTATCTCTATACCGTTCAGACGGAAACACGGCAGTGCAAGCTGTACTATTTTGCAGCAGAAATAGATAGGAAGGTGGTACCCAGATGGTCTCCTAGCCGTAGATGGACTCCTACATCTAGAAGTCCTTATCCAAATAACGTATATGTAGAATGCCTCCACGATACTGGAAAATCATAGCTTAGAAAGAGTAACTTTTTTGATGTGGCATTGATTCTTAATATAGTAATGGTTTTAAGTAGAGATTTTAGTGTTTAGAGATTATAGCATAAATAATTTCAAGCTTTAACATTTCAGTGTTCCAAACAAATATGCTTACTAAAGACACGCAACCTCGTGAAAGACGATGACACACTTGATCGAGAAGCAGTTTCGAAATTCATGGATACATGGGCTGAACCTTACCCGGAGTTCAAACCGACAGTGGAATCAGCTAAGGAAAAATGTCTAGGCGGGGAGCTTCCAGGCCCCCCAGAAATTTGTGACGCTAATAAAATGGTGTTTTGCATTAGTTCCATCCTATTCATGGTAAGATGAAAATTCTATTTTAATTGTTTATAATCTTGTTTTTAAAACCTTAACTTAAATGAACAGATTTAATGCCTACATTTGTGTCTCAAATATAAATATATTTGCATACTTAAATTTACTAGAAAGAAATGGCATTTAAATATCAACAATTTGTCTACTGGATATCACTAACCTAACTAAAGTGTGGTGGCGATATGAAATATACACTATCCCATAATCATTCCGTGGGTGCCGTAAGAGGAGATGAGCAGCAACATCTTTCTGCATAACTCAGAATACTAAAATACTGCGTCTGCCAACCTGCCTACCAAGCGTGGTAACTATGTCAATGTTACCACGTGAAGCAATCCATAGGGAAGGGCTATGTTCAGCAGTGGACTTTTATAGTCAATCCGACAGCCCAAGTATTACAAATTTATTTACGTGTATTATATAGTGTGAGAACAACTTCGGCTGCCACATAAATGAGTCAGGTCAGCCGGAGAAGCGACACTCTTTCACAAAATACCAGTGTAAAATAACAGTAATATTTGCTGTGTTTGGTAAGGTTAGTGTTATCGAGAGTCCAAAATTTATTTTATTGGTAAGGAGACATAAGGAGGCATTAATTTTTTTTTAAATTAAGGATATATACCATTAATATAGGCTGTAATTAATCCCCACATTTATACAATACATATTTTGGTTAAACTAATTCATTATTTTTTCAGGAATGTCCCAAATGGAAAAACGAACTAGAAGACTGCAGGGCCCTCAAAAATCAAATCGACACATGTGAAAAATATTTCCCTCAATAAATAAACAAGAATTATTCAAAAATTCGCATCAATAAAATGTAGCCATCACCTTATTTATTTTAATATCTTATAGGTACCATTTATGTTAAAAAAATGCTGTAATTTTGTAAATATATTATAATCGTATAATAAAATAAATTAACAAAACATTAGGTATTTAATTAAATTACCAATTTGATATCAACGTGGTATGAAGGTCTCGAACAAAATTCCATCGTAAAATAGCAGTGTAATGCTGCCTGTTCCTGTTGTCCCACTGGCTAACAAAAATGAGACTACAGAAAATAGCTATGTTCCTTTGTTTTTACGAGGCTTTGTAACAACAAAGTTAAAAAGTTTAGCAATTGTTAAAACATAGATTAATTTCGATAGTAATCATGATGGTTAAACAGATTAATGAATGGTCCCAACCATAATAGTACTAGCAGATACAAATGCTTTTATTGAAAAGACACAATTTCTTATTTATTTATTGCATCACTTCAAAGGTTTTTTTTTTGTTATTGCTTAAATTTTAAGCTGGAGTCCCCGCGATGGATACGGGCGGCTTCGGCTTTTTAATTACAAATTATGTTTGTCATTTTTCTTTTGTACAGTACTTATGCTGTGTTTATTTTATTCACGTCGAATTTAGTTTCTTTAAATTATTTACTATAAATGTTATTAGTCTTAGGAAAGATGTTAAAGCGGATTCTTTTTTCATGAGGTCTAAGATATTATAAGGTTCTATACGTAAATTTCCGCAAAGCATCTCGTGGTCGCATCGATGTTTTCCAAACTGAGGACAAAATTTTAATATATGTTCTATTGTTTGCACACTTGTGTTGTCACAAGGACACATGTCGTTCTCAGTGATTTTGAAACGATATAAATAACTCTTATGGTATCCGTGTCCTGTGAGTATTTGGGTTAGTTCGAAGGTGATATTAGCTTTCTCTCTTAAAGCTTTAATATGTTCCAGTTTGGGCAACCACTGCTTTAGATGAGCGCCAGTTGTTGAACTCGAGTATTCCAATTCATGTGCTTGTTCAGTGTCCTGTTTCCGTAGCCGTTTATCGTATGAGATAGGGAAGTTATCATAGTCTGGAGTTTTGTGAAGTGTCGCTGCTTTCACTTCAAAGGTTCAATCAAAGGCGAGATATTTGTTATACCTTCTGTGCTTGGGAGCTAAATTGACAATCGCATTTTTAGTTTAATGGGTCAGGGAGATACGATATACGAAGGGAGAGATCTTCTATATTAGTTACCTGCGGAGAGATATGGGGCAGAGGATTTACTTACGCCGCCACTACATATACACAAGAGAGACACAACAATTACTCGTAACAATCAAGTAATACAAGTTTTTGCAGTGGTAGAGCCAAGCGGTAGCTTTTGCTGTCGCACGCATGGGCCAGCTTTTTTTTTTTTTTTTTTATAGGAGAAGGGTGAAAAACGAGCACACAGTCCACCTGATGGTAAGTGGTTGCTGCGGCCCATAGACATCTACATCTATCCTCTACTACAAATCAAAATGCAGATGCGTTTTCACCCGTGAGGACTAGGATGGAATGCCTCATTTCCAGTAAAAAGGGCCTCCGGCCACCTGCACTCACCAAGCGAAACGCAGAGGTAAACCTCTACTTCACGCTGGTATTCTGTGAGGTCGTGGTACCACCCCGGTTCGAGCCGGCCCATCCGTGCGACAGCAGAAGCTGCCGCGTGGCTCTACCACTGTTAACAAGATCACAGAATACCAGCGTGAAGTAGAGGTTTACCTCTGCGTTGCGCTTGGTGAGTGCAGGTGGCCGGAGGCCCAATCCCCTACATGAACATGGTAGTGGAATTAAATAAAAGACTACCCCAGGAGGGTACCAGCACCCCTGGAGAATCCCTCGCGCTGAGCATCCACGACCAAACTACTCCACTCCTGGGCGTGGGTGCTCAGGCTGCCCCGCGTATTCTGGGGGGAAGGGGGGGGGGGCGAAATTCCGCTCAAGACGAAACCTGCTCGGGGCAAGCGGAGCAAGAAGACAAAGGCAACCCCTGCCACGCTTACCGTGGATTTCTGCAATATCAGGGGACTTCATTCAAACCTTAACGCCGTCCACTACCATCTGGAGATAGCTAAGCCGGCCTTGCTCTTTCTAACCGAGACACAGGTGTCCTCTCCGGCTGATACTTCGTATCTCTCCTACCCGGGGTACAAATTAGAACACTCGTTTGTGCCCCGGGCTGGAGTTTGCGTGTATGTCAGAGAGGACATCTGTTTTCGACGCCTCGGCAGTCTTGAAGGTACGGACCTGTCCATCCTATGGCTGCGCGTAGACAGCGACGACTATCCCCGCGTCTACGCGTGCCTCTATAGGTCCCATAGCGGTAATGCCGACACAGACCGACTCATCGACCACATCCAAATGGCTGCAGACTCCGTGCTACAACAGGTCTCATCCGCAGAGATCGTGATACTCGGTGATTTCAACGCCCACCACGCTGAATGGCTTGGTTCTTGTTTAACCGATCATGCGGGTAGATCTGTCTATGACTTTGCTTTGGCATTTGGTCTAACAAAACTGGTTACATCGCCTACGCGGATTCCAGATGTTGAGGATCATACACCTACCCTGTAGGACCTTCTGCTGACCTCTCATCCGGACGGGACGGGAAAATAATAAATTATAGTCAAATACTTACCTAGTAGAGTCTTTGGGATAAAAAAATGATAAATTTTTATTTGTTCCATTATGATTTATACAAATTGTACATTAAACCATATTAACACTTTTTTGTATGTTATATGACATGAATAATTCTTTAAAAAATAAAATTTTACACTTATTATTCTTTACATAACCCTGAGTATGAGCACTGGCCGGCTTAAAGCAGTTTCTATCTGTGCGTGACGAGTCGCCAGTGCTCACGCACACACGCGCCTCACGCTTGTAGTAGTGTAATTATTATAGCACGGTTATATGAAGCTTTGCCTCTGTACAGTACGGTTAATTTACTCACGTGCTGCGGCCTACAAAAAACTTTTTCTGGTTGGATGTTTATTCGATTTTATTATAAAATTAAAGTAACAAACAAAATTACAGTCCATCTGATGGTAAGTGACTACTGCAATACCGGACACTTGCAATCAAAACTTCAAAAAAAGAAGACTACAGATACGTCGTTACCTCTCAGGACAAGATTGAATGCCTTAAGCGTCTCCCACACACAGGCGGCTTGCGGTGGCGGCTAACCGTGAACCGCGGCTCCAGCCGCTGCAACAACACACCACCGCGGTCGCAACGGCGGCCTGAAGCGCCATTCAATGTGGTAACTGTGCTACGATTAGACGTCAGTAAACATGGCGAACCGTGCTGAAGTCTTATTATATTGAGCAATATTATCATATGTTTTGTTTTTAATCCTAATGCTTTCGTAAACACGATGCAAATTATCATAAAGTACTGATAATATTGCTCTGTTTCTATTACAATCTCTGATTTCAGCACCATTTTTCACGCGGTACACGCGGCCTGTTGTAAAAATTTGCAACTGACCGCGCTGCGGCCACTGACTGGCCGCGTACTCGCTAAGACACATTATTGCCGAAATGAGCGGAGCATGCGGCTGCGGCCAGCCGCTTGCAGATCGCGCCATGGCCGCACGAGTTTACAGACTCTCTTACATTGCAAGCGAATACAACTGACCACCACCGCGGCCGCCACCGCAAGCCGCTTCTGTGTGGGAGACGCTTTACAATCTGTAATTCTACTGTATCTCTATACCGTTCAGACGGAAACACGGCAGTGCAAGCTGTACTATTTTGCAGCAGAAATAGATAGGAAGGTGGTACCCAGATGGTCTCCTAGCCGTAGATGGACTCCTACATCTAGAAGTCCTTATCCAAATAACGTATATGTAGAATGCCTCCACGGTACTGGAAAATCATAGCTTAGAAAGAGTAACTTTTTTGATGTGGCATTGATTCTTAATATAGTAATGGTTTTAAGTAGAGATTTTAGTGTTTAGAGATTATAGCATAAATAATTTCAAGCTTTAACATTTCAGTGTACCAAACAAATATGCTTACTAAAGACACGCAACCTCGTGAAAGACGATGACACACTTGATCGAGAAGCAGTTTCGAAATTCATGGATACATGGGCTGAACCTTACCCGGAGTACAAACCGACAGTGGAATCAGCTAAGGAAAAATGTCTAGGCGGGGAGCTTCCAGGCCCCCCAGAAATTTGTGACGCTAATAAAATGGTGTTTTGCATTAGTTCCATCCTATTCATGGTAAGATGAAAATTCTATTTTAATTGTTTATAATCTTGTTTTTAAAACCTTAACTTAAATGAACAGATTTAATGCCTACATTTGTGTCTCAAATATAAATATGTTTGCATACTTAAATTTACTAGAAAGAAATGGCATTTAAATATCAACAATTTGTCTACTGGATATCACTAACCTAACTAAAGTGTGGTGGCGATATGAAATATACACTATCCCATAATCATTCCGTGGGTGCCGTAAGAGGAGATGAGCAGCAACATCTTTCTGCATAACTCAGAATACTAAAATACTGCGTCTGCCAACCTGCCTACCAAGCGTGGTAACTATGTCAATGTTACCACGTGAAGCAATCCATAGGGAAGGGCTATGTTCAGCAGTGGACTTTTATAGTCAATCCGACAGCCCAAGTATTACAAATTTATTTACGTGTATTATATTGTGTGAGAACAACTTCGGTTGCCACACAAATGAGTCAGGTCAGCCGGAGAAGCGACACTCTTTCACAAAATACCAGTGTAAAATAACAGTAATATTTGCTGTGTTTGGTAAGGTTAGTGTTATCGAGAGTCCAAAATTTATTTTATTGGTAAGGAGACATAAGGAGGCATTAATTTTTTTTTAAATTAAGGATATATACCATTAATATAGGCTGTAATTAATCCCCACATTTATACAATACATATTTTGGTTAAACTAATTCATTATTTTTTCAGGAATGTCCCAAATGGAAAAACGAACTAGAAGACTGCAGGGCCCTCAAAAATCAAATCGACACATGTGAAAAATATTTCCCTCAATAAATAAACAAGAATTATTCAAAAATTCGCATCAATAAAATGTAGCCATCACCTTATTTATTTTAATATCTTATAGGTACCATTTATGTTAAAAAAATGCTGTAATTTTGTAAATATATTATAATCGTATAATAAAATAAATTAACAAAATATTAGGTATTTAATTAATTTACCAATTTGATATCAACGTGGTATGAAGGTGCTAGAACTCGAACAAAATTCCATCGTAGAATAGCAGTGTAATGCTGCCTGTTCCTGTTGTCCCACTGGCTAACAAAAATGAGATCACAGAAAATAGCTATGTTCTTACGAGGCTTTGTAACTACAAAGTTAAAATGTTTAGCAATTGTTAAAACATAGATTAATTTCGATAGTAATCATGATGGTTAAACAAAAAATAAAACATAAAATAGCACTAGCAGATACAAATGCTTTTATTGAAAAGACACAATTTCTTATTTATTTATTGCATCACTTCAAAGGTTCACTCAAAGGCGAGATATTTGCCATACCTTCTGTGCTTGGAAGCTAAATTGACAATCGCATTTTTAGTTTAATGGGTCAGGGAGATACGATATACGAAGGGATAGATCTTCTGTATTAGTTATCTGCGGAGAGATATGGGAGAGATATGTCTAAGCTCTCACAGAATACTAACGTAAAATAGCAGTTTAATGCTGCTTTGTTTCGTATGGTGAGTGTAGAGAACCGGAGGCAATTTTTACTGGAAACGAGGCATTCCATCTTAGTTCTCAGGGGTGACGCATCTGCATTTTGATTCTTAATTGAAGATAAATGTAGATGTATATAGGCCACAGCAACTACTGAACATCAAGTGGACTGTGTGCTCGTTTGTCACCGTTATTCTATAAAAAAATAACACTATGTTTATATTACTAGGTGGTACGGTACGGCCACCTTTTCTATCAGCGTTAGTACAAGATGCTAGAAGTCCTTTTCTGCCTAGGATCTTGTCTGTGTAAGCACCTCTGCGTGTGCGTACTGGTATTGGTGAGGCCGCGCATGTGTGCTAAGTCGTAGCAGAAGACCGAGTGTGGCAGCATCGTTTTCAGGACACCTGAGATTGAGAGGTTCTATAGGCAGCGGTACGCATCATTATTAGAGCCACACGTAAGTGTGAGTAACGATCCAAGAGCAAGTCTTATCCGACACAATTCAGATGATATCCCAGACGTCAGTCTGAGTGAGATTAGAATGTCTTTCCATCATCTTAAAACGGCAAGTCCTCGGGCGAGGATGCAATTACAGCGGAGCTCCTGAAAGCGGGTGGAAAACACAGGTTCCCGTAGCCCTAGTAATATGCGGTGAAGGTGGAGTTTTAGTCGGTGCGAGTTCGACATAACCCGTCCATGCCCTCGCGAGGCGGTTATACTTAGGCATTTCCTCATATAAAAAAGTTTTCTCAGCGTTCACTACTGTATATGTTTAATATAAATATTATAAAGTAATAATATAATGTGTCTAATAGAGATCCAGTATAATAACTAACTGTGAGGCATTTCATCTTAGCTCTCCTTTATTTACGCTTACTATCAAATGTTCACTGTAAGCCCGTTTGCTACTTCAAATTTGTATAAAAACAGTTTAACAGTGGTAGAGCCACGCGGCAGTTTTTGCTGTAGCACGGATGGGCCGGCTCGAACCGGGATGGTACCACGATCTCACAGAAAACCAGCGTGAAGTAGAGGTTTAACTCTGCGTTTCGCTTGGTGAGTGCAGGTGGCCGGAGGCCCTTTTTACTGGAAATGAGGCATTCCATCTTAGTCCTCACGGGTGACAACGCATCTACATTTTGATTTGTAATAGAGGATAGATGTAGATGTCTATGGGCCGCAGCAACCACTTACCATCAGGTGGACTGTGCGCTCGTTTGTCACCCTAATCCTATAAAAAAAAAGAAACCTTCCTTCCATATTTCCCACTAAGCAGTAGTGCGGTCACTGCTGTGTTCAGAGTCAAGGGAAAGAGAGCCAGTATCATGTGCAAGTTGTGAAACATTTCATCCCATTTCCGGGGTAAAAACGCATCAGTGGACTTCTTTGGTTAAAGTTACAGGTAAATTTTTGTCCATAATCTGTGGTAAGGTGGACTCGTTCATCATTTATTATAATACGTGAGGGTAATATGGTCACTTTCTTATAACTCCAAAACTATAGCCTTGCATTCATAGGGGGCTCTGTGATACGATAGTTCTTTATCAGTCAATCAAATAATAAACGGTCAAATGCATAGGTCAAAAGGGCGCTGCTTTATCGACGCCATTTTGACAGTTGAGAATTTAGTAAAAATTGTCGATTTTAGTATTGTTTAGTGTAGTTAGATTTTTATAAGTTGAATTTTCGAAGTGTTCCTAATTATTGGCATAGCTTGTTTGCTATTTTTTTCTTAATAAATTAGTAATAGTATAAAACTTTGTATTTTTTTCTCTGCCCCCCTCCTAGTTTTGGTTTTATAGGGCGGCAAAGCTTAAAGTGACCATATTACCCTCACGTACCGTACTCTAAATTTATATTTGTATTTAAAAATTAGTTATGCGTCAATTTGTAACCAGTTATTTAAATTCCAATCCCCACAGCTCGCAAGAACAGGTCTTCTATGAGAGGATTCTGAAACAGAGAGGAGTCCGCCGTGCTATAACAGTGCGTGTTGGAATTCATTTCGTTAGTTTCACATGTTGTCTTTATATTTTAATTAGACTCATAGCTTTTTTCAAGATATTTTTCTTTATCGCTGAGCACGTGGAAAAAAGTAATGTAAAGTTACAGGCACAGGCCTCTGCTTATTTCTGAGTGTATTGTAAGTCACATAAATTTTGACGTACAACGTCTTATAAATCGATGAAGCTGGCTGCACGCACGAAAAAACATGATTCATGCGGCGTTACCTCGCTCTGAGGCGTTCCATTTAAAGTGCAAGCGAGAGCGCAGAACGAGCGACAAAGAGGCACAATCGGTCTCCGCGTTCGGCATGTCCGCATGGACAGCTGCTATAAAATAATTAATTTACATGTTTTCGTCAAGTATGACGTGCAGTGAAAAGTGAATGTGGTGTCAATTGTTTATACCAACGATAATTGCGGCGATAAAGGTAATGATTATTTCGATATTAAATATATCTTATGACGTTGTCACGTTCAACTATCGTCAGTAAACCGGCTTTACAGACAATCGATTTTTTTGATCAACAACGCGGTGATGGCAGAATCGAAATTGTTGACTATGAAATTGAAGACAAGAACTTATTCCCTGAGCTAGCACCTCTTGAATTTTGTTTTTAATTTTCTTATTATTCATCATCATCATTACAGCCTATCAAATATCTACTGCTAAACATAGGGTTTCCCTTCAGATTGCCATATAAGGGGCATATTTGCCGTAGTTGCCACGCTTGGCGGGTGGGTTGGCTATGGCAGTTTTTCATTTTCTAGATGTTATTTAAACGTGATAGAGCCACGCTGCAGTTATATCATGGTTGTAGCATGAATGGGTCGGCTCGACCGGAGTAACACTAGTAGCAGCTTAATACTGCTGTGTTTCGTATGATAAGTTTAGAGAACCGGAAACCATTTTTATTGGAAACGATAGGTGAGGTTGAAGTTTTGATAAAATGTTTACAAAATATTCTCCCCTACTTATTACGAAAGAACAAAATACGCAATATTTTAAATTCTATAATAAGATTGAGGAAAATTTTGAAAGTTGTTAATATATTTTATAATAAGTCAACTCACATAATGATTTCTTATATTTACGCGAACACTACACATTGAATAAAACTAGTTTTACGGATTCTATCGCGTTTAATTAACTTATTTTTTATTGGGGGGTCCCCCGGGACCATGGGTTTTGTAAAGTACCTGAAACGTCTCTAGAATAAATAATAAATAAGTTAATTAACCGCGATGGAATCCGTAAAAGTAGTTTTAATCAAGGCAACTCACACCTATACAAAATTTTTAAAATATGTTGTAACGCCTGAGAAAGAGGTATGTAAGGATCGTGACACTTGGCGATCTGTTCTCTCTGGCTACCCCGTCAGGGATTGTGCGTGAAGATAAGTAAGTAAGTAAGCCTGCTTAATATCTTCATATGATTTATTTTCGGGTCCATATATTACAACTCTATCGTTCAAAGTAGCATATTCGTCAAATGTTCATGGTTTTCATGGGTTAATTTTCTCTTCAACACCCAAGGTACACCGATATAGCTTGGTTATTATTCTTACCGTCACTTTTTAAATGTTGCCTTTTATTCCTGCCTTTTTCGATAAAATCGCTAGAAATTTGATGTTATTTTTTATAGCATAGGGTGACAAACGAGCACACAATCCACCTGATAGTAAGTGGATACGGAGGCCCATAGACATCTATATTTATCCTCAATTAAAATCAAAATTCAGATGCGTTGTCACCCCTGAGGACTAAGATGAAATGCCTCGTTTCTAGTAAAAAGGGTCTCGTGTTCTGTATACTCACCATACGAAACACATCAGCATTAAGCTGCTATTTTACGCTGGTATTCTGTGAGAGCGTGGTCCTTCTCTAGTCAAGCCGACCCATTCGTGCTACAACTATGATACAGCTGAAGCGCGGTTCTACCACGTATTTATACTCGTACGCCTTATCAGAGGTGTCTTTTAGTTAAATCTAACACAAATAATATTGACAAATATGTAGGTACAAATTAAAGAGTTAAAATTAGCAGCACAATAGTTCAATCTAATAATTTGGAGGCTGAACGCACAAACTCTATACCGATTTTTGGAATATGACAAAAACTATAAGAAGAACTATTTACGAATCATTTTATTTATTTTAAATGAAATGTATAATGACATAATGATAATGAGATGACATGGCTCTTCATGCAATTTAACTACACTAAAATTAATACAAACATTCATAATTATATCCCTAGCATCCTCTTACACATTTATAATTAGTACAGAAGTATGCAGCAAATTGCATACATAAACACTAATAAGTAATACTGTCACGTAAATGCTCATTGAATAACATCATTCGTATATCACACGCGCCAGCATAATTACCTTATCACTTTCCTTAGAGGAATATGTATTATTATTAACTACACTATACTAACAGTCTTTACTGGAAACTTCATGGCAAAAGCCTCGGGTTATATCTGCCGACATACAAAATCATGCCGGACGGATTATGTCTCACGAAGAACAGGAATGGTCTGTCAAATTTTAATCTTGCCGGCTGTGCATTTCTTGCTGGAAGTCGCGCTTGTCGCGGTCTAAGATGCAAAGGCAAATGCATAGCCTCTCCAACATCGTGCGGATCATGGAAAGCTCTCTGGTAATCTCTCGGTTCATCCCAACCCGTAATCCATCTGGCAGAACGACTTTTATGTACCTCCAATATCTCTGGATAATCTTCAATATGATGTTGCTCTCCAATCACACCTTCCCCGCATGTTGTAAATGTTGAGTGTTGGATCATATCTGATAAATAGAGATCCTTTGATGGTCCATTTAATCCACCCAAATCAGCATGGTCAGGGTCAAATAATTCCTTTAGACCCATTCGCTTTAAGGTTGAAGAAATGTTAAATACAGATTTGTGAGAAAATCTGGGAATTTGTAGTTCCAATCCAACACGTGGAAGTAAAGTACGTAGCAATCGATTCCACGCTGGAGTACTTGGATTTGAATTTAATAACCGTTTTTCAAGATCTTCTAGATCTTCTGCATGAACAATGTTACCTTGTTGCCCAGGCATAACGAATAATGTACTGACAACGGAATTGATATTTCCTAAAGCCGCAGCAGTTGCATCAAGTACTGGGTCGTAGCCGGCTAAGAAATTATTTTTATAAACTACAGCTGGAACCGGCACTAGTCTTCTTTGACGCACATTCGGTGACACAACGAAGTACATTTCTCCATCTCTTCCATCTACTGAAGTCCTCGAACAGTCCGTCTGAAATGTCAAAAATAGTTGGTAAATATTTATAAGAAATATTATCTTTATATATTATATATATATATATATCTTCTTTATATATAAAAAGTACGTGTCACGTTGTTTGTCCGCGATGGACTCCTAAACCACTGAACAGATTTCAGTGAAATTTTGCACACTGTGTGCAGTTTGGTCCAACTTAAAAGATAGGATAGCTTACATCTCAATTTATAGTCGCAATACAATATTATTTTATTGAAAATTATTTGCCTATTATTTTGACAGTCACAATTTTCTGTTAGCTCCAAATGATTCTGTCAGATGACGATATCTGTTGATTGGATTGAGTAAATATTCAATAGATGGCGCTATGTTAAAAATACAAACGTTTAATATAAGCTACAATTTAGTAATATAACCACCACGTGTTGCTGTAACTATTCAACAGATGGAACCAATTTCAATGAGATTTTGCAGACTATGTGCAGTTTGGTCCAACTTGAGAGATAGGATAATTTTTATCCCGATAAGTGACCCTCAATTTTTTTATTGCTAATTTCAGGAGTTTTTTTGGTAAAGTAAATGGTTGTTCGGAAAGGGCAGAACAACGTCTGCCTGGTCAGCTAGTATATATATATATATATATATATATATATATATATATAATATTAATTATACATATATGTATAAGAAATTAAAATAATAATTATATTTTTGACATTCAATTACAGGGGAGATATAGAAAGGGCTATGCTCGGGGTTTCTTTGCGTGATAAACTTAGAAATGAGGATATCCTCAGCAGAACTAGAGTGACCGGCATAGCTCAACGGATTGGTAAGCTGAAGTGGCAATGGGCCACGATAGGTTAAGTGTAGGGCGTCCCCCAGTAGATGGAGTGACGATCTGGTAAGACATGCAGGAAGTCTATAGATGCAGGTGGCTCAGGATCGTGCTTTGTGGCATTCCTTGGGGGACGCCTATGTTCAGCAGTGGACTTGTGAAGGGTTGTAATGATGATGATGATGAAGTACATAATAAATAGTCCATGACCATATGAAACTATGACTCAATTTTAATGGTCATTACTGGTTTTGATCTGTAATTCTAGCATAAATTATTTATTGTGCAAAAGCATATTTTTCAACCCTTAAATCTTAAATATTTATATTAGCTCGATCTACCACTGGCTTGGTAAGTAAATTATAAAGTTGATTCTGGTTAATGTATTGCTGATTCGGAGCGCAAAAGTCCAGTGATACTAGTAATTCTACTAATGTAATTTCATTGATGTAATCTAACCTCTTTTTACTAACGTGGGGAAATGGACATGGATACCATTCTCTACGGGGGCAATGAAAACATTTTATTAAACTAAAAACTGGCTTCAATATATAGTGGTCACCATCAGGGTAGACAAGGAACCCTGGGATCTTCGTTCGGAACGCAACCGGCACCCCTTCACCGATATGCTTTGCTAGAAGCACGTCCAGGAGGCAAATTAGTTGCCCTGCACCTTTGCAGTGCCATCACAATGTTTTAAGACCTTGCGATCGTCCCCAAAGACAGGGGGGAGGATTTGTGGTCCATCATTAAGAAGAGGATCATGACGAACGCCTTGGCGATATCATCTCTGAATGGGATCTTTCCTCTACCGATCTAACTCAGCAGCCTCCTTCTAAACCATTACAAACCCAAAAGGTTTTACGGCACTCCACACCAAGTCTCTACTCAACAATGGCAACAAGGCACCTCCACACCCGTTTCACTGCTGGGCATATCGAGAGTTCATGGACTCAAATTCCTGGTCCCACTCACCAGAGTGGAAGCAGTTAGCTGTTGCTTTGCGTCAGATCGTGCACAAATAATTACTGAATCAGTTGTGCTCAGTAATTATCTACTTAAGTCTGTAGGTAAATCTTCTCACTCGTTGTTACATCCAGACTTCGAAGACCAGCAAGATTCCTCCAATGATGCGCTTGCGTGCATAGCGCTCCTCCTAGGTTCGAATACGTCATGTTCCCATAGCGTCCTGCCGTTCTTGCCGTTTAATTGACTCTAACGCCTTATTAATTTTTAACAGTGTTAGAGCCAGGCGGCAGCTCTTGCTGTCGCACGGATGGGCCGGCTCGAACCGGGGTGGTATCACGACCTCACAGAATACCAGCGTGAAGTAGAGGTTTACCTCTGCGTTTCGCTTGGTGAGTGCAGGTGGCCGGAGGCCCTTTTCCTCTTTTTAGTCCTCACGGGTGAAAACGCATCTGCATTTTGATTTGTAATAAAGGAAAGATGTAGATGTCTATGGGCCACAGCAACCACTTACCATCAGGTGGACTGTGTGCTCGTTTTTCATCCTTATGTTATAAAAAAAATCAAGCTTACTACCAGCCCTCTGGCGGAGGACATGGATCTGGACGTATGCCCTCACTTTGGTGTCACCAATATATCCAAAGTTTGAATGCGAGTCATGATTGTTGCTACCTAAAACGAAGGCTAGACAAGGAGGATCATTGCGATCAGTATGGCCATCTTCTTCTGTACATTTTTAATCTACAGTGATAGGTGGCTAGCCTTTTCACCACCCATACGAGCATTGTCGACACTGTGAGGTGGTATGTCGACCGAAATTATTCCTGTAGTTGTTTCTGCCAACGTCCTAATCCCGGTCAACCTCTCAAGTCATCTGAGATGACTGGGACTCCGAGACGAACAGCTCCGGGCTTAAATGCAGAAAGCGGTGCTCCTCGATACCACCCGCATCGTCCGCGGGTTTCTTTCCCTTTACAACTAACCCTCGACCGTTTGGTCTACCCTGCCGTGGACTTACATCTGGTTGGGTTTTTATTTATTTTTGTATTATTTATTTATTTATTTTACTACATTTATGTATATTCCTTTTCTTTTATATATTTATTCAGCCCAACCAGATGACAATACACTCTATAAATACCACAGTATAATATTAATAATAAAAGAATAGAATAGAATAGAATAGAAAAAATGTACAAAAAAGATCAACAAAAACAGCCATTGCCAACTTTTAAATCTGTATAAACCAAAGACACAGTATCTGTGGTTTATATAAATTTAAAATTTGGCTGACTATCCACGCACTTATTTCCTCGGTCCCAAAGATTGAGCAGTATTCTATGCATAAAACTCACTACCCTCTCTGTTCGGGGGAATAAGCGTTCAAAGTACTCTTTTGAGACCCAGCCATTGTCCGAGTCTTCTTCAGATTCGCACTGGCTGGATGGTTCCCTGCACCGTGATAATTTGTTAAATCATTGGGCCTCGGTCTTATAAGGCGCTATTTCAAATCCCAACTGGTGGGTTTTAGCAACTACATGTTTCATCTCAAGCTCGGTGAGCTGAACGAGTATGTTAGTACGATTGAATATTTTTTTGTTTTGCCCGTACATTAGTGGCAATTCGTGATGACAGTGTTAAATAAAAATTGGTCAGGAAAAATAACGCAATTTTTCACTTACATTAAGCCATGCAAAACGGGTAGTATTTGAATACTACCTAAAATAATTTAATACTAACTAAAGTTAAATTAGTACAATTAATAATATCCAAAAATAAATTTTAATATAATATTAAGTAAAGTCAGAAACTGTTTCCGGATATTTCGTAATACTTTTAACTTACTAAAATATTATTCAAGTCTTTTGTTTTTTTAGGGAAAATAAATTACTGTGTAGTAGCGGTGTTAAAATATCCACTACCCCATATCATCCCGTGGCTGTCGTAAGAGGCAACAGAGAGAAACAAATTAGGAGATGGACAGCAGCGTCTTCCTAATAAGGACTAAAAATAAATAACTACAGTTGCCAACCATTGTAGGGAAATCTTGTCAACCGTGGCAACTATGGCAAATAGCCGACCTATGAGGCAATCTATGGGAGAGGCCTATGTTCAGCAGTGAACTTTAATACGGTGTAACGGTGTAACGCTAAATAAATTACAACAATCTTCCTATTTTATTATTATATATACAGACTTGGTATAAAATACTCATAACAATATTAAAAAAACTTACTTGGAAAATATTAGCTGAAAAAGCCGCTAAGGGAGGTTGCATCACAATGGTGTTTGTTTTCATATATTCCATAATTTTACCCCAGGTGTACCTCTTAACTAGTAAATTTGTACGTCTTCGTATTATGTCACTGATAAGTTTAAAGTTCACCTCTTCGACGTGACCATTGTAAAAATGTTGGGCTCTTTCTTTGTAAAA
This sequence comes from Parnassius glacialis, assembly GCA_033319125.1. Classification (NCBI taxonomy): domain Eukaryota; kingdom Metazoa; phylum Arthropoda; class Insecta; order Lepidoptera; family Papilionidae; genus Parnassius; species Parnassius glacialis. The sequence continues at coordinate 10,609,407 of JAVANC010000009.1, forward strand.
TGTTAAAATTTTACCTTTATTTCTATCACTATACAACTCTCTGATAAATGCGGAGACCACAACGCCTGCAGCTGGAGTTGTTTCGATTGAATCAGAAATATTTTTTAATGTAAAATGTGGATTGAAAGTGACCATATCGTCCAATTTTAGTATGTCATTCATTTCGCCTGATGTTGCACCTTTAGCCCCCATAAACATCATAGCTAGCATAGAAGTAATAGAATAAGGAGAAAAAACGAAGCTCCTACTTTTGTCAATAGTTTCAATCATGTCGTTCCAATAACGAAATGCTAATTCGTTACACAATTCAGTAAACTCTGCAATATCGTCTCCTAAATCTTTAGTAGTTAATTCTAATCCCTGGTTTTCATTTGAAATATCTAAAACTATATTTTTATCATCAGTATTTTCATTGTTGTTATAACCGTCTGGTTTAGGTTTGTTTTTAGTAAATTTTGTTATTTCATGAGTTTTAGGTGGTGAAACCGTAGGTATTAACTTCCATGAATTATTTCGATCATTTCCCAATTCTTTATCATCGATATTAACTTTTTGAATTTTTTTCTTAAATTCTTCCACCTTTGGTGATAGTTCCTGGACTTTTTCTTTTTGATTTTTGTTATTATAATCCTTTTCTTCTAATGAATCTGTTTGATTTTTAAAGTAATCACTTTTTTCAGAGTCATTATTTACATTGGTTACAATATCGGACTTGTAGGAAGGTAAAGTGGAATTTACAGTTTTATCATCATTTTTCAACTTTAATATCTGTTCATTTTTACCATCATTTTTCTTAGTAATATCTGTTGTATATTCTACACTTTTTTCAGTTCCAATTTTTATATCTTCGTTTATTTCTGTTGATGAATTTAGTGACATATATTGTTCTTCAGGACTATTAATTTTCACAATATTTTTATTTTTATCATTAATTTCACTTAATGTATATAGTGGTTTTGTGCTATTTTTATTTATAGTGCTATTTGTATTATTTTCGATACTTGAAATGTTTTCCTTTTCTTTATTTTCCATTTTCATCAAATCCAGCCCAGAATTTATATCATTATTCGTATGAATATTTTTTTCTATAAAAATAACTTCAGTTGTTACTTCTGTGTAAGCCGTATTATACTCAGTTGTGGCTTCTGTAGTTAATTCAGTTGTGGTTATTTCGTTTTCTTTTCCTAATAACTCTTCAATATTTTGATCACTATCAGGTTTTTCATTTACTACTTGAGATAGCAAATCACCCATAGATTCAGATAAAACAGGATCTAAAGTAGTCACTGTATCTACTACGAAATGTGAATTGTTTGGAGCATTATTTTTATTTTCTTCAATATCAGACATCGTATTTTCATTATTAGCGTGAGGCTCTATTGTCGAAATTTTAATAAAATTCTCGGTTTTATTATTTATTCCAGTTTTAATATCATTACTATTTTCAGTTTCAGGTGGTATTTCTATTTCCAAATTTTCCTTGCTCTCCAAATCTACACTGGTTATTTTTGTACTCTCTAAAAAGTTGTTGGTTGTTTCTATAGGTCTATATGTACCTCCTAGATCAGAAGCTATTTGGCTTAAACTCTGAGCAACATCAAACAAGGACAATGTTGGGTCGTTTTCCTTAATATTATTACTAATGTTTGCGTTTGCACCTATCTCGTTATCTTTCGAACCATTTTGATGCAATGAATTTTCAAGAGGTATGAATTCAGTAGATGTTGTAGTAGTCGAAGGTGACACAGACTGTGTAGTAATAGTCGTAGAATTAATTTTCTCAAAGTCTTGACCATGAGACGAATGCACGACATTGTCTGTAGTTTCTTTTATTTTATGTGTAGTCATGTCTGTTTGTGAGTTTATCATCCATGCAGTAGGTGAATTAATATAAGATGTGATAGAGTTTCTGTCACTATTTTCTGAAGTTGAGGTAACCTTCGTAGTTTCTTTAGGTTTATTTGTTATCTTTTCCGATGAATACGCAACTGTAGAAACTGGAATATATGTGCTTACCATTTCATACTGAATATCCCCTCTTTCAGTAGTTGGCACTAAGTTAGTAAAAGAGTGTATTCGGTCATTTGTTATTTCTATATTTTCTGAACCTTTTGTTGAAGTAATCGGTTTAGTAGTCGCAAAAACAGGCTTTTTCGACGTTGAAGACTGTTTCGAAGCTGAAATCATTGTTGTTGAAGTATACGTTGGATGTTCTTTGTGTGTAACGTTACTTGAGGGAAGTGAGATAGGTTCCGTAATAGGTCTGCTTGTAGTGGTGGTGCTGATCGTTGTCTTTGGTCGAATAGTAGTTTTAGTGGTGGTAACTTTAGTGGTAGTAATTTTAGTTGTACTTGAAGGAGGCTTTATACGCTTCGTTGTTGTAGTTGGTCTAGGCGTTGTAATTGTTGATGTCTTTGTGCTTGACGTATCGAACTTATTTTCATCTCTATCCATTGTTTCCACTAATATTTGTGCTTCTTTGCTTAATGCATTTTCATCCTCTTCTGGTTGATTAATGTCAATAGTATCAGTTTCTGGAGTAATATATGATCCCATTGTTTTATCAGGAGTAATATCTACCCCAGTATTTCCAAATATTGATGGTAAAATTAAACTCCATGAGTCCGAAACATCAGGTGTGTCTAAAGTAGGCTGCATGTGTGGTTTATTTTTGTGTGCTTCCATTTGTGCTTTTAATACATTCTGAACATTAGTTACAACATTGTGTACTTTTGTGTATGGTGGTTGGCTAAAATTGAAAGCAATAGTTGGTTGATTGTCATTTGCAAATGTCACTAAGCTTTCGGTCTCTTCGCCAGCTGCTACGATTGCCTGAATTTCTTCCAAAGTCATTAACCTCTTAACTAGTTCCCCTGATTCATCGAAGGTATAAAATTCATATCTATCTGGTGTTAATAAGTTAACAGGACTTCCAACCGTTGCTGGTAAATTTGATGGTGGAGGTAAGGTGTTTCCAAGAGCATCAGCTATGTACGGGAGCTTCGAGCGCCTGAAACATATTAATTAGCGAATTAAATTTAATAATTCATTTAGACTGTAGTTAGAGATGTCAAAATTTTTATAATATAAGTGAATGCTGTGGCACATAGACATTTAAATCTACTCGATTCAGAATGAAAATGCAGATGCATTCACCCATAAGGACTAAGATGGAATGCCTCTTTTCCAGTAAAAAGGGTCTCCGGTTCTCTACACTCACCATACGAAACACAGCAGCATTAACATCTTAATCCTCACGGGTGACAACGCATCTGCATTTTGATTCGTACACGAGGATAGATGTAGATGCCTATTGGCCACAGATATCACTTACCATCAGGTGGACTGTGTGCTCGTTTGTCACCCTATTCTATAATAAAAAACTAATTTTATTTTTGAAAACTCTACAATAACATATTAACATTTTTTTGCTTAAGTTCGTCTTTATAATGATTCTTAAATTTCACAAAGTATAAATTCTTTTCTGCCATGAAGTCTGTCTAATAATCGCATGCTATCAGGCATTCCAGTCCAAGTATCATAGTCCTCGGGTCTGAAATTGCATCTATAGTATTTTTTCTAGCCACTTACCAACCGGTGAACTGTTACTTGTCACTCTAAATGTTATATAAAATATAATACCTCACCTTTCTTGACTTTCATCAGCGAACACAGTTGCAGCAGTGAGCAGAACCCACAATATCACTTCCATTTTGCCCGCCCATACACTTCCTTGACACCTGAAACTGCAGAAAATCTCAAATAAGTGAATTTGTTGTTAAATACAAAAAATAATTATTTTTTCCCTGATGGGTTAAATAGATATATGGTAACAGACTTGCTTCACATAGGTTTTTTTTATAGAAGAGGGGGCAAACTAGCATGCGACTCACCTGTTGGTAAGTGACTACCGCCGCTCATGAACAACCGCAACACCAGGGGAATTGCAGATGCATTGCCGGCCTTAGAAAGGTGTAAGCTCTTTTCTTGAAGGTTTCTAAGTCGTATCGGTCCGGAAAATTCGCTGGTGGTAATTGATTCCACAAGGAAGTTGTGCGAGGGAGAAAACTTCTTCTAAATCGCACAGTGGTGGACCGCCAACCATCCAGATGGTATGGACGGTATCGCGAGTTTTGTCGCGATGTGCGATGGTGAAATTGAGCGCCTGGAATTAGTCCTAACAATTCCTCAGAGCACTCCCCGTGATAGATGCAATAAAATACGCAAAGAGATGCAACATCTCTACGCAGTGCCAGTGTATCAAGCCGATCAGAAAGAACTCGGTCGTCGACGATTCAAACCGCTCTGCGCTGGATGCGGTCAAGTGGAAGGAGCTGGCACTGGGGTGCCCCGGCCCAGAGATGAGAACAGTATTCCATGTGGGGCCAAACTTGCGCTTTGTAAAGTTGCAAGCGATGTGCTGGCATGAAATACTGTCTCGCTCTGCTGAGCACGCCAAGCTTTTTAGAGGCCAATTTGGCCTTCCCTTCCAAGTGACCACGAAACTGCACACTATTCGATATGTCGACGCCAAGGATTCCGATACTAGCTGAGGCAGCAAGGGGAGTGCCTTGAAACTGAGGAGATACGACAAAGGGGTTCTATTTAGCGGTAAACGCGCAAACTTGTGTCTTATGAGGGTTGAACTGGATTAGATTTAGTCGGCCCCAATCCGAGACTTTGTTAAGCAAAGACTCGACTTCAGACACAAGTTTGTTCCGGTACTCGGCGACGTTTTCCCGAGAAATATTGGCACGGCCGGTATATAAGGCATCACCAGTGCTGTCGTCTGCATAGCAATGAATGCTACCAGTTAGCAACATTTCATTGATATGCAGGAGAAACAGCGTTGTTGATAGCACGCAGCCTTGTAGAACACCAGCGTTGATAGGCTTGAAATCAGAGCATGCACCGTCTACTACGACCTTAATGCTCCGATCAGCAAGGAAATTGGTGATCCATTTGCACAATTTCTCGGGAAGCCCATAGGAAGGAAGCTTCGAAAGAAGCGCTTTGTGCCAGACTCGATCGAAGGCCTTCGCTATGTCCAAACTAACGGGTAATATGTAAAAAGTGTAAATTGTCTCTCAGTGGAGAGTCATGCTAAGAGGCTTATTGGTGATTTTGATTTGGTTGAAACCAATCTTCAATCAGCAATCAGACTCCAGTACAGGCACAGAGAAGCCAGACCGGCGGTAATCTACAGGATACATTTCGGAGAGTGTGTTTAGAAGAGGAATTACTTGATTTAATTGCTCGTACGTGTCACGTTTCAGCCGTATAGTGACGGTGTAAGAATATCCACTACCCTATATCATCCCGTGAGTGTCGTTAGCGGCGACACAGGGAAAATACCAAGAGATGCAGTAGCGTCTTCCTAATCACAACTGAAAATAAAAAAACTGCGTTGCCAACCAGCCTGCCGAACGTGGTAACTGTGCATGTTTCCATAATAAGTTAATTCGGTCTCCTTTTGAACAATTTCCTTGTTATTTGTAATATTTATAAGGATGTTGTTTATGAAAGTAGTTAAACCAAAAGAAGTAACATGCAATAATGCATCAGTCTGACCCAATGACGTGAACACAAGCGAGCTACGTGCAAGTCACGAGTTCAAACGTTTCCCAGCGACCTAAAATTTGTTGAGCTGTCACTTCTTGTTAAACTTTGTTAGGCGTACGGTATTTGTTCATGGTTTATTTTATTTGGACTGCAGTTCATAATATGATATGTATGCATATCGGAGAAAATTTTTGTTGATCTTATACTACCCTCATAGCCAGAAAGCAACAAGAATAAGCCGCTGCAAATTAAAAGTGAATATAATTGATCAAATGTTATACTTTTTAAAGAAAATGACATGTCTACAATAGGAATTTCTCTAATTTGTAAGCGATTCAAATAATTATGCCGTTCGTGACTCAATGATGAATGATGTCATCATCGTCATTAACATTAAATGTTATTTTATATTTCTAAAATAGCAGCTCAATGCTGCTGTGTATCGTATGGGGAGTGTAGAGAACCGGTGATCCTTTTTACTAGACACGAGGCATTCCATCATAGTCCTCAAGGGTGACAACGCATGGAGTCAATACCCTTGTCAGACCCTCGCTTTGGCAATGCTACTCCACATCACCAGTCTGTCAAATGTAGGCTCAGGGTTTTTGTGTAGATTTTACGCCACCTGTCGATCGCAAGCACCCTTCCCGTCAATACCTCTGTATCATGCGGCCAACGTGTTTAGGTAGAATTGACTTTTAAAGACAAAAACAGCATATTCCTTCTTACAAACCGATATAATTTCGTTGTATTAAATTTAGACCCGTGACGGGCAGCAGTGTCAAAGATATCCGGTACTGCAATAGTTAATTCGCCGGCCTATCCCTACATATTTCATGTATTTTTCAGATATGCAGGTTTCGTTTCACCTCCAAATATATGGTATATCAGCACTGAAAATTACAATCAACAAATTGATTCATTTTTCAATCAGATCATTGGTGCTGACGGGGATCGAAACCGGGGTGCTCGCGTACTGTGGAATTTGCAGGGAGCGCCTAAAGCTAACACCGCTCAAATCTAAAATAAACACCGTTCAAAGATCAAATGCTAACAAAAACTAGACTTTAAATATATTGAAGAGTTATTAGCAACGGAGGATTACCATTAAGCAAAATAAAAAGAATTTCTTCTACTTTAAATATATTAAAGAATTCAAAATCCATCAAATAGTAAATGGCCATTGCACGCCGAATAAAAGCAGTTACTTAAAAAAAGAAAACAGTCATTTCCCAAAGAAAGATTTAGGGATATTGGCACCACAAGAGTTTTTTTGGTCTGTTCAAATGAAAAGAAACTATACTATCCACCAATATTGATGGCAAACTGAACACATTTTAGTTATTAGTAACGCCCCATAAATTTATTATTATCAAATTATATTTTTTCTCTTTATCTTTTAATATTTAATTAAATTTTGCATGCAGAAATAGTAAGAATTAAACAAATAATTATTTGCATTAAATTATACAAAAAATCGTCATTAAGATAATAGAATTATTATTAGTTGCTATTATTTAATACAAACTATTATGAACTTCACGCTAAAGTATTACGACCATAAAAACCGCGGACCGTAAACGGTAAAGTGTAATAAACTCGCTAAACTGGTAAAGTGGCGGTCATTGTCACTAGAACCTGAACTACTTGATCGTACCGACGTCTGACAACATCTGATGCTTTCTTTTTTCTGCGAGCTATCTTTGCAGTTTCCATTTTAATTGTTAACAATAAAAAATAAACGACTGATAAAACATTTACTTTTACTAAATAATAGTATTGATAATGTCCTCTAGACTGAATTTCGATTATGTAGGCCAGTCTAAACGGAGACTAGCCGTTTGTGCAGATCAGGATTACATGTGCGCTCCGTATTCCTCTCTGCTCCTTTGGGACGGCAATCGGTCACATACGCACGGGGGTTAAACAACTCCTACTTTCCGAGTCCGGGTCGCTACTGATAGTTCCATGAAATAGAAACCCAATAAAAGATCTTGACCCAACCCAGGATTCGTACCCGAGACCACATATTTAGTAATCGCGCTAACGACCATTAGTCCAACGACGTGTCATATTTTGTATTATCTAACAAATATTTATCGATGTGATGATTTCATTTAATTTTTCAGACGATACAGGTACAGAAATTACTGTTTTTACAAACTATGTTCTTTTTATAAGATACGGGTAACAAACGAGCACACAGTCCACCTGATGGTAAGTGGTTGCTGTAGCCCATAGACATCTACATCTATCCTCAACTACAAATCAAAATGCATTTTTGTCAGCCGTGAGGACTAAGATGGCATGCCTCGTTTCCAGTAAATAGGTCGGGTTTCTGGTTCTCTACACTCACCATACGAAACATAGTAGATGCTATTTTGTGCTGGTATTCTGTGAGAGCGTGGTCCTTCCCCGGTCGAGCCTATACATTCGTGCTACAACCATACTAATAATATAGCTGCAGCATGACTCTACCACGTATATATTCTATACGGAAATAAAACGTAAAATTGTAGTAAACAACGAGTGTCAACGTCATCGTTGTCATTTCATCGCGAACTATCTTATTTTTAGTGCGCTTCCATCGAAATAATAAAAAATATGTTGATAAAACTTATCTTCATTAAGAAATGAAATAAAGTTCATAATTACTAAGAAATGAAATCGATCGCTAATCGATTTATTGTTTCAAAGAAAAATCTTTTTATGCGAGCATAGATACGCGGTAACTCCTTTAAATTGGGTCCTACAAGATTATAAGATTAAAAAAGTACTGTGTTTAATGGAAATCTATGATAAAGCCCCCTTCATAATAATTATAATAACGAAGCTAAATATAGTAAGAACGTATATTTACAAAAAACTGTTATCTATACTTTTAAAAACCGAATTGAAGTGCCTGTCTGTAATATTTGTTTGGGTAGAATATAAGAATTGATTATAAAATAAGTTGAGCGATGAGCTGAGAGACTTGAAATTTTGGACATCGTAGCTCAGAATCGGATGACAATGTAAGAATAAACAAACGTGGTATATTAAATTTTTAATACATAATTTTTTTAATTTCTCTTTTAAAAATTTTCGTCTGTCTGTCTGTCTGTTTGTCCAGGCTAATCTTCGAAATGGCTAAACCAATTGTAATGAAACTTCACAAAGATATAGATCAACGCTAGAAGTGCTCAAGTCTAAGTGACAACGTCATAAGAAATATTTAATATCGAAAGAATCATTACCTTTATCGCCGCAATTATCGTTGCTATAAACAATTGACACCACATTCGCTCGCACAGTCGCTCGTTCCGCGCTCTCGCTTGCACTTTAAATGGAACGCCTAGGTAACGCCGCATGAGTCATGTTTTTTCGTGCCGGCAGCCAACTTCATCGATTTATAAGACGTTGTCACGTCAAAAACATTAATTGATAAAATAAATGGTGTTTGATTGTCTAATATCTAAATAACGCCACATTAGCAGATACTTATCCAAGCGAAGCCAGGGCGGGTCGCTAGTTAAATAATAAAAACCCGGCTGTTATCTACTATAATAATTAAAATGATACGTTTGTGAGAATGCGATTCACGTAAGACGTATCACGTAGCTTATAGCGTTTTACGATCGTCGTATTAGTATTTTAACCAAAAAAAATATACACGGTTATTTTGCAATAACCAGTCAAATTATCAGGGTAGGGTCACTATAAGTAAAATAGGCAAATGGTGAAGAAAGATTAATAAAAAAAAATTAAAAAATTCTGTCCTTTTTATCTTTTAAATTCAAAATGCGTGATAAAGTATTACTTTAATTCATTGTTATTCATAAATATCGTCGTCATCGTCGTCGAATATCGTAAACATTCGTATGGGTCTATCCACAGACTAATTAGTAGATTCTACGGTCTATCGTTCGGCAAAAACGTTGTGAATTGAATCGCACACAGAGAAGCGCGCGTACGCGTAGTTGTTGCCCATAAATCACATTCAATTTGGTATAATTTTAAAAGAATATTCAGGATTTCAAACATCTTTGAATTATTTTTAATCGCTTAGAACTTTAAGGTTACACAATGTTTACCTTCACCGCCGAGGACGTGCTAATACATACATATAAATGATAATGTCGATAAATCAGTTTGTGACACTAACCCCGTAAAATAAAATTTACGGATATGTTTAAAAATATCGTAAAAACTGCAACATTAAACAATAGCGGACATTAATTTTTTAAACAGACACAAGATAACATTTTACATCACTTTGGAAATAGCCTTTGTCTATTTCATTCTGAAGACATTGTGACACAAATTACCTTTTTTTAAAAGTTAATATAGTGATATTCCGTGCTAAGTATGTTTGTGTGTGTAAAGAAACATTTCTTTGACCTCTAGCCTCCATTGCGAAGGAGTTCCGTTGTATTTTGACATGTTGTTTGCAGAGCTAATTTGTGAGAAATACTTGATGCCACAAACGCTTATACTGGTCACTCAACTCGCCCGCATAGTGCTAAAATATACAATTTTGTGAGATAACTACATAATTCTTCAGTCTACTCGAAATTTATCTCTTGCGTATGACCTCCATTTATATTTAATTTAAAAAGAAACCAGTGCATAGATGTTATGTTATATAACTGGTGTGTTTTGTTATTTGTAGCCTATTGAAAACTGATCCAATAATTTAACTTTTAATAAAAACTAAGCGGGACTTCATTCCCAATTTTTCGATACACTATGTCTTAGCAGTTTACACACTTGTAACACTTTTAACCAAAAGCTTATTTATTTTAGTCTTTTGAGTGGTCTAAGGAATACACAAGTTCAAGGTTATTAGAATCTCTTTTAAATAGGAACATTAAAATATTTAGCTCCTATTTTTCTACCCTTATGGATAGATTTTTTCTTTTAATTCATATGGGACCACCCCCGAAACAACTTATAAAAAAAAAGAATCAATTCCTTCAATCGGTTTAATATATAGGGATTATTATAGAACCTCGTCGTTTTTAATGTTGAACATGAACAAAGTAAATTTTTAAATTTGTTTTTCCGATCCCTTTTATTTTCTTTGTCAACAACGTCACTATCAACGGCCTTTTAAGTCTGTCCTAGACATAGGTATTTCCAAAGTGAGCATAATGGTTAAATACTGTTTAAAAAAACCCGACTGCGCAATATCTATATATTTTACGTATTTATAAGAATTTGATCACACCTTTATTATAATTATTGAAAATTGAAGTGAGTATGTTTCCTAACCGTTTAATCGTTATAGATCCTAAAGGTTCATACAAAATGAAAAATGATTAGAGAAACAAAGACCTATTCATTGATACCCCACTTGAAATAATTTGCCGACTTTCATTTTTCTTTACAACATGGCATCTGTTTGTAGACATATAGAATTTAGATTACTGTCACGTTTAAGTGACACTCGCCAAGAACGTGAAATGTGAACATTCAACCGAACGTCCACCGCGAACTAAACTATTTGAAAACTTGGCTCAGTGAACTAAGCTTTTTTTTTTTTTTTTTTTTTTTTTTTTTTTTTTTTTTTTTTTTTTTTTACATGGGGAAATGCCTACGCATACCCGCCTCGCGGGGGCAAGGACGGGTTATGTCGGACTCGCACCGACTAAAACCCCATGGTGTTCCACCCTAGTCGCATATTGGCAGGGCCACGGGAACGCTTTCGCACACTTCCGCGGCCCCACCTGCGCTGGCCGCCCCATGGCGGCCCCTCCTCGGGAGAGGAACACTCCTCCCCCATCTCCTTCTCCGGTAAGGCGCACCAGAACACATGGCGCGCCCTCCTCCTCGGCCTCCAATTTCACATGCGCAACGGACGCCCCCGTGTCCGATGCGCGAAGGCCATGGGGCCAGGAAAAACTAGCACTCAGGAGCACCAGCCTTCCCGACCCCAGCGGCGGATCTGGTCTATGGCTCCGCCGCCAACCAAAATTCGGCTGCGGAGGGTAGGGAGAGCGGCGCCTCGCAATACCGACACTCCTCTCCCCCCGCAGCCCCACCACCACCGCATCAACGGTGCGGCCCCGTTTGAGTCGCGGAGGATAGGGCGAGTGGCGCATCGCCATACCAACACTCCTCTTCCTCCGCGACTCCACCCGGCTGCAGAGGTAGGGGTGGGGAGGACACCCCTCTCGCAGCAGCCCACCGACACACATCCGAAGTGGGCTCGTCAAGCCCATTCGGAGTGGCCACCTCGGGCCGGCCCTACACCACGGGCCAGCCAAGGGGTTCCTCTTTGTTCACCGTGGGTGACCAAGCCACGGCTACTAAGCCCCCCCGCCACGACAAGGCGGGAACCCGTTCGGGGGGGCAGTGAACTAAGCTAAGCCAACCTGGAAAATCGTTGCACGTCCACCGAAAAATAAGTTAAAACAAACAACACTAAGCGAAATGCACCAGAGGATTAAAATAAGAGGGTGAGAGGCGATAAGCTTAGTTCGCGTAGTTTCGGATCGGCCTGCACTATTAAGTTAGTTTCACTTAGTATGCCTATTTTACCTTGCTTAGGTGGCATAGTTTGCAGTGGACGCACATGTATAAAAAACTGGCTCAGCTATGCGAGCTAAGATAAACTAAGTTTAGTTTGCGGTGGACGTTCGGCTTAAGACAAATCGGCTGACATAATAATCATCAAAATTGGTCCACGCGTTTGGTCTCTAGAACGCCACAAAGGAACATATATACATATATAGGCTGTTAAACATTACCATGCTTTGCGTCGCGGAATCGGGTAGATAATTTGTCAAGCAGGTTTTTGACCGCAGCGGTATTTTTATAGGCTATTTAACATATACTTCTACTTAATGTATTTTTATACTATTAAGTAAAATACTTTATTCGTCTGTTGTTTGCAAAACACTTCTCTAATTAGTTCATTACAGCACCACATACAAGTCCACTGTTAACCGAAGGCCTCGCCCATATATTGCTTCATTGAGGAAATAATTTTCTTTTTCATAGAATAGGGGTAACAAACTGGCACACAGTCCACCTAATATTAAGTAGTTGCTGTGGCCCATAGACACCTACATCCATCATCCACTACGAATCTAAATACAGATGCGTTGTCACCTGTGAACTAAGATGGAATGCCTCGTTTCCAGCAAAAAGGCTCTTCGGTTCTCTAAACTCACCATACGAAACACAGCAGCATTACGCTACTATTTAACGCTGGTATTCTATGAGAGCGTTTTCCTACCCCGGCCAAACCGACCCATTCGTGCTATACCACTAATATAGCTGCAGCATGGTTCTACCACGTATAATCATGTAGGTGATTAGGACGATTGTCAATTGTCTCGCGTGACAATTGACAATTGTTGAGTTGTTCAGGATCAGGATAATCCTGCAGCCCATCCCCCGATTCTCTGTCGCCACACTTACGACAACCTTATATATGTATATAACATGGCGTAGTATCGTCTCTTACGCCGCTCTTACACGGCGGTTAATATTTCTATGACATGAATGTTATTCTAGTAACATTAAAATATTAAGAGCGGACGTACACCATACAGAAAGTGCTAGAGATCGTGATTTAAAGTGATAGACATCGCAATAATCGTGATTCCGAAATTCTAATCATGGAGCACTATCATGCGAACACCTATTAATTTAAAGTAACAATATCATGTTTATGTAATAGTATAATAAAATCTGCGATATAAAATCGGTAACGAGGATATCCGTAGATGGAGTTTTCTTTACATTAATTATATTTTTTCAATAAGGACTGATAATCTTTCGCTCACCAGATGTCGGTAGTTGGGAGTAAGGTGAACATAATTCTTACGCGTAGTCATACAATGTCATTATCATTGAAAAGTTGCGATTTCAACTTTTTTTTTCGGTTTTCAGTGTATGAAATACACAAAGTGCCTCAATGCCGTATTCTTTAATTTTTTTACAGATTTTTTACTTTTTTTTAATTCTTCTATTGTTGGGAAAATCCGTAGTTTGGTTTGTCCCTGTCTAATTTAAGTAATATAAAATATAACTAATATTTAGGACTTATCTTACAAACTGACTTCCCCCGCTATGTAATCTGTCAAATATTTCACCTCGTTCCTAAGTGGTGCCGCCCTGGTGGCTGAAAAAGTAGTGGATGCCCTCATTAAAGTATGTGATAAATGACAGTCGCATCGCAGTTTGCGCAGTATGGCGTTTGTTTTGTCTTTCACAAACTCTTTATCTTTAGGACCCTGCCTCGTTACAAGTAAAAGGAGCCTCCAGTTCTCGGCATTCACGATGCGAAACAAGACCGTATTATGCCATTCAACGGTTCTATCGTGGGAGTGCGTAGTCCTTCTTGGGTCGAGTCAACCCATTCATGCTACATTCTGTATTGAGCTTCGATTTGGCTCTTCCACGTAAAATGTTATTATACTATTCATCATTATCGTCATTGAAGTAAGGAGCCTCCCAATTTAGTGACGATCTGGTAGGTGGCTTAGCACCATACTTTGTGGCAATCTATGGAGGAGGTCTTTGGTCGGCTATAATGATGATGATGATGTATATATTAATAAAACTATTAATAAAAAAACCGGTCAAGTGCGAGTCGGAATCGCGCACCGAGGGTTTCGAACAAATCCGTAGGTATATAAGTTTAAAATTATTAAAAATATTTTTATTATATGATGTAACTAAAAATTTATGCTTTTCGCAATTTTTCCCTTATCTGTGACCAAATTTTAAGATCCTGAGTTCACGGGAAGTACCCTGTAGGTTTTAATTCCCTTGCGCATGTTGAAAATTTGCGGCATAAACGGCTGTATCTTTTGATTGTGTTGGCTTAGAAGTTTGATTTTTTCACAGATCTAAGGGACATTAGACTTGAGTATTTGATATAAATTTCAACTTGATACCTTCACGCGTTCCTGAGGAAAAGGGTCTTGATAGACAGACAGACAGACAGACGGACAACAAAGTGATCCTATAAGGGTTCCGTTTTTTCCTTTTGAGGTGCGGAACCCTAAAAACGGTATAAAATCTTCTATAGCTGATCTAGTGTTACATAATTTTAAAATTCCTTTTAACTGTTGCATCGTTGCATTATAAAGCGATCATAACACTTGAGCGCTTTACCGTTATTCAGCGTGCTGCGGTCCGTTGGGATATTATTTACCTGACAGCACCGGTGTCATTAATATATTATGCCTTTAAAATACATTAATGTCATACTTGCTTGAAAATATATTGAAACCGATCGAAAATTACGTACAAAAGATTTTTTTAAATATTCAGAACAGTTATCAGATTACGAGACTCGGTAACACAGTCGCAAAGAATTTGATTGTTTTATTTCACCTTTCCATATGGCCTACAAATAATTTTCCTAGGTTTGGGTCAGAGACATTCTACTTTAATTCTCAATCAAGAATCAAAGTTCGAATGCGTCGTCACGACTGAGGACTGAGATGGAATGCCTTGCTACGGGTAAAATAATCTACGGTTCTCACCATACGAAACAGAGCAACACTCACTATACTGCTATTTCACGCTGGCATTCTGTGAATTTACCATATGCTCGGCGGTGGAGGAAAACCTTGTATGGAAACCGGCATGTCTGGTCAATGCATGTAGTTCTTTCCAAGTTATACTACAGTTGTAGCATGGTTCTTACATAGACAATAACAATTAATAATCATCATTTTTTTTATTTTTTCCTTTATATATTTTTACAACTTTTAATCCAATTTATATATATTTACAACTTTTAATCCTTGCAATAGATAATATTTAAGAAAGTTATTTTGGAAATATTAGCCTGAAGTTTACGGGGAAAAATTGCTAATAATTTATCGTGACCTTTTTCTCAGTCGTTACATATTTTTATTGCCGTCCCTCTACAAACTTTCTCCGTCAAAATTCGAAAATTGAGCTATTGAATGGAAACAACGCCAAGTATTTATTTGCAAAACTTTTGTAATATTTTCCCGTGTACGGAAGGAAAAGGGGCCTTAGCTTATATAGTCATTAACGTGATCAAAATGTTTTTATCTAATTGGTTGGTCTTGGGTACGTTAAAATCATGTGTGTATTCACTTTATTTTAGCTACCTTAAGGGCAACACATACACAAAATAATTTCTTTTTTTTTCAAATCTGACACAGCATCTTTCGAAGAATATAAGTTTCATTCCTATCATTTTATAATTAATACTGAAAAATAGTACATCAATTTTCACATATAATCCTGTGGGTGTCAAAAGAGGTGCCTAAGAGAAATGACAGGAACTAACAAAGCAATAGGCAGCAACATGTTCCTCATAACAACTCTATTGAAAAAACTGCAGTTGCCGGCCTGGTTGCTAAGCGTGATAACCAAAGCTTTTAAAAAGCTGTAATGGATGGATGATGAATGGAAGTATTGACCTCTAGTAGATGCCAAAGTTTATGCTATTTCACCCATTCAACATTTAAACCACAGAAAAAAATTAGGAGTGAAGACTAAGATAAAATGCCTCTTTACCAGTAAAAAGAGTCTTAACAGGGATTCAAATCCAGGAATTGGGACGTAGTAGTCTGATCTGACCACACATATTTTAAATAGATAGACATTAGAAGATAGATTAATAGGTGCACCATTATATTTAATTAATTTTAAATTTTTGTAAAACATAGTTATCTAACATTACATCTGTAATTCAAAATAATTCCACAAACATTCGCAAAATAATGAAATGTTATTATATAAGTACATAAGTCCTCTTCTCAACGTGGTTACAGCTGGTAAACTTATTGTTTCTAAATAATCCTATAATGCTGCATTGTAAATTCGGAACTAGAAGAGATTCTCTGTACCTAATACATTTAGTGCGAATCGAGATTGTAGCGTACGCCGTAGACTATTGCATATTTAAAAAGGGATCTAATGTGAAATTATTATAACCTTTTTTATATACGGGGTGGCGATAAAGTTATCACATTAAATGAAAAGATATCCTACATAACGTTAAATAAATATATAACAATTAACATTCTAGTCGCAGCAGCGGCTTTTTGTTTAGTTCTTTGCCTAATTACCTATGAATGGGAAACTGTAGGTAAATAATTACCTATGTCGATGCCGAGTGAGCACTGCGCACCTGCCTCACCGTTGCCACTTTTACAGGTCACTTCAGGTCAGTAAACTAATATTATCAATGTTGATTTATTTCGTGAAAATTTTTACGCTATTTATTTTGTTTGAAAGATGATTTGTTTTTTGGTAGAATTGTTTATTTTATTATTTTAACAGATATATATGAACTTGTATTTATCGCTGGGTTATTTAATGTGATAATCTAATCGCCATCCAGTATATTTATTATTTTGTTAAAATAACTTTTAATAGAAAGTAAAAGCCAGTAATTAAAATGAATAAAATATTTACACATTCTGAGGTAGACGCTAAGACATTAAAAAAGTTAAAGACTCGACTTCTGAATGTGAAATTATTTTATTCTTTTTAGTTTTTGAAGTCTGCTTTTATTTTTCAAAAAATATTTCTTTAACCCTTTTGAAATAGACTAAGAAATATCACTATCACTATGTTGCCTTAACAATAATGTGAAAAACTTCATCGCAATTGACAAAGACATCGCGTAACATAAATACAAAAAAAAAAACAGACAATTTAATTGTGAACTTCCTCAACTAGTTCAATACAAAAAGCAATGCAGAGTATTTTAAATTTGGATTATTGTAACTTATACCCAAACTGTTTTAAATACTTACTTCACTAATAACTTGACCGATTTCGTCTTTTAATGAAATTTTACATGATGCTAACTTTAAACACTATTGTTTGTATGCACTTAGTTTCAAATAAGAATGTAGATAAGTATAAACCAATAAAAACCCTACAGTATAGTCATTATACATTCTCAACGTTACAACGTTCGCAAAAGTTTTTCTTTAATTTACATCCTCATGAATATTCAAAACCAGTCAAAACAGTCAAATTTTAACAAAGACCCATAAAACACTGCGTTGTTTGAAAGACAATTCTTCAGTTTTATACCTCGCAAGATGCGGTAAACATTTACAATAAACGGGAAAGTTAGATTTTTTACGATCTCACTATAACGCTTGATGAAAATTGGTCGTTTCGTAATACTAGAATTTTCTAGAAAAGCAATTAAAAATACCAGTTCAAAGTATTTTGAACCTTTAATAAAGAGTTTTAACTTAATTTCATATATTCATTCATTAATAACAGTCAAATCAGAGCTGCGCAGCAGAGCAGCAAAGAGAGCTTTTGCTCATTGCTTAACGTAAGTCTCTCATAGATTGTCTAATACACAAACACACACACACATATATATATATATATATATATATATATATATATATATATATATATATACTACCTGACCCAAGAAACTTTGTTTTGCCATATACATTAAAAATCGCGAATAAAAACAGAAGTTGATCGTAGAAGGGTGAAAATTTGAAGTTTTATGTATTTTTCAATGCTAAATCATAATAAAATAAAAATAAAAAAAATTGTCAAAAAAATTAAAAAAATGTTTAAGGGTTTGAAAAATAGATGGTGGCCGATGCTCAGACCTAACCGATATGCACACAAAATTTCATACAAATCGGTTGAGCCGTTTCGGAGGAATTTGATAACAAACACCGCGACACGAGAATTTTATATATTAGATATATATATATATATATATATATATATATATATATATATATATATATATATATATATATATGTATATATATATATATATTAATCTGTGATTGTCTCATAGGGAAAACATTTGCCATAGTTGCCACGTTGGCAGCCATTTGACAATTGCAGCTATTTTTGATTGTTTTGAATTATTATTAAAAAAATGCTCCTGACCATTCACTGTATCATTTCCCTCTGTCATCTCTTGGAACAGGCACTGGAATGATATGGGGTAGTGGTTTATCTTACGCCGCTATTGCATGGCGAAAGAACAATGGCAGACTTTCATACATAAAATTAGTTGGGAAGAAATGGTAGCGTCTATATATCAAAAATATCTTAAAATGTTAAGCGTCAGTCCCTTAATAACTCTGTCAAAGAATTTTGTCCTAACAAGGCGTCAAAAAAGAGATATTTACATTTTAACCTTTTTAGGTTATGTCCTAAATCACTTGGAAAAGTCATGCTTCCTGTGGTTGTTTGATGTTAGCTTAATACATAATACATAATTGAGAGATTTTCGATTATTGTATCTCTATTATATATTTGCTTACTATAAATGTATATTTCTGGCATGGCTCCAGAGCCTTTGTATCATAGTGACATTCTCAGAAGGGCTAGAACCCAGAGCCGTAAAGCCGTAAAAAATATTTTGTGTGTTGTGTTGGTAGTCTTACAAAGTGTATACGAAAATAGTATGAATATACATACCTACTAAATGACAACACTTGAATCATCATTCGTCATCATCAGTCATTTGATATTCCCAAAAATGTTTGTTTTTTTCTGTGGCTTTAATTAAAATACATTTTTTTTTGAAAATTCGTAGAAAAATAATAAAACTCATTTTATATATAACTTATTTCTAGACGCGATACTTTTTGTCAACTATTTTTCTGCCATTGCTCTTTCTTAAAATGTAATATTACATACAATAAAAAATAATTATTTCGAAATATAATTGTTTCGAACATTATTGGCGAAATTTACTTCTTTGGGGTGATTACATTAAATAAAAAAAATTGTATTTTTTCTGTAAAATATTTAAATTAAATATTGTATTAAAAAGTGACAAACCTCATGGGCATACTTCGATACATTTTTCTAATTGACTTACATTCGTTAGTTTTTCCCTTGATGCCTACGAGTGGATTGCATCAACGAGGAATGTATGAATTTCTGAATTAAGCGTAAACATGTAAAGCCCCCGGAACCATTTCGCTTGCTAAGCAACGAGCAGCTCTAACAACAAAACGTTTCATAGAGAGAAATTATGTCTAAGTCCTAGAGTAACAAGCTTAACATAGCCAAACACCCAGCAACGAAAACTCGGTCCGGAACATGTTCGCATTAGAGGATTAAATTCAGTCATACTTATTACTTGAGAAGAAAAACAAACGAAGTTTTTTTCTTCTATCTAATATATAAAATTAACGTTTGTTTGTTCGTATTTTACGCACCGCCAAACCGTTCATCATATTGCGGTAAAACTTTGTCAACTTATTGTTTGCACTTGCGCGAAGGTTATAGGCATAGTAAAATTAACTTCAGTGGGTGGCGCGAGTACCGTACCGTCATATATCATTCAACTTCAATTAATGATTATCATTCCTATTTAACAATTTAACTCTTCCAAATTTAAAACGATATTTCCCCGTTTATTTCTTCTGTGCAACGCGCCGGGTACCAGTTAGTTATATATAATACAAATAAATTTATGATAATATATGTTTATATACTAAAACTTAAATGTCCTCATATCCTTCTGGTTATAATGGAGTATGTAAATCTCTTATCTTTGAGCTTGACGTTACGAGAAGAAGTGTCGCAATCACCCTTAACCCGAATCGCAACTGTTCGCTATATTGAATCGTCTAATATAATTCCATATAATCGTAAATTGCTAATTTTTAATTGTCCTTTTTTGAGTACATCATAGAACATACTTCGGTTACCGTTGGGTCTGCCATCGATTTCCATTCCGTATATACTATGCTATGTAATATTAACTTAACAACATTACATAACTTAACGATTTCTTATATTTACGCTAACACTACACATTAAATGAAACTGGTTTTACGGATTTTATCGCGTTTAACTTTAACTTTTAAACCAAGCCCCCTTGACGGAGCCTGAGTGAGAGTGACCTCACAGCACCCACGGTGAAATTAAAAAGTTATAACTTTAGATTAGAATTGAGAATTATAAAATTCGTAAAATTACTTTTATATAATCAATACCTGCGAAGTTTATTTCACCGTTTCTTCTCCGGTGAGAGGAACCTCATTTCGAAAAAAGTAACAGTAGATTTAGTAGGTTTAAAAATATGACATTTTACAAACACAATTTTGTTTTCTTACGTTGAAAAATTAGTATCTCATTTAATTTCTGTCGATTGACCTCTTACATACTGAACATCAACTCAACAATTTCGAGTGTAGTGTTCCCAACAACTACAGGAGTAGGTGTATAGACATCACACATGACTTTTGTCTTATCTGTGATCATCTTCAGACCTATCAATTGCACGACACTATTTAGATCATTGAGCGTAGTGCTAAGTTTTCCAGCAATTCTGCCATAATGACATATTTTAAATATAATTTATAGTTAATGTTTTAAATTTCATTCAGTACAATCTAGCAAAATCCACTGCTGAACATAAGCCTCACATATAAATTGTCTCAAAGTGGGAATATCTGCCATAGATGCCAAGCACAACGCAGAATTTTTTTATTATTTTGAGTTGTTAACAGAAATATTCATGTGTCGCCATCTCAAGGCGGCGAAAAAGAATCCACCATCACTTTATTATTATTTTTTATTTTAATAATCCAATAAAGTTAAAATATGTGTCTGTTAATTCAAAAATATCTAATTCCATTTTCATTTACAATTAAATTCTGGCCGAATGGCTACATAAAAACTAAAAAAATAATAAAAATATATATAGAGATATATAATAATAAAAAGAAACATCAAGATTAGCAGGAAAATAATAAATCTAAATTGTTGTTATGCAACAACGGAACAAATTGTTACATAGAAAACCACGTAAAAAGCTCTCACAATCGTTGTCGCGTGTTATGCGAAATGACATCGCGATGTAATGCCAAGCGTACACGATGCATTACTTCACTGAAAGCTCACGACAAGATTGCAAAGATTAGTAGATTTTTGCAGTCGTTAACAACACGCAATAGTTCTTCCAAGATAAAATTTATTTTAAAAGAAACCATACATTAAAAAAAATCAAGGTAAAGGAAAGCAAGGAAATTTTAAATTGCGTTTGAAACTTCCTTTTATATATATCGTCCAAAATGTTGAACGTTTATTTGACGACGGCGATTTGTAAGCTATTTATTTAAAACCATTATTTAAATTATACTTTAATTGATGCTTAAAAAGGTCAACTAAATACTAAAAATATAATACAAATCTGTGACCAAAAACATTCGAGTTTATTGTTCAGTGAGCAGTTCAGCAGTTTATTTGGCCGTTTCTTTTCTGGTCTTAGAGATCACATTTGGAAACAGTAGTAGATTTAAGACATAGTGTATAGAACAATTCAAGCCCCGACTTTAAAGTGAAAAATTCTTTTTTTGTTTTTAGTTTTTTAAAGTTCGCTTCTACTTGTTATTAAAAATTATTTTTTATCCCTTTTATTAGACTAAGGAGTTAAAGGACTAATATTTACAATAAAAAGGTCATCTACTATTTTCCCACCTCGTGGGGTGGAATTTTATCTTCCACCCCTGAAGGAAAATGAGTACCTATAAAAGGGTATATTTATACTTGGTATATTTATACCCTATACAAAAGAAGAAACATCAAGACGAGCAGGAATACAATAAATCTGAATTGTTTTTTCGCAACGTAACAAATTGTTACATAGAAAATCACGTAAAAAGCTATATATTTCCTTGCCCTTTTAGAAATGAGAGGAGGCTTGTGCCTAGCAGTGGGACTGTAATTTTTATAAAAATGTAACCTAAAAATTACTAAACCACGAACATCACAACAAAAATTCTTTAAATTCGGGCCAAAAAGTGTAATATATTATGATCTAGAATTAAGTTTCGACAATATCAAGTTTGAGTATTAAGCTTAAGGTTTAAGGGATTATCTGTGAATACCGAAGTCAATAAAATGAAAATGGGGAATCTACAAAACAACAATAGAGTAACATTGTATACTGAACATAATGCTACAATGCTTTGCCAGATCGTCGATACGCATTCTGCCCCGTTCGTGACGTTGTACTGTAGCGTGCAACCGAGATAATAGTTACGAGATGCTTACACGAGAAACAGTACTGCATTCGTTGACTATCGCAGATATTTCGTCAGATAACCTACGTACTTTTGCAGACATTTTTGTTAGATACTTAAATTATAATTCCATTTTTTTTAAATAAAAACAAAATTTAGTAACAAAAACTATAGCATGCAGCATAACTTAAAATTGTAGCGTTTTGCCAGAGCTCTGATTTCAGTAAAAGGATTGTGTTGTATTTGTCATTTGCTTTGCATAATTTACATTTTAATTTGCATATTGTCCGCCGTACTTTTTTATTGAAACAGACTATTTAAACCTTAGACTAATAAATAAGTAAATAAACCCATAGTAACATGTGGGTTAATATTTAGATGCTTTGTCATCCCCGAGGACTAAGACTGAATGCCTCGTTAATTACGAAAACGATTATTGGTTCCCTTTCCTCATCATCAGTGACTTAATAGCATTATTTTCTATTTTATACTCTATTATTGTGTACGAACCAGATCAAGGAAACTCTTTTAATCTATGTAGTGTGCCTTTACCACATATGAAAGGTGTATCCCTGACCAACATCTGACCATATTCGCAGGAAGGATTAGGTTTTAATATATTACGTTATAATTGTGCAAGCTTGCCACATTAACACTGAGAAACACCCTTATCTCACTCGTTCTAACTTTTTTTATAGGATAGGGTGACAAACGAGCATACAGTCCTGTGGCAAAGTGGTTGCTGTGACCCATAGACATCTTGTTTTTTCTTTTATTTTCCTTTTTTTTTTTAAATGTTACCTCACACTAGGATTTTCTCCTGTATCGTGGAGGCAGTTTACAAACATAGATTGCACGAGGATAAACATCCAGACCCGGAACAATTATTTGTAAGCCATACAAATATTTGTTCCGTGCGGGATTGGAACCCGCAGTCCCCAGCGTAACAACCCATTGCTTAGCCACTGCGCTACGGAGCCGTCAATAAACAACCAAAATGCAGATGCTTCGTCACCCGTAAGGACTAAGATGGAATGCTTCTTTTCCAGTAAAATGGGTCTCCGGTTCTCTACACTCACCATACGAAACACAGCAGTGTTAAGCTGCTATTTTACGCTGGTATTTTGTGAGAGCGTGGTCCTTCCCCGGTCGAGCCGACCCATTCGTGCTACAACTATACTACTAATATAGCTGCGGCATGGATCTACCACGTGAAATACTAACTCACCTCAAAGCAAAAGTAGACTGGGTTGCAAAGAGACTCGTATAGTCATACCAGATCAAAATAGAAATGCTAATTAATTGCAATCATGCACTAATTTTAGCTTCGGCTAATGTTCTAACCCACAACTCACAATACGGTGGCCAAATACTTCAACTGATAGATTAGGTCGTAGAGTTAACTGATTAATAGGCAGATAAATAAAGCATAACCACAGATTCAAAATACATAATCTTAAAACGAAATCAACCTTAACCCTCTACCGCATACAAACCCATATATGGTTCACCATGTTCAATAATTTTCTTTCGCGTATTTGTGCGTGAGCAATATCTAAACGCATCTTTTGCATTATCTTTAGTGTTTTGGCAACACGAAAACATTTTTTGTTGCCTCTGGTCTAACGACAATTTGGTAAGAACTTCACTTTTCTAAACGCGAGTGTGAAGTTGAACAGAGCGGCAGTAAACTCCTTTTTCAAAATAGAAATTCTACATGAAGCAGGTAAATTTCATTTGATAAAATATTAAAATATAGTGCTTTAATTTTTTAATTTTAAGTATAATTTATTTATTTGTTACTTTTTACGAATTTGTATCATATTGGGAGGTTTTTTCAATGAAACCATATATGGGTTCGTATGCATTCTAACTTAATCTAACTATTTTTGAGGGAACCAGATGTGGTTTCGTATGCGCTTTCGAATATTTTGTTTGATAGGCATGTAATTGTGTTAAAAGAAAAGGGAATGAAAGTGAACGCAAGTAAGACGAAAGTTATGGTTTTTGAAAGAGAAGAAAGTAAAACGATATGTGAAATAAGAATAGAAGGGGAGTTGGTAGAGCAAGTAGATGAGTTTGTGTATTTGGGATGTGTGTTTAGCAGGGATGGTAGATATGATCAGGATATAGAACGACGAGTGAATGCAGGAAATAGATTGAATGGGGCTCTACACTCTATTGTGAAAAGTCAGAATGTGTCCAAAAAGGCACGTTTGGCAATTCACAATGCTGTGTTAGTGCCTACTTTAATGTATGGTAGTGAAAGTTGGGTATGGCAGAAGAAGCACGAGAGTAGAATAAATGCTGTAGAAATGCGGTCATTACGTAGTATGCTAGGGCTGAATCTGAATGACAGGGTGAGAAATAGTGTGATAAGAGAAATGTGTGGTTTGCAAGATGATGTTGTGACTAGGATTAAGAAAGGAATGCTTCGGTGGTTTGGTCATGTAGAAAGAATGAATAAGGAAAGAGTGACAAAGCAAATTTATGTTGCAGAGGTGAATGGCAGAGTCGGGAAGGGTTGCCCTAGGCGAAAGTTTATCGACCAAATTGGCGATATATTGAAAATGGGCCAAATTAAGAGTACCTTTAACCGACGAGCGTGTATGCGTAGGTATATGGATGTGGAGGAAGCGAGAGAGGTGTGTCAGGATCGTGCCAAATGGAATTCCATAGTCTCTGCCTACCCCTCTGGGTGACAGGCGTGAGTGTTTATGTTTTTATGTTTATGTAATTGTGTTTTTGGTTGCAGAATGGATCCTGCTCGCTTTTATGGCTCCTATAAGCACGTTAATCATATACCTGGTGAAGGCTTATTAAGTGATGATGAATTAGCTTCCGACTCTGATAGTGAATTTAAATTTCAATGACAACGATAATTTTATCCCGTTTGGCATTCCAGGTCATGATAAGCTATTCAAAGTACGTCCCCTTCTAAATGGCATTAGGCAGCAACTTTTATTAGTACTAAAAGAGGAATATCCAGCAGTCGATGCGCAGATCATCCCAACAAAATTTCAACATGACCTGAAACAATGTAACACTGTAAAGCCTCATAAATGGGGATATAAGAATCAAGTTCTTAGTGGAGTTTCAGGATTCAGTTATGAATTTGACATTTCTGCTGGTGAGAAAAGTAATACAAGTCCTGAAGGCGCACCCGACTTGAGTATTAGCGGCAATGTTGTGACTCGTCTCACCGAAAATGTACCAAGACGTGTAAATCATAAGATCTTTGACAATTGGTACAATATTCCTATACTCCAGATATACTTTCCAAAGATCGAATTTTTACCTTTAGGCACAGTGCGTCTTAACATAGTTCCTAATATAGATATGCCGCTGGAAAGGGAACTAAAAAAATAAGAACGCGGATTTATAATCGAAAAAGTTGCTACCATTGATGGAGTTTGTGTAAGTGCCATTACTTGGTTCGACAATAAACCAGTTCATATGCTTTCGACCTATGTAGGTTGTGATCCAACGACTACAAAACGAAGATACTTTAGATAGGAAAAACAGTACAAAAACATTAAGTGTCCTCAAGCTGTTGAAGTGTATAACCAGCACATGTGGGGCGTTGATTTACTGGACTCTTATGCTGGGTCTGTATAGAATTCACTTGAGATCCAAAAAATGGTACAAGCGAATATTTTTTCATATGGTGGACATGTGTATTGTAAATGCCTGGATTATTTGGCGCAGGAACAACTCGGGCACTTACATGTCTCTATTTGATTTTAAGCAAGCCATTTCAGAACACTTACGCAAATCTGGTAAAGCTATAATGGCACGAAAAAGAGGGCATCTTGTAAATCACAGTAAAGATGGAATGCCGATAACTATTACCAGCCACGGAAGTCTTGCTCCACCCAATCCAGAAACATCAATTGGTCCCAAAAAAAAGAAGAAAGTTCCTGCCAGACATCAGGATCTGCCATTGGACTCTGTGCGAAGCGATAAAATAGGTCATATGCCTGAATGGAAAAAAACCCGACAAAAATGTCAAGTTTGTGGCCAAAAAACTTACACGAAGTGTAGAAAATGTATGGTTTTCTTGTGTTGTAACGACAAGCAAAACTATTTATCGACATTTCATGATTGACATGAATGTGCTCCCTTATATTGTTACTAAAAACTAAAAGTTCTAATTCTTTCTTTATTTCATACGAAACCATATATGTCTGTAGTAATTTCGATTAAAACTTGGTTGGATGCATACGAAACCATATATGGGTCAGTTTTTTTTTTCAGTTCCTATAAGTGCTTTTTTTTAAATTTCGTTTTTGTTATAAATTTTGTCCTTAAATAGACCCTAAATAACCATCAAATATTTTTTAAATCATTTCCTTCATAATGCATGCAGTAGAGGGTTAAGTTTCTTTAATATGCGTTACCCCCACCAAGATTTTATTTTGTATCTGTGATAGATTTTAAACAGATAAATTGCAAATGGACGAAAACTCTGACGAGAAACAATAACTCTGCCACACACAGCCCTGAGATGAAACGATTATTCACTTCGCTATATGGCTCCGCATCAAAATCTGACCATCTCACCTCAAAGCTAAATCAACCTCCGGTATTATCATGTGCGAAAACAATAACTAATGAATTTTTAACTTAAACAACCGTATAGATGGTAAACATTTATCGAACTGAAACTTATTGAACAAAACCAAAAGAAAATTTCACATTTAAGTGACAGACAGCATTTTTTTTGAGTAAAGGTAAGAAGCGCGCATACAGTCCACCTGATGGTAAGTGGGTGCTATGTCCCATAGACATCTACATCTATCCTTGATTCAGAATCAAAATGGAAAATAAGGACTAAGATGGAATGCCTCGTTACCAGTAAAAATGGTCTCCGGTTCTCTACACTCACCATACGAAACACAGCAGCATTAATCTGTTGCTTCACGTTGGTATTTTGTGAGATCGAGATCCTACCCCGGTAGAGCCGGTCCTATTCGTGCTGCCATAAAATAGATGCAGCATGGCTCTACACGTATACAATTAATACATCACCTCAGACCGAGATGAATCTCTGGTACAATCGCAAACAAAAGTAGTAAACATTAAACGTTTAATTTAAAAAAAAAATCTTTACGGTAAATAGTGTGATCGAACCGAATATCCGTTATTCTAGTTAAAAAAACAATACGAGAATTTCTCATTTCATTCAAGTCTAGTTGAAAGTAAACGCAAAATACCCGTAACGGTACATGAGACCAACTGTCTTTGCGACACCGCAGGTCGACGAACTATAGCAGCTGTGCTCTCCGTATTTACAGAAAATTTATAATTGCTCTTATTATGTACCTTTTAATTTGTAGGTTATAACCGGCTACGATTCAAAAATAATATGCTTATGGATAGCATGAAGTTAACACAGTATTTTTATTGTGGTTTATTACACGGTAGTGCCGTCTATTATGCTTGCAGCACGAATCTGTCGACAGGGGAAAGACCACTCTTGCACTGAAAACCAGCTGCTTGCAGCATAATACCCGGTGATGTGTTTTATTTAGTGGGTGACGTGAAATGGAGTATCTATTTACTAAGTTCTTAATCGATGATAGATGAAAAGTATTCATTTAACATCAGGTGAACTGTCTGCTCATTTTTCATCCCTACTATTTTTTATATTAGCGCAAAAGTACCCCTACCACCTAGTATTATTACAAATAAAATTGAACTTACAAAATTATCGTAATTTAACATAACTAAAATGATTGTTATTAAAACGCGAAAATAAAAAAAGAAAGTTGTGTATTTTTAACATGCTTCTTTTAGCTTGAATTGTATTTATGTATAAATCAGTTTTCATCCAGTTCTAGACGTCTAAATAACCTGAAATTTTGCACAGAAAAATTTGGAACCAACTGAAATATAATGATTTCATAGCTATGACCTAGTATTCTCCCTGAGATATTCACAGGTCATGATCAAAGAATGTTGTTTAAGTTTTTTATTACACTTAGATTTTTTTTATTATACTTTAATTGTATTCATTATAGATATAAGAGAAATGGCGAATATGTACTTATTTTTCCTCCAAGTGCCAACCTCACCTGTACGTGGTGCACTCTGCTTATTAACTACCTAGCTTTTACCTGTAGCTTCACCCGCGTTGAGGACTTAAAACGCTATCACAATCATAGAAAAATCACAGTTCCCTGATCATTTTTTACCTTTTCCCCGAAAGTAGTTATATTTAACATAGTAATAAGCATATTTATCACTAATTATTATTCATCAATTAAAGGGCTTGGACTTTAGAAGATTAAAATAACAACCGATAGAAATACTGATGTTAACTAATGAGATCCTGACGACCGATTAATGCCGAAAGATCCATCCAAGAACTCTTGACTCAAATTTCATCGTGAGAAAACATCCATATGTGAGAATTTAAAAAAATCTTATAATAAGACAATGCTTGTCTATAAAATGGTGGTAAGTGGTGATCGCACTATCTTAGCGTAATAAAAGTATATTCACTCTTGCGTTCAAGACACCTCCTTTGTAATACCTTTATTATACATGATTTCTGTGTAGCTTTAACCATTAAGGCTGCACACGTGACGGAAGCTTAAAAAATGGAGTAATTTCTCCCGTTTCCCCAACATTTACCTTCACTGCTCTGCTCCTATTGATCGTAGCGTGATGAAAATTATACTATAACCTGTCCAGGAGTATGAAGAATGATTGTACCAAGTTTCGTTAAAATCCGTCGAGTAGTTTTTGTTTCTATAACGAACATACAGACAGACAGACAAAAAATTTACTGTTTGCATTTTTGGCATCAGTATCGATCACTAATCACCCCCTGATAGTTATTTTGGAAATATATTTCATGTACAGAATTGATCTCTCTACAGATTTATTATAAGTATAGATGTAGAAATATTTCTCACACAAAAAAAATCAAGATATTTAAACATAAAGCGCTATGCCGCCCAAAATTCAGCTAATATAATAAAACCCATATTGGGTTTTGAGAATTTAGCCAACTGTTTTTTCCTCCTTTTAATTAAGGTAAATAGATTAAAAGTTAAGCTATTGTGTTTAGACTAAGCGCTCGCTCTAAATTTTACGGTACGCAAGCAACCCGAGATCGATTTTAAATCGATATGGATATCTATAAGATTGTTGTTTGAAATTTTTACTATTTATTTACCACATGTTGGGCGATAAAGAAAAAACACAAAATGAGGAAACCCGCATGTCTGAGAAATTAAAAAAGTATTTCGATGACATGTAGTGTCCGCCAACACGCATTAGGGCAGTGCGGCAGAAACTTACCCTGGCTCTAAAACCTTCACAGAACTGAGACAAGGCCTGTGCCCAGCTGTGGGACGTATACAAACGTAAAATTCAACATAACTTTAGTTATCTCTATGTTGAAAATATCTTCTTTATACAAGAGGCTAATATTCTTTTATATAGGTTTGCCATAATGATGTAATAAAATAACTTTCATAGAATAAAATCTTATACGGCGCATATTATTTAAACTTAAGTCAAGATCTCTTCTTGTTAATCAAGTAATAAAGTCGTAGCGTTTTCCATCATTTCGCATTACCTGAGAACTTTTTGAACATCGGTTATTTCAAACTCAATTCAAGTTAATAAAAGTTTGACGTACATTAACTTAAAGAATTGAAGGGAAAAGCTATTTCTCAGTGTTATTCCATAATTTTATTCGATGCTACAAAATTACAGGTATCTTGTGCGGTACTTTTAAACTGAAATCGAGGTACAAAGTTTCAATGAAATCACATCAAGTGATTTAAAGCCCAACCAACTGTCAAGGTTTTTGATGTTCAATACAATAGATTTTTTTTATAGAATAAGGTTGACAAGCGAGCACACAACCCACATGTTGGTAAGTGGATTCTGTGGCCCACAGACATCTACATCTATCCTCGATTAAGAATCAAAATGCAGATGCGTTGTCACCCCTGAGGACTAAGATGAAATGCCTCGTATCTAGTAAAACGTGTATCTGGTTCTCTATACTTACCTAACGCGAAACACAGCAGTATCAAGCAGTTATTTTACGCTCTGGGAATAGTGCTGAATTTATTTCAAATGTTTGTTATAACGTTAATACATTTTAGTTTTGTATTTTTATTTATATTAATTTTGTTTGTGTAACTTATTTTAAATGGCGTATCAATAACGTCAGTAATCACTGTTTTTGGCGAGGACTTTTTGGGGACAAATTCGAATCTAATCGCTGACTACAGAGTTCTTATTGATGTGCAGATATAAATAAAGAATAGGTCTATAGTGTCTGTGAGTAATTGAATATAGAAAAGATCACATAAATCACAAAACTGTCCAAAACACCTTCTTAAATATTTTTACACGACTGCGGCCGACATCAATAAGCTAGGCTGGCTGGGGGTAATATTTTCGTCTCTGTTTTTTTTTTAAATATAACGAACTTACGTCCACCTAATGGTAAGAGGCTGCTGCAGTCAATGAACACCTACAGCCAACTTAATATAAAGATGGCTACAGATGCGATATCACCCCTGGCTCTGTTTACCCCTCAGATGGGAACACATCAATATAGACACTACTATTTGGCAGCAGGAATATGAAACCAGGTGATACTCACCCAGACGGATTCCTAGGCAGAAAAGAAATTCATCAAACTCATTTCCAAAAATATAATGTCTCTATATCTCTATATAATCAAGTTTCTATAAATCGATATAGTCAAATCTCTATACATAAAAATAAATTGCTGTCCGTTAGTCTCACTAAAACTCAAAAACTGCTCGACCGATTTTGAGGAAATCTTTTGTGTGTGTTTGAACGGGTCCCTAAGACGTAGTCCTAATACAAGGCGAATGCGCGATCATCGCAAGTTTGCGCGAATTTTACTCGTACGAACACGCGATCAAACATCGTGATCTCGCATATGTATCCTAATTGGCATTCGCGCGATGAGGTCGCGCGACTTAATTGTTTGAAAATCTATTCGCGCGAACTTAGTTCGTACGAACGCACGATCGAAACATATTGGCTGTCGAATAGGTGTCCTAATTGATATTCGCGCGACAATCGCGTCGTGTCGTCGGGCAGCGGGGTGAATGGCAAAGATCTGACCTATATTGATTGTGAAATTCATCACGTATCCAACAAAGCACATTGCGACCCATTTCGTTTTGTTAATTGCTGTCAAGACGAGCAGAATAAGTCATTTATATATCACCAGAAAGTAAAAACTGGGCGTTTCTAACGTCCATGCTTAGCCCAAACTGCGAAGCGAAGCGGGACCCGCGGCCGCTCGCATCATCAGTTCGCGTGATGATCGCGTATTCGTGTTCTATTAGGACAACCAGTTTTTGATATCGTGCGAGCACACGATGATCGCATGGCTTACTCGCGCGATGATCGCGTATTCGTGTTCTATTAGGACAACCAGTTTTTGATATCGCGCGAGCACACGATGATCGCATCGCTTACTCGCGCGATGATCGCGTATTCGTGTTCTATTAGGACAACCAGTTTTTGATATCGCGCGAGCACACGATGATCGCATCGCTTACTCGCGCGATGATCGCGTATTCGTGTTCTATTAGGACAACCAGTTTTTGATATCGCGCGAGCACACGATGATCGCATCGCTTACTCGCGCGATGATCGCGTATTCGTGTTCTATTAGGACAAACAGTTTTTGATATCGCGCGAGCACACGATGATCGCATCGCTTACTCACGCGATGATCGCGTATTCGTGTTCTATTAGGACAACCAGTTTTTGATATCGCGCGAGCACACGATGATCGCATCGCTTACTCGCGCGATGATCGCGTATTCGTGTTCTATTAGGACAAACAGTTTTTGATATCGCGCGAGCACACGATGATCGCATCGCTTACTCACGCGATGATCGCGTATTCGTGTTCTATTAGGACAACCAGTTTTTGATACCGCGCGAGCACACGACGATCGCATCGCTTACTCGCGCGATGATTGCGTAATCGCGTTGTATTAGGACGACGCCTTAAGGGTTTAGATTCTTATCTGTATCTTTTCGTTCGGACCCGGTAGGTAGCGCTGGTGTCGAGATGCAGAAATCCCACGTGCGAAACCGGGGTGGATCGTTAGTTCCAAATAATTATATTTTTATATGAACAATAATATTTATTAACTGTTGTAGAGAAATCACTGCAGTCAAAATTGCAGAGTCTATATACTTAATAATTTCTGTGTTAATAAACTTGCTACTAAATTTCCCTCTTTCAATTAAATCCACAACGAAATTTGATAAACAATGGAAGCCAGATAAAAAATAATTCTGAGAGTTCTGAGAGCTACAGTTACTTTAAGTAATAGCTTGGGAATAAATGTAACACGATGATGTACCGTTTTCCGAGTTTATTTACCGTAGTCTGAATTTAAAAAGCTACTGCGTTTACATTTTATTGCTCATTTTATACTAAGCTTGTATTTTTACATTAGATTACGTGGTTTTCATTAGATTTTTTACGTGGTAGAGCCATGTTGCAGCTATATTAATAGTATAGTTGTAGCACGAATGGGTCGGCTCGACCGGGGAAAGACCACGCTCTCACAGAATACCAGCGTAAAATAGCAGCTTGATGCTGCTGTGTTTCGTATGTTGAGTGTAGAGAACCGGAGACCCGTTTTACTGGAAAAGAGGCATTCTATCTTAGTACTCACGGCTGACAAGGCATCTGCATTTTAATTCGCAAACGAAGATAGATGTAAATGTCTATGGGCCACACCAACCACTTACCATCAGGTGGACTGTGTGCTCGTTTGTCACCCCTATTCTATATAAAAAGGAGATTACATAATAGCGTTTTAAACGTTTTATGTATATAAATTATTAAATAAAAAATAATTTTGGTCTGGGGCTTGTAGGTCACATACTTATATATATATATATATATATATATATATATATATATATATATATATATATATATATGTGTGTGTGTGTGTGTGTCAACTGTGTTACATTCCTAGCATGTCGTATAATGCGATTATTTAAAGGCGAATAAATATTAGGTGTGTGATTGTATAAGCGATGGTCGTCATCGAATAGGAAGATATGGGAAGAAATGAGTGGCTACTACCACTTCTTTCACAGTTTTTCACCTAACCCGTTATTATTAATAAGTCACACCACACTAGCCAGAAGATTGGTTCAAGACAATATACAATAAGGAGAGGTATACGATATTGTAGGACTGATGTTTTGCATCGTGTCTGTCAAAATGCTCGGTGTTTATAATTTTAATATATAACGAGTACAAGTACAGTTAATACATTATGTACTTTATTTTTAAATTAATCGCGGTGAACCTGTGAACCGCATGCTCTTTTAACTCTTCTCCTATAAAGAAAACCGGACAAGAGCTAGTAAGACTCGCGCCCTAAGGGTTCCGAATAAACCGTAGTTCGTGCATCCCGGGAATTATCGGCAAAGTAAGCACCGAACATTGCTCTAACGAAAAGGTAAGTCGGATTAAAGGAGAATCTCAAACTTTTAGTGAAGAAATTGTTCTCACTTACATTGTTTAGACCATTCGATTACGATCAATGCTCCAATCGCAATAATTTTAAATGATAAAATAAAACTACAAGTCAATGATTTATGTAAGTTTACTTTTACTTGTGCTGTAAAAAATTGCTTCTTGCCAAATTGCATGAATCTATATCAATAGGAAATACCTATAGATTTTGACGCGACTATCACCATATGTAACATAAATGACCGTATCTTTTCAATGCGTTGACTTAGAAGTTTGATTTTTTTACACCTCAAAGTGACCGTAGACCTTACTTTTTTAATAAAAAAATTATCTTAATACCTTTACGTGATTTAGCAAAAATTGCCTTGAAAGACGGACTGTCAGACGGACGGACGTACAATAAAGTGATATTTTATGGCTTCTGTTTTTTTTTTCGGAGCTACGGAACCCTAAAAATAAGTGCGTGTATCTTAACGTGCGTTTAAAGTGAAACTTATTAATAAATAATAATTTATCTCTCTTATGTAAATTTTTATTTTCATTAAATAAGTCTCATTTTTGTCCACCAATAGAAAACATGAATGAATATTTCAATCAAACGTATAGTGTACGTCTCCACAGTAAGTGACATAATTATGAACTCGTCTTTGGTTCCTAAATAATGTCTTCTTTAATTTTTATTGAAACTACAATTAATTGGACAATTTTTTGGACACAAATATCGTAAATACCTAACATCTAAAAACAGTATGAGTAAGCAAGATTATTTGTGTTTTGCGGGGACATTATTATATTATGAAATTCTGTACGTGAGGCTCTGCGCCTGAGAAGATCTGTATTCATCATGCAACGGAGGATCCGAGCGGCACGAGCACGCCTCCGTCGGGAAACTAATATTTCAAGATTTGCAATTTCCGTGCGCTGGATTGCCGCCAATGCTTTACTGTTTATGTACATATTTTCAAACTTTATGAAATAATGGGGGAAAAAGTCTTTAGAATATTGATTTATAAAATAATTCACCTGAATCAATAATTAAATTATGTCAGTTTTTTTTATAGAATTAAGGTGACAAACGAGCACACAGTCTACATGATGGTAAGTGGTCGCTGCGGCCCATAGACATCTACATCTATCCTCGATTGTTATTCAAAATGCATATGCGTTGTCACCCGTAAGGACTAAGATGGAATGTTTCTTTTCCAGTAAAAAGGGTCTCCGGTTCTCTACACTCACCATACGAAACACAGCAGTCTTAAGCTGCTATTTAGCGCTGGTATTTTGTGAGAACGTGGTCCTTCCTCGGTCGAGCCTACCCATTCGTGCTACAACTATACTACTAAAATAGCTGCAGCATGGCTCTACCACGTTTCAAGACATCTATTACATCTGATGGTAAATTGTTACAGCAGACCATGTACACCTGCATATCTGCAACCAACTTCAAACATCTACAGCTACAGATGCGTTGTTACCTCTGTCTTAATCTCGCAAATGATGCACTATTACTCGGGGTTGGAAGTATATAACTGGGTGGAAGCCACTCAGACGGACTCCTTGGTGTCCTACCACGAAATAGATAATTATTAACATGTAAAGTCCACTCGACTGCTCCAAATTTTAATTTTTGCCGCGCTGCTCTAAAGTTTTCAAATCACCATTAACAATTTCATCATTGCCGGCGATTAAACCCAATTTGCTCGCGTACTGTCTTATCAAACTCTTAGCTCTTGAGATACCACTGATCCAAAAAAAAAAAGAGTAAGTGCATAAAATATTAAATTCAAAAATAGCTAAATTGCTACTTTTAAGAAGTAAGTGAGAAATTTAAATTATTTGTAACAAATTGTTTTCCATTATAAAATTGTTTAATAACCGGTAATAAATAAGACTCGGAACTTAATCTAGATTTAATTTTCAAATAAAACGATTAATCGACATATATACGCGAAGTACATAATAGAATTTATCACTCCGTTCATCCTAAGGCAGGATATTCTGGCTTTCGATATATTTCATACAGTATTTACCTTTAATATTTTTACATTAACCTGACGTGCATTAGGACATAATGTGAAAGGTGCGAGAGCTGGCACTGAGCTCGTTAATCCATTTGTCGGTGACAAGGCATTCGTTTTTTTTCTTTTAATGCAAATCTTACATTTTCTGCAAAATTAACCAAGAAAAAGTATTTTTTAAATGGTCCAAAGCTTTCTGCTATAAAATACTAACTCATTCCGTTATTGTATTAGCTTTAGGAGATAATATTGGTACTGTTAATCGATGAAAGCTTGTTATCGCTAAGTATCGTAAATTCCGATTATAATAGTGATTCCAATTAAACCACAATCGTACTAACTTTCATCAATAAATTACATCTATTTTATCGGCTTAGAAAACACAATACTGTAGTTGTTAAAGCTTGATTTAAAAATCAAGTTCAATCTTTGTTATCTTGAGTTCCATTTGTGAAGAATAGAAAATACAGTATCTATAACTGGACATTTATTTAAATTTCAACGCGTTACTAGGCTGTAGATCTTCATTTCTGCTTAGAAGTACGTCTGGGTAGCTAACACCCCTCTTACCTATTCCTGCAAAATAGTAGTGTTTGCAATGCTATGTTACAGTCTAAAGGATGTAGAAAGCCAATAATATACGTGGGAGAGCCACGCTGCAGCTATATTAACAGTATAGTTGTAGCACGAATGGGTCGGCTCGACCGGGGAAGGACCACGCTCTCACAGAATACCAGCGTAAAATAGCAGCTTAATGCTGCTGTGTTTCGTATGGTGAGTGTAGAAAACCGGAGACCCTTTTTACTGGAAAAGAGGCATTCTATCTTAGTCCTCACGGCTGACAACGCATCTGCATTTTAATTCTCAAACGAAGATAGATGTAGATGTCTATGGGCCACAGCAACCACTTACCATCAGGTGGACTGTGTGCTCGTTTGTCACCCCTATTCTATATAAAATATGACTCTCAAGTATTCCATTTCATCACTAAGAAGTGACAATTGACTGCTCCGTGGCGCAGTGGCTTAGCAATGAGTCGGTGCGCTGGGGGCCGCGGGTTCGAATCCCGCACGGAACAAGAATTTGTATGGCCTACAAATAATCGTTCCGGGTCGGGATGTTTGTCCTCATGTAATCTATGTTTGTAAACTGCCTCCACGATACAGGAGAAAATTCTAGTGTGGAGGTAACGTTTTTAAAAAAAACAATATAGCTGTAGCTTTGTTTGCTAGAATTTGACTGCAAGTATCTGTGGACTGCAAAAGCTACTTACCATTAAGTAGATTTAAATAATTTAACGAATTATTCGTTTGTCACTTTTTTCACAGTTTTATAAAAAAAAATCCTAGAGGGCACAAGCCCTTTTTTCTTTTTTTTCTTTTTTTTTATAGCCCTAATCTCTTTATCTCTCATATCATTACTAAAAATAGGCCACCTGTATGAATCGGCTCGCCCCTACATGCATTATCGCAATGTTACTCTATCAAATGGAAGATTTGACAGCACAAGGCTTCCCTTCCAGATATTTTTTTATCTTACTTATAACATTAACGAAGGTATAGAGCAACAAAGTAGGGACGCCACGCTTCCCTACTTTGTTGTGTGCAGCAGCTAAATTATGATTGTAGCACAAATGGGTCGGCTCGACCAGGGAAAGGACGCACGCACAGTAAACCAGAGTCAAATTTCAGTTTAATACTGCTGTGTTTCGTATCGTAAATATAGCGAACCGAAGACAATTTTTACTGGAAACGAAGCTTTGCAGTTTAGTACTCAGTGGTGACAGCATGCCAGATTTTTTTTATTCTTAATCCAAAATAGATATAGATGTCTATGGGCCACGGTCTGCTTCACTTCTTCTTCGAAGGAAGAAGAATTGGGGCAAATTACTCTAAACTTAAAAAAAACAACCATAACCACATCGCACAATAACGTTTTCATAAAATACATTTGATAATTTTGTGTAAAAATTATGATATTTAGGACTTGTACCTAAAATAGTCTATCTTGAGTACACTCATCTTCAAGAGTAACGATATTATCCCTGATCAAGCACATCTTTAAGATATCATGACGATAAGAAACGTACCCTGTCTTGTTAGGACTGACTCCCGAGTGCTCTTCAACTTTTTGAAGATACCTGTTACGTTATTAAATACAGAATTCATCGCTGATTATTTCTTTTCCTTTTTGTATAGACTATAAAACAAGAATTAAATTTTTGTAAAAGATTTACTTTAGTACCTGATACGTTTTAGAAATTGTTGAAAGTGACATATACCAGACGAATCTTCTTTTTATTATTATTCATGAGCCCGTAAAGTTACACCGTTCAACGTAAACCTCTTCCGTCAGGAAGAATTTTGCTTTAATCGCCACGCTTTGCAGGTGGATTGTAGTTTTAACACCAGACTGATTGTAGTCTTAGTACCAGACGTATAGACGTATAGCATCTTTTACGTTAGTCCTCGTCGCTGTTCTGGGTATTATACGGCTGGGCTTAACGAGGTGGTTATACTGCCATCTATCGGTAAGCATACGACACTTCTACATATATAGAATAGTTATACTATCGTATTAGGATAACCTGTAAAGATAGTAATTATGTTGAAATAAATAAATAAAATATAGTTCCTATAGTCGCCTCTTACGATACGTACCGGAGAAAATGAAGTCGTAGGTATTCTTAAGCAAACACACGGCAAAAACCATATACTTTTTTATATAATATATTTATAACAGTGGTAGAGCCAGGCAGCAGCTTTTGCTGTCGCACGGATGGGCCGGCTCGAACCGGGGTGGTACCACGACCTCACAGAAAACCAGCGTGAAGTAGAGGTTTACCTCTGCGTTTCGCTTGGTGAGTGCAGGTGGCCGGAGGCCCTTTTTACTGGAAATGAGGCATTCCATCTTAGTCCTCACGGGTGACAACGCATCTACATTTTGATTTGTAATAGAGGATAGATGTAGATGTCTATGGGCCGCAGCAAGCACTTAACATCAGGTGGACTGTGTGCTCGTTTGTCACCCTTATCCTATAAAAAA
The DNA here is from genome assembly GCA_033319125.1 of Parnassius glacialis. Lineage (NCBI taxonomy): Eukaryota > Metazoa > Arthropoda > Insecta > Lepidoptera > Papilionidae > Parnassius > Parnassius glacialis. The sequence goes on from JAVANC010000009.1 coordinate 10,648,529, forward strand.
AAAATAATAATAACCAAATAATAATATGTATTATTGTCGGTGGTGTGTCTTTTCTAGTGGAGTGGTGCTGGAATTAGTGGTGACGGGGATAGTGGATAATAGAGGGAAGGCGGGAAGTGCTCGTAAAACTAGGGAAGACACATCAGTTTATTTCATTAAGGATAATTTCACAAAGTAATTTTTACTAACTTTAAAATAATGGATTTCCGCAAAGTAACGCCTGATTCTATTAATTTTTCTTTTGTTTAATTTCCAACAAGCGCCCGATTTACCTTCAGAGTGACGTTGCCTCCCCGCCTTGTGATTACACAGAGTAGCTACGAACATTACATTGAAACGGAATCGCTAGTTTCAATCGTTTACGACAACGTTGAAAACGAAGTTACAAATGAAAATTTGATTTTAAATAAGAAGATTTGAAATAGCTTATTCATTTTCCTCGGAAAATTTTGAATTTTGATTCTTAATCGAAGATCACGTGCTTGGCGGTCAAGGAGAACATCGTAAAGAAATCTGGACGTCTGAGAAATGAGAAGAATACTTTTTGAAAAACATGTGAAGTTCAATAACTGTGGCAGACATTTACTAGCCCAAAAACCCTCTTAGAAATGAGAGGAGGCCTGTGCCCAGGAGTAGGACGTATATAGGTTATAACTTTAACTTTTTTTAATCGAGGATTGACTGAGGTAGGGCCCCAGCATTTATTTAATATGAAGTGGTCTATGTGCTCGTTTTTCACCCAAACATACAGGCCATAGACTTTCTACTCCTAGGCACAGGCCTCCTCTTATTTCTGAGAGAGTCATGGATCGGTTAGTCATATGCGCCGCCAGAGTGCGTGTTGGCGGACTTTACATGTTATCAAATATTATTTTTTCTCATTTCTCAGACATCCAGGTTTCCTCAAGAAAAAAAGAAAATGGTGAGTGTGGTGCTTATTACACGCTTTGATTGTTATACTTCCGTGACTATATTTAATCAACATCCAAAATTATTTAATAATATCTTTACATTTCAATAACATTGAATTGTCTGTCTGTAATATCAAAGATATATTATAACTGCCAGTTAACTGCAAGGATATATTACAACTACCTGCTCAGTGGGTTGTTTGCATGCCATTGAGGCATGAATTTATAACGTCCCGAATACTGGAACAAACTTGTCTAAAGTCGAGTCTTTGCTGAACAAAGTCTCGGATTAGGGGCGACTAAATCTATTCCAATTTAATCCTCAGAAGACACAAGTTGGTGCGTATACCGCTAAAAAAACCCCTTTGTCTTCTCAGTTTCAAGGCATTCCCCTTGTTGACTCAGCCAGTATCGGAATCCTCGGCTTCGACATATCGAGTGACGTGCAGTTTCGTGGTCGACTGGAAGAGAAGGCCAAATTGGCCTCTAAAAAGTTTGGCGTGCAGCAGAGTGGAACAGTATTTCATGCCGGCACACCGCCTGCAAATTTGCAAGGTGCAGGTTCGGCCTCACATGGAATACTGTTCCTATCTTTGGGCTGTGGCTCCCCAGTCCCAACTCCTTCCACTTGACGACTGAGTCCTTTCCGATCAGCTCGATTCATTGGCGCTGCGAAATGTTTCTTTTTCAGAGTTCTTTCGCATTTACTACTGGGAGTGCTTTGAGGAATTGTTCGGATTAATCTCAGCCACCAAATATCACTAGCGTACATCGCGGCAAAACTTCCGATACCAACCAACGCAACGTATTTGCAATTCCCCTGGTTCCCCTGGTGTTATAGTTGTTCATGGGCAGCGGTAGTCATTTACCATCAGGTGAACCGCATGCTCGTTTTCCCCCTCTCCTATAAAAAAACCATCTGGATGATTGGCGGGCCACCGCTGAACGTTTCACTAAGAGTTTTCTTCCGCGTACGAACTCTCTGTGGAATAATTTACCACCGGCGATTTTTCCGGACCGATACGACTTAGGGACCTTCAAGAAAAGAACTTACTCATTTTTAAAGGGCCGGGAACGCGCCTGCAATTCCCTTGGTATTGCAGTTGTTCATGGGCGGCAATAGCCACTTATCATCAAGTGAGCCGTATGCTCGTTTACTCTCCTATAAAAAAAAACATTTGTGTCTGTCTGTCCATCCCGGCTAATGTTTGGAACGGCTGAACAGATTGCAATGATTTGTAATGATTTTAACAGTGGTAGAGCCACGCGGCAGCTTTTGCTGTCGCACGGATGGGCCGGCCCGAACCGGGGTGGTACCACGACCTCACAGAAAACCAGCGTGAAGCAGAGGTTTACCTCTGCGTTTCGCTTGGTGAATGCAGGTGGCCGGAGGCCCTTTTTACTGGAAATGAGGCATTCCATCTTAGTCCTCACGGGTGACAACGCATCTACATTTTGATTTGTAATAGAGTATAGATGTATATGTATATGGGCCGCAGCAACCACTTACCAACAGGTGGACTGTGTGCTCGTTTGTCACCCTTATCATATAAAAAAAAATGAAACTTCACGGACAGCTAGAGAGGCCAGGAGCGTTCAAAGCTATATTTTAGCCGAAAACTGAATTTTTTTGTGTGAAATGAAAAAAAATATAAAATAAATGTTCATTGATGATTATTTAAAAAATTAAATTGGGGCCACATAAATAGATCTCACTTAGGCGAAGATTGGACGGGTCACTAGTATAATTATAATTACCTCTCTCATTGATTGCCTCGTAAGGGGTTATTTGCTATAGTTGCTACGCTTGGCGAGCGTGTTTTGTTTTATTGCTTCTGCACATTTCCTGCTTCATTTTCCCCTTATCACCTCTAAAGACACCAACGTGATCCTTCTTATACATTGCCAGTTAATAGAGTTAAAAAAAAAGAAAATAAAACGTTAAAATATTTTTATTTTATATTGATGCTCTAAAGAGTAGGGAAAACTAAAATTACTTCTGCGAATACATTTATTTTCAATATCTTATCCTTAATATTAAGCACTCTCACACAGTGCTATAGTAAGGTCGATGTACTTCACTTCAACCTGATTTCACCTTTTGATCGTATTTTCAGAGTGAATTATGACTTCTCGTACATTTAATAATTTAATACAGCTACGGATATGTCCTCTTGGCCGCATTGTGTCACAGCGTCATCTCGCGGTAATAAACTGAATCTGATGTTTTATGGATAACTATTATATATAATTACCTATAAATTTAAGTGATATTCCGACAAATATATAGACTTAGAGAAGAAATATAGTCATTAGAAAAGAAATATCTCTATGTAATACATGTCCTGATTTCGAGCAAGTTAAAAACACCAGTTTTTCGGTTGGACATATTTTAAAACAGTCTCGCCGATGTTATCGAATTTTATATTACAACTAGGTGACGAGGCACACGTTGTTCTGCCCTTTCTGAACGACTACTTGCTTTCCCAAAAAAACTCCTGAAATTAGCAATAAAAAAATTGAGGGTCACTTATCGGGATAAAAACTATCCTATCTCTCAAGTTGGACCAAACTGCACACAATCTGCATTTTTTTTTTGAAATCGGTTCTATCTGTTGAATACTTACAGCAACACGTGGTGGTTATACTACTAAATTGTAGCTTATATTAAACGTTTGTATTTTTAACATAGCGCCATCTATTAAATATTTACTCAATCCTTTCAACAGATATCGTCATCTGACAGAATCGTTTGGAGCTAACAGATAATTGTGACTGTCAAATAATAGACAAATAATTTTTAATATAATAATATTGTATTCCGACTATAAATTGAGATGTAAGCTATTCTATCTTTTAAGTTGGACCAAACTGCACACTGACCAAAAATTTCATTGAAATCAGTTCAGTAGTTTAGGAGTCCATCGCGGACAAACAACGTGACACGTACTTTTTATATATAAAAGATTCATATTACAAGGGTTAACATCATAAACCGTGTAATGGCGGAGTTAGAATATCCACTCCATATAGTTCCGCGGCTCGTGGGTGTCATAAGAGGCCCACGGGCCACTGGACGAGAAACTGAAATAGGAGATGTGCAACAAATCTTCAATAAAACAACTCAAAATAAAAAATGCGGTTGCCTACATACCTGCCAAGCGTGGCAACTAGTGCGAATTCTCCTGTATTTAGCAATTTTTATAGGCTGTAATAATGAAAAATGAAAAATGTAAGTTCTTAAAAATTAAACGTATATATAACAATTTTCAGATATCGGGCTTATTTTTTCTTATTTAATATTTAAAAATTACGAACCAGGAAAGCAACGCCGCACGCTTGACATCACATTGAGACAATTTTCTGCCACTTTGACCGTCAGCCCATATTAGATGACCCTTGGTATTAAAAAATATTGACGTCTAAATGAACAACCTATTCATAAATTATTATAATATTAATCGTGCATTAATATGAAATCTTACAAACCGAATTTAGAGAATCCATAGCTGTATATCTAATCTTGGGAGCACTGAAGTGGTTGGAATTTATATTTGTAGTCGAAAAACTGTAACCTATTACTACTAATAATACTATATCCATTAACTACTTGTGCATTCAAAAAGGTAGTTACGCCATGTATTGGAGGTCCATCACTCTCTAGGCTACCGCTCGAAAACCTTTCTTCTCCGTCGGTTTTTTGAACTTCAAGGGACGGCCTGGCCCATTTCCGTTTCAGCTTACTGATATGTTGGGCTATGTTACTTTATCTTCTGCCGATAACTTCCTGACGGATTTTACCCCACAGAAAAATGAAAATACTACTTTTACGGATTCTATGGCGTTTAATTAACTTATTTTTTTATTGATTCCCGACGTTTCGGGTACTTTACAGCACCCATGGTCACGGGGGACTGAGGTGATTGACGTCCCGATATCAGAGTTAACCCGGAGTACCTTCAGCTTTTTTAATTAATTATTTTGGTCCGATCTACGCAGAATGATCTTACTTTGTAGTGTTCGCGTAAATATAAGAAATCATTACCCACAGAAAATTTTAGAGAATAGTATAAAGAACAATTTTCCACGCACGCTGAGTGAATTTGAGTTTCCTTCTTCGGCTAGTAGTGAAAGATCAGGTTTCGGTTCCGTAAATTATCGTTGGCAACAAACTTGGATGTACACTCTCGGCTTAAGTATTTGAGAAATGTCAGACATAAAGGTTTCTCCCAGTTATCCTAAAGCAGTCGGATTATAAGAATTGAGTTATGATTATTTCAAGGATAAAATTATTAATTATTATTAATGCATTCCATTTGGATGTATAAAATTATAAATATTAGAAGTTCTTTGCAATATTATAAATTTTACCTATCCATGCAACCTCAAAAACTCAACGTAGTGCTTGCTGCTGATTGATGGACTGGTAACTGAATTTTTAAATAATAACGGTTACAAACGAGCACACAATCCACCAGCACAAATCATACAGTAAGTCGATGCCGTGACCCATAGACATCTTCATCTATCCTCAATTAAGAGTCAAAACGCAATTGCGTTGTCAGCCTTGAGAACTACGACGGAATGCCTCTTTTCCAGAAAATAAGGTCTCCGGTTCTCTACACTCACCATACAACACACAGTAGTATTGAGCTGCTATTTTACGATGGTATTTTGTGAGAGTGTGGTCCTATCCGGTCTAACTTTATTATAAGTGCATCATGGCTCTTCCACGTGTAATTGTGATGGAACCTCATCTAAAACCGCTAATTCAAATTTTAGAGACTTATAATGAGGAACATGCTAGTGCGATCCATTACTACAAGAAACGCTGATATCAAAATGGGTCGTGCATAATATTGACAACGTATGAATAATGCAGGATTGCATATTCTATCAACCATTTCCTTTGAAGTTAGTATGAGAATGTAATAAGAAAAAACATGCGTGAGTGTCGTGGAAAACGTATTTTTTATTTATTGATTAACAAATACAAATAAATGTATTACTCGCGTCTATTAAAATGAAGTGTCATTTAAAATAAAATACACTATGACACAAGGGGTAGTGACGAAAAAATTTTACACTTTTTGTCGCCTAGCTCCCATCCGCCAAACCCATACCGTCCGATAAGGAATTTCGTTCCAAAAGTTACTTTTTTATTCACAACCTTTTAAAAAAACATATAGTAACATTACAAACACAATATTTCCCATTTCTCACAAAACGATTTGGTAGTTATTTTTCGTCGGTTACAGCAAATACGAATTAATCAGACCCTTTCCTAAAAGCGAGGCATATAATCTTAATCGCCAAGGTTGACAAGACATTTGCATTTTGATTCCTAATCAAGGATAGATATACTAGGTGTCAATGGACGACAGGATCCAATTCTAATTAGATATATTGTATGCTCATTTTAGTTTTACTCTTGATTGCATTAAAAAAAACTCTATACCGAAGTCAGTATTTTAATTTCCCAAACTGCAAGAGTTAATCGCCGTGTGCTGGCGATGGGAGAGTATTCATTATCTTGAATGTCATAAGAGTCGACTATGGGTAATATTCTAATTTATTTTTATTATATATTATAAATAGCGTTATCACTAAAATGTATTTATCCATCCATCCATTACAGCCTACAAAGGTCCACTACAGAACATAGGCCTCCTCCATAGATTGGCTCATAGGGGGAACATTTAACCGCAGTTTTTTTAGTTTTAGTCGTTATTAGGAAGACGCTGCTACCTATCTCCTAATTTGTTTCCCTCTATCGCCACGGGATGATATGGAGTAGTAGATAATCTTACACCGCCTCTACACGGTATTGTTATACATTAAATAAAAGAAATATTAGGGCAAAGTAAAAACTTTCTTAAACGTTGTTCACATTATACCATCAATCCAAATTAACTTTAAAAAGGGTATTTGAAAATCTAAACGAGGTATTTGCGACGGCCTCGTAAATCCCAGCGGGAGTGGAAGTGTGAACACCATTAATGTTCATTAAATTCGCTTACTGTGACGTGTTGATAGAGAGAGGCTTAAGATTAATCTTTATTTAAAAAAAACTGACAATATTTCTATTAAAATAAGAAAAAGTTTATATGATAGGGTACTTTCGTACTAATATTATTAATTTCAAAGATTGGATTTTGTCCAGCGTTCCAGCTAGAACGGCTGCATGGATTGCAATGAAATTTAATATGGATGTCGATTATGTCGTGGAGTAGACATGAAACATCTTGTATAATAATTACGACTAAAGATTTTTTTTAAGAATAAGGTAAGAAGCGAACACATAGTCCACCTGCTGGTAAATGGTTGCTATGGCCTATAAACATATACATATATCCTCGATTAAAAGTGAAAATGCAGATGTTGTTACCCCTGAGAACTAAGATGGAATAACGCGTTATCGGTACAAATGGTTTGCGGTTTTCTACACTCACCACATAAAACACAGCTACTATTTGCTGCTGGTTCTTTCTGGTGTTCTGTGAGAGTGTGGTCCTACCTCGGTAAAGCCACATACCTGCAGCGTGGCTCTACCAAAGTTTGTTCAGGCGTAAAAGAATCCATAACGTTCAAAGAACATTCCATAAACTTCCTATGGATAAAAATAAAAAGTAATAGCTCAAAAAATCATTGTACCGAATTAGAACTATGTTTTACTAAATAAACCACTTGACATACCACACATTGAAGTGAAAATAATTTGCCGCCATCTAACTTTACATCCAATCACAATGTGAATGTCTTCTTTGCTACCTTTGGCTACATCACTACTTACCATCAGGTCGGATAGTAGTCAATCACTGACTTATAATAGTTAAAAATGTTTAATTATGAAATGTGTTTCATCATCATCATCATCATTGCAGCCGGTCACAACTCTTAAATCAAGCAATGTGTTTGTTTTTAAAAGAAAAAAAAATTAGAAATAAGTTAGAATTTCTATTATTCCTACTCTAAACAACCTGCCCCTCGTAACATAGTCCAGTGGCCCACATTCAGAACAAAAGGTCGAGTTTTGACGACACCGACGAGACTAATTCCTTTCTCACAGCGTCGCAACTTGTGAGAGAACGAAATTGAGTCGTGATTCCTAATCGGGTCGTTTTTATTTTTCTTTTATAACGGTTTACACTTTATGTGCCTTATTTATGTAATGATAATTGCATTTTTGTGCTTTTACTTTGAGAATTAACAATACGTAGCAATATAAAAACGAGGTCAAAAGTTTTTAAGCCGGCCGTTGGCTGAGAAATATTTTTTTTGTAAATGTTAAAATGATAGGTATCATTCCTAAATATAAACACAGGCAGCAGCACGACAAAATATATCACGTAATATTGTTCCAGGAATGTCTCGTAGTCTTCCGATGATGAATCTCCGGCCAAATAGAATAAAACTTCATAATATTATGTGCAAAGTGTAATCAAAAAATCAAAATGATGCCGTAATGCATTATAAGATTTATTATAATGCATTACGGCATCATTATATTTATTTTATTATTATAAGATTATATTTCAATTTAAATGATTATGAAGACATATATCGTCAGAGGTCCAAGACGACAATACAGTATCGCAATAAGGAACTAAAAGTAAAATGTCGGTGTATGTATTCCTGTTGGACACAGATCTTCTCTGATGTATAGAAACGGTGGAATTAGCCACTTTATTCCAATGCATCTGGCCGACTTCACACATCCTTGAAATATTTTTATTTAATATCTCAGACGTGCGTTTTCTACACGATATTTGTGTGGCAGAGACCCACTGACGCTGTATTATACATGAACAGATCAGCTCAACCATAGAAGCATCACGCTCGCAAGGGATACCGGTGTAAAGTAGCGCATACTGCTGTCGTCTTTCATACCATGAGTAACAAGAACTGGAGGCATTTTCAATGATAAGAACTAATTTCATCTTTGTTCTCTCAATATATAATACCATCAGTTAGAAATTAGTATAACAATTAATTACGATTACCGGAGGTTGTTAAGGACACGAAAAATAATGTTCCTCCCTCGCATCTACCTTTATATTCTTAGTCCCAGGTGAATGAGTTGTTAGCACTCAACATGAATCAGTTATTATTTTATACTATAAGGTAGAGGCTTTTAATCATCGAACTTCTATAAAACACCATTAGAGAACGAAAAAAATGACGGCATAAACCAACTGTGTGACCTTTCGTTTTTTAATGGAACTGAAAACCAAATTTCATTTCCTACCTCTTTATCTTTATAAGAATCATTTTACTTTACACATAAAAATAGTGAGATCCCACAAATTTATAAACGGTACATTTTCACCGGAAATTGTGGCGCTCACTGAGATAATACCACTGATCCGCAACAAAGGCTAACGCTTATAGCCAGAACTGTAAATTGCTCATGAACTTACTGCTTGTATTGCTTGAAGCATTGTTTGGCGATTTCTGTACTAATTTATTATGCTTTAATATATAAATACACAAAATTACGTACATATACCTTACATTATACATACATATATATAAAATTACATATATATATATATATATTTGACGGCTCCGTGGCGCAGTGGCTTAGCAATGAGTTGCTGCGCTGGGGGGCGCGGGTTCGAATCCCGCACGGAACAAGTATTTGTATGGCCTACAAATAATTGTTCCGGGTCTGGATGTTTGTCCTTGTGCAATTTGTGTTTGAAAACTGCCTCCGCGATACAGGAGAAAATCCTAGTGTAGGGTAACGTTTTTTTTAAATAAAAAAAATAAAAAAATATACACACAATATGATAGAGTTAAAAAATTAAATTACCGCATACATGGTTATTTTAAAGCCATACGTCTGTGGTATGCCTGCAGCACGAATGGATTAGCTCGACCGGATAAGGACCATGCTGTGACAAATAATATGAGTATTGGCCAAACATTGGATCCAGTTTGTAATTTTATTTTTTGATACTAAACCACATAATATTTTATTTTGAACTGAATAATTTTAGGTCATAAATATATAATTTGGTTATAATTTGACTACAGCGCCACCAATCGGATACTAACATAGCTCACCGAAATATCGCCAAAATAAATTTAAAGGATGAAGGTACCTCAATCGGTTAAATTGTTCAGAAGTTACACGATCACTAACAGACGCACCAACCACTATATCTAATATAAAAAAATACTTTTTGTTACTTCATATTTTATGCGCTGCCATACCGTTCATCAGATTGCACCCAAACTTTGTCAACTTATTACCTGCACTTGTGGGGAAGTTATAGGCATAGTACAATTAACTTACAGTAGGTGGTGGGCATATCGTACCGACAAATTTATTTGAAAGTTATGTATCATCATGATTATCATTTTTAATTAAACAATATACTTAACTCTTTCAAATTTAAAATTATATATCCACAATTATTTCTTCTGCGGTAGCAACACAATATATATAAAAATATCTATTTGTAATGCACGAACTTCTAGTGGCAGCAGAGACCTGCTCCTCCGTTTTGGTCCCAAAATAACTAAAGTATATTTTTAATTTTATATTTCTAATTTAAAATATATATTATTACGTACACCAATGAAGTGGAATAAATTGCCAGCATCTGTCTTTCCATCCGATTACAATGTGGATGTCTTCGAGGCAAGAGTGAATAGACTTTTATTAAGTCAGTGCGCTTCACCATCTTGAGCTGCACTAACTATTTCCCAACAGGTGAGATATGGTTCAAGAGCTGGCTTAGAATGTTAAAAAATATTTACAAAATGTATTTGTTACATTTAACATAGTCATACAAATTAATATAATTAAATTAATATCCATTAATGATTACAATCAAATCAAACATATAAAGCATTCCGAGCATTAAACAGCTTATTATTAGTTGGCTTTAAATAACCGTTATTGAACAACAGTTTGACTTCGCCATTTCCATTGAGATAAACGCACAATGCGTCTTATTGTGTTCGTACATAAAAAAATCATCAAATAAATAAGATAGTTACCGTTACTGTTACAGCCAATTGATGTCGACTGCTGAACATAGTCATCCCCCATAGATTGCATCATAGCATTTACTGACGCTGCCATGTTTGGCAAGCGGGTTGGCAACCGCAGTTTTTTTTTATTTTTAGTCATTAATAGGAAGACGCTGCTGCCCATCTCCTGATTTGTTTCTCTCCGTCGCCTCTTATGACACCCACGGGATGATATGGGGTAGATGTTATATAAGAATATGTAACTGTGGTTCTCACGAAAATAAAATACTATTTCAAAAAAGAAATATTTCTGTAAAATCTTGTAGTTTCCTAAAAATGGCGGTTTAGCGATTTCGTATACGGCAAATGTAAATGTAATATTTGTGACCAACTGTAACCACTGGTCAGGCCAAGCGTCAAGCGTCATACGTGGAAGAGCTATACTGCAGCTATATTATGTTAATAGCTAGAATGGGTCGGCTCTATCGGAGGGAATGACCACGCTCTCACAGAATACCACCGTGAAATAGCAGTTTCATGCTGCTGTGTTTTTTTTTGTGTTTTTGTATGGTAAGTGGAGAGAACCGGAAATCCCTTTTTACTGGAGACAAGGCATTCCATTTTAATAACGCATTTGCATTTTGATTCTTAATCGAGGACAGAAGTAGATGTCTATAGACCACAACATCTGTTTATCATCGGGTGAACTGCGAGCTCGTTTTTTACCCTTATTATATGAAAAAATTAAGCGTGGTGATTACAACAAATCATCTTTTCCACTGTAGACTTTTTACGAACTAATGGAATAAAAAAATATTTTTAAAATATTAAAAAAAAGTGTATACAATATTATGAGATGATATAAACGATAATTTAAATCAGCTGTTTCCGAGTAATCACTGAACATACGATAAAAACAAGCACGACAACTAACTATAGAACCTTCCCGTTTTTAGAACTTAGGTAAATATTATGTAAAAAAATAAATATTTTAATATAACTGTAAGTAGCTAAAACATAAACATGATTCGAGTTTCAAAGCTTATAAATCTCAAACTAGGCTTTGCAGCGGAGTTGTTGCGATGATGGGGACTTATCTCGCTTTTAATGGGTTTTAAACGTTTTACGACAGTAACCAAACGTTTCTGTATATCCAACAGATTGCCACAGTGACCCAATTAATCCCTCACGATTTTCACGCGAAATTACATTTATGAAAGGTTCGATATTTCTAATTTCGCTGAGAACAGATTGCAATCTTTTACGGTATGTTAACGTCTTTTTACGATATGTACGTATCATATGTTTACTTGTTATTATGTGAAATTGAACTCAAATTGTAAACAATTATTGGCTTGATTGCTAAAAGATCAGCTTTCCAATGCTTTCCAATTTTTTTATCCTGAAGTATGCGGATTTCCATATAATGTTTATTAGAAAAACTCCTCCACAAAATAAAATAGAATCATTATATAATTAAACATTAATTAAAAATAATACCGTTACATATTATATTTCGAGTACGTAGTATAGCGTTACAAAGTGAATAACTTATCACGCAAAGGATAGGTTGAGCTTACGGTTATCCAAAAATACTTTCAATTAAAATGATATTGTAATAAAATACAAATTAATTTTTATGTAATATTATGTATTATTAATGAATTTAATACAATATTATTGGTCATTGTGCAAAAATACTACGTCACACATAAAAAATGTTAATTCTCATAGTCAACAGCATTGCTAGCACAGAGATCAAATTTAGTGACCCCAACGCTAGTGGGTCTACGCGTCAAACAGATCACGACAGCATTGTGGGCAATAAAAAAGCCAATAGTCTCTAACGGGAGGGGTCAAAGAGTACACAATTTTGACCTGAGCTATTTTGCGGAATCTCGTAAAACCTGGCGCGATTGAGCCTTCAAACTTGTGACCATAAAAATCATTTAAGATCTGGTCTGACAGGCCAGCTTTAAAATGTTCCAAATCCTTAATCTGGGCATAACATGACCCTAAATTCGCTTCAGAAGTCCTGACATAAATTTTAAATAAACTGCGTATTTTGGAAAGAGCCTGGACTGGACATTTTGTTTTAAATAGCACATGACTATCTCGAAACTAACCTACTCAAGGATTTAACGATTCTCGTTCAACACCTCTGAAACAACACCTCTGCACATCCAACTGATCGTGGGCTGTCTCTCTCTCTCTTTCTCTCTCTCTCTCTCTCTCTCTCTCTTCGCAAATGTAACACTTATCTGGAAAACTACGTACTTAGCCCAAAAGACCTGAAAATGCTTACAGCTAAGCAACTACTTCAATTCATTGAAGAATTAAGACTTAACAATAAAGTTTAGCTGCAGCAGCATTTACAATAGATCATACTAGTCACAGTGATACTGGTCTTATTAAGTATGTTTTATTTTATTTAAGAGGGGGTACAAACGAGCATGTGGCTCGCCTAATATTAAGCTACTATCAACACTCATAAACAAAAGCAAGTACGTTGTCGGCCTTTTAAAATGGTGTAAGCTTTTTCCATATTTCATAGCTGCTCGTACAAAAAATATTATTAATACAGTATTTCATTTATTATCAACTTCTTTCTTTTTTCCGCCTCCCAGTTTTATTGCGGTGTAAAGCTACAATGCAACATGTTATGACTGCAACATGACTGAGCCAACTCGATCGGGGATTTACCACGCTCACACGAAATATTGTTTCGTAGGTTGAGTGAAGAGAGTCGAAGTCCCTAGATTTTACTAAGTGCTTCGTTACACTTAATGTTAGTTCTTAAAAGAGGACAACGCAATCACCTTATTTGTCTTACAAAATATATTAACTAATTAGAAAAATATTTCTCTTTCATCATCACGATACTTAAAATCTTTATATAAACTTACTTCACCTAATTTCCAGTATAAAATTGCATCAAGCATTCCATAACGGGATGGGAACTCTTTGATAGTGTAATATAATCTTTTGCCAACACCAATTTTTAAGACGTTGTCGTGTAGTTGTTTGAAATAAGACGATTATGTAATAGCCTTGATATTATGACTCTGATATTCCAACAATTCCGCATATCATGCATCGTGTTGCAAATATTTTCATAGTCGCATTAAACCGCGTTTTAATTTTTTTTCACGTTTCAACAAAACTTCTTTTGTTCTTCTTTAGACATTCCATGCTAATTTACATAACAACGAGTTCACAGGCAGTGTGCTACTCAAGAAAACCGGTCAAGTGCAAGATGTGCACAATCAGCGTGCAACCAGTCTCCCCTCTTCTGAAATATATGGTCAGATTGTTCATACCAATCTAGGACATCAATTTTTTGGCATCCTCTGCTAAGCTGACTTACTCCCTACCTATATTCATGATTTCTGGTTTTGGCCGTTATTATTGGAGATAAATCATGGAGGCAAACAATTTTGCATTTTTAATTATGAAATATGTCAAAATATAATAAGATATTAATTTACAAAATGGTGTTTCAAAAGCTTTTAACCACATGATGTTCTAAAAACAAAATCTAATTAATATTTTAAGCAAACAAAAACTAATCTCTAAAGTTATTATATTTAACTTCATTTATAAAACTTCTGTGTCAGTCAGATATACAGACACCGGGGTGAATAAAATAATTAAAACATTACGTTTTGTTGAATCTGAGAAGAAACACGAAACACTGAAAACATTGAGTTATATGTACTACGTACTAGAGAAGCCATTCCGAACATTGACTATGTTAAACCAAGGAGGTTATGTTCAACTGAACTGTAGTGCAATCCGTACAAACTAAATATTGCGTAAATTGAGGATTTGTGAATTCCATAAAATAATTACTATTACATTTTATTTAGAAATATAACATGTTTGTTTAGATGAAATTAAGATATATTATATTAAATTCTTATATTTATTTTATACTAATATCTTATTTTATATCAAATTAAAGTCTTAAACATAGAGTAGGGCATAGTTTTTGTTTGAAATGGCTTCTCTAGTACGTGGTACATATAACTCAATGACTGAAAACAAATTGAACTCGATATTTTTAACAAGAGGCTTATTTAATTTAGCCGTTGTATTAGACATCACATAATATATTTCTACTTATTTCCATTAAATTAGTGATACTTATTTGGGAAAAAGTAAAAATACCATTTAGATTTATCGAATTTTAATTGAAATATGTCAATATAAATATCCACACTTTATATACTGCCATAGATAAATATTAATGTAAGCTGTAAACCTCAGACGTAAAGACAGTATTCAGTCATTTAATAGTAATATTATATTCTCATTAAACATCAACCATTTATAAAAAGAAGGTACCTATTTAAAATGAACCTCCAATTTCACGAACTAATTATTATGCGCCTCTACTGCCTCTGTACACTAGTTAGTAATCAAGCACACTTACAGAGCGTTCACAGTCGCTACTCAAAATTTAACAACTAAGTGCCTTATGTACACACTAACAACATTACTATTGTATATTAGAAATAGACATTAAACAGTTACAGAATAACGATCTAATATTTTTTTATAGGATGTGGTGACAAACGAGCACGCAGTCCACCTGATGGTAAGTGGTTGCTGCGACCCATAGACAACTACATCTATCCTCTATTACAAATCAAAATACAGATGCATTGTCACCCGTGAGAACTAAGATGGAATGCCTCATTCCCAGTATAAAAGGGTCTCCGGTTGTCTACACTCACCATATGAAACACATCAGCGTTAAGCTGCCATTTTACGCTGGAATTCTGTGAGAGCGTGGTCCTTCCCCGGTCGAGCCGACCCATTCGTCCTACAACTATACTACTAATATAGCTGCAGCATGGCTCTACCATGTATAAATATAATAATACTTAAAATAGCATAATTTTGCAAATCTATTTATGAAAGATACGTTCCGAAATTTGAAACTACTACTATATACTAATAAAATTTACAAATATTTTATAAATAAGCGCGATAAATAATTACTAATATTTTATTTTATCGTTGATGTTTCCCATATTTCAACGCATATGAAATAATAACAGGAAAACTACAAAGATACAAAATATTTTACGGCATTATATAATTACTCAACGAATTATAAATATATCCCGGAGCAAATTCAGCTTCAGCGCGTATAGTAATTTACAAGCGGCTATATTATTTAAATGTAACAGTGACAGAGTAATCTATTATTTCACTCGAGATAAATTCCGGTGGTATTCCTCTAGAGTGGAGCAAATTGGATCACGGAAACCGCAAACCAATTCTGGTCAATTCACTCACGTAATGCACCCATTGAAGCCAGAGTACACCCTAAAATGTTTCACATGACCTTATTATCATAAGTTTAAAAACACAATATATAGCTCCTATGTCGATTAAAATACCAATAATAACAATCATATTTAGTGATGATATTGAAATGTGATATAGATACAGCGTTGTGAAGAGATAAAAGTTTTAAATCAAAGCTAGAGAGAACGTTTGCCGTAGTAATATTTTGTGTGAAAGCTTTTAGCGATAGCTTTTAACTCTCAAAGGTTCGCTGTAAATATTTTATAATTCGTATATTTGTAATCCAGAACGAATTGCGAACATTGGCGAACGAAAATATTAAAGATAAATCTAAACTTTAATCCACTCGATTTCTTTTATGTTAGAAATGTCTGATAATAGTTTATTACATAAATCAGCTATTTTTAATTTTGCCGCCTAACAAGTACTTGTACTTTATATGGTCTAAATAATTGTTACTGGTGTATATGACTGACCACCCAGGCGAAGCTAGGGCGGTAGCTAGTATTATAAAAAAAACAACAGTACTTAAGTGCTTGATATGTATTCACGTAATATAAAGGTGTCTTTGAGATGCTGTAGATAACCTAAGTAAAAATTGCAATTAACAATTTCATTGTTGCCGGCATGGATCGATGGAACCCATATTACTGAAAAATACAGCGAGCGCTAAACCGTTGAGTTACAACGACTCTCTTATGATTCACAATTCTTTACAATAATAGAAAAAGAAAAAAACAATATCAAAGCAACGATGCACTTTAGCCGAACCGTGGAAGCACGCCGATTACGTTTATGGACGTCTATCTCGGCACATACGTTTACGGAAATGTTTATAGCTACTTTCATACGTTCCGACAGGCCATTCCTTGCTGATCCATGCACGATAGTAAGTTTATATGCTTAAGATATTTTACTCCCGCTTTAAGTTGCGTTTTATCTCTTAAACTATATCGTGATCTTAATCGATAATATTATAATATGTATATTCCAATCAGTAAGTTTCTAAAACCATTTTCTTAATCAATTTTTTAAACTAATGGACCTTAGAGTTTTTTATCAAATCGTCTCACATAATAAATATTAAAAAATTATATTTTTATAGATTACGAATATAAGTTCAAAAAGGTTTTAATTAAGTCTATTTAGTCGTTTTAGTTCAATGGGTCCATGGTTCAACATGGACTTTATAAAGTTACTATAGCTTACGTACTGCCTTACATTGAGCTGGGTGTAACTTGCATGCTATTGTTGCGCGCCACTATTAATGTCTTGTATATGGCAACACTAGTTCCCACTAGCGCCCTCTAGTGTCGAGTAGTAGAACTAGGAGAGTCAAGATCCTTCTAGAAATTTCGGGACCAATATGTACTCGAACATTCTAGATGTCGCTACAGTAGAAGGTTCTGGAAACTATCTGAGGCCGTATATAAGGCCGGTATAGACCAAGACCGAGTCAGTATTGAATTGACGATACAAGAGAATACTTCGAAGCGAAAGAACTGCGAACTTAAGTGATCAGTAGTACAATTGTATTTTTATTTTTATTTATTTATTTATTTAATCTTTCATGCACAAAGTTGTACATATGGCGGACTTAATGCCATAGAGCGTTCTCTCCCAGTCACCCATTAGGCTAAACAGAGATATACGAACAAGAGGCGGTGCAGCAGTAATTAAAATAGAGAGCGCAAAAAAAAATTGTATATACATATAAATATACATATACACACACATATATAGATATAAATACTTAAATACATACAATATATACATATATAAATACATACATACACATATACATGCATACACTATATATATACACAATACATATAAATATTATATATGTCAGAACAAATGAAATATACATATGTGTATGAAAATAAAAGCTGTGTTAGTTCAAACTTGCAACAATTTTTTCACATACTTACGGACTTGATTTTTAAAAACGAACTTGTTGGAAGCTTTTTTAATGTCAAGAGGGATGTCGTTCCAGAGTCTGATGGCTCTGAGGGCGAAAGATTGAGATAAATAACCAGTACGGTGTAAAGGAGTGAGCAACTTAAGATTAGCCGAAGAACGAAGAGAACGATTATGAGAATCTTCCAGGTATTGAAATTTGGATTTCAGATACTCGGGAACAAATGGATCGTTCAGAATTGTGAAAATGGTGCAGAGCATTCTGACATATCGGCGCTGACGGATAGGCAGCCAATTTAGCTGAGCACGAAAAGAAGATACATGGTCGTATTTACGGAGACCATAAATGTATCTGGTACAGTTGTTAAGTAGACGATCCAATGTATTAAGATGATGTTGAGACAGGTCTGAGCAACACACATCGACATAATCAATAATCGGTAGAATAAGTGACTGGACAAGTAAAATCTTAGTATTGGTGGGAAGAAAATTTTTTAATCGATATAGAGATCGCAAAGTTCCAGTAGTTTTGCGACTGCGATATGTTTGTTCCATGTTAAGCAACCGTCAACGTACAGACCAAGATTCTTTACACGAGGAGAGAATGGTATGACATTATTTTTAAACATAATTGATGGTACGGTGGGAATATCTAGTTTCGATAATAATCGTAGGCTACCTAAGATTATTGTTTGGCACTTAGATGGATTCACGTTTATACCATACACAGTGGACCATTCGGAGATGTATTTCAAGTCATCATTCAATAATGAAATAGAATTAGAGATGTTTAAGGGTTCTACT
Organism: Parnassius glacialis; assembly: GCA_033319125.1. Lineage (NCBI taxonomy): Eukaryota > Metazoa > Arthropoda > Insecta > Lepidoptera > Papilionidae > Parnassius > Parnassius glacialis. The sequence continues at coordinate 10,667,467 of JAVANC010000009.1, forward strand.
TGCACATATAACTGCAGATCATCGGCATACAGATGGTAAGAGCGCTTGAGATTTAATGTGATGAGATTCATAAAAAGTATAATATTTTATTATTAGTGTGGGTTTAGATTGTAATTAGTGTTGTGTAATTACACAACACTATTGTGTAATTAAAGTGTCAAGTTTGGCCATTCAATCGGCAGTTTTTAATTGTCTCGAACCCCAAGCTCGTAACACTATTAAATATGAATAAACATTTATAATATTTTTAGCCGCCTGTCTGTTTATTCGGGCTAATCTTAGGATTGCAATGTTACTTCAAGAGCGCAATGTCAGAAATAATCTAGGCTATATTTTGTTCAAAATAAATAGCATTTCAAATAAATCTTAAATCCCAATAACGCCACATTAATAAATCCTACCCAGGCGAAGCCACGGCGGTCACTAGTTAATCATAAAATCAGACTTGTTCATTTACAAACCCCGATCATTACTTAAGACGGCACTGCAAATCATACAAGAGACATTAGTAAACAGTATATTCGCTAATCATGTACTAAAGCATAAATGCTGACATAGTGTTAGTACAATAAGCACTGACAACACGATTCAACTGTTATAGAGAACACAATCAAAGCTCCTGTCAATCAAACCTTGAAAGCCATGATGTAAAGTCGAATACAGTTACGCATCTGGCATACAACTAAAACACAATACATAATATTATAACACAATGCATCTTGAATTATTTTGCAACATTTAAATGATGCAATTTACTATTTTGCAACGCTATACACGACAACATACCAAAAATGTAATAAATAAATTGTGCGTTTAGTTTTGTTGTTATGCCTTCACCATAAACTCAAAACTCGTTTAGTTTTGTACATGAATAAATAATCCGAAAAATAAGAAAATACTGAATCAATCTAAAATATCTAAATCTCAGTCGAATCTAGACTGTCGACTAAGATGTGTGACTTTTAATAGCATAATTGTTTATTCATCTGCCAGAAGTCAATAATCAAGAGATGACGATGGAGATACCGTCACAGGAAAAATAAAACTTGAAAAATGTCAAAAAGACCTCATAGAGGTACAACGATCTCGTAAATGCAAGATGTAAAATATTCAGACCGGCGATTAGGAGCAGTGTTTAAGGTCCAAAATATCTGTCACTATACCTTGCATACGTGGTGATTAAAGCAAATGCTCCCTAAAATGGAAGCAGCCCATATCTAATGATTGACTGTTAAGGGCTGATAAAAATATAATGTTCGTCAGACCGAATTTCGGGCACGGTGTCCAGTCTCATCGGAGAATACCCATCTGCGCGGGGTAGGATTATAGTGCACGAGTGTGTGTGTGTGTAAGCATAGAATGCACTCTCTATTCCCTCATTCTCATAGTCCAATTAGAAAAAAATCTTACACGACCGAAGAGAGTTCAGGTGCAGGATCAACAGCTTTTATTTAATAAATAATAAGGCTGACAATCGAGCACACAGCCCACCTGATGGTAAGTGGGTGTTGTGACCCATAGACATCTACATCTATCATCGGTTAAGAATCAAAACGTAGATGTTTTGTCACCCTGAGGACAAAGCTAGAATTCAACATTTCTAGCAAAATATGTCTCCCGTTCTCTTCACTCACCATACGACACACAGCAGCACAAAGCTGCTATTTTACACTGGTATTCTGTGAGAGTGTGGTCCTACCGCCGACCTATATAGCTGCAGCATGGCTACGATACGATTTACGTACTTTATAAATGCTAATGAGAATTTCTTGACATAAGAGCCCAATAACTTTGGTCCGACCCGTGAGTTAGAATCAGTAGTCGTTTCGACCACTAGACTTACGAGACATTCATAATATAAAGAAGAGATTGATTATTTAAGGAAACAATTCCACAGTTAGAAATTCAATATTTCTATTATTTTTATACCTTTATTTTTTATTCCTTGGTAATAAAATTGAAAAAGAGGTTACCAAGGGCAATCTTGTATGACTAAATAATTACAGATTCCTGGCAAGTAATCGAATGCTGCAAACATTCGTTACAAGATAAAATTGGCACGATGATTTGACTTGCAAATTTGTTTTTCTGTTGTTTCTCTGTTCAAAGTATACGTCAAAATTAATGTGAAAATATTGAAGTGGGGCAAACTGACATTTTATTATACTTTTTGTTGTTGTAATAAGTTTGTATTTTTATTCTTCTCAAATAAAAAAGAACTTTATATTCTCTTTTTGTACATTTCACCTTTTTTATTATAAAGAATGGCCTTGTTATAAAAGTTTCATAAAATTTTATGCCAATTATTTTTTCATTCATTTCTGTTTTACAAAAAAAATATCATAAAAAACTGTAAAGCTCTCAACCGGTCTCATATACTTCCCTATCATAAAACATGGGTATATGCGTGATGTGTTGAAATATATACCTAAGTGTGCATAAAAAAATCATAAACTACATTTCTAAGCTATTCATCAGTATCATTATCATCACAGCCCTTCAAAAGTCCACTGCTGAACATAGGTCTCCCCCAAGGAATGCCACAAAGCATGGCCCCGAGCCACCTGCATCCATTGACTCCATCTAGTGGGGGGACGCCCTACATTTCGCCTGACGGTACGAGGCTATTCGAGAACCTTTCTTCCCCATCGGTTGTTGGTTCTTCGAGCTATATGGCCGGCCCATTGCCACTTCAGCATACTAATTCTTTAGGTTATGTCAGTTACTCTGGTTCTACTGCGGATATCCTCGTTTTTAAGTCTATAACGCAGAGAAACGCCAAGCATAGCCTCTCCATAGCTCGCTCAGCGACTGTGAGCTTCCTCATAAGGCCGTTGCTTATAACGATTAATAACTCCTAATTAATAGCCGCCCTTAAAAGGAAGGCCGCCAAGCAGATAGCGCGCGCTGCTGTTTTTCGATCAGGAGGTACTAGAGATTTGCTGTTGTATTTAAAAAACTTTTCATCACAGCCCACTAAAAGTCCACTGCTGAAGATAAGCCTTCCCCTAAATTGCATATTAGGGGAGATATTTGCCATATATTTTTAGTTGTTATAAGGAAGATGCTGCTTTCCATCTCCTATTTTGTTTCCCTCTGTCACCTCACGATACCCACGGATTCTCTTATGCTGATTTTTATATAATATAGTACTTCTTTTAAATAATCTAGCACTTCTTTTCATATAATACCAACTCAAAAGGGAAAAGGGCGACCTCCACTAGATGTAGTGCCCTTGTAAGAAATGCAGGAATTCAATGGATGTGAGTTTTCTAGAATATGAGTGACAAAAGAGCACACTGTCCACCTGATGGTATGTGGATGCTGAGGCCCATAGACATCTAGATATAGCCTCAATAAAGAATCAAAATTCAGATGCGCTGTCACCCCTGAGAACTAAGATGGAATGCCTCGTTTCCAGTAGAAAGGGTCTCCGGTTCTCTACACACACCATACGAAACACAACACCATTAAGCTGCTGTTTTTCGCTTGTATTCTGTGAAAACGTGATGGGTCTGCTCGCCCGGGGTCCTCCCCGGGCGAGCAGACCCATTCGTGCTGAAACTAAGATATAGCTGTACCATGAATTTAACACATATAAAGATAGACTGCGCCCTCTTCTCCCATAACAGGGTCGCTTCCGATCCGGCAAAGAGACTTAATCAGCCAATTGCCAGTCCCACAGGCGGTTTTTAGCGGGTATCACTTAGGTCCCCCGTAGAATAGTTACAGTGAGTCCCGCATAACCACGACAGACCGGCTCTCGTGGTATGCATAAAGCATTTACCGCCTCCTCACGTATCGGGGTAGCACATGTTCCAATTACTTCTGGGCGCAAAAAAACATATAAAGATAGTGGGACGCAGGTAGCTCAGGACCATATTTCATGCATTTCCAGTGGAGCCCTTTGCTACAATGATGATGATGAATATTGTGTATTGTGTAAATAATATTAAATACAACAGTAGCAAGAATTTATAGCACAGTAACGCAAACTGGCCACCTCACTTATCCTACTTGGAAAGTTTAACATTTATTTCCATTCTCTCTGCCCCCGTTAAGAGAGTTATATTTTAATGTTTTAATAAGTATAATAATTTTAACAACTTTGCTGAGTTAAGTTGAAATGAATCATAAACATTTATTTACGTCAACGCCTCTGCTCTCAACTAAACTCAAATGATTATTGTTTGCTGACACAATGCTTCTGGGTTCGAGTCACAGCCAAAACTAACACATTTTACTAAAATATGCGCAAATACTCAAACGTCACTCTATTTTAAGACGCCGTTAATTCTCGCGCCGTCACAAAGTGACTGTGACACCACGAAACTTAACGGCATCTTAAAATTGAGTACATACATAAACACTCACGCCTGTCACCCGGAGGGGTAGGCAGAGACTACGGACTGTCGTTTGACATGATCCTGACACACCTCTCTCGCCTTCTTTACATTCATATACCTACGCATACATGGTCGTCATTTAAGGGTACTCTTAATTTGGCCCATTTTCAATGTATCGCCAATGTGGTCGACAAACTTTCGCCTAGGGGGTTCCTTCCCGACTCTCTCTTCACTTTTGCATCAAAGATTTGCTTTTTCACTCTTTCCTCGTAAATTTTTTCTATATGAGATTATTATAATAGGGTTATTATAAAATTGAGTAATTGGTCATAAGCCTGTATTCAGAGATAATCTCGAATTTAAACAGAAACGTCACGATCTCATAATTTGTGTTTAGAACATGATATTATGCTACACTACATATTATTATGTTACACGACCTGGAACACAGACACACATGTTGTTTTGCTTGACAATAATTCTTGTGGCACTGTATTATGTTTACATATACGCATTTTTATAATTGGTATTTAAAAAAAGTTATCGCCCCAGTAGGATGTACTCGTATGTATGTCTGTGCGTGATGTGTGTATGCGTACATGCGCAAGTGCGCGAGAGAGTGCATACGGTCATGTGTGCGTATGCGTTTGCGTGTGCGTGGGTGTGTGCATTTGTATGTGCATGTTCGTGTGTGTGTGTTATCCAAAATCACTTTTAGACATACGGCTTTCCATGAAGCAGTACCCACGCTTTTTATAGAAAGATTTGAGTATCATCCCATCAAGCCATCATTCAACTCCTTTGCACTAATAATAGTGCTCCAGTTTGGTCGTTTCCACCACCAGTCACCAGTCTCGTTTATCAGTCGTTAGTGTTACTGAGTTCAGGTTAGTTTGACATTTACAAAAAAATATCATATTCTCTCTTATTATATCCCGGTTGTTCGTGGTATATTCATTTGGCTTGTAGAAAATGACATTTCGCTTTTAGTTCTCCTTTTATACCTTTAGTACAATTTTTTTAATAATACTAACTACTTTTTTCTACTACTTTTTTTAATAACCTAATACTTCCTAATATTTATGTTTACTCCCGAATGCTAGGTTTTGCCTTTTATCATTTATTGATTAATTTAAATTTTAATTTAATTGTATTGTCTTGATGGGTGAGCGTTGTACCCAGTAACAGAAGTTCCCAACCTAGTACAGGGCTACCCTTGCGACTAGCTTAAAATGTATCATAGCAAATCAATAAATCAAAAAATCATCATTAAATCTATATTTAAGAGAAATCAAATATATCCATTTAAGAAGTATCACAATATCTATTAGTTATCTTTAAACTGTTGAAATTATTCGAATTTTATATGTTTAATGTTTATATTATATTATATGAATTCTAAGTAATAATTGGACCAGCGGACAGTAGTAAAATACTAATGACAATAAAGTAAGGGTAGAAGGAAACACATAAATTTACGGGTTATCTCTTAAACTCCATTGTTTATTGCTGTCGTATTATCTAAAGAAGATTCATCTCCGACCTCGTAGTTTCAAGATACTCGTTAATACGTATTATGTACTAATAATACGTGTCCTATAGCTCAATTAAAATTTAGGGCACACAATGTGTAGTATATATATATCAATGAGTATTTTCGTCGTAGAGCGACGCTGCAGCTAAAGTGCCCATGAAAGTTTTTTTTATAGGATAGGGTGACAAATGAGCACACAGTCCACATGATGGTAAGTGGTTGCTGCGGCCCATAGACATCTACATCTATCCTCGTTTGCGCATCAAAATGCAGATGCGTTGTCACCCGTGAGGACTAAGATGGAATGCCTCTTTTCGAGTAAAAAGGGTCTCCGGTTCTCTACACTCACCATACGAAACACAGCAATGTTAAGCTGCTATTTTACGCTGGTATTCTGTGAGAGCGTGGTCCTACCCCGGTCGAGCCAACCCATGCGTGCTACAACTATACTATTAATATAGCTGCAGCATGGCTCTACCACGTAAAAAAGTGATAAGGAAGTGCCCACCGCGCTACTCCAATACGCGTTAGCGAACTTTACATGTCTTCAATTTTTTTTTTAATTTCTCGGGTATACGGATATCCTTTCCTCCCGACGTTTTCCTTTTGCCGCCGAGCACGCGGAAAATCACCACTTAATGAATCGTGTATTCCGAAAGAAAAGCGCTTTGCTCCTGAGCTATGGCTACACGGTTTTTATAATTGTAACGAAGCATTTCATTTGAGTTTTTTCTTGGTGACAACGCATCGTCATTTTGATTCTTATTGGAGGATACATGTAGGTGTCTATGGGCTACAGCATGCACACACCACCACGTGGACTGTGTGTTTTATCATCCTCACTTGTAGTCTAGTCTGAACATGAAAAGCATAATAGTTAGTAATGTATACTGAAGAGAAAGGTATAATTAATTAAAAAGGAATGTCTGCTTCGGTAAAAAATCCAGTGTTACCAGTTAACTCATGCAAAATACTTGACTTTTTCTCGTATTTTCATTCCACGAGATCTAGTTAAGCAAGCTGCATTATAACATTTTATAAGGATCCTAAATAAAGCAGATTAACCTTGTTTAAGCATAATTAAAGAAATAAAGAAACGTTGTTGTTCGAGCTCTATGCGCAAAGCATAAAATCCAAGCATAAAAATAATTAAACTTTAATAAAACCTAAACAAATAATTGAAAAAAATATAATTTCCACTGCAAAATAAAACTGCGTAATGGTTAGCCCAGTTTGGCTGGGTGAGGTGCCGTGGGTTTTGAATCTGAGAACTGTGTTACGGAACTGGCTTCATTAAAAATGTTAGCAAAGAAAAACTTTATTTACTAAATATGTGGTTTATTAACCAGCTTCCTGGCAACATTTTACGATCAATTGTCATTTGCTCATAATATATTCCATTAATATATCATCATCGTCATCATTACATTCTTTCAGAAGTCCACTGCTATATATAGAGGTACCCAAATCGTATAACTGTACCATAAATTCTTGTCAAATAACTATTGTCTATATTTTTATTTAACAATATTCACTATCACCATCATCATTACAGCCTCACACAAGTCTACCGCCGAATATAGGTCAAAGATAGCCATAATGCACTGTCTTGAGATTGCATTCATCGACTTCCTTTATGTCGCACCAAGTCATCACTTCATATAGTGTAAAAGGTCGCCCAACACGTGTCGTGGGTACGAGAATGGATCTCAAGAACCTTTCTTCCCCATCGGTTGTCGATTCGTCGAGCTATACGGCCGGCCAATTACCATTACATCTTACCTATCCATTGCGCTATGTTGGGTACTCTGGTTCTACTGGGATATCCTAAATCCGAAATCTATGAGATATCATCATCATTACAGCTCATCACAAATCCATCGCTGAACATAGGCCTCCCCAAAATGTCACAATTCATGGTGCTGAGCCTGAATTCATAAACTTCATGCATACCGCTGGGCCGCCCTACACTTCACTTACTGGTACGCGACCACCTGTTTCGAACCTTTCTTGCCCAATCAATTGTCGGTTCGACGAGCTATATGGCCGGCCCATTGTCACTTCAGCTTACTAATCCTATGGTTGGGATATGTCGGTTACTGTGAATTTGCTGCTAAAATAAACATGAAGCTGTATCCTTGCGAAGCCCCGGGCTCAAGCTAATTGTATAGAAACGCTAAATTAGTGTAGTTTTATAATAAATCATCGGTTTAAAGAAATAAATGTCGTTATTTTTACGAGATCCGTAGTAGCTCAGGGGTTAAGCTAACTTTTTCAGTATGCGAGTAACCCGGGTTCAAGCCTCAGCACTAATGAAATTGTTAGCCGGCACCAATCAAGGTGCTGCTTTACTGTATTTTGTCAGCGATAAACAAAAACATCGTGAAGAAACCAGCATGTCTGAAAAAATAAAAAAAAATTGAAGATATGTGAAATTCGCCAATTTCCTTTGAGGAAGCGCAAAACTCATTCAGAAATAAGAGGAGGTCTGTGCCCACCTGTAGCACGTGTATATACTATAACTTTACCGTTTTTTTTTTTAAATAACTACCAGCACTATCTGATGACAAAATAGCTTACGCCATAAATCTTATTTTAATTTCAGTGCGTTGTTCAACAAAACTATTAAATCACACCCGTTATGAATTAATCCTGTCAATTAAAATTTCTAGAGATTAAAAGGCGATTACACAACTCGGGCCTTAACTCTGCGTCTCTTTGAAACTTCTCTTACAAGATGTAATACATCCGCTCTTTAGAAACTTTAATAAGTTCGTAGCATTTAGCTTGTTTGAGACTAAATTCTTGCCATGACTTGGATGAAAGACACGAGAAATAGGTCTGTGCGACGAAAAATTAAGTAAAACATTTTTCCGTTTAATATTAACTTAAGAACTGTTTCGTTAGTGTATTTAATTAAGAAGTTTAATTTTTTTTATAGGATGGGGTGACAAACGAGCACACAGTCCACCTGATGGTAAGTGGTTGCTGTGGCCCATAGACATCTACATCTATCCTCGTTTGCGAAACAAAATGCAGATGCGTTGTCACCCGTGAGGACTAAGATAGAATGCTTTGTCTCCAGTAAAAAGGGTATCTTGTTCTTTACACTCACCATAAGAAACACAGCAGTGTTAAGCTGCTATTTTACGCTGGTATTCTGTGAGAGCGTGGTCCTTCCTCGGTCGAGCCGACCCATTCGTGCTACAACTATACTACTAATATAGCTGCAGCATGGCTCTACCACGTAATAAAAAATAAATTAAATACAATAACGAAAGGATTGTGAGGGCTATATTCGAAAGTTCCTTACGCAAATATATCTGTAGAAGAAAATAGTAATTGACATAGCCCAACGTAGCAGTAGGCTAAAGTGGCAATGAACTGGCCAATTAGATAGAGTGACGACGGACGAACGGCTTCAATGCCGTAGTGGCTTTGAGTTGCGGCGCTGAGGCCCGTGGGTTCTAATACCGCACGGAACAAGTATGTGTATGGCCTACAAATAATTGTTTGTAAACTGCCTCCACGATACATGAGAAAATCCTAGCGTGGGGGTATTATTTTCTTTACAAAGACCTTTTTATACATGGTAGAGCCATGCTGCAGCTATATTTATACGTATACCTTATAGCATCAGTTATCTGCCAGTGAAAGTCCCATCCAAATCTGTTCGCAGGTTTTTGCGTGATACGTGTTCAGACAGACGACGTGTTAGAGTTTTATTATAGTAATTAAATTAAATATATTAATTCTATTTGAATTATATAAAAGTAACAACTAATCAAGCGTCCTACATTACAGATTCCTGAGCATATTAGTCGAGTTAACATTAAAAAAAAACCATAGCTCCCGATGTAGATTAGGTCGGCGGGTCTTCACACCTTTGTTGTCGATATTCCATACACTAGAACCAAACGGTTTGCTTCGTCTTTTGTAATGCGTACAGCAAAGGAGTGGAATAATTTGCCGGCGTCTATCTTTCCGTCCGAATACAATCTGGGCGTTTTCAAGGCAAGAGTGAATAGGCTTTTGTTATGCTAAGAAAGTGCGATTCACCAACTAGGGCTGCATCACCACTTACCACCAGGTGGGATTGTGGTCAAGCACTAGCTTATAATAAGTTAAAAAAGTTATGAGCCTTAAAATTTCACACTGTTCGAACGTCCATCCAGACCAGATCTAATAAAATTGTAAGTTACAATTTTAAATGCTGTTTTACTACAAGATCAGGTTTCAGGCAAATTAGAAAAAATCAAAAATAAAATATACGCTTTTATGTTATATTGCGACTTAAGAAAGAAAAATTATATCATGCATGTGCTTAAAAAGAACCTACATTCTCTGAACAACATTTAATTTAATTGGCCCGCTTATAGTTGTGGTTTTATGCATCCATTCTATACTGATTTATCAGTCAGTTTTTCTCTGGTCTTAAAATGAGAACGGCTACAATCGTTATTCATGCAACAAGAAAATTACAGATCTTTTAAAAATAATCTAGCAGATTAATTTTATTAGTAGCTTATTCGTACTTATTTACATACTGGCTGTTCCCCGCGACTTCGCCCGCGCGTAATTTATTACGATTTGATTTTATGGGTTTTAATTTTTCGCGCGGAACCCTAATTATTTTTCTAAAATAAAAGTAGCCTAAGTTACTTCCCATAACATCAACTATCTGCCAGTGAAAGTCTGGTCAAAATCGGTCCAGCCGTTTCAGAAAATTAGCCGGAACAAACAGACAAACATACAGACAGACAGAAAGACAGACAGACAGAAAATTTTAAAAATCGTGTTTTAGTTATAAGTACCGTATATACTTTCATATGCATATAGTAAAAAGCTGTTATTTCGACATTACAAACAGACACTTCAATTTTATTTATTTGCATAGATTTTCATAATATGTAAGTTTATGTATGAGTTGTTTTATTTGTTTTATATTTATTTTCTTTAATTTGTATTTCTATCTATTATCAACTTCTAAACTTATTTCATTTAATTGCAAACTTGGTGTTGACCGGGAAAAACATTAAAATATGCGTAAAACATAACTCCATCAAGGTTCGACGATCTTTAACTAACAAAGACAGAGAGCGATTCTATTCTACAAAGAACTACAAAGTATTCTTTTACGAGTAATAGAAAACAAAACACAAAAGTCATAAACGCTGAGCTCGGAGCGTATTCAAAGAGTGCTAAGCAACGGTGCGGTTTGTTTCTACGGGGGCAGATAGCCGAGCGGTCGTTAAACGCCGGGTGTGGTCCACGAGTGTCAGCCGCAAGTTCATGGGTTGGAAGGCTCTGCCGCAGACGCTCTAATGAGCAACTCGACATTATATATCAAGAAATACAGTTTATAATTAACGGTACACGGCAATTTTCATTTTATATTTGTTTTTATTAATTAAAAACAAAGAGCCGTATAATGGCTGCCCCGTATCATTATGTGGGTGTTTTAAGAGGGAAAAGAATAATTTAAAATTAAAAATTTTATACAACCGACTTTAATATAAATTATTAAGAATAACTCAAAAACTATTGATCTGACGTTGATCAAATTTAGATGAGACCACATGTGAAGCACCAGCTTTCAAATAAAAAAAAATCATCAAAATCAGTTCCCCCAGTAAAAAGTTATGAAGTAACACACATAAAACAAAACAAACAGTCGAATTGAGTACCGGCTCCTTTTCGAAGTCGGTAGACAAAAAGGAGATGGCAGCAGAATCGTCCTGATAACAATCCAAAATAACAGACAACTGCTGTTGTCAACCTGCCTACCAAGTGTGGCAACTATAACAAATACGTCGCCTGGGAGGCAATCTCAATCAATTTTACGTGGTAGAGCCATGCTGCAGCTATATTAATAGTATAGTTGTAGCACGAATGGGTCGGCTCGACCGGGGAACGACCACGCTCTCACAGAATACCAGCGTAAAATAGCAGCTGTGAGTGTAGAGAACCGGAGACCCTTTTTACTGGAAACCGAGGCATTCCATCGTAGTCGTCACGGGTGACAACGCATCTGCATTTTGATTTGTAGGTGTAGATGTCTATGGGCCGCAGCAACCACTTACCATCAGGTGGACTGTGTGCTCGTTTGTCACCCTTATCCTATAAAAAAAACCATGAAGGAGTATATTATGTTCAGCAGTGGATTTGTGATAGGCACCATCATTAACTGGTAACAGGTATCCACCATCATAATTACATGATGGTGATGATGAAAAACAAATGTTCAGTCGTTAGTTACGCGTGAAAATTTGCTATTATATTAAAATGTTCAAAGCTATTTTAGATTGAGTAAGAACAGAGACACGACACGGATTTATTTATCATTCTTATGTTAAACTAGCTGTTCCTCGAGACCTCGCCCGCGTGTTGTTAATGTTTTTAATTTTTTTGTGCGGAACCCTAATTATGTTTCTAAAATAAGTGAAAAATTAGCCTAAGTTACTCCTTATGACATCAGCTATCTGCCAGTGAAAGTCCCGTCAAAATCGGTCTAGCTGTATCGGAGATTAGCCGGAACAAACAGACAAAAATTTAAAAAATTGTGGTTTTTTATAAGTACTGTATATACTTTCATATGCATTTAGTAAAAAAACTGCAATTTTGACATTACAAACATACATTTCAATTTTTTTTTGTATAGATGTAAAACCAATTGCAACATTCAGAAGTATTCAGTGGTGGAAATAGAGTTAGCTTTTGGAGACTAAGAAATAAATAAGACATTAACACCAGTTCGATGATGGTTAAAGGTATCCTTTCTTTAATAAATAGAACACTATTAATGCTATTTAACATTATTAATACACGTAACAACTCGCAACTGTTCGAGCTACTCTAATTTTATGATCACGGCTCTAACTACAGTAGTTAAGTACGACCTTTTTGTGTCGTAATCCATACCTTTAAGCCTGTAACCATTGGGCTGAAGTCACTGTTAATACTTAGTCATTCAAAGTGTCTTATAACACAAACTAGCTAATTTACTTTGGAGCTGCACAGAGTTTGACGTTTACGTTTGTGTCATGTTCTTTTTTTAAATCTGAAGTAACACACGAACTTACAATCCACCCTCAATTATTAACGCACGGGGTTTACGTCTATGTTAGAAACAAAACACAACAAAAATCTTATTTTTACTATCGTTGTAAAACGATAGTAAAAATAAGTGATTATGCTTTTGATCGACTCATCGACGCCAAAAGACAAGCAGAGTCCATTCTTTCATAAAAAACATATTGTTATTATTTAGTTTTGGTCTCATGGTGCGACACATTTACGGTGCTAACACGGCTAAGAGCCGTAAGAAAATAGTGGAAGGAATGCTTTGGTACTTTGGCCATGTAGAAAGAATGAATGAGGAAAGAAAGACAAAGGAATGTTGCAGAAGTGAATGGTAAAGTCGGCAAGCGGCACTCTAGATGAAAGCTTATCGACCGAATTGGCGATATATTGAAGACTAGCTGTTCCCCGCGACTTCGCCCGCGTGTAATTTAGGGATTTAAACATGTTGCGAGTAACCCCAATTCTTTTTTTAAAATATAAGTTGCCTAAGTTACTCCTTATAACATCAAACCGTTGTAATTAATTAAATAAATAAATCAACTATCTGCCAGTGAAAGTCCCGTCGAAATCGGTCCAGCCGTTTCGGAGATTAGCCGGAACAAACAGACAGACAGAGAGATTTTTTTTTAAATTGTGTTTTTGTCATAACTATCGTACATACTTTCATTGAATTTAGCAAAAAGCTGTTATTTTGATATTACAAACAGACACTTCAATTTTATTTATTTGTTTTTTGATTATTTGTTTGATTATTCCAAAAATGTGGTTTATGGGCAACAACATTTTTGCTTACCGATCGACCCTTACTATATAAATAATGCATGCGCAGTAAAATTAGTTAAAATAATACATTACCACGCATCTTTAATTTAAAAGATAAAAAGTAAACAATGTTTGAGATTTGTTTTAATTAACTTTTTTTTATAGGATAAGGGTGACAAACGAGCTCACAGTTCACCTACCATCGTAAGTGGTTGCTGCGGCCCATAGACAACTACATCTATCCTCTATTAAAAATCAAAATGCAGATGCGTCGTCACCCGTGAAGACTAAGATGGAATGCCTCATTTTCAGTAAAAAGGGTCTCCGGTTCTCTACACTCACCATACGAAACACAGCAGCGTAAAGCTGCTATTTTACGTTGGTATTCTGTGAGAGCGTGGTCCTTCCCGGGTCGAGCCGACCCATTCGTACTACAACTATACTACCAATATAGTTGCAGCATGGCTCTACCACGTAAAAAAAGTTTTTTACGTCGTAGAGCCATTCCTTTAGATGGACCAAAGTAAGAGTAGTAAGGAGGCGAGAGTGGTGTCAGGATCGTGCCAAAGTCCGTAGTCTCTGCCTAACCCTCTGAGTAACAGGTGTGAATGTTTATGTATGTATTATGTATTATTTTGTGAAATTTTGTATTTTCTGTTTGAAAAACATGTAAATAAATATCATGTACATATACAGGGATATTTTTCAATAACCGGTCAAAAACGGTATATAATTATTTATATATTTGAATTGAAGTTTAAAATTTGACTACTCTTTGAAAAATTACCCTGTATATGGATGAAATATAATTTTTTTTAACCTTTGAGCCATTGTTTTTTATCATATTGTCTTTTTTTATAGGAAAAGAGTGACAAACGAGCACACAGTCCACCTGATGGTAAGTGGTTGTTGCGGCCCATATACATCTACATCTATCTTCGTTTGCAAATCAAAATGCAGATGCGTTGTCACCCGTGAGGACTAAGACGGAATGCCTCATTTCCAGTAAAAAGGTCCTCCGGCCACCTGCACACACCAAGCGAAACGCAGAGGTAAATCTCTACTTCACGCTGGTTTTCTGTGAGGTCGTGGTACCACCCCGGTTCGAGCCGGCCCATCCGTGCGACAGCAAAAGCTGCCGCGTGGCTCTACCACTGTTAAAATGTCATCTGAATTTGAGCTATATTCAAAATTTCAAGATTTCAGCTCCCCAATTAGTTTAAAATCAATAACTAAATTACACACGGAACGACAAACAAAGAAGAAAATGACTTAACAAAAAAATGTGGTAAAATAAGCAATAAAAAATTATTGCAACTTAAAAGGTTATAGCTAAAGCAGATTTATAAATTTAGGTATATATTTGAAACGTGTAGTGTTATCCTGAGCGTAATGAACTACAAGGGTTCCTTTGAATAATAATTTATTCCGTAAGTTCATAGACACGAAATATAATTACGACGTAACGAGTATAAATTTGCTTACGTTTTCAGGGAACGACAAGAATTTAACAAACTATTTGTGGTGTAAAATAATATATAACTCCAATTCCCTCTGTACAGGACATTACGAAAGCGATCCAGTACGAGAACATAATTAGTACAATTTCGTGTCATGCATCGTGTACAGCAGATTCATCCGTTTCAAAAGATGCATAATTATAGATTTTATTAAAAACTAGCTGGTACCCGGAACGTTGCTGCCGTAGAAAAAATAATTCTGGAAATATTGTCTCAAATTAGGTAGAGTTATATAATTTAATTATAAATTATAATACATTCATTATAGTTGAATGATATAACTTTCAAATAAATTTGTCGGTACAATATGCGCGCCACCTAGTAATTGTACATTTACGCATTATAATACGTAAATGTACAATTACTACGAAATATAAATAATGCGTGCGCAGTATTAAAATAATACATTACCACGCATCTTGAATTTAAAAGCTAAAAAGTAAACAATGTTTGAGATTTGTTTTAATTAACTTTTTTTTATAGGATAAGGGTGACAAACGAACACACAGTCCACCTAATGGTAAGTCCCACCACAGACATCTACTTCTATCCTCGACTACGAATCAAAATGCAGATGCGTTGTCACCCGTGAGTAAGATGGAATGTCTCGTATCCAGTAAAAAGGGTGTTCGGTTCTCTACACTCACCAAACGAAACACAGCAGCGTTACATTCATAAAAGTTAAATTTGCACATTAAGTGCGGAGATCGCCGGTTTTCATTATTCCGGCCTCTTACATCAACAATTCTTTGGTTTCATTTTACACAGGTCTCGGGAGCTTAGTCAGAAGCGTAATGGATAATATCACTTTACCCCTTTCTCATGCAAAGGAGGCAGTTAATTATGAAAGTGGGTAGCGTATAGTTTTACGGTTTTTAGTCTCGTACTCCACCATCGTTTCCATTATGTACCTTTGTACAGCCGTACAATAATTGGTCACAATTAGGTTTTATTTTAGGCAAAGCTCATTTTTATTAATTTAAATAAGGTCTTAAATTTGTTTTTAAATGTTGTCTATTTTAACATACATTTCTTTGTTCTATAATATATTTCGATTCTTATCAATTTTGGTTTCGTCATCTAATATATAAACATTAATTTTTTACGTGGTAGAGCCATGCTGCAGCTATATTACTGCTATAGTTGTAGCACGAATGGGTCGGCTCGACCGGGAAGGGCCACGCTCTCACTACTAGCGTAAAATAACAGCTTAACGCTGCTGTGTTTCGTATGGTAAGTTCACCACAGTGAACCATTTCATCTTAGTCCTCACGGGTGGCAACGCATCCGCATTTAGATTTGTAATCGAGGATAGATGTAGATGTCTATTGGCCTCAGCAATCACTTATCATCAGGTGGCCTGTTTGCTCGTTTGTTGCACTTATCCTTTAAAAAAATCTAGCTGTTACATTTCTTGAAACGTATAGTAAATGATGGTAATATGGTCACCTTAAGCTTTGCTGCCATATGTAATCAAAACTAGGAGGAGGACAGAGCCAAACACACAATCTCGTATATTACTAATATATTAAGGACAAAATAACAAACAAGTTTGCAATAATTAGGAACACTTCGAAAAATCAACTTTGAAAAAAAAACCAGCTAATTACTATATTTGCTATTTTTTATAGGATAGGGTGACTAACGAGCACACAGTCCACCTGATGGTAAATGGTTGCTGTGACCCATAGACATCTACATTTAATCTAAATTCAATCTAAACATCTAAATTTAATCAAAATGCAACTGCGTCGTCACCCTTGAGAACTATGATGGAATGCCTCTTTTCCAGTAAAATGGGTCTCCGGTTCTCTACACTCACCATACGAAACACAGCAGCGTTAAGCTATACTACTAATGTAGCTGCGGCATGGCTCTACCAGGTACAGTTACTTTCTATTGTCAAAATGGCTTTATTGAAGCAGTGCTCTTTTGACATTTTATTATTTGATAGACTGACGAAGAGCTATAGCATCACACATTCATGCAAACAAGACTGTAGTTTGTGAGTAATAAGAATGTTGCCATATTAACCGGACATTACCCTAACGTACTATAAAATATAAGTGACGTAAGTTTGACGGCTCCGTGGCGCAGTGGCTTAGCAATGAGTTGCTTGCGCTGGGGGGCGCGGGTTCGAATCCCGCACGGAACAAGTATTTGTATGGCCTACAAGTAATTGTTCCGGGTCTGGATGTTTGTCCTTGTGCAATTTGTGTTTGTAAACTGCCTCCACGATACAGGAGAAAATCCTAGTGTGGGGGTAACGTTTTTTTAAAAAAGAAAAAAAGAAAAAAAAAGTGCTTTAGCGAGAATTATATTTTTTTTTCTAAGAACTATTACATATGTATACTAAAAATACTACTGAAAAGATCTCATGGCCAGTCATAAAATTTCTAGACCGGCTACAGGAATCAGCGTCACAATCGCGGAACTTCTGGTAATATAATCCGACGGTCAAGCGTGATGATTATGGCAGATTCTCGCTACAACGGGAAAGGCCGAAGTCCAAATGTGATTTTTAAAGATAAAGAACATATTAGATTAATAATTAAAATATAATTATATTAATGTGTCGATTATCATAAATAGCATTATTATAAATATAATATATATGTTGGTATAACATTTAAATATATAGCTGGAAAAGTATAACATTTAAGTAAGTCATGATTGTGGCCAAGCGTTGGCTTATAATAAGTAAAGAAAAAAGAAAAAGTCATACTTTGGCGAAAATCATGTTTATACCAGGAAATAAATGTGAGATTGTCATAAGCTACGTCCCGGAGCTCCATCCGAGACAAGTGTAAGCCGAAATAAGAAATTGCGAAAAGAAAAATAAGAAGATGTGAAAATAAACAGTAAATAGCGGCTTGCTAAAATTACATAAATACCCACTATATAAATAATCTCAAAATACATTTGCCGTTTATCTTTCAGCACAGTAATATAGATGGCAATTCAGAATACGCACGGATTTAGATATATTTTGATGCTTAAGTTCATTATACGTGAAATGAAATAATATATTTGCAATAAAATTATATTACCTATATTTCAAATAAACTTCACAAATATACTATCTGAAATTAATTATTTCTTATAACCTGGACAATAGCATAGTGTTAAATCTAAAATGGTTGACAAAAGTTAACAGAAAAAAACTCCAATTTATTTTTACTGTTCTTACATATATAAAAATAAGTTCGAAAAAATGAATGAAATGAAAACGATGGTCTGTGTTTGTTCTTGTATCTATACCACTGCCACCTCCTCCTCGTAACATCTTGTTGCATATTTTAACAAGTATTTTGCCACAAACGACATAGAGTAAGATTTTCCCACGAGACAATATCTAGAAAAGTAAATGAAATCTCTTTATTTTATAGTTAAGAAAACTTTATTTTTCTCAAAAAAATTACATTATTTCTCATAATAAATATATTTTTGAATGATATCATTGTAAATCAATTATAATTTTTTTTTCAACAAAATAAATTAAAATTTAGTTTGTCAAATATTATTTTTAAACCTATACCCGTTTTAAGTGCGGTACCATAATGGAAAAAAGACAAAAGAAGCTACGCATACGTCTTTATTGTCATTTTAACAACAAAAATACAAAAGCATCGTTTAAAAAATAAATTAAAAAATATTCGGCCATTAAGTACTCACTCACGTTCCGTGATACAAAATAAGAATAGACGCAAAATGAAGTGAGCCCATTAGATGGAGCCTAACCCCATCTGCGACACCTGTTCACAAGCACGACGCAGGTGGTAGCCATAGTCCAACGACCATTAAATGTACAGAAATAACCGTTCATGAATAGATTTCTTAAGTTTACATATAAAAATATAATCTTTTATATGTATTATATAAATCCAGTGTGCGTGTGTTCGCCTAAATTTGAGGAAACCGATTTTGATGAAATTTTATTCAATGAACATGAAATGAAAAAAATTAAAATGAAGAAAATTATTTAAATTTCTCCGCAACAAATGCATATACGAGTAGATAGGTCTACTAACAAACTTAACAAAAACATATATATTTATATATATATATATATATATATACATAAAATTTGGGTTTTATGGTACCCAGTAGGTGGCCCTGTTGTCAAAATCCAGAAGTCACCTATGTGAAGCCTGGCGAATCGCTATTATTTTTATATATTATTTCAAAAGTTCCATGTAGCGAAACTTTGGGCAACGGAAATATAAATTTTCTGTGAGTCACTAACTCACCTACCCCGTGGAGGTGGGGTCGTGACATTCAATAACGCCGCGGGCTAGGATTGATTAAGGTTTCCTATTTTCAATCGATTCCGGCATTCTATCGTTTTATAACAGATATATTTTGCGTTATCATTACCGTTACCGTTACAGCCTATTAAAGTCCACTGGTGAACATAGGCATTCCCCATAGATCGCTTTAAAGGCTTTGCCATAGCTGCCACTCTTGGCAACTATGGCAAATATCGTTTTAAGATACAACGTGGCTTTACTACGGAAAAAAAGTAAATATTTTTGATTATCTGCTTTCATGGACCTTGATTTGTGGCAATTTTTGGCGCAGGCCTATATTCAGCACTGAACTTGCAATTTGCTATAATGATAATGATGAATATATTTTCATTGACTAAATGATATTAATGGTAACTATATTGATAACCGTATCGTGTAGTGGTGGTGTAAGAATATCCACTACCCCATATCATCCCGTGGGTGTCGTAAGAGTCGAGAGTGGAAAACAAACCAGGAGATGGGCAGTTCTTATAACAGCTAGAAAATTAAAAAAAACTTCCATTGCCATACTTACATACTTTATGTCGTTTTTTTTGTTTTTTATAGAAGAGGAGGCAAACTGGGATTAGGTAAAAATAAAGTGCGCATTTTGGTAAGAGCCCTGACTGGACACTGTTGTCTTAAAAAGCACATGTACATCCTGGGACTAAGCAACTCAAGGATGTGCCGGCTTTCCTCCCTAGAGGAGGAAACGCCTTTACTCATCCTGAAAAACTGTGGTAGAGCCACGCGGCAGCTGTTGCTGTCGCACGGATGGGCCAGCTCGAACCGGGGTGGTACCACGACCTCACAGAAAACCAGCGTGAAGTAGAGGTTTTCCGCTGCGTTTCGGTTGGTGAGTGCAGGTGGCCGGAGGCCCTTTTTACTGGAAATGAGGCATTCCATCTTAGTCCTCACGGGTGACAACGCATCTACATTTTGATTTGTAATAGAGGATAGATGTAGATGTCTATGGGCCGCAGTAACCACTTACCATCAGGTGGACTGTGTGCTCGTTTGTCACCCTTATCCTATAAAAAAAAAACTGCGGACCCGTAATGCGCCAATGCAGCACTCTTTTGGGAAACTATATACTTCGCCCAGAAGAAGTGAAATTACTCACAGCTAAACAACCCCTTCTATTCATTGAGGGCGTAGGGCTTAGCAGTGAATTGTAGACATAGCAGCGATCACAATAGACCTTTTAGGTCGCAGTGCTACTGGTCTCTCTAGCCTGCATAGCTGCTCGTACAAAAAAAAGTCGTATCGGTCCGGAAAAATCGCTGGTGATAATCAATTCTACAACTATGTTGTGCGAGGAAGAAAAAATCGCACAGCGGTGGACTGCCAATTATCCAGATGGTATGGATGGTATCGCCACTTATGTCGCGATGTGCGATGGTGAAATTGAGCGGCTGTAATTAGTCCGAACAATTTCTCAGATCACTCTCCGTGGTAGATGCGATAAAATACGCAAAGAGATGCAACATCTCTTCGCAGCGCCAGTGCATCGAGCCGATCGGAAAGGACGCTGCATGCGGTCAAGTGGAAGGAGCTGGAACTGGGAAGCCCCAGCCTAGAGATGGGAACAGTATTCCATGTGAGGCCGAACCTGCGGCTTGTAAAGTTGCAGACAGTGTGCAGGCATTAAATACTGTCGCGCTCTGCTGAGCACGCCAAGCTTTTTAAAGGCCAATTTGGCCTTCTCTTCGAAGTGACCACGAAACTGCTCGTCACTTGATATATCGACGCCGAGGATTCCGATACTGGCTAAGGCAATAAGGGTAGTGCCTTGAAACTGAGGAGATACGACAAAGGGGTTCTTTTTAGCGGTAAACGCGCAAATTTGTGTATTCTGAGGATTAAACTGGACGACATTTAATCGTCCCCAATCCAAAACCTTGTTCAGAAAAGACTCGACTTCAGACATAAGTTTGTTCCGGTACTTGGCGACATTTTCCCGTGAAATATTGGCACAGCCAATGTATAGAGCATCACCCGCATAGCAAGAAATGTTTTCGGTATCAAAATATCACTGATATGCAGAAGAAACAGCGAAACAGCTTGGTGATAGCACGCAGCGTTGTGTAGCACCAGCGTTAATAGGCTTATAATCGGAGCATGCACCGTCTACTATGACCTTGATGCTCCTATCAGCCAGAAAACTGATCCAATTGCACAATTTCTCAGGAAGCCCATAGAAAGGAAGCTTCGAAAGAAGCGCTTTGTGCCAGACCCAATCGAAGGCCTTCGCTATGTCCAAACTAACGACCAATGCCTTGGATTCGATCGCATGCGCCAATCTAAGTGTTAGGTAAACAAGAATATCACCAGCTGAGCGACCCCGAGGGAAACCGTACTGGCGGTCACTAATCAGCTGGTACCGCATCCTTAAGGTACCGCATGAGCTGGCAGTTAATAATAATAGATTTCATTATTTTGGAGAACAAGGAGGTGATGTCGATAGGCCTGTAGTTGGCCGGATCAGAGTGGTTACCTTTTTTAGGGATCGGGTGCACGAAATCTGTCTTCCATGAGTTCAAGACAACACGGTAATCTATGAGAAGGCCCATCTTCAGCAGTGGACTTTGTTGAGATGTAATGAGTTAATGAATTAATGAAGTCCACAAATCTTTACAACTAAAATAATATGTATCTTAAATTACTTTAATAATGCTTGAGATCGAGGGCATGGTCCATGTGAATTAATTAATCAAATAACAGTTAC
The DNA here is from genome assembly GCA_033319125.1 of Parnassius glacialis. Taxonomy (NCBI): domain Eukaryota; kingdom Metazoa; phylum Arthropoda; class Insecta; order Lepidoptera; family Papilionidae; genus Parnassius; species Parnassius glacialis. The sequence continues at coordinate 10,689,729 of JAVANC010000009.1, forward strand.
TGTTTCACACATAACTGTGTTAGCCGGTAGAGCGCATTATAATGGAGCGGTCGACGTAGTTCCCACGACAAGTCAGCAATTTAGATAGAACCAAATTGTTGTAACGAACTGAGAATGAATCTTCACAATTATTTAGAGCGTTATAGCCGTCATTTCATTCTAATCAATAAAAAAATATTTAGATATTTTACTGATATATATATAAACAATTTATCAGATGACGGTACAGCTACTTCATATATTACAGATAGATACATACAGATATGAAATACTCAAAATTGCGTCAGGCACGCTAATAATTCTGATCGAAGTTTCAGACGAGCGAGACGTTTGTAACAATGTACTAGGTACTTGACAAACGAGTTACTAGGCCAGTTGGTAAGTTGCTGTTACTGGCTCATGAGCAACTGCATCCATACATAGAAGGCTAATAGGATTAGTCGCCTCCAAGGTCTTAAATGCAATGAATCTAAAAACCAATAATGCTCTTGATACCATCCAAACGGGAACAGAAATGTGAATGCACTGGTATTTGATGGTAGAAAGGGACAATACGATGACACTCGGAAAGATTTTTCACTAAAAGAGGAGCCAAACCGTTTGACGAATTAATTTGCTTTATCGCCAGCTGAGTCCATCATATGTATCACTGCTGCGGTGTAACTAAACCAGGTTTTCAAAAGTAATATTTTGTCAAGACTCAATCTATTTTGATTGACTATCATTAGATTGATTTTTATCATCGTTACAATCCATAGCTATATCAATGTAATAGCTTAAGGCTCTGAATGTATAACGATCTATTTACTAACAAGTTAAATTGTAACTTTATTTAAGTTTTTTTATAGGATGTGGGTAACAAGCGAACACACAGTCCACCTAATGGTAATATGGCTGCAGTGACCCATAGACATCTATCTACATTTATCCACTTTTGCGAATCAAAATTAAGATGCGTTGTTAGCTGTGAGGACTAAGATGGAATGCCTTTTTTCCAGAAAATAGGTCTACGCTTCTCTACACTCACTATACGAAACTTTTCTATTCTATTTTACGGTATGGTATTCTGTGAGAGCGTGGTCCTTCCCCGGTCGAGCCGACCCGTACGTGCTACATCTATATAATTAATAAAGCCGCAGCATGACTCTACCACGTATATCAATTAAAGTTAAATAACGAATAGCGTCTAAATAAGTTAACCAAGTAAGTTTTTATGATCAAATAAGAGAATAAGTATTCGATTCAAACTACGCGATATCTTTTTAAGTTGTAATCAGTTGGATAGGAATAAACAGTAAATAACAAATTGCAAACAAATATTTTTATAGATAACTACATCCAAATTATTAACCATTCTTCAATAATTAGCAGAAAAAGATATAAGTTACAATTAGTGCTGCCAGATTCAATTTCATTGATCTTGGGGTAAGGAACAAGTATATATTGGAATTTTGATTTTCATTGACAAGTCGAAACTGCCTTACAAATAGGTTTTTAACAATAATGGTTAAAATGATCACCTCATGCCTGATTTTGACCATGACGACACCTTTCGAAGATTATTTGAGCCGTCAAGATATTATGCCTTAACATACTCGTGTTCAAGTTATGGCATAACGATAAAATATGCAGGGACAATCACAGCATAACCAAGCCTGACAACCAACTCTTTGCATTTTTTTTACAAACGTTCTCATCAGTTGTTGTTTAATCCAGGATGCGTGACACATCTAGTATTAGGGGAAATAGGAATATGACAAAAGTTGTCCTTGAGATTTATCTCTAATGTAAGATAAAAGGAAGGGACGCCGATTGGCTTTGATATAAAAAATAGCAACACCAAGAACACCAAGAAGAATAGATCACCAAGGGGTTCATTCGGTGTAAGTCCGAAATAATCCGTTTTATACCGTGATGCGTGTACGTTTCCCGCGCGTCGGCGAGAGAGCCTTTAAATAACGACTCATGACGTAGCACTTTGATCACAAGGGTACTCGTACGTTTTTCGAGTCAGGATCTAAAAGCAATATGAATGAACTTTTTATAGTTTCATCTGTAATAAAGATAATAACACACAACCTTTAAGGAACCTTTTCTCAGAATAACGCACAAGTTTAGTTGCTGTATGATTTGAGAAGAAAGAAGAAGAGTGATGCGCTATACAATACCATACATGAACAAGTAAATACATCATACACATTTAATTTAAAATTGACAGATTTTTTAAGTGCAATCTTAGAACGGTAGCATATCTGACCGAAATGCTATCTGCAAAAATTAAAAAAACTCCAGAAAAAAGAGCTGATGATCTTCAAACGGCTAAACAGATTTTCTTGAAACATATCTTAAAACGCTCTCAATTAAGACATCTCTCAATCGAAAGAAACTTAATAAAAATCGGTTTATCCGTTCAGGAACTATGATGCCACAGACAGACACACAAATAAGCAGTTACTAAAAACTTATAACACCCCTTAAAAGGCTTAAAAAAGGATAAAACATCTTTGTCGAAATTGGATATATTTAAATGTTTGCACTTGCTTGATTTTGATAATTACAAATTTGATAACGCCCTCCTATCTTCTCAATTTCAAAACATCAGAAACTAGGAGAAATTACTTGAAAACTCTTCGAAAATCATGCGAGACATTGTAGTGCAAGCTCAATAGCTTTTAGATTGCACATAAGAGGCGTAATCTTACGCTTCTTGTTCACACACGATTAATTTAATTGTCTTATACGTACAGTTGTAATTATTTTTGTTTTTGCAGCATACAATTATACACAATAACGAGTCGTTAAGAATTCTTTATGTTGTAAGGGATCGCATAATTTCACATTCAAATAACGGCTACAAAGCAACGTTTAATACGATCAATACTTATTGCTTTAAGAAAAGCGTGCGTTGAAGAATAATCAAGTAACATTAGCTTCGGTAATAAATTGTAAATACAGAATTAACTAATCGAATGAGAAAGAATAAATACTTATAAGTTTATTCAAGCTGAAATTAATGTATTAATGATATTTTTATTGAAAATTTTCTTTCAATTTTCTATTCATGAAGTCTCGAATAATAAATATGAGATAAGGTTTGAAGCTACCTATTTTGTTAGTAACATTATAACATGAATGAATGCCTTATTGGTTGAGTTATTGAATCCCAGGTCGGGCCAAAATCAGATATTAGGTTTTACTGTCAAAAAAATCTCAGTAGAAGCCTAGGGTCAGAAAGTTGGCCGTGTTTCATTTTTTTATATCTTTTTTTATATCTTTTTTAAAAAACGTTACCCCACACTAGGATTTTCTCCTGTATCGTGGAGGCAGTTTACAAACACAAATTGCACAAGGACAAACATCCAGACGCAGAACAATTATTTGTAGACTATACAAATACTTGTTCAGTGCGGGATTCGAACCCGCGCCCCCCAGCGCAGCAACTCATTGCTAAGCCACTGCGCCACGGAGCCAAATTCATGCGCGTTCCTTGGAAATACTTAAAGCGGTTGCCCCAGCAATTGATTTTCTTTTGTCGTGTTGGATTATCGTCCCATCACACTATGAGAGTGGAAGAATAGACAGTGCACCTATGCTTGCGAACACTCGTGAACTACATATATACAAACAATCCTGTCCTACGCAGATTACTAGACTGGCCGCCCGCCGTGACCGAAATTCAGTCTGGATTCAGTTATTATAAATAGACGTCGTAGTGCTAACGATCTGGTAAAACACGTAGGTAGTTGATAGATGCAGTTGGCTTGGGGTCTTATTTTGTGGCAATCTATGGAAGAAGCCAATGTTCAGCAAGGCATTTGTTTTTGTAGAATTTTATTTCAAAATACAATAAAATTTTAATTATAAATGACTAGTTTTATTTACGCGCAGCGAAGCGGACGGTAGCAACACAGTTAATAAACACTGACACGAAGTAGCGTTAAATTTATGTAATAAAACGACAGTTTTAAGTGCATAATATGCATTCACATAATATAAAGGTGTACTTGAGATACTTTCGATAGCTTCGCTCCTTTTGTAAGTTATCTTGATGAAGTAGAGCCATATAACTTTACTGCGCGTGCTTTATCACTAGTTCACAAGTTTGTTCCTATGATAGCTATCCAGCTCACGCTATATATATTTTTTTTGAGAATTTTTTATTTGTAATTTAGGTAATAAATATTTTACTGTTGTACGTTTAAATTGGTGACTCAGACAAAACTGACCTAATCATGTAAGTTTACCTTCCTGCTTTTAGTTCAAATTTAATGAAAAATGCGTTGATAATATTAAGAATATTCTAAGCTATAATAAAAGAGCTCGTGTTAAGCACAATTTACATTTGATATTGAAAATAGGATTACCACCTGTACTTATTTTAAGCCTACCGTTTTCTTCGTATGACATCAAAAGGTATAAATAATAATTTAATCTTATGGTAAATAATGATGGGGTTTTACCGAGAGACAGTAATCGCATATAAGTTACACATTTTATGTCACTACTTTATTGTCAGGCCGAATCTTTTAACTGTTCACGATTAACAAAGCTTATAAGAATTTAATTATCCAAGTAGAAATATCCTTTAAAATCGAAATCGAAGTGTCCTTATCATTTAAATAAATACTTTAATCTATATTTGTGAAATATATTTATTTATTTTTTATTTAAAAAAATGTATTGCAGTTAATATCTACAATTGACGGACTTAATGCCTTTAGGCATTCTCAACCAGTCAACCACGAAGTAAGCAGAGAAACATAAGCAGGTGCCATAAAAATATGGAATATCTATACATGTATGTAAAAAATATAAAAACATACATACCGTACGTACGTACAAAAATAAATATACATAATTTTTAAATAATACATAATACATACACGCAAAACAACTTCAATAATTTATAATATCGGACCATACATAAACAGAAACATTTAAATAAGAAAGTTAGCTGCTGGAAAAAGACAGATAGTGATCAGACACTATGCCCTTAAAGGTTGCAATATATATAAATACTTCTTACTAAACCTACAGACTTCTAGGTGGTATTTTCCTTTTCTACCTAGGCTTCTGTCTGGGTACGTACCGCCTACTTACCTATTTCTGTCTTCAAATAGCAGTGCGTACACTGTAATTTGGTCTGAAGTCTATAGAGAGTCAGTATATTTACAGACCGTGGGGAATTCTATGTTAGTCCTCTGTAGCTGAGCATCTGTAGCATTGTTACTGGCTGAAGGTGTCCATGGACTACAATAGCCACTTTCAATCACGTAAACTGTTCTTTCGTTTGCCAATACAGTTTTATAAAAGAAAAAAAAAACTATTAATCGTATTACGCTTTACCGTGTAGTGGCGGTGTAAAAAATTCCACTACCCCATATCATCCCGCGGGTGTGGGGCCACAGAAGGAAACAAATCAGGAGATGGGCAGCAGCGTCTTCCTAATAATGACTAAAAATAAAAACTGCGGTAGCCGGCGCGCTTGTCAAGTCAGCGCGACTACTATGACAAATATCCTCTATATGAGACAATCTACTTTTATAGGCTGTAACGGTAACGGTAGGTAACTCTTTACGAGATAGAATACGGGACATTCACAAAAACATACGCCTACCAAGGCCTTCTGCTACAAGAAAGGGTATTATTACGTACAGTACAACAATAAAAACATACAACCTATGGTATGTTACTGTACGCATATTATTATCATTTCTTATTAATAACATCTACATACAAGAAACATTTACAAGAAACTCCGCGAGTCAGCGGTAAATTCGCTTTAGATTTTTTGCTCGCTTCGCTTCACCATTACAATCCTCTACGTGGTATCATTATATTTTCATTCAAATATGCGTATGTATAAAATATATAACATATATATTTTTAAATAAATTCCATTCCAGTCTAATAGTGAACTTTTACAGGCTATTAAAGTCCACTGCTGAACATAGGCCTTCCCCATAAATTGCCTCATAGGGGGGATATTTGCCAAAGCTTGGCAAGCGGTAGGCAACCGCAGTTTTTTTTTTACTTTTAGTCGTTATTTTTTTTTTATAAAAAAATACCAGTAATGTTATTAAACATTACTAACATTCCCTTTAACCACTTCTGGTAAGCTTAAAATGCTTGTGTTAGAAGTGGTTCACGACAGTAGTCGAATGGCGGATTCGAACCCACGACCTTTCGAGTTCGCGGTCCGTGCCCTGCCATTAGGCTACTGACGCTTCAAATCGTTATTAGAAGACGCTGCTGTCCATCTGGTGTGTTTCACTCTCTCGGCTCTTACTAAAACACGGGATAATATGGGGTAGTGGATATCCTTAAACCTCCACTACACGGATATACTGGCTATTAAATAAAAGAAAACACATTACTTTTTAGTTATGGTTTTAATTTTACCTACACAAGTAAGAACTGTTCAATGAGCGCGTTAAACTGGGCGAAAAAAACTTCAGATATAATCAAATAGGAAAGAAGACCAAACTAAGACGAATGATATAGCACGAAATCTAATTAGGAGTACAGAGGTCGAATGCCCTTAGCGAAATGTCCAATTATGTTTTCTTATTTGAACAACAGTAAATACAAACCAGACTTCATCTCGACAATAACAGAAAAAGATTTATTCCTACAAAAAGTTCTGAGCAAAATTTCAGGTTCTGCTCAGGGAAATATTCAAATTGGCATACATGGAATGGAAACGCTTCGGAAATCCCCTTCGGTACGTGTATATTTGCTGGATCTAAAATTTTGTCTGTTGGTGTTGCATTTTATTTACATTCCTTTAGAAGTCGACAAATATTTCCAGTGCGTTTCATGGATGTTTGATATCCACCATCGATAATATTTCTCTTTTCACTAACAAACTACTCTCTGTGTCTCTCGAATATCTCTCTCTCTCTCTCTCCCACTCCCTCTCTCTCTTTCTTTTTCTATTATCAGACATTCAAATAAGAAGATAAGTAAAGATACCCCCTTTATTTCTTTACACTAAATTGGTAGTCGTAAAATATTTTAGCTTTCAAAATTTTTGTTTTTCATACAAAAATTTGAATTATAATCCATGCTTCGTCAATCTTTGGTTTTATATACATAAACATTCACGCCTGTCAGCCAGAGGGGTAGGCAGAGACTATGGACTTACATTTGGCACGATCCTGACACACCTGTCTTGTTTCCTCCATATACCCGCGAGCCTGCGTGTGTGCGGGTTTATACAATTTAAAATTTAATAAATAAGCTGGCATACTATGGCAAGAGACCCTCCGGTATAACTTTGGTCCCTTGGGAGAGGGTTAATGCCCTAGTATGGGATGCTTCTTGCGTAGACACTTTGGCGACCTCGCATCTCAAGGGTACCTCGTTTATAGCAGGGGGAGGAGGGGGCATCAGAGGCAACTGAATTAAGAAAGCGGCGCAAATAAATATGAGTCTTTGGGAGATGACTACATATTTGTGCCATTTTCTGTAGAGACTATCGGCCCGTGAGGTCCACGTGCGGTGAAGTTCTTAAAGGAACTGCATCCGCGACTGATCGTCGCTGCTGGTGATAAGAGGGCTGGTTTTTTTCTCGTTCAATGGCTAAGTATAGCCATTCAGCGAGGAAACACAGCCAGCGTTCTTGGCACGATACGATGAGGAGTAGGACTGTATGACAATTTGATTTTTTAGTTTTAGTTTTTCTTTATTATAGTATATATATATATATATATATATATATATATATATATATATATATATAATAATACTTTTTTGTATTGTGTGTAACATTTCAGTTAGATTTAATTTTATACTATTTTTAACAATTAGTTGTTATTAATATGTTTATTAATTTGGAATCAATAAGCTTATGTACTTTAAAACGAGGATTGGTGTTTACGGAGTTTCTTCTCTTGTTGAGATTCATTATTTCGAAACTGTAGTTATTTAAAGAAAATGATTGGCTAATGATGTTTGACTAATTTTATTTTCTTAATTCGAAAATGAAGAATATAGCTTCATTACATTGTTATTTTATTTTATTTATGACTGCCTCGTTGGTCTAGTGGTTGTAGTAGTGCGACTGCTGATCATGAGGTCGCGGGTTCGAATCCCGGGTCGGGCCAAAAAATCAGTTATTGAGTTTTTCCATTAAGAAATTCGCAGTATCTGCCCGGAGACGGGAAGTTGGCGATGTTTCACCCCAAAAAAAAATGGTTATTATTTAACTAACCCCAAATATTTAGCTATGCTCTGACTAATTAAATTATTGTTGTGATTTAAGATTTTTAAATATATTTACAGCTAGTTAGAAATTTAAAGACGTGGTCACCCAATAAAAAATATCACCAGATGTTATGATTAGGAATGCATATTTTATTTAAACTAAGGCATAATAAATTCTGAGCTCCTCATACGGCCAGCAGTCAAAGACCAAGTTTCAGTTCCGTAAATCATTACTGGCAACATGCATGGTTGTATGGTTTCGTCTTAAGGTTCAGAGGAATATCGGACAAAAGAATTGTCGTGGTTTCCCGAACACAGCCCAGCCGAGTAGGATTCATCGGTTGACATTTTGATCGAAGCTGGACATACCTGAAAGGAATTTTTTTCACAGGTGCGTACAGTATGCGGCCTCCATACTCGTTAACAACTTCGACCGTAGTTGTTGACAAGTGTTGGGCGACCCCTCACTAGATGTAGTGACAAACTGATGAAACACGCATGTAGTATCTGACATAGTCCAGCTTATCATTGGGCATAAGTAGCAATAAGCTGACCATATTGCTCTAAGAACCAGATACCCACAGCAAAGGAAGGCCCAATGTTGATTGGAGATGCAGGTAGTCGATAGATGCAGGTGGCTCTGGACCTTGCTTTGTGGCAATCTATGGATAATAAATTTTATCATCGATATCAATGTTATATAACTTAAAACTGCTGCTTCTATATTGTAAACTTTTATTTTCCTTTTAACAACCGCATCGTTATTGCTTATTTCGAACCAAATATAAACAGGCTCGTAAACAAATGCGTTAAAATTCGACTGGCGTTCGTTCGCACCCGCCATTTTGATAATTCCTTCTTAACGCCGACACGGGGTTGAATTACCCATTCCAGGTGCTCAGATATAAATTATGTAATACGTCTTCAGAGAGGACGGATCTAAATCCGACGCCGCCTCCATCTCGAACCGTATCAGAACCTGCTTGGCATTGTAATAATGAACTTGAGTTTTTTTTTAATTTAGAGACGAGCGAAAGTAACGCACGGTATTAACAGGTTAAGGAGGTATTGAAAAGTAACGGTACCCGTTAATGACAAAAAGCCGGTGTCGCACGAACCGACAATGCGTCCACGCCGCTCGGAAAACAAAAAAAAACTCGCCTCAATTATTTAACATCGGTGTTAAGGAACTCCATTCCTTTATCTCGTACCGATACTAACGAAAAAAGCAAAAAAAAAAAGACGCATTCGTGATTCGATTACCACGATTGTCGAACCGGAGCGACCACTCATGATCGACCGTTTCTTACTTATGAGTGCTCGTGCTTTAAACACAGGAATTACTACTCTTTAACTCGCCATTGGAAAAAATCATCCCATTATTTTTCAATAATGTTTTCGAAAATGATGAACATATCACCTCAAAATTTGTATTTGTCTTTTTTAAATATCGGTTGATATCACAATATTTAACTTAATTTCAGTTTGCGTTTTTCATATTAAAACACTAAAATTTAAATATATTATACTTTAAATTATTTTCTAGCTGTCTAAAATATTCTGTGCCTTAAAAAATATAATTTAAACGCGATAAAATCCGTAAAATTATTTCTATGCAATGGGTAGTAAGTATTCATAAAAATATAAGAAATCATTATGTGTCTTAATTATATGTAAGAAGACTAGAGCCCAATGACTTCGTCAATCTTACTTAGCGGTACCATGTAGCGACATCTATGGAAATGTATTAAATAAAGAACGATGTATTTAGCGCGTCAAATTTTCATATCGATATACATCGCAACCGCTACCGTAGATAGATAATAGATGGCGCTAGAGTAGTCAAGTGAGCTCGGCCACGGTCCTTATTGCTTTGTAAGAGAGATATAACTCAACATCTTTAAAATAATAAGTGTCGCTATACTATTAGAATTAATTTAAAACTGTAAAAATTTTATAACTTCTAGATTAAACAAACTATGCTTCTGCGTTTCGATTGGTTAGCAGGTGGCCGGAGCCCCCCCTCCCACAACATAGTAGCGGAATTTAACGCATCTGCAATTCCCCTGATGTTGCAGTTGTTCATGGGCGGCGGTAGTCACCATCAAATGAGCCGCATGCTCGTTTGCCCACTCCTCTATATAAAGAAACTTAAGCATCGACATCTACTACATAACATGAAAACGTAACTAGAGATTATAATATGAAATTACATTTTTTTCTGGCATATCTACGGAACTCGCTTTATAATTTTGTAAGCATTAAACAGTGAAGCGTGCACGGACAATAAAAACATAGATATACATTCTGTTTTTATATCAGGAGTAATCAGAACGCTTTTATGACTGTTTTACTGTTCGCAATTTAACTTGTAACGTTGTGCTTAATTTCGATGAACAAGCAAACAAATGATTCCTCAACACAACAAAATATTATAAGCTTAAATTATGGCTTCATTTATCACTGTACTAATCAGAAACCTTCTGACGCTCGTCGGTAAACGAAAGGTTAGTAATAAAGTCATAGTAAAAAGTTTTCCTCCAAATTTATGAATTACGAGTATCAATACAATTACGTGGACGCGGATTATTGTGTGAATATTATGTATTGAATATTATGTATTGAAGAGTACTACACGTAGAATTTCCTTTCAAAATATATCCTTGATACGGATTCTCCGTACAAGCATATCCACAGACGGATAACACACACTTCACATCGGATCAGCGGGGATACCAGTATAGTTTGTTGCTTTTTTGAACTATTGATGTGTTATGATCCCTAATCCGCGGTTAGTCAAGTTCACTTTCTACTACCGTTAGCGCTAATAAAAAAACTGTAAAAATGAATGAAGCGTTTAGTCAGCGTTAAATCTTTTTGTTTTTCTATGAGCGACGTTGTCTCATAAATATATGAGACAAAGGCTGGCTAGTAATATCTAAAAAGAGTCATTTTTGATTTCTCTGACAGGCACGAGCTTACGACGTACTCATCATAAAATAAAAATTATTCGATAAACAAATTATAATTTGATCGTCGGGAAAAAATTTTGTCGTTCGAATTTTTGTTTTTTAATCGATAACCATAAAACATTTTGCGATAATACGAACGGCATGTTATTGAATTATATTCATAAATGGCTACGTAATAATACATAGAATCTCAATAAAGAATCTACGTAGAACCTTAGGTTCTTTATTTTCTCATTTTAAGCAAAAACATTTTAAATAATGTAACTTTTTGTCCACTGAATGTCGCACGTTTACTTCGTGCTGAACAAACAGGCATGCAGAAAATTAAGCGCTGAACGCCTTTTAACCGGTACCGGCAGAGTCGTTGTACTACCCTCTCCTTTAAGTAACGAGATGAGTTTTAAGTCATGGATTTCTTGCATTATAAATGTAAATTATTAATATCCATGTACAGAATTAGTCGTGATTTTCTTTTTTGCACTTACCAACCTATAATATAGTTTTAATTTTTTTTATCAGTCCACCTGATGCAGTGACCCATAGACTACTCTACATCTATTAAGAATACATATCTACATCTATTAAGAATTTAAATGCAGATGCGTTGTCACCCCTGAGGACTAAGATGGATGCCGCGTTTCAAGTAAAAAAGGTCTCCGGTTCTCTACACTCACCATACGAAGTACAGCAGCATAAAACTGGTATTTTACGATGGTATTCTGTGAGAGCGTGAAAAACCCTGGCCGAGCCATTCGTGCTACAATCAAAATATAGCTGCAGCGTAGCTCTACCATTTTAAGCTGTTGCTAACGTGGTAGAACCATTCTACTGTTTGTACCTAAATATAAAAATTGTCAATAACTTGTTTACACCGCCACCTTTCAGATCCCAGCATAGCTATGAACCATCGGCTCTACAAAACAAATAGTGTAAACGTAACCTTAATAAATGAAATCGGTCACGATCACTAACCGACGTACCAACGTTTGTATTCCTACTTTTAATATCATATATGCAAAAATTTGTTTGTTAGTATGTCCATCTTTCACGCAAAAACAGATCAACGAGTCAATTTGTTTTTTGTAAAGGACCCTTTTTGCCGAAAGTGACATAGGCTACTTTTTATCCGGAAAAAATGCACGGTTTCAGTGGGACAAATCGGAAGCGTTAACTTCAACCTAAGATAACATATTTATGTTATCTTAGATCTTAGATTATCACATTAGCTCCGCAATATTGACGTTTTCTGACCATCACGAGGGCAAAGCCTTGGGGAAAAACTAAGGAGTACACATTAAAAAACTTGGCCAAAGCGTAAAATTGAAAAATATAGTTGTGACAGATTGAGGGTATTAAAGGTTCATAGGAAACATCATTGCAGAGAGGAATATAATATGCTCAATACGTAGGCCCTAAAACAAAGATACAGCGTGGCGGATTCCATATACCCTTTAAATATTTAAATTCCTCAGACATTTTGGTATCCTCACGATTAACTGACCGCCGAGCACGTAATAAACATGTACTCAAAATTACAAATAAAAACTTCATTGGTGCCGGCGGGGTTCGAAACCGGATTGCTCGTGTACTATTTAATTAGGAGATGCCCAAGATATAATATGACATGGCAAATGGCATTATATACTCGTAGTAACCACTGCCACTACCGTAACCACATTTATAGTTTTTTACAGTATAAGGGTGACAAATCCACCTGATGATAAATGGATGCTGTCGCCTATAGACAACTATATATATCCTAGATTAAGAATCGAAAAGTAGATGCATTGTCACACCTGAGTACTAAAATAGACCTCGTTCCCAGTAAAAAGGATTTCTGGACTCTGCATATACCATACCGAGCACAGAAGCGTTAAACTGCTATTTTTAACTGTTACACTGTGAAAACATGGAATGAAAGAATACCAGCGTAAAATAGGTGCAAAATGATTATTTTTATATGGTGAAACAAAGACTCTTTTTTCTGGTAACTAGGTATTTTATCTAAGTCTTCAAGGGTAAGCAACTACTGTTTGACAGTAGAAATATGTAAGATGATGGTACCCAGATGGAATCTTCATTTACTCAAACAGACAGCTAAGCAGAAAATGATCCCCACCACGTGACATTTACATCATTGTCGCCCGTGACGACTAAGATGGAAAGCCTCGTTTCCAGTAAAAGGGTCTCCGGTTCTCCAAACTTTAAACAGTGGTAGAGCCACGCGGCAGCTTTTGCTGTCGCACGGATGGGCCAGCTCGAACCGGGGTGGTACCACGACCTCACAGAATACCAGCGTGAAGTAGAAGTTTACCTCTGCGTTTTGCTTGGTGAGTGCAAGTGGCCGGAGGCCCTTTTTAGTGGAAATGAGGCATTCCATCTTAGTCCTCACGGGTGACAACGCATCTGCATTTTGATTCGCAAACGACGATAGATGTAGATGTCTATGGGCCGCAGCAACCTCTTACCATCAAGTGAACTGTGTGCTCGTTTGCCACCCTTATCCTATAAAAAAAAATTCGCCATACGAAACACAGTAGCGTTAAACTGCTATTTTAGGCTGACATTCTGTGAGAGCGTAGTCCTTCCTCGATTGGGCCGACCCATTTGTGCTACAACTATATCTACTACGAATATAGCTGCGGCATGGCTCTACCACGTAAAAAAATAACTACTACTGCCAGTATTTTTTAAAACCGCCATTCGTTATTTTTAAACGGATTAGTGAACTGAAATGGCCATGGGCCGGCTATATAGTTATAGGAAAAAAAAACGAGTGTTCTCATACAAGTAAGCGCAGTATAAGGCGGCTTCCTCATTACTCCACAATAGAACTCTATAATCGAAAGAGATTATTAGGCTAAAATGAAGGAAGCAATAGAAGCGATGCAAATTCTCTATTTTAACACATTTTTATCGCTTTACATTCTACCTTTAAAACGGTATAAGCCAATTTGTCCGTTCCTTTTGATTTATCCACCAATCAATTATCCTGTAAAAGCCGATAAATTCATTAGTTCCCCGTTTCTACTCCCTGTAGCTGCAGCAAATATAAATTTCCATTTTTCAAATAAAAATACCTGAGTTAAATTCGCTTCGATTTTCTTGATATGGAAGTGAACTTGATCGAAGTTTTTTTATAACAGTAATGGTTCAATTACTAGAAACAACGCTTGAACATACAAACGTTTGTACATTTATTAATGGAAGCACGCACGGGTGAGCCATGATGAATATACAACTTTAATTATTGCCTATGTACAGTGTACACACCTTTATGCAAATGGTAGTTTATATTTCATTTTCATCGACAAAAGCTAAAAACGTGATTTGTTCAACGTTATACAAAGCAAAATATATATTATTTTTCACAAACAACACTTTGTTTCGTAATTTTTTCGTTCGCTTTGTGAAATTTTGTCAAAACATACACATACATATTTGATGAGAGTTTTCTATAACTTATTAATCAAATTATCCTATCGAAAATAGAGCAGGAGTCAGAACATTTTCTTACAATTTAATAAAAACTGATGGATACTTTTCGTGATTATCAAAATTAGGCCTAAAATTTTAAATATACATTAAAATGTTAATTATATGGTAAAATCAATCATATTATTACATAATTATATTACCTATAAGACATGATGCCTCAGAATTTTAATTTTTGATAAGATCGAGATTGAGTGGTAGATTCTCTTTTGGCATCATATTTAGGCGATTAAAATAGATACTTTTTTGTACAAGATATCTATATTAACTGTTAAGTATAATAAAACAACATTTTATTGAGAAAGCTTACAGTAGTATGTTCAATGATTTTTTTTAACTTTTTGCTTTTTTTTAAATCCTTTACAAATCCGGTAAAATACAGGAGAAAATCCTGGTGTAGGGGACACCAGGATTTTCTCCTGTATCTTGGAGGCAGTTTACAAACATAAATAACACAAGGACAAACATCCAAACCCGGAACAATTATTTTGTAGGCCATACAAATACTTGTACCGTGCGGGATTCGAACCCGAATTCGAATTAACAGTTTCAAGCGCAATGAACAATTATCGAATAACCTATTTTATAGGAAGCTTGACAAACCTCCAAACTCAACATCCCGTTAGGCAAGTTGACCTAATTTTTCCTATGAACTGCATTGCAGTAATGCACCCGCTCGCTTCTATAAATTTAACACTGGAAAAACTTACGACAGCAAAATAATATTATTACCCCTTGTTGCTACCGGGCGTTAAAAGAACGTACCGACGGCAATTTCTCCTAAATGCTATTAAAGTGTCGATGTTTTATGTTATGAATTATAAAACTTGTACAGCGATCGTTCTTCATAATTTAATTTTTTAATTTTCTTCTTTTTTCCCACAGCCCATAAAGAATCTCGTTAATACTGGCTGTCTAAAGCCTCTCCTCGTCTCGCTAAAACTCAAAAAACGGTTCGAACAATTTTGATGATGTTTTTTGTGTGTTTGCATAGGACCGTAGATGGTTTAGATTCATATTTTGACCCGGTAAGTGGCACTGTTGTCGAGATCTAGAAATTGCCCGGGGATTGCTAGTACTTAAAAGAGTACTACCGGGTTAAAAGATTTTATGAATTTAATTCTTAAAGCAATATTACTGATTTGATTTAGAAGATATTAAAAATTACATTTTAGTTTTTGAAAGAGAAAGTCACATTTTAGGTGAAATATCAAAAGCTACTAAAAAGTTTTTGAGATACTGCAATTTAAACAGAATAATAATTATTTAAAATAAAACTGCTTTCTTGTATTCCTTACCACAAAAAATAAGTAAACTGTAAACTACATTATAAACAAACATTCCTCGTTTTACGTACAAGGTTTTTTTTATAGGAGGGGGGGGGGGGAGGGGCAAACGAGCATGCGGCTCACCTGATGGTAAGTGACTACCGCCGCCCATGAACAACTGCAACACCAGGGTAATTGCAGATAAATTGCAAGCCATTTAAAAAGGAGTGGGCTCTTTTCTTGAAGGTTCCTAAGTCGCATCAGTCCGGAAAAATCGCTGGTGGTATTCGATTCCACAAGGAAATTGTGCGAGGAAGAAAACTTCCTTTAAAGCGCACAGTGGTGGACCGCAAATCATCCAGATTGTATGTATGGTACAGATGCTGCATCAAAAACTTGTTAAACGATCAACTGCAACTTAAGCTTCCTTTCATTTGTGAGAGGGTAAGGGAAAGAGAATAAATAGGTGTACAAGGCACGAGTTAAAGTTATAGCCTATATAATATTTATACCTCTTTCGCTGGGCACACGCCACCTTTCATTTCCCTGAGCTATCAAGGCTTTATAAAATACGAGTATGTAATTCAAAAGGGCAGAAGAGTAAATCACTCGTCTCATATTATTTTCATCTTCAAAGTTAATAGTAACGTAGTTCTGATTTTCGCAAATAAGAAATATCGAAGTTTGTTTGTAGGACGTTGTAAGACGTTGGTTCGACTAACGAACTTTTAAAATTTAAGCCATTTAAGAACTTTAATCACGTTTTCATAGCAAAACTTGAAACGTTATGGCGGTAGATTCGTAATGAGTTGCAAGAGTTCTTGTTTAGTTCCTAAAACTAAATTAATTTAAAGGCTAATTTACAAGTCCTTTTATATTTATTAAGATATTTTTTTATAAGCAGATACCAAGTCTACTTCGACGAGAAGTAGACCTCGAAGTTAATCGATAGTTTTTTATTTCCATTGTGTTACTTTAAGGACAAACGAGGTGGGAGAATGGTGATTGACAACCACGTATTAATAAGCGCAGTGTTGACCGGCCCCCCACTATATAGAATGATGCTGTTAGTCGATTCAGTTACGTAGTTCAGATCTTTACTTTGTGGTAATCTATCTGGGGAGACTTATATTCGGCAGTAGACTTTTTTTTATAGAATAGGGTGA
Source organism: Parnassius glacialis (assembly GCA_033319125.1). Taxonomy (NCBI): domain Eukaryota; kingdom Metazoa; phylum Arthropoda; class Insecta; order Lepidoptera; family Papilionidae; genus Parnassius; species Parnassius glacialis. The sequence goes on from JAVANC010000009.1 coordinate 10,706,838, forward strand.
CAAACGAGCACACAGTCCACTTGATGGTAAGTGTTTGCTGTGACCCATAGACATCTATATCTATCCTCAATAAAGAATCATAATACTCATAAGTTGGAATGCCCCTTTACCTCCAGTAAAAAGGGTCTTCGGTTCTCTACACTCACCATACGAAACACAGAAGTGTTTAGCTGCTATTTTACGCTGGTATTCTGGAAGAGCGTGGTCCTTCCCCGGTCGAGCCGACCAATTCGTGCTACAACTATACTACTAATATAGCTGCAGCATGGCACTACCACGTACAAACAAAACGGACTTGTAATATTCTGTAATATTGATGATAAGGATGATGAATGACAAGCAAGTTACAATCATCTCTACGCTCACTAAGTGGACAGATTATAATTAATAGAATTAGGCGTTACTTTGGGGAAATCCATTATATTAAAGTTGGTAAAAATTACCTCGCGTACATCCACTCGACAACATAAAATGATGTGTCTTACCTAGTTTAAAGAGCACCTCCCGCCCTCCCTCAATTGCGTGCACTGTCTCCGTCACCACTAATCCCAGCAACACTACTCCTAACACCACCACACCAGGAAAGACACACCACTGACGACAATACGACATGTGTGACCGTTAAGCGGTCAGCCACCGCAGAGTCTACATCACCTTAAGATGCCTCGTGTAGAGGCGAAACACATGTCGTAGTGCATGCAATTGAGTGAGGACGGGAGGTGCCCATCAAACTAGGTAAGACACATAATTTTTTTTATCGAGCGAATGTACGCGTGGTAATTTTTACCAAGTTTTGGACAGATTATTTTTTTGGATAATAGTCTGTCTGGGTAGGTGTCATCCTAATAGTCTACCAACAAGCTGCAGTACGTGCACTCCTATATCCCGGTCTGAAGGAGATAGAGAGCCAGTACGTTCACAGACTATGAGGCATTTCATCCTCGTCATCAGAGGTGACAACGCATCTGTAGCCTTCCTCTTTTTCGTGTTTGAAGTTGGTTGTAACGTCTATGGGCTGCAGTAACCACTCAACTGTGAATTCGTTTATCACACATATGAGTTTTAATTTTTTTAACTGGTATCCTGGTAAGTACGTAGGAATCCTTCTCCTCATCATTCTTAGGAAATCGTATTCAAAAATGTAGAGACGATAATTCTTTCAACATTTTTAAAAAGAAAATATATAGCAAATGAGTAAGCTAAAGTATCAATGGGTCAGCAACTAAAGTGAAAGATTCGTAAGAGTAGTGGACTTATCGCTGTAACGATGATGATGTTGATGATAGCTCATGGTATCTCCTTTTGTACAGAGTATTTGTCTTAATCACCACAGAGAGATTGGCGATCGCAATACTAGATGTCCTCCGCCTTGGACGCTTGTCCCTGTCACCGGGTCTGGACATTTTATTTCATAGTTGCCCCTTATGACAGCTTCGGGACAAAATGGAAACATTAGGTAACATATACGGCACAGATATTACACACAGATAATATGAACAAAAATAATATGAACATTTTTGTTCATAATATTATATGTGCAAATAAAGCTTAATTAAATAAATATCCAGTAACAAATACTCATTCATGAACATTTTATATAACATGAGTGTAAAAATATAAAATTTTTGTTAAGTAATAATTTTTACGGTTACGCATTTTTAGAGTTATTTTGGTATTGTTATAAAATAAGAATTAAAAATGGGTCAGTTTCTTTATTGATAACTATAGCCATCCGCAATTACAATCTAAACCATCCAGAGACCCTGTTAAACATACGCAAAAAAAATTAATCACAATCGATTCGGCCGTTTTCGAATTTTTTCGAGACTAACGGACAGCAATCGATTTTTCTACCGACTTCATAAAGGCTACTTTTATTTGAAAGCTAGTGTTTCTATTAAATTCAGTCTGACCAATAGTTTTTGAATTATCCTTAATAATTTAGATTGAAGTCGGTTTCACAAAATATTTAATTTTTAATTATAATATATACATAGAAATTGGACACCACAGCCCATCATCGTCTGCAGTCATTTTCAAATTAAGGTTTTATTTATTTACTATCACCTCTTAGGGCTAAGATAGAATGCCTTACTATGAATATAATGCTTTTTCACCTTTTTCATATTTTTTTCATCTCTTCAACCGGAACACAACAATGGATGCACCGCTGCTTAGCGACAAAAAATAAAAGTGTATTGGTAAATCCAATTGTGCATACCTTAAGCGAATTAAAAAAATTACGTACAACATGATTATACGTACATTTTTAAAGTAGTTTAATTACACACAAGTTTTCACTAAAAACCTAATAATTATTACTAGACTTCAAATTTTCCGATAATTTTATGTCAAATTACAATTTAAAAAAAGTTTGGAAAATCCAAACGTGCACGACTCATAATGCTCGTGAAAAAATTGAAAAAAAAATGTAAATTATAGTTCTATTTTTCAAAGAGTTCCAGTAGCAGTCACCGAAGTACACCTTCAAGTCACTCCATCAAGTCCGTAGGAAAGTTCTATTCGTAACTAACCAAACGAGTCCAAACTCGGGACACCTAGTTCTCCTCGTCGAGGAGTTCCAGTAGCAGTCATGAAAGTACACCTTTAGGGTCACTCTTTCAAATCCAGAGGTAAGGTCTCATCATAACTAACAAAACGAGGCCAAACTCGGCACACCTACTTGAACTCCTCATCCAGGAGTTCAAGTAGCATTCACCGAAGTACACCTTCAGGTCATTCCATTAATTCCGGAGATAAGGTCTCATGATAACTAACAAAACGAGGCCAAACTCGGGACACTCAGTTCTCCTCGTCGAGGAGTTTCAGTAGCAGTCATCAAAGTACACCTTTTGATCATTAGATTAAGCCCGGAGGTAAGGTCTCATCATAACTAACAAAACGAGGCCAAATTTGGCACACTTAATTCTACTCTTTGAGGAGTTCCAGTAGGTAGGAGGCTTAAGGCGTGCAATAAATACACTAGCTAATAGCTGTTAATTATACTTATTAGAGCTGATTATAACATGACTGAATATAAAAGTAAAACAATTTAACAATTTTATTCACACAATTGTAATTTTTAATTTGTTTATTTTGTTTTTTATCTTAATTATTTTATATTATATTTTATATACTTCATATCTTTTATAATCTGTATTGAAAGTCAGTCATTATTGATAAAATTTTATTGCATGCCTTAAGTTTTTATTTTGTTAGTCATAAAATTTAAGAAGTGGTAATAGCGTTAAAATTGAAACATTTTACTGATTTATACATAACACAACTAAGAATTAATTGCCTGCAAAAAATTATTCAATTTTATTTCTGAAAAACATACCAGACCTACTAAATTAAATGCAAAATAATATTTTGCAGTCAGCGTAATGAAATCCGCCATAATAACATTACGTTTCAGCTACATCCATCAATGTAATTCCGATACAGCTTATAACAATATAAACATCGAACCCAATCAAAATTTTGCTTTAGCATATTAATCGTATACGAACTTAGTCTGTACGTGAGTATAGGGAGACAATGCAAGTAGTGCAACGTAATAAATTACTAACACTAACTACTGACATAATACACTACTAACATAATAAATATTGTTGATGGTTGAAGTATTCAAATTAAATTCGATCTAAAAAGATTTAAAGAGGTTGTAAAATAAATATATTTGTCAGCAGAACATTCGAATAATTTTAACTTTAACGCGTAATACCATCAAAGAAAATTAAATACTAGTACGGTTCTAAGGCTCGCGGCAAAAAGCCTGGCATACTCGTAAGAGTGTAGTACACCGGAATAACTTGTTAACCCGGCCACATATTATACTAATGCTGGCACGGCGCATACAAGTTTGTCGACCACAATAAAAAATATAAAAGGACTAACGTAGGTCGTTTATCGCCGCATGCTCATTTGCCCCCTGTGATGTAAAAAAAACAACCCATGTTTAAGAATATGAAATTAGTTTTGTAAAAAGTAAAAAACGCTATAATATTTAAAAACAAATGGCGATCAGATCCAAATACGAAAATGATTAAAACACTTTTATTAAAAAAAATAGATATTTTTGCGATAATAGATTTATTAAAATAACTTTTAATTTAAGCTATTTAAATTTCTCACTCATTATAATTAATTTTTTGTTGTTACCTTTAAACGAGGTCAATTCTTTTGAACCATAATTTAACTTTTATAATATTGATATATTACTTAGTTTGTCGCAGATAATATTTATCACTTGCTGTGTGCAATCAGGTTTATAATGTACAAATATGAACTTGCAAGTCATGACGGCCAGTAACTTCTCTCTGCTATAAAAGCACATACAAAGTACACACCCGTGAAAATAAGGTAATGAAGGATAAAATATGAGACTTTTAATTTTCTAAGCCGGCACGTATTTTATGAGATACCATCTCATTAGTGGCTTATGTTTCATATCTTTTAACATGTCTCCACCATTTATCAACGCTACGAATTATTATGGTTTTGCTTTAAAACGTTAGTTTATATTATGAACACATATTTAGTAATATATGTGTGATTCTTATACTTAATTAAAACAAAGTAATATTACTATTCACCTTGAAATAACGGCGTATACTAACCTATGTCGTACCGTGATTGACGTAAAAACTAGAGATGGGCAGTATCTTCTAGATAACAACTCGAAATAATGAAAACTGCAGTTTATATCCCCCTAAAATTGCCAAGTGTAACAATCTAAGTGGGCCTGCGTTCAGAAGTGATTTATTTATAGGCTGTGATGATGAATGATGATGATAAACATATGCTCTGTGATAGAAACGTTGGAGAGCTTTGTTTTATAATCTCATTTATATATAAAATCTATAGTGTTAAATTTTTCGTCCATAGTAAACGAAATGTCTGGTATACTTAAGAAATCAAAATAAAACAAACACTTACCAATTTGTTGACATCGATTTGTAACTTGACCATGCAGGGATCAAATAATCATATTCAATCAGCTGTTAAACACGATATGAGTAACTTTACGATTTATTTAGGTAGTTTTAAAGTATCGCGTTTCGCGTACCGCGAACGGAGGCTTGAGAGGTCGCACGCGAGCTTCGACGTATGTTGGCGGCAACTGACTGCGAGAGAGGAACTGAGTGCCGGGCCCCCTCCTGCTATCACTCCACTTTCGGTTATTCTCTCGCCATCCCCGTGACTAAGATTAATATAACATGTCATATCTATGTTAGATACTGGACTATTCAGGCTGTTTTAAGGTTTTACTTAGCCTAACTATTTATGTATATATATATTATATATATATATATATATATATATATATATATATATATATATACATAAATAGTTAGGCATTGAAGTTTTTATATGGTTACAATGATATAACTTAAATAATTATATAGATGGATTTAAAAACTATAGAATTGGACAAAGCCCAAGGGTAACAAAAGTTACATATAGAAGAGTTAAATTGAAACTTATCTTATAAATAATAAAATTTAAAATTCTTTCTACAGCTAAAGAAATCTCAATTTGGCACGGTAGTTGAAAATATATTTTTTAAATTTCATTTATCAATTAAATTTTTATTTCTATTTTAAGTGCCAAAAATAGCGGATAGTTAGAATTTTTAAAATGAAAAAAATTACTTGTTTAAAATGTACGTGAGGGTAATATGGTACCTTAAGCTTTGCCACCCTATAAAACCAAATCTAAGAGGAGGGCAGAGATAAAAACACAAAGTAGTATAGTATAACTAATATAGAAAAAAATAGCAAACAAACTTTAGCAATAATTAGGAAATTTTGAAAAACCAACTTAAAAAAACTAACTACACTACATAATAATAAAATCGATTAAAATATTTACTATAATGTCAACCGTCAAAATAGCGTCGGTAAAGCAGCGCCGATTTCAACCTTTATTATTTGATTGCCTGATGAACAGCTATAGTATCATAGAGCTATCCATGCAAACAATTTGTTTACATATATTTCGCGTTTCGTACGTGGCGCGATTTATACGTGGTAGAGCCATGCTGCAGCTATATTAGTAGTATAGTTGTAGCACGAATGGGTCGGCTCGACCGAAGGACCACGCTCTCACAGAATACCAGCGTCAAATAGCAGCTGAACACTGCCGTGTTTCGTATGGTGAGTGTAGAGAACCGGTGGTCCTTTTTACTGGAAAAGAGGCATTCCATCTTAGTCCTTACGGGTGACAACACATCTGCATTTTGATACGCAAACGAGGGTAGATGTAGATGTTGACTGTGTGCTCGATTTTCACCCTATCCTATAAAAAAAGAAAATATGGTCTTTGAGCTATAAGAAAGTGATCATATTAACCGGATGACCATATTACCCTCACATACTACCTTTAATTTTATCTATATTTTCAGTCAAAAAAATAGTAAACTATTAGCGATGGAAGAGTGGTGTTTCCTAGCACAGGCATTTATATGCTTATAAGAAGACTCCCGTCATTAGTTAAATTAAAAAGCATTTCTGTGTTTATGTAAATAAAGATATTTTAATTTTTTAAGCAATTGCGGAAATAAAAACTTAGAGTAACAAATTTTATGCTTTTTAAATATTTATAATGAAATTACGAAGTGAAATTTAATTATGTATCTTTTAAATATTATTTAAAAAACTAGAAATATCACTCAACGATGTTTATAAATAATATTATAAACAATAGAACATAATAGAAGCTGAATTTCCTGATCTTCTATTATTAAATTAAATGACTTTTAAAGAAGAAAGTAAATTTCTCCTAATGGAGCAGCCTGAATACATCCTAAATGAACAGTCGATGGCATAGTGCCACATTTGTATGGGTAGCTCGATCCACTGGACGCCGAGACTCGTTCAATAGGGCGCATGCATTTGACCAGTTTACTTCGACTGGCTTCAAGACGGTGTATTTGTTGAATTAAATATGTATACGCGTTGCTAGCGTTAACACTGTTTCTTTATTTGTTTATAGCGAAAAACTTGCAGAAAATTTTATTGAATAAAACTACTTTTACGGATATTATTGCGTTTAACACTACTTATTTTTAATTCCCGACGTTTCGGGTGCTTAGCAGTACCCATGGTCATGGAGGACTGAGGTGATTGACATCCCGATGTCAATCACATCATCAAACCTCATTGACATAATTTAAATTTTTTTATAAATAAAATTAGGTTTAGGTAGGTTTTAACAGTGGTAGAGCTAAGCGGTAGCTTTTGCTGTCGCACGGATGGGCCAGTTCGAACAGGGGTGGTACCACGACCTCACAGAATACCAGTGTGAAGTAGAGGTTTACCTCTGCGTTGCGCTTGGTGAGTGCAGGTGGCCGGAAGCCCAATTCCCCCCCCCCCCCCCCATCAACATGGTAGTGGAATTAAATAAAAGACTACCCCAGGAGCGTACCAGCACCCCTGGAGATTACCTCGCTGAACATCCACGACCAAACTACTTCACTCCTGAGCGTGGGTGCTCAGGCTGTCCCGCGTATTCGGGGGGAGGCAAAATTCCGCTCGCGACTAATGCTGCTCGGGGCAGGCGGAGCAATACAACCAAGGCGACCCCTGTCACGCTATCCGTGAATTTTTGCAACATCAGGAGACTTCATTACTCAATACTCAATACTCAAAATTTATTTGCATTCCATATTGTACAAATTAATACATTAAATTATCACAATATAAACCCTCTTGGGTACAGCAAACTAGAAAATTAGAACAGAGGAGGACGCAAAGATGTTTTATAATTCATTATTATTATTATATCATTCATTATTATTATATCATTTATTATTTTTAGTCCACAATTATTCATATTAATTATTCATTTATTTATAGTATTGCATTTGTCATTCAGGTGTTCATATAAAGTATCATCATCATTACAGCCCTTCACAAGTCCACTGCTGAACATAGGCCTCCCCCAAAGAATGCCACAAAGCACGGTCCTGAGCCACCTGCATCCATCGACTTCCTGCATATCTTACCAGGTCGTCACTCCATCTAGTGGGGGGACGCCCTACACTTCGCTTGCCGGTACGAGGCTGCCACTCGAGAACCTTTCTTCCCCATCGGTTGTCGGTTCTTCGAGCTATATGGCCGGCCCATTGCCACTTCAGCTTACTAATCCGTTGGGCTATGTCGGTCACTCTGGTTCTACTGCGGATATCCTCATTTCTGAGTTTATCACGCAGAGAAACTCCGAGCATAGCTCTCTCCATAGCTCGCTGAGCGACCTTGAGCTTCCTCATACGGCCAGCAGTGAAGGACCACGTCTCAGTTCCGTAAGTCATCACTGGCAATATAAAGTATAATAACATTTATTGATTAGAAACACTTTTAATTGACTTATAAAAATATTATCATTTATTTCGTTTTTTAATGAGTTTGATAGTTTATTATAGACAGTTATGGACATTGCGTAAGGGCCTGATGAGAAGAGCTTCATTTTAGAGGGTGGTAGCAATAATTTATTTTCATGTCTAAAACTATAAGTCGTATTTTTAGTTTCTCTTTTTACATATAAATTAGGGTATATTCGCACGAATTTGCATAATTCCAATATATAAATACAACTTAAGGTAAGAAGTTTAAATTTCTTAAAATGAGGACGACAACTTTCAGTATTTTTTATGTTAGACATAATGCGAATTAGCTTTTTCTGTAAGATGAAGATGGCGGGTGCATCTGTACTGTTGCCCCACAGGATAATACTATACCTTAGCCACACCTGTGCATAGGCATTATAAGTAATTAACGCAGTCTGGAGGTCAGTTGTCTTTTTATTTCACTTAGTGCATATACAAAGCTAGACAATTTGTTACGAATTTTCTGAATTTGAGATTTCCAGTTAATGTGGCTATCTAGAATTAAACCGAGTAGAGTGTGTTCATTTACTGAATTGATTTTTGTATTTTTGTAAGAAAAATTAATTTTAATCGGTGGTTTTTGATAAGGGTAAAAAGGTAAAATTTTTGTTTTTTTGTAGTTAATTTCTAGGTTATGCTCTTTCATCCATTGGTCAGTATTTTTAAATATTTTATATAGTATATCATTTATATTATTTACATTACGACAAGGTGCTAAGATAGAGATATCATCCGCAAACATAACACATGGGTTAACCATAGTTTCACTGAGATTGTTGATATATATTAAAAATAATAAACATCCCAATACACTACCTTGGGGTATTGAAGCATTTATAACTATTTTATTTGATCTGACTTTTACTATTTTATTATTACGAGGGTGGATTGAAAAGTACTCGGCCTAACCAAGAAAATAAACACATACTAAATCAGTTATATTTTTATTTTTCTACATAATCACCATCAAGTTCAATACACTTTTGCCACCTCCCCTTCCAAGCATTTAGACCGTTGAAAAAAAATGATTCTTCCTTAGAGTCAAAATATGCGTCTACAGCTGCTTTGACCTCGTCGTTTGTCGAAAATCTTTGACCTCCCAAGTGCTTTTTTAGGTTAGGGAACAGAAAGAAGTCTGATGGTGCCAGATCAGGATGATGAGATGATGAATACGGCGGATGCGGTAACAGTTCAAAGCCACAGTTGTGAATTTCAGCCATTGACTGTACTGACGTGTGAACACGGGCGTTATCTTGATGAAACAGGACTTTTCTTCTGAGCATTCCTCGACGTTTTTCTTTTATTTCCTCTCGTAAACGACGTAGTAAGGTGCAGTAGTAATCAGAGTTTATAGTCTGACCCCTTTCAAGATAATCAATCATAATCACACCTTTCGAGTCCCAGAATACTGAAGCCATCACCTTATTTGCCGACAATATCGACTTAGCCTTTTTAGGGGGTGGTGAACCAGGTCTTCTCCACTGTTTTGATTGTTGTTTTGTTTCCGGTATACAGTAATGAACCCATGTTTCGTCTATAGTAACAAAACGATTCAAAAAATCATCTGCATCGGCTTCAAATAACTTCAAACAGTCGCGTGAAATAGTCAATCGCGTCCTTTTTTGTTCAACTGAAAGCAGTCGCGGAACCCACCTCGCAGACACCTTGTGGAAACCCAACTCGTTGACAATGATATTTTGAGTTCGTTCATAAGAGATGCCTATAATCTCGGCTATCTCTCTAATTTTTAATCTGCGGTCTCCCATTATTAAATCAAGTACTTTTTTAATATTTTCGTCAGTAGTTGACGTCGAAGGCCTTCCAGAGCGGGGTTCATCTTTCACACTCTCTCTACCACGCTTAAATTCTGCTATCCATTTTTTGACAGATGAATATGACAGAGCACAATCGCCTAATGTACTGACCATGTCATCATGGATGGCTTTTGATGATAGCCCCTTCTTATTGAGGTACTTAATGACGGCACGCTGCTCGATTTGCTCCATTCGCGGAAATTATGTCCGATTACTTTGTTAATAAATTTATAAAATCACAACTAATTATCGCACACGTTTCGAACTTCACACAATGAACTAGTCTGAACTGAACTAAATAATGTGGGTAGATTTGATTTTTAGAATTGAATGGATCTGTGTTAGGCCGAGTACTTTTCAATCCACCCTCGTATCAAAGTATTCTATTTCTACATATGTTCTCTATCTTGCAAGTATGATTTGAACCATTCCAAAGTAATCCCACGAATACCTATACTATTTAATTTATTAATCAATATGTTATATTGTACCTTATTGTATGCTTTGGTCATATCTAATAGTATTCACTCATGCTCCAATCGCAGTTGCGATCTGCAGCTTGCCGCCGTGGTTGGCACTATAGGTCAGCTGATTGGGACGGGATGCGGTCTTTTTTTGCATCCTACCCTTGGGGGCGGATTTGCTTCTCGCCGGAAGATCCCAGCGTTGTTGCCGATTCTGTTGCAGATAGTTCGCCTTCCTTCGGGAACCCGTGAATTCTGGTCTCTCGCCAAGGCTGTCCAAGGGAACTTCTGTCAGCCATCTCTTCCATCTCTGCACAGAGAGGACTACTCACTGGCCCATGCCGCAAACGAGAAAGCTGATCTGTTGAGCTCTCTTTTTGCGTCCAACTCGACTCTAGATGACGGGCGGAATACACCGCCGACCATCCCGCGATGTGAGTGCTCCATGCCAGATGTGCGATTTATACAGCGCTCGGTTCGCAAAGCACTCTTCTCCCTGGACGTCAGCAAGTCGAGTGGGCCCGATGGAGTCCCTCCCATTGTGCTGAAGACGTATGCTCCGGAGTTTGCACCGGTTTAACGCGTCTTTTCGGGTACTCCTACTCCCAAAGCGTAATACCGAATTCATGGAAGACAGCTTTGGTCCACCCAATCCCTAAAAAAGGCGACCGCTCAGACCCGTCCAACTACAGGCCTATCGCCATCACCTCCTTGTTCTCCAAAATAATGGAAGCCATTATAAACTGCCAGCTCATAAGGTACCTTGAGAATGCCAACTGATTAGTAACCGCCGGTACGGTTTTCGTCGGGGTCGATCAGCTGGTGATCTTCGTGTCCACTTAACTCATAGATGGGCGGAGACATTAGAGTCCGAGGGGGAGGCATTGGCCGTCCGTTTGGACATAGCAAAGGCCTTCGATCAGGTCTGGCATAAAGCGCTTCTTTCGAAGCTTCCTTCCTATGGGCTTCCCGAGAAATTGTGCAAATGGATCACCAGTTTCCTTGCTGATCGGAGCATCAAGGTCGTAGTAGACGATGCATGCTCTGATTTCAAGCCTATCAACGCTGGTGTTCCACAAGGCTGCATGCTATCACTAACGCTGTTTCTCCTGCATATCAATGATATGTTGCTAACTGGTAGCACTCATTGATATGCAGACGACATCACTGGTGATGCCTTATATACCGACCGTACCAATATTTCTCGGGAAAACGTCGCCGAGTACCGGGTCAACTGTGTCTGAAGTCGAGTCTTTGCTTAACAAAGTCTCAAATTGGGGCCGACTAAATCTAGTCCAGTTAAATCCCCAGAAGACACAAGTTTGCGCGTTTACCGCTAAAAAGAACCCCTTTGTCGTATCTCTTCAGTTTCAAGGCACTCCCCTTGCTGCCTCAGCCAGTATCGGAATCCTTGGCGTCGACATATCGAATAGTGTGCAGTTTCGTGGTCAGAAGTGGAAGGGAAGGCCAAATTAGCCTCTAAAAAGCTTGGCGTGCTCAGCAGAGTCAGACAGTATTTCATGCCGGCACATCGCTTGCCACTTTACAAAGCGCAAGTTCGGCCCCACATGGAATACTGTTCTCATCTCTGGACCGGGGCACCCCAGTGCCAGCTCCTTCCACTTGACCGCATCCAGCGCAGAGCGGTTCGAATTGTCGATGACCGAGTTCTTTCTGATTGGCTCGATACACTGGCACTGCGTAGAGATGTTGCATCTCTTTGCGTATTTTATCGCATCTATCACGGGGAGTGAGGAATTGTTCGGACTAATTCCAGCCGCTCAATTTCACCATCGCACATCGCGACAAAACTGGCGTTACCATCCATACCATCTGGATGATTGGCAGTCCACCACTGTGCGATTTAGAAGAAGTTTTCTCCCTCGCACAACTTCCTTGTGGAATCAATTACCACCAGCGAATTTTCCGGACTGATACGACTTAGGAACCTTCAAGAAAAAAGCTTACATCTTTCTAAAAGGCCGGCAACGCATCTGCAATTCCCAATGGTGTTGCGGTTGTTCATGGGCGGCGGTAGTCACTTACCATCAGGTGAGCCGCATGCTCGTTTGCCCCATATTCTATAAAAAAAGGTGACTATTGAACTAGCAGTCCATCTGATGGTAAGTGGCTGTTGCACTTCGTGAATACCTTGAACAAAGAGGGCTACTGATGCGTTGTCACCACTGAGGAATAAGATGTAATGCCTTTCGGTCTGTCATTAAACTGAATATATATCCTTCTTTACTTGGCAGCAGAGATTAGTAAGAGCGCAGTACGCAACGAGGCGGTCTTCTGGGTTGAGGAGTCCTACCACCAACGACACTGTTATAACTAGGTATCTGGTATATCCCACACGGTTATACACTTAGAGTATAGAGTATAACAAGCTATGCTTATGGTTATACAGCTATCTATCACAGACTCAAACCAGACGAAAATAGATGAAGCTTTGCACATATTTCAAGTGATGTCGAAACCATGCTGAACATCTCGACCGGTCGAGACTAGCAATTCGTGCTGCAGTCATACAACAGATGCAAGGCTACATGCAAATAGCAATTTATACACCGTTACCATTACAGCCTATTAAAGTCTACTGCTGAACATAGACCTCCTCCATAGACTGCCTCATATCTGCTGATACCGGCCATAGTTGTCACGCTTGGCAAACGGGTTATTAGGAAGACGCTGCTGCCCATCTCCTGATTTGTTTCCCTCTGTCGCCTCTTACAACAACCACGGGATGATATGGGGTAGTGGATTCTTAAACTGCTAGTACACGGCACTAATTTATATAGATATTTTTTTTTAATTCTTTTAGCAAAGACATATCATAGTTAAATTATATATTATAATTCTGTGTATGTATATAGTTAAATTCTAACACTAACAAAAAAAGATAGACGGAGCTCTGCGTTTTTTTATAGGATAACGATAGACGACTAGCCGCGCAGATTGAAGGCCTGTATTCAAAATCACGGAGGTCATTTTGAATAAACTTTAGTGTCATAAGAATCTATGTTTTGTTAAGTTCATTTTGGTATATAAATGGTTACATATGAATAAATTTGTTTCAATTATTTTATATTAAACATGTGACAGAATTTATGACCTGACTAGGTATATTTTTAGAATAAAACAAGGTAAAACTCTTGTTCATAATAAACAAAATGTTCACACACTGTTGCTTAAAAGTAATTTGCAATTAAATTTGCCTAAGCCATGTAGAAGCGGTCTAAAAATCCACTACCCCTATATCATCATTATCATTACAGCCCTTCACAAGTCCACTGCTGAACATAGGCCTCCCCCAAAGCATGCCACAAAGCACGGTCCTGAGCCACCTGCATCTATCGACTTCCTGCATGTCTTACCAGGTCGTCACTCCATCTCGTGGGGGGACGCCCTACACTTCGCCTACCGGTACGAGGCTGCCACTCGAGAACCTTTCCTCCCCATCGGTTGTCGGTTCTTCGAGCTATATGGCCGGCCCACTGCCACTTCAGCTTACTAATCCGTTGGGCTATGTCGATTACTCTGGTTCTACTGCGGATATCCTTATTCCTAAGTTTATCACGCAGAGAAACTCCGAGCATAGCCCTCTCCATAGCTCGTTGAGCGACCTTGAGCTTCCTCATACGGCCAGCAGTGAAGGACCACGTCTCAGTTTTTTTATAGGATAAGGGTGACAAACGAGCACACAGTCCACCTGATGGTAAGTGGTTGCTGCGGCCCATAGACATCTACATCTATCCTCGTTTGCGAATCAAAATGTAGATGCGTTGTCACCTGTGAGGACTAAGATGGAATGCCTCATTTCCAGTAAAAAGGGCCTCCGGCCACCTGCACTCACCAAGCGAAACGCAGAGGTAAACCTCTACTTCACGCTGGTATTCTGTGAGATCGTGGTACCACCCCGGTTAGAGCCGGCCCATCCGTGCGACAGCAAAAGCTGCCGCGTGGCTCTACCACTGTTACAGTTCTGTAAGTCATCACTGGCAACACGCACTGGTTGTACAAGTTAGTTTTAAGGTTTTGAGGTATGTCTGACGAGAAGATGTGTCGTAGCTTCCCGAACGCTGCCCAGCCGAGTTGAATCCGTCGATTGACCTCTCGGTCGAAGTTGGACTTACCTAATCGGACTATTTGTCCCAGGTAAACATACTCGTCAACAACTTCGAGCTTAGTGCTCCCAACAAACACCGGCATACGTGTGACATGGACATTAAACATAATCTTTGTTTTGTCCATGTTCATCCTAAGACCTATCCGTTGGGAGACACTATTGAGGTCATTGAGCATAGTGCTTAGGTCCTCCAGCGATTCTGCCATAAGGACTATATCGTCAGCAAATCGAAGGTGAGTGATGTACTCGCCATTGATGTTAATACCGTATCCTTTCCAGTCCAGAAGCTTGAAAACGTCTTCCAATGCAGCGCTGAAGAGTTTCGGGGATATTACATCAACCTGTCTTACACCTCTCTGCAATTGGATAGGTTTTGTACTCTGGTTCTGTACTCGGATACCCCTATATATGTATATACTATGAGGGTGTCTAAAGAGGTGACAGAGCGAAATATACCAGGAGATGGGCAGTAGCGTCTTCGCAATAACAACCATAAATTAAAAACCTGCAGTTACCAACCCGTCTTTCAAGTTGGTAACTATGGCAAAAGACATGTAGACTGTAACGATCACGGTAAACTTGTCTAGATGGGTTCTACATTATAATGTTTTCTAGCTTGTAATGTTGTAATTTATATGAAATTCATATGACATTGTATCCCTTTCCGTCTAATCTTACTAGTTAATTACTAGTCATAATTACTAATTAAGTACTACTCGTGCTTAGCACGGGAGGTTAAAAAAATCATGAAGTATTGACTGTACAAACACCGAACGTAATTGCAGAGCCAGGTTCTATTTTTAAAACGCTACTAGATAGATGACGTTGCAGGTCCTTTCAATAAGCGCTAAGACATGGAGTGTTTGCGCATTCGACACACGCGAACATGCAACACATAGTAGGCCATTACACTAACATGGTTTTACTAAGTGTACCCGGTACATATCTTTTACTTTTGACTGCTGCATGTTTATTGTAAGTCTCCGAGCCTTTAACATTGTAACAGGAAATTAACACTTTAAAATTACAATTAACAATTTTATGGGTTTGATTGGCGGAGATTGAATCTGCGCTGCTGAGGTACTGTGAATTTACGGCAACGCTTAGGCCCTTTTTTCTTTTTTATCTATTTTATACTCAAATGAATATAGGTTGGAGTGCGGAGTGAGACAAGGAGGGTTAACTTCACCGAGGCTCTTTAACAAGTCCCGCTGGTGGTCGGGTGGTCGTGGTCGTGGTGTGGTGTGGTGTGATCGTGTCGAGGACAGCGTGACACACTACGAACCCCTTCCGCCTGTAGTGATGCAGTCCTTTGAGTCTCGGACATTTCCAGGGGCCCTACGGACCGCCTCAGCTACTTCATTCGGCGTTATGATGACGGGGTCCATGGGCGTAACATTCGCACACTGACTCGTCTCAACTTCCGTCCAAGGGCCCTCGCTGTGGTTTACGGGCTCTGCCCACAGGCAGCGCCAGAACGCGATAGTGTCACTCCTTTTCCTCCGTGACTCCAACTTGGCTGCAGTGGTAAGGGGAGAGGACACCCTTCTCGTCGCAGCCCACAAACACACATCAGAAGTAGCTTGTAAAGCCCACTCGGAGTGGCCACTTTGGGCCAGCCATGTGGGTTTCTCTTAGTTCACTGTGGGTGACCAAGCCGTGGCTACGAAGCCCCCCCCCCCCCCCGCCGCCACGAGTCAAGGCGGAAACCCGTTCGGGGAGGGGGGGTGTAAAGCGCTTAGCTCCTAGGCTACAACGACTCTCATTAACTAGCTACCGCGATGTCTTACACTTTTGTTTTCATAAAGTGTTTTGAAAAAACCAATTTTGAATAAAAATATTTGACTTTGACTTTCAATGAAAATTTTTTACAATAGACCAGAATTAATGATAATAATTCCGTACACTACATCAAATCATTTAAAAGAAACGTATCACACATTCTTCGCCATCCGTTTCCAAAGAAAACTTCAATTTTTTAAATAGGATAAGGATGACAAGCTGACACACAGCCCATCTAACGGTAAATGGATGCTGTGGCCCATAGACGTTTATACCTCGATTCGATCCCCGTGAAGAAATTATTAATTGCAATTTTAAGTGCTCATTTACTACATGCTCGGCGGTGAAAGAAAATTGATGTGACAATTAAACATACAGGTCATTTAAATAAAACAAGTTATTACGGATTTTATCGCGTATATAAACTTATTTTATATTCCCGACGTTTTGAGCACTTTACATCACCCATGGTTACAGGGAGGAGTAAGGTGTTCGACGTCCCAATGTCATAGTTAACCACGGCTAACGGTATGGTTTTATTGGTCTTTTAGTTTGTCCTATGTAAGAGAGACCACATTCATAATAAAGCTTGTACACTCCTGCATCTTGCAGAGCGACATCACACTTGACTGATGGTTAAGAATTTACTAATCTTCTTCGGCAGCTTGAAATATGTTTATATGCTTTAATGGAAGCACGCTTCAAGATGTAGCCAATCTTGTCAGTGACACCTCTTAATATGGCTGTACAGCAGGCGTACGCTCGACTATGCCCGGCTTCACTCGTTCACTATGACGTAGGCGCGGGACCCGAAGCTTGTTATCGTGTAAAACTTGCTTGACGTGTAGGAGCTCGGCGGCTAGGTGTTTACTGTCACAGATCCCTCGTGCTCTCTGAAATTACTAAGCCTCCGCTGTCCGTCCGTCTGTCTGCCAACGGGCTGTATCTCATGATCCGTGATAGGTAGACAGTACAAGTTTCCACAGATAGTGTATTTCTGTAGTAGCTATAACAACAACCAATAAAAATAAATTAATAATTAAAGGGAGGCTTCCCTACTAGCAACGTGTTTTTTTGCATTCTTAGTAATAAATCTTGTACGACGGTACCGAACTTTTCATCCGCGAGTCCAACCCGCACTTGGTTGGTTTTATTTATACACAGTATGGGTCAGGGTGTTATCAGGAAATTACAGTCCACCTGATGTTACATATTGCAGTCCATGGACACTTGTAACGTCTGCAACCAAAATCGCCTCTGTGAACCAAGAAATAATAGCTCGTACAGAGTAATTATACTGGCTCTCTATAGTTTTCAGGACAGAACAGCAGTACACGCGCCATTGCTTGCCGGCGGGAATAGGTAAGAGATTAATAGTAATAACCTAACCAGAAGTCCTAGTAAGTAGTAGTTACCAAATAAACACAAGCAAATCCTGAGGAAACTATCATGTTATTAAACACGCACTGCGGCAGCGTGGCGGACTAATTACTTATACTCGTAACCCTCATTATCTATAATTCTAATTTATACAAATAAATAAAATTGAAGTGTCTGTTTGTAATGTCATAATAATTGCTTTTTACTGAATGAATATGAATGTATATACGGTACTTATAAGAAGAATGCAATTTTTAACATGTTTGTCTGTCTGTTTATTCCGGTTAATCTCTGAAACGGCTAGACCGATTTTGACGGGAGTTTCACTGAAAGATAGTTAATGTTATAAGGAGTACCTTGGGATACTTTTGTTTTAGAAAAATTAGGGTTCCGCGCAAAAAACAATTAAAACCCATAAATACCACACGGGCGAAGTCGCGGGGAACAGCTAGTTATCTATAATCCTGGAGGAGGCCTGTGCCCAGTTTGGAGACGTATAGAGGCTATAACTTTGTTTTCCTTTTTTATTTGTATTTCTCGTTATATCTCACTGTAATTTACACCCCGTAACAAAATACTGACACGCACTGTCAAACAAAGTACTGTGACATCGGCGATTTCTTACAATCTATCAAAGTTTACTGCTAAACATAGGCTTTCCCGGTAGATTGTCTCTTACGGAGGTGGGAGGGGGGCTATTTGCTATAGTTGCCACGCTTGGTAGTCGGGTTGGCAGCCACAGCTTTTTATATTTAAATGTTATTAAGCAGACGCTGCTGTCCATCTGGTTGTTTCCCTCTACCGCCTCTTATGACAACCACGGGACGATATGGGGTAGTGGTTGTTTATCGCCAATTTCATTTTCATAGTTTATTATACTTTAGTTTGGAAATAGTAAATACATTAAATTAAAAAAACCATAACACTATTACTTTTAAAAAAAGAAAAATTTACTGAACTGAATTCATCATTTATTTACAATATTTTACTATCGGCATGACGGCGGAGTGCCCTCGGCTATTGTTCACAACTGGCGTAGTACTTTGAGTACTATCTCACATTGTTATCGTTTACCCCTTGAATCTTTGAATAATTTTAATTGTAAATTTAATTTTAGTAAAGTGTTATTAACAAAGTTCCAAAATGTTTTTTTTAATTCGTTTGTACCTCCATACTATTATCTTTCTCCTGTATCGTGGGGACTGTTTACATACATAAATTTTACATGAACAAACATCCAAACCCGGAACAATTATTTGTAGGCCATACAGACATTGTTTCCGTGCGAGATTCGAACCCGCGGCCCTTAGCGCTGTATTTCGGCCTAAGGATGTTCTAGCCACTGCGCCTCGAAGCCGTCATGTAATATTTATTATTATTTACATAAGATCGGTAAGTATTGGAGTGGGTTATTAAAATAAACTGTAGTGTAATGTAAGTAACATAAAACAGTTACGGGTTTTCCAACTTTCTTGTATTGCTTGAAATAATTATTTTAGTTAATAAAGGTTATTATTTTAATAGAAATTAGTAACATTTGAACAATTTATAAGAGTCATTGGAATACGTGTAATTGAACAGTAAGAGCCAATTGAGAAATGTTTAGTATCAGATAAAAAAATACAATTGGAATAGGTTGTTCTGCTTATTTTAGCTTAGTATTCCGTCTTCCGTCCGGTTAAGTTCAACAAAGTTGCAACCATCGATCACAAATAAAAAACTAGATACACAATCAGCGAAAAAAAATATCCTTACCGAATGAGCGCCCACTCGAACATTTGGGTGCGCCTTTAATTAGTACGAAGCTTTGTGAATACAACTTTAAGCAATGCATTTAAGGTTGAATTTACATTAATATATATTTATTTCAACTGGAATTATGTCAAAACAACTGGCGACAGTTTTTAGATACTTTTACATGGGATTGTGTATCTAGTTTTTTATTAGTGATCGATCGAGCAACCTATAAAAATCCACTGCTGAAAATAGGACTCCCCACAGATGTAAAATGTTGTCCCTTATTCCCCCTGAAGTTTTACACTCTCGTCCAGTTTCAGTGTCTTTCGTCATTGTGTTTTGTATTGAAGAATAAGACCTAAAATCTTTATTTCGAGTTGACTACAGGTACGGACTACAAAAACCAGTTACTAACAGGTGAACTTTATCACTAGTATATTGAGAGGCTGTTCATGGATCCCTCTCTGAAATGTACTTTTTTTCACCTGCCTACGTACACACATATTTTATAATAAAACTTAGCGCAAAATAAATTGCACTCTATCGTATTAATATAAAGTTATTTTCCTGTTATGTCTCGCATTTTGAGTATTTTAGCTGCTTCGATGCCATTGTAGTTTTGTTTCCTACTATACTAAGGACGGTTTGACTGAAACCATATATTTTACCTTTCTAATTTAATCATATATTTTATGTTCCGATATATTTAAGCAAGATTGGCTTAAACAAGAATTTGCCAACTTTGAATGATTGAATATTAAAGATCACTTTGGGTTTTCAAAATATTTCGTCATCTGAACTGCTCCTGTCCTTTTAACGCTGACTGTACTACTTTATCGCTTATATAAATATTGGGAAAGTCTTCATAGGTTAATCAAACTCTGAAGTCATTTTACTTTCAATCACCAACATATTTCATAATTACGCTTTACCTAAAGAAGATTCTTTCTTATTTTGTTTCCTTAGGCATTATCATTTATTTGTTTTTTTTTTTTTGAAGTTTCGTCGCGTCCTCAATACAAAAATTTCTCATGGACAAAAACCATACAAATAGTCTGTAGGCTGACTGACTTTTACAAAACGTAGTGATTTTGATAAATTCTATTTCTATTTTCATTATCATTTGAATTTAGAATCGAGATAGTCTGAAAGAGTATATAAATGACTACCCTTATGTTATAGCAGAATATGGCTGGTATTCACAGCACATGCAGGGAAATGTATGTAGATTGTTACCAGAGTGAACGACTACCTTCACTACGTATCAAAATAAAACGACTATAGAGCTTGCAGCCATTACAGTTACAATATAACTTCTTTTCATTTAAGTTTTAATGTTTACAATATGATCTTTGACAAAAATTTTATCATCATAACTATGAAAAAAAATATTAATAAATGGAGAATCCACTACTCCCATTCCGGCACGGCATTCGACATGTATTACGTAAAGCCCCAACGTAAGCCGCTCGTATTTCTACGCTAAGGAAACAAACTGCAATCTAGTTAGTTATAAACTTACTTAATAATATTTTGGATTAACTATATTTTTGCTTACCAAAGTCACAAAACTCATAAACGGTCTATAGAATAATTATAATAACAGTTACCTGCAAACTTGCTAAGGGAGACACCTCGCACTCTCTCCTCCAGACTACTTAACCTAATACATGAGGAAGAAGACATCATATTCATATCTGTTTTCAAAATGAATCCACAGACATCTCTACATTCAAAAATCAATTGCTGGCCGTAAGTTTTGCAAAATATCTTAAATGGCTGGGCCGATTTTGATTAAACTTTCTGTGTGTGCTTGAGTTACCTGGACGATCTAAACGGTTTACAATCGACCCGGAAGGTGGCGTTGTTGTCGAGATCCAGAAATCACCCGTGCGAAGCAGGGGCGGATCGCTAGTTCATTAATATTTTACAATAATGAGGGCTAATAATCTTCCACTCACCAGATGTCGCTACTAGCGACTGAGGTAAAGTTTTTTGTTACACAGTGTCATTTAATTGAGAAATTAGTTTTAAATTATAGTTTATCATTGTCTAGAGTATTATATTAATATATAACACAATGCGTCAGTGGTTTGATTTTTAATTTTTTGCACATTATAACTCTTTTTTTTTAAAGTCGTCTTTTAGTTATATTTATAGTTTGGTTTATTTTTTTGTATTTATTTTATTTCTAATGTAATTAATATAAAATATAACTAATAATACAGAAAGAAACCTTAAAGATTACATTTTCCTAAGAAATTATCGTCCCCGCTATGAAATCTGTCAAATATTTTACCTCACTCGAAAGTGGCGCCGCCCTGGTGGCAGAAAAAGTCGTGAATGCCCTCATTCAAATGGTATAATATATTATTATTATTTATACTTTATTGTACACCACAAAAAACGATAAAAAAAGAACAAATTACAAGGAGTAAAACTTATATATAATGTTTACACTAGCGCATTAGGTGATAAGAGCCTGTAATGTTAGTGATGACTTTAGCCGAAAAAATAAATAAATAAAATAAAATAAATACAGAATTCAATTTAGTTAATAAGTAACAAGGAATGGGATGAACGAAACCAAGCTGTTTAAAAAAAATGTATTATATTGTACAACATAGGCTACACCAGTCGATCGGTGGCATAGATCGATGGTGGAATGGATTAGTCGACGTCGATCGAACTGCTTGATTATTCAAGAGCCCCGCTCCACCGACCGCTTTTTGTAAGACATTTATGATGAGCCCATAACCACATCGATTAATTGTCGGTCAACGTCGATGATTGAACGACGTTTTATCAATCAGTATCCGTTGATCAGTTAAAGCTACCACTCCAATCGATCGACATCGATCGACGTCGATCAATGGCATCGATCAACGATAGATCGATTGGTGTGGTAACACCCTTATACTTCATTGTTAAGTGTGACATTGAAGTAAAAGTCCCGTTAGATTTCTTATTGTTCCCAAAGAGGGTTTCCGAAATCACTGGAAAAAATAAAAAAATGAGTTTTTATTATTAATATTTTAATCTGTATTGAGAAAAAATAATTTTTCTATTTTTACTCGACTGACTCAGAAGAAGGGCAACGTTTATCACTTCACCTTACATCTGCTGGGCTACTCGTATGTCAGTTACTCTTGTTTTTCCTGATACGTCGTAATGCACAATGCATCATGCAGAGAATACACCGTAACGCATTTTATCATGCAGAGAAATTCACGTTTCAATTCCGTAAACAGCACAGTCGAGTTCAATTCATCAGTTGACCTTTTCATCGCAGTTGGACTCTCCTAATCAAACATTTTGTCATGGTACACACTCGTCAACAGCTTCAATCATAGTTTTCTCAACACCTATAGTAACTTGATAAACTCACTGCTGAATAAAGAGTGGGACATAACAAATCGTAGGTGGTAGATTCACGGTATAGCAAAAATGTACGCCGAACGTTCCGGCCCGCTGTACGCTACTATTGTCACTCGTTTTCTACAGTAAATGTAACTCTTCATGTCATATCACTGTAGTAGGTAGATATTTAAAGAGTAGCGGATATGCCTGTGATGCAACAAAGAATGAGGATATAATACATATCATAACGGAATGTCCCATATTAAGTAGACAAAGAAGCGATAAAGTAAGCAAAAAAATATAAATGAAATGATAAAAATAAGCTAGATATAAGTTCTTAAGATATTGTAAATAAATATAGAATAGTATATAAAAATAAATAGAAAAAGAAAAAGGGTACTGTAACATAATATATGCTATTATACAATGTAAACAGTCCCACAAAAACACACAGAAATAAGAATTTAATATAATGATAAGGTAAATGTAAGCGTAAATGTAAATATAATGAAATATATGTAGTATTAAAATATAAAAAGATTAAAAAAAAGAAAACATAAGGGGTGAAAAGAGAAACACCTAATGATGAACAAAGTCCCTGAACTCCTCATGTCAGGGGAACTAGAAAAAAATGAGTAGCACCTACGCACACTAGCACAATGTGTACGTGCACGGTTAACAACAACCAAAGTCAAAACTTCATCGTGAAATAAAATAACTATAAAATTGTGTCGCATTCAAACAAATTTAAAGTTCTAAATAAGTCATAATTCGTCATCATATCACAAGACCACTGCTAAACATAGGTGTCACCCATAAATAACCCTATTATGGGGGATTAATTGATTTGCTTTAGTTTCTACAATAGGCAGGTGAATTGGTGACCACGGTTTCTTTATCATTTTTTTTTTGTTATCAAAATGCTACTGACTATCTGTTTCATTTCTCTCTGTCGACGATATGGAGTTGTGTATTTTCTTAAGCTGCCAGTACACGGCTAGCCAAATAAGTACTCGCATTAAAAATATGTAACTATTTAAAAAAAAGTAAAGTACAGGTTATATAGATCCCGCTGCCGGATACATACCTCTTCTCATATTTGAGTTTGTCATGGAGCAATTAGTCCGCTACCATGTGTAGTGTTTGTTAGCGGACTAGTCTTTGAAATATTTCATTCCTCAGTCATGCAGATTTTCTTCATGTTCTAGCACATGGTAAATATAGTTATGAAAATTTATATATAAATGTATATATTTTTCTCAATTAATTAAAAAACAATATAAACGTAGAAATAATCACAAAGCTACACAAAAATTTAAGTTCTAAGTTTAAATTAATTAATTCGACCGCAATACGGTACCTTGATATTGCATCTACGAGTAACTGACCGTTTCCGTCCACTAACTGCAGTGATGATCCGACCGTTATTTTATTCTGATAGTCAAGCTCATAAAGTGGTTATGAGTGGAACCTGCCACTATTATAATAAATAAGTAAATTATAGAGGCTTAGGAAAGTAAGCTGGCAGTGAACTCACTCATTTGCATACTTTTTAGCCCACGCCTTACGGCGCTGCGTCAAAATGCCAATACTTATTTAAGGTACAACAAAATAAAGAACGCATTTTCACCTGCAGTCCTACTCAAATTGTAAAAAAGAACTATCAGTTTGCGAGTAAAAACTATGAAAAAATATTTTGTTTTCTTAAGGATATTAAAAATTAACTAGCTAATATCCGCGTAATTAAAATAAAATCATGCGTCTCACATAAGAGCAACTCCCACCCTCCCTCAAATACGGGCCCTATCCCCTTCATCACTAATCACCTTCCTAGTGTAGTGGTGTTGGTGTCTTCAATCAAGGTAAGACAAGTTATTTTATTTTATTACGTGAATCTCAGATAATTAATTTTTAATATCTCTATCATAATGGATTCCCGCAACGTAACACCTGATTATGTTGTTTTCTTTCTTTCCACATTTCCACTTTGACTTGGTCAACCAGTGGATTTTCAAAACATCGCACATCCTATTTGAACAATTCTTGATCAATTTGAAATTAAATATACATATAAACTAAGTAGTCTTTTTTATTACTGGAAGCAGTTTGTTTTTTATATATTTCGCCCTGCATTCGTCATACGTTGCTCGTTAATTATTCATGAGCACTGGTAAATAATAGTCACTACATTGTTAATGAGTGATGATAGTAATAATCAAGGCTGTTTATCCCTACGGCCTAAGTGAAGGGCGCTTGACGGAACATGCGTTCCTCATACCAGAGCGACTACTACACTCCTCTGACTCTGTAAGTTAATGGATATCCTTACACGTTCACTACACTGTTAATGAGTGATGATAGTAATATGAAGGCTGTTTATCCCTACGGCCTAAGTGGAGGGCGCTTGACGGAACATGCGTTCCTCATACCAGAGCGACTACTACACTCCTCTGACTCTGTAAGTTAATGGATATTCTTACACCGTCACTACACTGTTAATGAGTGATGATAGTAATATCAAGGCTGTTTATCCCTACGGCCTAAATGGAGGGCGCTTGACGGAACATGCGTTCCTCATACCAAAGCGACTACTACACTCGTCTGACTCTGTAAGTTAATGGATATTCTTACACCGTCACTACACTGTTAGTGAGTGATGATAGGAATAATCAAGGCTGTTTATCCCTACGGCCTAAGTGGAGGGCGCTTGACGGAACATGCGTTCCTCATACCAGAGCGACTACTACACTCCTCTGACTCTGTAAGTTAATGGATATTCTTACACCGTCACTACACTGTTAATGAGCGATGATAGTAATAATCAAGGCTGTTTATCCCTACGGCCTAAGTGGAGGGCGCTTGACGGAACATGCGTTCCTCATACCAAAGCGACTACTACACTCGTCTGACTCTGTAAGTTAATGGATATTCTTACACCGTCACTACACTGTTAGTGAGTGATGATAGGAATAATCAAGGCTGTTTATCCCTACGGCCTAAGTGGAGGGCGCTTGACGGAACATGCGTTCCTCATACCAGAGCGACTACTACACTCCTCTGACTCTGTAATTTAATAGATATTCTTACACCGTCACTACACTGTTAATGAGTGATGATAGTAATATCAAGGCTGTTTATCCCTACGGCCTAAATGGAGGGCGCTTGACGGAACATGCGTTCCCCATACTAGAGCGACTACTACACACCTCTGACTCTGTAAGTTAATGGATATTCTTACACCGTCACTACACTGTTAATGAGTGATGATAGTAATATCAAGGCTGTTTATCCCTACGGCCTAAGTGGAGGGCGCTTGACAGAACATGCGTTCCTCATACCAGAGCGACTACTACACTCCTCTGACTCTGTAAGTTAATGGATATTCTTACACCGTCACTACACTGTTAATGAGTGATGATAGTAATATCAAGGCTGTTTATCCCTACGGCCTAAATGGAGGGCGCTTGACGG
This sequence comes from Parnassius glacialis, assembly GCA_033319125.1. NCBI lineage: Eukaryota > Metazoa > Arthropoda > Insecta > Lepidoptera > Papilionidae > Parnassius > Parnassius glacialis. Next base: position 10,733,367 of record JAVANC010000009.1, read on the forward strand.
AACATGCGTTCCTCATACCAAAGCGACTACTACACTCCTCTGACTCTGTAAGTTAATGGATATTCTTACACCGTCACTACACTGTTAATGAGTGATGATAGTAATATCAAGGCTGTTTATCCCTACGGCCTAAATGGAGGGCGCTTGACGGAACATGCGTTCCTCATACCAAAGCGACTACTACACTCCTCTGACTCTGTAAGTTAATGGATATTCTTACACCGTCACTACACTGTTAATGAGTGATGATAGTAATATCAAGGCTGTTTATCCCTACGGCCTAAATGGAGGGCGCTTGACGGAACATGCGTTCCTCATACCAAAGCGACTACTACACACCTCTGACTCTGTAAGTTAATGGATATTCTTACACCGTCACTACACTGTTAATGAGTGATGATAGTAATATCAAGGCTGTTTATCCCTACGGCCTAAGTGGAGGGCGCTTGACAGAACATGCGTTCCTCATACCAGAGCGACTACTACACTCCTCTGACTCTGTAAGTTAATGGATATTCTTACACCGTCACTACACTGTTAATGAGTGATGATAGTAATATCAAGGCTGTTTATCCCTACGGCCTAAGTGGAGGGCGCTTGACGGAACATGCGTTCCTCATACCAAAGCGACTACTACACTCGTCTGACTCTGTAAGTTAATGGATATTCTTACACCGTCACTACACTGTTAGTGAGTGATGATAGGAATAATCAAGGCTGTTTATCCCTACGGCCTAAGTGGAGGGCGCTTGACGGAACATGCGTTCCTCATACCAGAGCGACTACTACACTCCTCTGACTCTGTAATTTAATAGATATTCTTACACCGTCACTACACTGTTAATGAGTGATGATAGTAATATCAAGGCTGTTTATCCCTACGGCCTAAATGGAGGGCGCTTGACGGAACATGCGTTCCCCATACTAGAGCGACTACTACACACCTCTGACTCTGTAAGTTAATGGATATTCTTACACCGTCACTACACTGTTAATGAGTGATGATAGTAATATCAAGGCTGTTTATCCCTACGGCCTAAGTGGAGGGCGCTTGACGGAACATGCGTTCCTCATACCAGAGCGACTACTACACTCCTCTGACTCTGTAAGTTAATAGATATTCTTACACCGTCACTACACTGTTAATGAGTGATGATAGTAATATCAAGGCTGTTTATCCCTACGGCCTAAATGGAGGGCGCTTGACGGAACATGCGTTCCTCATACTAGAGCGACTACTACACTCCTCTGACTCTGTAAGTTAATGGATATTCTTACACCGTCACTACACTGTTAATGAGTGATGATAGTAATATCAAGGCTGTTTATCCCTACGGCCTAAATGGAGGGCGCTTGACGGAACATGCGTTCCTCATACTAGAGCGACTACTACACTCCTCTGACTCTGTAAGTTAATGGATATTCTTACACCGTCACTACACTGTTAATGAGTGATGATAGTAATATCAAGGCTGTTTATCCCTACGGCCTAAATGGAGGGCGCTTGACGGAACATGCGTTCCCCATACTAGAGCGACTACTACACACCTCTGACTCTGTAAGTTAATGGATATTCTTACACCGTCACTACACTGTTAATGAGTGATGATAGTAATATCAAGGCTGTTTATCCCTACGGCCTAAATGGAGGGCGCTTGACGGAACATGCGTTCCTCATACCAAAGCGACTACTACACTCGTCTGACTCTGTAAGTTAATGGATATTCTTACACCGTCACTACACTGTTAGTGAGTGATGATAGGAATAATCAAGGCTGTTTATCCCTACGGCCTAAGTGGAGGGCGCTTGACGGAACATGCGTTCCTCATACCAGAGCGACTACTACACTGCTCTGACTCTGTAATTTAATAGATATTCTTACACCGTCACTACACTGTTAATGAGTGATGATAGTAATATCAAGGCTGTTTATCCCTACGGCCTAAATGGAGGGCGCTTGACGGAACATGCGTTCCCCATACTAGAGCGACTACTACACACCTCTGACTCTGTAAGTTAATGGATATTCTTACACCGTCACTACACTGTTAATGAGTGATGATAGTAATATCAAGGCTGTTTATCCCTACGGCCTAAATGGAGGGCGCTTGACGGAACATGCGTTCCCCATACTAGAGCGACTACTACACACCTCTGACTCTGTAAGTTAATGGATATTCTTACACCGTCACTACACTGTTAACGAGTGATGATAGTAATATCAAGGCTGTTTATCCCTACGGCCTAAATGGAGGGCGCTTGACGGAACATGCGTTCCCCATACTAGAGCGACTACTACACACCTCTGACTCTGTAAGTTAATGGATATTCTTACACCGTCACTACACTGTTAACGAGTGATGATAGTAATATCAAGGCTGTTTATCCCTACGGCCTAAATGGAGGGCGCTTGACGGAACATGCGTTCCCCATACTAGAGCGACTACTACACACCTCTGACTCTGTAAGTTAATGGATATTCTTACACCGTCACTACACTGTTAACGAGTGATGATAGTAATATCAAGGCTGTTTATCCCTACGGCCTAAGTGGACAGCGCTCGACGGAGCATACGTTCCTTATACCAGTTTGGTAGTCGCTCCTCTGACTCTGTAACACAAGAGCTAGTTTTTGTGTATCTACGTGGTAGAGCCAACTTAATATAACTACAGCACGATTGGTTTGGATCAACCAGGAAAGAACCACACAATCACAGAATACCAATTACAGCTGCTGTGTATCGTGAGAGACGAGACCTTTTTTACGGGTGGCAAAGCATTCCATCTTCATCTTCAATTACGCAAATCTGCATTTTGATTCTTAATCAAGAATATATGTGAGTTTATATAGGTTGCAGTATCATTGTCGAATAGCTATTAGGAGGTAAGTAGGAAATTAAAACCTTAAGTTTAGTAACTAGCCAGTTACAAAAGTTAAGATTTTAATTTTCTATTTATGCGACAAAGTTTACTAAATTCTATTATGCAACCTGCTATACGTATTTTAAATAGCACAACATTTTTTGACTGCCTAGTTGATCTAGTGGTTGTAAACCTGATTGCTGGGATCCCGAATCTCAAGTCGGGCTAAAATCATTTGTTGGGTTTTTCTGGTGAGAAATTCTCAGTAGCATCCGGGAGACAGAAAGTTGGCGGTGTTTCAACCCCATGCCTCGGAAATCACGTAAAGCCGTTGATCCTGCGGCTGATCTGTTTCCGGTCGGCCTGGATACCGTCCAGTCGGACTATGAGAGTGAGGGAATAGAGAGTGCACCTATGTTTACGGATACACTCATGGACTATAATCCTGCCCTGCTCAGATGGATGTTGCAAGTTAAGACTTGCCGCTGTGACCAAAATACAGTCTGGAAGATATTAAATAAAATATATACTTAATGGCCTCTAACTGAAAATATATAATAATTAGTGCCTTTATAAAAAATATTTTTAACATTCCTTATTGCGTGAATTGAGTTAGGTTCATTATCATACCCTTAAATTTATAATGGCTCTATAGAAAATCGAAACACACATCTGGGTTACAGCAACCGTTTTCCATAAGGTGGAATATGAATTTTATTTATTTATTTATTTTTGCAATTTTGTAGAGAATGTCTCATGAGACAACCGACGGAGTGATGGGAACTTAACGTAGATGTTGCAACTGTCATTCCTTCTGTGTACTTTTCTGTTGTACTGTCTCGAGTATAACCGTCAACCTTACTTCTATAAAAATACGTCTGGAAGAAGCTATTGTAAACGAGTTATAATACTATTAATTTTTAATACTTTTATTCTATCAAAACTTATAATAGTAAAGTAACACCTTGTATACGTCCCACTGCTGTGCACAGGCATTCTCTCATTTCTGAGAACGTTATTGAGCAAATTGTCCGCCGAACTACTCCAGAGCTTATTGGTAGACTTCACATATCTTCGAAGCGGTTTTATTCCCAATACAAGGAGGTTACCTCACGATGTTTCGAGATAGAGCCGTGGTAGGGGTTAAAACATTGAATTTTTTGTATGTGTTTGAGTGAGTCCCTGGATGATCTGAAACGATTCACAATTTGACCCGGTAGGTGCGCTGTTGTCGAGATCAAGTAATCACACGTGTGAAGTCGGGGCGGATCACTAGTAATATTTTATATGACTATCAATACGTAAAAGCGTTGGCCCTGTTCCTAGTCTCTCTCCAGTTGTGTCGGATTACCGTTCCATCGGACTATGAGAGTGAGGAAATAGAGAGTACACTGTGCTTGCGCATACCCTTAGGTACTATAATCCTGTCACTGTCTTGCGCATATGGCTAGTCATTGTTGAGACTGATAGCCGTAACCGAAATTCGGTCTAGAGAACATTATAAGTATTACTGCAACTACATGATAAATCGATCACTTCTTCGACAAACGTCACTCACGTATATTTAGTTATTTTAAAGAATAAGGGTGACAAACAAGCACACAGTCCACCTGATATTAAGGGGATGATGTGTCACATAGATATCTACATGGTAGAGGATACGTGGTAGAGCCATGCTGCAGCTAAATTAGTAGTATAGTTGTAGCACGAATGGGTCGGCTCGACCGGGGAAGGACCATGCTCTCACAGAATACCAGCGTAAAATAGCAGCTTAACGCTGCTGTGTTTCGTACGGTGAGTGTAGAGACCCTTTTTTACTGGAAATGAGGCATTCCATCTTAGTCCTCAAGGGTGACAACACATCTGCATTTTGATTCGCATACAAGGATAGATGTAGAGGTCTAAGGGCCACAGCAACCACTTACCATCAGGTGGACTGTGTGCTCGTTTGTCACCCTATCCTATAAAAAAACCTCGATAAAAAATCAAAATCCAGATTCGTTGTCACCTCTGAGGACTAAGATTTAATGCCTCGTTTCAAAAAAGGGACCATACACCACCATACGAAATACATCATCATTAAACTATTATTTTAAGATGGTATTCTGTTATAGCGTGGTCATTTGCTGGCGAGTCGACCCATTTTGTACTACAAGCAAATATATAGGTGCAGCATGATTCTACCAAGTATAAAGCTATTGTATTGTCAATAATCAATAATCGTCAGTAATCATAGCTTTAAGAAACCTTAATGAATGGCTTTCAAAATGTTGGTCATGATGCAATATTACATCAGGTCACTACAATGGTTAATTAAAAGCTTAGCGTGATCGTGACGTAACCTTTGTAGTCAAGACAAATAAAACGGTACAGTTATGCCATCGCGTTTAAAAAGACCAACTATTATTCAGTACAGTAATCATCGATCACGGCTCTATTCTGAACGCGTAATACGACATAACTTGCAATTTTATCGAATTAAAGGTCTTTCGGAAACTGTTCCTGGTTCAATTATGGCATACTTTCGACATACAATGACTTCAAGTCCTTTTGAAATAAGCCATTTGCTCATGGATCTATGATGCATCAGGATGCGTGATATTGTTTATGCCTTAAATCTAAAATTTTAATATGCAATCCTTAAATCCTAACTTACACTTCTACTGGACTACTTGGGACGCAATCGAGCATAAAAGATAATTAATTTCTTTGTTAGTACTGACGTTTATTTATTTATTTTTTATGTATGGATCTCCAAGTGTTGTACATATTAACTTCACTTACAAATTACTATGTACTACCAATTATAGGAGAACAGACCAATCTATAACAATAACAGTATTAGAGATTAACTTACGTTAGTACATTACGGACGTTAGAGAAGTCCGTCCAAACTTATAGTAATTACATACTGTAAATGTATAACCCTGTGATTATACTGCCAAAATTGCGGAGAAGGTTCAGAATAAGTAATAAAGGCGAATGTTACAGGAAAATTTATTAAAAAAATCTCAAGCATTCTGTTCTTTTTATCTTTTAAATTCAAAATGCGTGGTAAAGCATTACTTTAATGAATGTCATTCATAAATATCTAACGCCTTCTATTTTACTACCCATGCACACATTTGTAAGGGTCGATCGGTTGTTGCCCATAAATCACATTCAATTTGAGATAACTACAAATAAAAGTAGAAGCCTTATTTACTCGTATTTACAAAAGCTACAATAACGGTATATCATTATTTATGTATTTGAACTAAGGTTTTTCAATTCTATTCAAAATTGTTTCACTAATACCTAATAGTGAAAAGAATTGGCAAAAATTATTTACTTTCGCGTATTCCCGTTTTCATTTTGATAGAACAATAAATAAATCAATTACATCTCAACTAAAAGAGACATCTTTTCAAAATTTAGATTACCCAATTAATACTCATTTATCTCGAACACGTCCTAGATTTGATTTTAAAATGTAGTTGAGTCGAATGTAATGAATGGCGACTTAAAAAATGCATTCCGTATTTTACTCTCAGACGACATCCTGGCTCCTCGTAATGTCGAAACTCTTGAAAGCCTTTGTCAGAAGCATCCTTCGGTCAATCCTTCTCAGGGTTTACCGCTGCCCTCCAATACGGCCTTTACAAATTTCTCAAAAAGACACTTTGAAAGCAATTATGTCATTTTCGAATGGCTCTGCTGGCGACATTGATGAAATTGCGCCTCAACATCTTAAAGATCTTGTAAGCGCTTCTGCCGGCGACGCCGGCGGACTAACTTCTTAATGACATTACAAAATTATGTAACTTTATGCTTTCTGGTAATATAAATCCAAATTTTATTGCATTCTTATATGGGGCAAGATTTTGTGCCTTCAAAAAAAGGATAACACATTCAACGCTTAACCTCAAAATTAGCTTGCAGGCACATAATCTCTAACTTTAAGACAAAATTTCAGCCTACTCAACTAGGCTTTGGCGCTAGAGGTGACTGTGAGGCGGCGGTACATTCAGTGCGTACATTTTTAAGAAACTCTGATGCAGATGTTCTTGTGAAGGTTGACCTAAGGAATGCTTATCTATAGGGTAACCCTGTTGAAAGAAGTGGCTAACAATACCCTCGAAATTTATTTACGTTTGGCGATGTTACTGTCAAAATACTAACTTGTTTTACGAAAACCATGTTATCGATTCTGCGATCGGTGTTCAGCAGAGTGACCCACTAGGTCCAGCACTTTTAAGTTTGGGAATTCAACCCATTATTTCAAATTTGAATTCTAAGCTGAATGTATGTTACTTGGACGACGGTACACTGGGAGGTAGACTAGATGACATCTCCAGTGATCTTACTCATATTTATTGAAACTTTAAAAATATTGGTCTTGAATCAAATAGCAACAAATGTGAAATATTTTTTTTTCAATAATGTATCTACTTCTCACAGAGACACTTTAATTCAAAATTCCAATCATATTTCTCCAGGAATAAAAGCTGTCGTTACGGAATAACTATACCTGCTAGGTGACCCGTAGTTGTTCAATAGTGTTAAGCCTGTTTTAAAAACAAAATTTGATCAGTTTTTAAACCACGTTGATAAATTGTATAAATTACCCCCACACTACTATTTTAAAATATATTCTCCTTGTGGCTGAAAAAGTTTTCTTGAATCACAGTTATCAACACTCTCAACAAGTCACCGTTCAAATAAAATAAAAAACTAAATCTTAATCGTTTCAGCCGTCTGAGAGCTACGACAGACACACAGATACACGCGTTAAACATATCATCATCATCATTCGTCATTACAGCCCTTCACAAGTCCACTGCTGAACATAGGCCTCCCCCAAGGAATGCCACAAAGCACGGTCCCGAGCCACCTGCATCCATCGACTTCCTGCATGTCTTACCAGGTCGTCACTCCATCTTGTGGGGGGACGCCCTACACTTCGCCTACTGGTAGGAGGCTGCTACTCGAGAACCTTTCTTCCCCATCGGTTGTCGGTTCTTCGAGCTATATGGCCGGCCCACTGCCACTTCAGCTTACTAATCCGTTGGGCTATGTCGGTTACTCTGGTTCTACTGCGGATATCCTCATTCCTAAGTTTATCACGCAGAGAAACTCCGAGCATAGCCCTCTCCATAGCTCACTGAGCGACCTTGAGCTTCCTCATACGGCCAGCAGTGAAGGACCACGTCTCAGTTCCGTAAGTCATCACTGGCAACACGCACTGGTTGTAAAATTTTGTTTTAAGGTTTTGAGGTATTTCTGACGAGAAGATGTGTCGTAGCTTCCCGAACGCTGCCCAGCCGAGTTGAATCCGTCGATTGACCTCTCGGTCGAAGTTGGACTTACCTAGTCGGACTATTTGTCCCAGGTAAACATACTCGTCAACAACTTCGAGCTTAGTGCTCCCAACAACTACCGGCATAGGTGTGACATGGACATTAAACATAATCTTTGTTTTGTCCATGTTCATCTTAAGACCTATCCGTTGGGAGACACTATTGAGGTCATTGAGCATAGTGCTTAGTTCCTCCAGCGATTCTGCCATGAGGACTATATCGTCGGCAAATCGAAGGTGAGTGATGTACTCGCCATTGATGTTAATTCCGTATCCTTTCCAGTCCAGAAGCTTGAAAACGTCTTCCAATGCAGCGGTGAAGAGTTTCGGGGATATAACGTCACCCTGTCTTACACCTCTCTGCAATTGGATAGGTTTCGTACTCTGGTTCTGTACTCGGATAGCCATCGTAGCTCTACTGTACAAACACTTCAGCACTTCGATATACCGACAGTCAACTTGGCACCGCTGAAGGGACTGCAGCACCGCCCAAATTTCGACGGAATCAAAGGCTTTCTCATAGTCCACATACGCTAGACATAGTGGCAAATTGTACTCTTCGGACTTCTGTACAATTTGCCGTAGGGTATGTATGTGGTCTATGGTGCTAAAGCCCTTTCGGAAACTGGCTTCTTCGGGAGGCTGGAAGTCGTCAAGTCTGCGCGCGAGACGATTCGTAATGACTCTCGAAAACAGCACGTAGACGCGGCTCAGAAGGGAAATCGGTCTGTAGTTCTTCAAGAGAGCGTTGTCACCTTTCTTGAAGAACAAGACCACCGCACCTCTGCTCCACGCCTTCGGTGTAATGCCACCATGGAGGACGGAATTAAAGAGCTTCTGAAGGACTTCAAGTACCGGTTTTCCACCCGCTTTCAGAAGCTCCGCTGTAATTCCATCCTCGCCTGGGGCCTTGCCGTTTTTAAGGTGCTGGAGAGCCATTCTAATCTCGCTCAGACTGACGTCCGGGATATCTTCGGAATAGTGTCGAATAAGACTCGCTCTTGGATCGTTACTCACACTTGCGTGTGGCTCCAACGATGACGTGTACAGCTGCCCATAGAACCTCTCAATCTCACTCAAAATCTCAGGTGCCCCGGAAACGATGCTGCCACATTCGGTCTTCAGCTTTGACAGTTGGCTCTTTCTGGTAGACAGATCTCTGGCAAAGACTTTGGAGCCTTGGTTCCGCTGATCGCTTCTTCAATACGAGCTGTATTGAAGTTGCGTAAGTCTCGCCGCATGCATTTGAAGATCTGTCTGTTCAGTTGCCTGTATGCTGTCAAATCTGTTGAAGAATGTAGCCTCATCTCCCGTCTAACAGCCATGAGATTAAGAGTGTGATCGGAGAGTTTTTGTGTTCTTCTGCGGCGGGTCTTGCAGAACTTAGCTCCGACCGCATGGACAGTTTCCACGAGCTTGTCATTCATATCGTCCACTTCATTGCAGTCTTCTAGGCACTGAAAACGGTTTTGTAACTCGAGCTGAAAGGTTTCGGAACTTTGGATTAGAGTACGAGGGGGACGGAGCGTTGACTTCATCAGACGAGACCTCTCCAACTTAACATTTATGTTCAGTGTGCCTCTAATCATTCGGTGATCGCTGCCGGTTTTCACCCTCGCGATCACTGAGACATCACTGAACAGTTGTCGTCTGGTCGTCATAATGAAGTCAATCTCATTTTTTGTCGAACCGTCGGGGCTCGACCAGGTCCACTTCCTGTGGGGCCGCTTCTTGAAGAAAGAGTTCATCATAAAGAGTCCCTCTTTCTCCATGAAGTCGGTCAGCTACTGGCCCCTTGGGTTCCGTTGCCCTATTCCAAATTTCCCTACTTTCAGCTCACCGTTCTCTCTTGTGCCTAGTTTTGCATTGAAGTCTCCCATTAACACCGTATATTGGGTTTTGGAGGAATGCATGGCTCTAGAGATATCCTCATACATTTCCTCCACCTCCTCATCAGGGTGTGCCGAGGTTGGTACGTAAACCTGTATGACCTTCAGCGAATACCGTCAGGTGATTCTGAGTATAAGGTACGCAACCCTCGTCGACACACTCCCGATCTTTACAACGTTGTTAACGAGAGACTTGTGGACGATAAATCCGACATCTCCTTGGGACAGATGGTCGCCCTCCCGGTGATAGAGCAAGTTGCCGGATTCGAGGATTACCGTGTCCTCCCCCTCTCTTCGGACTTCGGATAATCCTATAATATGCTAGCGCAACTTGTCTATCTCTTCTTCCAGCTCCACGATCTTCTCGTCAGTCCTCAGAGTGCGTGCGTTGTACGTTGCCAGGTCGAGTCGTCGTAGGTGGCAACCGAACCTCCACCGGAGATTCTTAGCACCCCCTGCCCAGCCGTTACCATGGTCGCCACCGTAACCAGGAATAGCGGGGCCGCCGGGGACTGGGGGCCGTCTGTGTGTTGTTTTGATCATTGGGGGGTATTTGCCATAGTTGCCACGCTTGGCGAGCGGGTTGGCAACCGCAGTTTTTTATTGTAATTTTGGCTATTATCAGGAAGATGCTGCTGTCCATCTCCCGCCTGTTTTCCTTTGTCGCCTTTTACGACACCCACGGGAAGATATGGGGTAGTGGATATTCTTGACCGCCACTACACGGCTAGACATATAACACTCAAACATATAACATATAACACTCCTCTTTTCTGTAGAGGGTAATAATATGAATAATAATTGTCTATTTATTGTACGTTGTAAGTGATATTGTGTATGAGTCTATGTGCTACCGAATGCGCTGTGTTGTTGTATAGTTGAGGGAGATGAAGTGTAAAAACTCATAACTCAAACAGCACTTTGTAGATTTTATCGGTACCAGTGGTAAAAGGGTAAATGACATTCAAATAAGTTTTACTCACAATCTGTAATGAATAAAAAAATCTAATCTTTTTTATTCTATTACGCTCCCTTTATTCCACCTATCTTTCTTACAACATAACTACTTCTGTACTCATTCACATCTATCCCCTGAATATTCTTATTTGTTCATATTAAAGTTACGATCTCTCGTATCTGAGAGTTATGGAGTATATACTCGTACCACGATACTCAAGTGCGTGTTGGCGGATTTTATATACCCAGGAAATATTTCACTCATCGACATGCAGGTTTACTATGATGTTTAACTTAACCGCCAAGCACGTGATTCACCAATTAAATTGCAATTAGCAATTTCACGAATTAGTAAGCAAAACCATCCGAGCCGTGGTAGCTCGGATAATTAGCGCTTACTGTAAGTTTCACAGTGCGCGAGCAACCAAAGTTCGATCCCCGCCGGCACCAATTAAATTGTTAATAATTGCAATTTTAAGTGCTGATTTACCACGTGCTCGGCGGCGCAGGAAAACATCGTGAGGAAACTTGCATATCTGAGAAATAAGAAAAAAAAATATTTCGAAAATATGTGAAGTTCGCCAACACGTATTCTGGCAGCACGGCGAACATTTACTTGTCCTAAAACCCTCTTAGAAATGAGAGGCCTGCGATTAGCAGCGGGACGTATATAGGCTGTAACTTTGACTCTAACTAACTTTAGTAAGCAGAAGTGACAGACCCATGGCCAGATAGCTTGAAGATCCGACAACCGATTGGAAAGAAAGATTCTCGAGTGGCAGCCCCGTACCAGTAGGCGAAGTGTAGGGTGGCCCCCCACTAGATGGAGTGACGACCTGGTAAGACATGCAGTAAATCGATGGATGCAGGTGGCTCAGGATCGTGTTTGTGGCATTCCTTGGGGGAGGTCTATATTCAGCAGTGAACTTGTGACGAGCTGTAATGATGATGATGCTAATAGTAATTTCATTGACCTGGCAACAATTAGGGATCGAAAATAGAACAATACTTTACATAAACTCTCTTAATCTGTATAATTTTGATTAACAAAGTTAAGTTTAACAACAAAATAACACATCACGATAATAATAACTTTTCTAACTACAATATCTAATATCTTATCAAACCAAAAGTAGCGCTATATCATCGAGTAGGAGGCATTAAAAGTAATTTAGGTATTTCTGGCTCGATCCACTTGAGCCAGTCACGTCCGGTAACCTGGGAAATTAAGCGCTTCAACGGGAGTCCTTTATTTTGTAATCTCCGTTAGAGTTCCGTTTTCTTGCACAGAATATTTAAAAAGTTAAATAATTTAAAATTTAAAATTTTGTACAACCGACTTCAATATAAATTATTAAGAATAACTCAAAAACTATTGGCCAGACCTTGATCACGAGACCACATGTGAAGCACCAGCTTTCAAATAAAAAAAGAATCATCGAAATCGGTCCACATGAAAATAAAACATACAGTCGAATTGAGTACCGTCACCATTTTGAAGTCGGTAGAAAAATTATACAATGTCGTTAAACGAAGTTTTAGATTTTAATTAATTTTTATGTACAATTTTCTTTAACGTATTATAAGCCAGGGCTTGAATACAAAAATCCTACCTGATAGTCTTTTTTTATATAAATGGGGGCATGGAAGCATGCAGCTCCCCTGATTTAAAGTGCCGACTGCAACACCAGGAGAATAATTACAAGTGCATAGCCGGCCTTTTAAAGGGTATGTCTCACACCCTTTTATTTTAGTAGTTTGCAGTAGTTGTAGGTTAACATTATGATAAAAGGAGCCCTTTTATCAGTACTTCTCAGTTTTAATCTAAGTTAAAAATATATATAAAAAACACCAATTACAGTTCACGTTTTATTAGTTCATATGTATTACATCATCATTACAGGTTGCTATAATGATGTAATATATATGAACTAATACTCATAAATTCTGAATATAGGCCTCCCCCATATATTGCTTCAAGGGGGTATTTGCCATAGTCGCCATGCTAGGCAGGCGAGTTGGAGATTTATTGTTTTCTAGATTTTTTAGGCAGACACTGCTGTCCATCCACTGGTTTGTTTTCCTCTGCCAACTTCTACGATACCACTAGACTATATGAGGTAGCAGATATTGTTACTCCGCCAATACACGCAATTAATGTATTCTTCAAAATATTGAAATAAAGTATTTTTTTAATTTAATAATATATAATATTTCTGATTACGCAAGTCTAACTTTTAAATTAAATATAATTGTATGAAAATCTACAGCGCCAACAGATGCTAGCTTTAATTCATAATAGTCGGCTTCAATCTGTGCCTACGTATACTACGATCGTGTAGTCATTCATATGCATGACATCAACCAAGTAATAACGATAGTGCCAAACAATCAGTACCAAATCATAGCTCGTATATTGGCAACGGTACCCTCCGTATAGTATGTAGTTGACAAAATAATTTATAATCGGCATCACTAACGAACAATGTGATTCCATGTTGTTATATATAATATTCCCTTGGCCGAATTTAGGTAATGGCGGCTAGTCTCAACGTAGACTAGTCATCTGTACATGACTAGCTTATAGCATAACTGTGTGAATCACAGCTGTGCTCTCTATGTACTCATTCTCATGGTCCGATATGACGCCAATCCAACACGACCGGAGAGTTCAGGCGCTAAACGGCCTTACAAGCTTTCCGGGGCACGTGGATAAACACCGCAAACTTCCTGTCTCCAAGAGAGGAACTGACATTTTCTTGTCAGAAAAAGCTAATTTTACTTTTTAATTTACTTATTTTGGTCTAACCCGGATTTGATCTATTGGGCTATGTCGGTTACTTTGGTTCTCCTACGGATATCAATGTTAAGATTCTTGTACAAGCAAAATTTCGAGCATAGCCCTCTCCATAACTCGTTAAGAATTCTCATGTGGCCAAAAAAAACAAAGGCAGCTATAAGGACTGCTGACAGAAGTGAAAACTCAATGATAAATGCGTATAACAAGCCAGACGAACGACGCGTAGTAAACATGTTCGTGACGTATTGACTCTACTCAATACGTCACGAGCATGTCGAGGTCATCGGTGACGCGAACCAAAAATCGCTCAACGCGGATAAAGAAGTATTCACTTAAAATAATCAAACCAACTTATAACACATTGTAAAATTGGTCAAAAGCATGCTATGCACAATTAATGTCCCATAACCTCTAGCCCTCAACATATTTATACTCCCAGCAATAGAGACAGTAATGATTAACCAATATTTCCGCAAAAATGTTATAAGTCGGTTGCAATTTTCCATAGGCTACAGCAGCTCTACTTGCCATTAGGTATATGGTAGTAACAAACGGTCACTTTAATTTGCTTATAAGAAAAAAATCTTTATCGTTTCAGGTTTTCATTCGCCGAGCGGTTGTTAATTAACACCCGCTTATTATATGCTTTCATTTTCTGCGTTACTTAATAAAGAAACTCAGAAAATTTATATTGTGTTTTCAGTACCCGTGGTTGGAAATTGTGCGTTCATATTGTAAAATTTAAGCATAGGGACCATTAGGGACCTTCAAGAAAAGAGCGTACTCCTTTTTAAAAGGCCGGCAACGCATCTGCAATTCCCTTCCTGGTGTTGCAGTTGTTCATGGGCGGCGGTAGTCACTTAACATCAGGTGAGCCGCATGCTTGTTTGCCCCCTCTCCTATAAAAAAAAGCATGCTCTTACTTTCTCCGACTTACCACTAGCTAATAAGCATACACATAAAAAAATAATGATTGTATTTTAATTCATGTATTTACTTTCAAAATACTCAATAAATTTGCCATGTTTAGAAATTTACAGAATATATTTAATAAAATTTATCTCTATCTATAATGATCTATCTATCTATCTGATAATTTTTATTTATCTTTGGGAGGTTTGCGGTGCTGTGAACTGTTCCAAAGTTTGCCATTTAAGCTTATAATGCATTTACAAAAGATACAAACTCAGGCCATAATGTGATTACATAGAATAATAAAATTTAATACAGGTTTTATTTTTATGTTAAGTTAAATATGTTATATAAAAATTAATTATCAATTGAATGAAAAAATAAAATAACAAAGTGAATAAGGGAGGTACTTTTCAAGCTAGGTAAGTTATATCATTTTTATTTCTCACGCAGATGTTAGACACGGAACAATTATTTGTAGGTTATTGCCAGCGGTATGCAAACCGGAAGCAAAATGCTTAAAGTCACTGTGCTACGGAGCTGTTTTTTTTTATAGGATAAGGGTGACAAACGAGCACACAGTCCACCTGATGGTAAGTGGTTGCTGAGGCCCATAGACATCTACATCTATTCTCTATTACAAATCAAAATGTAGATGCGTTGTCACCCGTGAGGACTAAGATGGAATGCCTCATTTCCAGTAAAAAGGGCTGTTATGTGAAATTCATTAAAAGTGATGGAAATAGGTTGAGCTTATTCATGTATCAATAAAATTTTAAATATTTCCAGTAACAATATCCTACAGAACAGTATAAAAATTCTGGCAGTACACTTTTTATACCAAGTCATTACATCGGAAATTTACACCGCGGTGTGAAACATGACTTACGGGACCTGACCACTAAACTTTAGTTCGATTGATCGTCGAGTTTTTTTCCCTCAGCGCCGTCTAAACTTAGACGTCGTCAGAACTGCGGTACCGTAACACCACGCTTCGCGACCCATTCGATTAAAGGGTCCGACGGACACCGATAACTTTTATTGCTTTATAAAATAAATAAAAGTGTAATCGTTAATTTAACTCGTTTGAAAATACGATGTAAAATATATTTTTTATTTTTCATGTATCTTATGTATTTTGATCTCTATTACTTTATGTTAATCAATTACAGTTAATACAAGCGGTAAAATTAAAAATTTTGTATATTCGGCTTCTCTTTTTGAAGTCGGTTAAAAAGAAGTCGTATCGTAGTAGCTCAGGGGCTAAAAGCTCGCTCTAAATTTCACAGTACGCGAGCAACACATGGTTTGATCCCGTCGGCACCAATGAAATTGTTAATTGCTATTTTAAATGCTGACTTACTACCTGCTCGGCGGTGAAGGAAAACATCGTGAAAAAGCCTGCGTATCTGAGAAATAAAAAATAGAAATATTTCGAAGACATGTGAAGTTCACCAATACGCATTGAGGCAGCGCATCGAACATTTCCTTGCCCTAAAACCTTCTTAGAAATGAGAGGATGCCTGTATCCAGAAGTGGGACAGTCTTTGTTACCACTGCCATGTTCATGTGGGTTTTCTCATAAATTAATTATTTTAAAAAAATACTAAAATAACCTTGTTATACCGTCGTTATCAAACATCCGGGAAATAATTCTAAGCAAAACATGTAGACATATGCACAAACCATTTTAATTATTATTAAATCACAAACAGTTCAGTTTTTGATTGATGATGAGATGATGATTTTATCTAGACATAATATCTAGGTATAATCAATCAGCTGCAACTATGTCTCTTACACAATTTGCAATATTATCTATTATGTGTTTACACATAACACTCACATACAGGGTACAGCGCAACAGCAATATATCTATTAAATACCTATTTTTTAAATGTCTTACAACTTGCATTTCTTTTTAAACATCGTGACGCTTATGCTTCAGTGGTGCAAGGAATATTTTATTTATTTAAGGGTCAACCTCACTACATAAAGGTAGGTATCACTACCTATTTCACTAGGAACCGTACTACCTACATCACTCCAGTGTGATGCTTCCTAATGATAAACACTTGAGACTGGCAACCAAATAATGACGGAAAATGTATCTGAAACTTCTGAAAGAATTCCCGAAATGCTATAGAAGTCTATAGCCGAAATCCTGATAGAGAAGAAAAAGTGTACGTGAAAACAGATGAGCATTCACTTATACTTAGACCCTCGTATTTATTGTCAAGGGTAATAAAATATTTAATCATAAAAAAGACCAATCACGAACTCGATAATGTAAATTTGCACGTAGCTTCAGTAGTTGAAACTCCGATTACTAAGTTACTACGACACATATAAAGCTCCTATTAAATACATTACCTTGTCAGTACATTTGTTTTCATCTTCAAGCGGACGTGATGAACCGTGCTGGTTAAAATTTGGCTTCATTCCAGTTTGCTTAAACTGCATTAGCATAATATAGTTTATTCTGAATTTTATTAAACAACTGCATACAGTTTGGATGTGTTCATTCTTTTTTTTGGAATTAAATATTTTAACAAGTACTCTTTTTTTAAATTAGTGACACACGAGCAACCTAAAAAGATTCTGACCTGAAAAAATGCTTGAGCTCAAATTCACCTACGCTTATCTTCGATTAAGAATCAAAATGCAGTTATCGCACCTGACGACTAAGATGGAATTCCTCTGTTCACGCCACTTTGAACTACCGTCAAACGCTTATCAGATTCGTTAATTATCATCTAATAAGAGTACTGCAAAGCCTGTTTTCGGGTTTCCTATTTACCGCCTTTTATTCCTTTAGCGTGTGCACTCTTAGGTTAACGGGGTTCTCACAAGTTCAGGAGACACGAAACCAACCTCATCGCTGTCGTCTCGCGTCATCGCTCCCGCCTTAGTGTAATTTAGATATTAAATACAAAAATATCGTAAAGTATAGACATTTAAAATAACGCTATATTTCGAAATTATCTGTGAAGTTTATATGTGTGAAGACAGCTGGCTGTAGCCCTTGACACCTCAACACGAGGCAGATCAGCATAAGTCCAGATCAGTGCACACACATTCCTCCACATCCTTTCTATAGCCCGAACGTAGGGTCATTTTTGGGTCACTCGGGCCGAGATGATTTTATCCAGCCTCGTTAGCAAAAACAATGTAATGTTAGTAAAACAATGTAAAATACGATTAGATTCGATAGATCTAGATTAGATTATATTTGATTAGAGAACTAATAAGTTTTAAAATAATATCACCTTCTGAAGTTGTGGCTTTAATTTTCTACCGAACTCTTCTTAACACCGACTTCGGAACGTAAAATTATAAGTTCCAACCTATATACGTCCCACTGCTGGACACAGTCCTCCTCTCATTTCTGAGAGGGTTTCAGGGCAAGAAAGTGTCCACCCCAGAGTGTGTTAGCGAACTTCACATGTCTTTAAAATATTTTTCTTCTTATTTCTCAGACACGCAGGTTTCCTCACCATGTTTTCCTTCACCGCCGAGCACGTAGTAAAGTAGCACTTAAAATTGCAATGAACAATTTCGTTGGTGCCGGCGGGGATCGAACCCGTGTTGATAGCGTACTTTGAAATTTACAGCGGGCGCTAACTATCCGAGCTACCACGAAACGTAAAATTATTTTATTATTTTTAGTTCGTTGAAGGAATTGACGGCTCCGTGGCGCAGTGGCTTAGCTCATTGCGATCTTGAGAGTGATAATATTTATTTAGTATACATGTAATCATAATTATCATCAACAATATTTTATCAGTTTTTTTGTTTGTTTAATTCGTTCATCACTCCAATTTCAATGTATTAGATCGGATATTATTTTATTTCATTCTGAGAAATTCCTCATGGTTGCTATTCTGACGCAAGAGAATTGGAAGAGTTAAGACGGAACCTTTACCAGCGATAATCCCGTAGTCTTGCCACATTCCTCAACTACGGAAACACTTTTGATTGTATTGTAATTGCAGCGGTAACTCGAGGAGCACAGGTCTCGAATCCGTTTATCAGGCGTTAGCTTACGGAAAAGTAGTTGCTATGCGTAGGAGTGTACTTAGTACCGCCGCCTTTACCAGAGTTATTACTAGTTAAAGAGAGCCTAATAAGATCTCCACCAATCGCCAATTCACGGGGTTGTTTTCTTTAATGTGTGGTGCGGTAGGTATAATTTCCCTGACATATTTTTAGAGAATTTACGATACTTTTATGATGCATTGGACTGACGGCTTATCTTCCCGTCCTCTTTTACTATATTATTAGTGTTCTGAAACTTTGGTTGGGATTTAAACCTATGAACCATGACTCTGTGCACAGGTACGTTAACCACAAACCCACGTGGTTATCCGTTATCAAGTTAAACTTATTTAAGACACGAAATACTGATAACTAAGGTTGTACTCTCAATTTAGTATTGACATGAATACAAATGATTGTAAATTACTTTTGTTTCTTCCACCAAACCTTCTTCATGTAAATAAGTTTAAATTTAATCTACTTAAGTTAAATTTGTAAACATTTTAAGAGACTCATTATCATCGAAACCAACATTTGGAACTGCATTATTGAATAGGAATTGTTATATTTTTAGATGAAGTTTTGTTGCAATTCATGATTACTTTTTGTAACTAGCTTTAAGTTCTAAGTACATTGTATCGCTATGTTTAGCACTGCACCTATTAAGGTTTAATAGGCTATAACCTTGATATATAATCAAATAGGGATTTTGTTGTGCTAAGGTATTAATTTATCGTCTAGGGATTTATCACCACTGACCACCAGGTGGATTGTAGTCAAGCATTGGTTTATAATAAGTAAAAATAAAAAATGGCGGTATATCAATCTCCATTACATTTTTGCTGAGGCTAACACAGCTGTAATACAATACTGCGGAAGAAAGTGAGTAGCCTCTCTGATGGGACGCATGCGGGACAATGCCACCAGACTCTTATGTATATGTACTGTATTGGGAAGGCTTTATTGCCCGGTTATGCGGCACTGGAACACTGTGCATATGGGGTCCAGAACTATTATGTTTATCATCATCATCATTACAGCCCTTCACAAGTCCACTGCTGAACATAGGCCTCCCCCAAGGAATGCCACAAAGCACGGTCCTCAGCTACCTGCAACCATCGACTTCCTGCATATCTTACCAGGTCATCACTCCATCTAGTGGTGGGACGCCCAACACTTCGCCTGCCGGTACGAGGCTGCCACTCGCGAACCTTTTTTCCCCATCGGTTGTCGGTTCTTCGAGCTATATGGCCGGCCCATTGCCACTTCAGCTTACTAATCCGTTGGGCTATGTCGGTCACTCTGGTTCTACTGCGGGTATCCTCATTTCTTAGTTTATCACGCAGAGAAACTCCGAGCATAGCCCTCTCCATCGCTGAGCGACCTTGAACTTCCTCATCCGGCCAGCAGTGAAGGACCACGTCTCAGTTCTGTATGTCATCACTGGCAAAACGCACTGGTTGTACAGTCTTGTTTTCAAGTTTTGAGGTATACCTGATGAGAAGATGTGTCGTAATTTCCCGAACGCTGCCCAGCCGAGTTGAATCCGTCGATTGACCTCTCGGTCGAAGTTGGAATTACCTAGTCGGACTATTTGTCCCAAGTAAACATACTCATCAACAACTTCGAGCTTAGTGCTCCTAACAACTACCATAGGCATAGGTGTGACATGGACGTTAAACATGATTTTTGTTTTGTCCATGTTCATCTTAAGACCTATCCGTTGGGAAACACTATTGAGGTCATTGAGCGTAGTGCTTAGGTCCTCCAGCGCTTCTAACATAAGGACTATATCGTCGGCAAATCGAATGTGAGTGATGTACTCGCCATTGATGTTGATACCGTATCCTTTCCAGTCCAGAAGCTTGAAAACGTCTTCCAATGCAGCGGTGAAGAGTTTCGGGGATATGACGTCACCCTGTCTTACACCTCTCTGCAATTGGATTGGCTTCGTACTCTGGTTCTGTACTCGGATAGCCATCGTAGCCCTACTGTACAAGCACTTCAGCACTTCGATATACCGACAGTCAACTTGGCGCCGCTGAAGGGACTGCAGCACCGCCCAAATTTCGACGGAATCAAAGGCTTTCTCTTAGTCCACATACGCCAGACATAGTGGCAAATTGTACTCCTCTGACTTCTGTACAATTAGCCGAAGGGTATGTATGTGGTCTATGGTGCTAAAGCCTTTTCGGAAACCGGCTTGTTCGGGAGGCTGGAAGTCGTCAAGTCTGCGTGCGAGACGATTCATAATAACTCTCGAAAACAGCACGTAGAGGCGGCTCAGAAGGGAAATCGGTCTGTAGTTCTTCAAGAGAGCGTTGTCACCTTTCTTGAAGAACAAGACCACCGCACTTCAGCTCCACGCCTCCGGTGTAATGCCACGATGGAGGACGGAATTAAAGAGCTTCAGGAGGACTTCAAGTACCGGTTTTCCACCCGTTTTCAGAAGCTCCGCTGTAATTCCATCCTCGCCTGGGGCCTTTCCATTTTTAAGGTACAGGAGAGTCATTCTAATCTCGTTCAGACTGACGTCCAGGATATCATCGAAATAATGTCGGATAAGACTCGCTCTTGGATCGTTACTCACACTTACATGTGGCTCCAACCATGACGTGTACAGCTGCCCATAGAATCTCTCAATCTCACTCAAAATATCAGGTGCCCCGGAAACGATGCTGCCACATTCTGTCTTCAGCTTTGACAGTTGGCTCTTTCTGGCAGACAGATCTCTGGCAAAGACTTTGGAGCCTTGGTTCCGCTCGATCGCTTCTTCAATACAAGCTGTATTGAAGTTGCGTAAGTCCAGCCGCATGCATTTGGAAATCTGTCTGTTCAGTTGCCTGTATGCTGTCAAATCTGTTGAAGAATGTAGCTTCATCTCCCGTCTAACAGCCATGAGATTAACAGTGTGATCTGAGAGTTTTTGTGTTCTTCTGCGGCGGGTCTTGCAAAACTTAGCTCTGGCCGCATAGACAGTTTCCACGAGCTTGTTATTCATATCGTCCACTTCATTGCAGTCTTCTAGGCACTGAAAACGGTTTTGTAACTCGAGCTGAGAGGTTTCAGGACTTTGGATTAGAGCACGAGGAGGACGGAGCGTTGACTTCATTAGACGAGGCCTCTCCAACTTAACGTTTAGGTTCAGTGTGCCTCTAACCATTTGGTGACCGCTGCCGGTTTTCACCCTCGCGATCACTTAGACATCACTGAACATTTGTCGTCTGGTCGTCATAATGAAGTCAATCTCATTTTTTGTTGAACAGTCGGGGCTCGACCAGGTCCACTTCCTGTGGGGCCGCTTCTGGAAGAAAGAGTTCATCATAAAGAGTCCCTCTTTCTCCATGAAGTCGGCCAGCTGCTGGCCCCTTGGGTTCCGTTGCCCTATTCCAAATTTCCCCACTTTCAGCTCACCATTCTCTCTTGTGCCTAGTTTTGCATTGAAGTCTCCCATTAACACCGAATATTGGGTTTTGGAGGAATGCATGGCTCTAGAGATATCCTCATACATTTCCTTCACCTCCTCATCGGGGTGTGCCGAGGTTGGTGCGTAAACCTGTATGACCTTCAGCGAATACCGTTCGGTGATTCTGAGTATAAGGTACGCAACCCTCGTCGACACACTCTCAATCTTTACAACGTTGTTAACGAGAGACTTGTGGACGATAAATCCGACACCTCCTTGGGACAGATGGTCGCCCTCCCGGTAATAGAGTAAGTTGCCGGATTCGAGGATTACCGTTTCCTCCCCTTCTCTTCGGACTTCGGATAATCCTATAATATGCCAGCGTAACTTGTCTATCTCTTCTTCCAGCTCCACAGTCTTCTCGTCAGTCCTCAGGGTGCGTGCGTTGTATGTTGCTATGTCGAGTCATCGTAGGTGGCAACCGAACCTCCACTGAAGATTGTTACCACCCCCTGCCCCGCCGTTACCATGGTCGCCACCGTAGCCAGGAATAGCAGGGGCGCCGGGGACTGGGGGCCGTCTCTTAGTAACTTTATTCATTTGGGGGGTATTTGCCATAGTTGCCACGCTTGGCGAGCGGGTTGGCAACCGCAGTTTTTTCATTGTACTTTGCTGTTATCAGGAAGATGCTGCTGCCCATCTCCTGTCTGTTTCCCTTTGTCGCCTTTTACGACACCCACGGGAAGATATGGGGTAGTGGATATTCTTAACCGCCACTACACGGCTATTATGTTTAATATATTAATAATATTATATATTAAAAATATTCATATTTAATAAGCATTATTGTTTTTATTTATATAGGTATGTACTAACATTAATTTTAAGTTTATTTTTATTACTAACAAATTAAACAAGTTTGACTCTGAAATAAAATCGTTATTATTATTACCTTGTACAATACCCAGACAAGCACCAAAAGTGCAAGATGGCTGATAGTGCGATCTCAAAATGCCAGTAATGTGGGGCATTTGTGGAAAATTGTCTTCATTGTGATAGAGACCTATGTTGAACAGTGGACTGTTTCAGGCAAATAAAGAATAATGCGATGTCAATTATAAACTAGAAATTACTTAATATTTCTGGAGATCAAAATAAAACATCTATTCTTATTAAAAATAAAACAATATTACAGCTCCATTTACCATCAGTACAGGCCCCTGATAAAGTTCTTAAAGTAATTAATATTTTCTTGGCTGGATGATTTGTTTTAGGTAGAAACTTTATCGTGATGTTTCTGACATGTTTGTGAAACCCTCTTTAGAAAAATATCATTAAATTAATAATTCATGTTAAGTAATATTGATTGAAACTAAGAAAACTTATTAGGTTCTACGTTTGTGCATACTTTAAAAGTAGTGTAATTTGATAGTTAATTTTATATCATATATAATTAGATATATTAAGTAATCATTGCTACTATTAGTGAACGTGTAATTTTTTAACGGCAAGACTGATTGAGCTCATTCACACAATTTTTTTTTATAGGATAAGGGTGACAAACGAGCACACAGCCCACCTGATGGTAAGCGGTTGCTGCGGCCCATAGACATCTACATCTATCCTCTATTACAATTCAAAATGTAGATGCGTTGTCACCCGTGAGGACTAAGATGGAATGCCTCATTTCCAGTAAAAAGGGCCCACAATATATTATTTGCTTTGTCGAGACAATGGTTCATTGCTATACTAATTCCAATAGGTGGCGTTTCAATCAACTTATTGACCAATGCTATAAACCGACTCATATTTACAATACATTAAGTTGGTTTTGGGCCCAAAAAAGCAACTACAAAATTAGGACCCGATGGATGGATGGAGGTATTAATAGTTTTTTTTTTTGTATTTTCACTATAAAAAGTCTGGAGTGAATTCGGCCCTGTTGCCTTCCGTAAAGAAAGAACAACGTCTGATGAGCCAGTTTTATATAAAGTGATCTGCTTTGCTAATTAGATTCGGAACACTAAACAGAAAAATTACTATGTTTTTAACATAGTTATTTTACAATTTCTCTCGCATAGCATCATCAGCCTTAAGTTTATTGTTGACAGAATTTGATAGATAGATAGATAGATAGACAGAAAATTATTTATTGCACTCATACAAACAAACATTTAGTACAAAGGCGAACTTAATGCCGAAAAGTCATTCTCTGCCAGCTAACCTTTAGTGAGAGCTATGGGTAGAGCCACAACAGAAAAAACTAACTTATTTTCACATATTATTCAAAAAATATAATATAATATAAATATGTTACTTTATACATATTTACACTTCTTATACACACATATATACATATAAATGAATGTGCCATGTGAAGACTTGCCCATAGTCATCACGCATGGCGTGATGAACGCTGGGCAGGGGAATTGGTGAGCCCAGAGGCTATAAATTTACGTTTTATTATTTTCGTGGTAGAGTCACACTATTTGCAACCAAAATGGTTCAGCTTGACAGGCTTAGAACCACATTCGCATGGAAAACAATGTGAAATAGCATCAAAATGCTGCTGTGTTTCTTATGGCGAGAGGCTTGAACTGAAGCCTCTTTTAACCGATAACGAGATATTTCATTTTAGTCCTCAGGGGTATTGAATCTTATGCTGAGATCTATAAACCTTACTTTGACTTTGCTCAGACTTACCTTTCGAGCTAAGACAATGTCGGTATTTATAGAGCTAAATTCGAAGCGTGCTGAGTGCGCGCTTAGCAAAGCCTAAGTCAACGATATCGGCGACTTACGTAAAACTCAAGATATTATTAAAAACCACCGTATTAATTTTAAATTGTTGATTTTTTGTTACTCTAATTAATTATACCAATAGATAGGCATCTTTAGGCCGTCTTCTAGTTTTAAATAGCATTAATTCATTTTCTATTTACGTAATTTCAATCGGATTTCGAATTTCTTAAAAGCTATTTTTTTCTGACTTTGCACTCATCTTATCCGTTCCAGTTCTCATAGGAATGTTCTCTATTTCATAAAATAATAAATAATTTATGAAATTCAATTTGGACTTTTTTTTGATTTTCAATAAATATATTTTTTAATTTTATACAGTAATATTGATTTTAAATATGTATATTTTTAAATTTTATACAGTAAAGTCAAAAACATAAGGAGTGGAATGAAGCATTCATTAATATTTGAACTGTCTGAGCCTTAGCATAAGCTTAGCTTAATCTTAGCCCGATACAACTATAAATTCAGAATCAAAGATTATGCTGAGCATATACTCAGCTAAGTTTGTCGTAAGCTAAGTCTGAGCAAAGTCAATGTACGGTCTATAGATCTCAGCCTTAGTCAAGGGTGGATGTAAGTATATGAACATAGCATCCGCTTACCAGTAGGTGGACTGTGTGCTCGTTTGTCACGGTTACTTCTATAAAAATAAATAAAACCCTCACGTTAATAATTTTGCTGCTCATTAGCAGTCCGTGTGATTTCGTTAGTTAGCGAGATACAGTGCGTGCACGTGAGGTTGTCTTTTCGTGAAAATTTCAGCCCAGTTTTTTGCAAAACACATGCATTCCCTATGTGTGTGTGACAATCTCAGTTTGGAAGATGCTGCTGCCCATCTCCTATTTAATTTTCCTCTTTTACTTCGTACGATGCCCACATGATGATATGGTATGGTAGTAAATTCTCATAGGCCGCCACTACATGCGGCATTCTCCCTTAAATTCTTATATATATCTTCTTTTAATATAAAATCAATTTGTCTCGCCAAAAACCAAAAACGGCTTTGATTTTGATGCAATTTTTTGTGTGTTTGTATGAGTCCCTAGATGGTTTAGATTTATATTTGAACCCGCTAGGTGTCGCAGTTATCGAGATCCAATTATCACGCATGCTAAGCGGGGCAAATTTCTAGTAATGTATCATTATCATCATCATTACAGCCCTTCACAAGTCCACTGCTCCCAATGATTGCCACAAAGCACGATCCCGCGTCATCTGCATCCATTGACTTCCTGTATGTCTTACCAGGTCATCACTCAGTGAGGGGCGCCTTACACTTCGCCTGCCGGTACGAGGCTGCCACCCGAGAACCTTTCTTTCGCATCGATTGTCGGTTCTTCGAGCTACATGGCTAGGCCATTGCCAATTCAGCTTACGAGTGCGTTGTCTATGTATACGGATATACGAATTAGTAATGTATATATTAACAAAATTTTATGAGTAATAAACTAAAAATAATGGCGTGAATCCAGTCTGAAATAACGTCGCCATCATTAAACGGACGGTAATGATAAATTTTCCCAATTATTAATAGAGCGTCTTAATTTATGACATGAAAACTCTTAATGAAGTAAAGATGTGAAAATTAATTTGCAAAGGTTCCGCGTGCAAAAGTGAATTGGTTGGAATGGAACCTAATTCTAAGAGCACTTCCCTTTACTTTTACAGTCATTAACCGTGTGCACTACTTCGCCCAAAACCACTCAAAAAAATTATGGCTGATTTACACAGGGGCAGTAATAGACATGGCAATACCATAGAGAAATTAACATGGAGACTCACATTTCACTGCACTCAACATTTTCAGTGGTGTCGACGGGGATCGGACTCGTGATGCTGATCCTGATAAGTAAAATAACATCTACTAAGAAATAGACTTACATTTATGTATGGTGTAAACAGTTTTTCAAATCATTACCGAAAATAGTAAAAAATGGGTTCATAAAATAACTATATGCAACATTATTTTAAATGTTTTGCACTTTACAAATTTAAATAAAAATATCAGAAAGAAGTTAACGGTCGTCTGTAAGATAATGCTATTTTATTAATGAAGTTAACCACTACAATGATATTCTAAAATGCCGTCAATAGTGACTGCATTTTAGTATATTAATATGGTGGGTTCCCTTTTCACTGGAAACTATTATCTCAGCAATTTGTCGCAGGCAACGGCATTATGTGTTTAGATAGCAGAATAAAAAACGAACACAATCTGCCAGTCCTACACGCCAAAGAAGGCTTCACTCGACTGTTGGTGCATCACA
Organism: Parnassius glacialis; assembly: GCA_033319125.1. Lineage (NCBI taxonomy): Eukaryota > Metazoa > Arthropoda > Insecta > Lepidoptera > Papilionidae > Parnassius > Parnassius glacialis. The sequence goes on from JAVANC010000009.1 coordinate 10,760,639, forward strand.
CGCACGCAGCCTTCAATCATGGCAACCACCAGACCGTCATGAACGAATTGAGACAGCGATACCACATAATAGGAATACGCAGCGTTATACGCAATATATGCAACCAAGGCCAATGGTGTCGGACCTATAGGGGGATCCCATCAAAAATCCCTTTAGGCGACCTACCAGTAGAAAGGCTAGCCCAAAATCAACCGCCCTTCACTGCAACGGCGGTAGACTACTTCGGGCCCATGCAGGTCACAGTCGGACAAAGGATAGAAAAAAGGTGGGGCGCATTATATACATGCCTCACTACACGCGCTGTGCACTTAGAAGTGGCCACAGCCTTCACGGCCCCTTCTATGATCATGAGCCTACGAAGAATGATGGCTCGCCGGGGCACACCGACCGTGATATACAGTGACAACGGAACCAACTTTGTGGTTGCTGAAAGAGAAATCGCTGAAGCTATGTAAAACGACGACCATAGCCTTAACACCTTCGCATCTGAAAAGCTGATCACCTGGGAAAAGATACCACCCGGAGCCCCAAACATGGGCGGTGCCTGGGAGCGATTGATCAGATCAGTAAAAACAGCATTAAAAGTCACACTAAAGGAGAGGTCGCCCCCTGACGAAGTGCTGCACACGTTACTGCTGGAAGCCGAGCATGTGATTAATTCGAGGACACTGACTCCGGTGAACCCCAACTTGGATGAAGAAGCGCTAACACCCAATCACTTTCTTATTGGGCGCTCTAGCGGGATGTCACCGTTTGGTTCATTTAAAGACACACAGTTGAACCCACGCTCCTGGAGAGCCACTCAAGCACTAGCCGACAAGTTTTGGGCACGTTGGTCAGCGGAATACAAACCTCTTTTAATGCCCCGGTCCAGCTCCAACTCTCAACACAAAAATCTAAAAGTTGGGGACATCGTGGTAATTTGTGATGGCACAATGCCTAGAGGAGTATGGCCTAGAGACGAAGTGACGGAAGTCCACCCAGGACCAGATGGGCGCGTCCGAATAACTGAAATAAGAACAGCAACGGGTTTGGTGCACCGTTCAGCCTCTCGCCTCGTCGCAATTACGACAACGGACTAAAACAGTTTTTTAGTGCTTCCGCACGAGGGGGAGATTGTAAATAACAAGTCTAGATTTAAGACATTATTAATGTTGAATGTCCCTTAAGACGATCTATGTAGTTATTTAAGTTTTAGTCACGTAAGCTTACAATTGTACGTAAGCTTATTAATGTTTTTTTGTATGCCTATAAAGAGTTATTATATATCTTTATAGTGATTGTCAGCTATGTATTTGTAGTAGTTATTGCCAAATAAAGATCTGTTATATGCGTTTATAGTGTTTGTCAAATATATAATGTTTGTATGCCTATGTAAAGTGTTGTGTGTTTTAGAATGTTTGTTACATACTTATTAGTAGCTGTTTATGAAGATTTGTTATATGTCTTATACTGTGTCACATACTTATTAATAATTGTTTGCAAAGATTTGTTGTACGAAAATGTAAAATTGTGAAATAAATTATAAGTCATACTAAACAACACCCCCACACACTTCCCTCCTGTCCGTTCATTGGTCAAAGGGAGCATAAGTGCCTCACGGGCGCTTGCACGAGTTGTGCAACTGACCGAACGAAATAAAAGGCGTGCTGTGAGTGACCCAAATTATTACCTGCTCATCACTCGTCACGCGCTCATCGTTCGCTCTGCATCCAGCCCAACTGACATCTCTACACTGCCTCAACAAGCTACACTTCACAAGCTGCTCTTGTTTCTTATACAAACAGTAGTTTTATTTAACTTCATCATCCTATGGTCAAGAAGAAGTCTGCGTTTAAACGATACGGAGCTCTGCATTAAGCTCCCACTTCGTTTATTGGTCAATCGAGTAGCGGATCCCATTCCGTTTAGTATTTTTTTATATAATAGAGGGCTAACTCACCTTCAGGTGAACCACATGCTCATTGTAAGTAAAGCTTGCTTTTCACTGTGGGATATAATATATATTATATCCCGAGATATATATTTTAACCAGTGTGCGTTCGTCATTGGATTACCACCTGTACCCCGCACACCGTTTTGCGGCGCGGTGGTGCGAAAGGGTGTGCGGGGTAAAGGGGGCGAAATATAATATGAAAATATCGCTCGGTCGATCGAAAAAATATTTATATATATTACATTGTATCCCATAGTGAAAAGCGGGCTTAATGTAAGTGTCGACCGCCGCCCACACAACACCAGGGTAGTTGCAGATGCGTTGCCGGTCTTTTAAAAACAAAACTCTTTTCTTGAATGCCGGTAAGACATGTTAATGATGATCAATGTCATAAAGCAATAACTCATTGTACCAATTTCCACAAATAAATTAAATTAAGCAACTCAAAACATTGTAGGTAGTCATACGTCCTATACTATCCAAAGGACAATTTTATATAATATATTAATTTATAATCACGTTCTCGGAAACGGCTCTAACGATTTCGATGAAATTTACAGTATAGGGGCTTAGTGGGGTGAAAAATCGATCCAGTTTTGTCTCATTTTTGGGAATATTCGTGTTCTTCGTATTTTCACACACAAAGCAGCAAGCTAGAATTGCCCGCGCAATATGATTTGTAATTTCGCATGATCGACTTCTCAACAATACAATGGCTAGATCGTATGGCTACCATGCCTGAGTGTGTGAATTCAAATCCTGCAATGAGGTGTAGTTTATTTTTATTTTTCATTCTTTTGAATTTATTACATACATAGTCCCACAAAACTGGGCAAAAATTAATAAGTTTTTTTTGGAGTTACATACATTTTACACCACGGCGCTATACGTGTTTATACCAATAAGTGACGTGTATAGTAGCTCTCCAGCCAATTCAGGGAAGCCAAGACTAGCAAATGAGCTTAAAAAGGGTCCTGAAAATATAAGGTTCTATATTCGACGCGTATGTTTTTTCGTATGTATGTTCATCGATATTTTGGAATCAGCTGAACAGAATTAACTGATTGTCACTAAGTTACGTGGTAGAGCCGTGCTGCAGCTACATTATGGTTGTAGCACAAATGATTCGGTTCGGCCGGGGAAGGATCACGCTCTCACAAAATATCAGATATTAGCTATCAAAATAGCAGGTTAATAACCCTTTTCACTGGAAACGAGGCATTCTATCTTAGTCCTCAGGGGAGACAACGCATCTGCAGTTTGATTCTTAATCGAGGATAGATGTAGATGTCTACATACCATCAGATGGACTTTGTGCTCGTTTATCAAGCTTATTCTATAAAAAATATACCCCAAGGCTGGTCTCATTTCAATTTGTCGATGCCACCCCTAAGATGGAAAAATATAAGCGAAGTTTTTATTGTAACCATTTCGACGACATTCTAGTCGTTACTTGAGGACGAGACATGGCTCAGTCCAATCAAAACGGTAAAACGATGTAGAAATTATTTTATTATTTTTAGTTTTGTAAGGCGCTTCTCACTTTTTATGAAAACTTAAATTTTATAAAAGTACTAACGATCCGCCCAGGTTTCGCACGGATGATTTCTGTATGTCGACAACAGCGCCACCTACCGTGTCCAATTGTAAACCAAAGTATTCTCTCACACAAAATTTCATCAAAATTGGGCCAGCCGTTTAGGAGCAGGTCAGTCAAAGTCAATCAAAATGCACAAGTCAAGAGTCCAGTACAATGCGAAATAGAATTTTGTAGTCAAAAGTCAGAAATAATAGAGCACATGCGATGTCGAGAAGATCGAGATACGCACCAAACATATTATACAATAACCAAACACGAATTCATACAATGGAGTATTTGTCGATCATTTTTATTCACATTAATCCTAAGCACCGTTTGTCTCGCTCGCACAGCTTAGAATTGGTCCAAAGAAGGCGAGCAGGTAGTAAAGTAAAATTTTCAAGGGCGACACACTTACCTAATAAACTAATAAACTTACCTAATAAACTAATAAACTAACTTACCTAATAAAGACATGCAATGTTAAAAAAAATTATCTGCCAATAAGTTAAGTAATTTTGTAATGAAATGCCTACTTTTACACATTAACGGCTATAGCTCAGTAAGTAATGACATTAAGTACATAGTATGCTAATGTTTTAGAATCCTTATAATATAGGCAAATTTTTTAAATGGTTGGTCACACAGATCCCATAAGTTTTTTTTTTCACCACAGGTGCTCAACCTTAGCAGTTAAATAAAGTAAAAAATTTAAACTTATGTTTAGTGCCGTCTTGTAAAATACTACCCATAGTAGTTGAAAACTTTTAAGGGTAATTTAGAAACACCATTATTAGGTAACACATTAAAAGAAAAAAATCCGATCTAGCCATTAAACTGCGGACGTGATGACCACAAATGTGAGCAGAAGTACGAATTTTCAGAATTTTATAAAACATGGCGTAGACCCCGAACCGTTCGGGATAGAATTTTTTTTTAGAGAAAGGAGGCCATCCTCTTCTCTATTGAAATTAGGATGTTTTTAATTTCAATAGCCTCGCGTATCATCCTTGGTAGGAATCGGTGTTCTTTTGCAAGGATTTGTGGTCTATCAAATCTGATGTAATGGCGGGGACGATCTTGAACATGTTCACAGACTGCAGACTTCCCAGAGCGTCGGTGCTTCACGTCAGCTATATGTTCTTTCACGCGGGTTTTAATGGATCTTTTTGTTTGTCCTATGTAAGAGAGACCACATTCGCAATCAAGCTTGTACACTCCTACATCTTGTAGCGGTATATTACACTTGACGGATGGTAAAAATTGACTAATCTTCTTCGGCGGCTTGAAGTATGTTTTAATAGAAGCTCGCTTCAAGATGTAGCCAACCTTGTCTGTGACTCCTCTGACATAGGGTAGTACAGCAGGCACACGCTCGACTGTGGTCGGCTTCACTCGGTCACTGTGACGTAGGCGCGAGACCCGAAGCTTGTTGTCTTGCAATACTTGCTCGACGTACTGAAGCTCGGCGGCCAGATGTTTTCTGTCACAGATCGAGGGATCTACGTATCGTACGTATCTACGAGGACCATAGTTTCATTTTCAGCAAGATGTAGGTCTATTATCTCACTAACAAAATGGTACGAATCCTTTTTGTGTTCTCTAGTTTGTCCTCTCAGTGGTGACAGAATTTTTGCCAGGTGTTGAGCCAACTTATAAGTTGGTGAATCGATTTGGCTCACTATGGGACGTAGTGGAGGGTTTAGTTTGTGTATTATCGGTAACCCATATAACCTCGGTTCACCGAGGTTATATGGGTTACCGTATAGGTAAATTCAAAAATTCAAAAATTCTGTCACCACTGAGAGGACAAACTAGAGCATACACAAAGGATTCGTACCATTTTGTTAGTGAGATAAAAGACCTACATCTTGCTGACAATGAAACTATGGTCAGTTTTGATGTTCAGTCACTATTTACATGCTTACCTATTGAAGACTGCTTCTCAATTGTAACCAGGAAGCTAGAAGAATACAACATGCCTACAGAATATGCAGTATTACTCAAACACTGCCTTACATCTGGCTATCTATTGTGGAAGGAGGAGTTTTACAAGCAAGTAGATGGAGTGGCGATGGGCTCACCTGTATCTCCCATAGTCGCCGACATATTCATGGAGGACTTTGAGGAGAAAGCCCTTCTTACTGCTCCTGTAAATCCAAGATTCTACAAGCTTTTACCATCTGACAAAGTAACTGCATTTTTAAACCACCTTAATTCCATAAACTCTAAAATACAATTCACAATGGAGTTAGAGGCAAACAATTATTTAGCTTTCCTAGATGTTTTAGTCATCCGAAATTCTGATAACACTATTGGTCATACTGTGTATAGAAAAAAGACCCATAATAACCGATATTTAAATGGTGAATCGCAACATCATCCATCACAGTTAGCTACCGTGGGAAAATCTTTGTTTCAGAGAGCACGAGGGATCTGTGACAGAAAACATCTGGCCGCCGAGCTTCAGTACGTCGAGCAAGTATTGCAAGACAACAAGCTTCGGGTCCCGCGCCTACGTCACAGTGACCGAGTGAAGCCGACCACATTCGAGCGTGTGCCTGCTATACTTTTTTTTTTTTACAAGGGAAAATGCCTACGCATACCCGCCTCGCGGGGGCAAGGACGGGTTATGTCGGACTCGCACCGACTAAAACCCCATGGTGTTCCACCCTAGTCGCATATTGGCAGGGCCACGGGAACGCTTTCGCACACTTCCGCGGCCCCACCTGCGCTGGCCGCCCCATGGCGGCCCCTCCTCGGGAGAGGAACACTCCTCCCCCATCTCCTTCTCCGGTAAGGCGCACCAGAACACATGGCGCGCCCTCCTCCTCGGCCTCCAATTTCACATGCGCAACGGACACCCCCGTGTCCGATGCGCGAAGGCCATGGGGCCAGGAAAAAAAACTAGCACTCAGGAGCACCAGCCTTCCTGACCCCAGCGGCGGATCTGGTCTATGGCTCCGCCGCCAACCAAAATTCGGCTGCGGAGGGTAGGGAGAGCGGCGCCTCGCAATACCGGCACTCCTCTCCCCCCGCAGCCCCACCACCACCGCATCAACGGTGCGGCCCCGTTTGAGTCGCGGAGGATAGGGCGAGTGGCGCATCGCCATACCAACACTCCTCTTCCTCCGCGACTCCACCCCGGCTGCAGAGGTAGGGGTGGGGAGGACACCCCTCTCGCAGCAGCCCACCGACACACATCCTAAGTGGGCTCGTCAAGCCCACTCGGAGTGGCCATCTCGGGCCGGCCCTACACCACGGGCCAGCCAAGGGGTTCCTCTTTGTTCACCGTGGGTGACCAAGCCACGGCTACTAAGCCCCCCCGCCACGACAAGGCGGGAACCCGTTCGGGGTGGGGGGTGCCTGCTGTACTACCCTATGTCAGAGGAGTCACAGACAAGGTTGGCTACATCTTGAAGCGAGCTTCTATTAAAACATACTTCAAGCCGCCGAAGAAGATTAGTCAATTTTTACCATCCGTCAAGTGTAATATCCCTCTACAAGATGCAGGAGTGTACAAACTTGATTGCGAATGTGGTCTCTCTTACATAGGACAAACAAAAAGATCCATTAAAACCCGCGTGAAAGAACATATAGCTGACGTGAAGCACCGACGCTCTGGGAAGTCTGCAGTCTGTGAACATGTTCAAGATCGTCCCCGCCATTACATCAGATTTGATAGACCACAAATCCTTGCAAAAGAACACCGATTCCTACCAAGGATGATACGCGAGGCTATTGAAATTAAAAAACATCCTAATTTCAATAGAGAAGATGGATGGGTGCTGCCATCTGCTTGGGATCCTATAATTAACAAAATTAAATCCAAACCCAAGCATAACACTGCAAGACTTCAGGATACTGTAAGTTCATTCTGCGTAAATCGAACCAAAAATTAATATTAAAAAACTGAAGGTAGCCGGGCTACCTGTGACATTGGGACGTCAAACATCTCAGTCCCCCCCGTGACCATGGGTTGCTGAAAAGCACTCGAAACGTCGGGAATAAAAATAATAAAATAAACGCGATAAAATCCGTAAAAAACAGTTTTATTCAATGTGTAGTGTTCGCGTAAATATAAGAAATCATTATGTAAAAGAGCAGTCTTTTGTCGCACTTCGTTAACATAATATATTTTCTGGGACATTTCTACTGAGCTGTTAAACTATTTTTAAATACTTTTCTCGGGATATAAAGTAGCTTTTACATTAACTCATCTGTTCCCGAATGGATTAAAGCACGACTAGCAAAAAAACTAAGAATAATAATTAATCTCGCTACGTTTTCATCAAGGTTTAACGATATTGTACATTATTGAAAACATATTACTGAACCACGCTTCATGTCACCTCTGCACAGACGGCAATATTAACGTAAAGGTAAAGTCCCGCAAAAATATACGGTGCGTTTTCGTAAGACCATTTCCGTTCTTTCCTTATTTTATAGAAGTTATAATGATAAACAAGTACTCATTCTACTTGATATTAAGTGTATGCAGGGGCCCATAGGAAACTACATCTATCCTCAATTATAAATCAAAATCCAGATAGTCACAGTCGCAGTCAACCCTGAGAATGAATAATTTATTTTACGACATAAGAAGTTAAATTTTCATTTGTTGAATGTCAGTATGTTTTTAACCTTTTAAATAAAACTAGTTTTACGGATTTTATCGCGTATATTAACTTATTTTATATTCCCGACGTTTCGAGCACTTTACACAGTTGTATGCTTGGGTTGGGATTTAATTTTATTAGTTATGAGATCCCAAGCAGATGGTAGCACCCAGCCATCTTCTCTATTGAAATTAGTGTTTTTTTAACCTACTATGGCTTCAAAACGGGGTTGCTCTATCGGAAGAAAAAACTAATTAAAAGGATATCACATAAAAAATATATTTTCTCAAGTGCTTTTTTTATCATTTCTTATGCTCCAACACTAGATAAAGATGTCACCGGCACTTATTACGTGTACTTTTTACTGTTTATGTGGTAGCGCCATGCTGCAGCTATATTAGTGGTCTAGTTGTAGCACAAATGGGTCGGCTCGACCGGTGAGGACCCCGCTCTCACAGAATACCAGCGTGAAATAGCAGCTTAACGCTGCTGTCTCGTATGGTGAGTGTAGAGAACTGGAGACCCTTTTTACTATAAACGAGGCATTAAATCTTAGTCTTTACGGCTAACAACGCATCTGTATTTTGAATCGTAATCGAGGATAGATGTAGATGTCTATGGGCCACAGCAACCACTTACCGTCAGGTGGACTGTATGCTCGTATGTCACCCTAATCCTATAAAAAAGTCGCAGTCGCAGTTAACATTGTCTACTAAGTGTTGTTTGTCTGAAAGCGTCCTAAGTAGATATAATCACCTAAGTAAAATCTAAATATCGATATGAAGACCGTATGTTTGGCATTATAACATATCAAAAGTATCCCTCGGGCTAAACGAAAACTTTTTTATTTTTATACTTACTTTTGTTGATTATGGTACCATGTAAGATATTAAAGTGATAACCACTAAAAAATAATATAATTACAAAAAATACTATTAATCTCCCTTAAATCCTTTAATCCTTTAACCACTCAAACTAGCCCAAGAGCTTATACTAAAGATGATTCATGAGAGTGGTCGAATAGCGAAACCGAATGATATTAAATTTCACAATCCATACCCTGAGTCGCAAAGGTTTTTTTAATTTTATTTTATTTATTTAATTTTTAACTTTTGTTTTTAATTTTTTAAAAAGGTTGAGCAACACTCAACACTTTTTAGAAAGCTATATTGTAGTATATTATAATCTTTCATCAATTAATGATTATAGTTGTGAAAGTAAAAAACGATATTGTATATTTACAATTTTCTCATCAATTATAACAATACGGATTTGGATTCCATAGCTCGTAGCTCGTTAAATTTTGTTCTACATAAAAAGCAGTGAGAATTTGTGAGACAACGATACTGACTTGTTTCCGCGTAGTTATGTTTGATAAGTATCTATATAGGTTACCGTGCTTTAGCAATTATCCGAAGTGATTCAAGGACTCTTACTTCATCTCATTCACATATCATATAAAATTATATAATTGTGGGTACCAACTACAATGACTAAAACAAAAGACTAAAACAAAAATGATTATCATTTTTGTAAAAATATTTTGAAGTAACAAGATAACTGAAATACTGGCGTTGAACTCAATATGTTAATGAGAATGAAAAAGAAAACAATAAATGTTGATTAGTGGGTTCACAAGAATTGAAATGTCAAAGTGAGGACGGAATTAATTTCATTTCCTTTGCTTCATCATCATCATTACAGCCTTTCATAAGTCCACTGCTGAACATAGGCCTCCCCCAAGTTAGTGTAATTAGTGTAATACTTATGAAAATATCAGTAGCATACCTACTTGGTAACCCTACCGTGATGTGAAATAAATTTACTATCCCTTTGACATCGTGACGATAAATATACTTTATAGAATTTTCCGAGGGATAACTGACTTTTCTATAACATACACAGTCTCAAAAAAACCTTTCCCACGTATAATAAATATCAAGAATCTCTAAAATTTTAAATACATATAATTTTTTAATTATTTATTCATTAAAACAAACAAAATCGCAATTACTCATCAGTTTTATATTAATGTTTTATTCATAACAGTATTATATTATTTTCAGTTTTCTTACACCGCCAGTATACGATGAGATATGTTGCTGCACACAAAATGTGTTCGGTTTTGGAATAATATGAATAAGGTATGTTCAGGTAAACAAAAGTTAATTCATTCTGTTTCTAGAATTAAGATCGTGTAATTCTTGAGATAATGATGACTTTGAATACATTCCATACTGTTTGTAACATTTGCATAAAGTTTCTGTTAAGCCGACTTCAAAAAGGAGGAGGTACTCAATTCGACCGTATTTTTTATGTGTGTTATCTCATAACTTTTTTTTCGATAAACCGATTTGATGGTTCTTTTTTTATTTGACAGCTAGTGCTTTTCATGTCGTCCCATATAAATTTGATCAAGCCATCAATTTGAATAGCCTATCATGTAGAGAATGTCATGGGGTTCATGGTTGAATAGGGGCAAAAAGTTCTCATTACACTCCTAGGGGGTCAAAATGGCCAAAACGAAAAAAATTAAAACTCTTATTTCGCCTATAACTCCGCCTCTTTCGGAGGTTTTGACACAGTCTTAACTTCCCGCATCCCACTAGTTTCAAATTGATTCAACTTTATTAAGGCTGCGTATTTTTATTTAATTAATATTATATCTACAGCACCAGGGTGCGAGTGTCACAATGGGAGAATTTAATTGTTATATTTTTTTAATTTAAACTTCATTTCCTTTGCTTACAAAAAAAAATGTTTGTAAGCAAAGGAACCGTACTTTGTGGCATTCCTTGGGGGAGGCCTATGTTCAGCAGTGGACTTATGAAAGGCTGTAATGATGATGATGATGAAGCAAAGGAAATGAAGTTAATTCCGTCCTCACTTTGATATTACAATAGATACAAAATTTACAATTTCTATTTTCGTTTTTAGTCGTATTTTTCACAGAACTCACAATAGTCCAGTAAAGAGAGATTTTAAATCGACATTTGCAGTAGAAGGCTGATTTTTCGAGCGTATTTTCGTTTTTACATGTGAAACAAGGGTCAATAGTTAAAAAATGAAAAATAGCCTGCAGGGACTGTAAAAAAAATAAAAACCACCCTAAAAATCATTTTTTTTGCAATAACCAAAAAACTTTAAACAAAATCAATAGAGAATAATAAACTACACAAAATTATTTTGAATCATTTTCTTCGAATTTTTATAGGACGAGAGATATTTGGGGTTGGATTTAGAATCCTTTGGCAGGAATTCGGGGGAGTAAGGTGTTTAGAAAGAAAGAAAGAAAGAATTTTTTTTTATTATATCAAACACCAACACACATGTTACAAAAGATATTATGCACTAAAAACTTATAACTACAGATCAAAACAAAATTAAAACATAAATAAAATCATTACCATCAAAATTTTACTATGTGTGTGGGTTTGGTATAAAAGGGCTACACTCAGCATTATTTCGTGGTATTAGCCACGAAGCTGGTTTTCAGTGTGCCCTCTAGTGAGTAACGTACGGTCGAATATGCAACAACCAGTACCACTATTACGACGCTACACTTGTTGCACCTACCACACATAAACACGTTTCATTTGTTAGAGGTTTGATCCCCGATTATAATAATAGCACTCACATTAAAAGGTAATGCATCGTTATTAAAAAAAACTATTATAACCTAAAATGCGTAAAATTACTGTGAAAGCTGGATAGCATACAGAATTTTGTGTAAGTGCGACAAGGACGTAAGGCTAGTATCACATTATTCTATTGTCTATACTCTCTGTCAAGTGTCAAATCGCATGACATACTAATTTGTGGCTCTTCTTGCGTGACTGTGTGCTCTCCAGTGTATTATTGTAGCTTTTATCGACGACTGTTTTCTCTTTTTTGGATACCGATTGCTGGCCTACACTTACTTTTCTACCCCGGACGCCGATTTCTGCCTACTCAATTAACACTCGCGCGCATTTGGATTTCGATTGCTTGCTTATACGACTTACCTGCTTTGCCACGCCGGATGCTATGCGTGAAATATTGAAAATGTCTGATTCGGAGCAACCTCAGCCGTCTACGAGTCGCGATTTTGACAGTGGCGAACCGCCAGTGAAACGCCATTTATATGTCGAGGAGATGAAAGCAATGTGGAATTTGGTTACTGTGTACCGAAAACTTGGTACACGGGAGCAAGCTATTGCTTTTGCTTTGGAAAAAGGTATGATCCCAGCAACAAAAATTTGTAGCTACCATAAAAAATATGTGTGTAGAATACTCCACCAATAGAACGGTAGGCTCATTTATCTGCAACCGAGGCCAAAAGTTAGCTGTGGCAAAGGCGCTTGGTTTGAGAATGTCAAATTAACAATGACTCAAGTATTTTACCTAATGTATGCATATGCAAATAAGTGGAGTTGTGTTATGACTCTAAAAGAAGATTATTCAGAAAGGGAACATTGTTTGTCTAGAGCAGGGGTTCCCTAATTTATTTATGACGCGCCCCCTTTCTACCAAAAAATCTATCCGCGCCCCCCTGCTCAAGATTATTTTGATTACTATCAGGTTAGAAAAAAAATAGTTATATATTATAGTATATAACATAAAAGTTTTTAATGCTTATTAAAGTTACACATAATCATATAAAAAACTATTTAATTATTTAACACAACTTCATATTTATTCGAATGTGATGGATGAACTTGCATGGTTTCAACGAGGATTTACAACAGCTACAACAGCAGAAAATCCCCTTGCGCACAAATATGTTCTGGAAAAGGGTAAATACAATTGAAGTACTTTCTTTGCTATTTTGGGATCAATTTCGAAATATTTGACCCAAAACATTGTTTTGCCCATTTATTCGAAATAACATTTAGTAGCAGAACAATTTTTAATTTCCAATGCTTCCTCTTGAAGTGTTTCTGGCAGAGCGTCTATGTTAACATGGAATGGATCCGTCGCCAATCGATAAACATCATCATCATCACATGAGGTAGGAAAGTAACGGTTGAACTCATCAGTAAGGCGCTGCAAGTTATCTGATCTATCTATCTCTATATATCTTCTTTCGGTTTCAGAATCTTCAAAAACCTTGATAAACTGTTTTTGTTCTGAAATACTGTATAATTTGGGAAAACAGGAGTAATTTGATGGCTCAGCTAATATCATGCAATCCCAAAGTTGCAACTTTTCAGTAAAACTCTTGATGATATCTCGATGATAAATTATATTAGAATCTCCATCTTGAAGTTTCAAATTTAAAGAGTTCAACGAATCAAATATATCGGATAAATTGGCCAATGCGATTTGGACATTTGGGCTTTTGAATGCGTTGTATAGCTCGCTGTGGTTTTCTAAAAATAGTGTTACTTCGTCGCGAAATTCAAATAACCTTGCCATCATATTACCTTATAACAGGCAGCGCACTTCTTTGTGAAAAAATAGTTTTATGCTCGGTGCCCAAATCTTCACAAAGAGCTTTAAAAAGTCAAGTATTTAACGCACTCTTTTTTGTACAATTTACGACTTTGATACATAGTTTTAACACGTCGTATAGTTTCGCTGGGTACTGTTTTTGCTGTCAATGCTTGGCGAGGTATAAAACAGTGTATCGCTGCTATATTGGATTTTTTTTGTTTAATCAGTTGTATAATCCCTGAGCGAGATCCAAGCATTGCTGGAGCGCCATCTGTGCAGACGCCTACCAAATTTTCCCACAAGAGCTCATGTTTGATGAAGAATTCACAAACTGCACCCATTACATCAACTGTTTATGTTGTTGTCGTTAACTCAGCAAAAAACAACAAGTCGTCTTGCATTGTTTCACTTGAATTTAATGTATAGCACGAAAACTAATAATTGAGAGCATTGTGCAACATCTGTGCTCTCATCTAGCTATATTGATAAAGAATGCGATTGTTTCACGGCATTTACTACTTGTTTTGAATATCTTCAGCCATATCGTCAATGCGCCGTTTCATAGTGTTGTCGGAAATTGGAGAGTTTGTTGCAATTTTCGCTTACTTTCTGGTCCAAGAACGATGTCGGCTGCTTGCAACATACACACACGGTTTATACACATACACGGTTTGACGAGTGTTTCTCAAATAATTTTTGTCGAGTTCATCTCGTTTAAACAAAAATAAATTACGTGACAACCAACACGCGATAGTAGCTCAGCCTGAGTGAGTTGCGCTTGCGCAGCAGTAATGCGCGCGGAGGTGGGATGCACGCACAAGCGAATCGTCTGAAATCCGAACTGACCACTCGCTGCGGTTAGTGCGTTGAGAAGTACTTGCAGTAGCTGCGTACATAAAAAAGTTTCTTGGTCGTTAGGTTCTTAACTACGCAGGTGGCCCGCGCACCCCTTTGCTGGTCTCTGCGCCTCCTTTAGGTGGCGCGCCCCCTTTAGGTGGCGCGCCCCCCATTTTGAAAACCCCTAGTCTAGAGCAACTATTAATGATTGGTTTAATTACTGCCGGGAGGCTGCTGTTCTTTACGAAATAGAGACACAAAGTTTTCTGGGAAAAGTGGCGGTCCAGGAAAAATTTTCCAAATTGATGAAAGTAAATTTGGAAAAGAAATATAATAAAGGTTAGTTATGGCTAAATGCATGCATATAGTTAACGACCTGGAGATGATATAGGTTAATTTTATAATACTTAACCTTGTTTTAGGTCGGCACATTGAAGGTCATTGGGTGCTGGGCATGATCGAAGATGACAGTGAAGATTTAAGACTAGAAATTCGCACCCAAAATTTGTGATCTTCTGAAGTTTTAATGCCCTTGATTCAAAAACATGTGGCTGAAGGCTCCATCGTCCATACTGATTTTTGCCGGGCTTATGGTGGGTTATAAAATTATGGGTACATACACAAAAAAGTAAATCATAGTGACCCTGAAAACCCTTTTGTGGCAGCAGACGGCACCGACACTCAAAGAATTGAGTCTCAATAAATCATAAAAAGATATTTCGCTAAAGACAACTAAGAGAAAATTTTACCGACTTGATATATGAATATTTATGGAGAAGAGAAATTCTAAAGAATAAAAAAATAGTAATAGGTTAGAAGGTTGCGGCGGGAGCGAAGCCAACCTGACTTTAGACTATAACAATCAAAAATATATAAAAAATCTGATCTGATCGAATCTGTACTAAAATTGAATCAACACGCCCCGACTTCACGTAGTCTTGTCTGCCCTACTCCTAGAGTGTTTTTGTAAAGCCGTAAACGCGGAGGGAGAGGCTAATACAATTCTGTCAGCCTGCAATTAAATATAATTTGATAAGTAAAATTATCAAATTCTACATAATTTTTTGTTAACATTAGGTTACAGAATCTATACTATAAATAAAAGTGTGTTCCCATATAATTTTGATCAATTTCTGACCAGTAGTTTTTGAGTTATCCTTAATCATTTATATTGAAGTCGGTTATACAACATTTTTAATTTTACCACTTGTCTGTAAAATAGTTCTAGTAGTGCTTTCATAAAAAAAGTGTTGATGGAAATCTACTATCTTGTGATCATAATTAGATGACGCTCTCTTTTAAAATTACAATTGTGCATACGCATGCGGTTAACCCGATGATACTAATTTAAAAAGATAATTGCGTATAATAATAATAGCACATTAAATAGTTATAATAATAGCATATAGAATAGTTATAATAATAGCATATAGAATAGTTATAATAATAGCATATAGAATAGTTATAATAATAGCATATAGAATAGTTATAATAATAGCATATAGAATAGTTATAATAATAGCATATAGAATAGTTATAATAATAGCATATAGAATAGTTATAATAATAGCATATAGAATAGTTATAATAATAGCATATAGAATAGTTACACTATCGTATTAGGATTACCTGTAAAGATAGTTGTAAGTGTTGAAATAAATAAATAATTAAAAATAAGTTATCACCGCTGCTTGAACTTACACAACACCATAATAATTGCAGGTGCATTGCCAGTTTCTTAGACAGGGAATAGGCTCTTTTCTTAAAGGTCATAACGTAAATTATAACAGTCTGGAAAAACTGTTGTCTACAGTAATTTACACAATATGATGGATTGCCAGCAATCGAGATGATGAGAATCTTGTGTTTTATTCATTTCTTTTACCTTGTTTTTATAAAGTTTAAAAAAAACATTGGGTGTGTAGGTACTGCGGCCTATGGACATCTGCAACCGAAGCAAAGAAAGCTACAAATGCGTTGTCACCACTGAGGACTAATATGGAACTTCCCAGTCTGTAATTATTCTGGTTCTCTATACTTTTCAAACCAAGGCCCTTTTTACTGGAAATGAGGCATTCCATCTTAGTCCTCACGGGTGACAACGCATCTACATTTTGATTTGTAATAGAGGATAGATGTAGATGTCTATGGGCCGCAGCAACCACTTACCATCAGGTGGACTGTGTGCTCGTTTGTCACCCTTATTCTATAAAAAAAAACCAGAAGACAGCAGTACAAACATTGTAGCTAAGCGGCAATAGCTAAGAAGGTAGTATTTCCTTAGTCTCCTTAGTATCCGTGTGGGTAAACGGATACTTTGGCAGAAAAAGAATACAGCCATCTAAAGTTTTTGACTGGCAATTTAAATAAAAATAATGAAAAAAATTTCTCGTTACATTACCTAAACATAAAATTAGGTAGATGTAAGATAATTGAAAATTACAGGAAGTGTAGCACAACAGTAGGCCCGTGCACTGAGAATTTAAAATTATATCGAGTATCCACTTTAGTGACTAAATCACTAATAAATATAAAGGCTCCCTTCATAAAGGCAAACTAGATTGACCATCCTAGTAATGACGATAATCATGAAATCCTAAAAGTTATATAAGCTAATTAGATATACATATTTATAGCACTTATCTTAACCTACCCTTGTCTAATATAATACTTTTAAGATAAAATTTAAGTAGGTTAGGGTGCAGTTTCTGGAACATTAAAAACAAACCCGAAAACTTACAATTTTTTTTGCACAAAATTTGTTTCCTGTATAGTTTACATTGTTGTGTTTGTGTACTTTATATGAATTTAAGTAATTGTAATAACTTAATTTAAATAAATTATTTCTTTTATGTTATTCATATAAAATTGACATCATAACTTAGATTTTATAATTTAATTTCGATGTGTATTTATAAAGTGTGATATGGACTAGTTCCGAAATAAATGATTTTTAATTTAATTTAATTTAATTAGAATCTGATAGGTGTACTGTACTATATGTACGTTACACAGCATATGCTGTAAGAAAGATTAGAAGTTTGTCATGTTGAAACAGCAAGATCAGTTTATTTTAGTTACTTTGTAATGTCTTTTGGCTTCGAGTTTGAGTGAGGCTTCTTGGGCCTCAAAGGCGGCGGTACAACGTGCTAGTTTGTGTGAAGTGAGAGTGAATAGTGAGCAAAGGGTAGGGGCTGTGAATAATGTGAACACGGAATGGAAGTAAGTGCAAAACAAGCGTTCAAAACAAAATAGATTGGTTAGTAGAAAAGGCAGAGCTATAACTGATCTGGATGATAAATTTAAAGCTGCGGACATAAAAGTGCCTTTGTTGATATCGAATGTAAGTACGGAAGCAAATGAAGATGACATTGTTCAGTACATAAAAGAAAAAACGAATGAAATTGTATCGTTAAAAAAGACAAATATTAAGTCCATTAGAAAATACAATGCGTTTAAACTGTATGTGTCAAAGCATAAGATAGACATGTTTTTAAACGATGAGTTATGGCCAAACGGAATTGTTTTTAGGCGTTTTGTGCATTTTATGTACAGAACTAAACATAGGCAATCTAATTCGAATTAGTTAGTCACATACTTTTATCAATTAATGTGTAGTGAAACCATAAAAAAGTTTCTAACATTTACAAGTTTTAACTGTAAGTCAGCTAAGCGTTCTATAGATGATATTAGGGGCATATGTATGTGGTCAGATGTGGTCGCTCTTCAGGAGACGTGGCTACTCCCACATGATGTTCCTTTCCTAAGCTCGATTAGTCGTGAGTTTGAATACACGAGTAAGTCTGCAGTAGAAAAATCGGAGGGATTATTGAGAGGAAGACCTCATGGGGGGGGGGGGGGGGGGGCATTCTCTGGAGGAAGGCTATTTTTGAGTCAGTTTCTGTTGTAAACTGTAGTAGCTCTCGATTAGTGGCCATTACAGCCACGACTGGGGGTCGCAATATTATTGTCTTTTCTGTTTATATGCCTACGGACTGTGCGGACAATCTACCAATTTTTACAGATATATTGAGTGAGATCAATGCTATCATAGCGAGTAGGGATATAGAAAATGTTTTTATGATTGGGGATTTTAATGCGCACCCTCATGAAATATTTTTTAATGAACTGAATAACTTTTGTTCTGATCAGTCGTGAGTTTGTGCGGATATAGAAGCATTGGGAGTGGAGGGTGATACCTACACCTTCATAAGTGACGCTCATGGAAGTAGGAGGTGGCTAGATCACTGTTTAGTATCGAAATCAGCCTGGAATGCAATTAAGAGGGCAGGTGTCTCCGAAGATGTTTACATTTCTGATCACTTACCAATATATTTAGAATGTAACTTAGAGGTGGTCAGGCCTAAACGGACAGTTAGAAGTCATGATAAAAACCTGGTCTTATGGGGTGAAAGAACAAATGTAGAAACGCAATGTTACCAAAACCTTTGTAATAGCAAATTGCGGGACATTGACTTTCCTCATGAGTTTATAAACTGTGCGAATGGCTTCTGTGGCTTGGCTGAACATAGGGTCGCATTAGATAATTTGTAGGAACAGATTGTTAGTACTGTATAGTAGTAGTCGTATATTATCTGAGACGGCTAAGGAATCCAGAGTGACTTGTAAGGGGGGACCAAGGCGGGGTAAGCGCGTATGTGGGTGGAACAGCTATGTAAAAGACGCTCACTATGAGGCCAGATGTAGTTTTAAGGCCTGGGTACTCAATGGTCGTCCCTTATCTGGTCCTATTTATAACGAAATGAGTGAAAATCGAAAAATGTTTAAGAGTAAACTCAAATTTTGTCAGAAAAATGCTGAGCAAATCAAAATGGATAGATTAGCTCAAAAAAGAGCAAATAGGGACTTTAAAAATTTCTGGGAGTCGACCAGTAATTTGGACACAGCCTAGTCTTGCTACGAGCGTGGAAGGAATTAGTGAAACCAGTGACATCGCTAATATGTTCATGGAACATTTTAAAGTACAATCTCCACTTGGGCCCTCAACACAGGTGGGTAGTGCTGAGACCGCTTGTGGGGAGAGGAACCTCTTGAGCATATTTCTGCTAAACAGATACGCAGTATCATAATAGGTATGAGCCGAGGTAAGTCTCCAGGACACGACGGGCTCAGCATTGAGCACCTGAAGCACGCTGGATTTCACCTGCCGCGAGTCCTGTCCATGTTCTACACAATGTATATTAGTCACTCTTACTTACCTACAAATCTGATGAAGACAATAGTAGTTCCCATTGTGAAGAACAAGACGGGAGACATCTCTGACAAGGGTAACTATCGTCCTATTTCCTTAGCGACTATCATAGCAAAGATGTTGGACGGTGTGCTTGATACCATCGTAAGTGACCACATTCAACTGCATGACACACAGTTCGGGTTTAGACCGGGACTATCAACCGAAAGTGCTATTTTAAGTCTGAAACACACCGTTCGATATTACGTAGATCGGGGTACCCCGGTATATGCCTGTTTCCTTGATGTTTCCAGGGCATTTGATCTCGTATCATATAACGTGCTCTGGAGGAAGGTGGAGAACAGGGGTGTACCGTCAGAGATATGTGGTCTGTTCAAATATTAGTACAGTAAACAAATAAATCATGTTAAATGGGACGATACTCTTAGTGAACCGTATAGGTCGGAATGCGGGGTAAGGCAGGGGGGTCTGACGTCTCCCAGATTATTCAACCTATATATAGATGCTCTCATAGGCGAGCTCAGCAGCAAGCGTGTCGGATGCAGTGTTGGTGGGGTTAGTATTAACAACATCAGCTATGCAGATGACATGGTGCTGATGGGACCATCGGTGAGGGCAGTAAGATAGTTACTGAAGGTGTGTTTAGCCTATGCTGAGTCGCATGGTTTGGCATATAATGTCAAAAAATGTGAGTACATTGTCTTTGGGGTCAGGGGCAAGCCTAGGACTCATGAATCTGACCTGTTCTTGAATGGGTCAAAAATTAAAAAAGTGACGTTTTTAAATATCTTGGTCATTTTCTTGCCGATGACCTGAAAGACAATGTAGATATTGAGAGGGAACGCAGGGCTCTAGCGGTCAGGAGTAACATGCTGACCCGTTGATTTGCTCGATGTACGGACCTAGTTAAAATTACCCTATTTATGGCATACTGCCAGAGTCTGTATAAGAGCAATCTATGGATCAATTACACTAAAAGGTCGCTGGATGCCCTGCGTGTTCAATATAATAATGATTTCAGAATGATGTTGGGACTGCCTTGATACTGTAGTGCGTCGAAGATGTTTGCGCAAGCTCGCACGGACGGCTTTCATGCGATAATACGTAAGAAAACAGCTTCGCTGTTTAGAAGGGTGAGAGATAGTCATAACAGCATTTTAAAAACAGTAGCGGAGAACTATAATTCTCCTATTTTAATACTTTAATGTTTACTAACACTAGTTTATAAGTCAATTGTTACTAACACTATTATGGATTTAATTTTGGTCCGAAATAAAAATTATTATTATTATTTTTATTATTATTTTGGAATTTTGTTATGGGGTAACATGACTGACATTGAAACTTTATGTTTTATACTGTTTTATACATGTTTTGCAAAAGAGTGATGAGAGTGATTGAGAGTATACCGTAAAATGCCAAAAAATGTTCAAAAGTTGTCAATAAACAAGTTAAAAAGGTTTATTAAAGAAAAATTGTACAAAAAATGTTATTATAATATCAAGGAATACAATAACCCCTGGGAATGAGGTGATCGCCACCATGCTCATTCTATTATAATTCATGTAAAAAATGGTACAAAATTATTGCATAGATATACAGGGTAATTTATAATACCCGGTCAAATTAGTAGTAGTAAATATGTAAATAATGCATTATTTTCTGCCGACTTCCAAACAGGAGACGGTACTCAATTCGAGTGTATGTTTTTTTTAATGTGTGTTACCTCATAACTTTGTACTGGTGGAACCGATTTCGATGATTCTTTTTTTATATGAAAGCTGATAGTTCTCGTGTGGTCCCATATGAATTTGATCAAGGTCAGACCAATGGTTATTGAGTTGTTCTTAAATAACTTATATTGAAGTCGCTTATATTGAAGTCGGCTGTACAAAATTTTTAATTATAAATTATAAATGATTTTACTGCGCATGTACACATTGGTAAGGGTCGATCGGTAGGTAAAAACGTTGTTGCCCATAAATCACATTCAATTTGATATAATTTCAAATAAAAGTAGAAGCCTTATTTACTCGTATTTGCAAGAACTGCAATAACGTTATATCATTATTTATATATTTGAACTTAAGTTTAAAATTTGGCTACTCTTTGAGAAATATAGTCTCGCTGGGTTTCTTGCTGGTTCTTCTCAGGATAAAGGTATTTTTCGAACCAGTGCAGTGGTAAATAAAAAGTTATTTTCAATACGTATTATATAATAGTATCAACATTGAATGAAAATTATCCTCTAATATTATATTCTATTCTATTCTGTTCTGTTATGTGATATTCTAATATATTCCAATTCATTCCATTCTATTCTATTTAATTATATTCTATTTTGTTCTATTCTGTCACCTTTCATGTTTAACGCCGTCGTGTTCCTACTTAAAAATCAATTTTTCTTATAATTTCAAAACACCAGCAATCGCCACTTCTGGCTTCTATTTTGAAGGGAAAGAGTCTAAATAATTACAAGTTATAATAAAATGTATTCCATTTTAATTGCTTGGACTGACAATGCATCTATTGTGTTGTTTGTTTTTGATTACAGGTGTCCATCGGCTATAGTACCATTATATATACTGTATATTCATTTATCTCGGATATTTGGAAAAAACCTTATACTTTAAACACTTTATACATCAAACACTACTTTCCATAATACTACGTGGTCAATGCCATGAGTGCTGTTGCATTTCTCTAAATCTACAATTTTCTCTAAAGTGACTTTAACTAACATCCAAGAGCTATAATGGTATTATAATCTATATCCTCACAGTGCACAACTGTTTACAAGAATGCGGAGATTGTTCACTATGTGCAACCGTCAATAAAATATACACGTTATTCAAAAACTCTACAGTTCAATACGGGTCATTTCTACAACAATGCATATGCTCGTACTGAACTAATTCTATTTAGAAATAAAACATTTAAACTTTGTCCCACTGAACACATTTTCACCAAGAGATAGCAAAACAAAAGAAGTGGTTCACTGTGTGTCCACGTCTCCAAATTATACATACATTGCAATAGGAACCTTATTACGTTAAAAATAGAATTTTTAGTAACATGCACCTAAGAACCTGTCCTCCAATACTATCACTTACATACAACCAATTATAATTTACGTCTGTTTTTGAAATGATGTGCAGCATTGTTAATGATTTGTATGGATTTAAAGGCTAATTGTTTCACATTTTACCATTGTAGCAAACGGTAAAGTTAAGTTTGTCAACTGGTATAGTAATAAGTACTTTCTCTGGGACCAATTGAGAACAATTAACGTGGATAATTAGTAATGTCGTATGCACATTGTCTGTGGAGTCAACGCCGTCTGTTGCTACCCGGAATTCTCCAAATGGTAACGTGACAAATGCAAGCTCCTTTGTTAGCTTATCATATGTCTGTCCACAGAGAAAAGAAATAACATAAAATTTCGAAACTTGATTTCAAGTAGCAACATCGCTTTTCTTATTTATAGAATAAGGATTTGTACTTGTAAATGGGTGTTTTAGCCTGTGGGTCACACAGACTTGTGAGTTACTCTTAAGAACTCAAACAGAATGCTTCGTTACCAGTTTAAAAGATCTCTGGTTCTCTGCACTCATCATACAAAACATCCACTTTACGCTAGTATTCTGTGAGACCGTGGTCCTTCTCTACAGCGGAACAGACACATTCTTGCTGCATCCGTAATATAGCAGCATAGCGGCTCTGCAACTTTAAAAATAATAGCAGTAAAAAAATAGTAAGTGTTAAATACATAATATAAAATAATTACATCAAAAAGTTATTCTCTGTTGAGTTGGTGACTATCCCACATTGTACAGTCGTACATAAGCGTGTTTTGATTTTGTGTTAGCTTTTTCCGCAGTAGGTAAATAAGACAGTAAATAGATATTCTTAAACCGCTACATAAACTATAATTTAAAAAAGAATATTACTATAGTCCTTTTATATTAATAGCGTGCTTACTTTATATAAACTGCGTGCGTGCTTGTGATAGTTATCAGGTTTTTTTGCTACAATTTTTCCAAAAATACTCTGAAGCAAAATAGCTTGAAAATTTATTATCTAATCTTAACTGTTCACTATCTCTCAAACAATACACAGTCTCTATCTCTAACAATACACATTTCTATACAGTATCAATTTAAGCAAAATTAATAGCAAATAGTCACTAAATTGGAACTTGATAATGTAGACATACCGAAGCGCACACTCATCCAACCTTTTATTTATAGGTTACGGGTGACAAACGAGCACACAGTCCACCTGATGGTAAGTGCTTGCTGCGGCCCATAGACATCTACATCTATCCTCTATTACAATTCAAAATGCAGATTCGTTACCATCCGTGAGGACTAAGATGGAATGCCTCATTTCCAGTAAAAAGGGTCTCCGGTCATCTACACTCACCATACGAAACACAGCAGCGTTAAGCTGCTATTTTACGCTGGTATTCTGTGAGAGCGTGGTCCATTCCCGGTTGAGCCAACCCATTCGTGCTACAACTATACTACTATAGCTGCATGGCTCTACCACGTAAAACCCAATAACACTTTTTACCCCAAATGTTTTTAACGTTGTCATATGCGTAATAAATGTATTTATTACACATATTATTGATTATATTCTCTTTGACACATATGGCTCTTTAGTCATAGACACTATCTACGTCTTTAGTATATATACAGTAATCTATGCATATGACGTTGTCATAGATTTTTAATGAAAAATTATTTTGCAATTTACAATGATTCTTAAAATAGGTTATTTTTGAACATTCAAATAAGAAAGAACCCGTACAGAAAAGAATTTGGTGATAAATTTGATTATTGAAAATTATTTATAGTCACACATTGTAAATAGATGGTAGGGTCTCCATTTATACGTAGAAGTTAGGGGTAGGTACCATTTTATTTCCTTATTTCTAAGTGGTGCATCTACCATTTTAGCTCCACAGTGGATTACGTGATGGGTAAATAGAACTGGTATCTAATCCGTGATCATTTCTTTAACTGCGATGAAAGTCTCTGAGGTGACAACGCATCTGAAGCTTTCTTTGTTTAAAGTAGGTTCAGGGCAAAAATGTATTTGTTATATCAATGCTCGGAAGTTTTCTTCAGGATAAAATTCAGATCAAGCGCTTTGTAATGCCGTGACGCAAAAACCATGTTCAACTTCTTGACACATTCACGCACAAAAAGTTCACAGCTGATCACACACATACACCTATAACTATGTTGTTGATTACAAGTGGTTTTAGACGCATATATACGTCTAAAACCACGTGCACATACATGTGTACGTGAGTGCGTTCTTACAGTAAATTGAGCATGGTCTCGGTTTGGTTTTTGCGTTACTTGAAATATACGCTGCGTTCCGTCTTCTTTTATAGTTGGTCTGAGATTATATGTAACTGGTCTCTCCGAAACGGCTCTAATCATTTGAATGAAATTTTGTATTAAGATAATGCTTTACTTTCCTAATTTATCAAAACACGTGTTATCATTGATAAAAAAATTCTAACGCCTTTAGAAAGCGAGGCGAGCTTTGCTCGGTTGTTAAAGTCCACTGCTGAACATAGGCCTCCCCCATAGATTTCCTCATAGAGGGAATATTTGCCATAGTTGCCACGCTTGGCAAGCGGGTTGGCAACCGTAGTTTTTAATTTTTAGTCGTTCTTAGAAAGACGCTGCTGCCCATCTTCTTATTTGTTTCCCTCTGTCGTCTCTTACGACACCCACGGGATGATATTGAGTAGTGCATATTCTTACACCGCACCGCCACTACGCAGTAACTTGAAAGTAAATATAACAACAATCTCTATCTCCTATGATCGACTGGTAAAGAACGCCACGGGGCATTAAGTCAGCCATATATCCCCTTCATGTTATACGTTTACAATCTCTAGGTATATATAAACATCAATTTCTATCCGTTAGTCTTCCAAAAACTCGAAAAAGGCTCTGTGTGGTTTTTTAAAAGTGAGTTTCTGGATGGTTTAAAAACTCAATTGGACCCGTTAGGTGGCGCTGTTGAGATCCAGAAATCACTCGTTCAAAGCCGGGGAGGATCGCTGGTTTAAAATAAAATAAGGACAAAATAATGTTTAAAAAGTTAAGACGTGTTATTCATTTAACATTTTCCAAGAGAGCCACTTAAGAAAAATTCTTTTATTTTTTATGTGCGTTTAATTTTTTGCTGGGTGTGGTGAAAATAATATATTGTATCGTAAAAAATATTCTGTAGTGTCATTTTTTGAGTAGAAAACAAAAGACTACGTAGATATGGATTATGGACTAAAGTAGTACTACGAGTATATGCAAGTATGAATACTTTACCTCGCTCCACCAATAATGGTCTAGCAAATTGGTACTACAGTGGGAAGAATTTTTAGAAAAATATTAGCGAATTATCCATAGCATACACTGGACGTGGCGGTCGCGAGCGTCTGAACAGATCGATTTTGTTTATTTTTCCCATATGTAAAAATAAAAACGAATTTATAAAATGTGTTCTCAACGTTCCCTTAAAAATAATAAGCCTTTTTATTTGATATAATTTTCTCTTCTTTCTATTCTTTTCTCTGCAATTCAGTGATATCGTTATGATTTTTTTTATCAAGCCTATATTATTGATGGTTCGCGTTTCTGCCTTCACACAACCCTTGCCCATATGATAAATGTTTATAGTGAATTTTTCTTAACAAAAATGTGACATTTAAATAGACTTACAATGGTTCAAAAAAGTTAAAAAATTACTGTAACATCGCCGTAACGGCAGAAATAGGTATGACGGTGATACCGAGATGACTTCGTAGGTAAAAAGGGAGACCTATCGCCTTAATATTACAATACCGGAACTGTATAATGAAATTTCGATGTATTGTTTTCATTCTATTCATAAGTAAAATTTCACTCTTTCAATATAAATAATGCATGCGGCGATTTGTTTGACCATGACCGTACCGTCAATGCCATGAATACAAAATCGCGGGACACAATTCCCAATAATTTCTCCTACGCGTATACAACGTTTACAACATTTATTATTACCTTATGCGAAGCACGTACTTATAAGTTATGTTTGATGAAAATTAACTTAATTCTTAAGGATTTACCAAGGAATGTGCTGACTGAATGTTGATTGGGTCAATTACGAACATGTTGAACACTATCCGTACCTAGTACGGTTATGTAACAACTTGCTAGGTTTCTTTTTGACGTTTGACGTTTAATTTCAGTGTTTTTATAGAAGAGGAGGCAAACGAGCATACGGCTCACCTGATAGTAAATGATCACCGTCGTCCATGAACATCCGCAACACCAGATGAATTGCGGGTGCGTTGCCGGCCTTTTAGGAAGCAGTAGACTCTTTTCCTGAAAGTCCCTAAGTCGTATCGGTCCAGAAAAAACCGCTGACTGCAGTAAACTCCACAGTTTGCTCGTGCGAGGTAGATTCAGCGTAAATGGCAAAGTAGTGTAGCCGTCGAAATGATGGTGATGGAATTTCGTTGCATATTGTATTGTGTAAATTTTTGTATCAGTATCAATTATGTTACCTATTTGTTATTTTGGACAAAATGTTATCATAATTAAAATCATAAGTAATTTAAATTGCATTTGTTTTAAAGTGAATCGTTGCCATTGTTTAAAATGACTCCTCAGTTCCACCGCTAACACAATCGTATTGCAGCTCATTTTTTTAATTAACAAATATTTCACTTGGTGGTACATTTATCTGTGGCCGATAAACACATCTCTGGCAAATATCACTGCTTGTTGTAAAATATTGATTGGATCAACTCCGCGTAATTCTAGATTACAAATCATATTTTCATTGATTTTTTTCAATAAATATTTTGTTAATGTCCAATGGTATCGTGGTAGAGCCGTGCTGCAGCTATATTAATTGAATTTTTTAGCACAAATGGGTCGGCTTTATCATCACCATCAATTCATAAAGGATTATCATCAATTGAGAATGAAGACTCAATTAAAATGTATCGTCTCGTTGTTCGTAAAAAGGGTCTCTAGTTCTCTACATTCACACTGCAGCATTAAACTGCTATTTTACGCTGGTATTCTGTGAGAACGTGATCCTTCCCTATCGGTGTATACGTTTCGGTAATGCAGCCTTTATCGTTTTAAAATTTTGTATATTAAAACGCTCCAAATCAGTATCCGGTAAAAGGTTGTATCAAAACATTCTTAATGTCCAGCGGCATTTTTTTTGCCGAAACGGTTAGATTTTTTTTTATATTAAAGGAATTTCCTATATGTATATTGTGGAAGTGCATTACATAGATAAACTACACGTGGACAAACACGCACGCCCAGAACAATAACAATTTGGAGACTATACAAATATAAGTTTTTATTAGTATGGAATTGCCGTTTTATATTGAAAAATCGAAATACTTTTCGCTCATTCTCATCACAATTTTCACCACATGCCATCTCGGGGTAGGACAAGTTTATGAAGGCATTTTGTACCGCTTTCCGAGAAGAAAAATTTTTTCGTGTCAGGAAATTGTCCAAATATTGACAAAATTAACTGGCGAGTACGGAGGATAACAAATAGTTTCTATCTGCAGGTCTTGAAATGTTAGAACTATATATCGTGCACTGTGAGGTCTTGCATTATCGTTATTAATCATAATTAGTTTTAACGCATCTGCATTTTGATTCGCAAACGAGGATAAATGTAGATGTCTATGGGCCACAGCAACCACTTACCATCAGGTGGACTGTGTGCTCGTTTGTCACCCTGTCCAATAAAAAAAATCATAAAGCAATAATGGCAACAATTGATTAACTAGTAGGGGTTGTCCCTCTGAGAATATCGGCATCATAGTTCAAAGTTCTTGACAAAAGTTATCTGCTGTTATTGATGCACGAGATGTCAGAAAGCTATAGTGAATTACACCATTAAGTGAGCATTACTCAGGTACCGTAAATTTTCTATAGGTGAACTTCGCTTTAGAGCGTTGTTCCTATATTAGACCTGGGTTCAGCTATTACGTTTTTCCCTTGCGACTATCGTAGAAAATCTACTTTTCATCATTTTAATCACACGTCACAATATACCTTTAATTCTGTACCAAAGATTCAACGCTTGGTTTTTTATTCAAAATATTTAATTCATAAGGCAACAATTTCTTAAATTTTCTTACCAATTTGTTGCAAATAAGTCAATAATATTGTGAGTAAACTAAAGTCAACCCATGTTGCTAATTCCTTATTTGTTTGATAAGAATGCGCTTCCATCATTACATTTAATTCATCTTTATTTACTGTGGTTCATTGTTCAAGTCGCTTTTTTCACGATGTAAGCGATAAAACGAAAAACGCACAATGCGTTCGTTAAACGTATCCTTTCGAAACGCAGCATTGATATTGCAAGCTGTCCATGCTGCATTAGTACCACATTGGAACTCTTAATCGAAAATTACTCTAATAACTCAAATACTGTAAAACCAATTGAAAATCAAACTATAGGATATCATATTATCAAAATTATGAATATTATAGTTTTAATGTACGTAAGGTTTTAATTACAAATTTTGAACCTTACAGCCTTAATTTTAATTGAAATTGTTCACTTCATTAAAACGGCAATTTCATACTTTAACCTCGGTTATTTATTTCGTGTGAGATTCCAATCGATGACTCAATATCGCAGCCAAATAATTAGTCACTGCACTACCGAGTTCTCAATTATGACAAAAATTCAAACATTTTTCTCACTGTATGTACCTTAAAATCCTAAACTGCATAAAAGAGCAACATTCATTTAATTTTTTTTAATAGTATTAGAGTTTTATCATTATCATCAATACAGCCTAACAAAGTTCACTCTGAAATAGATATATATATATATATATATATATATATATATATATATATATATATATATATATATATATATATATATATACCCATAGATTGCCTTATAGTGGGGATATTTCCCATAGTTGTCACGCTTGGCAGGCCACCTCCTGTTTCAACTTCCCTCCATCGCCTCTTACGACACCCACGAGTGCATTCTTTAGCTGCTATTACACGGTGATAGAAGCTTAAAAAACTTAAACATTGATCATGAACCGTAATGATCCTCGTGAGAATTAATGGTCTTAAAATTATTGTAGTGTCTTCGGTTGTACTGCAAAATTTCGAATTATTTCCAGTCCAGAATTGGGTGAAAAGAGAATTATAAAATTCCAACACATTAATACATACAAACAACTTTTTGTTTGTTACTTATATCATAATAACAGGAATTTACTTTTTTGCAGTTAAGTTTGCTGCTACATCAAAATAATATTTTTATAATGTCGACGGACAAAGGAAGAGGAAGCGCTGTGTGCGTTTATTTTCAAATTAAATCAACTTTATTAAGGCTACGTATTTTTATTTAATTAATATTATTTCTACAGCACCAGGGTGCGAGTGTCGCAATGGGAGGACTTAATGAGAAAATTTTTCGAGACACGCAAAGAAGAATGCAAGTGAGCTCAAAATTAATTGTTTGTAAGCAAAGGAAGTGAAGTAATTTCCGTCCTCACTTTGACATTACAATATATACAAAATTTACAATTTCTGTTTGTGTTTTTAGTCGCATTTTCAAAGAACTCAAGAGCTAACACAATTCTGTCAGTATATAATTAAAAATATTTTTAATAAGAGTAAAAATATCAAATGCTATATTATTTTTTATTAACGTTAGCTTACAGAATCTATACTATAAATAAAATCGAAATATCTGTCTGTAATATCTAAATAACTGCATTTTATTGCGCTCGGGGGGTTATTTGCATGTTATTTAGACCAGAATAACCATTTTCAAAAATTATCTGTCTATCTGTCCGAGCTAATCATCGTAATGACTAAAACAATTCTAATAAAACTTCACGAACAAATGAAGAGCGATGCCAAGTGTTAACTTAGATCCTTTTCTTTAAAAAAAAAAGAATAATCTTCAATGGTCTTTCTTTGATTATATTAAATCATAATAACGCCACATTTATAGCCACATATATTTATCCTACCCAGGCGAAGCCAGGGCGGATTGCTATTTTCAAATAACAATTGAAGATCTATTAATTTTACATATAGATATTATCACATTATCCTTTAGCTCTGATAGTTACCTCCTAAGCTCAATATTAGGCAGCTATTTCATTACAGACTGACACTTCATTTTTATTTATATGTATAGACTAGCTATTCCCCGCGACTTCGGCCGCGTGTAATTTAGGGTTTTAATTATATTGCTCAGAACCCTAATTCTTTTTCTCAAATATAAGTGGCCTAAGTTACTCCATAGAACATCAGCTATCTGCCAGTGAAAGTCCCGTCAAAATCAGTCCAGCCGTTTCGAAGATTAGCCGGAACAAACAGACAGACAGACAGACAGACCGACAGACAGACAAAAATTTTAAAAATTGTGTTTTTGTTTTAAGTACCGTATATACATTCATATGAATTTAGTAAAAGGCTGTTATTTTAAAATTACAAACAGACAATTCAATTTTATTTATTTCTATAGATCTATAGATATATTCTCATATGGTTCAAAGTTTTCGAGATAATAGCAAAACAACAGAGTGTAAAGCGGTTTTACCGTCATTGAACTATTTGCCCAAAGACCGCTATTGTAGACCACATACATAAAAATACTATTATATTTTTGTAACATTAGAAACCGCAGTTTCCCATTACACATTTTATTAAATATATACCGAAGACCGAAATGTCCAATTTTATTTGTTTCGTTTTACGTTATTCTATAGCAATACACAACTATCAATAAAATAAAGTTGCGATCTTTATTTTTACACTCGGGCTATTCCCCTTTAAGATATTTTTGAAGGTTTTTTTTATTGGGACAAAAAACAATTACACATTAATGTTATACAAGACAATTAATTTATAAAGGAGTACTTAACGTGTAACCACACCAATGCCCACAAAGTAATATTATATGCTTAGTCTTGTTTAATACAACTGCGCAATTTATGAGAGTGTAGGTACATCTAATTCTAGTAAGGTTACATTTAATATTATTTATAAAAACACTTCTCAACATCCAAAAAGTTAGTAAAGCAATGTAATGTTATATAAGGGCGGTGTCGGTGGATATTCCCCGCGTACAACGGTCGGCAAAGCAGTTTCCAACTGGCTCCCAGTACGAGGGCACTTGGGACGTGCTCGGCATGAGCGGGTATGGAGTCTACACTTTTCCTAATGGTAAGGAAACTATTTTAACGTTCTTTGAAGTATCGCGTGAGGTTTTTGTAAGAACTGTTAATATTCAGAATTCAAAAGGAAAATGTTATATAATTTAACTCTCCGACCGTTGTGTGAAGCAAGATCAAGAGAATAATCAATAAAGTGTCAGTATCGAATAAGAATGATTTAAAGCTTTAGATAGTAACTGTTTATAAACACCCTATCGGTAAACTCACAATTTTATCCAACACCCAGCACCTCCATATATCAACAGTCAATTTGGAACCGCTAAATGGACTGCCGTACCAGCGCCTAAATTTTGGAAAATAAAGGATAGGTACATACTTTCAGGCTTTCGTACCCAAAGGGTAACTAACGGAGCCCTATTATTAAGCCTATTATTTTATACGTGGTAGAGCCATGCTGCAGCTATATTAGTAGTATAGTTGTAGCACGAATGGGTCGGCTCGACCGGGGAAGAACCACACTCTCACAGAATACCAGCGTAAAATAGCAGCTTAACACTGCTGTGATTCGTATGGTGAGAGTAGAGAACCGGAGACCCTTTTTACTGGATAAGAGGCATTCCATCTTAGTCCTCACGAATGACAACGCATCTGCATTTTGATTCGCAAACGAGGATAGATGTAGATGTCTATGGGCCACAGCAACCACTTGCAATCAAGTGGACTGTGTTCGTTGGTCACTCGATCCTATAAAAAAAAATAAGCCGCTGTATGTCCGTCCGTCCGTCTGTCTGTCAGCGGTCTGTATCTCATGATTCGTAATAGGTAGACAGTTGAAATTTTCACAGAAGGTGTATTTTTGTTGACGCTATAAGAATAAACAATAAAAAAATTAAAGGGCATCCCCTACTAGAAACGTGTTTTACGATGGTACGGAACCCTTCATGCGCGAGTCCGACTCGCACTTGGCCGGCTTTGTTGATTCTTTGTTGCTTTCCTCTTTTCTTTGTGCTGGAGTTTATACAGTAGGACTACGATAGGCCCAGAGAACGGAATCTATCCAATTGCAGAGAGGTGTCAGACAGGATATATCGTTATATCCCCAAACTCTACTCAAATCTGTACATCGAGGGTGTGGTGCCACTCCCTGCTGGTCGTATGAGAAAGCTTAAGATCGCTCAGCGAGTTATGGAAAGAGCTATGCTCGAAGTTTCCCGATGTGATAGAATTCATGACTATGATATCCGTCTCAGAACCAGAGTAATTGACATAGTCCAATTGATTAATAAGCTGAAGGGGCAATGGGCCGTCCACATAGCTCGTAAAATCAACAATAGATGGGGAAGAAAGGTTCTCGAATCGCAGACTCGTACCGAAAAGCAAAGTGTAGGGCAGCCACCTATTCGATGGTGAAACATGCAGGAATTCGATGGATGCAGGTGGCTTAGGATCGTGTTTTGTAACATTACTTGGGGTAAGCTGATGTTCATCAGTGGACTAGTAAAAGGCCGTTATGATAAAAAGATGAAATAATAAATTAGTTGAACTTAAAATTATGCACGAAATTCAAACTTTGTGGGACTGCTCAGCAGACCGGCTCCCCTCAGGGAAAACTTTGTAACTACGCCAGTGGTTTATAGACGTCAAGCCAAAAATACCGCGTCTATAAACTTATATTTAGCTCGACGTTTCCTTTAATGTAAGCAAGACTGATTCTATAATCCCTTTCTACGTAGATTGGACCATAATTATAATTTCAAACTGAAGGTAGCCGTGGTTAACACGGTTACATTGAGATGTCAAACATCTAATTCACCCCGTGACCTGTGAAAAAAAAAACAAGTTTCATTTAATGTGTAGTGTTCGCGTAAACATAAGAAATTATTAAGGATTAAGAAAGCAATTAGATGACAATCCAGTTCGTATTAGACCTAATTATTGTACTGTTGTGTGTGCACCTCTTAAGCCCGTATTAATAAACGTTACTCAACAACGAACTCAAGTGCGTAATCATTTGATACAGCCTCATTACGACATCAGCATCTCAAGATCGTTGCTAATTAATAAACACATAAAAATAGTATCTAAAAATGCTGTACTTAAGAATACTGTTCTGTAACTTGCACTCAAGTACACAGATTTTTTTTTATAGGATAGGATGACAAACGAGCACACAGTCCACCTGGTGGTAAGTGGTTGCTGTGGCCCATAGACATCTACTTTTATCCTCGTTTGCGAATCAAAATACAAATGCGTTGTCACCCGTGAGGACTAATATAGAATGCCTTTTTTCCAGTAAAAAGGGTCTCCGGTTCTCTACCCTCACCATACGAAACAGCAGCATGAAGCTGCTATTTGACGCTGGTATTCTGTGAGAGCGTGCTCCTTCCCCGGTCGAGCCGACCCATTCGTGCTACAACTATTCTACTAATATAGCTGCAGCATGGCTCTACCGCGTATCAAAAAGCTTGAAAGTCGAGTTTCGTTTATTAATCAGTGTGGCACTCAGCTGATATCGTAAACCTAAACCGCATCTTGGGATATGTTTATTAATAAGATCATAACCTAAAATTGTACTCAAGTGCGTGTACTTGAGCTGAGTAACGTTTATTAATACGGGCCTTAGGAATCAAGATGGAATATCTCACATCCTTTAATTATACTGGTTCTCTATGCCCTGCAGACTGGTGTGCAGTGCAAGCACTGCTATCTGGCAGTAGAATAGGTGGAGGGGTAGTACCTACTCAGACGGTCTCCTAAGCATACAGAAAATCCTTCCAGCTAGATTTTCAAAACGAAAAGAGTACGAACACATATACAAAATTAGTTTTTTTTTTATAGGATAGATGACAAACGAGCACACAGTCCACCCGATGGTAAGTGATTGCTGTGACCCAGACATCTACATCTATCCTCAATAGAGAATTTAAAATGCAGATGTGTTGTCATCCGTGAGGACTAAGATAGAATGCCTCTTTTCCAGTAAAATGGGTCTCCGGTTCTCTACACACACCATACAAAACACAGCAGTTTTAAGCTGCTATTTTACGCTGGTATTCTGTGAGAGCATGGTCCATCCCCGGTCGAGCCGACCCATTCGTTCTACAACTATACTACTAATATAGCTGAAGGATGGATCTACCGCGTATAAAACTCATCATTCATTCATTCAAATATTGTATCCATTAATAATAATATCATCAAGACCGAATTTAGGTCACGGCGGCCAGCCTCAACTGAGACTAGACATCAGCGCAGGACAGGATTATAATGCCCAATTCCCTCACTCTCATAGTCTGATAAGACGGTAAACCGACACGAACGGAGAGAGATCAGGCGCAGGACAAACGGCTTTACGTGCTTTCTAAGGCACGGAGGTGATACACCTCCAACTTTCTTACTCCGGGCAGCTACTGAAAATTTCTTGATGGAAAAGCTCAATAACTGATTTTTATTGGCCGGGCCCGGGATTCGAACCCGCGACCTCATGATCAGCGGTCGCACTACTACAACCACTAAACCATCGAAGCAGTCAGTGATCGTATGGTTACACTTCTCAAGTGTAAACTTAATTAATTATTTCCATTTGCATTTATTATAAATTATATTGTTCTTACAATTTACAAAATCATCATTAAAATTTGAATACATTTCTGACAGCAAATATTTATCTTCTGAATACATAATTATATATTATTAGAGACAAATTGGCAATCCTATTAACATTTACACAATCCAATATGTGTACAAATGATATGCAATATTTCATCTAACAAAAAGGTTTGAATTGGATGTAGCAACTATCAACACTTATACACAAGCGACGGTCACTATTATTAGTACTGGAATAATTATAGACCTTCATTCAAGTTACTTTAAGCATAAAACTTATAGAAATTGCAACATGTTTGTGCAACTACTAACATTTTTTAAACCATAAAAATACAAGATATACATATTTAAGAACTACAGAAATTGTTGTTTCTTGTCTTCTTTAGCTTTGTAGATGAACCAATTCTCTTTTATATAATTAAAAACAAAATAAAAAATACCTGATACATGCGTGTAAAATTTAATCTGAAAATATAAGACCCGAATATAACTTTGGGGCCTTAGGAGGGCGGCAAAACTCAACTATGAAATGTTAGGTACGTAAACACTTCAGCGGCTTCTCATCTCAGAGGTACCTCGTTTAGGCTCTGGGCGGAGCAGTGGTAGCTAAACTGAGTAAATGGCGCAAATATGAGTCTCAGAGATGATCACATTATATTTGTGCTCTTTGCTTTAGAGACTATCGTTCCGACGCGAGAGACTATACGCGACTAGTTGCCGCTAATGACAAGAAGGCTGATTCTTTTCTCGCTCAACGCCACACGCTCAAAAATTGCCAGCATTCTTGGCAATATACTGCGAGTAGGAAATTATAATTTTTAGTTTTTTTTTTTAATGTTGTATTTTCATTCGTTCATTGTCCCTATCAAATTCCACCGCTGAACATATGCCTCTCCATAGATTTCCAGGATATTTACTGTAGTTTCCACGCTTGAAAGGAAGATTACCAACCGCATCTTTTATATTCTAGATATATTTTAGAAAGATGCTGCTTATCTTTTGGTTTATTTCCCTCTGTTGTCTCTCGCGACAATCACGGGTCGAAAGAATTCAGTATCCTGATTCTTACACCGCCACTACGCTGTCAAAATACCGTATAGGTATTGTAAATAAATGCAACATTTTTGAAAAAAAAAATATCGTCTCTATTTTCAAATGTAATAAGAACATAATGACTAACTTTATGGGAAATTTTTCCAAACCGCATGGGACGCACCCTTTGTAACTTTATCACGTGTAATTAAACTAATTGTTCGGAAACACGTCACTAGATCACCAGGGTTCATTTGTTGCGGTAAAGGACCCACGCTGTTCTGAACATTCCATTTGTTACGAACGGGTAATATATTTAGAAACTTCATCGTAATTTCCTAATTAAATATTTAACTCTCCTCGGTTTAGTACAAATTAGAAGAGAATTTGTTTTATGTAATTTATAAACTCTTTTATTGGTCCGCCGTTCTACTCGAAAACAGGTTGGCGAACTTCTCCACTTTTTCTTTCACCGCTGAGCACGTGGTAAATCAGTACTTAAAATTGCAATTAACAATTTAATTGGTGCCAGCGAGGGTCGAACCCGGGTTGCTCGCGTACTGTAAAATGTGCAGCGAACTCTAAACCTCTTAGCTAATATGGCTCCAAAAATGTATGTCTGTAAAATGGTTCCACAAAACAGGGGTATTGTATGTTGAGTTATTGGCAGTACGGGCTGACGCAAGTAAACGGTTCTTTTGGATAATGACTTTTTTCACGTCACACTTAGCATGTGTGTTGGCGAACACAGTTCCAAGCCTCTCGTACTAATACTGTTCCGCGTTGCTTATCATGATATTTTAGATCTTGTATAGTAGTTTGTCACCTTTGTTTGGATAAAATAGCATAAGCGATAAAATACAAAATAAACATATTTAATTTGTAAATGTAATTGCATAATGCAGTAAAAAGTACAAAACCTGTCTACTGAAATACAGCTGTTAAACAAATGATAATTCAATGATATTTATGCCTCTTTTTATATTTTTATTAAATGTTATATTACACTGTTAAATAATTTTAAAAATACTAATATGATGTCCTTTTCTGCCAGGTGTTATTTACGAAGGTGAATTCGAGGATGGAATGTTCCACGGAAAAGGGGAGTTGCGGTATCCGAACGGCGCCACATTGAGCGGTGTATGGTCGCGCGGTGAATTAGGCGAAAAAACTTTATCGTTTGCTGACAACTTGGAATACGATGTAAAGGATTGGCCATACTGTGTGATGCCCGACCGAAGGTATTATTGTTCACTTGTTACTACGTAAGTTCTATTTCAGTTACAACTCAGTTATAGTGACCTAATTTGGCGTTATGTTTTACGTGGTAGAGCCATCTGCAGGCTTATTATGGTTGTAGCATAAATGAGTCGGCTCGACCGGGGAAGGACCACACTGTCTCAGAGTACCAGCGTAAATTAGCAGCTCACTACTGCTGTGTTTCGTGTGGTGAGTGTAAAGAACCGGAGACCCTTTTTACTGGAAACGGGGCATTTTTTTATAGGATCGGGTGACAAACGAGCACAGTTCACCTGATGGTAAGTGGTTGCTGTGGCCCATATACATCTACATTTATCCTCGTTTGCGAATCAAAATGCATATGCGTTGTCACCCGTGAGGACTAAGATGGAATGCCTCTTTTCCAATAAAAAGAGTCTCTGGTTTTCTACACTCACCATACGAAACACAGCAGCATTAAGCTGCTATTTCACGTTGGTGTTCTGTGAGAGCGTGGTCCTTCCCCGGTCGAGCCGACCCATTCGCGCTACAACTATACTACTAATATAGCTGCAGCGTGGCTCTACCACGTAGATAATTTCATTCGGCATTCCACCTCACATGTGACAACGCATCTGCATTTATAGTAGACGTTTATGGGCCGTAGAATAGAATAGAATAGAATAGAATAATTTTTTATTCAATATAGATCACATTTGTAATACTTATTGAAAGTCATTTTTTACTTTACCACTGGTTCGAAAAAAAAACCTCTGTCCTGGGAAGAACCAGCAAGAAACCCAGCGGGACTTTTTTTTTAAAGCAAATTTTACAATAATGGTTGTACTAACTATATAAGTACAAAATTTATTTTAGAAACAGCTTGGAAGCGATCACCTCATTCCCAGGGGTTATTATCAACCATGTATTCATTTATACTATAATAACCCTTTTTATACAGTTTCAACTTAACAAAACATTTAAACTTGCTAATGGAGAGAGCCTGTACATTTTCCGGGACATTGTTGTAATAGCGTATACATTGCCCCAAGAATGAATTACTGACTCTGTGGAGTCAAGAAACTGGTATCACTAGCTTGTGTTTGTTCCTAGTGTTTACAGAATGCACATCACTTTTTTTACTAAAACTACCTTTGTTTTTGTGAACATACATTAAATTTTCGTAAATATACTGAGAGGCCAAAGTTAATATATCTATTTCTTTAAATTTATCTCTAAGAGACTCTCTCAGTTTTAGGTTGTAAATAGCTCTAATGGCCCTCTTCTGTAAAACAAAAATAGTTTTTGAATCAGCCGCATGTCCCCATAGCAAAATCCCATAAGACATTATGCTATGGAAATAACTGAAATGAACTAATCTAGCTGTCTCGACACTAGTGAGACCTCTAATCTTTTTTACAGCATAGGCTGCAGAACTTAGTCTGCTTGCTAGTTTGGATATATGGGGGCCCCACTGAAGCTTTGCGTCGAGAGTGATGCCAAGAAAAACAGTGGATTCAACAGGGCTCAGTTCTTCCCCATTTAAAAACACATTGGTTCTCAGATTTCTAACATTCGTTGTTGTAAATTTAATACATTTAGTTTTATTTCCGTTTAAATGTAAATTATTAACGTTAAACCAATGCACTAATTTTGATATAGCATTATTCACTTCGTCACATTTAAATGATTTACGTTTAAGTTTAAAAATCAAAGAAGTATCATCAGCAAATAATACTATATCATGATTATCCTCTACAATAGAAGGTAAGTCATTAATATACACTAGAAACAGGAATGGGCCGAGAATTGAGCCCTGGGGGACACCCATTAGTACAGGTGAGCCGGAAGAACTTTTACCATTAATAATAACTTTCTGCATTCTATTACTTAAATATGAAATTATAAGTTTAAGCGCTGTGTTCTTGACACTATAGTACTGTAGCTTCCTGATTAATGTCTCATGGTGAACGCAGTCGAAGGCCTTGGAAAGGTCACAAAATATACCCAAAGCATCCTCTGAATTCTCCCATGCACAAAAAATATGTTTAATAAGCTCAACTCCAGCGTCAGTTGTTGAGCGACCCCTTGTAAAACCGAATTGATTTCTATGTAGCAATTTATTAATATTAAAGAAACTTAACATTTGATCTAAAATTATTTTTTCAAAAATTTTACTAAATGTTGGTAGTACAGAAATTGGTCTAAAATTGGCGGGGTCTAATGTACTACCAGATTTATATAAAGGTATGACTTTACTAAGTTTCATTAAATCAGGAAACACACCAGATTCGACGCTTGTATTAAATATAGTGGCTAGATAAGGTGCTATTATATCTATTATAGATAAAATAACTTTAACGGAAATCCCCCATAAATCTGCCGTTTTCTTAACATCAATAGTTTTAAAATATTTAACGATATCTTTTGGCAGTACTCTATAGAATTTAAAAGTATTTGAACAAGTCTTTACATTTTGTTTAAGCAATGATTCGGCGACAGTAGGAGAAGAGTTTAATGATTTAGTTGTCAAAAAAGGAACATCAGTAAAATGTTTCTCAAAAGCCATAGCAACTTCTTGATCAGATCGGGTTAAATTATTGTTAATATTCAATTGAAAATCGGAGTTGCGCGGTTTGACCTTGCCCGTTTCACTATTTATTATTCTCCAGGTCATTTTAATTTTGTTTGATGCAGTTTTAATTTTGTTACTTAAATGTAAAGCCTTAGCTGTGGCGCACACTTTTTTAAATATTTTAGAATATGTTTTTACATAATCTCTAAATATAACACTACTATTAAATGATCTTTCATTATAAAGCTCGTATAACCTTCGCCTACTCTTATAAATTCCTACTGTCGCCCATTCATTAAATGATTTGCGACTGTTAAAAGAGAAAGTTTTAGAAGTAAATATCCTACTAAATTCACAAGTTATAATTTTAAATAACGTACCATACAAATAATTAGCACTGTTTTTAAATGAAAGTGATGGAAGTCTTTTTATTATATTACTTCTAAACCTCTCCAAGCGATGTTCATTTATTGGAACAAACACAACTTTCTTATTTTTCTATTTCTTGTGTATGTAAGGCAATGATACCAACTGTCCACAGTGATCTGAACTTAAATTTTGAATAATTGATTTATGCAAGGGCTTAACATCTGTAAAAATATTATCTATACAGGTCGCACTAGGCCCAGCAATACGTGTTGGTTCTAAGAATAAATTAACAAGATTATACGATTTAAACAATGAGCTAAACTTAATACTAATGGACGAAGTTTCAAGGAGATTGATGTTAAAGTCTCCACATATTACAACAGACTTGTTCTGTTTACTAAGTTTGAGCAAAACTTCTTCCACAATCCTTTCAAAATAGTCATAAGTAGCACATGGGGGTCTGTAAACACTCACAACAATGAGGTGCTCGAGCTCGACACAAGCCATTTCCACAGTTCGCTCAACAGAGAGGCTCACTATATCCTTACGTTCTTTATATAATAATGATTTATCTGCTAGTATTAAGGAGTCACCACGTAAACTTTTTTCTCTATTGAAGGAACTGACCACCTGGTGATTTCTGAAATTAAACATGAAATTATAATCTTTTAGCCAATGTTCAGTAATACAGAGGATATGTATGTTGTTACTATTTAAAAACAATTCAACTTCTAATTCTTTGCCCATCATGCCTTGTATATTTTGATGCACCAGGTGTAAACAATTTTTATTACTTATTTGTGGGCTACATTCAAAGTTAATTAAACTCTCATTATTGCTAGAGATTGCCTCTATTGTCGCATTTACTAATTAAAATTAGTTGGAACTGATTCCAAATTAATTGTCAAATAATTATCCTGCCCACTAAAAGCAGTCTTGGTAGCCAAAAACTTGGCTGAGTTAAAAAGTAAATAATAAGATAGCACATTTGCTATCAGTCTTAAATTATATTTGGATAGGTAATACCTATCTTTTGTCCAAAACTTTTTTATTAAATTATTTATGTCAATTACATGAAATTTGTCATTATTATCATTACAATTACATGTCAAATTTAAATTATTATTACATATTAAATTATGCATTTGTATATTTAAATTATGTCTTAAATTATTTTCCTGTGGCAATCCCTGTATATAAGGCAGTGTGAACAAGACAATTTTGAGTACATTTAAGTTATTAAGTTGTTGAATATATCTTAATAACTGTTTGTTGTTTACACTGCCTCTTCTACCAACAAAAATTATTATTGTACTATTTGGGCAAAATTTAGTAACAATAATTTTATTTAGGATATCACTAAAAGATGCTCCAGGCATGCAGCAATTTGTAATTTTTTGTCCCTTTAAAGAGTAATTTAAAGTTAGTAGCGTAGCATCCATTCACGATCAGGTAGAATATGTGCCCGTTTGTAAGCCCTTACTCTATACAATAAAAAATAAAGCCTATTTTTAATACTCTTAAAAGATTGTAAAGGTAGTTTTCTGCCTACTTTTATAACGACCTCTTACCTACCACTAAAGAGCAATGCATACAACGTATGTGTTCTGATTTGAAGGGTATGGAGGGACAGTATAATTATTTGTGAGGCATTCAATACTTGTCTTCGGATATGGTAACGTACCTGTAGCGTTCTTAGCTTAAAGTTGATTGAAGGTATCTATTTCTAGTAGTACCCGTTAAAGATTAGGTTAACCATTCATTTGTCACTTTAATTTTATAAAAATTCATTTAGTGATCACAAATATCAAAGGTATTTAAAAAAAAATATCCAAGCTTAATTACTTAGTTTAGAGACATAACTCCTACCTACCTGACCATACGAGTGTTATCGCCGACATTACTTTTTTAACTATTCAAAATGTTAAGAGGATTGTGAAGCTGTAAATTTTCATACAAAAAGCGATAACGTTTTCCCCCCCGTAAATATGGTCCAATTTTAATAATTTTTGGAAATGTTGTAGATATGACAAAAAACTAGGCCCGTACGTTTTTATTTTAAAGAAATATTGTATTCAATATAAGTTATTAGCATCTAAATATCTATATTTTTGACTTAAAAACTTCCTCGAGCTTTTTTATTTTTTTTTAATTAAGCTAAACTGATTACTAAAAAAGTAAAACGTACAGGCGTAGATTAAAGTGTACTGAATCGAATAAGACCAAAATTGTCTTATTTTGTAAAGTTTTAGGGGTGTAAAAACGTTATCGCCGGAAACAATATTTCAAAAAGAAAATGTAGGCAATTGCCTTCAAGACTTGCAACTCTCTCTATCGCACGATACGGGTCGGGGGGCAGGGGCATATTGTAGTGATGTTAAGGGTGGTGGAGTGTGAATACCAGTATTTTACGATTATGTTGTAAAAATAAAAGTTATATTTGTAAA
The DNA here is from genome assembly GCA_033319125.1 of Parnassius glacialis. NCBI lineage: Eukaryota > Metazoa > Arthropoda > Insecta > Lepidoptera > Papilionidae > Parnassius > Parnassius glacialis. The sequence goes on from JAVANC010000009.1 coordinate 10,803,701, forward strand.
ATGAGCCGTGGTAGCTCAGATGGTTAGCGCTCGCTATAAGGTTCAGAGTAGGTACGCAAGAAACCCGGGTTCGATCCCCGCCGGCACCAATGAAATTGTTAATTGCAATTTTAAGTGCTGATTTACCACGTGCTCGGCGGTGAAGGAAAACATCGTGAGGAAACCTGCATGTCTGACAAATAAAAAAAAATATATTTCGAAGACATGTGAAGTTCGACAACACGCGTTGGGGCAGCGCGGCGGACCTTTCCTTGTCCTAAAACCCTCTCAGAAATGAGAGGAGGCCTTTGCCCAGCATTGGGACATGTATATAGGCTGTATCTTTTAGAGGTGTTATCGATATTATTATCGCCTAGGGAGGAGAAAATAATATCGATAACCTAGAAAGATAATACCTCTCATGAAAAAGTTAATGTCTGTGATTATTCAGTGTTTATCGATTATTTAGTTATTAACTTAGTTTTTATTGAATAAGGACATTAAATTAAAAATATTTCGAGTTTACAATAAAGTGGGTAGGCAAATAAATAAAAAGTAACAACTTGAAGAAATTATTATTGTTTATTATTACATATTACTTAATTACACTCTTTCTCGAACTGCCATTTCTCTAGGAACTCGAGGGTCAATCATTTCTAGTAGGTAATAAACATTAAAAATTAAATAAGTAAAGTCTTGGCTGCATTTTTGTTGACCAAAAGTGATCATGGTTTATTAAATTAAGTACGAAAACATGAAAAAGTTGTGTCCATACTACGAAAAAACAAAATTGCCTACCAGTGATATGTAATTATCCCTGGACCTGATAATAGTAATCATGGTTTCTTTTTTCTTTTTGTCCTTCTCGTATCAAACGAAATTTGATCTGTTTTTAGTTATGGCCTCCAAATGTAACATATTAGAATCAGAAATAAGGCATTTTCATTTAGAGAATCATGTCCAATAAACCCATTGGGAGTTGTCCCTAAATAATAATCTTCGGAATCAATAAACAGTCCACACTCCCAAACTTTCCTAATCTTGATTCCTTATTATTATGATTATGTTTCCTAATCTTGATTCCTTGCAGAATATTAAATTAATGAATTGCAATCGAAATATTTTTTTATTTGCTAAATGATTTATTTCTACAATTCTTCGCCCATACAACTTATCTGACTCAATCTTGACTAACTCTGGTTCAATAATTAGCTCGACAGTCGAAGACGTGTGATGTATTATATATATATACACATCGTCCTTGCACATTACTGTCTGGTAATTATTTGTCTATCTCGGAGTCACTGAAAAATAAATAGAAGCATAATAGTTTAAATTATATTTTATTGCTAACTAATGCGGGCGAAGTCGTGGGTGAAAAGCTAGTTTACCTATATAATTCGGTTCATCGTTTAAATTTCTGTGAGAGCGTAGTCGTTCCTCGTTCGAGCCGACCCAATCGTGCTACAACTATACTACTAATATAGCTGCAGCATGGCTATACCACGTATAGAAATTTTACTAATCAAATCTTTGTATCTCGAAAATTTTAGCATTTTCCTTTGATTCATCGGAATTCCACAGTAACAGTTATTATACGAACAACTTCTTCTAACGGACTAATATTATTACTGGACAAGTGGTAAAATTAAAAATTTTGTACAACCGATTTCAATAAAACAATTACAACATAATATATGTAATGGTTGAAATGATTTCCATAAAATTTGTATGAAACCAACTGTGAACAAGAAAAGAATAGGTAAGTATTCAAAATCGGTCCGGAGAAATCGGTGAACATATAACAACATATAAAAATAAAACAAATATACATACAGCCGAATATAGAACCCCCTCCGTTTTTGTAGTCAAATCAACATCAGCTATCCCATACTTCTATATTTTGTGGAATAAATTTCGGTCTATCTCCTACCAGTCAACCAATGTACATACAATAGTATGTAAGGTGGTAAGGTGCGCGATCAAAGTAAGTATAATTTATTATAAGTAAGTAAGTAAGTAAGTAAGTACGCCTACTTACCTGTTGCCCGTCCTTTCAATTTACGAACCATATTGCATATTTTTAGTTTTGTCTCTAATCTTTCTCTTTTATTCTAACATGTTTAAAATTATTTTAGTTGATTGAATGTAATACACATCTTATAATCACTCACATAATATATAGGTAGATACTTACATAAAAAAAATAACAGCCCACTTCTATAAGTTATACGTAGAAAGTCCCCACGTCTACATAGACTATGCAATGTAATAAAATTGCAAAGTAACACAAACAAATTCATTAAGTAACTTGTCGTAAATGTACGCAAATATAGGCTATGAATGAATGAACGCTCCTCCTGCTGGTATCGTAGTGTGCGTTGTGTTGAGCCCGGCGGGAGGCAGAAGCAGAGCGTGCGTTATGAAACAGATAGCATTTTTGAAAATACCTACTCGCGTCGCGTATCGGCACTTCACAATCCTCTTAATGCTCAGCAGTAAAGTAAAAAATAATAAGGAAACTCGCGTCTAGGAAAACTCAAAAGAAAATATTTTTATGAAAACTGTACTTAAGCTATTTCGTTTTCGGTTGGAAATCTTAAACCCGTGTAGTAGGAAAAATATAAGCCTCAAGTCACACTGGTTTTAAGTTTACTTCTTGTCACATAAATATAATTATATAAATTTACATCCACATTATTTAAGATATTTTACATATGAGAACTTTACTTTTACACATAGAGAGACGTGTTATATTCATAGACAATTACAGAAGCTTTATTCATAAAATTCATATGTTTACATAACATGTGTCATTTAAAAAAAATATAGTGCTATAGAGTGTAATATTTTAATTACGTGTTAATGGGCTATGTTTTGTCAGAGCAGTGTTAACGTAACATTTTCATAACACATTTCGCGTTAAATGAGTTTCGGTGTAGTCATTTAATTTTACACATTAATTAATCTAAAGTATCTTAGACGATTTTTTTAATTAAGTTCTCAAATTATAAAATTAATTTAAGCATACTACTGGAACACTTCAAAGCTCAGAATTGGATGACAGAATAAAAAGTCGCTGCGACAAAATTTTATATTATTAAAAAAATTATATATTAACTTTATCCTCTCAATACATTTTTGAAAATGTAATTTACGTGTACAAAAATAAAAGTAGTTTTACAAAAATAAGTGATATTCATTCTGTATATACTAGGAATAGACACAAGTTAGAAATACCAGTTATGAATTTATAGACTCCAGCGAGTCAGTAATTCATTCTTGGGGCGATGTCATATGCCATAAAGAACTTATGGGTCCCTATACATAGCAGAATATACATCTTGTTTACGCCACGCACCTTAGGGTGTTCTATAAGCGACAGGAAGCAGCGACAAAGGTGCGAGACTTCTGGTATTAAGACCGGCTGCCAAGCGTGACGAATCAGGTTAATCCTCCCTACTGTGGAGGAGGCCATTTTATATGGGGTAGAGCCATGCTGCAGCTATATTAATAGTATAGTTGTAGCACGAATGGGTCGGCTCGACCGGGGAAGAACCACGCTCTCACAAAATACCAGCGTAAAATATCAGCTTAATGCTGCTGTGTTTCGTGTGGTGAGTGTAGAGAACCGAAGACCCTTTTTACTGGAAAAGAGGCATTCTATCTTAGTCCTCACGGCTGACAACGCATCTGCATTTTAATTCGCAAACGAAGATAGATGTAGATGTCTATGGGCCACAGCAACCACTTACCATCAGGTGGACATCGATTTTACAACAAAATCCCAGAAAATATACAAAATTTGACCTGCCCAAAGTTCAAAAACTTTATTAGACTAAGTTTGTATAAAAAGGGTTGATATAATATTAAAAATTTATGGATGATAATAACCCCTGGGAATGAGGTGATCGCTACCAAGCTATTTCTAATTTGTTTTGTGTTATTAATTGTGTAACGTACATGAATGTAAGCTGTTTTTTTTTAAAAAGTCCCGCTGTTTCTTGCTGGTTCTTCCCAGGAGAGAGGTTTTTTTCGAACCAGCAGTGGTAATAAAACAAAAGAGTAACTTTCAATAAGTATCATTTATAATCTATATTGAATAAAAAAGTTTCTGTTTTTTTTTTATAGAATTAGAGTGACAAACGAGCACACAGTCTACCTGATGGTAAGTGGTTGCTGTGACCCATAGACATCTACATCTATCTTCGCTTGCGAATTAAAATGCAGATGCGTTGTCAGCCTTGAGGACTAAGATAGAATGCCTCTTTTCCAGTAAAATAGGTATCCGGTTCTCTACACTCACCATACGAAACACAGTAGCATTAAGCAGCTATTTTACGCTGGTATTCTGTGAGAGCGTGGTCCTTCCCTGGTCGAACCGACCCAATCGTGCTACAACGATACTATTAATATAGCTGCAGCATGGACCACGTAAAACCTGTTTCTATTTAAAATAAAGTTAATAATTATTTCAAAAGAAAATAATAGCTATAATTTGTTTTTTTATATTATTTATTTTAACCCCATTCAGATTTATGGCATCATATACATAAAATGAAAAACATGAGGTGCATGCGATAGATATTAATGTTAAGGTTATAGGAATAGGGGGAAGCTAATGTTAAAAAACCTCATATAACAGTTCGCATTATTTTCAACGCAATAAAGTTGTTAAAAATCTGTCACTGAATGCTAAATAATACCTGCCTAGGTGAACTATTCGAACATCAATTATCTTTACATGCGCTTTACGTTTTTCGTTTTATTTGTAACTAGCTATCCGCCCCGGCTTTGCACGGGTGATTTCTTGACCTCGACAACAGCGTCACTGGGTCCAATTGTAAATCTAAACCATTATCAAATCAACATAATCACACACACAAAATGTTATCAAAATCTGTCCAGCCGTTTGGGGGGAATACAGTCACATACACACGTACAGAGGAATTATATATATGTATAATACATGCATATTATAAATGGATATAATATATATGTATTATACATATAAACCTTCCTCTTGAATCTTTCTGTCTGTTGATGACAACCACATCACCGGATGGTAAGAGGGTACTGTGGCCCAAAGACACCTAAATTTACCCTCGATTAAGATTGAAAATTCAAATGCATTGTGACTCCTGAGGACTAAAATGGAATACCTCGTGTCCAATAAGAAGGGTCTCCGGTTCTCTACACTCACCATACGAAACACAGCATCATTTAGATGCTATTTTTCACTGGATTTTTTTGAAAAGTGTTCATTCCCCGGTCGAGCCGACCCATTCGTGCTACAACATAATATAGCTGCATCATGGCTCTCCGAAGTATGAATTATCACGTACTACTTAACACGTACGTAATTCCTTAATTAAATACCTAGACATTGTTTACATTATCTTCGTCGAAGTCTTATCTTTTTTTTTCTGTGTATGTTTTATTGAACTAAGAGTGTCATATTGTTGCAACGTAGTAATCTACATACCTAAATAAAAATATAAAAACAAAATCTCCTACAAGCAAAGTACATCAAAACAAGTAACTCGCATATCATATTTATACTACTCTAGAGACCGGGAACACTGTCCCTGCATTGAATATGGCAATTTCAGCACATTGTAAGTGTGGAACATCGCGAATTCAATTACGAGCCTGTACTTTAGCATAGCGTTTCTTAATTACCAATAATTTGAATATTAATTTTGAATCAGGCTTGAGCATACATACATATTTAGTAATGTTACTGCCAATATAAGCAATGAGCGATTATAATAATAATAATAATAATAATAAGCGGTTTCTTTCCCTTTCCCCCTAACTCTCGGCCGTCTGGTCTCCTCTGCCGAGGGCTTCCATCTGGTTGGGTTTTTATATATTTAGGTATTTTTATGTATTTATTTTATTTTATTGATATTTATGTACATTTACCATGTTTATTTACAATTATATATTTATATTGCCCAACCAGATGAAAAAACTTTATAGATACCCCAAAATAAAAATAATAATCCTCTGTTGGGTACTGTAAGAGACAACAAAGGGAAATAAAATAAGAGATGTACAACAGTATCTTCCTGATAACAACTCGAAATAATTAAAATCAGCATTGCCAACCCGCCTACTAACCTTGGGTCCTATGGCACGACTCCCTACTAGGCAAATCAAGGGAGAGGCCTATGTTCAGCAGTGAACTATTAATAATCTATGATGATGATGGCGAAGAAATATTTTTTATATATAAGAGACGATTTTTTTTATATGAGATCAGAAATATTATAATTTTTTTTTATAGAATAAGGGTGACAAACGAGCACACAGTCCACCTGATGGTAAGTGGTTGCTGCGGCCCATAGACATCTACATCTATCCTCTATTACAAATCAAAATTTAGATGCGTTGTCACCCGTGAGGACTAAGATGGAATGCCTCATTTCCAGTAAAAAGGGCCTCCGGCCACCTGCACTCACCAAGCGAAACGCAGAGGTAAACCTCTACTTCACGCTGGTTTTCTGTGAGGTCGTGGTACCACCCCGGTTCGAGCCGGCCCATCCGTGCGACAGCAAACGCTGCCGCGTGGCTCTACCACTGTTTAAATTTAATTAATGAATGTATATTTATGTTACATTTATTCGTAACAATCGAATTGTTGATAGTCTAAATTTTATTTCGAATACTGTTTGTTACGAATACTATGGATATATTATGGAGACTATACTCCAAGAATTAAATAAAAAGTATCCGTTTTATATGTGATAGAGCCTCGCTGCAGCTATATTATGGTTGTAGCACTTACGGGTCGACTCGCCCGGGGTAGGATAGGACCTCCCTCTCACAGAATACCAGCGTCAAATAGCAGCTTAATGCAGCTGTTTTTCGTATATTGAGTGTAGAGAACCGAACAGACCCTTTTTACTGTAAACGAGGCATTCCATCTCAGTCCTCTGGGGTCACAACGTATTTGCATTTTGATTCTTAATTTAGGATAAATGTAGATGTCTATGGGCCCCAGTATCCAGTTACCATTAGGTAGACTGTAGACTGTAGACTGTCATGCTTATTCTATAAAAAAAGACCTAATCTAGGAATTAAACTTGAAAAAAATGTGTATTCCTTTAAAAACTGAAAAGAAAATAATACTGACACAGAGTTGTTCCATTCATAGCCCGCCTTACCTCTTTAGGCGTTCTAGAAAACGCACAACTAGAAAAAAGTGGGGCGCGGATGAGCAGGGTCAATCGATAAATATTTTTAATTTGTTGAATTGCAAAAAGTCAAAAAAGATTACTGGTGTTACTTATTTTCATGAACTTCTATTAATACTACTTTTAAACGACTGACGAAAACTGAGTGGTGTTATAATGTTTGTAGTGTGTATCTGTGTATATGTGTGTGTCTGTGGCATCCTAGTTCCTGAATGGATGAACCGATTTTGGTTTAGTTTTTTTTTTGTTTTTTTTTGTGTTTTAGCTGTGTTTCAGCAAAATCTGTTCAGCCGTTAGAAGATCATCAGTTCATTTTTTCAAGAGCTTTCAAAATTTAACTTACTTACTAATTTATAGTATTATTTGCTGACGATACCTCTTTAATTTTCAAACTCGAACGACAGTTAATTAATTATGACGATGTAAATAATACTGTATCGAAATTGGTAGATTGGTTTAACGCCAACAATATGCTCTTAAACAGCAATAAGACAAAGTGTATTAAATTTACAATACCTAATGTAGAACATTCGAATACCAATGTGCTATTAAATGGGGAGGAGTTGAGTCTTGTGGATACCACTGTTTTTCTTGGTATTACTATTGACGCGAAACTTCAATGGGGCCCCCATATATTTAAATTAGCAAGCAGATTTAGTTCTGCAGCATATGCTGTAAGAAAGATTAGAAGTCTCACAGATGTTGAGACAGCTAGATTAGTGTATTTTAGTTACTTTCATAGCGTAATGTCTTATGAAATTTTGCTATGGGGTAATGCGGCTGATATTGAAGCTATATTTGTTTTGCAAAAGAGAGCCGTACGGGCGATTTATAACCTAAATTGTAAAGAGTCCCTCAGAGAAAAATTTAAAGCAATAAACATATTAACTTTGGCATCGCAATATATTTATGAGAATGTAATGTATGTGCATAAAAACATAAATAGCTTTAATAAGAATAAGGATGTGCATTCTTTAAATACTATGAACAAACACAAGCTTGTAATGCCAGTTACTAGACTCCACAGAAACAGTAATTTATTTATAGGGCAATGTATACGCTTTTACAACAAAATTCCAGAACATATTCAAAGTTTGTCAATAAACAAGTTTAAAAGTTTTATTAAAGAAAAACTGTACAAAAAGGGTTATTATAATATCAAGGAATACATGAATGAAAATAACCCCTGGGAATAGGGTGATCGCCACCATGCTGGTTCTATGAAAATTTATTTAAAAATTGTATTAACAAAATTATTTTTAAGTGAAATTATGTTTAAAAAAAAGTCCCGCTGGGTTTCTTGCTGGTTCTTCCCAGGACTGAGGTATTTTCCGAACCAGTGGTAAATAAAAAATGACTTTCAATAATTATTATGTAATAATCAATATTGAATAAAAAATTATTCTATTCTATTCTATTCTATTCTAACTATATTCATCCGAACAGTCCAGGCTTAGACTCAAACCTAATCTTTAATCAGAACCTGTTACTGACCTTACAAATGTATCGTAATTAGTAATGGTTTTTCGATTATTGAAATTAGAGTTCTTAGTTTATTCAAATAATTAAATCATTCACAATTGCATATCTATATTCCAAATATGTCGCTGAACATAACATAGAAAATATAAAAAAATAATTACCTTTTCAACAAGAATAGGATCAAATGTTAACAATAGTTGTAAGAATGGTAAATTTCTAGTGACTGAAACGCTGTTTCTTCTTTGCTCGTGTTTTAAATTGTTAATATCAAAATTGTAAGCTGATGCCCGTTTAATTTTACTTAAATATATTTTATTTTCTAATAATAAGTTTTCGTATACCAAAATTGGTAAAATATCTGATATAAAAGCTTTTAGAAAAATTTACTTTGCAAATATCCGCGTTATAAAATAAAATGATGTGTCTTACCTAGTTTGAAGAGCACCTCCCGCGCCCTCCCTCAATTGCGTGCACTATCTCCGTCACCACTAATCCCAACACCGCTACTATCCGCTTAGTGGTGACGGAGATAGTGCACGCAATTGAGGGAGGGCGGGAGGTGCTCTTCAAACTAGGTAAGACACATCATTTTATTTTATAACGCGGATATTTGTAAAGTAAATTTTTCTAAAAGCTTTTATATAATGGATTTCCGCAAAGTAACGCCTGATTCTATTAATTATAAATATCTGATACTTTATTATTTCATACGAACATCTTTGTACCATATTTCTTATGAATAAAAGAGAATGGGATTTTTGGGCCTGAAGTTAACTAACTGGTTTATACTTTTAAAAATTGGCCATATTTTTCTTAAATAAAATACAAAAAGTAGTTCTTCTACAACCTAGATTTTGAAAAAACAATAAAATAAGAAATAAGTTACAAAATCGATTGTAGTGTATTATTTATGGCAATAAATCTATTACCATAAAGAATACACTAGTGAAATTCTCGCTTCTGAACGATATCTTCCAATAGAGGACTTCTCATTTTGAAATTTGACTTCACAGTTCAAACTTCAAACTATTTATTTAAAAGAAAAAGACAGATTTTCGATTCGATTTGAAACGAGCGCAATATAATCGATTCTCGATGAAATTGAGCATTTTTTAATATCTACGTTCGATTATTTTTCTGTGTTAACTAGGGAGATAAAAAGAAATTGCATACATATCTATAAAATAATAATAAAAATATTCAAAATATCAAAATTCCAACAAGTAACAGTTACAACAACAATTCAAGTAATCGATCTCAGATCGATATCCCTAATGTTCACTTCACTTAGTTGTTGTTGTTTTAACTTTCATTAACCGTTTCACCATGTCGTTTCATTATTAACCACAGCTTTTTTGGTGATTTTATACTGATCCTACTTTATATCTTTAAGTAATTATAGTGAAAAAGAGCCTGTTACAGTGGAATAACAGTGAAACATCACCTCTTACTATATGTAATAGATATTCTCACTTTTACTTTTTCTATAATAACTCAGCTCCTAGATTGACAAATCTTGCCAGATTTACGGCTATGAATTGTTTATATATACGCTTTGAGATGGTGCTACTTTCATCTTGTTAACACTTGGGGCCAAGAATGTATGGAGACGTCTCCTTCTCCTTTATTATTATTATTATTATAAGACGTGGGCTAACCAAGATGGTTGGGATAGTATTCGTTTTACTCGTGGCCTTATCACGTCATCTTCTTCATCTCTGAAAAGAAGAAAATGTTTATAGTATCTGAATAAAATAATTATATAAATATGTGTGTACAGTGCAGTAGAAGGTTTTTGCACTCGTGGGTTACATTTTATTTTAATTAAAATACACATGTGAAAAATATCTTGCCTTTTAACCTCTTTTTTAACAAAGTAGATAGATAAATCTACTTACTTCAATACATCAATTATGTAAAAAAAAATAGATATTTTACTCATAGTTTATAGTTTGAATCTCTACAAATAATTGAACCGGGTCTGGTCGTATGTCCTTGTGCAATGTATGAAAGTAAATAGAAGAATGAATAAGAATGGCATATCTTATGCAATTTTTATTTAAATTTGACGGCCCCGTGGCACAGTAACTTAGCAAAGAGATGCAGCGCTGAGAGCCGTGGATTCGAATCCCGCATGAAACAAGTATTTGTATAGCTTACCAATAATTGTCCCGGGCCTACAAATAATTGGTATTTTTTTCTGCCGACTTCCAAAAACGAGACGGTACTCAATTCGAGTGTATGTATTTTTTTTATGTGTGTTACCTCATAACTTTGTACTGGGCGAACCGATTTCGATGATTCTTTTATATGAAAGCTGATAGTTCTCGTGTGGTCCCCTATGAATTTGATCAAGGTCAGACCAATGGTTATTGAGTTATTCTTAAATAACCAATATTGAAGTCGCTTATATTGAAGTCGGCTGTACAAAATTTTAAATTTTAAATTATATAATCCTAAGCCAGCCCTTAACTACAATCCTACTTGTTAATCAATAATATAATATGTTTATCAATAATAACATACTATGAAAGGAACTTCGTTCCAACCGAGTATTCCACGACACTCACGCATGTTTTTTTATATTATTTTACTACTGCAATCTCACCTGATGGTAAGTAGTGATGTAGCCTAAGATGGTGAATCGCTCTGACTTAACAAAAGCGTTATTTGCTCTTGCCTTGAAGTCACCCACACTCTAATCGGATGGAAATAGATGCTGGCAACTTATTCCACTCCTTTGCTGTACGCATGATTAACAATGTAACAAACCATTTGGTTCGAATGCGTGGTAAGTCAACAATGAAAGGGTGGAGACTGACGGAACGTCTGGTTGTCCGATGGCGGAAGGGAGAGGGAGGAATTAAATTATGCAATTCCTGCGCACACTCTCCGAAATTCATCCTGTAGAAAACACATTCCGGAAATAGGAGCCAGCCTGAGCAGACTCTTTTTAGCGGTGAAAAGACAGGCTTATGTTTCAGAGACGTTGAATTTCACAAGATTGGTATAGCAAAATTCGGAGACTGCCTGTAATTTGAGATTCACACGCTCTACCATAGCTTCCCTTTCGGACTCGATTCCGACTGGCGCGAGTATTTGGTTGGTATCTCTCCACAACTATGCTATCGTCTGCATACCCATAAAGACCGGGTATGAGCAGATTATTAATATACAGCAGAAAGTAAGTTGCAGAGAGAACGAACCTCTGAGGAACACCGGGGTTAGTCGCCACAGGATCGGATGAGCCGGATAGACCATTCACTGAGAAAGTCCTTTATCCAGTCAATCAGGCCAGGGGATAAACCTTACACTGGAAGTTTACCCAAAAGGCTAGCGTGCCAAACTCTGTCAAAGGCCTTCGAGACATCAAAGGAAACAGTATTTGCCTCCCCACTGTTCTAGGGTACAACGTCCCATACGTGTTTGGCATACGCTAGAAGGTCCCGAGCTGACCGATTTTTGCTAAACCCGTATTGCCGATCACTAAGGAGGTCATTCTGTTCTAGGTATACCAGCGGGCGTTCAATATACGCTCCATAATCTTGCAGAGTATGGAGATAATCAAGATTGGCCGGTAATTGGCAGGGTCGGCACGGCTGCCTTTTTTTGTAACAGGCTGCACGTTGGTCAGCTTCCAGGATTTTGGCACTATTCCAGTCCTAAATGAGAGATGAAACAAGCGTGTCAACACGGGAGACAACTTAGGTGCACAAGCATTTAGAACTATAACTGGTATACCATCTGGTCCACTAGCTTTATTGACGTCTAGACACGGCAAGGTTTTAAGAACCTCCGACATAGTGAGGTAATTGTTGGGGTGGAATGTTGTTACCACTGTGCAGACGCAAATTGTAGGCAAATAGAGACGCGAACCAGTTCGATTTCTCTGTAGCCGTATGCACCATTGTGACGTCCGGTTTTACCACCGAAGGCAGTGTAGGACAGAAGTTTGACTTGACCGTTTCTTTATAGGATAAGGGTGACAAACCGTGGTAGCTCAGATGGTTAGCGCTCGCTGTAAGTTTCACAGTACGCGAGAAACCCGGGTTCGATCCCCGCCAGCATCAATGAAATTGTTATTTGCAATTTTAAGTGCTGATTTACCACGTGCTCGGAGGTGAAGGAAAACATCGTGAGGAAACCTGTTTGTCTGACAAATAAGAAAAAAGTATATATTTCGAAGACGTGATGTTCGCCAACACGCATTGGGGCAGCGCGGCGGACCTTTCCTCGCCCTAAAACCCTCTCAGAACTGAGAGGAGGCCTGTGCCCAGCAGTGGGACGTGTATGTCGGCTGTAACTTTAAGGGTGACAATGGAGCACATAGTCGACCTGATGGTACGTGGTTGCTGTGGCCCATAGACATCTACAATTTAACCTCCTTTGCGAATCAATATACACATGCATTGTCGGCCGTGAGGACTAAGATGGAATGCCTCTTTTCCAATAAAAAAGGTACCCAGTTCTCTACACTCACCATACGAAACACAGCAGCATTGAGCTGCTATTTTACGGTCGTATAATGTGAGAGCGTGGTCTTTCCACGGTCGAGCCGACCCATTCGTGCTACAACTATACACATACACTATACATAGCTATATTATGGTTGTAGCACGAATGGGTCCGCTCGACCGGGGAAAGACCACGCTCTCACAGAATACCACCGTATAATAGCAGCTTCACGCTGCTGTGTTTCGTTTGGTGAGTGTAGAGAACCAGAGACTCTTTTTACTGGATTCCATCTTAGTCCTCACGGGTGACAACGCATCTGTATTTTGATTCGTAATCAAAGATAGATGTAGATGTCTATGGGCCACAGCAACCGCTTACCATCAGGTGACAAACGAGCACATAGTCCATGTGCTCGTTTGTCACCCTTATCCTATAAAAAAATACTATACGTATGAAAATTCTCTTCTTGAAGCTGATATCCGGAGCTTTGCGGTTTCGAGCGTCAACGCTATGGCTACGCTAAATGCTTGCGCTTTTCAGCTTAGGTGCATTCAGCGTTAAACCATGGGCGAGCTTTGCTACCGGTGGGAGCGTCAGAAAATGGGATAAAATACTCCATAGCTTGATGCAACATATCAGTCACCGCATCCGCGCAACTCGACGGATCCGCAGAAGAGAAACAGCCCTCCCGCCAAGGATAGGATGCAAAGAAGTGTCGCATCTCATGCCAATCAGCTGACTTATACCGCCATATTCGTCGAACACCTTGGGACTCGTAATTAGGTAGAAAATATGACGATACAGATTTCACCAGACAGTGGTCAGATGTACCCAAAGGGGAGGTAACCTCTACTTTATACCTGTCTGGCTCGGTAGTCAGCAGAAGGTCCAAGCAACTGTCTGTGTGACCATCTACATCGGGTACCCAAGTCGCTTCCTTTGCCAGCTGACAGAGACGTAGCGTCAAGGCAAAATTCCACGCTTCTCTTCCAGCATTGTAGGTCTTCTGATTCCTTGTCCTTGTGAAATTTATGTATGTACACTGCCCCCACGATACAAGAGAAAATCCTAGTATTTACTACTAGTATTTAGGTAACGTAAGTTAAAAAATAATAATAAAGCAAGAAATATACGAGTACAAGTATAGAAAAAAAAAATAAGACTAATAATAATAATAATAATGCATGTGTTTACACATACCATTAATCTTTTGTAACAGTAGACGAGAGTAATTTTCTGTTAATTATGTGTTAATGGGCTATTTTATGTTGTAGCAGAGTCAACGCAGCATTTTCATAAAATACATCGCGACAAACGAGTTTCGGTGTAAAGTAGTTTCATTTAAGGAATAAATTAATATACAAGTGTTTAGACGACATTTTTTTTTATTGTCTCTTTAATAGCACGTAAAAGTCTTCTTACATTGACTTGGGCCCGTCCTATAGTAGAGAGTTTTAGTATTATTCGCTACGCTTGACGCTTGACGATTTGGTAATCGCAATATATAATATATATATATATATATATATATATATATATATATATATATATATATATATATATATATATATATATATATATATATATATATATATATATATGATTACGATTACCAAACCGTAGACATTTATGTCATGCATATTTGTCGACGGTTTTGGGATTTTTATGTACGTATAAATGTAGATATCTTTGGACCAAGGCATCCACTAACCATCACGTGGACTGTGTGCTCATATGTCACCCTTATTGTATATAAAAAAACGACGGGTTGCACTCCGGGAGTGCCGGCAGAAGTGAAAACTTGAATATTAACGTTGTGCATTTTTGATATTTTGGAATGGCGAAGATTATTTATTATTATCGTATTTCATTTTATTTTCATTCGAAATTATTTGTTTGGTAAACCTACACCGCACATGTGCTTATTGTGATGTTATGAAAATATAGGTTAATGCTATAAAGTATAAACATATTACAAATATTACATCTATAATGTGTAAGTACATATGTATCTATATTGATAATTTCGTCAAGCAGTACAGTAGACTCGATCGAAACCTAATCTTAATAATAAAATTATATTAATTAATAAATGAAAATTAATTAAACCTAACTTACTTCCTCTCCTACGCCGCGCCGGCTGTCTACTCTCCGTCCGTCTTACGAATTTTCGATCAGGACACGTGACCTGACGCGAGTTTAACATTTTTTACCCATTACAAAAAAAGTGCACAACGCCGCTAAAGAAGTTTTCACTTCCAAAATCATATCTTGGATATATATACCTGTTAACGGTAGTATTAATATGGATAGCAGAATTAGAATGACTGTAACAATAATTTGTTTTGGCAACCATTTATTCTCTTTGGAAATTGCTTCGGGCTTGAATACGAACTTTATAGATATTTTTATTAACATTAAAAAGTATATATGCCGTAATATTAGTTGATATAGTCAGATTTTAATAAGCCTCTAATTTGTCCTTTTGTTGAGCCAATATTCCTTCAGTTTTCTACACCTCTGTTACGGGGGAAATCGGAACACGTGCAGCGGCTAGTTCACAATACAATTAAAAGGTTTACGCAGTTTTGTAGACATTAAATAGGCTCTTCACTCTAACCTTTATCTTTAATATCTGTTCTTGACCTTAAACATGCATAAAAAATAATAACACATAAGTTATTTAATTAAAATTGAAATCGATTTTATCGATTCCTCATTTTTCATAAGACGCCAGTCTCCTATGCATAAAGTCTTTTGAATTATGAACATTGTTCACTTCGCCCGGACTACGGGAGGCTGTCACAAAAATAAATAGCCTTCTCCCGCGGGAAGGCACTGGTGTGTACTGAAATATGAAAAGAAATATAAAATCATCTGTTTTCCGGCACACGTTCATTTGTAACGTAAATAAAATGTTACCTAAAAATTACTCCTCACCCGGCACATGACATATAAATGGACAGGTATGAAATATTACAGGGCGCGCTCACCACAGTGCTTACGGCCTCTAATTGGTCTGTCTTCTTTCGTTATTTATGTATCGGAATACAAAGACTCGTTTCTCCGACGGTCTATCGTCAAAATTAAGTGTACATTCGGATTGCGGCATGATTCGAGACGCTTCTATACCATTGTGCTTTACAATCCAAAAGTTCTTTACAGCAGCGGTGTTGTTTGGTCCATCCATTGTATGTTGGTGTTCATATTTATTGGCAGTAACTTTAAAATGAATTTAGATCCGACAAGGTTCAAGTTAGTTATTTTGGTAAAACCTCTTTTTATTTTTATTGATGAAAATGACATGCTTATTTTTTTATATAATAAAGATGACAAACGAGCACACAGTCCACATGACGGTAAGTGGATGCTGTGGGTCATAGACATCTACATTTATCCTCAATTAATAATCAAAATGCAGATGGTTGTCACCCCTGAGGAATGAGATGGAATGCCTCGTTTCCATTAAAAAGGGTCCCCGGTTCTCTACACTCACCATACAAAACACAGCAGCATGAAGCTGCTATTTTACGCTGATATTCTGTGAGAGCGTGGTCCTACCCCGGCCGACCCATTCGTTTTTCAACCACAATATAGCTGCAGCATGGCTCTTCCATATAAAAAATGTCGATACCGATGATAAAAACATTTAGCGTGAGTACAAGGAACGAATAACTGAAGTCAATTTTATTATTTTAACATTAAAATAATGAATACTATTAAACGATATTAAAATTACTAATATTTCCGCTAACCACTTCAAGTAAGCTTAAAGTGCTTGTGCTAGGTTTGGTTCATAGCAGTAGTAGAATGGCGGTTTTGAACACATGACTTTTCAAATTTGCAGTCTACTGTATCACCACCGGACAACATTTGCTTAATGTCATCGTCTTTACCCCATGCTACTTTCGATAGAAAATTTGAAATACCTTATTTTAACGACCTTATCAAATTTAATTTGAGGCATATTCATCAAAATAACAACAAATACATATTATGCCTTAGTTAAGAATACTATATAACTACTGCACACTGTCCGCCTCCTCAGTACGGTCTGCAGGAGTTGGAACCAAGCTTAGTTATCTTTGCAGGACAGGATTATAGTGTCCACGGACATGCGCAAGCACAGTTACAATCTCTATTTTACTCTGACTCCGGGCAGCTACTGAGGTTTCTTGACAGATAAACTAAATAACTAACCCGACCCGGGTTTCAAACTGGGAATCTAATGATCAGTACGTTTACGAATACACTAAACGAACGATACAGTCTCTTCAATATTGCAACTACAAATAATGTTTGTGTTTGAGTATTATTTGATATAGATAAATAAATCCTAGCCTAGATTAGATAACTACTGGCGTTATTGGTTCGAGTCCTATACAGAGTTGACAGCTCCGTGGCGCAATGGCTTAGCAATGAGTTGCAGCGCTAGGGGCCGCGGGGTCGAACCCGCACGGAACAAGTATTTGTATGGCCTACAAATAATTGTTCCGGGTCTGGATGTTTGTCCTTGGGCAATTTATGTTTGTAAACTGCCTTCACGGTACAGGAGAAAACCCTAGTCTGTGGGGTAATGTTTTTTAAAATTAAATACAGAAAAAAATATAAATATAGAGTCTCATAAGTGCAAAAAGGCCAACATCCTTCTCCTGACGTAGTCCTAGAGTCTTATTCTTCTTTTCGGAGGACGGCAAGGTTCCTCACCGGTCTTTTCATCAAGCCGCCTCGCGTCCTCACCTCGACGTTCCGCACCACGCTATTAGGTCGAGGGAAGGTTCGGGTAATGATTACACTAGATGTTTTGTAGCTGTTTGTGATTTCTCCGCTTTGTTTTCGCCTATCTTAGTCAATTTTGAATATTTCTCGTTTCTAGATTCACTATAGAACACGATACTGACTTGCGCCCAGCCGGCGAGTCATACCTGACAGCTGAACAACCAACACGGGAGATACCAATTGGCTTTTACGACACAGGAGATGGTTTCTTCGATCCCGACACCAAAGTGGTATATAAGGCGGACGACCTTGCCGCTATAGTCAGGTATTTATTTGCCAACTTTTGAATTTTTGTTGTTGCACCATCACCATCATCATTACAGCAATTCACAGGTTCACTGCATAACGTAGGCCTACATGTCTTATCACGTCGTCACTCCATCTTGTAGAAGCCCGCCCTAAATTTTGCTGATCCGCACGAGGCTGCAACTCAAGAACCTTCCTTACCCAGTTTGTCGGTTCTTCAAGCTATATTGCTTCAAAACAATCATATTCTGTCAACTGGGATATTATTTCATAGTTCAGGACATAGTTTTGTGGCATTTCAGCACGGAGCTTTTGCAGGGTTGATAGTGATGATGAAATTATTGTATTTGTATACACTGAAAAAATATTTAAATAAAACGCCATTTTGCTACCCAAAAAAAAATCTTTTCAAAATTTACAGAAAGACTGTAAGAGATTGGAATCTAAATGTAAAAAGTGTGCCGGGTCAAGTTTTCGCGAAACGGCCGTGCGCGCACTAATCAATATTTACACGAACTATTTTGAGCCCTCGACCCTCTTCTATCTCCGGACTTAACTAAGTTTTGTATTTGTTGTAATTTAAGTGTTGGATTTTACGTAGAGCTGATTAATTGGGTCTCTCTCGTTATATGAAAGGAATCACCGTAATCGCAAGCGATTTGGCGCTGCTCCTCCTCGTAGTTTAGGGTGTTTACATCTGTCTTAAGCTAGATGGCTGTAGTGTTATCTACGAGTAAAGAAAGCTTTATCTAGCCATATTGTCGCCAATTATTTCATCAACGAATCGAATATCGGCAATGGAATCTCTTACACCGCCATCACACTCAACTGCACATTACAGACTTACGAGTATATCTAAATCTAGGGCAAAGTGTAATTTCAATCACACTAATTTTTTTAAATTTAAAACACTGGCAATGTATAAGGCGATAATTGTGGCATTTAAAAAAATAATAATTTAAATTATATTCGTCTCCTTGTTTACTGTTTTGTGGTCTAGTGATGTGATTTTGATTGAATTCAAATCGTAGGATAGTGTTAAATAATTATTTTATTGTATCAAGCAAAAAAGTCTTGAAATTTCACCAAAAAGATAGATGTAAAAAAGGCCAGTAAATAAAAATTTGCCAAGGAACTTTGCATAATTTCTACATTTCTTTAAATTTTGGATTAAAAAATAACATTCTGGCTTTTGAATTGTTTATGTAAATTTAATGCCGGATCTTTTGCGTAGGCAGAGCTTGGCTTATCTAGTTAGTTAAGTTTCTAGAGTTATAACTTGAATTGTAAATGGTTACACTTACAGCCCAAACACTTGAGTGTTTCCAAGTCTGTCAATGAGTATTACAGGATAATTTTTAAAATAAAAATTGGTATAGATTGAATTTTGTACATGGCAGAGCCACGCTGCAGTTATATTATGGTTGTAGCACGAATGGGTTGGCTCGACCATTATAAAAATAATCTATCACAGAATACCAACTTAATGCTGCAGTATTGCGTATGGTTAGTGTAGAGTTAGTTAGTTACTAAATCTGTGAGAGAACCAGAGATCCTATTTACTGGAAACGAGGTGTTCTATCTTAGTCCTCAGGGGTGACAACGCATCTGCATTTTGATTCTTAATTGAGGTTATATGTAGATGGTTTTGGGCCTCAATATAAACATACCATCAGGTGAATAGCGTGCTCGTTTGTCACCCTTATTCTATAAAAAGCATTGAATTTCTGAATTTCTTACCAGGACACTCCATTTAATGGATGTCGCTCTCTTCCTCTTTGAGTGGATAAGGTAATATATTATATAAAAATCAGCGTAAAACATCCTACCCCATACAAAAAGAAACCACGTCCAGAAATATCGTCCCATGGGTGTTTAAGAGGCGACAAATGGAGGCGACGAATGGGTAGGCTCGACCTGGGAAGGAGCATTATTGAATTGTTGACCGTTTTTCTGATCACTCATCTACATTTTTATTTCTTAATCGATGGTAAATGTATGTTACTATAGGCTGCCACACGCACTGCACTCACCATCAGATGGTATATTTTAAAATTAAAAAAAAAATTCATGACACCGCTACACTAATTTACATTTGAATTCAATTTTGTTAGACTTTAACGTGCTTCCATATGAAGTTCGTGTTAATAAATAATTAGCTGACACAGCTTTTATGTAGAACGTTATTATTATAGAAGTAAGTATATAACAAGCGCAAGTACTTAAAAGTACATATAAATATAATATCTACCTTGTAGTGACGGATGTAAGAATATACACTACTCCGTATCGTCCCTTGGGTGTCGTAAAAGGCGAGAGGGAAACAAACCAGGAGATGGGCAGCAGCATCTTCCTGATAACAACTCATAATCACGGAATGATATGGGGAAGTGTATTCTTTTACGCCACTACTAGAAGTGAATTATTTTTAGGTAGCATAGTATGGGGAGTTCATGTCTACCACAATTATTTTATGCCGACATCATATAGCGTATGTTGTCCGGGCAATTTTGACAGTTGATTTAGATTAATTTGACAATATCACACAACTAGCTTGGGCCTAACATAAATAACCCTTTCGTTTCGGTAAGACAACAAATTATACGAGTACAAGTGGTAAATTAAAGAAATTAGTACAACCGACTTCAATATAAATTATTAAGGATAACTCCAAAACTACTGGTCAGACCTTGATCAAATTTATATAGGACTACATGAAAGGCACCAGCTTTCAAATAAAAAAAGTATCGTCGCAATCGGTTCACCAAGAAGAAGTTATGAGGTAACACACATAAAAAAAGAACATACAGTCGAATTGAATATCTCCTCCTTTTTGAAGTTGGTAGAAAAATTACCACGTAATATTGAAGGCAGATGAGCTTAACCAACAATATTGTGTTCTCCAACAAACAAAAACACTGGGAATTATAGGCCCCATGTTAATGTGGGACTTATATCAAGGACAACTGTGTTCCTTGAGTCCCTTCAATGAGGCATTATATGGGGGAGGCCTATGTTCAGCAGCGGGCTTTTATAGGCTGTATTGGAATGGATAATGGATGTTTTACTTGTATAGCATGTTGTAAAAGGCTACAAATAGAATATTGGGTTTGTGATTGTTTAGGCGAGGCTAGCCACTTATCACTTCTTTCACAATTTGTATCCATATTTTTATCTAAACTGCGTTACTCTTTACACCCTCGGAGATTACAGGCGTGACACTGTGTATGTATATTAAATAGAAAATACAATGACGATTACTGTTAATTATTTATTGCTTTCAGATATCCTGCCGAACGAGAACAGGAGTGGATTATAGCGAACTGTCGTACCAACCCTGACCTGCCTCTGGGTCCACGTCAGGATCTGTACGAGGAATGGTCACTGCCCAAGACGTGCGTAATACGAGAACCATCATCTGTGTCTCTGTTACACGCTTCGTTCTCACACCGATTCAACTCAGAACACCGCAACGAAAGAGAATTTGTACGTAATTTGACACTACCGTTACATTTAGTAAGCCACTATGTCCCAAGTCTGGATTTTAATCTTAACCGGAGCTAATATACTCGTATTATGTAGGAAAACACAAATTATCTGTTTTCCCGTCTGGTTGTATGATTATCCCAATATTTCTTGTATCATAATTACTTCCAATCTTAAAGCCAATTCCATTTACTCTTCAAGCCAATGACGAGATAAAAATTTCACAATAGATTGAAGCTTAGAAAAATTAATCTTTAATAATTTATCGGAATAAACTCGATAACGATTAACACCCTAGTTAACGAATAGATCTGCTTATTGTGTAATAAGCGTTACATCGGGCACAGGTAGGTTAGTACGGAATTTTTTATAGGATATGGGTAACAAACGAGCACACAGTCCACCTGATGGTAAGTGGTTGCTATGGCCCATAGACATCTACTTCTATCCTCGATTATGAATCAAAATGCAGATGCGTTGTCACCCGTGAGGACTAAGATGGAATGCCTCGTTTACAGTAAAAAGGGTCTCCGGTTCTCTATACTCACCATACGAAACCCAGCAGCATTAAGCTGCTATTTTACGCTGGTACTTTGTGAGAGCGTGTTCCTTCCCCGGTCGAGCCGACCCATTCGTGTTACAACTATACCAGAAATATAGCTGCAGCACGGCTCTACCACGTATTAAAATGATTCATGCATGGTTCTGTGTTTGACGCTATTTGTGATTTCCTGCTCAGTTGATAGCTTCCAAAGTAATATGAACATCATTTGTTATACTTTCTATCGTATTTAGTGCCGGGTCATGTAATTTGCTTTATCAACGTAAGTGAAGCCATCACCCTATTTTGGGTTTATAGGTTGTGTTAAGAGTCGAGTATGGGAAATGCCACGAAAATCTGATTATAGCTACCGATAGATAGTGGTATATCATCCCTTAACGCGAAACGTAATATATCCAGACCGGCGACGGCCAGCAACGTCCAAAATGCGAGATGTCTAATATTGGATCGTCTATCCGCCGTGACAATTAAGGCAAAAAAAACCCTCACAATACCACCTCACTCTGGACAAGGTACAGGGAGTCCTTTGTCTAGACTAAACTTTGACGGCTTAGGGAAGAAGAGAAATTAAGAAGTCAATTTCTTAATATGGGCTTCTTTTATAGTGAGACTAGCTGTCCCTTGTGACTTCGCCCGCGTGGAATTTACTACGATTTCATGGGTTTTATTTTTTTGTGCGAAACCCTAATTATATTTCTAAAATAAAAGTATCCTAAGTTATATCCTAATAACGTCAGCTATTTGTCAGTGAAAGTCCCGTCAAAATCGGTTCAGTCGTTTCGGAGGTTAGCCGGAACAAACAGACAGACAGACTAAAAGTTTAAAAATTGTTTTTTGTTATTAGTACCGTATATACTTTCATATGCATTTAGTAAAAAGCTGTTATTGTAAAATTAAAAAAAACAATTGAATTTTATTTATTTGTATAGATTTACGATAATCGCAACACTTCGCGGATGGACTAATGAATGCAGTAGGTACAA
Source organism: Parnassius glacialis (assembly GCA_033319125.1). NCBI lineage: Eukaryota > Metazoa > Arthropoda > Insecta > Lepidoptera > Papilionidae > Parnassius > Parnassius glacialis. The sequence continues at coordinate 10,826,875 of JAVANC010000009.1, forward strand.
GATTTCATGCAATTTTGACATTGTTTCCCGTTTCCACGTCTGTTTTTTACAATACCATTACCATTACAGCCTTTCACAAATCCACTGCTGAACATGAGCCTCAACAGATTGTCTCTGTTTGAATAGGGGGGATATTTGCCGTAGTTGCCTCACTTTTACAGGCGCGTTGACAACTGCAAGTTTTTATTATTATTAGTAACTAGATGCTGCTGTCCATCTCCTGTTTAATTTTCCTCTGTAGCCTCTTACGACATCCACGGAAATTATGAGGCTATGGATATTCATACTCTACCACTACACGGTAGACAAGAGAAGTGTTTTACACTCAACAAAAATTTTAATTGGTTCCCTTTACTCAGGAGGTTCTTACAACACCCACGAGAAATTTAAAATAACATTCATTAATAGTTTTAAGGATTTACAAGTATAAACGACAAAAACAACGTATTAGGAAAAAATTTAAAAATAGGGAGTTTCATTTTTGTGGATTTGTAGTTTATTGTTTTTAATACAAACTTTATTTAACTTCAGATGACAGTTAACAAGCTGGAAGATGGTGACAAACCTGTCACTAGTCATGTAAATGAACATCAAGTTGCAAATTTATATTAATATTTTGTTGTATGTTTCAAATAAATTGTATTTGGTTATTAACAGTACCTACCTACGTATAAAGATTTATTTGTACTAAAAAAGTGTATATTACTATTTAACTGGCAAGTAGTATTAGCAAAATCTTATTATTATGTTAATATCTTTCAATTTAGTTTTTGATTGTACATTTTCATAATACACCATATGACAATAATTGCAGTTTTTTCGATGCTAATAAGCCCTTGATAATACATTTTTCTAGAGGTCATTCCGAATTCAATGTGTTATCGCTTATGTTTTTAGGAATTTATGCCTATTTTTCTCGTTTTTCAAATTGTTAACCAGACTAATATGGAATAATGAATAAATAGTAATCATTTTAAATGCTACGAAACCGTTTTCAGTGCCTAGAAGATTGCAATGCAATGGACGATATGAATGACAAGCTTGTGGAAACTGTCCATGCGGTCGGAGCTAAGTTTTGCAAGACCCGCCGCAGAAGAACACAAAAACTCTCCGATCACACTATGAAGATACGATATAAAGCTGCAGTCTTCAGTAGATTTGACAGCATACAGGCAACTGAACAGACAGATCTCCAAATGCGTGCGACGGGACTTAAGCAACTTGAATACTGCTCGTATTGAAGAAGCGATTGAGCGAAACCAGGGCTCCAAAGTCTTTGCTGGAGATCTGTCTGCCAGAAAGAATCTACTGTCAAAGCTGAAGACCGAGTATGCCAGCGTCATTTCCGGGACACCTGAGATTTTGAGTGAGATTGAGAGGTACTATGGGCAGCTGTACACATCATCGTTGGAGCCACACGTAAGTGTGAGTAACGATCTAAGAGTGAGTCTTATCCGACACTATTCCGATGATATCCCGGACGTCAGTCTGAGCGAGATTAGAATGGCTCCACAGCACCTTAAAAACGGCAAGGCGAGGATGGAATTACAGCGGAGCTTCTGAAAGCGGGTGGAAAACCGCTACTTGAAGTCCTTCAGAAGCTCTTTAATTCCGTCCTCCATGGTGGCATTACACCGAAGGCGTGGAGCAGAAGTGCGGTGGTCTTTTTTTTCAAGAAAGGTGGCAACACTCTTTTGAAGAACTTCAGACCGACTTCCCTTCTGAGCCGCGTCTACATGCTGTTTTCGAGAGTCATTACGAATCGTCTCGCGTGCAGACTTGACGACTTCCAGCCTCCCGAACAAGCCGGTTTTCAAAAAGGCTTTAGCACCATAGACCACATACATACCCTTTGGCAAATTGTACAGAAGTCCGAGGAGTACAATTTGCCACTATGTCTGGCGTATGTGGACTATGAGAAAGCCTTTGATTCCATCGAAATTTGGGCGGTGCTGCAATCCCTTCAGAGATGCCAAGTTGACTGTCGGTATATCGAAGTGCTGAAGTGCTTGTACAGTAGGACTGCGATGGCTATTCGAGTACAGAACCAGAGTACGAAACCTATCCAATTGCAGAGAGGTGTAAGACAGGGTGACGTCGAAACCTATCCAATTGCAGAGAGGTGTAAGACAGGGTGACGTTATATCCCCGAAACTCTTCACCACTGCATTGGAAGACGTTTTCAAGCTTCTGGACTGGAAAGGATACGGTATTAACATCAATGGCGAATAAATCACTCACCTTCGATTTGCCTTGCATTTGATTTGCACGCTGGAGGACCTAAGCACTATGCTCAATGATCTCAATAGTGTTTCCCAATGGATAGACGGTCTTAAGATGAACATGGACAAAACAAAGATCATGAGTAACGTCCATGTCACACCTATGCCGGTAGCTGTTGGGAGCACTAAGCTCGAAGTTGTTGACGAGTATGTTTACCTGGGACAAATAGTCCGACTAGGTAAGTCCAACTTCGACCGAGAGGTCAATCGACGGATTCAACTCGGTTGGGCAGCGTTCGGGAAATTACGGCACATCTTCTCGTCAGGTATACCTCAAAACTTGAAAACGAGACTGTACAACCAGTGCGTGTTGCCAGTGATGACATACGGAACTGAGACGTGGTCCTTCACTGCTGGCCGGATGAGGAAGCTCAAGGTCGCTCAGCGAGCTATGGAGAGGGCTATGCTCGGAGTTTCTCTGAATTGAGGATATCCGCAGAAGAACCAGAGTGACCGACATAGCCCAACGGATTAGTATGCTGAAGTGGCAATGAGCCGGCCATATAGCTCGAAGAACCGACAACCGATGGGGAAAAAAGCTTCTCAAGTGGCGGCCTCGTACCGGCGGACGAAGTGTAGGGCGTTCCCCCACTAGATGGAGTGACGACTTGGTAAGATATGCAGGAAGTCGATGGATGCAGGTGGCTCAGGACCGTGCTTTGTGGCATTCCTTGGGGGAGGCCTATGTTCAGCATTGGACTTGTGACGGTCTGTAATGATGATGATGATGATGATTTTAAATGCAATTCATACCGAATAAACAAAAAAACTTCTGTAACGAGAACTTAATTTATTTCGACCTGTGCATATCGTGAGTGGCGACAATAAAAAGAGCCAAAAAGATATGTTTCATGACCTCCATAGATGCTAGTATAGTAACTTGTATTATGACAGTCGTAAAATAACTAGACTGACGCCGAGGAACAGCGTCAAAGGTGCAAGGCATCTAGTACAGGAATCGCCATCTGCTTGCCAAAGACGCTACGAAAATTCCTATAGAGCGCATATACAATCCGACCTGATGGTAAATAGTTTTTTTTTTATAGGATAGGGTGACAAACGTGCACACAGTCCACCTGATGGTAAGTGGTTGCTGTGATCCATAGATATCTACATCTATCCTCAATAAAGAATCAAAATGCAGATGCGTTGTCACCCGTGAGGACTAAGATAGAATACCTCGTTTCCAGCAAAAAGGGTCTCCGGTTTTCTACACTTACCATCCAAAACACAGCTACATTAAGCTGCTATTTCACGCCGGAATTCTCTGAGAGCGTGGTCCTTCCCCGGTTGAGTCGACCCATTTGTGTTACTACTATACTACTAATATAGCTGCAGCATGGCTTTACCACCTAAACACCAAGGTTACAATGTGTTATCTAAAAAAACACATTGCAGATGCGATGCGATTCTCATCGGAAACGATTCCCACCAGAGTTACACATTCGCACCGCCGGTCAAACATACGAGCATGCAAAAGTCACATATACTAGCCAATAATGGAAACAAGTTTTAATTATTTTTGGTTTCTCTGGCCTCTTAAGAAGAGGAAAGCTGACTCAATCATCAATTTAAAGATAATTGGATATTTGTAGTAACCGTCAACGAAGATTTGGAGATGCACCATACAACCAACATCTGACAAGAGGCATACGTCGTCAGCGTAAAGAATATCTAATATGGAAAGTCTTTGGACTTTAGATTTCACTCTGAATCTTGAGATGTCACACACCTTTTTCAGTTCTGACATTAAACTCGATTTAATTGCTGCAACACTTTAATGCATCTCTCATAACACCTGAAAAATACATAGCAAAAAGAGTTGGCGCCATAATGCATCCTTGCTTTACTCCATTTGAGATTTGGATTTCTTCATAAAGTTTGTATTTGTGCTGAACCTGCGCTTCACCAACATGGAATTGGCGAATTAGGTTGACGAACTTCTTTGGATATCCAAATTTTTTAAGAAAAACCTTAAGTGTCTCACGTGAAACTCTATCAAATGCTTTCTCCAAATCGGCAAAGCACATGTAGAGGGGCCGTTGATGTTCAAGGCTTTTCTCCTGGGGTTGCTTTACGATAGCAATAGCGTCAATAGTTCCTCTCCTTGGACGGAAACCACATTGACTCTCTGGTAGGTCTTGTTTTGCTAATTCACCTAGGCGGGCGTTAATTATGTGCGCAAGAATTTTACCGGCGCTGGGAAGAAGCGATATGTCTCGGTAAGAGCTGCGATTGGAGAATCCTCCTTCCCTTTGTACAGCTTACAAATAAACACATCCTTCTAGTCCTGATGCATCTCTTCACTATCCCACACTCTCAAGGCAAGATGATAAAGCCTGTTAAGAACATGTTTTCCGCTGTATTCATCTATTTCGGCTGGAAGTTGGTCCATTCCGGGTGTTTAGACATTGCAATCAGTTAGCGGGTTAATACTATGACATCCGGACGCAGTCAATTCCCCCGTTCTATAAAGCACTTCAAACGTCGTAGATATTCCATTATTTGTCAAGCGTCTTTACATTCCACCTTGTAGTATTACAACAACTGTATTCGAAATAGGTAGGTTTCCTTACGATATTTTCCTTAACCGCCAAGCACGTGGTTGGTTCAGCACTTAAAATTCCAATTAACAATTTCAGTGGTGATGGCGGAGACCAAACCAGGGTTGGTCACATACTATGAAATTTACAATAGGCATTTACCACCACCACGGCACACCTTATAAAATTTGCTGAAGGTCGCTCACGTACTATGCCAAATTAATCGAGCGACTTGCAACTGAGCAACAACGGTTTAATCGTAGAATCTAATAAACATTGATTATCATAGTATCTAATTAGAAATATAATTAACTCGATAACGACGGCTCCAACACAAAACAAATATTTATATGACCTGCAATTGATTATTCCGACTGAATGTTTTCTTCTGACTGAATCTTTGTACGTAAATAACTTCCACGATACAGGAGAAATTCCTAGTATGGAAGTAACGCTTTTTGAAGAAGAAAAGATGAAAGCAATGTACCTGATGGTAAGTGGATGATGTGGCCTATAGACATCTACATCTCAGTCAGAGCATATAGGCAGAATTGGCGAGAAACTAGTTTGCGTTCCATCGGGAACCCGTGCATTCTGGTCTCTCGTCAAGACTGTCCAAGGGAACTTCTGTCAGCCATCTCTGCCATCTCTGCACAGGGTGGACGACTCACTGGCCCACGATGCAAAAGAGAAAGTCGACCTTTTAGGCTCCCTTTTTGCGTCCAACTGGACTCTTGATAACGGGGGGAAAACACCGCCGACCATCCCGCGGTGTGAATGATCCATGTCGGATGTGCTGTTCTCACAGCGCTCGGTTCGCAAAGCACTCCTCTCCCTGGACATCCATAAGTCGAGTAGGCCTGACGGAATCCCCCCAATCGTGCTGAGGACGTGTGCTCTGGAGTTGGCACCGCGTGGTCCTAACGCGTCTTTTCCGGTACTCCTACTCCCAAGGCGTAGTTCCGAATTCATGGAAGACAGCTTTTGTCCACCCGATCCCTAAAAAGGCGACCGCTCAGACCCGTCCAACTATAGGCCTATCGCGATCACCTTGTTCTCCAAAATAATGTAATCCATTATTAACTGCCAGCTCATGCGGTACCTTGAGGATCACCAGCTGATTAGTGATCGCCAATACGGTTTTCGTCGGGGTCGATCAGCTGGTGATCTTCTGGTCTACCTGACCCATAGTTGGGCGGAGGCAGTAGAGTCCAAGGGGGAGGCGTTGGCCGTTAGTTTGGACATTGCGAAGGCCTTCGATCAGGTTTGGCACAAAGTGCTTCTTTCGAAGCTCCCTTCCTACGGGCTTCCCGAGAAATTGTGCAATTGGATCACTAGCTTCCTTACAGATCGGAGTATCAAGGTCGTTGTAGACGGTGCATGCTCCGACTACAAGTCTATTAACGCTGGTGTTCCACAACGCTGTGTGCTATCACCAATGCTGTTTCTTCTGCATATGCGGATGACAGCACTGGTGATGCTCTATACACCGGCCGTGCCAATATTTCTCGGGAAAACGTCGCCGAGTACCGGAACAAACTTGTGTCTGAAGTCGAGTCTTTGCTGAACAAAGTCTCGGATTGGGGGCGACTAAATCTAGTCCAGTTTAATCCTCAGGCGACACAAGTTTGCGCGTTTACCGCTAAAAAGAACCCCTTTGTCATGTCTCCTCAGTTTCAAGGCACTCCCCTTCTTGCCTCAGCCAGTATCGGAATCCTCGGAGTCGACATATCGAGTGACGTGCAGTTTCGTGGTCACTTGGAAGAGAAGGCCAAATTGGCCTCTAAAAAGCTTGGCGTGCTCAGCAGAGCGGGACAGTATTTCATGCCGGCACACCGCCTGCAACTTTACAAAGCGCAGGTTCGGCCTCACATGGAATACTGTTCCCATCTCTGGGCAGGGGCTCCCCAGTGCCAGCTCCTCCTCCACTTGACCACATCCAGCGCAGAGCGGCTCGAATCGTCGACGACCGGATCCTTTCCGATCGGCTCGATTCATTGGCACTGCGAAGAGATGTTGCATCCCTTTGCATTTTCTTTCGCATCTACCACGGGGAGTGCTCTGAGGAATTGTTGGGATTAATCCCAGCCGCCAAAATTCACGAACGCACATTGATTGGCGGTCCACCACTGTGCGATTTAGAAGATGTTTTCTTCCACGCACGACTTCCTTGTGGAATCGTTTACCATTAGCGATTTTTCCGGACCGATACGACTTAGGGACCTTCAAGAAAAGAGCGTACTCCTTTCTAAAAGGCCGGCAACGCATCTGCAATTCGCTCCCTGGTGTTGCAGTTGCTCATGGGCGGCGGTAGTCACTTACCATCAGGTGAGCCGCATGCTTGTTTGCGCTTGCTCTCCTATAAAAAAAAAACATCGACTCGATTAAGAATCAAAATGCAAATGCGTTGTTACCCCTGAGGACTAAGATGGAATGGCTCGTACCCAGTAAAAAGGGTCTCCGGTCCTCTATACTCAAATACAAATACAAATTCTTTATTTGCAAGAAACACAGTTGACAGGGTCTTAAGTTAAATCTAGTGTACATGTGTTTAGTCTGCTACACATGTACTCACCATACGAAACACAGGAACATTAAGATGCTATTGGTCCTACCCCGGCCGAGCCGACAAATTCATACTACAACCATAATATAGCTGCAACGTGGCTCTTAACACGTATAAAACCTATATAACCTATGCTAAAATTTTATTCATTTATTTAATCTTCATTGTAAGATACTTTTAACCTAAGACTTACAATGGGCGGACTATTTCCTAATACCGGACAAGTATATTTTAACAAAATAGTGTGCTTGTTCTATTCCATATAATTTGGTATTTCTATTCTGTATTTATCTTTTCAGATCATTTGATATAATGGAGACGAAGAAAAAGGTATCTGAAATTTGTAGAGAAATTTTGACTGTTTCGCCATAAAATGAAAAAAAATATAAGAAGGCAAACTTAAATCTAAAAAAACAAAGGAAAAAATCTAAAGTGAAATCTAGTGAAAAGAAGCTAGAGAAGTAGTATTGCGTTGTTTGTTACGAAGACTACAACGAGGATCCTGTGTGGAGCGTGTAAAGGAAGGGCTCAAGTATGTTTGTGACCGTTGTAAATATTTTTAAAGTTTTCTTAACTGGTAACTTTATGTTGAAACGTCAAGTATTAGAAAATATTCAATAACTTCTTATTCGTAGTAATAAATAAATAAATTTAAAATTAAATAAATAAATAAAAATAAGAAGAAAAATTATTTTTTGTTGATTTATTTGGATGTTTATAGTGATTATATGGCTCTGGGGGTTTATTGTATTAATGTTAGATTATTGTGTGACTTTCAATTTTTGTAAACTCTGTTCTATCCGGTCTTAAGTGTTCAAATTTGTAATTGTCCGATACTAGGTCCAAATTTCAATAGAGCCAAAAACAAAACCAATGATTGATTTCATTTTGAGTTGTTATAAATATATAGTATTTGCCTTTGTTGATTTACTATAATGTCTTATATGATTTTTTGCTTAGAGTAATTACACATACAGTGATAGTGTCATTCAAAATTCCGTTCAAAGTTGAAGCAACAACACAATGAATGTGTGTATAAGCGGCCTGTAATTACGTTTGCCCACACGCACACAAGCAAATGAGTAATGAATGCAAGTTAATGACATTTTCCCCAAAAAGTGGGGAAAATGTAATAGTAGATATAGTCATAGTTATAGACATAAAATTAATATTTAGGTTGCGTTTATAATTTTTATAACTATTTGCAAAGAGAAAAATGTAACATTATTTATTTTTGTTAACTTATGTAATATTTAAATTATTAATATACGTAATATCTTGTGTTATATTCACAAATTTAATTATATTATTCTGTTAGAAGTGGTATATTTATATAAGTATCTGTTATTGATGATCCATAAAATCTTATATTATTTGTAAATATTAATTTTTATATAATACTCAATGGCCTTAGGCCCGTATTCACAAACGACACATACATAAGTATGGTAGCAACACTATCCTAAGTAAGGTATTTCTCACTGCGTTCGTCATGGCAGGCCGTTCATTTCATGAACAATACTTAGTGGACTCTTTGTTGTGCGGACACATAGCAGTGAAAGGGGCGCCGTGATTGGTTAACGTTGTGACGCGACTTCACACGAGTTGAATGACAGATAAAAAATAATAACACGTGTTGTTTTCTTTCAGGTAAAAGATGTTACTGATACTGTTATTATAGGGTACTTATGCATAAGTATTATTAAAATAATGTGGATTTGAAACTGTTGATAGGTAGAGTCACTGAATTGTTATTACAAATCTGGAAACTCACAGATGAATAAAATCTTAAGGCCACTACTAACTTTCAAAAGATCTGCATTTATTAGAGGCAGAAGTATATTTATTACGATATCTTTTGAAAACCTAAGTGACTTTAAAATTCATTGGCACTGTAATAATCAAAAGGATTTTGAAAGTCACGTATCACTTTTCTTGTGCTAATCGTTTTTTGCACGTTTATTCTCTCCAGGATATAATTATCAAAATCATCTTCACTGCTGTAATCCATAGCAATTATTCAAACAAAACCAATGAGCGTACCACAAATCATCAAACAAGCTATATACCCCATACCAGTCTGACATTTGCGTTGATTTGTGGCACTATGCGTAGCGTAAAGTAGCTAGCGAGCTACTTTATCTGTGCTAAATAACTGCTGTGTATAGCACTAAAGTGACGTTTATGAAACAAAATTTCGTCCACTGTGCGTTAAAGCCTACTGTGCGCACGCATAGTATCGTTCTTGAATACGGGTGTTATTCTATGATATATAAAGAAGTGAAAGAAATGGAGGAGGCAAATGCCTACGTTCATTTCTTCCAGTTTTTCCAATCCAGCCCCACTTAACATAACAAGTGAATAGTTGTCAGATAATCATTTTAGCTGTCAGATATTTTTTCATTAGTTATTCATTACTAGCTGTGGCTGTGGCCCGCGCCTTCACCCGCATATTAAAGCATACGCTGATCTCGATTCTTGCCATTCTAAAAATCTACGATATATTTAATTTAAATCGGTCTCAACGTAAAGTTTACAACATACAACTTTCACAGAATGGATATAATATTAGAAGGAATCACGAGACTTATGAGTGCAGTCAGCTTCAAGTGATTATTATTATTACTTTATTGGATATTATGTTTTGCATTAAAACAAAATAAGATTCGGAAGGAGATAAACTATTCAAACAAAACATGAAATTAAAAATGTTTATTAAATAATATAAAATAAAATAAAATATACTCTAGTACGTAAAAACAATATCTCTTAATGACCCTGAAACTGCAACTGTTTTCTAAACAACTGCCGCTTTCATGACGCTATCCTCGAAATGTTATCTTTTTTAGATTCATAAAAGAATCGAACTAAAAATGTTAAATATAAGTAAATTAGAATTAAAAAAACCAATCATAGGCTATGTTATTTATCCTAAAATGTATACCATAAAAAGGTAAATACAACTGCACATTATCAAAACAAAATAAAATTAACATTTTTTTTCGTGGAAAATGGAAACCCTAATAATATTTGGCAAATAAAAATACATATTTATATGTGAATGAGACTATTGGCAGTATGTATGTATTTTTTTCAATATGCTTTTTTTAAATTATAATAATAAGAAAAAATGGGGTAAAATATTTTACTATGCCTAGCAACATTTTCATTATATTGGCGTCTGTCAAATTTATTATTTATTATTTTGTTTTGATGAATGTTTTTTACAAAAATATAAGATGCTAAGCAGTAATTACCCGTGAAATGAGATTTTTAATTTTTTTTTAGTGATTATGTGATGAGTTGTGACACCCTTTCACAGTACAGTACGTCATTTTATTGAAAAATTGTGCGAGCTGTTTACACGACTACGTGGACTCGAGTACTAACCCCCTTTAGGGGTATATATGTTCTGTGGTACTAACGCGCCAAAAGTCGTACTTAGCCTTTAAAGGCTAACTTGAAATGGCTTCACTTTGCGTGCGCCCACTGCGGTTCTAAGCCTAATACTTCTATGATTTTTTGCATACCTTAAGCGAAAGCGCAAGGTATGTTCTACTATCGCCTAAAAATTAAGATGCCATCAAAAACATAAGTTGTAAAAAAAGCCAAGTCTCGCAACTCAGTTCTTCTACCGTAAAAAGTTGTGAGATCCATGTAATACCAAGTCGGTTAATTTATTCAGTCCATAGATTGATACATAAATTGACTTGGCAATCGCATGAAAACACAATATATCTCACAAGCAATACATATTATATTAAATTAGACTGTTAAGTGCGATTGCCAAGTCAATCTATATGTATCAATGTATATGTATCAATCTAGTCTATTTAAATAAAACATAATTATTTTTTTATTGTAAAGTTTTATTCTCACCTGTTTCTTGGTTTAGTACTTTAACAAGCACAATCCAATTATAAAAAACTTAAAACAGAAATTTTAAAAATTTAACTGTGAATGTTTTAGGTAAATATGATTTTAAAAATAATATACTTTAATATAAATTTAGTACAGGATAAATGACATTGAAGTGTATTAATCCTCATCCAAAGTAAATACTTCTACGGAATGTAATTACAAATATCGCGGAAAGATCAAAGAAAATGTAGGTACACATACTTTTAAAATGTACCTCAAACATTAACTCAAGCGTTTCTTGAGCTTTACAGTTATAAGTACAGGTTGGCCCAGAAAGGAATGTACTTTTGAAAAATAAAATTATACAAAACTATATATAAAAGCGTTTAATTTGTTACAGTGTAAAGTATTTTTTGAAAATCATATCATCAATATGACGCCCTTGGCGGTTACGACACTCTTCTAAACGAGCACGAAAATTCTGATAAACTTTCGTAAGGGTTTCTCTTCAAATGAATTCCATTTCTTGTTGAATATTCAGCTTTAATTGCCGTAACGTTGTCGGATTATTGGAGTATACCTTACTTTGGTGTCCCTATAGAAAAAAGTCTGCTGGACTTAAATCGGGGTTCCTTGGGGGCCAGGAAATATTACCTCTCCCTGATATCACTTTTTGTGGAAACATATCCCTTACCACGCGCATGCTCTCATTAGAAGTGTGACACGTGGCTCCATCCTGCTGAAACCAGGTGTTCTTATTGTAACCTCGCGATTCTTGCAATTTACGAGCCAGAAAATCCGTCAGCTGTGTACCGCTCTGAATTTACGGTAACTGTTCGACTCGATTCCCGTCATTGTTTCAAGTTTTGTTGCCAACACTAAGCGGAAATTTAGAATTATATTAAACAAATCGCCTTGCAAAGGAGATGAACTTGCTTTCATACAAGCTTGGGCCCGGCGTGAACAAAGTTTAAATATATTTTATTTTAAAGACTTAAACATTTGCTACTTACGACAAAAAATCATACTTTTGTAAAACCTGGAGTTTTGTTATTATTTTGGTTTATTATTTGTAGGTTATGTAGTAAAATCACTCGTTCTTGGGATAAGTTGTTACAATAAATTGAAAGGACACAAAAGGATGCAGTTTTTTAGTTATTATTAAATAAAATACAACGCAAAAATTTTTTAATTGTTTAATTATTTTCTGCAATTATTAATAAAATGTCATCTCGAAAAGCAGCCTGAGACTGTACATTGTCTGTTCTATTCCTCTCAAAACCCAAGTAACACATTATTGTCATTATGTGGGCGCACCAACCTACTGTCCTGTAAATCAAGAGAAAAGCCCTGGGTCAACTTAAATTAATTCACGAAAATTAAAACACGAAATATATCCATAAACACAACCACAATGCCAAATGTGTATGACAAGTTTAAACTCGAAGTTACCAAGTCTCCTTCGAAACATGCAATGATCAACGACCACACAGCCTATTCAATTGTGTCCGCTATTATTAAAATATTTTGTTTAGTTTAATAACGTAGCCTATTCAATCGATTTTCTAAAAAGATTTCTTTTATTCAGTATTAATCTCTACAGATTCGCCTCAACGTTTCATTATTATGAGTTATTTTTGTCACTGAAGGCTATTTATTTTAAAAAATAGCCTTCATTATCTAAAGCCATAGACAAACTACATAAAAATATTTAAAAACGTTTTGTTTTTGCTATGGTAAAAGCATTAGTTTTCGTTTTTCAGTTATAAAAAATGTTTTTATAACTGTCCCATACACTACAGAAATAAAAACCATTTAATTATGCTTATAATATATTTTTATATTACCTACATGTTTTTGTATAACTATTACGAACGATGTCAACAACCCAATTTCATACATCTCCTTTGGCCCTCAGTATAGGATATCATTTAATGCTCGACCGGTGCTATTCGTCTTACGTCTTACTGCTAGCATCCAGGACTATACGTAAACGTGTCGACTTCTTGTCTTCGCGTAAGACATGCTGCGGGACTACACAGATTGGAGCGGGGTCACGAGAGTCGTACGGTGGTGCCGTAGAGATATAATTTTTAGCTAAATATTCCTTTATGACGTCGTCATATGCCAACCTTAGTACAGGTGATGCTTGAAGTTTTCTTTCCGAACACATGAATCGTCGTCGAGCAGTATCGTAAGAATCTCCGAGAGAATAAACGTCATCTTTAAATGGTAGGCCAACAATGTATCTACCACTATCAGGATCGTGGGATGTCGTCGACTTATAAAACTCTTCACATTCAACGTCTGAAAGACACTGAATGGGCGATGCCGAGGGAGGCTGTTCAAGCTCCCAATGGTTTTCCTAACAAAAACAGAAATGTATTAAAGATTCAGAGCAGTATAATAAATATACATAATAATAAAAAAATTGAATAAAGCGACTAATATATTGTAAAAAAAAAACATCGTACAATAACATAAAATTACTAACGCCTGCCTCTTAGACTGTAATCAACTTTTTGTTCTGTTGTTATTATTCTAACTTAGCTCTATTTATCTGATTCACAATTAGTCAATTACTTATTTTTAATTACGATTTTATAACCGTAAGTAGGTACTTAGTTACTATTCTTCCTCTGTCTGATAGACAACTAATACAACAAAAATAAGTAAGTAGGTAGGTATTGTAGTGTTATGCAACTTACATTTCATTGTACACTAATTCTCCATTCTGCTTTGATATTCTGCATTCATGTTTTGCATCACTTTATACTATTTTTTTCATTCTGTTTTTGATTCTCTGCATTTATATTTTGCATCAGCTTTATTTATATAGGATCCTGTAACGTTTTTACACAATAACATATCATTTTACTGCGTATTTTCACACTATTTAGTACTTTTAAACTAGCTGTCAACGAAGTCTTACCTTTTTTTTGGTCTTTTATTGAATTCTCTGTAACTCTACAATTTCAGGCTTAGTGTACGTTGTCGTGCATTAGTTTTTCCTATGTGATTTTTATCTCGTTTCTTACTTAAATGTAATAGTTTCTTAATAACAGTCCTAAAACTAAAAATTCCTCAATTTGACAACCATTGTTTTTGTGGTTGTTATGGTGACTTTTATTTAAATTCGTCTCTGGTATGATGTTCTTTCTACATAAATACTTTTTGGCTGTAGGTCATTTACAATAAATTTCGTTTTAATTTAAATAATTTCTCGTTCTCTCTAAAAAGGTATAAAAGCCAAACAATTGGAGAATACAGGAGAGTCTCGCTTCGGTTCTCAAACGAGAAACATCTACTAAAGGCCTTATCCCGGGGCCGCTTTGCCCCGGGATCCTGCAAGCCTCCATCTACATCCGGCGCATCCTGAAGTCGTCGGCGCATCCTGCAAACCAGGCGCCGGGATCCTGCAAGCCTCCATCTACACGTGAAGTCGTCGGCAGTCTGCTTCAAGCGCGGGGCCACGCTACCTTCGGGCACGCTACGACTGCTTGCTCCAGGCGCTGAGTGCACCTACTGCCCGCGCTACCTTCGGGCACGCTACGACTGCTTGCTCCAGGCACCGAGTGCGCCTACTGCCCGCGCTACCTCTGGGCGCGGCGACTACTTCTCCAAGTACTGAGCGCACCTACCCCAGGCGCTACGTGCGCCGGCTCCGGACGCTGCGTGTGCCCAGTCCAGGCGCTGCGTGCCGTCGCCGCTGAGAAACCTCAAGCTCTGCGTGTGCCCATTTCTACAAAAGCAGCGAGGCTCCAGGCTCCCCTATAAAACTATATTGTCCTATTCTCCTACCTTTATTTTTTTTTAAAACCTAATTTGTAATCTCATTTCATCCATCATCTTCATATTTCATTTTTTTTATAAAATTGTAAATACTTTTCTGAAACTTTAAATATATTATTTTCTTGGTCTACTTTTGTTGTTTTGCTGTTCTTAGGTTAGGTTCTCTTTATTTTTAATTGTCGCTTCACGACAGTATCTCATCGTCAAGTAAAAATTATATGCTATAATAAGTGACTCGCTTACGTCACGCGCGAACCTCGTGCGGTGTTAGTCTCGACTGGCGCATTGAGAAATATTTCGAGATTGTGTTTAAGTGTGCGTGCGACGCCTCATAGATACTATGGCGCACACATACAAGCCGCGCGCAGTGCGTTTGTATGAAGATAACGTACTTCCCATCTCTTTATACTATGCTCTAGGATTTTACAACACGTTAATGACTGATTAGTTTGAAGAACCACCACCACACCACCACACTTGTTGAACCCAAAATAACGTAACCAAACACCGTGTTCAAAGCTGAGGGCCCAGACAAGTCTTTAGAGGAGTGAATTACGACAGGACACAATAAGTGCGAGAAAAGGGATGCGCCTATCAATACGTCAATTTTATTAGACACACCGTAACAAGCAAGCCTTATGTCATTAAATTGTGCTAAGACTGATTTGTCTACCACAGCGGTGGGCATACGATCGGTGATTTCATCAACATCGAGCGGTGAAATATTGAAGTTAATATTAGAGTTGAAACGTGAGAAAATTTTAATATTGATTGATTTTGATTTAACGATTTTTTCTATGCCATTGAATCCCTTTACTACAGTACATTCGGTATCGTGTTGTTGGACGCCTAAACGATGACAGCATTCCTTATTTATAAAAAGGTTTTGAGACGCGGAGTCTAATAATATGCGAATTAATTGTTTCTCTTCCTTAGCTTCGTGTGCTTGTGCGTTTGATAATAATACAGAAGACTGCTTCTGCGAACGAATTGCGCGCGCGGGGGGCGGTGAGTGTTGGGAAACATTCGTGAACGAGGTACACAGAGCGACGTCCGAACGCGCACCCGAGGTGAGAGGTGGCGAGTATGTGGGCGCTGTGGGCGCGGGAGCTGCAGCCTTAAGCACGGCTTGTTGAGGTTGAGGCAGCGCAGTGGAAGAATTATCGCTTCCACGCTGGAAGTGCAACAATGTATGATGTTTAATTTACAAACTCGACATCTAAAGTTTGAAGAGCAATTAGATACTCTATGACTTAAGCTGAGACAATTCACAGATGGATTGTTACTCTTCACGTATTTAAACCGTTCGAGCGGTGTCATTTTATTAAAGTCTGCACACTTAAATAAGTGATGGTGCACAATATTATCACACAGGCAATTCTTTGAACGACTAGTTTTCGTACTTACGTATGCCTGATACTTCGGAGACGAAATATTATTACAGCGACGATTATTATCATTACCTCGTCGACTATTTGATGGACTACTGGAGTTTTTACTAGAATCGGTGCGTTGCAGTACTTTAAAGCGAGTTTTAATAAAGTTTACTAAATCATCAAAGGTAGGTATTATCGAGCTATGATTGTATTCGAAAGATCGAATGGTATCCGAGTCGAGCTTCTTTAGCGCGATATGCAGAACAATTAAATCCGCGAGATTATCCAACTTTAAGGTTTGTAAAGCGCGCACTACACTTATAAAGTTGTCAGTAAATAAATCAGAGTTATTTGCTGTGGACGATTGCAATGGCTTAAACTCGAACATCTGATTTATATACGCGGATGCTAGCATACGCTTGTATTCGTATTTATCAATGAGTGCTTGTAATAAAGTTCTATAATTTTCAGCGCATGGAGTTATACCTGAGCACACAGACATAGCCTTGCCCGTCAATTTACCTAGCAGATAATATAATTTTTCAGCGTGAGTGAGCGATGGGTTGTCATGGACGGTTGATTTAAAGCTGACATAAAATAAAGGTCATGAGCGAATGTCACCCGAAAACGTCATAAGTTCGATAGGCGGAAGTGTAAACCTAGCCTTAGAGGGGGCACTAGTATTTTGTAATGTAGTAGACTGCGAATATTGTAAATAAAGCCGATTTATTCCACTGTAAAGAGACTCAAACGTAATAAGGCTATTATAGTCAGGCTTAGCGATAGGTTTATTTTTAATAAATGCGAATTATAGTTATCTACGATCTGTTCAAACTTAATACGTAATTCATTAATATTAGAACTCTCGTCGAGAAAACGTTCCATGATAGAAGCATTCGTATTGATGTTCAAGGAGATATCATATATTTTTTGCACTATTTCAAATATAGCATCGCGTTTAGCTAACAATAAAATCAACTCGGCGTCAGGTGTATCCTCGTTATCCGAGGAATCGCTGTTGTTCGATGCAATTTGTTTCTTAGGCGGCATTATAGCTAAAGTTATACGGCAAAATATAACTGTAAGTGAGCAAAACGTAATCTGTAATAAAATATGCGACTTCCCTACGAGGTCGAATTACGTATATTAGTTTTATTAATGATGAACTTTAAAATGTTAATTTCAATAGGAAATTATGTAGATATTAATAATGAATATAAGGCTTGAATAATTAGTAAATAATGTAAATAAGGGAAGTAATTTAAAAGTATAGTCTATAATTGTAATTAGAAGTTGATGACGTAATGTCATACAACAAAAGGGATTAAAATATAGAAAAATATTCTACAATTATAGTTTTATAATAAGTATACATTGATGTCACTTATTAGGGCCGATTGTACTATTCTAATAAGTGCGGAAGGTCAATACAAGGTCGAGGGACGACGCACTGTCACGTAACACGAAAGGATGAAATAGATATTAATCTACAATTATAGTTTTCTAGTGAATATTGTTGTCGCTTAATAGAACCTATTTTAGTGTTCTAATAAGGGCAGGAGATCAATAAATGTGGATAGGCTCAACGTGGCCAAACAAAATGCGGTCTATAATTATGATTACTGATGTCACTTATTAGGGTCTATTTAGTGTCCTAACAAGGACGGAAGGTCAATCCAGCGAGATGTGACCAGTAAAATGGTCAATCCGACTCGAAGGACCAGTAAAATAGAGGTGCCAGTAACTTAAGTTCTTCGATAAAGATTTGTGGACTGTATTTAATACATACAACAAGCGGAGCAAGGAAAATGGATGAGAATGGAATGCACGCACTAACCTTGTGAGGGACTGCCTCGCCATTCTCCCGGGGTAAGCAACACACCAGGTCATCACGTGGATCGGTGCAAACACTCTTAGATCAGTTCTAGGATATCACACACTCCTTAACTCTCGACTTATTGTAATCGCAGAAAGCGCGTCACATTTTTTGAAATTACAAGGACACAATGGCCGGCGATAATTAATATTAAAGCAGAGTTAAAGGACGTAATGTCCTCGTGCGGTGTGAGCGATCGCGGGTGTTGTTCGATTGTAACTAGACTGCCGCTACGTGGCGATTGTGTCGCCTTCAACGGCCGTGCGTACATATGGAAAGGGTTAAAGAAGGGAGGGGTCAAAGTTATGTACCAATTATTCTCTTAGATTTATAAATTAAAATGTTAACAGGCATTACCATATATAATTCCAAAAAAAAAATTTAAAAATGTAATTAGTTCAAATGTCATCTTCTCTCAAGTTACGGCTGTAGAGAACGTGCAACTTGTTATTTTTCCACCTTCATCTCTGGGCGGTAAGCACTTTATACATATTATCCTTTTTTAAGAACATGGGACGGTAATTATCAAAACAATGTTTTTGCCAAGCCCAAACCTTACGAGGTTAAAATTAATAGCTATTATACAAATTATTACAGCACTGATCTTGTAGTGTTATGCTACTTACTTATCATTTTACATTATTTTAAATGCATTTTTCCATTCTGTTTCGATTTTCTGCATTCACTTCAAAACTGGATATTTTACATCACCTTTTATTTCCATAGGATCCTGTAACGATTTTAAACCATAAGAACACAATCACAAATCATTTCTACTTTGTATTTTCACATTATCAGCACTTTTAAATTGGTGTCAATGAAGTCTACCTTTTTTTCGATCTTTTAGTTAGTTTTCCTTAACTCTACAATTTCGGGCTTTGTGTGGGTAGTTGCGCTACCTTTTTTCCTATTTCAATAATATCTCCTTTTCCACTTAAATCTTGCCGTTTTCTTATTACAAGCCTAAAACTAAAATTTGACATGTTTTGTTATTGTTGTTTATTTGGTCTCCATGGAAATTATATTCAAATTTGCTACCGGTCTGTTGTTTCTATTTCGATAATTCCACATAAATACTCTTTCCTCTTGACCATTTACAAAAAATTTGCGTTTAATTTAAATAATTTTTCCGTTCTCTCTAGAAAGATATAAAAGCCGAACAATCGGTGAAGAAAGGCAGTCTTGCTTCAGTTCTCGAATTGGAAGCATCTTCTAAAGGCCTTATCCCGGGGCCGCTCTGCCCCGGGATCCTGCAAGCCTCTTTCCTACCTGAAGCCACTGGACTCTACGAACCTCTGCTCTATCTGAAGTCGCTGGACTCTACAAACCGTTGCTCTGCCTGAAGTCGCCGGGTTCCTACAAGTCCCTGTTCTACCTGGAGTCGCCGGAACCTGCAAACCTCGGTTCCGCCTGAAGTCACCGGAACCTGCAAACCTCTGTCCCGCCTGCAGTCACCGGATCCTGCAGGCTTCTGTGATGTCTGAAGCTGCCGAGGATCCTGCAAGCCCCTGTCTGGCCTGAAATCGCCGGATCCCGCAATTACCACATTCACCGGAGGTTGTCGCCTAGAGACGCCCACGCCTTCTCACCTACGCCGTGCGTGCTCGTTCCAGGCGCTGAGAGCACACCTTGGATCTTCCGACTCAGCTTCGGCACTAATCTCTTTTTTTTATTACTTTTTTAAAATAATCTGTAAATCGCATCATCCATCCTCATATTCATACTCCATTTTTGTTATATAAAATTGTAAATATTTTTGAATCTTAAATATATTATTTGTTTTGTTGTATTTTTGTTGTTTTGTTGCTCTTAGGTTAGATTCTTTTTGTCCTTAATTGTCCCTACACGACAATCTAAAATAATTCAAACTATATACACAGATATTTACATGGTCATATATGCGCATACATACATGCTAAATCCCAAAACAAGAATTTAATGTTCCAAAAAAATTTAATTTTTTTTTTTGGAATTACATAAAAACTAAATTAAAAGATAAAGAAGAAATCAAGTTACCACAAAAATATTTTTTTGAATTTTTTTTTTGTAATGAAGTAACCACAAACGCTCTGTCAGACTCGCGGGCCTGGATTCGCCAATTGACGAAATTATATTTTTTAACAATTTCAACTTGCCCAAAAGACATTCCCAAAATTCGTTGCCAGCTCTCAGACTAATATCATATTAATACTCTTGTCATATAATACATTCCATGTATAAAATTAACTAGTTAATCGAGTTACAGTTTGTAATCTGTTCCGGGAGCTGAATTTTACCGAAATATTTATGTAACGAGATTTTCCAAATTTACTTACGCCGAAAGATATATTTCTTTTTTAATTTACGATACGATTATTTAATACTTATAAATACGAGTATATTAAATAGGTTTACCAGAAAAATAAAAACACTGCAATATGAGATAATATAATGTGAATTTCCTCTATTTTATAAGGTATTTCGAAAAGAATACGCGAGCTTAAAACCGTGATGATGCTAATCACTAAATAAATGATAAGAGCAACTCCACGTGCATAAGTTAGTAGCAGAATCCAATTTCCTGTATCTGTTAAATTTAACGATTTTTATGAGCCTCAATTAATCTAATTCTCCTAAAAAGGTTTTTGTTGCGTATGTCATAAAATTCATGTCCTTTACATACCTAATTGTATATATATATATATTATATTTATTATTATTATTATTATTTTTTTTCTTTTCTCTTTTTTTTTCTCCATGTAGGGTATTATGATGATACGGACTTTAAGCCAAGTAGTCATCATTTGCTGGTATTATTAATGTATTATCCAGAGCAGTTTCTGGGATTTGTAAAAATTTTCGCACTAAGCGACATGTATTTAAAATAACTGCTTTTTGCATTTTAATATATAAATTTGAGGGTAAATCTAATAACTTAAGGCAGTGGTGCAAATATTTTGGTATTAATCCTGTAGCTGAGAGTACAATTGGAACGATGAAAACTTTATTTAATTTCCATATTCTTTTTATTTCTTCTTATTATTATTATTATTATTATTATTGAACTTAGGATTTACTGGTATTGAAAAGAAAACGTAGATTATCTTCTTTATTAAATAATTCTTAACAAAAGAACAACATGCTCCTAGAAAAATTGTGTAGGAAGGTATCTAAGCAATTTCATACAACAGCCACTATTAATAGGTAATGCATATTATAACATCGAATTCACGTCCACAACAACATCTACGATCTTTTTATCACGTTACAGATAATATTCAGATAATATTCAGTTAAGTCTGTTGAAATTAAATTTTGTTTTGATTATGATTTGCTAAGGACGTACGTACCATTTATATTTTGATTTACAAAAAGTTTTAAATACGCCATATGGCCAAAGTATGTTATTATACTACAGTCGCAAATTAGCTGTATATAATCTTACTTTTTATGAATCCAGAACTAGAGAAGTCTATTGTTATTCTTGGACTGAGACAGAAGGCAAACCTGGAGCTAACGAAGTGTGCACCATCTTAGAAAAATATATCAAGATGGTAGACAATCATACGTCAGTGAGACATCTTTTGTTTTATAGCGATGCATGTCCCGGACAAAATAAAAACAGAATGCTTCTTGCATGTATTCATACTCATCTGCAAAATTACAAGAACATTGCGAGCATTCAAATGAATCATCGCTATTTGTGGAAACTTCGTACATCAAAGATATGTTTTTATAGGATAGGGTAACAAACGAGCACACAGTCCACCTGATGGTAAGTGGTTGCTGTGACTCATAGACATCTACATTTACCCTCAATGAAGTATCAAAATGCAGATGCGTCGTCACCCGTGAGGACTAAGATGGAATGCCTCTTTTCCAGTAAAATGGGTATCCGGTTCTCTACACTCACCATACGAAACACAGCAGTATCAAGCTGCCATTTCACGCTGGTATTCTGTGAGAGCGTGGTCCTTCCCCGGTCGAGCCGACCCATTCGTGCTGCAACTGTACTACTAATATAGTTGCAGCATGGCTCTACCACGGATAAAATAATATAGGAATTCTTGAAATCTAAGACTATGAATATAAAAATTTTCCATGTGCCGTTAGTGTTCAGGACACCCTTCAAGATACGGATGTAGAAGATATTATCTAATTATAAAATTTAAAAATTATTGATTTCTTATATTTACTTGAACACTACACATTTAAATAAAACTAATTTAATGGATTTTATCACGTATATTAACTTATTTTATATTCCCGACGTTTCGAGCACTTTACATCACCCATGGTCACGGGGAGACTGAGGTGTATGACGTCCCAATATCACAGTTAACCACGGCTACCTCCAGATTAAAAATTATTAATTTTTGTTCCGATCTACGCAGTATGAACTTACAGTATCTTGAAGTCTTGCAGTTGTATGCTTGGGTTGAGATTTAATTTTATTAATTATGGGATCCCAAGCAGATGGTAGCACCCAGCCATCTTCTGTATTGAAGTTAGGATGTTTTTTGATTTCAATAGCCTTGCGAAAAATCCTCGGAAGGAATCGGTGTTCTCTAGCGAGGATTTGTGATCTATCAAATCTAATGTAGTGACGGGAGCGATCCTGTACGTGTTCACAGACTGCAGACTTTTCGGAGCGTACAATAACACACTTAAAAAAACTAGTGACCTCATAAAGTAACACTCCGAAAAATTAAATCTAGACGTAAAATCGATAATACCTACGTATGCCAAACCACCGAAGTTGTATGGGTTACCAAAAAAACACAAGCCCAATGCTCCACTACGTCCCATAGTGAACCAAATCGATTCACCAACTTACAGATTGGCTCAGCACTAAGCGAAAATACTCTCACTGCTCAAGGGACATACAAGAGCACACACAAATAATTTCTACCATTTTGTCAGCGAGATTAAAGACCTACATCTGGCAGACAATGAAACTATGGTCAGTTTTGATGTGCAGTCTCTGTTCACATGCTTACCTGTTGAAGACTGCATCTCGATTGTTACTAGAAGGCTGGAGGCAAACAACATGCCCGTAGAATAAGCAGTATTACTCTGACACTGCCTTACATCTGGCTACCTATTGTGGAAGGAAGAGTTCTACAAGCAAGTAGATGGCGTGGTGATTGGGTCACCTGTCTCTCCTATTGTCGCTGATATATTCATGGAAGACTTTGAGGAGAAAGCCTTGCTTACTTCTCCCGTAAACCCAAGATTCTACAAGCGATACGTAGAAGACACTTTCACAATTCTACCCTTAGATAAAGTAACTGCATTTTAGACCATCTTAAATCCATAAATTCTAAAATTCAGTTCACAATGGAATTAGAGGCAAACAGTTCTTTAGCTTTTTTAGATGTGTTATTAATTCGGAATCGTGATAACACCGTGAGTCACACTGTGTATAGATAAAAGACGCATACAGATAGATATTTAAACGGTGATTCTCATCACCATCGTTCACATTTAGCTACCGTGGGTAAATCACATCTGGCCGCCGAGCTTCAACACGTCAAGCAAGTTTTGCACGACAATATGCTTCGGGTCCCGTGCCTACGTCATAGTGAACGAGTGAAGCCGGCCACAGTCGAGCGAGTGCCTGCTGTATTGCCATATGTCAGAGGTGTCACTGACAAGACTGGCCACATCTTGAAGCGTGCTTCCATTAAAACCTACTTCAAGCCGCCGAAGAAGATTAGTCAGTTTTTACTATCAGTCAAGTGTAATGTCCCTCTGCAAGATGCAGGAGTGTACAAGCTTGATTGTGAATGCGGTCTCTCTTATATAGAACCAACCAAAAGATCCACAAAACCCCGCGTTAAAGAACACATAGCTGATGTGAAGAATCGAAGCTCCGGGAAGTCTACAGTCTGTGAACACAGCGTAGATCGGAACAAAAACTAATAATTTTTAATCTGGAGGTAGCCGTGGTTAACTATGACATTGGGACGTCATACACCTAAGTCCCCCGTGACCATGGGTGCTGTAAAGTGCTCGAAACGCTTGATATACGCGATAAAATCCGTAAAATTAGTTTTATTTAAAATTTATTAAATGGTATTATAAATTTAAAGTTTATTTTACACAATAATTATACTCAGGTTTAGTAAATTTTTAACACCATTTAAGTATTATTTTCCAAACTGCATGATTAGATACAACTTTTTTTTCACAAGGTATACAAAATCTATTATGCATATCAATTTAATCTCTCCGAAAATTGTGCCAAATAATAGGTTATTTAATACATAATTATTATTGTAGATTAATAATAAAATTATTTTGCGTGATTTTTGACACATGTTTGCTACAAGTAACCAAGTTTTAAAACTGTGAAAAAACTATCCTGTCAATTTTTTATTATTATTTTTCATTAAAAATGATTAGTAAGCAAGTTAATATTTTGGTTTTTTTTTCTTTCTTTAACCAATACCGTAGATTCAATTTAACTCGAATTAGGAATTATAGTATTCTTATTTATTTTGTTTGCTGCAAGTACAATAATTATTGTTAGCACAAGTACTATCTATATCCGTTAAGAAAAAAATTTTTTTTTAAATCATATTATGTCTTTTACATAAGTCTTTTTGGCATAACAATGGTACCAACATATAATACCTAGTCAGGTCATAAATTCTGTCACATGTTTAATATAAAATAATTGAAACAAGTTTATTCATTATGTAACCATTTATATACCAAAATGAACTTTACAAAACATAGATTTTTATGACACTAAAGTTTATTCAAAATGACCTCCGTGATATTGAATACAGGCCTTCAATCTGCGCGGCCAGTCGTCTATTGCAGCACGAACGAGGTCCTTGTCAATATCGGCGGCTGCCTTAATCAAGGATGTCTTGAGTGACTCCAAATTGGGATGAGGCTTTTTATTTTATTTTTTTTTTTTATTTATTTATTATGACACATCAACAGCATAACACACAATACATTTATATGCAAATCTTACATAAAACAAAGGCCTGGTATGTACGCCAATAAAGACGTGTACAACATTCTCTTAAAATCTAAGACATGTTATTATAAATGCGAATATTAGCAAACAAAAAAAAAGCACAAAAATAGTACACAGATTATCAAAATAATTTTACAAAATTTTAAGAAATTTTAAGAACCTGCTTAGAGAGCAGGTACACAGATAACTTCTTTCTCAAACTAATGCATGAGTCATGAAAAATGTCAATGTCAACAAATACACATACCCGGTTGTATTCGGCGCAAATTTTTGATATAGGCGAATTTTTTAAGAGGTTTGTTCTACTGGCAGGGATGTAAAAGATTTTAGTGATAGGATGGCGTGGATAGTTGCATGGGATGTTAAGATTAATGCACTGAAGTAGGTTATTACAATCTACGGCACCAGAAATTATTTTTTTTAAAAACAATATATTCAACAATACACGACGGTTATTAAGTGACATCATTGCGAAATGTTTGAGACGAACGTTATAGGTGTTACGGTGGGAAATGCCCGAAGAATGGAACGCAAGATGTCTAGTAAATGAACGCTGTATGCTTTCAATGCGTTGGGAATAAGTGATAAACTGAGGACCCCAAACCACCGATGCAAACTCTAGGTGACTTCGAACCAAGGCGTTATATAAAATTATTTTGGTTTTGGCTGACATAAAACCTTTAGCGTTTCGTTTTAGGAAGCCAAGCATTCTTCCAGCTTTTTGGACGGTAGCGTCAATGTGAGACTTAAAATTTAATTTGCTATCCACTATTACGCCTAAATCTCGAACTTCTTTAACCTGCTCCAAGGTATCAGAGTTCATCTTATAGGAGGACATGAAAGGTATAGACTTTCTTGAGAATTTAATATGATATGATTTTTTAGTATTAAGTATCATACCATTTAATTGACACCATGTACTAATTCTGCTTAAATCACTTTGGATGAGTTGCACGTCTACAATAGATTTTACTGTTTTATATATTTTTAAATCGTCAGCAAAAAGACAGAATTCAGAGTTGCGTATTTCAAAAGTTATATCATTGATAAAGGCAGCAAAAAGGACTGGACCCAGATGCGATCCTTGCGGGACGCCTGAGAACGCTATATAACTTTCTGATTTGTAACCATTCACTACCACAAACTGGAGTCTTTTTGCTAAATAAGACTGGAACCATTCTAGCAAAGATCCACATACCCCATATCTTTTTAGCTTGTTTATTAAGTGCGAGTGACAGACTTTATCGAATGCACTAGAAAAATCCATATATATAGCATCAACTTCCTGTCCTTTGTCAATTTCTTTACAGAGATACGACATAAATGATACAAGGTTAGTTTCAATCGAATGGCCCTTCCTAAACCCATGTTGATGGTCTGATATACATGTGCTTAAGTGACGCGTAATAATTGGACATATCAAGGATTCAAACAATTTAGGAATACATGAAATAATTGAAATCGGTCTGTAGTTACTAACGTCATTAATGACGCCTTTTTTAAATACCGGAACGATCTTTGAATTTTTCCAAATATCAGGAAATACTCCATCACGCAAAGATTGATTGAAAATAATAGCCAGTGGTAACGCTAAGGCCGAGATACAACGTTTGACAAACACAGGGGGAATCTCATCTGGGCCAGCTCCCTTGAAAATGTCAAGCTTTTTGACTGCACCTATAATGTCTCTTTCAGTTAATTTTACAGAATTTAAACATGAATTATTGAACATAGATACGTCACCGCCGTCGTTTGCAGCCACATTACTAAAAACAGATGAAAATTTGTTTGCAAACATTTGGGCAATATCTGGTCCGGTGTTTGCGACCTGATCAGCTTGATACATTATAGCTGGGATATTGGATACACCATTGCGCCTGTCCTTCACAAAACGCCAAAAGCTTTTTGGATTTTTAGAAATATCGCTTTCAATTCTTTTTTTAAAATTAAAAAGGCATTGACTACTTACATTATGAGCACGTTCGCGAAGAAGCTCGTATTCTAGTTTATCACGAGGGTTCTTATATTTCAAATATTTTAATCTTTTTTTGCTTTTCTCGGAAATTATTTTAATTAGGGAATTGCTAAACCACGAAGGAAATTTAGTTAGTTTAGGTCTTGTTTTAGGAATATAGGATGTTACGGCTATATTTAAAAAGTGGTAAAATATATTAGTCATTTCGTTAACATTTTGACATTTTTCTAGCTCCACTTGCCAGTTAATGCTCTTCAAGTAAGGTACAATATTGCCATAGTCTGCTCTAAAGTAGTTGTAACGATGGCTTATTATCGGCTTGAGGTACTCGGAAGTAAGTTTTGGGATCGATATCAAAATTGGAGGATGTTTTTGATCTACTTTGCTAAGCATACTTATAGATTTAGTAACATTTAAACAATCAACATTGGATAGAACTAGATCTAGTATTCTACCATCAACATTAGAGACATCGTTCATTTGCGATAAATTATTGACAGCCATAAAGTCAATAAGAGAGAGTCCTAGTTTCGAACCATAATTTGTTGCAATACATGGGTCACTATCCGACTTACGGGACCAATCAATAAAACCTAAGTTAAAGTCGCCCAATATTATGACTTTATCTGATATATCTATGATATCAGTAGAGTTTTCTAAAAAGCTAGATAAAGTTTCAGAAGAAACAGGAGGAGGTAAGTAAACGGCACAGATAGAAATTTTTTGGAGTGTGTCGTTAGTTTTAACATCAATAGATACCCATAAATCTTCTGCATTACTTTCCCAATTTGATTGTCGAGAAGAAGGAACATTTTTAGACACTGCAACCATCACACCTCCTCCGTCTTTCTTTGAACTCCTTGAGCATGATCTATCCTTTCTATATACAACGTAACGTTTATCTATAAATTCACTGTTCATTATATTACTATTCAACCATGTTTCAGTAAATACAATTAAGCTATAATTATTCATAAGTATATTTTTAAGAACATCCTCCGTTTTAGTCCTCAAACCTCGTACGTTTTGATAGTAAATTGTTACAGACATTTTGAAGGATAATCTATCGTAACATTGAGATTCTAACACTAGACAATTAATTTCAAGCTTTCTTCATGTTTAATATAGATGGCATGACTCTGTTCATGTTTCCGAACAAAGATCCTACCGTCCCGCACCCAAACAAATTTGGCGCCGGTCTCTTTTGCTTTTTTTCGAGCCGCCGCATGTAGGTGCTTATTTTTCGGTGTTAAATGTTCGCTAACATATACAGGCACTCGACGTCCACCAATTCCCAAATGCTCAGAGTTTAATTTGTTATCAGGATTCTTTTTATTAAACTTTGTTACTGCTGCTAACAACTCATCGCGACGGCGTTGACTACGTAGTTTGACAATTACGGAGCGGGGTCGGTCGCTCTCCTTGTTGAGCTTCGCAATACGGGATACGTGCAAAACATCATTGTCACCGAGAGGGTTTTCGATCGCAAATCCCAGCTGCTCTATAGTTTTTAGAAGATTTTCCGATTTATGCTCTGGGATTCCATTGATTTCGACGTTAGGAGCACGCATGTTTTGCTCTATTTGCTCTATCCTCTCTGTCAAACTCCTTACCTGCGACGATAGATTGTCATTTTTCTGAATTAAACTCTGTATTACTTCGTTTCTTTCCTTCACAGTTTGCATAAGTTCGTCATATTGTTTACTAAAGAATGCTAGAGATTCGTGGAAGCCAGTCACCTGGGACGCGATATTTGCTAGGTGTTCAGAAACCAATTGCTTGATGGTGTCAGTTATCTCCTGCTTTATTATTGAACGTAACGAATCTTCTTTAATGTAGGAATCGTTGGTATCGGATTTAGAGCGCTGTTTTTTTGTCCGTACAGTGATATTACTCTCCTCTTCAACATTGGTATCATCACCAGATACCATGGGACGATATGTTATGCGCACAGGTGTATTTGTATTATCGGATTTGGGTTGTTTACTAGAGCATTCCTGACATCTCCAATTATTTTTCCGCTCTTGATCCATAAGGTAGAAGCATTTAGGTGTTATATTAGCACAGAATAAATCGTACCCGAGATTACACGTGACACATACCATATGTTCCCTTTTTGGCAAATTGTTTTTACAGCCAGAGCACTTCTTTGTGGTAGAAGACATTTTTTAGAAAAAATATATCAGCAAACGGAATAATATTTTAAAAAGTCTGATACTGAAAAAAATAAAAAAAATAAAGGGGAAAAAGTTCGTTTGGTCGGGATCGATCTTCCGAACTTCACTCTATGAGTAATACGCTTGCACCGCTACACCACGCCGTCAACGATGATTCGCTTGAATTTTAAGAATGGTTCTAACTATGGTCAAGCACTCCTTACTACAAGCTTATCACGTCTAGTGAGTCCAAAGGCCAATCTTTTGTTCTCCATGCAGTGAATAGTTTTACCAACAGAATATTTTTAAACAATTTTTGGTTATATTCACTTGTTGACACAATAATTAGCTATAACTTTTGCACAGATTCACCAACTTTAATGCACTAAACACGGTGGTATAACTCAAAGAATGATCTAAACAGTTTTTACACATCAATTAGATTAAAATCGCTCCGAGTTACAATAACACGTCTATATCAACACACGCCATTTCATTCATTTGAGCACGCCTTTTCCTCCAAGAGTTGCCATATCTTGTAATCTAACGGATTCAAATCTGGACTGGACGAGGGCCAGTCTTCGTGCCGGATGAAGTCGATTTCACGCGCCACCAGCCAGTCTTGTGTGCTCTTCGCTCTATGAGCTGGCGCCGAATCTTGTTGGAATACCCAATGCCTGTTATTGAACATGGTATGAGAAACAGGTTCCACAAGGTTCGTCAGGACTGTATTTTGATACACAACTGCATTCGTTTTACAACTTTCTCACAAAAATGTACCTCTGTTAAGTCCCAATAAGAAACTCCCAACCATACCATGAGCGAGGATGGAAAATGACCTCGTTGGACACGCGGGATACGGTTGCTCGCTTCTTCACTACTGTGTGCGTACACCTTATCATTTTGTTTGTTGTAGCTCTCTTCTACGGTAAAAATTTTTTCATCCGAAAAGAGAATTTCCCGATATTTTTTTCCCGCGTACCGCTTCAACAAAGCGCGGCATCTCTTCAGTCTCAGGTCCATTAGACGAGCATTCAAACGATGTCCTGTTTTTCTTCGATATGCCCGAAGCCCTAAGTCTTCATTTAACACCCTTTTCACCATGATTCTGCTTAACCCCATCTGAAGGGCCAACAGTTTCTGCTTACGTTTGGGATTTCTTTGAATTCGCGCCTTCACAGCTTTTATCACTGCTGGAGTCCTAACAGACCGAGGGCGACCACTTCTTGACCTGTCATCTATACTAGAGTCTTCATTGTATCGTTTGATGGTACGATAAACGAATCTTTTGGTTATATTCAAATTTTTCAGTATGTCAAAAATTTGAATTGGCGCGTAACCGCAACGATGCAACGCAATAACTGCAACACGGTGTTCTTTAAGCGTCCACTCCATATTTAAAAATGAGTAAAATTCTAAAAAGTATACAGTTTTATTTTCATGAACAATTCGAAAATCGAATTCAATAAACTTTTTTGTGGCCAGCATTCTAAAAGAAAAGTTTTTACTGTGTGACAATACTTATGACCTGACTGTGTACTATACATCGCTTTTCCGTACGGTCTTGTGACATGTTATAATGTTTAAGTACTATTATCCTGAGACTGTTATCAACCCGTAATGCGTGTTAGTACTTTTTCCTTTCATACATTGGAAAGGACGTTAGTTGTTAGTATTTAAAAAAAATATATCATGGGGATAAGTAGTTTCTCCTTACGAAGTGTAGAGAGCAAATGTACTAAAGTGACAGCTATCTTGTGAATTACAAGAAATATGCAGAATATCTCGATTCCAGTACGTAGATAATAGAATCACGATCTTTTTTTATTTTTATTGTATTTCGATATCTTAATTAGAAAACAGTTAAGAACGGTTTTGTAAAAAAAAAATCCGCTGTCTGTAAAGTCGGTTTACTGACGATAATTGAACGTGACAACGTCATAAGAAATATTTAATATCGAAAGAATCATTACCTTTATCGCCGCAATTATCGTTGCTATAAACAATTGACACCACATTCGCTCGCACAGTCGCTCGTTCCGCGCTCTCGCTTGCACTTTAAATAGAACGCCTAGGTAACGCCGCATGAGTCATGTTTTTTCGTGCTGGCAGCCAGCTTCACCGATTTATAAGACGTTGTCACGTCAAAAAACTTAAAATGGCTCTACTGTAAAATTCCCTTTTGGCGTTTAAGTAGTATTGGCTTTCCAGTGACGATATATAATATAATCGAAATGAAAGTCGATTCGACAGTAGATCACACAATTTACACAACGCAGTCAGTAATTGTGCCACGCGAGTCGTAATGTCGTGACGCACTATTAAATGAATTACTACTTTAAAATTAAACATCATTTGAACATGCTTTATAATTCAAGTATTTACATAACATTAAAATAACCAAACGGTATTTATTACAATAATAAAAAAACTAAAACTTATCTAATTTATCATATTACGTGGTAGTTATGCTGTAGCTATATTAGTAGTATAGTTGTAGCACTAATGGGTCGGCTCGACCGGGGAAGGGCCACGCTCTCACACAATACAGCTGTTTTTCGTATGGTGAGTGTAGAGAACCGGAAACCCTTTTTCTGGAAACGAGGCATTCCATCTTAGTCGTCACGGGTGACGATGCATCTGCATTTTGATTTGTAATCGAGGATAGACGTAGATGTCTATGGGCCACAGCAACCACTTATCATCAGGTGTACTGTGTGCTCGTTTGTCACCCTTATCTTACAAAAACAATTATTATACTACTTCCCGCGGTTTCGTGCCAAGCGCGCTGACTGCATTTCCTCGTTGAATGGTTATACTTAGCCTTTGCCCTTTTTTACCAGTAACAATGACAAGTCGCTGATAAAGTTGGACCCCACGAAACGATACCCTCTACAGTAAATGGCACAAATATGTAGACATATCCCAGCAACTCATAATTACACCACTTTTTCAGTTCATGTCAATTCGTGTATATTCGGCTCTAACGGAATTCCTCTGAGATGAGACCCTGTCAAACTGTATATGCACGTAGTATGCCACATTAGGGTGTACCTCTCTGCCAAGGGACCAAAGAACCCGACGTTATGGGTCTAGTGCCATCAACTCTATGTATTCCACAAGGTTCTAAAACCTAACAGTAAAAAAAATGTTTTTGTATGTGTTTGTAAATTTATTTATTATTATTATTTTTAAACTTTA
Source organism: Parnassius glacialis (assembly GCA_033319125.1). Classification (NCBI taxonomy): domain Eukaryota; kingdom Metazoa; phylum Arthropoda; class Insecta; order Lepidoptera; family Papilionidae; genus Parnassius; species Parnassius glacialis. The sequence continues at coordinate 10,859,479 of JAVANC010000009.1, forward strand.
TTGTACTAACCAATAAAAAGGTTACAAATGGCGGACTTAATGCCAGTTAGCATTCTCTACCAGTCAACCCATGGCGTGGTGAGAAACTACTGGCAGGTGACTTAAGTAACAAAATATAATAAATTTATATAGATTTTAGCTTTTTACACGAGGCTTCGCCCGCGTTGGCTTCAATTTCAAATTTTTTCACAGTGGTAGAGCCACGCGGCAGCTTTTGCTGTCGCACGGATGGGCCGGCTCGAACCGGGGTGGTACCACGACCTCACAGAATACCAGCGTGAAGTAGAGGTTTACCTCTGCGTTTCGCTTGGTGAGTGCAGGTGGCCGGAGGCCCTTTTTACTGGAAATGAGGCATTCCATCTTAGTCCTCACGGGTGACAACGCATCTGCATTTTGATTTGTAATAGAAGATAGATGTAGATGTCTATGGGCCGCAGCAACCACTTACCATCAGGTGGACTGTGTGCTCGTTTGTCACCCTTATCCTATAAAAAAAAATTGAAATATTATTAAAACTACTTCAATTAAAGTTAAAATTTCATAAATGTAGTTCTATTCACGATGAACTTGTGACAGGGACAGGGACTATATTCATGAACAGGAGTAGAAATATAGAGAATATGGGCAGCAGCGTCTTTCTGATTACAGCTCAAAATAATAAAAAGATGCAGTTGGCATCCCGCCTGCCAAGTATGGCAACAACGGATAATATCCAATTTATTTCGTAATCTATGGACAGAATCGAAGTAATGAACGGGAGTACAAATATATTAGCAATATAGGAGCGGTGAAATGGAAACCAATACCTCATTTCGTCTCGTGGGTGTCGTAAGAGGCGACAGAAGGGAAACTGAAACAGGAGATGAAGGCAGCATCTTCCTGATAACAGTGCAGAGTAATAAAAAGCTGCGGATGCCAACACACTCGACAAGCGCGGTTACTACTGCAAATATCCAGCCTATTTGACAAACAATGGGAGAAGCCTATGATCAACAGTGGATAGGCCTATTAAAAGTAAAAAAGTAGCAGCCTACACACATCTCACTACTGGACAAAAAAGAGTTGATTGAGTTGACTACAACGCGGGTTGACTGACTTCAAATAAGTATACTTACTTAAAAATTATTTCCAAAATCTTTTTTAACTTTTCAAATATGTAGGTTTTCTCGCGATATTTTGCTTCACCACCGAGAATGTAGTAAATCGAAACTTTAAATTGAAATTAAACTATAATTGGTGTCGGTGCGGATCGAATTTGCGTTGCTTACGATCAGTTCGATTACCGGATAACTTTCAAGATTCTATCAATGTAGTTTAAGTCATAGTTAAAATTAAAATAAACATGCGTTTAAAATTTGCTGTCTTTAATATTTATAGTACTTTTCGCAAGAGCCTGTTCATTTACCTACTCATATCAGCTATGAAACCAGGACTGTCACAAAAATCTCAATAAGTAGGTAGTATTGTACGAGGGTGGATTGAAAAGTACTCAGCCTAACCAAGAAAATAAACACATACTAAATCAGTTATATTTTTATTTTTCTACATAATCACCATCAAGTTCAATACACTTTTGCCACCTCCCCTTCCAAGCATTTAGACCGTTGAAAAAAAATGATTCTTCCTTAGAGTCAAAATATGCGTCTACAGCTGCTTTGACCTCGTCGTTTGTCGAAAATCTTTGACCTCCCAAGTGCTTTTTTAGGTTAGGGAACAGAAAGAAGTCTAATGGTGCCAGATCAGGTGAATACGGCGGATGCGGTAACAGTTCAAAGCCACAGTTGTGAATTTCAGCCATTGACTGTACTGACGTGTGAACACGCGCGTTATCTTGATGAAACAGGACTTTTCTTCTGAGCATTCCTCGACGTTTTTCTTTTATTTCCTCTCGTAAACGACGTAATAAGGTGCAGTAGTAATCAGAGTTTATAGTCTGACCACTTTCTTGAAAGGGGTCAGACTATAAACTATCTTGATAATCAATTATAATCACACCTTTCGAGTCCCAGAATACTGAAGCCATCACCTTATTTGCCGACAAAATCGACTTAGCCTTTTTAGGGGGTGGTGAACCAGGTCTTCTCCACTGTTTTGATTGTTGTTTTGTTTCTGGTGTACAGTAATGAACCCATGTTTCGTCTATAGTAACAAAACGATTCAAAAAATCATCTGCATCGGCTTCAAATAACTCCAAACAGTCGCGTGAAATAGTCAATCGCGTCCTTTTTTGTTCAACTGAAAGCAGTCGCGGAACCCACCTCGCAGACACCTTGTGGAAACACATCATCATCATCATTACAGCCCTTCACAAGTCCACTGCTGAACATAGGCCTCCCCCAAGGAATGCCACAAAGCACGGTCCTGAGCCACCTGCATCCATCGACTTCCTGCATGTCTTACCAGGTCGTCACTCCATCTTGTGGGGGGATGCCCTACACTTCGCCTACCGGTACGAGGCTGCCACTCGAGAACCTTTCTTCCCCATCGGTTGTCGGTTCTTCGAGCTATATGGCCGGCCCACTGCCACTTCAGCTTACTAATCCGTTGGGCTATGTCGGTTACTCTAGTTCTACTGCGGATATCCTTATTCCTAAGTTTATCACGCAGAGAAACTCCGAGCATAGCCCTCTCCATAGCTCGCTGAGCGACCTTGAGCTTCCTCATACGGCCAGCAGTGAAGGACCACGTCTCAGTTCCGTAAGTCATCACTGGCAACACGCACTGGTTGTACAATTTTGTTTTAAGGTTTTGAGGTATTTCTGACGAGAAGATGTGTCGTAGCTTCCCGAACGCTGCCCAGCCGAGTTGAATCCGTCGATTGACCTCTTGGTCGAAGTTGGACTTACCTAGTCGGACTATTTGTCCCAGGTAAACATACTCGTCAACAACTTCGAGCTTAGTGCTCCCAACAACTACCGGCATAGGTGTGACATGGACATTAAACATAATCTTTGTTTTGTCCATGTTCATCTTAAGACCTATCCGTTGGGAGACACTATTGAGGTCATTGAGCATAGTGCTTAGCTCCTCCAGCGATTCTGCCATGAGGACTATATCGTCGGCAAATCGAAGGTGAGTGATGTACTCGCCATTGATGTTAATTCCGTATCCTTTCCAGTCCAGAAGCTTGAAAACGTCTTCCAATGCAGCGGTGAAGAGTTTCGGGGATATAACGTCACCCTGTCTTACACCTCTCTGCAATTGGATAGGTTTCGTACTCTGGTTCTGTACTCGGATAGCCATCGTAGCCCTACTGTACAAGCACTTCAACACTTCGATATACCGACAGTCAACTTGGCACCGCTGAAGGGACTGCAGCACCGCCCAAATTTCGACGGAATCAAAGGCTTTCTCATAGTCCACATACGCCAGACATAGTGGCAAATTGTACTCTTCGGACTTCTGTACAATTTGCCGTAGGGTATGTATGTGGTCTATGGTGCTAAAGCCCTTTCGGAAACCGGCTTGTTCGGGAGGCTGGAAGTCGTCAAGTCTGCGCGCGAGACGATTCGTAATGACTCTCGAAAACAGCACGTAGACGCGGCTCAGAAGGGAAATCGGTCTGTAGTTCTTCAAGAGAGTGTTGTCACCTTTCTTGAAGAACAAAACCACCGCACTTCTGCTCCACGCCTCCGGTGTAATGCCACCATGGAGGACGGAATTAAAGAGCTTCTGAAGGACTTCAAGTACCGGTCTTCCACCCGCTTTCAGAAGCTCCGCTGTAATTCCATCCTCGCCTGGGGCCTTGCCGTTTTTAAGGTGCTGGAGAGCCATTCTAATCTCGCTCAGACTGACATCCGGGATATCTTCGGAATAGTGTCGAATAAGACTCGCTCTTGGATCGTTACTCACACTTGCGTGTGGCTCCAACGATGACGTGTACAGCTGCCCATAGAACCTCTCAATCTCACTCAAAATCTCAGGTGTCCCGGAAACGATGCTGCCACATTCGGTCTTCAGCTTTGACAGTTGGCTCTTTCTGGCAGACAGATCTCTGGCAAAGACTTTGGAGCCTTGGTTCCGCTCGATCGCTTCTTCAATACGAGCTGTATTGAAGTTGCGTAAGTCTCGCCGCATGAATTTGGAGATCTGTCTGTTCAGTTGCCTGTATGCTGTCAAATCTGTTGAAGAATGTAGCCTCATCTCCCGTCTAACAGCCATGAGATTAAGAGTGTGATCGGAGAGTTTTTGTGTTCTTCTGCGGTGGGTCTTGCAGAACTTAGCTCCGACCGCATGGACAGTTTCCACGAGCTTGTCATTCATATCGTCCACTTCATTGCAGTCTTCTAGGCACTGAAAACGGTTTTGTAACTCGAGCTGAAAGGTTTCGGGACTTTGGATTAGAGCACGAGGGGGACGGAGCGTTGACTTCATCAGACGAGACCTCTCCAACTTAACATTTAGGTTCAGTGTGCCTCTAACCATTCGGTGATCGCTGCCGGTTTTCACCCTCGCGATCACTGAGACATCACTGAACAGTTGTCGTCTGGTCGTCATAATGAAGTCAATCTCATTTTTTGTCGAACCGTCGGGGCTCGACCAGGTCCACTTCCTGTGGGGCCGCTTCTTGAAGAAAGAGTTCATCATAAAGAGTCCCTCTTTCTCCATGAAGCCGGCCAGCTGCTGGCCCCTTGGGTTCCGTTGCCCTATTCCAAATTTCCCTACTTTCAGCTCACCGTTCTCTCTTGTGCCTAGTTTTGCATTGAAGTCTCCCATTAACACTGTATATTGGGTTTTGGAGGAATGCATGGCTCTAGAGATATCCTCATACATTTCCTCCACCTCCTCATCGGGGTGTGCCGAGGTTGGTGCGTAAACCTGTATGACCTTCAGCGAATACCGTTTGGTGATTCTGAGTATAAGGTACGCAACCCTCGTCGACACACTCCCGATCTTTACAACGTTGTTAACGAGAGACTTGTGGACGATAAATCCGACACCTCCTTGGGACAGATGGTCGCCCTCCCGGTGATAGAACAAGTTGCCGGATTCGAGGATTACCGTGTCCTCCCCCTCTCTTCGGACTTCGGATAATCCTATAATATGCCAGCGCAACTTGTCTATCTCTTCTTCCAGCTCCACGATCTTCTCGTCAGTCCTCAGGGTGCGTGCGTTGTACGTTGCCAGGTCGAGTCGTCTAAGGTGGCAACCGAACCTCCACCGGAGATTCTTAGCACCCCCTGCCCCGCCGTTACCATGGTCGCCACCGTAGCCAGGAATAGCGGGGCCGCCGGGGACTGGGGGCCGTTTATTATTGTCATTGCTCATGGGGGGTATATTGCCATAGTTGCCACGCTTGGCGAGCGGGTTGGCAACCGCAGTTTTTTTATTGTATTTATGCCGTTACCAGGAAGATGCTGCTGCCCATCTCCTGCCTGTTTCCCTTTGTCGCCTTTTACGACACCCACGGGAGGATATGGGGTAGTGGATATTCTTGACCGCCACTACACGGCTGGAAACACGGTGGAAACACAACTCGTTGACAATGATGTTTTGAGTTCGTTCATAAGAGATGCCTATAATCTCGGCTATCTCTCTAATTTTTAATCTGCGGTCTCTCATTATTAAATCAAGTACTTTTTTAATATTTTCGTCAGTAGTTGACGTCGAAGGCCTTCCAGAGCGGGGTTCATCTTTCACACTCTCTCTACCACGCTTAAATTCTGCTATCCATTTTTGACGGATGAATATGACAGAGCACAATCGCCTAATGTACTGACCATGTCATCATGGATGGCTTTTGATGATAGCCCCTTCTTATGGAGGTACTTAATGACGGCACGCTGCTCGATTTGCTCCATTCGCGGAAATTATGTCCGATTACTTTGTTAATAAATTTATAAAATCACAACTAATTATCGCACACGTTTCGAACTTCACACAATGAACTAGTCTGAACTGAACTAAATAATGTGGGTAGATTTGATTTTTAGAATTGAATGGATCTGTGTTAGGCCGAGTACTTTTCAATCCACCTAGGTAGTAGTTTCATTGAGCCTCATGGGAATCGAGCTCTTTTATTCCTGTACTTTGAAATCTTACGGCGGACTACACAGCTCTCGTATTTGCTTATAAACTCATAAACACTGAAAATAAGCTTTTGCACTATTGTGGACCCCATCTACATTGTAATTAGTCAATCAAACTATTCCATCATTTAGATATGAAAATCTTACAGTCCACTTAATTTTCAATTACCTATATCGGACTTTATACAAAAAGAAGTTGGTGAAATATTGATATGCTGATAACCCAACATATTCAACTAAAGACTATTCTGTCATAATCACAGTTTTGTGTACACAGTTCTGTTAGTCATTTTGACAATAACAATAAATCAGACTGATACTTTAAGTCAGACAATTTTTAATGCTGGAAGAAAAAGAAAAGTGTTCAATAAAATTCTCATTAATTTCATCACTTATTATTAATTTATTTAGCAGTAAGTAGATGACGGTATCATGAGATTAAAATTATAAAAACAAAAACTGTACCCTACAGTACTCAGCGACAATAAGTTGAGGTGCGAGTAGGGTCCCGTCTCACACAATAAAGCCGCCAACATTTATATAATACATAAATTAAGAATAAATTATATTCTATTGAAAATCCTGCTTCTGTCAAAAATACGCTGTTAGCGCTGCTAGCGGTGTAATTAAATTATTTTACGATATTACAATAACAAGAAATTGCAATATTGTGTTTAGTTGTTAATATCGCCAAACGATCTATATTTATTGATTTTTTTTTATAAGATAAGGGTGACAAACGAGCACACAGTCCACCTGATGGTAAGTGGTTGCTGCGGCCCATAGACATCTACATGTATCCTCGTTTGCGAATCAAAATGCAGATGCGTTGTCACCCGTGAGGACTAAGATGGAATGCCTCAGTTCCAGTAAAAAGGGCCTCCGGCCACCTGCACTCACCAAGCGAAACGCAGAGGTAAACCTCTACTTCACGCTGGTATTCTGTGAGGTCGTGGTACCACCCCGGTTCCAGCCGGCCCATTCGTGCGACAGCAAAAGCTGCCGCGTGGCTCTACCACTGTTTGATTTGGTCAGGCTATATCATGATATAATCCAAAAACAATGTTAAATTTATTTAATGCCACCATTTCGTGCTATTATTACGTCTACTTTATGATGTTATTAATTCTAAGATCTGGCTAATAAATATATAAAAACCTCTTTATTTAAACTATATGGGTAGTGAGAGTTTTGCAATAATTACAGTTTTATTAGTTTATTTATTTTTTTATAGATTGAAATTAAACTTAGAAACATTTCACATTTTATGAATTTCGATAGATGTCACTATTATCTGCTATTTAAGTAGTAATTAGTTACTATGAACTTTATTGATTCATACTAAAATGATATAAGGAAAGAACTGAAAAATGAACATTAGATTTTCAAACAATTACGAATAAAATTTTTGACTTACATTTATATAAATGTAAGTTATATATTTTATTTTATTCATTAGTAACTGGAGGTAAAATGTTACTATTTTTTGGATTTCACATTAGATGGCACTGTTTTGATAAAGTGGAATTTAGATTGTCGGCGTAGTTAAAATTATAACGCAACGGTTAAAACTCATTTTAAGCTTTATTTATAAATATGTTATTTATTTTTAAAAAAACATCAATAATCAATAATATAAAATCGAAATTAACATCTTGAGGAAGGAAAATACTTAACCCTCTTTTTTGTTGATCCGTAATCGGATAAAAAGTAGCCTATAAGTTGCCTCGGGTCCCTGACTATCTACATACAAAATGTCATGGAAATCTGTCCAGTAGTTTTTGCGTGAAACGGTAATACACAGACAGACCGGCAGACAAAAATTCTAAAACCCACTAATTTGGCCTCAGTACCCTTTATTTAGTCCCCTGGAATTGTTTTTTCCAGAAAATATTAGAATTACAGACACGACTTTTCTACAGATTTATTATATATATATATATATATATATATATATATATATATATATATATATATATATATATATATATATATATATATGTGTATAGATAAAACATATTAAAATAAGGCTTATAAATTACACAAATGCATATGAATACAAACAAATACATAATAATCCATATATTATAACAATATCCTTATATCTCTATTATTTATATTATATATATTTATATTATATATTTATTATTATATATTTATATTATATCCTATATCTCTGGATAAATGTAGCAGTGTTGGTATTATGCCGACGACATTGTTTTAGAGAGATGTTCCCGGACCAATTTTTTGAAGGCTATCTTGTTTGGAGCTCTCCTAATGTCTTCAGGTAAAGAGTTCCAGAATAGTGTAGCTTAAACAGTAAAATAATTGCTGATGAAGTCAGTAAACTGCTGTCGAACTGAAATCTTCAGATTAGTTGAAGAGCAAAGTACCTTGTCCTTGTTGGGGCAAAGGCATTGAAATGTTTCTCTAAGGTAGGAAGGGAGGGCAAATCATTTAAAATGGAGTATAGAACAAACAATATTCTGGAAGTGCGCTTTTCTCGGATAGTTAGCCATTTAAGACGAATACGAAATTGAGAGATATGGTCATATTTTCGAAGGCCGAAAATAAACCTGATGCAGTTATTAAGAAGGCGCTCAAGCTTATCTAGAAGATTTTAGTTCAAATCTGAGTAACAAATATCTGCATTATCAACGACAGGCAAGATGAGTGTTTGAACAAGCATATGCCTAGTTTTGTATGGGAGAAAGTTTTTCAGAGGGTAGAGCGATCTTAAGGCAGCAGTGAGTTTACGGCTGACCTCAGTAAATCTGTATTTTTAGTTATCAATAAAAGCTCGTTTACATTTAACATATTATAAGTAATAATATGCTTTCAATATAGTTAATTTTATTTATTTAATGTGTGCAAAGACAAATGTGTGTTAAATTTTTACATAATTATTCGAGCTGTGGTCCTGTTGGCTAGTCGGCACCACCAGTGCCGTAGCCACCCAGGGGCTAGGCGGGGCAGTGCCCCCGGGGCCCCCAAGCTAAAGGGTACCCTCGGCCGCCAAGAACAATTTTCGAAAAATTATGTACTATTCTAGTCGTATAAAGAATTTTCGAGTTTTAACTTTATGGCTCCTGACCGCGAACGGCTCGAACTGAAATCATAAAGATTACTCCCACTTCTAGAACATAAATATTATTAACAAATACAACACCAGGGGAATTGTAGGCGTGTTGCCGGCTTTTTAAAAAGGAGTAAGCTCGTTTCTTGAAGGTCCTTAAGTCGTATTGGACCGAAAAAATCGCCTGTGGTAAATGATTCCACAAAGAAGTCATGCGAGGAAGAAAACTCCTAGTAAATTGGACAGTAGTGGACCGCCAAACATCCCGATAATGTGGATTTGTGAAATGCGTTGATAAAATTTTGTGTCTGGAATTAATCCGAACAATTCCTCTGAACACTCCCCATGGTAAATGAGAAAGAAAATGCAAAGGGATTCAACATCTCTTCGTCTCGTCTTTCGTCTTCATCGGTCGTCGACGATTCGAGCCGCTCTCCGCTGGATGCGGTCAAGTGGAATGAGCTGGTACTAGGGCGCCGGGCCCAGGGATGAGAACAGTATTATATATTAGGCCGAACCTGCCCCTTGTAAGCAGTGTGCCAGCATAAAATACTGTCCTGCTTTGCTAAGCACGCCAAGCTTTTGAGAGGTACATTCAGCCTTTCCTTCCAAGTGACCACGAAACTGCACGTTATTCGATATGTAAACGTCGAAGATTCCGATACTGGCCGCGGTAACAAGGGCGAGTGCCCTGAAATTGAGGAGTTACGACAAAGAGGTTCTTATTAGTGGTAAAAGCGCAAACTTGTATCTTCTGGGCATTGAACTTAATTAGATTTAGTCGCCCCAATCCGAGACCTTACCCGGCAAAGACTCTACTTTAGACACCAGTTTGTTCCGGTACTCGGCGACGTTTTCTCGAGAAATATAGGCACAGTGTATAAAGCAACACAAGAGCATGTTACTGGCTTGCAACGTGTTATTGATAAGCAGAAGAAACAGCGTAGATAAAACGTAAACACGTAGCCTTGTGGAACACCAGCATAAATAGGCTTGTAAATGGAGCATACACATTCTATTACGACTTTGTTGCTCCAATCTGCAAGAAAAACTGCTGAACCAGTTGCACAAATTTTGGGAAGCCCATAGGAAGAGAGCTTCGAAAGAATATATGTCGAACCCGATCGAAGGCCTTCGCTATGTCCAAACTAACGGCCAGGGTCTCCCTCTCTGCCTCCGCCGATTTATGAGTCAGGTAAGCCAGAAGATCACCAGCTGAGCAAACCCGACGGAAATCGTACTGGCGGTCACTTTTCAGTTGGTGATCCGCAACCTCATGAGCTGGCGGTTCACAACGGTTTTCATTGTTTTGGAGAACAAGTTGGATAGGTCTGAGCCGTCGACTTATCGGTTATTGTTTAGGGATCTGTGCATGCAGTCTCGACATGGATATCGATCGCCTAACAACCAATATCGGTTGTTAAGTCATAACAATCCTAATATAACAATATTTGGTAGTCTCTACTGTCAAAGTTATTAATTTAATAACGTTACCGTAACCACATTATTGAAAACTTTACAATTTATTGTTAAGTTAGGAAATATTTTATCAACCATTTTTGACAGCTCGATAAGTGTTCCTTACATTGAGTTATATGTGCTACGTACTAGAGAAGCCATTTCAAACAAAAACTGTGTCCTACTCTATGTTTTCGCGTATGCGCGGGAGTAGTAGTCGCGCATGCGCGAAGACTTTAATTTCATATAAAATAAGATATTAATATAAAATAAATAGAAGAATTCAATATAAAACATCTTAATTTCATCTAAACAAACATGTTATATTTCTAAATAAAATGTAATAATAATTATTTTATGGAATTCACAAATCTTCAATTTACGCAATATTTAGTTTGTACGGATTGCACTACAGTTCAGTTGAACATAGTCAATGCTCGGAGTGGAGGTGGGCAAAGTGTATCATTTTTGCGATTGGAACATTTGCATCTTGATCACTAAAATGTTCCGAAACACTGATATGTTTCATTTGGCTTTATTTGGATCATCGACTCAAAAGATATAAAAGAAAGGATGTTCCGAATACATTAAGTTGCGTCGTGGGCGTTTATTACTGACTGATCCGTGAAATGTTATGTGGCAACAATGCTGAATAATATAAGTGCTTAGATTATTTATTGTGTACCGTAATAAGATTGTATATAAAATCGATTCTCCTTCATACTTTAACAAAAATGTTACTATGTCAATTCATTATTTACAAAAATGTCCATTTACACAAAACAGCAATGTCTATGTACACAGAATTCACCCGTAAAGTATCATAACTCTAAACTTTATGATGAAAAGGAAGAAAGTAAAGTCAACAATAATAGAATTTACTCGTAAAGTATCATAACTCCAAACTTTATGATGAAAAGGAAGAAAGTAAAGTCACAATAATAGAATTTACTCGTAAAGTATCATAACTCCAAACTTTATGATGAAAAGGAAGAAAGTAAAGTCACAATAATCACTACGCAAAGAAATCCTAAACATAACTCAGTATGTTTTCGTAAATAGGCGCTAATGAATATAAACAATTTGACAAGTACCGCATCAACGTAAAATGACAACCTGTTAATGCAAACATTACATACAAAAAACGACCGTATAGTATTTGACACATAAGAGCCTTAGTGGTAATTTTTACGTGCATGAATAACGTCACCGAAAATCCGTACGAGTTGAGTGACACACTTCTTATTTGTTATCTCTATCTGACTTGTGTGGATTATAATTATTTCGCCCGCTCACTCGCCACTCGTGAGTCAATAGTTAAGTTAATTATTGTCTCAGTCTGTCTCTCTCGCTCGTAGCTCAGTCGCTTCTCAAGCGACGCGTCGCGCGAAATGAGCAAAGAGCAAAGTAATGTTTCACTGTTCCAGATCCAAATGATACATTTGAAACGTTGTTACTGAACCAATCTTTTGTGTCACTTCAGTGATTCGTATCAGTGAGGGGTTTCCGTAACGAGATACATACGCCTAGATCGGAATGGCTTCTCTAGTACGTAGTCATTAAGTTATAATATGTACTACGTACTAGAGAAGCCTTTCCAAACAAAAATTGTGTCCTACTCTATGTCGCGACTACTAATCCCACGCATGCGCGAATAATTTAATTTGATATAAAAAATAAGATATTAATATAAAATAAATATAAGAATTTAATATAAAATATCGTAATTTAATCTAAACAAACGTATTATATTTCTAAATAAAATCTAATAATAATTATTTTATGGAATTCACAAATCTTCAATTTACGCAATATTTCGTTTATACGGATTGCACTACAGTTCTGTAGAACATAGTCAACAACAGGTACCATAGGTTCCCATTTTTAGACCTGTCCACAAGCTTTCAAGCAGTAGTGTACAAATATTGTTTTACACAAATAAACAACTCCAAATTATCAAGTCAGGTTATTCCAGGCACCTCATACAACTTTTGGGGTTGCTAGGCTGAGATTTTTTAATTTGCCACGCTTTGTCCCTACTTTCGTTTGCTAGACTATGTATATTTGTATCACAAACTATATAGAAACACTCATGTATTTAATTCTTAAAATGGCAATCTGGAGCAAAGCGAAGGAAAGAACAGCGATATCCTTTTATCACTTTATTTTTAAAGGCCTTCTACATGGTCGGGACCAACCACCAACCGTCGTGACCTTGATCGAGTTGATGTAAAAATGGACAGTGTAGACATCGGTTGTCTGACCAATATTTTAGTTGATGTCCGACGGCCTTGGTCACGAGCGCATCACTCACGACAGGTCGGGTCCGTGGTTGACGACGACCGTGGGGAAAGCTGTCGGCCGACGAGTCGACGAGAGCGCCAGGTGACAGGCGCCTCAGTGTGCTCTACATCTATAGTTCGGCCGTTTAGAGAATGCGTTCCTGACACGTCGCGATTGAACTGACGACGTAACTTTGTAATGGCGTTGCAGTTACGATAAAAATATTTTTGCTGGTTGTTTACCGTTTTAACAATTGATGAGCATTAAAACAACATTATTATATCAATAATCAATGAATGTTATAATTTTGTGCCAAACTGAGTGTCAAATAACTTGGTAAACAATATTTTTCTAAATCTATACTGCGCTATCACAAGGTTATGTAAGCGCATTATATTTGTAGTGCTGTGCTAACAAAAACAGGCAATAACAGTATCGTAATCTGTTCTTATACAATTATACTTTATAAAATAATACGTTTTGTTTTTCTTTTTAAGAATTTGAAAATAATGGACTATAAGATAACTTTTATTAAATATAAAAATAAAACTACGACCAAACCGAACGCGCGAAAGAAAGTAGCATTTTTATATTTAGGTTGAAAATGGTAACCCCAAATGGCGTTATGGGCCGCCATTTTGTGACGCTAAAACAGTCGTCTGTTGTCGTTTCGTGCGCATAGAACACGTTCTTCAAGTGTTTTTGATCTGTTTTTATTTGATTACCCGGCTTTCGTTTAATGGCCTGTTTCTGCTTTTCAAACTGACATCGGCGCTAAATCGGACTTCGATTGTGTTTTGTATTGCGTTCTTTTTACTTTGACAGACAACATTGAAAAGTGGACAAACATTGAAAAGCGGAGCCCGTGAGTTTATCATCAAGCTGCAAGTTTACGTTGAGCGGGAGCGGCAAAATGGCGGACCCCTGTTACCTGTCGAACAAGTACAAGAACGCGTCTCCCAGGCGCTTGGAGTTAGCAAACGAACGTAAACAAATATTAATAAAGAAAAGTTCGGCTCTACTGGCACGGAAGATAATATTTTACGTACTCCGAAGAAGAAATGTAGAACTAAACCCGTGACAGATATTGACACCTTTGACGCCGATGCAATCAGAAATCATATATATGGTTACTATTCCAGAAATGAATATCTCAACAGGAAGAAGCTTTTTGCATCATTAAGAGAAGCTGGACTGTTTAGCAGGGGTAAAACTGCTTTAACCAAAATCTTAAAAGATATTGGTTTTTCGTATAAAAAAACAGACAAAAGAAAAATTTTTATTAGAACGATACAACATAATTTTAAAACGGATAAGTTTTTTGAGAGAAGCAAAAAATATTGATATCTGGGATAATGTCGTGTTCATTGACGAGACATGGCTAAACGCCAATCACACGGTTTCCCGTTCTTGGACGGATGATACACAAGCGTCGACGTCGAAAGTACCATTGGGTAAGGGGGCCCGTCTGATAATATGCCACGCAGGTTCTGCAAAATAAGGCTTTGTGGAGAACTCGTTACTGGCATTTCAATCAAAAACCACAAATGACTACCACGAGGAAATGAATGCCACTACATTTAAAGAGTGGTTCCAGAACGTGCTTTTGCCCAGCCTACCAGAGCCTTCTGTAATATTCATGGATAATGCCTCCTATCACTCGGTTCAAATACAGAAACCACCTACCCAAGCTAATAAAAAAAGAAGAAATGGTGGCTTGGTTACAAGCAAAAGGCATTGACGCAAATATGCAGATGCTAAAACCAGAGCTAATTAAATTAGTTAAAGAAAATAAAGCGGCAAATGTGCGATACGAAATCGATGAACTGGCTATGGAGTACGGTCATCGCGTTCTAAGAATTCCACCGTATCATTGCCAATATAATGCGTTTGAGCTAATCTGGGCTCAAATAAAAGGTTACGCCGCCCGCCACAATACTTCCCCGCCATTCAGCACGAAAAAGATGATGACCCTATTGAAAAAAGCCTGCGGGGAAGTCAAGAGATGACTGAGCAAAGATTGTGGAGAAGACTAAAAACCTGATTGTAGAACCTTTTGACCGAGATATCAGGATTGATTCTGTTATTGATAATAATATAATTATACATGTATGCGAAGATGATGATGAAGACACCACCTCCTCAAGCGAATCGGAGTCTGATTAATATTCTGTACGCACATTCAATTCAATGTACTTTATTGCATAGAAATACAGATTGTAACTTTGTAACAAAGAATAAATAAAACAATTTTATTATATTAATATAACCTTTTTTTTTTTGGTTTCCACTTAAATTACTAAAATATAAATTTTAAATGATTCCGCCAATTTAAAACGAAAATAATCTTAAAAATAACGCGGCGGTTCATTTTGGAGGAACGGCAACTAACTCAGTGTTATGTTGTGCCCATCACTAAGTCGTCACTAACTGATAGGTGTCAGGAACGCATTCTCTGAACGGCCGAACTATAATGATACGAATATAATAATATACGAAGGACCGGTTAGTGCAATAAGTGAATTTTTAATTTTAAAAAAGGATAAATAAATGTCATTGTAATACACCACCTTGATTGTTTTCTTTAAGGCCTTGTATATCGCCCAACAAGTTTCAGGTATAATTTTTGAAAGCAATTGGAATGATGTAACTGTACTAAATCTCAGATCTTTATAACTTCTTCTCGTAGACAAAAATCTTAATGTAGCTATTAATCGTCCTTCAGCAGACACGGCTTGACGCATAAATGTAATTTTTTTTTTGTAATCATTGGACGCACCATCTCAAATAATTCATTAAAAGTATCTTGATCCATTCTTAGAAAATTCCGAAAATCTTCAGAATCAAGAATCCTTAAAATATTGACATAGTTTAAAGTAATGCGCTCTTTCAGCCCCAATTTCATCCATTTTCTTTTTTTTTTTTCATCTTCACTCTTAGAGTATTCAACTAACAGGAGACGCCATGCGCATAAAGTTCCAAACAAAAAAGTCTGTCACTTCTAGCGGGAGGCGAGGTAACTCACACTAAGCAAATCGTAAACATTGGGCCACGTCGTTACGCATGCACACAGCATAATATGAGCACACGATTAAGCAAAACGCACACAACCTTGAAAATCTCTCATAAATGTCTCATCGTTACAGTGCATAAGCCATAAACAACTAGTGCGAGGGCCTTGTCGATATGGATATGTCGATGAAATTTTATGCAAGTTACATTAGCAAATTAAATAAAATAAAAATGAACAAATGTTTAATGTGTAATATTACATTCAAAGTAAGTTTAAAAAAATACATAAGGTACAAAATAATAATACAAAATTACCAAAATTAAAACAAATTGAAAAAGTAGGTAGTAGGTTTTTAAAGTGAATAAGTTTGATATATATGTGGCGAATACACTTTTTGGGATCACTCTTTTTTTGCGAGGTAGCTAATTCTAGTGCTTGCATATTTTCCATCACCAAGTTTGCCAGTTCAATGTTATGTGGAACGTAATCATTGTCGAAATAATGTTTCTGTATGCTTAAAAATATATAATATGCCTAGTCTATGAAATATTTTTACCATTTTTTAATGTCATGATCAACCGGAAAGGTTATCTGTATAGGGGTTTTAAACGGTCTAATTTTACAGATTTTATCCAACCTATAGAGTTAAACCGTATTAAGGCTTAAGGTTGAACTACATCTGGCAGCACGGAATCGCACTTTCCTGTGCTTCTATCCTTTTTGGTCACTCAGAAACGTTATTTACTAGAGCAAGAAAGAGAGCGGGAGTGTATAGTTTCACCCTCAAAAAGCCGATTGTAAACCGGTTTCAAAAGTTTATCTGTCATTCTTGACAATCCATACTAATATAATATTATAAATGTGAAAGTGTGACTTTTTGTTTATTTGTTTTTGTCCTTCCTTTACGCAGCAGCGGAATGGAGCAATTAAAAAAAATTAAACATTTGCTATCTCTTGGCCGAAGTTTACACTTAACCCAACATACTTTTTTTCGTCATTTTACTTAGGATTGAATAGATGTCGTCGTAAAAAGCGGTAATATTTTGTGTTCTACAGTACAAAAGTGTAGTACTCTGTATATATTTAACAATAATAGATTATAAATATGACACTGAGATTATTTGTTTGTCCTTATTTATTTATTTAAGCGCTAATAATTCGTGTCTCATCTGAAAACAACAATTTGGTTGACACCATCTAAGACGATTTACTTATAAATAACAATTTAAAATGAATAAATATCATTCACTAAACCTTCCATTTCGATTTGTTACATGTTTTAAATTTTATCCTTCATAATGTAAAATAAACTTGTAGCAAAATAATAAACTTACTTCCAATAATTTCAAAGTCGGTACAGCAGTTTCATTTAGTTTCCTTTTATTATTTGATTGGATTACGAAAACCGATTGGTCAAAATGCTCGGAACAAATAGTGCTTGTTCGTTTAGGTACCCAGGTTATATGATTGCCACATGCTTTTATCCAAACTTGGCGCCTGTAAGGATCTTTTGGAAAAGTGTAAAACCAAAGATCTTTTTTAAACATTGTACAAAAAACAATTTTAAATAACACCTTGGTATTATATATCAAGGTATTAATTATAGTCAAATAAAAACATCGACACTAAAGATTACAGTGAACATCACTATTATTGCCTTGATGATACCATTTTATATACTCGAAATTACCCTTCTTTTCCTTTCATAACGTAACACAATGAAATGAAAATATCTATTTAAAATGTTTTATATACAATAACACAATTTAAATTGATGTTTTCAATTCGTTAAAAACAATTAAAGATTATTAATGTTGTTTGAAATAATATAGTTTTGCAAATAGATCACAATAATATTAATGAATTTAAGACTATTCAATAACACGATTTTGTCTTGTGTAATAAGAACAAAGAGAAACAACATTTGTCTACAATTAAGCAAAATTTAATTATGTCCTAGTGGTGCAAAAGTCCCTACTATAGTGTTAATACTTTTAAGTTGGCAACACACCCTGCTCAGCTATATTAATCAGAATTTTCTTGATTTAATGCTTATATTAATTATTTAAATCAAAATAAATACTTAAAGATGAAAGGTAACGTCGTCTTTTTGTAAATTTGAGGTCTGTGATCTTTTTTTACAAGAAAACACACTGCAACTCGGCATTTTTCTGGAGGTCAACTCACGCTTATGACTACATGTTAACTGATGCCGTACGCGGCGCAACTAGTTTTATATAACGGGAATGATCCGCGCTCTCGTACTTTTGACAGAGGGGAACGCTCTCCAATGTCGTCTCCTGTTAGTTTAATACTCTAAGTCTTCACTCAAGCACAGAAACGTTAATACTAAATCGATTTTTATTGTTTAGAAAAGCAAGGAGCCATATTTAAAAGTAACTACCTTACGTCTTTACGCTTTGAATACCTGAGAGAACTGACAAGTTAAGTCAACCACCCGACCGTGTAGAACGAATACAAAAATCGGTTGACTCGACCAAGGTCACGACGGTTGGTGGTTGTTTTACCGTGTAGAAATCCTTTTATATGCCCAACCTAACATAGACAAAATTATGATTGTGTTGAAATTTCTCAGATTCCATCGGATTCCATCTAGTTTCGGTTTAAACAAAGTTACTCTGTGATCTAGTCAGTCTGTGGATTTCATACAGAGTTTTGGCGGTAAATTAACCGGCGGCGGTTTGCTGTTCCTGTATTGTTGTTTAAATAATGGTTTGAAGTGGATTTTGATATGTAAAAGTCGTGCGCTTTTATGTATTAAGTATCTGTGCATGTGAAATATTAGTGGAAACAGTGAAACAAGTGCTCTGATGGTGATGCAATTCTCAAGAGAAAGTGTCAGTCTGCTTAGGTGCCTTGAGATACCATCGCCAACTGTCAGATGTTTGCTGGCCCAAGTTGCCGTCAAAATCTCCCAAGGGCTGCACAATGTGACGCATCAACATATTTTGAAGCAGTGTACTATGAAGGATAATTATATAACTTCAAGCTCAGAAGGGCTAGAACCCAGAGCCTTATAGCCAGTTATTTAAAAAAATGGATTTCATACAAAGTTGAATCACCTGGCATGGCAAAGAGTATAATAAGTATATACAGGAATGGCATGGGGTGTCAGCTGTAGCTGTCAGTTTTAGTAAAATTTGTTGAATCTTGATATTGGACGATGTCGATCGTTTTAGCAGAATTATTTTTATGTCTAAATTGACTGTCAATATTTCTAAGTACACAAAATAGTTTAGTTTTAGCTTCCAAATATAAAGTGCATTTCCACTTTTTTTAAGCATTTAATAGCTTTAACATCACATAGTGTCAGGTTATCACTTTACAATAAAAACATTTTATCTTTATTTATTAAAATTGAAATTCATAAACGTAGACACATAATGATTGCAATATGAAGTGCCACTATGATGTACTTTGTGTATCGAAGGAAGCGAGCTCTTCCGAAATAAAGAAAGCATATCGCCGGCTTGCACTGCAATGGCATCCTGATAAAAACTTGGACAACTTACAAGAAGCTAAGGAACAATTTCAGCTAGTTCAAAATGCTTACGAAGTGCTCTCTGATCCGCAGGAAAGAGCTTGGTAAGTTTAGCTCTAACTTAGGTAGACTGACCAGAAATTAATGGTTATATAAAAATTTATTAACCTAATTATATTGTGCCAATTTTTATTGCTTTATAAACTGGGAAATCGTATCATATCTATACATATAAATAAAATTGAAGTGTCTATTTGTAATGTCAAAATTACAGCTTTTTACTCAATGCACATGAAAGTATATACGGTACTATTAACAAAAATACAATTTAAAAAATTTTGTCTGTCTGTTTGTTCCGGCTAATCTCCATAACGGCTGGACCGATTTTGAAGGGACTTTCACTGGCAGATAGCTGATGTCAAAAGGAGTAACTTAGACTACTTTTATTTTAGAAAAAAAAATTAGGTTTTTTCATAAAAATATTAAAACCCTAAATTACACATGGGTGAAGTCACAGGGAACAGCTACTTGCAAATATAAATAAGACATATATGTAGAGTATGTAATGTTAACATGATTTAAATTGCTTTTGTAATTACTTATACATAAGTATCTACAGCATGAAATATTTGCTTAATATGTTTTTAAAAATATTTAATTTGGATTGGATATAATGTGGTAAAAGAACCCATAAACTGTTATTATATAGTAATATAGTTAATATAGAGCCATATGTGTTATCTCTAAGGGGTAAGCAGAGTCTAAATACCAGTAAGCTACTTGCACCATATTAATGACTTAATGTGGTGCAAATATGGGTTTAGACAGAAATTTGTAAAATAAGTGATAGATTACTAGCCTGTCACCCACACTATCACAAACCTAATATCCCATAAGTCACATTTTACAACAAGCTAAGCAAGTAACATAGTTGACACATTCATTTTTATTTCAATAATATATTCTAATTAGGCAAATGTAATATTTTTGGTTTCCAGTGTAAATATGTTAAATTAAAAAAAAATTACACTTATTACATGAAAATTTTTAATGGATTGCATCTGCGACATAGTGCTTTTTTGCACAAGTCCCACACTTTATTTTGAATTTGTTGACATTTCTGAGGTGATAAAACGCACAGTCCTCAGGAGTGGGTTCTTCTAAAATATTACTCAGTTCGACAGCCAATGTCAGAATAAAGTCTCTTTTACGTATTTTGTGTTGTTTATTTCTTGGTACAACACTCGAGGCATTTATGGCAGATAAATCTAAAATATTATAAAACACTTGTACCAGCCATCTTCTAGTCATATTTCTACCTTTATTCAGGAGTTTCCGTCAAATACAGTAGAATGCCGATTATCCGAATCGCCAAATATCCGAATCAGTCTTAAGCGTAATATAAAAATTAAAACCAAGTACTGTAAGTAAGTAATTTTACTTTCACGCAAAATACGCGCATAGACGTGGAGTTGCGGAAAACAGCCCGTCGTAAACTAAAACTAAACTAAGTAATTTTACTAACTTATAGTGACCGACCGAAGATTCGGTTTCGGCAAAAAACCTGCCGAACCTTCGGCGACGCCGAAACTCAGTGTTCGTGGATTATCGTGCGTCGTTCGGATGAGTTCGTGACTCGTGTATTATTCATAATTATACAGAAACCGAATCTGAAACTTTTTTATTCAATATAGATTATGAATAATACTTATTAAAAGTCACTCTTTTGTTTAATTACCACTGGTTCGAAAAAAGAAACCTCTGTCCTTGGAAGAACCAGCAAGAAACCCAGCGGGACTTTTTTTTTAAATAACAGCTTACAATCAGAGGCATAGCGTGGACTAAAATAAACAAAGGTAAAGTTGCATCAGCGAGGCCCCTTTTCTTTCATTCCAAGGATCTACCCAATAGATATATTCTAACAAACATGCTTTGACACGATATACCTATTCATATCTATTACTTCCTGACAAGTCTCGTATTCTGTCAATGTAACAGTCACGGTCTGTGAAGGTAGTTGCAATGGCCTTGCAGTCGCACTTAAGAGGGGCGTAAGAAGCCCCTCTTAAGACAAACAAACTTAAACAAACACCTCAAGCACACTTAAATTTGTGACTTTCTTTTTCGAGCGTAAAAGTGATCAAATTAATTAGTCATCTGTGGTAAAGTCTGGGGGCATCGAATTTTAGAGGGCCTCGCGAGGCTCTTTGAATGCGAGGCCGTGGGCGAGGGCCTTGGCCTAGCCAGCTACGCCACTGCTTACAATCATGTATGTAACAAAATTCATAACAAATTAGAAATAGCTTGATAGTGCTAACCTCATTTATTTATTTATTTATTTAACTTTTTTGAACCTTATAAAATATATAAGTACAAAAGGCGGACATAATGCTTAAAGCATTCTCTGCCTGTCAACCTTGAGGAGTGGAAAAACATCGAAGGCGGTTATTATAATACATAACTGTCAAGAATAAGAAATATAATGAATTTACAAATTATAGCATATAAACATAAAGGTAAAAAAATACATATACCATACATACATATATATATATATATATACATACCACATACACACATATATATATATATATATATATACACATATAAATACATATATACACACAAATATACATATATACGTAAAAACATATGATGATGAAATTAGCTACTTACACAGATTAACTAAGATGATGACGCCAACTTAGGAATTCTTTACGACTTTCAAAAAATGTTCTTTAACATACTTTTTAAATGTTACTTTGTTGGAGCGTTGTCTCAAAGTTTCAGGCAGTGCATTCCAAAGTCGCGCAGCTCGTACAGTAAACGAGGAAGAAGAGAAACCGGAACGGTGAAGTGGAATGGAGAGCGTAAGAGTCTCCGAAGAACGTAGAGGTCTTTTATGCGTATCAGATAGAAATTGAAACTTACGTTTCAAATAGTCGGGACAACGATTGTCGAATAAAATAGAAAAAAGTGTGAGAAGTGTCCTGACTTGCCTCCGTTGGCGAATGGGAAGCCAATTTAGCTGAAATCTAAAGGAGGAAACATGGTCAAACTTGCGAAGACAGAAGATGAATCGGACACAGTTATTTACGAGACGATCCAGCTTGTCTAGATGATTCTCATTAAGATCAGTACAACACACATCAGCATAATCAATAATGGGCAAAATAAGAGACTGCACCAGAGTTATCTTTACCTTGACCGGAAGGAAGTTTCTAAGGCGATTTAGGGCACTCGCACGCAATAACTGAAGCACTTATTGTTTGAATGTGAGTGGACCAATTGAGAGTTGAGTCCATACAGAGGCCTAGGTTTTTCACAGTGCTGGAATAAGGGATGCATGATCCATCAAACATGACAGGAGCGACAGAACAAATATCAAGTTTAGATAACTGACGAGCACTTCCTATTAAAATTGCTTGGCATTTGTTAGGATTCACTTGGATGCCAAATTTGCTAGCCCAATTGCTTAAATTTAATAAATCTGTATTAATATTGATAACAGCATTATTAATGTGATCAACATCAGTCTGAGTATAAATTTGCAAATCGTCGGCGTAGAAGTGGTAAGAACAGCAAAGATGAGAGGAAAGGAAGTTAATAAAAATAGAGAACAATAAAGGAGATAATATTCCACCCTGTGGCACGCCAGATACAAGTTGACACCAGTCAGACAAATGATTACCAACTCGAACAGCTTGTTGGCGACCACAAAGGTAGGAAGAGAACCAATTTAAAGCAATGAAGGAGAAGTTTAGATTACCGAGCATAGCGAGGAGAATATCATGGTCAACCATGTTGAAGGCATTAGAAAAGTCCACGAGAACAAGCACAGTGACCTTTCTATTCTCCAAGCCTTCCCGAATGTCCTCTGTAACTTTAAGAAGTGCAGTGGTGGTGCTATGTCCGGGACGAAAGCCCGACTGAAATTGAGTGAGCAAGTTATTATTATATATCATTCCCAGGGGTTATTATCATCCATAAATTCCTTAATATTATAATAACACTTTTTATACAAACTTAAGTTTACATAATGATTTCTTATATTTACGCGAACACTACACATGGAATAAAACTACTTTTACGGATTTTATCGCGTTTAATTAAGTTATTTTATATTCCCGACGTTTCGGTTGCTTTCCTGGAACCGTGGTCACCACGGTTGCTGGAATATAAAAAAACC
Organism: Parnassius glacialis; assembly: GCA_033319125.1. Classification (NCBI taxonomy): domain Eukaryota; kingdom Metazoa; phylum Arthropoda; class Insecta; order Lepidoptera; family Papilionidae; genus Parnassius; species Parnassius glacialis. The sequence continues at coordinate 10,883,029 of JAVANC010000009.1, forward strand.
TAATTGAACGCGATAAAATCCGTAAAAGTAGTTTTAAACTTAAGTTTATTAAAGTTTTTGAACTTTGAGCAGGTTTTGTATATTTTCTGGAATTTTATTAAGTTGTGTGTATATTGTGTGTAAGTGTGTGAGTGTGGTATATTAAGTTAATGCTCTCATTGAATAATATTAACAATATTGTGAACACACTTAAATATGTTCTCAATTAGCGAGTAACTTTTTATGGGTTTTGTTGGTTGAAATTTACTTAAAGAAGTATTTCTTAACGTTAAATTGTTGAATTTTTACATTAAAATAAATAAATATATTGCTACATGACTATCATAATTATTGTTTTTCATTAACATGCATTACCTATCTGTATATTATGTATAAAAACATACCAGATTACAGTATACAACAAAAAAAATTTACATGTCTAAATAAGTTTCGGTTTCGGCCGAAACTGACACCCAGACCGAAGGTTCGTTTTCAGTTTCGGTTTCGGTTGAAAATCCTGTTTCGGTCGGACACTACTTACAGTACTTGGTTAACTGATATTGAAAATAATAGCGAAAATTTTTTAAGTTTTTTTACTGCGTTGGTAATTAGTGATTGATGTTCGTCGCAAAAAGTAATGAAAAAGGCAAAGGATGAACAAATTGTCAATGCTCTTTTTACATGGTTTCCGCAGCAACGATCTATTAGACAACCGATTTCAGGACCGATTTCATGTGAAAAGGCGAGAATGTTCAGTGAAAAAATGGATGTAGCTGGTTTTATACTGTATAAAACTTTATAAAGTGTTAAACCATTTATAAACTTAATAAAGTTTATTCTATGTGTGACAGTTCGTTTTTCTATATTACATACCAGTCTATGTCCGATTATCTGAATTTTCGATTATCCGAATCGACCCCGGACCCAATTAATTCGGATAATCGGCGTTCTACTGTATTACCTTAAGATATTGCGGGAAAGCAAGAATAAACAAAAAATTATAAAGAAGCTAAAGAATATGTGACCACTTTAACAAAATTAAATTTACAGCCACTAAAGCTTATTTTAAAAATCTGAAACCATTAATCAAGTTGCTTTTCAGTAAAATCAAATTTACAAAAAATACTAGTTACATTAAAACATTACTAATATTCCCCTTAGCCACTCTAGGTAAACTTAAAATGCTTATGTTAGGAGTGTTACATGACAGTAGTCGAATGGCAGATTCAAACCCACAAGATTTTGAGATTGTAGTCTGTGATCCACCATTAGGATATATATAAGCCTCACATCCTGTAATTATACTTAATCTCTATCCCTTGAGTCTGGACAAAGCAGTGCACGCTTTTCTGCTTAGGTGCAAATTCATTACAATTTTTTTTTTAATTTCTTTCAAGGTATGATAATCATAGAGAGCAGCTATTGAGAGGAGCTGGAAGTTCATACAATGATGACAGTCTTGACGTTTACCCATACTTTACTCCGTCCTGCTACAAAGGCTTTGGTGATGATCCACAAGGCTTCTATGGAGTTTATTCTGAGGTAATCAGAATTATAATTTCCTCTTCAGCCCATAAACAGTCAATCCACTGTTGGACATGTACCTTCACCATAGTAATGTAGATTTGTGGAAGCCTTTGTGTTTTTATGGTGAATGGTGATCATTAATCTATTATTTAGTTTAGACATGTCAACAGCACAGAGGCTGAGCATTTAGATTTAGTTCTATAGTCCGTTCGCGTTAAGAAAATCGTGAGTCATCGTTGTCCACCGACCCGGCCACGCCCCGCAGCCAATTAAAATGCAAGAAATTAGAAAGTCGAGTTCACAGTGACCAGTTGAAGTCAGTACAATATAATAAATATTTAATAGATGAGACTGCCAAAAGTAATGGCATTACAATTCTTCACCTACCGCCTTACCATTGCAAACTTAATCCAATTGAATTGGTTTGGGCCCAAATAAAAATTAATGTTGGTGCCAATAACTCCACGTTCAAAATGAGTGGCATAAAAAAAATATTAGATGACCCAATAGCATTAATAGACGCCAATCGTTGGAAGAAGTGCTGCGACCACGTGGTACGCGAAGAAAATACCATGTGGAATTTGGATGACATCATGGAACTTGCAGAACAAAATACTTTCATAATTAATGTAACTGGAGAATCTAGCGATACTGATTAGTGATTTAAGTAATTTTAAGAAAATTTGTTTCCATTAAACTTAATTAAATGTTGGAAAAAAAAAGAATTTTTACTCCACTGTGAATACACCTTTACCCTGTAGTTGCACTGATGACTCACTATTTCCTTAACGCGAACGGACTATGTTAGAGCAGCAGTTTCAAATACCACATAGAAAAAAAATATTTATATAGGCAACAGATAATTATTGTGAATATAAAGGATTTGATTTGTCTTTATGCAATTTATTTATGTAAAACTTCATGATATTTCTCTTGAAAATGCTATGCTAGTGCTGAGTATAATGCTATGTGCTTAAGGAAACTATTATTTTTAGAACAAAAGGAAGTTTTTTCTAATAAGAATTATTTACATTAAAGTTTTACTTGTCTAATTTTGTTTGTCTTTTTATCTGTTTGTGTGTGCATGTTGTATATTAACAACAATATTGACTATACATATTATACTGAGACCATGAAAAATATTAATAAATTCGTGATTTATCATAATTATGTTTACTTATATACTAAGAAAATTATAGCTGTGAAGACAATGTTAAATTAGATAATTGTAAAAAAGTATCTTTGAAACCTTCCAGGTATTTTCTAAACTAGCAGCTGAAGAAACAGACTTCCTTGATGACCCAGAAGATGTTGCCAAAATTCCGAAGTTTGGTAATTCCAGCACTCCTTATGAAGAGGTGCATGAGTTTTATGCATATTGGATGGCATTTTCTACAAATAAAAGTAAGTTTTTGAAATTTGGTTTGTGATATAATTCTGAATGGTATATATTTTCTACCGACTTCAAAAAGGAGACGGTACTCAATTCCACTGTTTTTTTTTATGTGTGTTACCTCATAACTTTTTACTGGGTGGACCGATTTCGATGATTCTTCTTTTATTTGAAAGCTGGTGCTTCACATGTGGTCCCATATAAATTCGATCCAGGTATGACCAATAGTTTTAGAGTTATTCTTAATCGGTTGTACAAAATTTTAAATTATGTACTACAAAGTAAGTCAGAAGGGATTGTAAAAGGTTTTAAAATACCAATAAAGTATTCCTAAACAATATTTAACGGTTCTAATACTAGAACCAGAATTAAAACCGAAAGCCAAATAAGAACTGTTAGACACCTTTATTTTACAGGTATTAAGCATTATAACAATTTCTAATTTGTTTCATTTTATACAGTAACAGTCAGACAATGATTACTTCTGAGTCTTTGAGTAAAACAGTAATTCATGCAGTTATAAAAAAATATTCTTTATTATTACCAAAGTAATATGATAAGTTGAAAATATATAAATATCTTAATTTGACCTGAACCGACTCATTAGGAAGAGTGGAACCTTTATTAGTAGTACTTAAATGAGGAACCTTAACATAATTTGGAACAGTCCTATTTAAAGAGTAAGAACTTATAATAATCCAGATTTAATATTGCTATAAGAATAAAAACTCAACAGGAAGTTGCTGAATCTTTGAATTTTTTAAGAAAGTACACCTTTATAAGACACAATACTTTTTCTATTGTTTTTGTAAAAAATTAAATCGATTGGTGGAAATAGGGAATGATATGATGATGATTTTGTCAAATTTCCACTGTTATAATCACTCCTAGCTGCAGTTGTCTCTCTCGGTTGCATAGTGTGGTCGTTCGGTCACAGAGCGACAGCAATTGACAATTCAAAAACTATTCTTCAAAAGTTCCCTTCATAGTATATTATTACTGATAAACGTATTATATTATTGATTCACCAATACAAATAAATGAATTACTAGTGTCTATTAAAATAAAGCGTCATTTAAAATAAAATCATATTTCTTTCATGGCAATATAAGAAAAAGTGTGAGAGTGATGGATATTATTCCATCTCACTCCCTTATAGCCGTCTACACTACGTTAGAAGGAGTTATGACGGAAAAATCTTACACTTTTTTTCACCTAGCCCCGTCTGCTAAATTTGTATTGTCCGATAAGGAACTCCGTTCCAATAATTTTAAAATTCTTTGCTATGTATTTTTGTAGGCTTTGTATGGTTAGACCAATATGAAATATCACAAGGCGATAACAGAAGAGTTATCAAATTAATGGAGAAAGAAAATAACAAAATCAGGCAAAAGGCTAGAAAAGAGAGAAATGAAGAAATTAGGAGACTTGTGAGTTTTGTTCGCAGGAAAGACAAAAGGGTAATAGAACATACAAAACTACTGCAAGAAAAAGCAGAGGAAAACAAGAAGAAGGTAATTAAAAATTATGTAGATGACTAGTTTTTCTTTTTAAATTGAAGTGACAAGCAAACTCAATCCACCTGATGATGAATGGATTACTGAAGCCCATATGGGCACCAACAACTTGAATCAAAGAAGGCACTGTACTTTCCCAACAGCATAGTCACAGTACATATCCAGATGGACTCCCGAAAAAAAAAGTTTTCCTACCACCTAAATAGCTTATAATATATTGTATATACATATATTGCCTTAATTGAAAATAAATGTAAAGCGATCAAAAATACTTTTCAGGCAGAACAAGTAAGGAGGGAAAGGATACTTCAAAGGCAAAAAGAAATAGAAGAGGCAAAGAAAAAGGAAGGGGAGAGCTCATTCTTGCAAAGTGAAGATTATCAAAAGAAACTGAGTGAAATTGAATCTCTTTTGGCTGAGGAGTTTGGCTTGTCCTCTGATGATGATACTATTAGTGAAGGTGGAATGGAAAGTAGCAACGAAGAGAGCTCCAAGACTGAAGATGTAAATACCTTTTACATTTTCTATAAAGCTTCTTTTAACATTTTAATATACTAAGGTCGAAATGTATTGCAAATTTTTGTGATCAAAACCTGTGAAAATTTGTAAGAATGATAAAATAACCAAAGCTTAAACATGTTTAAACAAAAGTATTTAATTTAGAATGTTTAAGTTATTATAAACTAACTTAAGGATCAAAATATTTTAATTACTAGTACTCAAAATTTAAAATAATTTAAAATAGTTCATAAGTAATTTTTTTCTTTTTCATATTTTCTAGGTCAGTGAAAAGTTTAAAGCAACTGGAAAATCTTTATCGAAAACTAAAACAACCATGAAGAATCTATATTGTTCAGCCTGTAACAAACTATTTAAAAATGTCAATTCGTTTGAAAATCATGAAAATAGTAAAAAACACAAAGAAAATGTAGCTAACATGACATTAGAAAATGATATTGATATATCAGATTCAGGTGATAATGATGATGTGGATAATGAACAGCAAGATAATGAAAAAGTTAACGGACAAACAGAAGAGGAAGGAGAACATGCTGATAATTTAACATCAGATATTGAAGACAATGATGTCAGAGAAACATTGAGTGATGATTCCGATAAAATTCAGGTATGTGACAAACTAGAATTTATCTTTTATGACAGTAATAATATAGTAATATGTCTAGTGTCGTTCATATATTTGGGGAGCAATAATTTTTAAAGCTCATTTCTGCCAACTCTCATAAGTATATATATACCACATGACTAAAGAAACCGACCTGAGGATAAGCATGTAAGGAACATTTATAATTTTAAGTTTTAACGTTTATCCACCCTAAAACAGCCGCTCTATCGCAATAAGGTAGTCATCTCAGGGTGGATAAACAGAATATATGTGGTAGAGCCATGCTGCAGCTATATTAGTAGTATAGTTGTAGCACGCTGGAGGACCTTAGCACTATGCTCAATGACCTCAATAGTGTTTCCCAACAGATAGGTCTTAAGATGAACATGGACAAAACAAAGATCATGTTTAATGTCCATGTCACACCTATGCCGGTAGTTGTTGGGAGCACTAAACTCGAAGTTGTTGACGAGTATGTTTACCTGGGACAAATAGTCCGACTAGGTAAGTCCAACTTCGACCGAGAGGTCAATCGACGGATTCAACTCGGTTGGGCAGCGTTCGGGAAATTACGGCACATCTTCTCGTCAGGTATACCTCAAAACTTGAAAACGAGACTGTATTCGCACTGGTTGCAGTGCGTGTTGCCAGTGATGACATATGGAACTGAGACGTGGTCCTTCACTGCTGGCCGGATGAGGAAGCTCATGGTCGCTCAGCGAGCTATGAACAGGGCTGTGCTCGGAGTGTCTCTGCGTGATAAACTTAGAAATGAGGATATCCGCAGTAGAACCAGAGTGACCGACATAGCCCAACGGATTAGTAAGCTGAAGTGGCAATGGGCCGGCCATATAGCTCGAAGAACCGACAACCGTTGGGGAAGAAAGGTTCTCGAGTGGCGGCCTCGTACCAAGGGACGAAGTGTAGGGCGTCTCCCCACTAGATGGAGTGACGACCTGGTAAGATATGCAGGAAGTCGATGGATGCAGGTGGCTCAGGACCGTGCTTTGTGGCATTCTTGATGATGATGATGTAGCACGAATGGGTCGGCTCGACCGGGGAAGGACCACGCTCTCACAGAATGCCAGCATAAAATAGCAGCTTAACACTGCTGTGTTTTGTATGGTGAGTGTAGAGAACCAGAGAACCTTTTTACTGGTTAAGAGACATTCCATCTTAGTCCTCACGAGTGACAACGCATCTGCATTTTGACTCGCAAACGAGGATACGTGTAGATGTCTATGAGCCACAGCAACCACTTACTATCAGGTGGACTGTGTGCTCGTTTGTCACTTGATCCTATAAAAAACAATATTCCAAAATTTTTACCATTTTAGTAGGGTTGACATTGGATAATATTTGTAGGTATTACAACATGAGATCCCACTTCTCATATAGGAAATACATCAGGAAAGGTTAATTATTAAAATTGTAAAAGTGTGAGAGCGGATGTTCAACTTGCTCTCTTGCTTACGCAATTAATCATTATCAGTACTAAGGCTGTGTAACGCACTATACATTCAGTATAAGCAATTACAGTTCGACTATACCAAAGGTCGAGGAAAAAGTTTCTTCACACATTTTTTTTTGTATCTGGCTAGTTTTAATATCAATACATATAGGACATTAATAAAAAGAAAAATAAAAAATAAAAACACTTACTCATCATTTTTCAATTCTTGAAAATAAGTGAATCTAACGAAGAAATTCGATACATTCTGAAGTTTTATTATAAAAAAGGTAAAAATGCGACTCATGCCACGAAAAACATTTGTGACGTTTATGGACCTAATGCAGTGTTAGTAAGAGTACACAATGTTGGTTCAAGCGTTTTCAGTCTGGCAAAGATGCAGCTCGCTTTGGTCGCCCTCATACGAATAAAGTCGATGCCATTTTTGAAAAAGTGGAACTAGATCGGCATATTATTGCGATTCTCTATTGAAACGTAATGAAACCGAACCATTTTTGAAAAGATTAATCACCTGTGATGAAAAGTGGATCACTTACGACAAGAACGTGCGAAAACGATCATCGTCAAAGGGAAGTCAAACTCTACAGACTGTAGTGAAACCCGGATTAACACGCAATAAGCTGCTGTGTATATGGTGGGATTGGAAGGGCATCGTTAATTGTGAGCTTTTACCGCCGGGCAAAACCATCGATTCGGATCTCTACTGCCAACAACTGATGAGACTCAAGCAAAAAATTGAGAAAAATGGCAGGAATTAAGCTACAGAAAAGGAGTGGTCTTTCATGATAATGCTAGACCACACACATTTTTGGCCACTCCGCAAAAATTGAGAGTGCTTGGTTGGGAAGTATTGATGCATCCACCATATAGTCCTGGCCTTGCACACTTAGATTTTCACGTGTTTCAGTCTCTTCAGTATTATTTGGGTAGTGTTAGGTTAACATTAAAAGAGGACTGTCAAAACTACTTGTCGCATTTTTTTGATCAAAAATCCCAAGATTTTTACAGTAACGTGATAATGTTACTAACTACAAGATGGCAACAAATTATTGAACAAAATGGCACGTATATATATTGTAATTAAATGTAATGAAACTTTGAAAAAAAAATGCCTTGAATTTGTATATAAAATACGAAGACACTTTTCCCCTGACCTTTTATGTCCCCTTCACAATTGCACATTGATGTAACGTGAGGGACGTATTCACATGATAACACCAAAGTATGCAAACCTACAGTAACACTACACATCTTAGTGTAGCACAGAGCAGCGTCTCAGCAACACCATTTTCCTCGCCTGCACCAGAAGAACCACCACAACAGATCAGAGAACCACGATACTATCTTAGCACTCGAGAATGACTTAAGCGGAATCTCCCGAGCTCGGTACCCACACTGAACTTGTATACTGCACTAACGAGTGGGGGTTTCTTAATATACCCTCCATTCTACAGTATACTTTTTTTTTATAGGATAAGGGTGACATACGAGCACACAGTCCACCTGATGGTAAGTGGTTGCTGCGGCCCATAGACATCTACATCTATCCTTTATTACAATTCAAAATGTAGATGCGTTGTCACCCGTGAGGACTAAGATGGAATGCCTCATTTCCAGTAAAAAGGGCCTCTGGCCACCTGCACTCACCAAGCGAAACGCAGAGGTAAACCTCTACTTCACGCTGGTTTTCTGTGAGGTCGTGGTACCACCCCGGTTCGAGCCGGCCCATCCGTGCGACAGCAAAAGCTGCCGCGTGGCTCTACCACATATAAACTACGGCAACTAATTTGGCAAAGTTTTGGCGTAGTGGGGGAAAGTTTGCGCATGTACACTTTCGTGCAACCAAAAATGTTCGCTGTTACTTTCATAATATTAAAAAAAAGTTTTTAGAAGACGAATTCATGAAATCAACTCAAAAATTTTATTGTAAAATCAAATATTGTCATTACAATATTATGAGGCGTCGTGGTCACTATTACTTTGTAAAAGTGTTACTCCTGGCATGAAACCAAAGCTAGCAGAAGTAGCAGAACTGGTGGAAGGGGTTGACTCCTCATTCCTCAATATCACTGTCGTCACTTCCACTGTCCGACAAGTCGCTTTTTTCACTGGCGTAAATTATAAATGGTTCAGTGACTGAATCGACTGAATGATTGAATCGAAAAAAATGAGGGCGATTACATTGAAAGTGACGCTCATTTTTTTTACTTTATTGCATAGTTTTGGCCTTTCATCGGCGCCTACTAATACTACCTTTTTTAATTAATTCTATTACATTGGTGCCATACCAAGTAATAATTTTGCTGGCCATATATCCTTTGATTGCCGGCCATGCTATTTCATCCTGGATAAAATTAAATTTAAATCTGGATCTGATAGTAGGGCGGCAATCGCAGAACGCTATGATTATGTTCAGCAAGTATTAAATCGATGTTGTTCTTTGTACATTTTAATTAATTTGTCATTGAGGCTTAAACACACTGTTCTCGTATTGTATGCCTTTTTCTGCTAACTACTTCTGCATTTCTGCTTTTTTGGAATTTGAGGTAGGCGCTGGATCATATTGTTTGTTATAATACAATGCGTCGTCTATTACTAACACTGCATTTGGTGGCAGATTGGGTATGAGTTGACTGCGAAGCCACTTTTGCAAATCCAGCTTCAGATGCGGCATGCACTATAATGATTATTTCTCTTTTTGATATAGGTTTTTGAGCCCCTTTTTAATGATCCATCTGACCACTCTATTGAACCTGAAATAAGAATGAAATAATGATTGATATTATACGTAGTTTGTTCCCTTAAAGTCCAGGCAATTTCGCAGACACAAATATGCGAGAACTCAAATATTCCCTCATTCTCATAGTCCGATGGGACGGCAATTCGACACGACCAGAGAGAGATCAGGCTCAGAACCCACGGTTTTACGTGTCTCACGGAGGTGTAACACCGCCAACTTCCTGACCCCGGGCTGCTACTAAGAATTTTTTGACAGAAAATTCTAATAATTTCTTTTTGGCACGACCCGGGATTCGAACCCGGGGCCTCACGATCTGCAGCCAAGCAAGCTACTAGACCATCGAGGCAGTCAAAGAGAATAATGTATGGTAATTGTCACATACCTGAATGATATGAATCAACATATGACTCATCTGTGTATATGATAGGTCTTCCTTCTCGCCTGTATTTTATTAATTTTTCAAGCTACTCAATCCTAAGTAATGTAATATTAGTTTTTTCTATTATTTTCTGCTTTTTTCCATTGCAAACCTAAGTTATTTAAAATTCTGTGCAGACTGCGTTCAGAGCCATTAAAATCAATATCTTTTAACTTTCTTCGAAGTTTTTCTACTGTGGGTAGCTCTTTATTTGTAATGTGATAACTATGTACACAGGTTCTTATTACAGACTGATCAAAAGTATTGATCTGGGTGATCAGTTTTTGTGTACCTTTTTTTCCCGGTGTCCTTAAAACGATGAGAAGTTCAGTTTCTACCTTCTTTGACTATACGTCTAACTGGCCTTTCTGAGGTTTTGGTAGCCTCTGCAGTCCGTTTTACTGACCTTTCTCTGTTTTGGCTTCCTTTTTCATATAACACAAGTAACAGTAAAATCATAAACCATTTTTCTGACATGCCTGCGTAAAATAGTATTTGTTCATGGCATTACAGTTAAAACTAAATATTCAAACAAAACAATAACAATTTATAACAATAACAAGTAACAAAAATAACAAGTAACAAAAATACTCAACAAAAATAACAAGTAACAAAAACTCAACAAAAACAAGCGGTACAATTTAGTGCACGTAAGTATACTCGGGAGCGAACGGGACGTGGACACGTTGCGGGAGGTAAGGGTCGACTGGCCAACCAATCGCGCGCTCGGAATGATGCTACCTCATTGCCCGCGCCCCGCTTTTTAACCAAAGAGATCTAAAAAACAACTTCTGCCCATCTAACGAATCTTGCCAAGTTAGACGCCGGAACTATACTCCACCACCATCGATAAACGCTCCGCTAGAGTGACGCAACCTCTGCACACTCGATCCAACCGGCACTTCATAAAATATAGTTTTTACAGACTACTTACTCTAAATATTTTATTATCATATTCACAGTCATTTTTTTAAATAATCGAATAGAATGCACTCACATGGCATATACAAGCTTTCACAAGTTTTAATTTATCACTATCAATATTAACAATGATTATTTCAAAATATTTGCGAATTTTTTGCTGAAACAATTCAACAAATGCGATAAATTTGTTGACGTATTTATGTATGAGATATCTATCTACCACATTAACAATAATAATCTAGTACTAATTACCTAGTGGTATTTGGGTTAATTTTATTAACTTTTGCTTTAAACAAGTTACAATATTATTGCATATACTATTAATAATTATTATTAATTGTTTATATACACTCTGTTATTGTTAATACACACAGTAAAATAAACATTATTTACACTTTTTTATATTTTACATGACACTTATTCTTTACTCATTTGTTATTTATAAATAAAATGTGAAACGAAAACAAGCGCGATGCGCGCCGTCTACTTCCTGAGTTTGAGCACTGGCCGAGACAGTTTAAAGCAGCTTCTCTCTGTACGTGACGAGCCACCAGTGCTCACTCACACACGCGCCTTAAACTTGTAGTAGTGTACCTATCATAGCGCGGTTAAAGCTTTGCCTCTGATCGGTTTCTTAAATCACGTGGTAATAGGCTATAAGCCCCGGATACACTAGGAGACATTTTGGCACGCAACATGAGGCGAAACACTCAAACGATGCAACGTTGCACAGTGACCCGCAACATTTTACGTGACGCGGGACATGTTGCTTGTTCCCGTTCCGAGAACAAGCGCACGTGTCCCGCGTCAGTGTTGTACCATTTGTTACCAGGTGTAGTGGTGTGCTCAAGGTGCCTTGCAACATGTCAGTAGTGTGGGGAAACGAAACGAGTTGTGGGGGATACTTCAAACCACAAACTTGTGGTACTATTCTACCGATCAGTTCACTCGAAAAGTGTACGACAAGGTAGCATAAGAATCTCCAGTCGACAAGTATCTTAATGCAATGGCAAGTCTGATATGGGGGCCAACAGCGTTCCGTAGTACCTATTGTATCCTGTTTGGCTATGGAAGGTTCGGCCGAGCATTTATTTTATAGTTTCAAAATCAGATGTTGACATTCTAGTAAAATTAAAATAAAAATTAAATTAAAAAATTAAAATATTAATTCTTCTTTCATCTCGTTGAAGTAGGAAATTACGCATTTACTACCTTCTCTTTCGCTTACGTTTCACTTCCGAAATAAGTACTATGTACGCAGCACTAATCGCCACAACCTCCTCGGGCGACATTTCTATAAGCACTGACTAGTGTGGCCTGCAAAATGTTCCGCGACATATGTCTCGGGACATTGCATGTAGTTGTTGAGGGACATGTTGCGCAACATGCCGCTCCTTTTGTCGCCAAGTATATCCAAGGCTATATTCACCCATCATGTGGGGACATCATCATTACAGCCTTTCAAAATTCACTGCTGAACATAGGCCTCCCCAATGATAGCCTCACAATGTGGATACTTGCCATAGTTATCACGCTTGGCAGATGGGTTGGCAACCACAGTTTTTAATGAGTTGGCAGCCTTATTATAAATGGAGTCAAAAACTTAACTTTCAATTTATTTTGGTTTAATATTAATTTCAAAATATAAGAATTTAATGTTATATACGTGTTTTAATGTTTATTAACAATATAAAAAATTATAGGCTTTACCTAAAAGTCACAAGAAAAAGAAAAATAAAAAGAAGTCATTCATTCCAATGCCTGAAAGTGAAGGAAATGATAGTCATGATGAAATGAGCTTCAACGAAATAGAGGGTCCTTCTAGAAGCAGGAAGGCGAAAAAATTTAACATGCTCAAAAGTCAAATACAGGCAAAGAAAGAAGCAAACCTCAAGAAAGGATCTCAATCACAAACTTCAACAGAAAATTTGTACGAGGTATCAAGCACAACACCCACTGATGATGCATTAGGTGAAGCAGCTCTACCAAGGGATAGGCCAGCTCTACCCAAAATGCAAAGGAATATTAAGCCAAAAAAGTTAGTAGACAGGAAACCAGTAAGAACTAAAACTAGTGAAACTGAAGATTCAAGCACGGCCTTAAATCTTAGATGTGCTGTGTGTCAAACAGATTTTCCTTCAAAAAATAAATTATTTGAGCACTTAAAAAAGACAGGTCACTCTGTACCCCTCCCTCAGACTAGCTTCACTCAATCTAAGAAAGGTAAGAGAGCCAATAGATAAATGTGCAATGAAATTAGATAGGTTTAAATGTATTAATTCATTGAGAATCAATGTGATTTTCTTCAAATCTCTACAAGCTATAAAGTGACTTTATCAATTTATTTATTAAATTAAAACTATGATCACTCAATAAAGTATGTCCAAACTATATTTTGTTGTTTCTTTTACCCTTTTAATCATAGACATTAAGCAGGTGTAGCCTGTTTTTTTTTATAAATTTATTTAATTTTACGTGGTAGAGCCATGGTGCAGCTATATTAATATTATAGTTATACTCAGCATTAGCATAGCATTTTCAAGAGAAATATCATGAAGTTTTATATAAATAAATTGCATAAAGACAAATCAAGTCCTTTATATTCACAATAATTATCTGTTGCCTATATAAATATATATGCCTTTTGCTGTCGCACGGATGGGTCGGCTCGACCGGGGAAGGACCACGCTCTCACAGAATACCAGCGTAAAATAGCAGCGTATTGCTGCTGTGTTTCGTATGGTGAGTGTAGAGAACCGGAGACCTGTTTTACTGGAAAAGAGGCATTCCATCTTAGTCCTCACGACTGACAACGCATCTCCATTTTAATTCGCAAACGAAAATAGATGTAGATGTCTATGGGCCACAGCAACAATTTACCATCAGGTGGACTGTGTGCTCGTTTGTCACCCTTATTGTATAAAAAAATATGTACATGTTTTTGCTGCCAAGTAGCAGTACATACCCACAGCTGTTCCGATTTTTTTATAGAATAAGTTACAAACGAGCACACAGACCACCTGATCGTAAGTGGATGCTGTGGCCTATAGACATGCACATTTATCCTCGATTGAGAATCAAAATGCAGATGCGTTGTCACCCCTGAGGACTAAGATGGAATGCCTCGTTTCCAGTTAACCGATTCGTTGCGAGACCAGTTTTCGAACACTACTTTCTAACTCTGGCGGCGAACAAATATTTCGCGCCACAAGTAGAAGAAAGCACCATAGAAGTCTTTTTATGGTTATTTTACTTGTTTAGACTTGATTAAGTTTAGTTGACATCAAATATCAGATGAAATCGACTTTTTTATGGAGATGTTACAAACCTTTTGTACTATTTTTTGTTTAAATATATTTTTTTTTTCAATTAAATAAATAGGTACAGCTAAATCACCCTGAAAACCCTTGGTTTTTATTCAATTAAATTTTCACTGAATAATGTTTGTAAATATCAAAGCAATTATTTGGCGAAAATGTGACTATTCTACGATACCGAAGTTACCGACACGACTTCTCAAAATATGGTTTAGCTGTGCTGCGTGCTCTATGGGACATTTACCAGTGTTAAATTAATAATATTATTGTATGTAACGTAGCAATGGTTCTTCATTGTTTTAGAATTAATTAAGATTGATGTCGACAAAACTTAATGTTAGGACGTCTGATTAGTAAGGATAGCAAAACAAAAGTGTTTTCAAAAAGAAAAAACAATAGCTAGATGCGCCATGATGTATGCCAGCCGGTGGACGACAATTATAAGATAACACACATTAAAAAATACAGTCGAATTGAGTACCTCCTCCTTTTTGATGTCGGTAGAAAAAGAGTGCTCAAATATAACTATGTATTCGGTGAAAATTATACCATACTCAGACCAGCTTAAGAGATGTGGAACAAGTAAATTGGAGGAGGAATTTTAGTGGTCGACAATTTTAACACTGTTGACAATTCTTGATTAGTACAGTACATGGTAACCTCAGAGCCGTGGTAGGTCAGGCGTTAAGCGTTCGCTGTAAATTTCACAGTACGCGAGCAACCCGGGTTCGACCACTGCCGGCACCAATGAAACTGTTAATTGCAATTTTTCACATGCTCGGCAGTAGAGGGAAACATCGTGAGGAAACCCGCATGTCTGAGAAATAAGGAAAAAGTTTTTTGAAGACTTGAAGTTCGCCAACATGCATTGAGGTAGCGCGGTGGACATTTCCTTGCCCTAAAATCCGCAGAAATGAGAGGAAGCCTGTGCCCAGCACTGGGTTGTCTATATACTGTAAACTTTAACTGCAGATTCATAATTATAATCACTCACATAACTAAGTGATCATCCAGTACTTGTTTTTAATTATTATGTTTTATGGAGCTTGTCAGGGCTAAGCAAATAGACCGAACATCAGCAACAAAATTGTCACCTCTTACTCATGTCCTATAGGATATACTTCGGAATTGTGTCATTTAGTCTTAGTGACATCGTCAAAAGCTCAAGAGCATTCGTCTCCTAAGTTTAAAAAATATTTTTATAGAAAATTTGCCCGATTATGCATTAAGGTATTGTAAGTCTAGATTAGAGCAAAACTGAATGAGATATCGGTTTATTATCGCAAGAATAATGTATATTTACCCAATAATTTTTAAATATTATTATTTCTGGTAGATTATTCTAGAACATTTCTCATTATTGTAATAAGTGCCCTCTGTTATCCAGTAACGTCATGATTTATTTACCAAAGAGTTAGTGATTGACAACGTTTATCGATTATTGTTATCGATAAGAAATATTATACCGGATGCCGATTTAATCATCTACAATATTTAAGGAGCTGAAACAGTAAACGATACTGTACCGCTAGCAATAAAGAAATCGGCTGGGCCTGTGTCGGGGCACACGGTCGTTGGTTTTAACATGAAACATCTATGTCAGCCAGTACAACCAGTCAACAAGATAGCCTTTTTTTATTTTAATATAATTCTACAACACCTGGGGAATCGCAGATGCGTTGCCGGCCTTTTAAAAAGGAGTATGCTCGTTTCTTAAAGGTCCCTAACTCGTATCAATATAAACCATAACATTTTCCGTTAGTAAATGATTCCTAAGAAAACTCCTAATAAATCGTACGGCAGTGAACCGCCGAGCATCCAAATGATGTGGATGGTAACGTAAGTTTTGTCGCGATGTGTGTTGGTGAAATTTGGTGGCTGGAATTAATCCGAACAATTCTTCAGAGCACTCCCCGTGTTAAATAAGATAGAAAATCGAGTCAATCACAGAGAACTCGGTCGTCGTCGATTCGAGCCCCTTTGCTCTGCAGTCAGGTGGAAGGAGCTCGCACTCTGAGAGTCCCGGCTCAGAGATGATAAAAGTATTCCATGTGAGGCCGAACCTGCGCTTGTAAAGTTGCAAACGGCCGCTTTTTTGTTCACGGTAGTGTCTCGCTTTACTGAGTACGCCAAGGTTTTTAGAAGCCAATTTAGCTTTCTCTGACAAGTAACCTATGCTACTGCAGGTCATTCGATATGCCGACGCCGAAGATTCCGCTATTGACAACAAGGCAAGTGCTTTGAAATTGAGGAGATACGACAAAGGTGTTCTTTTTAACGGTATACGCGCAAACTTGTGAATTTGTATAATAATTTATTTTGTAATGACCTTTAAGTTCAATACTTTCCTAAAATATGTTAGATTTAAAGTGTATTTTTGTAAAAGAAACGAATTTGAAAAACATGGAGGCGGTTTAATATTGGATTTGACGTTTCGCAATGTGCCTTCGACGCTGACCGACCAATCATGTGCTTGTAATAGTGGCGTATGGGGTCCACTATTAACAGACTCCGAATGGTCTAGTGGCGGAGAAATGAAACTATTTCTTGATATGCCTTACTATGTGCAGGCGAATGGTGTATATGGTGTGTTTTATTCAGCTAACCCTGCCTATATTTATACGCCCGGCTACATCCTTAATTTACCAATAGAAAAATATTTTATTTACTAAGCCAATTATAATACATACATTTTGACCAATAAACAATAATCAATAAAATATTATGTATAACTATTATATGTATGTCGCGCTCCGTTTGCCGGCGTAAGACTCGTCGATAGCTTCTCGTAGCTGTGTTGCTGTACGGGGCTATAAAAGAGGTGCAGACCGGCGCGCGCGCGTCACATTCCGCCTGTGACACCGCTCTCGTGCGGTCGTCCAGGTAGTCCGCGCAGCCGTCCCCGTACGGTAGTGCTCTCTCGCTCTCGCGCCTCCGCTGTCCTGCTCGCGCTGTACAGCGTCGTCGCTTTGGTGAGTAATTTCTGCTATCAGTTCTTGCCCCCCTGTCTTCGGGCGGGGAGGTTTGACTGACCTCCGCTTGTTACCTGTTATATTTTTTGTTATCTTTTTTTGTTAACTATTTCTATTTTTGTTTTCGTTATTTATTTGTATAACGTGTACGTGTATACTGTTTCTTGGGAGTTACTTGCTCTTTTCAGAGCAAGGCCCTGCTCTTTTAAGAGTAAGGGCATTTCTCCTTGAATAAAAAAACGTCCCGTTCTTCTGAGAACGGTGATCCCGCCCCTACTGTTAGGTTCAGAACGTCTCTGTTCTTTTCAGAACAGCATCCCCCACCAGCCCCATTCATTTCTAGCATCATGTCGAAACAAGACCTTATAGGGTCCATCGTCTCAGGCCTTAATAGGCTGGATAATTCGGCTCTCGCCGCAATCGTGGCAACTATTGCCTCGTATGCCCCTCAGGCACCTCAACCGCCGCCCGTTATAGCGGCCTACCTAGAATCCAAGAACTCTTTCGCCCCCTTAGATATGGAGTACGCATGCTCCGAGTCTGAGTCCACTGCGTCGGCCCCCCGGAAGAGGCCCGCCACCTATTCTAGCACCGATTCCTCGGAGTCCTGTGACTCCGACGAGTCATCCTTCACGACCGTCTCCTCAAAACGCGGCGGTAAACGCACCGCGAAAAACCGCACACCTCCCGTTTCAGCAGCCCCTGCCGCTCCTTCAACCTCCGCAGCCCCCGTTGCTGCCTCAAAACCCGCAGCTCCCGCTGCCGTCCCTGCCCCCGCAGCCCCCGTTGCTGCTACGGCTCCCCTAATGTCAATGGACATCGCCCCGCCATCCAAGCCAGCTTCCCGCTGTGCCCCAGTACTTGCAAAGAAGCAAGTCCCGCCCCCTGTCTTCCTAAGAGACAAGGCCAGATTCACCAAGTTGTCGAAATCATTATACGACGCAGGCATTAAATATGACCATGCGATTAACCTCGGGGAGACTATTAAAATCATTCCCAACTTGATCGATGCCTTCCGTAGTATCACCAGGCTATTCACAGCCGAACAAGCCTCTTACCATACTTACGCTCTTCCGGAAGAGCGTAAAATCAGGGCCGTCATCCGCGGCGTGCCATTTGAATTCTCCAACGAGGAAATCCTTGCGGACCTTAAGTCCCAAGGTTTCCCTGTAGAAGCCGTGCACAAGATGCACAGTAGAACGGGCCAGAGGTTCAACCTGGTCCTAGTCATCTTAACCAACGTGCCGGAGGCAAAAGCCATTTTCCGGCAGGTACGCACAGTGTGTGGCCTGTCGAGAGTGAAGGTTGAGCCCCCACATAGGCGCGGGTTCCCGGCGCAGTGCCACCGCTGCCAGCTATATGGTCATGCGGCGGCCAACTGCTCTGCCCCACCCAGGTGCGTTAAGTGCCTTGAACCCCATAATACTAAGGATTGTCCTCGGCCCAAAGACGCCGAATCCCCACCCGCGTGCGTCCTGTGTAAGCAAACAGGCCACCCGGCTAACTACAGAGGCTGCCCTTGCGCACCTCATCCTCGCCCCAGTAGGCAAGCTCCACCGCCGGTCAATGACCGCTCATTCCCGGCTCTCTACCAACGGTTGCGCCGTCAGGGCCTTTCACAGCCCATCCAGGGCTTCTCTCGACCCTCTCAGGGTCCCCTTAGGCCCCCTCAGGGCATTATTCGGCCCCCTCCGGGCTTCTCTAAGCCTATGGAGCCTCCAGTCTTTCCCTGGGGCCCCAAAAAGGCAGACCCACCGCGGACTACCTCCGCCCCACAACAATCACAGCCCTCAATGGTTGATGACCTAAAAACGGTGTATTCCGCTATTAGGAACATCGACGTTGGGGAAATCGCTGTGTTAGCACGCAAATTGCGCGCTGCGAGGTCCCCTCAGGACCGTCTCCTCGCTCTTGCAGAGCATCATAATCTATTGTGCTCGTTGTAAGTTAAGTTAACTTAATTAACTTAACTTACGATGACAGAGCAGGTTGCTCTACCAAAGTCTCACGGTCGTATCAAACCTAAGGGTTTATCGCTTGTATCCTTTAATATTCGCGGTTTGCGAAATAACCTCCCAGAACTTAAGCTCTTTCTTCGAAGTCGTGAAGCCGATTTCCTCCTCCTACAGGAAACTAACCTCAAAACTAAGGACACTAAAGGCCTTTCTATTAAAGACTTTTCTCTTCTTCGTAATGACAGGATCGACCGCCAAGGTGGCGGTACGGCCATTTATTACAAGAAGACACTCCATTGCTCTCCCATTTCTACTCCGCAGCTTACCAATATGGAAGCCACGGTATGCAGGCTAGCTATGACTGGACATCAGTCTATTCTCATAGCCTCCTGTTACATCCCCGCGGGAACCCTTCCCCTCAAAAGAGATTTTGAGGCTATTTTATCTTAAGGTAACCCAGTCATTATGTTTGGAGATTTCAACTCCAAGCATACTGAATGGACATGCCGTACTACCACCCGTAGTGGCAAGTTACTGCTCGATATCACGCAGTCTCTTGACCTCACCGTTCACAGTCCCCTAGGTGCTACTCACTATCCCGATGTCACCGACCACGCTCCCGACGTGCTAGATTTTGCACTACTCAAAAGTGTTTCCCTCAACCTCAGGGCAATCGAGACACTAGACGATCTAGGATCCGACCACCGACCGGTCTCCCTCATTCTCGGCCATCAGCCACCACCCTCGACTAAAACCTTCACAAATTGGAAGGGCTTCAAGGAGTCCCTAGCGAATGCTCTGGACTCACAGGACTCTCCCATCTCCCTATCGTCGGACTTAGACAGTCCCGAAAAAATCGACACCGCGGTCGATTCACTCTCCACCCTTATTAAAACCTCCCTTAAGGAGAATGAAAGCATAGTCCCGGTTGCTAATAATAGTGGGCTTCCCCTACATATTAGCAACCTATTAAAAGCCAAGAAAGCTGCTTTCCGGAGAGCAGCAAAATACCCCACGCCCGAATATAGGCACACGGCTAATCGTCTTCAACGAGAACTCCGTTTCCGCCTCTCTGAATTTCGAGACCTCGAAAAGAGTAAACTCATGGAGAATATCTCTCCCTCTCATACAGCGTACTATCGGATGGCAAGAGCCCTCCGCATAGACGCTATCACCCACACTCCCCCTCTCTCCCGTACCGACGGTACGGTAGCCTTCGAGGACGAGGAAAAGGCTGAGTGCTTTGCAGACAGCATTGCCGCTCAATGCTCTCCTAGCTCTCAACCAGTTGACCCTTCACACGTCCAGGCAGTGGAAGATGAGGTCCGCCGCCGGAACTCACCCCCTACAGCCTCCGAACCTATCTCTGTGTCCAATGATGAGATTTCATCCCTCATCAAAGGACTTAAGCCCAAAAAGGCTCCGGGCGCGGATGGCATCTCCAACCAAGCCCTTAAACACTTTCCTGAGCAGGTGTTAACCTTTTTATCTATTATCTTCAACGCCTGCTTCAACCTTAGTTACTTTCCCACTACGTGGAAAGAGGCAACTGTGATTGGTATTCCCAAGCCAGGCAAGCCTCTCAACCTCCCCTCTAGTCATCGCCCCATTAGCCTCCTCAAGGCCATGGGCAAGCTCTTTGAAAGAGTCATCCAAAATCGCATGAGGCGCCATCTGTTTCCCGCAGACGGTGACACTCTTATCATTCCCCATCAATTCGGTTTCCGAGCGAAACACTCCTGCCCCCAACAAGTTCACCGTATTGTGGAATATATCCTCAGCGGTTTTTATCCCCGTCGTCATAAGACTATCGCGGTCTTTTTCGACATCACCAAAGCCTTTGATAGAGTCTGGCATACAGGCCTTATCTACAAACTATACAAAATAGGTCTCCCCGATCGTCTAGTACGTCTCGTGGCCTCTTATCTAAATCATCGTACCTTTCGTTTTAGACACGAAGGCACGCTATCTTCACAGCGCCCCATCAAAGCTGGTGTCCCTCAGGGCTCAGTACTTGCTCCTCTGCTGTACATCCTGTTCACCAACGATATTCCCATTCCGCCGAAAGGTGTTCAGCTCTCCCTCTTCGCAGACGACACTGCTCTCTACTGTAAAGGTATCTCGCTACCTTTCATACGGAACAAGGTCCAAAAGTCAGTTGATGACCTAGGAGCTTGGTTCAAAAAATGGCGCATCGATGTGAACCCGGAGAAGAGCTCCGCCGTTCACTTCGATTATAAACGACGCCGTATCAAAAACACTCCACCAATACGTATGCTAGGGAACCCTGTCCCCTGGCATACGTCTGCCAAATATTTAGGTGTCACTCTAGACACAGGGCTAACTTTCAGGCCCCACGTCAAAAGAGTAACCCGTCACGCACGTTTTTACCTGAATAGGCTCAACAGTATGTTGGGCCGACACAGTAAAATGTCCCTCAGAAACAAGCGTACCCTTTATAAGGTCTGTATACGACCAGTCATGTCCTACGCGGGCCCCATTTTTGCCCACGCTAACCCTAAAATTATTAATGAACTCCAAGTAGTTCAAAACCTTTTCTGTCGTCGAGCTGCGAACGCACCTTGGTACGTCCGTAATGCCGACCTTCATCGGGACCTAGAGCTCCCTACAATTCAACAATTTCTTAAAAAACTCTCTGAGAACTTCTTCAAAGCCTCAGAGTCGCACTCCAATCATCTTATTCGTGAGGCAGCTACTGATGCAGCCCCACTCCCCTCTCGCTATCGAGTCCGCAGGCCGAGAAACTCTCTCTCGGACCCGCCTAATAAACTGTCAAACGACCTGAACTGCCTCATGGCGGCTCAGGCCAACTCTAATTAAATTATTCATAATTAATTTGCCTTCGTAGGCACTCCCTCAGCGGCTCGTAGCCGCCTGCGCCCTCTTTTCCCAAAAGAGGGTCGCTTCCGATACGGCATAAGAAGCTTTAAACAGCTAAGTTGCCACTCCCCAAAGGCGGTTTTTAGCGGGTATCACTTAGGTCCCCCGGTAGGCAGTGAGTCCCGCATAACCAGGACAGACCGGCTGTCGTGGTATGCGTAATGCATTTTCCGCCTCCCTCTGTGGTAGCCCTTTTCCAATTGCTTCGGGCGCAAAAAAAAAAAAAAAGCGCGCGCGCGTAATCGTCGAGCGGCGGCGGTGAGGGACACAACTCCGGAACAGCAAGAAGAAGCGAGCTGCGGCGTTGAAGAAACGGCTCGAAAATGGTCGACGGATGCTTTAACATAGCCGGCGTGTGAAGATGGTGCGGCGCTGATGATATTTGTGGCTGCTTCTTGTTTCTATATAGAACGTTAAATATATACGTCAAATTATCTCGCATTGATATGCAGCCCGCAGTATCTCGGTAGCCGGGGGTAATTAGGAAATAAATGTTTTCTTCAGACCTTCACCTTTTGTGTTATGGTAGCAGCAGGGTAACGTTATTAATTTATTTATTAAGCGGTTTAGGGTTGATTAGCCTGGCTGCTACATCACTCTCCCCCTAGCGAAAGCGTACCGGAGGCTTGACGACTCGCCCGTGTCTCGTAGTTTTTAAAATAGGTTTCATCTGGGTTGATGTAGATGATGGGTTTTCAAACTTCCTCGTTGGTGGTTGAGATGATGATGATGAATCCTCTGAATTATCCTCGTTAATAATATAAGCAGGCTTTAGTCGGTCGATCGATATAATCGTAGATTTCCTGCCGGGTATTTGTAATTTAAATCTTGCTATATCGCTCTAATACTTTATACGGTCCATCGTAGGTAGGTTGAAATTGTTTCTTCACTGCGTCGTTCCTTACAAAAACTTGCTTGCATGTTTTCAAATCTTGATGAATGAATACTGATTTATTATTTCCGTGTGATGATGTGCATTTCGACGATAAGGCTTTGTTGATTGATTCTCGAAGTTGAGTTACAAAATCGTAATTCATTTCTTGATTGTTTGACGATGTTGAAGTGAAGAAGTCACACGGTAATCTTATGCTGCAACCGTAGGTTAGCTGAGCGGCGCTAAGACTAGTGTCTGCACGCGGTGTTGCTCGTAGACCAAGTAGCACTGTGGGTAACTCATCAATCCACTTTGTATGTTGAGATAAACGAGTTTTGAGTGCGGTCTTCAATGTACGATGCCATCGTTCGACTATTCCATTCGATTGAGGATGGCATGCCGTTGTACGTGTCTTCTGTATGTTTGAAGAAGTTTGAGGAATAGGTTGCTTTCGAAGTTTCTTCCTTGTTCTGTTGTGATGGTTTTGGGTGATCCGAAACGAGTAATCCAATTTTCATAAATTATCTTCGCGACGGATTGAGCTGAAGTATCATCGGTAGGTATTGCTTCTGGCCACCTTGTTGTTCTGTCGATCATTGTTACAAGGTAACGCTGTCCTTGCGGTGAAGTAGGTAATGGTCCAACGGTGTCAACATGCAGGTGTTCGAATCTCTCCGTAGGTGGGAATGAAGCTAGGCTGCTTGATGTATGTCTTTGTACTTTGCATTTTTGGCATTGAATGCATTGCTTCGCCCAGTTGCCAACATCCACTTGTATTAAAGGCCAAAAGAATTTTCCGGTGATGAGTTTTCTGGTTGCTCTAACACCTGGATGACTGATGTTGTGCAGTGCATTGAAGACTTCGCGACGACATTCTTCTGGTAGGTATGGACGCATGGTTAACGTTGAGGCTTCACAGTAGATAGGTAAATGCGTCATTGGCATTGTAACTTGCTTGATGGACAAGTTACTTTGCTTCGATAGATGTTTGATGTTGTCGCTATCTCTGTCTTGTGCTTCGGCGATCTTGTGATAGTCGATTGATGTAGGGCATGTTACACTGTCGATTGGTATGCGACTGAGTGTGTCGGCGACTATGTTGTCCTTCCCACTGATGTGACGTATGTCAGTCGTGAATTCACTTATGAAAATGAGTTGTCTTGCTCGTCGTGGTGTTTCCGATGGTGATGGTTTCTTCTGAAGTACATATGTTAATGGCTTGTGGTTGATAAAAACGATCAGGTTTCGACCCTCGAACATTTTTTTGAAGTGCTTGATAGCCATGTAGATAGCGAGTAGCTCTCGGTCGAATGTACTGTAGTTACGTTGAGTATCGGAGAACTTCTTCGAAAAATAGCCAAGTGGTTGCCATTTCCCATTGATGTATTGTTGGAGTACAGCTCCCGCTGAGAGGTCGGACGCGTCGCTGAAGATAGCAAGGGTTGCTTCGTGTGATGGGTGAGCGAGCAAAGCTGCATTTTGGATCGCAACTTTACAAGCTTCAAATGCCTTCGTGGCTTCATCGTTCCATGCGATTAATGTTTTATCTTTTTTCTTCGTGTTGTGAAGATAGGCGTGAAGTGGTGCTTGGATTTCAGCGGCTTTAAGTATGTGTTCTCTGTAGAAATTAATCATCCCAAAAAAACGCCTTAGTTCTTCGATTGTTTTAGGTTTCGCATAATCGATGATTGCTCTGACTTTTTCAGAAGGCGGTTTGATTCCTTCTTTGCTGACGGTGAAAGAAAGAAATTGAACTTCTTGTTGTCCAAATATGCATTTCGAAGGGTTGATTGTGATGCCATTGTCTTCTAATCGCTGTAGCACGGTGCGTAGATGGGTTTCGTGCGTTTCTTTATCAGGGCTTGCAACAAGGAGGTCATCAATGAATGCGAAAACGAAATCCAGTCCATGAAGTACTTCGTGTATGAATCTTTGAAAGGTTTGGCCAGCATTCTTCAGTCCTGGGGTCATACTTGGAAATTCGAATAATCCCATTGGGGTAATTATTGCTGTCTTTTGTATGTCTTCATCGCGTACTTTTTTGTTGGTAAGCTCGGTTGAGACCGATGGTGGAGAATATAGTCTTGTCTGACAGTTGATGAGTGAAATCCTTGACTCGCGGTATTGGGTAGCGGTCAGGAGTTGTAATAGAATTCAGTCTTCTGTAATCTCCACAAACTCGTAATTCTCCATTCTTCTTCGGTACAACGTGAAGTGGTGATGACCAAGGGCTTTTGCTTGGACGGCATATTCCTTGCTCGATCATGTTTTCGAATTCCTTTCGAATTTGCTCGTATCGGTGTGGTGCGATTGGACGTGCACGGAAATGAAGTGGTGGTCCATTGATTTCGATGAAGTGCTCAACATCGTGCTTCGGTGTTAATTTCATTGAAGTTATTCTTGTGATTCCAGGATATTCTTCAAGGATCTTGTGATACGATTGTTGAACATCTATGCTTCTTATTGTGGGCAGATTGGTTGCTTGGACGAAAGACTGAGATGCAAGATTGGTTTTTCCGTGAATGATTCTTCTATTTTTGATGTCGACGATCAACTGGTGATGTTGAAGAAAATCAGCACCGATGATTGGTTTGCTGACTTTAGCGACGATAAATCTCCATTTGAATGGTCGGCGTAGGTTTAAATCTAGTTCCATTGTTTTTTCTCCATATGTAGGAATCACCGTATTGTTTGCTGCGTAGAGTTGAAAATCCAGTGGCTTCATCTTCTGTCTGTGTCTCGGCGGTAATACTGAGATATTCGCTCCGATGTCGATAAAGGAAGGTAAGCTTGTTTTTTTTATCGGTGACGAAGAGACGGTAGGATTTTTCTGTTACGCCGGATCCCGTCTCATCAAACGTATTAGTTAGTTTCCCGACTTCATATTTTCATTTTTGAATGTACACGGTGTTGTGCATTTCCTTGCCTCGAAACCGAAACGTCGATGATAGTAGCAGTAAGGGGATCTTGTTCTTGAGCTTAATCGACTTCTACTTGCAGAGCGGTTGCGACGAAAAGGTGATCTTCGGTGTTGCTGATTGCGCTGGTTGTACCGTTGCTGGTAACAGGTTTGATGCTGGGAAGATTTGAGCGCGGCGACTTCGAATGATATCTTCCGAATTTCTTCGAGAAGAAACTGGGTATTTGTTACTTGTTCCTTGGCCGGGTTTGATATATGCGTCGGATTATTTCGCTTCTCGCTCCATAATGACGTCTTGATTACACTGATTTTATATACTGAAGTCTTCCATGATATTTTTCCTACTATTTTGCAGGGATCTTCCTTCTCGATGTTTGTAACAGGGTCACCAATGTAATAGTGGCGTATGGGGTCCACTATTAACAGACTCCAAGTGGTCTAGTGGCGGAGAAATCAAACTATTTCTTGATATGCGTTACTATGTGCAGGCGAATGGTGTGTATATGGTGTGTTTTATTCAGCTAACCATCCAACCAAAATTTACCAATAGAAAAATATTTTATTTCCTTAGCCAATTATAATACATACATTTTGACCAATAAACATTAATCAATAAAATATTATGTATAACTATTATATGTATGTCGCGCTCCGTTTGCCGGCGTAAGACTCGTCGATAGCTTCTCGTAGCTGTGTTGCTGTACGGGGCTATAAAAGAGGTGCAGACCGGCGCGCGCGCGTAATCGTCGAGCGGCGGCGGCGAGGGACACAACTCCGGAACAGCAAGAAGAAGCGAGCTGCGGCGTTGAAGAAACGGCTCGAAAATGGTCGACGGATGCTTGAAGATAGCCGGCGTGTGAAGATGGTGCGGCGCTGATGATATTTGTGGCTGCTTCTTGTTTCTATATAGAACGTTAAATATATACGTCAAATTATCTCGCATTGATATGCAGCCCGCAGTATCTCGGTAGCCGGGGGTAATTAGGAAATAAATGTTTTCTTCAGACCTTCACCTTTTGTGTTATGGTAGCAGCAGGGTAACGTTATTAATTTATTTATTAAGCGGTTTAGGGTTGATTAGCCTGGCTGCTACATACTAATATTATAACGTCTAATAGACCTAGTGACGTCGTCCAAGATGCTACCAATGCGCTGCTTTGAATTGATTCTTAGTTATTGGAAATTAAATATAATTTTTCATGACATTTCATTTCATTCATGACGTTATTCATAACTTTAAACGTTTAAATGAATTTTTTAGGTGTGATGGGAGTCATAGTAAATAGATGTATACAATGAAAAAGCATGCATATTACCTATTATTATATCGTAAAGCATCTCTAACTTAGTAACCTTCAACAACATTATCGATACTTTGATGTTGAAACGGTAACATTCGTAAAACGGGTTTTTCCCTACAATTAGTAGCGTCACCTACTGGGGAATAGCTGAAATGTTTTCCTATAAATATTCTGCGTAGTTTTGCTATGTTTAGCTAGGGGGCGTCACACACGTGCGAGCTCAAAGTTTTTGTATGAAAACTTTATGTGTGTCCGCTCTATATTATACCTATATATTTAAATCTCTCTGGGGCTAATCATGAACCTTTTACAGTGTTTTTAGATGTCGGAAATGCGTTTTGAATTAATTATGATAAAAATAAATTTCACTAAAAATTCTCTATAACGATACGCTTAGTATGATCTAATTTTGTCAACTAGACAAAATTAAATCATAATATCTAGTGTTGTTATGAGATTAGATGTCAAAAACCGATGTAAAAAGTGTGAAACGGGACGGTGTTAAAGGCCACTTCGTAAATGTGAAAAGTGTGTCAAATCTTTATATATAAAAAGTACGTGTCACGTTGTTTGTCCGCGATGGACTCCTAAACTACTGAACTGATTTCAATAAAATTTTTGGTCAATGTGCAGTTTGGTTCAACTTAAAAGATAGGATGGCTTACATCTCAATGTATAGTCGCAATACAATATTATTTTATTGAAAATTATTTGTCTATTATTTGACAGTCACAATTATCCGTTAGCTCCAAACGATTCTATCAGATGACGATATCTGTTGACTGGATTGAGTAAATATTTAATAGATGGCGCTATGTTAAAATACAAACGTTTAATACGATAAGATACGTATAAGCTACAATTTAGTAGTATAACCACCACGTGTTGCTGTAAGTATTCAACAGATAGAACCGATTTCAAAAAAAAATTGCAGACTATGTGCAGTTTGGTCCAACTTGAGAGATAGGATAGTTTTTATCCCGATAAGTGACCCTCAATTTTTTTATTGCTAATTTCAGGAGTTTTTTTGGGAAAGCAAATGGTTATTCGGAAAAGGCAGAACAACGTCTGCCTGGTCAGCTAGTATAAAATATATATTATATATGATGTCAAATGTCAATCGTCATTCCCAGTGATGCAACCATAGATATAGTATATACCATAGACTTAGGATACATGTCTATGGATGCAACTCTGTATGAAACCCGAGAAACTTGCACACAATCATAATTATTTTGTCTTATAGTCTGCGCGAAAGTGCTAGTTACCGCTTTAGGTATGCAGGCGGCGAGACGGGGGAGGGCTCGATTGACAAGACGCACACGAGATATTTGAGGATAGATAAAACTCGGGATAACCATGTTAGAAAATGTCTTAATTAATATAATGGGTGAATTAATATTATCCGGGCTAAACAAAAAGAAACCAGCCAGCAGAGCCAGGCAGCAGCTTTTGCTGTCGCACGGATGGGCCGGCTCGAGCCGGGGTGGTACCACGACCTCACGGAAAACCAGCGTGAAGTAGAGGTTTACCTCTGCGTTTCGCTTGGTGAGTGCAGGTGGCCGGAGGCCCTTTATACTGGAAATGAGGCATTCCATCTTGGTCCTCACGGGTGACAACGCATCTACATTTTGATTTCTAATAGAGGATAGATGTAGATGTCTATGGGCCGCAGCAAGCACTTACCATCAGGTGGACTGTGTGCTCGTTTGTCACCCTTATCCTATAAAAAAAAAAAATTTAAAAGCGTTAATTACATTTTATTATTTATGATACAAAACAGTTTTATAAACTCACCACTCAAACCTAAATTACCTCACTGCGAGACCTCTATGTCGGAGGAGCGTATCACAAATTAGGAATTTATTAAAACCTTGCGGTGTCTAGACGTGAATAAAGCTAGTGGTCAGTTGGTATACCAGCTATAGTTCTAAAGCCTTGTGCACCTGAGATGTTTCCTGTGCTGAAACGCTTGTTCCTCCACTCATTTAGGACTGGAATAGTGCCAGAAAGATGGCCAACGTGTAGGCTGTTCAAAAAAAAATGCCGCCATGCCGACCTTGCCAATAATCGGCCAAATCTCAATTACCTCCATATTCTGCAAGGTTATGGAGCGTATATTGAACGCCTGCTTAATGGCATACCTAGAAGAGAATGACCTACTTAGTGACCGGCAATATAGGTTTCGCTGAAATTGGTCAGCTGGGGACCTTCTAGCGTATGCAACACACGTATGGGGCGAGGCACTCGAGAACAGTAGGGAAGCACTTGCTGTTTCCCTTGATTTCTCACAGACAGAGTTTGGCACGCTAGCTTTTTGGATAAGCTTCCAGCGATCGGCTTATCCTTAGGTCTGATTTACTGGGTAAAAGACTTTCTGAGTGAACTGTCTCTTCGGATCGTCGTCGATGGCTGCTCATCCGATCCTGTGGCGACTAATGCTAGTGTTCCTCAAGGGACCGTTCTCTCCGCAACTCTCTTCCTGCTGCATATTAATTATCTGCTTATGCACCGGTATCTATGGGTATGCAAACGATAGCACAGTTGTGGAAAGATACCAGAATTTCGGTTTTCTACAGAATACATTTCGGAGAGTGTGCGCAGGAATTGCATAATTTAATTCCTTCCTCTCCCTTCCACCATCGGACAAATAAACGTTCGGCCAGTCTCCGAACTTTTGTTGTTGACTTACCACGCATTCGAACCAAACTGTTTGCTACATCATTCTTCATGCGTACAGCAAAAGGAATGGACTAAGTTGTGTCTTCAAGGCAATAATGAAGGCTTTTGTTAAGTCAGTGCGCTTCACCATCTTAGGCTACATTATTATTTACTATCAGATGGGATTGTAGCTAAGCGATGGCTTAGAATTATATAAGTAAAAAAAACATTTCTCAAGTAAATTAAAAAAATATTTTCACTACCACCGTTATAGCACAAAATAAATCCATATATATAATCTTCTTCATTACTAAACATGTCTTTAATTTCCATATCCTCCTCAGAATATGAATCGTTTCCCAGGTTAATGATCAACTCGTCTATTACATTGTCAAACCTCATATCGTGGTCCCAATATTGGTTCTCCACTTTTTGTACGTGGTCGTCACACTTTTGCCATCTTTCCGTAGTGAATTCAGAAAACAATTTTGTGATGATTGGAATTTTGTCATCCTATGAAGTATTTATATAATTTGAAACTAAATTGTTCTTTATATCGGCCCACACAAGCTCAATGGGGTTGAGATCAGGATGATATGGCGGAAGGCTAAGAACGACAGTTTAACAGTGGTAGAGCCACGCGGCAGCTTTTGCTGTCGCACGGATGGGCCGGCTCGAACCGGGGTGGTACCACGACCTCACAGAAAACGAGCGTGAAGTAGAGGTTTACCTCTGCGTTTCGCTTGGTGAGTGCAGGTGGCAGGAGGCCCTTTTTACTGGAAATGAGGCATTCCATCTTAGTCCTCACGGGTGACAGCACATCTACATTTTTATTTGTAATAGAGGATAGATGTAGATGTCTATGGGCCGCAGTAACCGTTTACCATCAGGTAGACTGTGTGCTCGTTTGTCACCCTTATCCTATAAATAAAACGATATGACCTGCATTTCGTCAATGATGTAAATTTTTTCGGACTGAGTTCTATTTATCAAATGAAAGAGTGCGGCTTTTGTATTATCTGGTGTAAATTAAACATTACGTTCGCGTAACCAATCTTGCATGTCCCTTTTTAAACTTGACATAGTAGGTTTTTTCCCGAATTAGGAGCTAGTTTATTTTTCAATTTGTGACTAACCCAGTTATGAAAATTTGTAACATTCATATGGCCATGGTAATTCCCACATTTCGAATCTGATTTGAAAATTGTTAACTAATCTGTCTCTGCTACCACCATGAACAATCACCAAACGAAGCCCTTTGCCAATATCAGCATAAATTCCGGGCTCAGATTCGGATTGCCAACACATATTGGAGGTGTGGCTACTATTAACGTAGGTTTCCTGCAGAAAATATATGTTTCGGTTTTCATTTCTGTTTCCGTATAGCTCTTAAATACCTTACTCTCCATTCAGCAGTACTGGGCCTCTCAATTAAAATGTGCCTCGTAGATTTACATTTTTTTAAAATAAATATCCAATCATATGTAAAAGCTGACGTAAATAGGTACAACCGCAGTTCAGAATGCCAGGCCTCTGTCACTCTTGCTACCTGCGTGAAACCTACAATCGCGAGCTGCCCCAGGGGTAGATCGCAGTCGGGGCTAGCGCGCTCTATACGATTGAATGTTAGTTTTTTTAACGTTGTTTACGTAAATAATTTTTTGTAAATACTTGTTGAAATACTCGTCGAAATCGTTTTTGTTTAGTGTATTTAATTATAGAATAAAATAGTTGAAAAAGTTTTAATATAATTTAAGAATAATATATATGTATATTACCTATCTATTTCATAAATTATAATGGCAAAACGTCGTTCCTACTATAATTGTTGCAGGGATGGATGCTTAATGAGCAATTAAAAGGATTCAGATATATCATTTTTTGAGTTATCGAAGGATAATGAAAGGTAAATTTATTTCATTTTTTGTTAGATAGCTACTTATAGCGAAAAAATGATTAAGTAATAATTTAACTGCAGAAATAATACCTAAGAGATGATATTACAAAACTTAGTTGAGATTTACTTCACTACCAAAATACCTACTTACATACCTATACTTGTCTTTGTAATTAAAATATTTTAAGTTATAATAGCACAAAATACTGAAATAAAAACTTTGTTTACAAAATTATCAACTAAGTAGATTACGATCATATTTCTGTCAGGAATAGTATTTCGGGTTTATTTGTTGTTTACGCTATCTACCTATACGAACTAATGAGGGCATCCACGACTTTTTCTGCCACCAGGGCGGCGCCACTTTCGAGTGAGGTAAAATATTTGACAGATTTCATAGCGGGGACGATAATTTCTTAGGAAAATGTAATCTTTAAGGTTTCTTTCTGTATTATTAGTTATATTTTATATTAATTACATTAGAAATGTATAAACCAAACTATAAATATAACTAAAAGACGAATTTAAAAAAAAAGAGTTATAAAGTCATTGAACCATTATGTACTAATAAAGTACTAGAACAGACACATACAACAAAAACCGCGCGCCAGTGGAAGGATGCGTTGTCAGCAGCCTGTCGCGGACAGAACTGACAAATGGTGATATATGTGTTAATAATATACCTATTTTATATTGTAAATTGTTATTATTAAGTAAATTTAGGGATATGGGAAATAAAACTACACAAATAATTCAAATTATTATTATTAACAATATATAAATTAATAATAATTTTAATTTCATTTACATAATATAAGTTTTGTGAGCTTACGCCGTTTGCTCGTGTAATAATTCGTTATTTTTGCCTCGTGGTGCAACCTTACAGTTGTACCTATATTTATTTATTATAGTAGGAATCAGATGAACTCTATGATTTAATATGGAAGTTTAATCAAAAGAATAATCAAGTAAACAAATGAATACATCTTTCTCAGCGAAACATTGTAATGTTTTACTTGTCTCTTCATTCCGATTATTTTGTACAAATTTAATCCACGCTTCTCTTTTCTCATGTCACGGCCGTAGAAACCTTATAAAACAAGTTTTTATTTTAAAAAAAAGTAACTTTTTTTATTTATTCTTTCCATTAGGTGAGGTGTTGTCAAACACATTCAAATTAGTAATAAAAAAAATATCAATTATACTTACTATATGGTACATAGATAAAATTATTTACGAAGTAAAATAGTTAATCATAAATTGTATCTCTTCGTAAACTACGCTTGTAATAAGTTCTATTTTTTTGTATTATTGTACTATTGTTTGTACTATTGAAATCTTTAAATAAACTGATAATGATAACTGAACAACAAAATAAAAATAGGTACAAATGTTAGCGTATCTGCGTCTTCTATTTTCATTACTCTATAATTTGTACTGCAAAAGTGCAAAATGGCGTCCGCGGCAACTCGTTTCTCCTGGGCGTTGTTACATTGCGAAAAATATTCTATCAAAAAGTTTGAAAAGTATATTATGTCTACTTATCTATGAAATCTTAAACTATCACTTTTTTTATGTTCTCGATTGTTTAGAACAGTTTTTAAGCACACAACAGGCATTTTTACTATAGTACAAAACACGACTCGGTGCGACGGGCGTTGGATACTCAATGGAAAGTTGCGGTACGGTGTACCGTAGCTATGAGCATTATAACGTATAGACAGTTATGGAAACGTCTATTTACTTTATAACGTATAGATAGTTATACATAACGCTCATAACTATCTATTTCTTATAACGATTCGCAACGCACAGAGTACCTTTGAACCGCAACGCTGCAACGTGATAGTTATACATAACGCTCATAACTGTCTATTTCATAAAACGATCCGCAACGCACAGAGTACCTTTGAACCGCAACGCTGCAACGTTGCGTTGGTTTGGAATCGTGATTCGTGATATTAAAACATCACGCACTCGCTGCCGTACAAAAACAAATGTTATGCTGTGTAAGATAAGAACGAAACTGCAGCGGAGCTCATATTGAAACGTGTAGGTGAGCGAAGCGAAATTCGAGAAATAAGTTTATTTCTTTCTTTTTCATATAGATACTTGTATAACTATTTCAAATTGTCAATGTCTTTTTTAATAAAACAATTTTAAACCTCGTGCTGTTTATTATAAAATTCTACAGAGTAAATACGGGTTCTTACCATATATTGAAAAATAACACGTGTGCCCCAAAATGTAAGAATTAAACTGCATTAATAGCCTTGACCTTGTTAAGACGAAATATTATTATTTATCTTCTGTCCTTCAACTTTTGAACTTGAGATTTTATATTAATTAGATTTCTGAGGAACGCCTGCAATAATAAATTTTGGGTGTAATATTATTATTTAAAAACTTTGCTTTATTTGCTAATTCCAAGTTTATTTCGAAGCATAAAGCACGCATAGTGACACTAGTGTTCATAAAAGAAGTCTAAAAATGAACAAAAAGCTTTGTAAATATTTATTTGATTTCGTGATTGTAAATATAGATATAGCTTCGTTTTAGGCTGTAATATAACAAAGAAACAAAGTCGCAACAAAACACTGTGATTTGTGGGAGTTTTTCGAAAAAAAAAACTGATAATTTAAATAAAAAAGCGCGTTGTAATATTTGTAAAAACGAATTTAGTTTTCAGACGACTTCAGGTTATCTGAAGTTACATTTACGGCAGCGATATATAGAAGCGTACACACAAGTTTCATTAGAACAGGAAACGATTGCTAGATCTTCGAGACCTGTGAAACTTTGGGTGTCCTTGCGTCAGAACTAATTTAAAAGGCAACTTTTGAGCCAGCCTTCGATGTCAAATCTAACCTTCGTGATGCAATCAGCTGTACTGTACCACAGTCTCAACACAAATAAGGAAAAATGGATGCCTTAATTCCTAGAAAGATGTCAAAAGATCAAAAGTACGAAACAAAAATTCATTTCAGCAACTAAATTAGTATTTACTTGATTGATTTTGATGATAACTATGACGGTATATTTTTAAGTTTGACGTTACATGGAAAATAGACAGTTATGAATATAGATAGTTATGATAACGTTATCCGTTGTACCATAACAATAACGTTACGTTATTTAGAAAAGACATAATGACACACCGCTAGTGTACCGCAAGTCGTTCCGCAAAGTCATGCTTTGCGGAGTCCTCTCTAGTACGGTAGTACATAATACCTCAATGTATAAAGTGCAAAAAATTAAAAATCAAACCACTGACGCATTGTATTATATATTAATATAATACTCTAGACAATGATAAACTATTATTTAAAACTAATTACTCAATTAAATAACACCGTGTAACAAAAAACTTTACCTCAGTCGCTAGTAGCGACATCTGGTGAGTGGAAAATTATTAGCCCTCATTATCGCGATTCCCGACGAATGGCCTTGCGAGTTGCATGCGTTGGGCATCACAGAACTCACATAGTAGATAATATGGTAGATTATAGTCAGCATAGGTACTTTACCTAAGTCACTTACCATTTCACAACGTATTTTTTTACTTTTTATTAACAGCCCTTAGCAAGCACGGAAAGTCCGTTGTGACGTAGTAAGGAGAAAAAATGCAAAGTAATACGGACATTCGCGCGCAGCGATAAAGTTTTATTTAGCTTGCGTGCGCGATTTATCTGATTAATAATAACTATGTAGGCTATTAAAACGTCGGCAAGCAGTCAACATCAAAAGAGTGCAACTTCTGTACGTAGTACTATTATTTATTCTGTGACAATGCCATCTTCTTTTAAAACTGCAAGCAGCTTACGAATATTTGGGATTTTCTTATCACTAGTATAAAATTGATGAATTTTTCTTTGTATAACTCCCATGTCAAAATCATCAATGTGGATTCTCTTTTTTATTTCTTTAGGATTTTGTGGAGATGAAAACTTTGCAATTTCCGATGTTTGTAGACTCGAATTTCCTTCAGCTACAATTCGCATTACGGTGCGGACAGACACTCCTGTAGCCTCTGCTACTGATTTATTAATGTTCATATTATATTTATGTTCCATACTTTCCTTGTCGCCCTTTCGTCTGAGAAAAAAACTATGTACATTATAACTAATATTTTTCACTTGTATTGTGGACATGTGTCACACTTGTATGGTGGTATTGGCGGACCCATATTAGGATATTTATCTCATGTATTTTTGGAGAAAACTGTCGCATCAACTGAATGAAAGCTAAAAGATCTGCACACAATCATGATTTTGTCAATATGCGTGTTGGGCTTGTTAAAATAAAGCGAGATAAAATATCGCTGTCTCTTTCTTTAATGTTGTTTTAGATTGCCATTTTAAAAATTAGATAAACAAATTCATATTATATGGGAAGGAAATAAAAATGTTAGTTCAGTGTTAAACTTTTATTGGTTTGCTCTTTAAAGTATAATTACATACATATTACTCTGAGATTCGCACAATTAGTTTACCTATTAATTGATTTAAATTAAATTATTAAATATTAGCATATTTTATCAAAAGAAGCCATGTATTAATAGAAGAAGAAAAAATGACATTTGTCTTTCATATTGAAAATATTTTCTGTTTATTTAAATTTATTTCATAGCTTTAGTTTTTAATATTTATTATTCATTTTTGCTTAAATTCAGTTAGATGGACTTCATTTTCGTATGTACGCAAATATACAGTCACAATATCGTCGTGAATGTACAGTCATGATTTTTTGTGAGACGTTTATTCTGTATAAGATATTGACTATAAATGAATTCATTATTTCAAAGTTTTATGCACGATTTGTGATCATCATTGAAAGTAAGTTAAGTGTTGTGTAAATAAAAAGCACAAAATCATCTGATCACTTTCTGCAAGTTTCCTATGATAGGAAAAGAAAAACTTATGACCAGGGTGAGGCAATTTTGTATGAAAGCTGAAAAGCCCAATCATAATTATGTCTATATGCGTGTTGGGCTTGTAAAAATAAAGTGAGATAAAATATCGCTCTCTTTCTTTGATGTTGAATTAAATTGCCATTTTAAAAATTAGATAAACAAATTCATATTATATGTGAAGAAAATAAAAATGTTAATTCGGTGTTAAGCTTTTATTGATTTGCTCTCTAAAGTATAATTACATACATATTACTCTGTGATTCGCACAATTAGTTTACCTATTAGTTGATTGAAATTAAATTATTAAATATTAGCAGAATTCTATCAAAAAAGCCATGAATAAATAGAAGAAGAAAAAATGACATTTGTCACACTTAAATTACTTTTGTTTCTGACCACACATCGTGTATAAATTTTAAAATAATGAATTAATTTATAACATATCTCATACAGAGTCAATCTCACAAAACCTCTTTACATACACAATTACGAGGAAATGCCTACACACGAAATTGAAATATTCTGAACGGATGTTAACGGAATTTAAGGGAAAAGCAATAATAAATATTAAAATCTAAATCTATGAAATTTTGAACAAATTTCAAGAAATTTCAGAAAATATTTTCATCATGAAAGACGTTGACATGAAAGACAAACAAATGCCATTTTCTTCTTCTTTTAATTTATGGCTTCTTTTGATAGAATTGTGCTAATATTTAATAATTTTATTTTAATAAATTGATAGGTGAATTAATTGTGCAAATCTCAGAGTAATATGTATGTAATTATACTCTAATGATAATGAACAACCAAAAAAATTAACATTTTCAGTTTCTTCCGATATAATATGCATTTTTGTAACCAATGTTTATAATGGCAATCTGAAACAACGCGAAAGAAAGAAACAGCGATATCTTTTTCTCGCTTTAATTTTACATGCCCAATTCACACTATAGTGTGCGCGCAAGTGCTAGTCACCTCCTGAGGTATGTGAGCGGCATGACGGGGGAGGTAGACAAACATCAAGCTGACTCAGTTTGCCGTCGACCGCCACGGCCACAGAACACAATTACTCTTTATCAAGAGAAGAACGCCAACTTCATACTAAAAACGGAAACACGTGTTTATGTGTGTATAAGAAAAGCGCTACGGTGGACGCCCATATAAAACTTTTTAGCAGGAATTTCAAACCTTTGTATGCTGTAACTTTAAACTTATTATTTAAGACTTATTCGAGTAATTTAGGCTCAAACCTCACAAACCTATGGGGTAAATTCCCATATATTTGAGAGGTTGCACCAAAATTACTCGAATATACTTTAGATTAGTATGTGGGATAAAATAAAACTATAAATAAGTATAGTTATGTAATTTTATTTTCTGGAAGACAGATTGTTTTATGAACTTTTTATTTAAAGAAGGTTTATTATTGATGTTTTTTATTGCTTTTGCACATAATATTTCCTCGCTCGTGACTGATATATAACACATAGGGAGTTATTCTTCACAGAACATTAACGTAAATTTAAATCAGCAAAATTCTCATGATGAAAACTTAACTCAGCCAAAATACGTGATCTGAAACAGATAAAATTTGAGTAAATATAGTAATAAACCCTACAAATAAAGGCCAATAAATTCGAAATGTTTATAGCTAGCCTTACCACAATATTGTCATAAGTTTTTCTTTTCCTATCATAGGAAACTTGCAGAAAGTGATTAGATGATTTTGTGCTTTTTTATTTGCACAACACTTAACTTAATTTCGATGATGATCACAAATCGTGCATAAAACTTTGAAATAATGAATTCATTTACAGAATTAACATCTCACAAAAAATCTTTACTGTTCATTCACGACGATATTATGACTGCATATTCGTGTACATACGAAAATGAAGTCCATCTAACTGAATTTAAGCAAAAATTAATAATAAATATTAAAAATTAAACCTATGAAATAAATTTAAATAAATTTCAGAAAATATTTTCAATTTGAAAAACAAAAAGCAAAAAATAATCTTATCACTCCGCTGGTTTCCTACAATAAAAGAAAAACTTATGACAATATGGTGGTAAATCTTTAAGCTTTTTGAATTTATTTATCACTAGCTTTTTACCCGCGGCTTCGCTCGCGTGAGCATGAATTAGGAACATCATTCAAATCATCAAAGCTGTTCCGTGCCAAATTTAGCAAAATTCGATTACTTTTAGAGTCCCGTTGTCTGTCTTAATGTCTGTCGAAAATATTTTATGAATTCTAAAAGACTATTAGACGTAGGTTATTGGTGTTTGACATAGATATAATATGCTACAGGAACACGTGAATATATGTCTAGAAACACCTTCTACTTTTTATATAGCGCGTGTCCTCCGTGTAAATGTATATAAGAAAGGTAAATTTTCTTGGAATAAAATTTTATTATTACTATTTACATTTTACTGTTTACATTCATTCAGTATAATGTTTATATGAGATTTTTATTCATATCTTTGGTCCTATTTAATATTGATTGGTACGATAAAATAGGTGTACACAGTAGATATTTGTTTTACGTTCGAGTATACTTCAAAATTTCATAAACGCAGTTCTATAATGATGTATACTACACATGGAATAAAAGTAATGTTACGGATTTTATTAAGTTTAATTTTAACTTTTTTACGCTGGGTTTTTTACGCATCTTTAACTGAAAGTTCCATAAAAACCTTCGTGAAAGACCATATCGTTGATGTGAAGCACGGACGCTCCAGGAAGTCTAAAGTACGTCAACATGTTATGTATCGTCCCAACCATTAGATCATATCTGATAGACAACAAATCCTTACAATAA
This sequence comes from Parnassius glacialis, assembly GCA_033319125.1. Classification (NCBI taxonomy): domain Eukaryota; kingdom Metazoa; phylum Arthropoda; class Insecta; order Lepidoptera; family Papilionidae; genus Parnassius; species Parnassius glacialis. The sequence continues at coordinate 10,922,665 of JAVANC010000009.1, forward strand.
AACACCGATTCCCACCAATGAGGATTCGCGAGGCTATTGCAATTAAAAAACATCCTAATTTTAATAGGGAAAATGGCTGAGTGCTACCATCTGCTAAGGACTCCATACTTAATAAACTAATATTCAAATCCAAGCATACTACTGCATTTATTCTCTCTATACTATTCTTATTCTATTCTATTCTATTCTAACTATGACATCAGGTCGTCAAACACCTCAGTCCCCTCATGACCATGGGTGCTGTAAAGTGCCCAAAACATCGGGAATTGTAAAGGTTAAAATTAAACATGATGAAATCCTTAAAATTAGTTTTATTTCTTATAACTTTTATTCACAGTGAACGTGGGTAGCATTTCACTCATAAACGGGAGTAGAAAAATATTCGCCTTGTGGCGGTGAAAGAGAATCCGCCACCTCATATCGTCCCGTCGTAAGAGGCAACATAGAAAAACAAACAGGAGAAGGGATGGGCAGCATCATCTTCCTGACAACAGATCAAAATAATAATAGCTGCGGTTGCCAACCCGCCTACCAAGCGTGGCAACTATAGCAAATAACCAGCTACTTGACAATTTATGAGGGAGGCCTATGTTCATTTCAGTGAAATTTTGATAGGCTGACGATAATGAGTTCTACTCATCTTTGCAACCCTTAATATTTACGATAGAATAAAAACAAAAAATTAACATACCCGAAAATATGAATGAAATAATTATTCTATACATTTACATTTACTGCCCCATGAAAATTAAAAAAGTAGCAGCTTACATAAATGTTACTGCCCAGTAGTAACATGTATGTAAGCTGCTACTTTTTTCAAGGTTTATCAGGCCGCAAAGAATTTTTGACCAAAAAAGTGTTCGCTGCGCTGATTCCAACGCGGGATGACCTCAACTGGGAAACTTCTCAGATATGCAGGTTTTCCTTCACCGCCGAGAAGGTGGTAAATTTACACTTCAGATTGCAACTAAAATGTATGGCAAAATTTATAATAATGCTTACGTACCATGAAATTTAAGTTTTAATCAGTGTGATTACTTTGACAAGTAAAATAAAATAAACCTTTGTTTAAATCTTTCCGTAAGAGCCTGTTCATTTACATATGAGCTATGAAACCAGGACTGTCACAATTATGTCTGAAAATATGAAAGTTTGTTTAAATATAATTCATAAAAACTGAAACTAAACTTTTGCATGATTGTTGACCACATCTACCTAGTAATAAGACGTCCACCGATGCCACGAACAAATTCTAACTATTTACATCGTACATTCAGTAGCATTCTATTATTTAATATTATCAGTGACTTGCCATTTTTTAATTCATTCAGAAGTAAGTAGATGGCGCTAGTATTAGATGAAACCATGAAGCAAATACAAAGAGGAGACGTTGTAATTAAATTTCACTATGTAACAATGCGTGACAATTTGCGGGGCGAGGGGATGCAAAGACCCGCCCACTTTACATTATCCACATCTACCGATAAATAGTAAAACTACTCGAATCTTCCCATATCGATGTTGAAATGTAGCTTAGCTACCTTGACGGTAGATGGCGGCATGTCCACAAAATGTTATAAAGTATAAAAATAATATTTTGCGATTAAAATTTCTTTATGTCTGAATGCAAAACAAATTTCAGCACCTTCGTATGATTATTTTACCAATACTGAGCTCTACGGACCTTTATATTTTTTAGTTCACATGACACAAAGTGTCGCCATCTAGTGTCGAATATATTTAATTATATTTGAAAGCCGACGCAAAAAGATTTTTCTAGAACTATTTTAATAAATTTGGTGTAAAATTATTTACAAATGAAATGTGATGCCATCCATAACATCAGAGCGTCTATCTGAGTAGTTTTTACACAATAAAACACAACACTTCATCCTTTTCTTCTTAATACTACGAAAATACACCGATTTGCGATTTTTTCAACACATAAGCGCACAGGACGAATGCTGACAGTATACTAACTAAAGCCACGCCCACTATGATGACGTCAGGACTTACTTAGAATCACAGTGCACAGTTGATTATGCCGTCTCCCCTTTGTATTAGCTTCATGGATGAAACAATGAAAGTCAGAACTATACTATCTAGTAATATCAGCGACAGAAGCGAAAACTAATATATTTATTATAATAATAAGGCATAAAGTTATGGCAATTCTGTTAAAAGTTCTGTTTCTGTTACAAAATACACTATCAGCGCCGCTAGATTTAATGATATCGTCATATGACTATATCATGAAATAGCAACGTTGAGTTTAGTTATTAATATCTTCAAACGATTTGTATTCAATTATTTGGTCAAGCTATATCATGACATGGTCAACAAACAGTGTTAAATATCATGAAATGACCACACCATTTCAAGAAATGATATAGGTACCTACTACGAGTACTTTAATAAGATCAATTCTACGATCTGGACACTACATAGGTATATATAAAAATCTCTTTAATAAAATAATGATAATAAAAATTTTGCAATAATTGCAGCCAAACCAGTTTTGGTCATTTTACATATAGTTTAGTAATTCAAATATAAACCTTGTAAATTTTCATATTTTCCCACTTTTAACTAAGATATAATAGAAAATTAATATCTTAAGGAAGGAAAATACTTAACCTTCTTTTTTTTAAAGTTCCGTAATTGGATAAAAAGTACCCTATAAGTTGCCCCGGGTTACTAACTACCTAAATACAAAATTTCATGTAAATCGGACCAGTAGTTTTTACGTGAATCCGGAATACACAGACAGACAGACAGACAGACAAAAATTCTAAAAACCCCTAATTTGACTTCAGAACCCTTTATTTAGTCCCCTGGACTTGTTTTTTCAAAAATATCTTAGAATTACAGACACGACTTTTCTACAGATTTATTATATGTATAGATTATTTAATTTATTAATTATTAATAATTAATAACTGAAAGCAAAATATAATACTTTTTTCATTTGATGATAGATGGCGCTATTTTGATAACCAAATCGGTGTAGTTTCAAATTATTCTACCAAGGTTATAACTATATCTTTATCTTTATTTATAAATCTGGTATTTATTTGAAAAACATTTGTAATCCCGCTTTTAACTAAGATATAATAGAAAATTAATATCTAAAGGAAGGAAAATACTTAACCTTCTTTTTTTTTAAAGTTCCGTCATCGGATAAAAAGTACCCTATAAGTTGCCCAGGTTACTAACTACCTAAATACAAAATTTCATGTAAATCGGACCAGTAGTTTTTACGTGAATCCGGAATACACAGACAGTCAGACAGACAGACAGACAAAAATTCTAAAAACCACTAATTTGACTTCAGAACCCTTTATTTAGTCCCCTGGACTTGTTTTTTCAAAAATATCTTAGAATTACAGACACGACTTTTCTACAGATTTATTATATGTATAGATTATTTGTAGGGATTATATATAGGAGGAGGATTATAGGGATTATATTGATTCGAATTTTATCCGCTTCAGATCATGTATTTGCGCTGAGTTAAGTTTCCACTATGAGTATTTTGCCGATTTAAATTTTCGTTAATATTCTGTGAAGAATAGCTTTCAATATAACATATGTTATACGAGTACATCAATATTACGTGTGGAAATATTATCTGCAAAAGCAATAAAAAACATCAATAATAATATATTTTTAACGGTGGTAAGCGCCACGCGGCAGTTTTTGTTGTTGCAAGTATGGGCCGGCTCGAGCCGGGTTGGTACCACGACCTCACAGAATACCGGCGTGAAGTAGAAGCTCTGCTCTGCTTCTACTTCACGCCGGTAGCAGAATTAAATCAAAGACTACCCCAGGAGGGTACCAGCGCCCCTAGAGAATCTCTCGCTGAGCTTCCACGACCATGTTATTCCACTCCTGAGCGTGGGTGCTCAGGCTGCCCTGCGTATTCTGCGGGGGGGGGGGGGGCATAATTCCGCTCAAACACATAACTGCTCGGGGCAAACTGAGTAACAATAATACCAAGGCGACCCCTGCCACGCTATCTTTGAATTTCTGCAACATCAGTGGACTTCACTCGAACCTAAACGCCGTCCACTACCATCTCGAGACGGCGAAGCCGGCCTTGCTCTTTCTGACCGAGACGCAGGTGTCCTCTCCGACTGATACTTCGTATCTCTCCTACCCGGGGTACAAATTGGAGCACTCCTTTATGCCTCGGGCTGGAGTTTGCGTATATGTCCGAGAGGACATCTGTCCTCTACGCCTCGGCAGTCTTGAAGGTTCGGACCTGTCCATCCTTTGGCTACGCATAGACAGCGACGACCATCCGTGCGTCTACGTGTGCCTCTATAGGTCCCAAAGCGGTAATACCGAAACAGGCCGACTCATCGACCACGTCCAAATGGCTACAAATTCCTTGCTACAACAGGTCCCATCCGCAGAGATCGTGATCCTTGGCGATTTTAACGCCCTCCATGCCGAATGGCTCGGTTCACGTTTAACCGATCATGCGGGGAGATTTGTTTATGACTTTGCCTTGGCATATGGTCTGACACAATTGGTTACTTCGCCTACGCGGATTCCGGATGTGGAGGATCATACACCTTCCCTGTTGGACCTTCTGCTGATCCGGACGGATATCAGGTTTCCGTCGATGCCCCTCTCGGCTCTTCGGACCATTGTCTGATCCGGAGTGTGGTGCCACTCACGCTCCCCTCGCAGTTGGGTTCTGCAGGTTGCCGCCGTATTTGGCATTACAGGTCGGCGGATTTGGGCGGAATGCGGTCTTTCTTTGCATCCTACTCATGGGGGCGGGTTTGCTTCTCGCCGGATGATCCCAGCGCTGTTGCGGACTCTGTCACTGATGTGGTGCTACAGGGAATGGAATTATTTATTCCATCATCTGTGGTACCCATCGGAGGCAGATCTCAGCCTTGGTTTGGTCGCTCCTGTAAGACTGCGTTACGCAGTAAGCAGGAGTGTTATCAAGCCTGGGCTGCGGCTTAGGCGACTCGGGATGTAAACACCAGCATGCTTAAAAAGAAGTATAACTTTGCCTACAGGTCCTTCAAAAGAGTTATTGCCAAGGCAAAGTCAGAGCACATAGGCAGAATTGGCGAGAAACTAGTTCACATTCCTTCGGGAACGCGTGCATTCTGGTCTCTCGTCAAGGCTGTCCAAGGGAATTTCTGTAAGCCATCACTACCATCTCTGCACAGGGAGGACGACTCACTAGCTTGAGTGCTCCATGCCGGATGTGCGGTTCTCACAGCGCTCGGTTCGCAAAGCACTCCTCTCCCTGGACATCCACAAGGCAAGTGGACCTGACGGAATCCCCCCAATTGTGCTGAGGACGTGTGCTGTGGAGTTGACACCGGTCCTAACGCGTCTTTTCCGGTACTCCTACTCCCTAGGCGTAGTCCCGAAATCATGGAAGACATCTTTTGTCCACCCGATCCCTAAAAATGGCAACCACTCAGACCCGTCCAACTACAGGACTATCGCCATCACCTCCTTGTTCTCCAAAATAATGGAATCCATTATTAACTGCCAGCTCATGCGGTACCTTGAGCTGATTAGTGACCGCCAATACGGTTTTTGTCGGGGTCGATCAGCTGGTGATCTTCTGGTCTACCTGACTCATAGATCGGCGGAGGCAGTAGAGTCCAAGGGGGAGGCGTTGGCCATTAGTTTGGACAATTGCGAAGGCCTTCGATTGGGTTTGACACAAAGCGCTTCTTTCGACACTCCCTTCCTATGGGCTTCCCGAGATATTGTGCAGTTGGATCACCAGCTTCCTTGCAGATCAGAGAATCAAGTTCGTTGTAGACGGTGCATGCCCCGACTACAAGCCTATTAACGCTTGCGTTCCACAAGGCTATGTGATATCACCAACGCTGTTTTTTCTGCATATCAATGATATGTTGCTAACTGGTAACATTCATTGCTATGCGGATGACAGCCCTGGTGATGCTCTATACACCGGCCGTGCCAATATTTCTCGGGAAAAAGTCGCAGAGTACCGGAACAAACTTGTGTCTGAAGTCGAGTCTTTGCTGAACAAAGTCTCGGATTAGGGGCGACTAAATCTAGTCCAGTTTAATCCTCAGAAGACACAAGTTTGCGCGTTTACCGCTAAAAAGAACCCCTTTGTCGTATCTCCTCAGTTTCAAGGCACTCCTCTTCTTGCCTCAGCCAGTATCGGAATCCTCGGAGTCGACATATCGAGTGACGTGCAGTTTCGGGGTCACTTTGAAGAGAAGGCCAAATTGGCCTCTAAAAAGCTTGGCTTGCTCAGCAGAGCGGGTCAGTATTTCATGCCGGCACACCGCCTGCAACTTTACAAGGCGCAGGTTCGGCCTCACATGGAATACTGTTCCCATCTCTGGGCAGGAGCTCCCCAGTGCCAACTCCTTCCACTTGACCGCGTCTAGCGCAGAGCGACTCGAATCATCAACGACCGAGTTCTTTCCGATCGGCTCCATTTATTGGCACTGCGTAGAGATGTTGCATCCCTTTGCATTTTCTTTCGCATTTACCACGGGGAGTGCTCTGAGGAATTGTTCGGATTAATCCCAGCCGCCAAATTTCACGAACACACATCGCGGCAGAACTCCCGATACCATCCACACCATCTGTATGATTGGCGGTCCACCACTGTGTGATTTAGAAGATGTTTTCTTCCTCGCACGACTTCCTTGTGGAATCGACTACCGTCAGCGATTATTCCGGACCGATACGACTTAGGGACCTTCAAGAAAAGAGCCTACTCCTTTTTAAAAAGCCGGCAACGCATCTGCAATTCCCCTGGTGTTGCAGTTGTTAATGGGCGGCGGTAGTTACTTCCCATCAGGTAAGCCGCATGCTCGTTTGCGCTCTCTCCTATAAAAAAAGTGTATTGTGTCTTCCAAAAAATAAAATTACATATCTATACCTATTTTTTATTTTAATTTTGCCCACATACTCCCCTAAAGAAAATTCGAGTAATTTTGGTGCAACCTCTGTATGAGGATTTGGTGAACCTCTGTATGTATTTCAGCCTTTAGGTTTGTGAGGCTCGAGCCAAAATTACTCGAATATGCCTTAAGTTGGAAGCTCCAGGGTGGCCCGCGAAATTCAAATTTTCTTGCGTTTTTTGGAATTTGCAGGTCAGGGTTAGGTTGTATATTTAACAAAATATGATTCGCGACCGTAGCGATTATGTGTTTACAGAATTATTTTCATTAAAATCACCAATACAACCCTGTAAGTTCATATTAGCCATAAGTTCATATTTTTCTGGAAAAACTCATTCAAAGGGCTAATATGAACTTACAGGATTGTGTTGGTGATTTTAATGATAATAATGAGGGCTAATAATCTTCCACTCACCAGATGTCACTAATAGCGACTGAGGTAAAGTTTTTTGTTACACAGTGTCATTTAATTGAGAAATTAGTTTTAAATAATAGTTTATCATTATCTAGAGTATTATATTAATATATAACACAATGCGTCAGTGGTTTGATTTTTAATTTTTTGCACATTATAACTCTTTTTTTTTAAAGTCGTCTTTTAGTTATATTTATAGTTTGGTTTATTCATTTCTAATATAATTAATATAAAATATAACTAATAATACAGAAAGACACCTTAAATATTACATTTTCCTAAGAAATTATCGTCCCCGCTATGAAATCTGTCAAATATTTTACCTCACTCGAAAGTGGCGCCGCCCTGGTGGCAGAAAAAGTCGTGGATGCCCTCATTCTGTAAACACATAATCGCTACGGTCGCGAATCATATTTTGTTAAATATACAACCTAACCCTGACCTGCAAATTCCAAAAAACGCAAGAAAATTTGAATTTCGCGGGCCACCCTGAAGCTTCCACCTTAAATTAACAAAAAGTTGAGTTAGAGAATTCAAAGGTTTCAAATTCCCGCTAAAAAGTTTTATATGGGCGCCCACCGTAGCGCTTGCAGTATACACTCATGAACACGTTTCCTTTTTTTAGTATGAAGTTGGCGTTCTTCACTCGGGAGGTAATTGTGTTCTGTTGTCATTTAGTTTTTTTATCTCTAGTGGTTACGCGAATGTTCTCTTTTGTGCTTAGTGCTGTGTTTTCCACATTTTTTGACAACTTCTGCTGTTTTTGAACTTTTTTGATTGCCCTTACGTTTGACCTTGACTTTGTTTCTGGATTTGATTGAATTGCTTTACTTTGGACTTTGCTTACTGAACCTGGAAATGGGCGATGAGGGCCCCGCTACGAACCCCTAGCGGGGCCCTCATCGGCACCTGACGCTTTACTCGAGGCACCATCACACTTCGACGAAGATTACTCTGACGACGGCGACTGTATGTCTGAGATTATATTCATGTGGAATCTATCGGATATTGTGCGCGAACTTGGAACGAACCAGCAATGTGTTGGATATAGTGAGGATGAAGGAAATGAAAGAAAGTGCGGCAAACATAAAACTAACATGAAAAGGAGGATGGGATTTTGGGCCTGAAGTTAACTAATTGGTTTATACTTTAAAAATTGGCTATATTTTATAAAAAACTAGCTCTTTTTACAATCTAGGTTTCGAAAACCAATAAAATAATAAATAAGTTAGATAATCGATTGTATTGATGCAATCGATTTTATTTTTATTCGGATCCAAAACAGTTCAACAGTTCAAACTTCAAAACAGTTCACTTCACAAGAAAAAGGAAAAAGGCCAATTTACATTTCGATTTGAAACGGGCGCAATTTAATCGATTGTCGATTAAATTCGGCATTTCAATATCTATTTTCGATTATTTTTCTGTGTTAACTAAGGCGATAAAATTAATTGAGGAGTTTTGGCGGGAACTTGATCGGCGGCGGTTTGCTGCTCCTGTTTTATAGTTTAAATAATAGTTTAAAGTAGATTTTGATATGTAAAAGTGGTGCGATTTTATGTATTAACTGTCTACGCATGTGAACTATTAGTGGAAACGGTGAAACAAGTCTGATGGTGATGGATTCTCAAGATAGCTGTTTGCATAGGCGCCTTTAGATACCATCACCAACTGTCAGCTGTAAGCTGTCTGCTGGCTCAAGTTGCCGTCAAAATCTCCCAAGGGCTGCACAATGTGACGCATCAACATATTGTGAAGTAGTGAACTATGAAGTATAATTATACATTAGGAGAAATTATAATAAACCGAATAAAAATACTAAAGACTTGGCCTAAAGGTCTAGATACCAGGCCATAAACTCCAAAAAAAAGTTAATTAAAAAATGAGAACATATCTACAAAACAATAATAAAAAATACAAAATATTATTATGCCAATATGCCAAAAAATAAGAGTAGCAGCAACAATTCAAGTAATCGTTCTCAGATCGATATGCCTAATATTCACTTCAATTAGTTGTTGTTTTAACTTTCGTTAATCGTTTCACCATTTTGTTTTCTAAATAACCATAGCTTTTCTTTGGTGATTTTAAACTGATCCTGCTTTTATGTCTAAAAATAACCTGTTAGTGTTACAGTGTAATTACAGTTAAAAATCACCTATTACAGTATAAGTAATACATAAAATCACTTTTACTTATTCTACAATAACTCAGCTCCTAGATTGACAAATCTTGCCAGATTTTCAGCTATGAATTGTATATATTATAGAAGCTTTCAAATGGTCTGACTTTCATCGTTAACATCTGGGCCCAAGAATATATGGAGACGTCTCCTCCTTTCATACTCAAGTGGCTGCAAATCCTTTGATACCTTCATATGTGATAAAGCATTCAGTAAGAGTAAAGCTGGAGGCAGTGTAGTTAAAATCTTACGATGACAAGGGATTTTTTTTGAAAATGTAACTCTAATATGCATATTCACAAGGATGGCCTTATATCAAACGATTCATGAAGACCCATATAAACAACAGCGACAACAATGTTTAAGCCCAATACAATATGTGATTGATACAATTACTGTAGAGAGGTAGTTGTCATATACTACCTCGAGAAACAAAATCAGTTTTCTGGTAAGATTGGCGGCCCTGGTAAAATTGTACAAATTGATAAGAGCAAATTTGGAAAATGCAAATACAATAATGGTAAATATAAGTATGATTGTGTTTTCACCTTTATTTTTTGACATACTAAATGTCAAAATTAATTTTATTTGCTATAGGAGACGTCACATTGAAGGCCACTGAGTGCACGGTATGATCGAAGATGGATCTGAGGATCTCAGACTAGAGGTGTGCCCGGACAATATTAGGTCTGCTGAGGTGCTGGTACTGCTTATACAGAAACATATGGTGGCACATACCACAATTCATACAGATTATTGGCAGGCATATGATTGTTTGGCAGAACATGGGTACACCACAGCTAATCCATTTGTGGCTGAAGATGGGACTCATACACAACAAATAGAGTTATGGTGGAGACCAGTGAAGATGTTTTTTAGTAAACAAAATTATAATAATTCACAAAGTTTTACAGACTTGATAGTAGAGTATTTGTGGAGGCAAAATATAGAAAAATATAAATAGGATCCATTCAAAAAAATTATGCGGCAATAAAGCATGTATATAAAATAAATAATTAAAATTACATTATTTCATTTACCACTATTGTAGCAGAGTTTAGGGAAACCTGACTTTATAGATAAGATAGGTCTGTACTAAAACTGAATCAGAACACCCTGACTCCAAATAATCTTTTCTGCTCTACCCCTAGTGTTTTTTTAAAGCCATAGGTGCGGAGGGAGAGCAGTCCCTGTCTGCTGTAGCAAATCACAGGCCCCTGAGTGAGCTGTATCGGCTGAGCCTGGTATAAGCCTAAACTGCGGAGGTGAGCATGGTTGCCTGTGATTTGCTAGGCAAGGACGATGGGGCTGCACTTCCTGCAGTGCTGCAGCCGTTGCTGAAGTAACTTTGTGTCAATATTCCGGTGTAAAAAAGTTCTTTCTCAACCCATTAAACTCCTGGGCACTGATCTTGGAAGACTGATAGGTGGACCCAGTCAGTACCTACTAAAATTTTACACCTTTGACGCTGCTCACCATTGCCAATTTGGACATATACCTAAAGTTAATAGGATGGTTATATTGGAAGTTAAGATATATCCCAATAATTATTCTCCAGTATCCCTTTACATTTAACAGGATGAAGGAATGGATTTCCTAATAATGAAAAAACTTTTGACAAAAATTTAATTTAAAATTATGACAATCAGAATGAAGTTATCACAGAACAGACAAGAATCACAAACATAGAGCTTTATTAGTATTTGAACTGGCACAAAACCGAAAGGTTTTTATTCTACGGTAGTTATAGTGTTAATTATTAGTTGTAAATGTTTGTCTCTTAGAAGTAAAATATAAAATTATAAAAGTTAATATGGTGATGTTGCCCATTACCCAATATAATCCTTTTGGTGTTGTAAGAGGTGATTATGGAAAGGAAACCCACATTCAGCTGTAAGCTTTTCAGGTTGATGAAGAGTTTTACACCATGGACTTGTGAGACCTAATTAAACAATATTTGGTTTTTAACAATATTTTTAATATTTAAATCTTATTTGGTATGTTGTCTATTCATTGCACTTTCAAAATTAATAAATAAGTCAAACATAACTACAACTATTCAAACTCAGGAATGTCTGCAAAACTGTACCCCGGATATTCTTTATAAGCATATAATGCTATTCTTATGTGATACGCACCAGGTAAAAACATTATACCACCTAAAACTATCATTGGCCATAAGCGATCTGAATACTTTGTGTCTATGTGGCCTGTTACAATGAGACTGCCCACTGTAAGTAGAATAGTGCCCACAATAAATAAAAATGCAGCTAAACTTATAGCTTTCCAAGGTATTCTAGGGGGCGGTACTTCAAATTGCGCATCTGAAAACCCACTATCATCATTTGGAACTGCAGTGTAACCATCTTGCCTTCGAAATCGAAAGCGGGACATTTCTTCGGTGGGGGAGTTCGCTGTAAGTAGAGAAGTTAAAAAATAAACATAGTCCATTGTAATTATAATTTTAAAACAATGTGTGCGTTTAAATAAAATTCTTTATGTATATTGTTCACAGGTTACCTAGCCGGCTGTTATTAATTACTTTAAATTTGAACAAAATTACTTAATTTATACCTCAATCATGGACTTTTATGGTTATCGACATGAACAGCACCAGACCAGCAGTAGCAGTTACCAGCTTTTTAAATATATGTATTATATATAAAAATTTAATTATAATAAAATAATAAGTACCAGCTAAAGTAGTTTTTCGTTAATTTTTAAATGTCAATGTCAAGTTTGACAATATAATGAAACAGCCGTTGTCAGAGAATAGACATTATCTCTATTCTCTATCTACGGAAACCGCGAAACACGCGCAAAAAATATTTTATTTAATAATGGCAGCCATACACGATCAAGTCTACCGTCAAGTTTGCAGGGTAAACGTATGTGTTACGTGTATGGCTATGGGTGTGCATAACAAGTCTACTTGAAGCAAAAATTTAATTTCGATTCTGCCGACTTGATCAAGCTTGCAGCGTCATGTAAACTTGAACGTGTATACGAGCCAGTGTCTCCATATGTAAATCGAGATTTACCATGTTGCAAGGGTAACAATACGGTGTTTCTAGATAAAATTACGGTAGATTAACTATAAGTGTACCGTGTAAATTACCGTGTAACTTTTCGCAGAAAATAGTCTTGAGTATTTTTATTCGGTTTATTATAATTTCTTCATAGTTCACTGCTTCCCAATATGTTGATGCGTCACATTGTGCAGCCCTTGGGAGATTTTGACGGCAACTTGAGCCAGCAGTATGGAGTGTAGAGTACAAGGAGAACCATCTTATAAGGGGCGAAACTTGAAAAAGTGTCCTACAATTTACTGAAAATAGAGGTTCCAAAACCTACCACAATAGCGCTGGCGTCTGAAAAACTACGATACGAAGATAGCTGTTGTGAACGGAGTGAAGTCAGCTGAATTCAAATATTTAAAAAATTTCATGACTAGAGTAGTTAGTAAAATGCCAGTATACAAAATCTCAACTATTTACGTAGTACGAAACCATGCGGATTGGTCGGTCCTTGTTTATTTCTCCATCTTATTCTAATTACTTTTGGCGCTTTTTTTAAATTTGTCCTATGCTACTGCAGCGCCACCCTTATAGGACACGTTTTTAGGGACACTTTTCATATATAGAGATGGTCCTCCTTCTACTCTACACTCCATAGCCAGCAGGGAGCTGACAGTTGGCGATGGTATCTAAAGGCGCCTATGCAAACAAACAGCTATCTTGAGAATCCATCACCATCAGAGCACTTGTTTCACAGTTTCCACTAATAGTTAACATGCGCAGACACTTAATACACAAAATCGCACCACTTTTATATATCAAAGTCCACTTCAAACCATTATTTAAACAATAATACAGGAGCAACAAACCGCCGCAGGTCAAGTTCCCGCCAAAACTCCAACAAATTTGGTTTTATCACTATGGAGTGTAGAGTACAAGGAGTACTCTATACTCCATATTTATCACTATCAATTTATGTTTATGGTAAGTATGTAATACATAGATAAATAAATATGTAGCAAGCTTGAGCAAGCTAATTATGGAAAGTAGAGAGAAGGAGGACCATCTCTATATATGGAAAGTGTCCCTAAAAACGCGTCCAATAAGGGTGGCGCTGCAGTAGCATAGGATAAATTAAAAAAAGTGCCAAAAGTAATTAGAATAAGATAGAGAAATAAACAAGGACCGACCAATCCGCTTGGTTTTGTACTACGTAAATAGTTGAGATTTTGTATACTGACATTTTACTAACTACTCTAATCATGAATTTTTTTAAATAAGGTAGACTGGGGCAAGTGTGACAGTGGGGCAAGTGTGACAAATGCAAATTATGCGGCAAAAATGTGGTTTTTGGTTAAATGACATCTATTGAACAACGCAGAAACTTTTACGCTATTGACTATACCGACAGCTAAGTATATAACTTAAACTATTTTATCGACAGAGATCATTTTTTTAAAACTATTCAACTAGCGAAAGCCCGCGCAATTTTAAGAGCCGAAGTTTTTAAGTTTTTCGATACGTCTTACAGTTATTTTAAATAAGATACAAGGTTAGTGATAAAGAATAATATTGATACTTATAGTGTAATATGTTTCTGAGAACTGAAATCGACTATTCCTTGAAATACGGATACATTTATACTTGGTCAACTAATACCTCACATTGGGGTAAGTGTGACAGTGTCACGCTTACCCCGGTCATCTTGTATGAGAATATCGTAACTAGTGATGGGACAGCCAATTTTTTTTAACCGACTTTCAAAAAACGAGGGTGCTATTTACCTGTGTTTTTCTATGTATTTATATTTAAGTATTTACTTTTATATTTATACTTAATAAACAAGCGAGCGAAGCGTGTGAGATCTCAGAGTCACATTTTACGAATTTTTGTTTGTATGTTAGTTTGTACTTGTGTTTGTATGTATATATGTTTTTGTACGTAAAAGGGTGAACATATCAGTTCATGGGGTATGCTTTTAGCCTAAAACTAATTATAGAAAAAGCATCATTTAATTTTATTTTGTTTGATTTAGATGGTAAGAAACTATATAAAAAAAATCTGATAAATACTCTCGAGAAATTCTGCTGGAGGCTATCAAAGCTGTACGGGAGCAACATATGACACCGTTTAAGGCAGTCAAGGTTTACGGTGTCTCTAGAACAACCATAACTGCACACGTAAATGGTGATCGAGGTGTGAAATCGAACACTCATGGTAGGTCAACTGCGTTAAACTCAGACTTGGAAAAAAATATGGCTGCAATGTTCCACACCATGGAACATGGTTTTGGTTTGGAGTACGCATTCAGGTTCGTATATAGTAGACATTATCAGTGACAGCGATTCTGGAATTGTTCAAGTAAATCAATTCAGTCGAGAAAGAAACAAAAATTTTAGAAGCAAAAAGGAAAAATCAACGCACATTCTTACGATACAACCTGATATCCATACAGAACCAATATTGAATCCACGATCGACATTTAAAAAATCTTTTAAGTAAATAATATATTTATTAATAATGTTTTTATTCAACAGAAATAGTATAATACAAGTACATACCAAAGATTATATTATTTTATTATTGATTGTTAAGGTTTCTGATTTAAAGTTATTTTTCACTTAGCATTGTTTTTATTACTCTTTCAAAACATTTAGGGCAAGTGATACATAAATCCATTTATAGGCACATCACTATATCGTTCAAAAACTGTCACACTTACCCCAAACGGGGAAAAATCCATTGTTACATAAAAATGGACGTTCAAATCGTTCTAATAGTTCATAAAATATATTAACATTAGTATTATCTCATCAATTTTCTCGAAAATTACAGATAATAATAAAGTAACTACAAAAAGAAGCGTACTGTCACACTTGCCCCATTGATGGGGTAAGTATGACAGTCTTCCACCTTAATTAGTTTTAACTGCCTCAAATAACGAAATGGTACTTATAGATATTAAAATGTTTGATCGAACAAACAACCACTTAATAATTTATGTTTTGAAACGGAATTATCTATGTTAAACCCTTACAGAGTAGAAGTATTTAAATGTTCATTTTCGTTTTAATTAATTTATGTCACACTTGCCCCGGGTGACTCTACTTGAATTCAGCTGACTTCACTCCGTTCACAACAGCTATCTTCATATCGTAGTTTTTCAGACGCCAGCGCTATTGTGGTAGGTTTTGGAACCTCTATTTTCAGTAAATAAGATAAGATAAGATATTTATTTGAAGAAACATGAGTATACATACAAAGCATGCAGGTTGTTCAGATATATTAAAAGGATCAGTCATGTTTGGCCTTTGTGGCGTACAAATGTATAAATCAATGAAAATATTACAATAATTGAAAATGAAATATTATTAAAACATTATCTAATTAAACCATTATTAAACTATTTTTAACAATTTTATCAATAAATCTAAATCTAAAGAATAAATTAAATGTCTGTTAATATTATTTACTATGAAGATACAATATATTTTATTTGCTTTATACAGTGCCAATAATAGAATTGCTTGTTACATAAGATTTAAATTTTATTATTCAAAAATTCTAATATGCTATAGTATGCTTTGCCTTCTAAATATAATTTCAACTTATTTTTAAATATACGGGCATTCTGTTCTTTCCAACATTTCGGAAGCTTATTATATATTAAAGGGGCCATGTAAAAAACACTTTTTCGCATCAATGCAGTTTTTGAGCTATGCAAACATAGAATAGTATCATCGCGTCTGTTGCGACTAACTACATCTGATAAACGTGGAAATAAGTGCCGATTATATTTAACAAACATGGCAATTTCTAAAATGTATAGACATGGTAATGTCAGTATTTTATATTTTATAAAATAGGGTTTGCAGCTATCAGTTGGCCTTAGTTTAAACATGGTCCTAATACATCGCTTTTGTGCTTTGAAAGGTAATTCTTTGTTAGTCGAATTGCCCCAGAAGATAATCCCGTATCTTAAGTGCGATGAAACTAAACCATGGTACGCTGTAAGCAACGCATTAATGTTAAGCACTTTAACCAATTTATAAAGTGCATATGTCGAGTTACTTATTTTTTTGCTAAGAATTTCTGTGTGTTCTTTCCAATTCAATTTCTTGTCAATCGTCACCCCAAGGAATTTGGCAGCGTTGACTTCTTCAATTATTTTATTATTATATTGGACCTTAAGATTAGTGGGAGTTGATGAACGTTGTCTGAAATGCATTACACAAGTTTTATTCAGATTTATTTTTAAGTTATTGTTATTTAACCATTCTATTATTGATATAAGAGAATTATTAATATCATTATTATAGCTATCCTTATTATTGCATTGAATTGTTATGGTGCTATCATCAGCAAAGAGTGTTACTGGTTGAATAACGGATTTAGGTAAGTCGTTTATGTATAACAAGAATAGAAGGGGGCCTAACACACTTCCCTGTGGTACTCCATATTTAACTACTCGTTCATGAGATTTAAATATTTCTTCGTATTTAGTTTTTATATTTATTGAGGCTATTTCAGTGATTTGCTTTCTGTCGTATAAATATGATTGTATTAGTTTTAGCACATTACCACGAAACCCATAGGCCTCGAGTTTAGCCAACAAAATATCGTGTCGGACATAATCGAATGCCTGGGTCATGTCACAAAAAACTGTACAGACAGGGTTGGTTTTATCAACGTTAATTATAACTTTATATCAGAAATTATAGATTGCCATGTTTGTAGTTCGGTTTTCTCTGAATCCTTTTTGCTCGTTAACAAGTATGTTATTTTTTTTCAAGGTACTTACTTAATTCCTTGTAGATATATTTTTCATAAATTTTGGAGATAACACTAATAAGCGTAATTGGTCTGTAACATTCCATGGATTCTCTATTCTCTTTTTTAAACAAGGGTTTTACGATCGATTTTTTTAAGGCATCTGGAAAAATGCCAGTGCTTATGGTTAAATTAATGAGGTAACTTAAATGTGTACATATTTCTACAGAAACACATTTAAGTATTTTCGTACAAATTCCGTCATGACCCACGCTGTTCGTGTTTTTTAATGTATTTATTATTTTATCTACATCCTGTGGCAGACAAGGGGGCATGAAGAATGATTTTAAGCTATTTGAAATTTGTGAGGTAGCCTTATTTCCTGAGGTTATAACTGGGATAACTTTTTCAATAAAATAATTATTAAAAGCATTGGCTATTTTCTGTGGATCTGTTATAGTCTCGTTATTTAATTTTATTTTTGTAATAGGGTTTCGGGGAGCTTTGTTCTTAGAGTTATTAATTATATTCCAACTGGTTTTGGACTTGTTGTTTGATGTTTTAATTTTATAAATATTTTGTGCATATTGTGTTAGGTGGATAATTTTTTTAAATAGTTTAGAGTACGTAGTAAGTTTTGTTTTATTTGACTCATTAGGGTTTCGTCTATATTGCCACAGAAGATGTCGTTTCTTTTTGCTGCATATTTTGACGCCGCGTGATACCCACTTAGTATTTTTTGTAGTATGTATGGTTATAGTTTTATTAGGAAAGCATAAATTGTAAAAAAGAGAAAACCTCTCCATGAAAGCATTATAAGCTATGTTGGGATCACTTGTTTGATATATTTTCGAAAAAGATAAACTACGTAAACAACTTTCAAATTTTGTAACATATTCTTTGTTATAATTACGCCAGTATTTAATAAAGCAAGACTCTTGAACGGGTAACTTTATTAATTGCGCTGTGTGGTCTGACAATGCGAATTCTAATATTTGTATCTTACAGGACTTTTTACAGTTATGTGCAATATTGTCTATGCATGTTTGACTTTTTAGTCTAGTGGGCTGATTTATAGATAATTTTAAATTGTGATTTAACAGTATACATTCAAAATCTATGGTTTGATAATTTCTTTTTAAGACATCTACATTGAAATCCCCTGCTATGACAATATTATTTAAGGATTTGTTATCAAGTTCTTGCAAGAGTACGTGTAATTTTTCCATGCACACATTAAAGTTAGTATTTTTGGAACTCTGTAAATACAAACAATAACAATCCTATAGCTAATTAATTCGATAGCACAGCACTCGAAGACACCAGTTTCTGATATTTTAGCTATTTGTTTTAATTCCTTATACTGGTGGCCACTTCTTACTAATATGCACGCTCCTCCTCGTTTGCTTTCCTTTCGGGAGTAACATGCCGCAAGCTGATAATTGGGTATAGTTAAATATCTTTCATAGCCCTCTTGAATAAAATGTTCTGTAATACATAAGATGTCCACACATGATCCTCCTTCAGCCAGCTCTTCTAGGCACACTGTGATTGAGTCCGATTTTGTTAGCAATCCGGCAATATTTTGGTGCATTATGTGTATACATTTAGTAACGAAAAAAATTTGTTATGTTCTCATTATAGGTGTTATTTTCGGTGCCATCCGCCAAAACATTCACAACATTTTTTCTATGTTTTAAAATTTCGTTAATGCGTAAATAATCTATGCTATCAATGAACGCTTTAAGATTTTCGAGAATTGTCCTCAACGCAGTATTATTTATTGAGCCCGTTTTTTTATCGAACATACTAAAGTCGCATTTTAGGTTCATATTGGAGTCCAAATAGTAAGCATGTTTATGAGTCAATAAGTCTAAGTAGAGTAAATTGTTAAATGTTTCGATTCTGCAGTTGTAAATTATGTTATATGTTCTATATGTGTACGTAGGAAGGCATATAATTATGTTTGTATGCTTAATTTTTTTGAGAACATCTCGAATGTAGATAATCATTTTGAGGTAGTCATTCGTTGCTTTAAAGTCTTCTTGTCCTATTATTATTATACAGTAATCATCAAAGGTGAAATCAACTAATTTTGAGTCAATTCCTTTAAGAAGCTGTTCTACTCCCGCTCTCGGTGTTAGGTAATGACATATTTCATCTTTGTCGTTTAATAATACATTTTGTGCAATACTAAGGACCTTATTGTTCTGATCTGCACTAAATATACATATTTTTTTCCTTTTATGTGTTCGTTGAGGTATTGTCTCATTTTTATTGATATTTTGTATACTTATTTTATTAAACTTTTCTTTATCTATTATATCTTTTCGTTTGTCTTTTGTTTCAATATCCTGTTTTTTGATTTCTAAAGGATCAGTTTGTGTCTGTTTGGTTTCACAAGTAGTTTGATGTTTCTTCTTTGGTGTAGTTTGATTTGTTTTTATCTTAGCCGGACTACTTGTTGCGACTTTTTTGTACAACTGTTTTTTTTTTAACCAAATCTTTATTTAAGCGTTTGAGTTTACTATTTTCTAGATTTAATAATTCAACCTCCTTATGAGCGCTATTTAATTGTGATTGAAGATTTTGGATTTCCTCCTTTAATTATTCTACTTGATTGCCGTCTTCGTCTTCTGAAATGTCTGGCATACTACTGGTGGTGCACTCTAGTGTCCGTGAAATGATGTCACAGTCGATGTCGTCGGGAGAAGGTTCCGAATATGTTCGAACTCGGCTCCGACGAAATGTTATATTTTCAAGGGAATCCATAATAATTTATACTAAAATTTTACAAGATTAACTAATTCTTTTTAATTGAGTTTGAGAAAAATGTTACAATAACCTTTCAGTCATTTGATCGTTGCATATTTTCATGTATTTTGCGACCATTATGCAAATCAAATAATGATTCGAACTTTTTTGCAATGGCGCTGTTTTAGGAATTTAAATTAACAGGTGATTTATTTTTTGCCACACTGGTTGAAGAATAGTAAAACTGAATGGTTCACTGTACTGTCTTCCTGGTTGATAATTGTCTTTACTTGCACAAATTTACATTCAATGTAAACAAAAAATGCGTCTTAACGCTTGTTTTTTTAATATTATTTCCTCTTTTAAACTATTTTTATAATTAGTTATAAAATGATATTTTAATAATTTTATTAAAGCCGTCTGAAAGGACTAGTGTTCGAATTCCAAAGAAAAAATATTAGTCAAGTTTCTGAACGAAATTAATTGTAGTGCCAACATTAAATTCTGTGATGTAATTGGTTGTTACCTGTGGCTGTTATTATGCGAATCACAGAACACAATTACTGACAATTACTCTCTAACGGCGGCTCTACACGTTGGCCAACACACTGGCGAATGTGTTGGCAGAGATATTGGCCAAGAAATTGTGATCGCGTCCACACGTTGGAAGATCGTTCAGTTTGCTTCGGTTCAGGCCAATGTGCGGACGAATGAATTAAAATGATTATTGAAGCGCTAACGGCTGCTGCGGTTTATTTATTCACAGCATACCACTATTTTTTTTATTTAATTTTCACTATTTTTAATATTTAGTATTTTTAATATAAAATTTTAATATTTCTTTATTATACACTAACGTTATACAGATAAGTAAACTATATAAACATTAACACACCTAGGCATAGGTATAATTAACACTTTTACAACTAAGGCCTGGAAAATATTCGAAGCCTGTCTATAAAACTGTTGTAAAATTTTATTAAACAAAGCCTTTTCTAAAAAGGGTTATTCTTATTATATAATTATAGAATAAAACTAAATAATAATAATAATAAATAATTTATTTTGTCAAACATTAAAGTTACACTATGCGATCAGTGATCGAGGTCACCTAGTAAGCAAAATAATGCCTGTAACAGGTGGCTTCGCTCTTCCATAGCTAAAAATTAAAGTATTATTAACGAAATAAAGAAACTAATAGGGAATAATAAAGACAGTAAAAACATGATTTTAGTATCCTACTTTTTAATTTGATTTTAGTATGCTTTTTTTTATAGGATAAGGGTGACAAACGAGCACACAGTCCACCTGATGGTAAGTGGTTGCTGCGGCCCATAGATATCTACATCTATCCTCGTTTGCGAATCAAAATGCAGATGCGTTGTCACCCGTGAGGACTAAGATGGAAAGCCTCATTTCCAGTAAAAAGGGCCTCCGGCCACCTGCACTCACCAAGCGAAACGCAGAGGTAAACCTCTACTTCACGCTAAATGCTACCTATAATATAGCATTAATACATCAATAAATAAATGAATACATCAATCACTACAACGTGAATGTGTATAAGATAAGGGTGATCAAAAAGAAATGGAAAAAAGAAATTTTATTTGTTGACGGCTCCGTGGCGTAGTGGCTTAGCAATGAGTTGCTGCCCTGGGGGCCGCGGGTTCAAATCCCGCACGGAACAAGTTTTTGCATAGCCTGCACATAATTTCTCTGTTTCGATGTTTGTCCTTATGCAATTTATGTTTCTAAACTGCCTCCACGATACAGGAGAAAATCCTGTGTATAATAACATTTTTTTTAAAAAGACATTTTTGTTTTACAAACAATTTTCAGCTTGGTAGGGCTCTATAAAGCGAAAAGTTTATTCATTGGTCATTGTTACTGCCGTTATGTAGACACTAGTTACGATGCGTGCATATAAAATTTAAGCGTGCGTGCGTGCGATCACTCTGAGAGCTCGTAGCAAACTAAACGTGCGCCCAACGTGTGGACGCGGCGGCCAATACTCTGCCACAACCCTTTGATCTTTTGTAAAAAACCGACACCAGACGGATCTCGCGCCAATTTGTGGGCCATCGTCCCAATACGTACCAACGTAGCTTAAACACCCGCTCCACACGATGGCCATCGTTGTTGGCCAACACATTCGCTAGCGTGTTGGCCAACGTGTAGAGGCGGCATAATGCGAATGGAACAGGTAGTTGTAATTTGCGATTTAAGTTTATATTTATAACTGGTCTTCAATAATTAGTAATTTTATAGTACTTATTAATATACTTTTAGAGACACAACATTTCAACGTTGTTTTACAGTTCTTTTCACAGTTTATTGTTTATAATCACTATTATATACTGAGTTGCAATTCTATTGTCTTATATTGGTTTAATTCTTATTGCACTAACAATTCACTGAGATAACACTATTACTGGTTTGTCGACATCGATTGAGTATTTTTACATATGTTACAGGGTCGTAAGTACATAATACTATTTTTAAATTATTAAATTCGCGGAGCAACGTTTGCTATGCTATGCGGCCAAATTTTTTTTTTAAATAGTAAATAGTAGGACACTTTTTCAACTTTCGCCCCTTATAAGATGGTTCTCCTTGTACTCTACACTCCATAAAGCTAATGTAATATGGTACCGTAAAATGGGGTGAATAGACATAACTTTCAACTTCTACACTATTTTTCTTACATTTTTTTTTATAGAATAAGGGTGACAAACGAGCACACAGTCCACCTGATGGTAAGTGGTTGCTGCGGCCCATAGACATCTACATCATTCCTCTATCACAAATCTAAATGTAGATGCGTCGTCACCCGTGAGGACTAAGATGGAATGCCTCATTTCCAGTAAAAAGGGCCTCCGGCCACCTGCACTTACCAAGCGAAACGCAGAGGTAAACCTCTACTTCACGCTGGTTTTCTGTGAGGTCGTGGTACCACCCCGGTTCGAGCAGGCCCATCCGTGCGACAGCAAAAGCTGCCGCGTGGCTCTACCACTGTAATTACACATAGGTATATTGTATATAATCTGATAATAATACACTTTAATGTTGTGAGTCTTGTTGTAGGTTATCGAATACTAATGCTTCAAACGAGTAAAAACATGCAAATTCGTTGTATTTTAGAAAAAAGTAGTCTGTTTCTATATACCGGGAATCCGGGGTTAATAGATACGACATAGGGGTGAATAGAGAAAAAATGCCAGGGTTGTCAAATTTACTTTTGTTGTAGTATGTAGGTTACTTTACTATACTTCATTAAATCAGGAAACACACCAGAGTCGATACAAGTATTAAAAGTAATAGCAAGATGAGATGCAATTAAATCTATTATGGACGCAGTCACTGTAACGGAAATCCCCCATAAATCTGCGGTTATCTTTACATCAATGGTTGTGAAGTATTTTACAATATTATGCGGTAACACTTTTTCAAATCTAAATTCTTTTAAACAGGTATTAACATTCTGTTTAAGTAATGACTGGACGACAGTTGGAGAAGTATTCAATGACTCTGTTGTCAAGATAGGAACATCAGTGAAATATTTCTCAAACACCACTGCAACGTCTTTATTTGATTTAGTCAATTCATTAATTTTTAATTGATAGTTTGAGTTACGAGGTTTCTCTTTACCGGTTCCGCTGTTAATTGTACCCCACGTCATTTTAATTTTATTCTTAGCCGTCGTAATTTTGTTACTACTATGTAATGATTTGGCTGTGGAGCAAACTCTTTTAAACATTTTAGAATAATATTTTACATATTCTTTAATTATAAAGATTATATGATCTTTCATGGTAAAGGTCATATAACCTTCGTATGCTTTTATGAATTCCTACTGTCGCCCACTTATTAAATGCCTTGCGGCTGTTTGTGGAGAATGTTTTAGAAGTAAATGTTTTATTAAATTCATTGCTTATAAGGGTCACCTCTTACTTATGTCCTTTGGGATATAATTCAGATTTGTGTCATTTAGTCTTAGTGACATCGTCAAAAGCTCAAGAAGCTCGTCTCCTAAGTTTAAAAAATATTTTTATAAAAAATATGCCCGATTGTGCATTGAGGTATTGTAAGTCCCGATATGGAGCAAAAACTGAATGTGATGTCGGTTTCTTGTCGCAAGAATAGTGTGTATTTACCCAATAATTTTTAAATTTTATTATTTCTGGTAGATTGTTTTAGAACATTTATCATTATTTTAATAAGCGCCCTTTGCTATCCAGTAACGTCATGATTTATTTACCAAAGAGTTAGTGATTGACAACGTTTATCGAGTATTGTTACCGATAAAATATATTATACCGGATGCCGATTTAATCATCTACAATATTTAAGGAGGTGAAACAGTAAACGGTACTGTACCGGTACCAATAAAGAAATCGGCTGGGCCTGTGTCCGGAGCATGTGCCCCACACGGTCGTTGGTTTTAACATGAATGTCATCTTCATCATCAAACATCTATGTCAGCCAGGACAACCAGTTCAACCAGTCAACAAGGTAGCCTATTTTTTTAAATTTTAATATAATTCTACAGCACCAGGAGAATTGCAGATGCGTTGACGGCCTTTTAAAAAGGAGTAAGCTCGTTTCTTGAAAGTCCCTAAGTCGTATCGGCCGATAAAAATTATCGTTGGTAAACGATTCCTAAGAAAACTCCTAATAAATCGCACAGTAGTGGACCACCAAGCATCCAAATGATGTGGATGGTAACATAAGTTTCCAAATGTTGGACCCTAGACCCTAGGGTCTAGGGTCCCTACAACATTTGAAAACTCCGGTCAAGTGCTGGCAATAAAATAAAATTAAGATGGTCGATCTAACATAGCAATCAAAAACTTAGTTGCTCCAAACGAAAGCGAAGTTAAAACGCTTAGAAAACTTGCCAGCGAAAGCGATGATGCTAAACGCCAACGACTTAGCAAAATGCGTGATTAGGTGAACAGTGAAACACATACTCCGCTACATTTGCAGCTTGACAAGGCTAAACAACGCATTTTTTTTTTTTTTATAGTAGAGGGGGCAAACGAGCATGCGGCTCACCTGATGGTAAGTGACTACCGCCGCCCATGAACGACTGCAACACCAGGGAGGGAATTGCAGATGCGTTGCCGGCCTTTTAAAAAGGAGTACGCTCTTTTCTTGAAGGTCCCTAAGTCGTATCGGTCCGGAAAAATCGCTGATGGTAATCGATTCCACAAGGAAGTCGTGCGAGGAAGAAAACATCTTCTAAATCGCACAGTGGTGGACCGCCAATCATCCAGATGGTGTGGATGGTATCGGGAGTTCTGCCGCGATGTGCGTTCGTGAAATTTGGCGGCTGGGATTAATCCGAACAATTCCTCAGAGCACTCCCCATGGTAGATGCGAAAGAAAATGCAAAGAGATGCAACATCTCTTCGCAGCGCCAATGAGTCGAGCCGATCGGAAAGAACTCGGTCGTCGACGATTCGAGCCGCTCTGCGCTGGATGCGGTCAAGTGGAAGGAGCTGGCACTGGGGAGCCCCTGCCCAGAGATGGGAACAGTATTCCATGTGAGGCCGAACCTGCGCCTTGTAAAGTTGCAGGCGGTGTGCCGGCATGAAATACTGTCCCGCTCTGCTGAGCACGCCAAGCTTTTTAGAGGCCAATTTGGCCTTCTCTTCCAAATGACCACGAAACTGCACGTCACTCGATATGTCGACGCCGAGGATTCCGATACTGGCTGAGGCAACCAGGGGAGTGCCTTGAAACTGAGGAGATACGACAAAGGGGTTCTTTTTAGCGGTAAACGCGCAAACTTGTGTCTTCTGAGGATTAAACTGGACTAGATTTAGTCGCCCCCAGTTCGAGACTTTGTCCAGCAAAGACTCGACTTCAGACACAAGTTTGTTCCGGTACTCGGAGACGTTTTCCCGAGAAATATTAGCACGGCCGGTGTATAGAGCATCACCAGTGCTGTCATCCGCATAGAAATGAATGTTACCAGTTAGCAACATATCATTGATATGCAGAAGAAACAGCGTTGGTGATAGCACACAGCCTTGTGGAACACCAGCGTTAATAGGCTTGTAGTCAGAACATGCACCGTCTACAACAACCTTGATGCTCCGATCTGCAAGGAAGCTGGTGATCCAATTGCACAATTTCTCGGGAAGCCCATAGGAAGGGAGCTTCGAGAGAAGCGCTTTGTGCCAAACCCGATCGAAGGCCTTCGCAATGTCCAGACTAACGGCCAACGCCTCCCCCTTGGACTCTACTGCCTCCGCCCATCTATGGGTCAGGTAGACCAGAAGATCACCAGCTGATCGACCCCCACGAAAACCGTATTGGCGGTCACTAATCAGCTGGTGATCCTCAAGGTGCAACAATCCGTCCGTATAGACTTCGGTAAAAACGGTGTTCACCTTTTTTTTTTGTTTTACATGGGGAAATGCCTACACATGCCCGCCTCGCGGGGGCAAGGATGGGTTATGTCGGACTTGCACCGATTAAAACCCCATGGTGTTCCACCATCGTCGCATATTGGCAAGGCTACTTTCGCATACAGCCACGGGTCCACTAGCTTCGGCAGATGACATCTCCTTCCATTCTTCTTCTCAGGTAATGGCCATAAGGCCAAGAGAAAACAAGCACGCGGCGGATCTAGTCTATGACTCCACCGCTAGTCAAGTTTCAGCCACGGAGGGTACGGTAGAGCGACGCATCGTAGTACCGACTCTCCTCTCTCTCCGCAGCCTTACCACCCACATCAGCGGTGCGGCCCCGTCATAGCCTTCGTTCTTTTGTTTTCTGTTACGGACTTCGACGTTATATTACTGCCCTAAGGTTGACTGGCACAAAATGCTTTAGCATTACGTCCGCCTTTTGTTCCTATACATTGTGTGAGGTTCAATAAAGAATATTATACACAGTCAGGTCATAAGTATTGTCACACAGTAAAAACTTTTCTTTTAGAATGCTGGCCACAAGAAAGTTTATTGAATTCGAATTTCGAATTGTTCATGAAAATAAAACTGTATACTTTTTAGAATTTTACTCATTTTTAAATATGGAGTGGACGCTTAAAGAAGACCGTGTTGCAGTTATTGCGTTGCATCGTTGCGGTTACGCGCCAATTCAAATTTTTGACATACTGAAAAATTTGAATTTAACCAAAAGATTCGTTTATCGTACCATCAAACAATACAATGAAGACTCTAGTGTAGATGACAAGTCAAGAAGTGGTCCCCTCGGTCTGTTAGGACTCCAGCAGTGATAAAAGCTGTGAAGGCGCGAATTCAAAGAAATCCCAAACGTAAGCAGAAACTGTTGGCCCTTCAGATGGGGTTAAGCAGAACCACGGTGAAAAGGGTGTTAAATGAAAACTTTGGGCATATCGAAGAAAAACAGACATCGTTTGAATGCTCGTCTAATGGACCTGAGACTGAAGAGATGCCGCGCTTTGTTGAAGCGGTACGCGGGAAAAAATATCGGGAAGTTCTTTTTTTGGATGAAAAAATTTTTACCGTAGAAGAGAGCTACAACAAACAAAATGATAAGGTGTACGCACACAGTAATGAAGAAGCGAGCAACCGTATTCCGTGTGTCCAACAAGGTCATTTTCCATCCTCGCTCATGGTATGGTTGGGAGTTTCTTATTGGGGCTTAACAGAGGTATATTTTTGTGAGAAAGGTGTAAAAACGAATGCAGTTGTGTATGAAAATACAGTCCTGACGAACCTTGTGGAACCTGTTTCTCATATCATGTTCAATAACAGGCACTGGGTATTCCAACAAGATTCGGCGCCAGCTCATAGAGCGAAGAGCACACAAGACTGGCTGGCGGCGCGTGAAATCGACTTCATCTGGCACGAAGACTGGCCCTCCTCCAGTCCAGATTTGAATCCGTTAGATTACAAGATACGGCAACACTTGGAGGAAAAGGCGTGCTCAAAGGCTCATCCCAATTTGGAGTCACTCAAGACATCCTTGATTAAGGCAGCCGCCGATATTGACTTGGACCTCGTTCGTGCTGCGATAGACGACTGGCCGCGCAGATTGAACGCCTGTATTCAAAATCACGGAGGACATTTTGAATAAACTTTAGTGTCATAAGAATCTATGTTTTGTTAAATTCATTTTGGTATTTAAATAGTTACATAATGAATAAACTTGTTTCAATTATTTTATATTAAACATGTGATAGAATTTATGACCTGACTAGGTAAATAAATAGAGTCACGGCGAATTAAGAGCCCTCTTACATTTCGGCATTTCGCAAATTTAGGTATTTTACGCACCGAGCGGGCGACGAGCTACGCGACCGATACTTTCTTTCATATCTATTCACTCGCTCGCACTATATTACTATGAGTATGGCGATTAAACGTTCTTGATCTTCCATAATACAAAGTTTTCTTAGGATGAACTTCAGTGGATGGAATATTTTTTGGTGTGTCATTTTAATGTTATCTTATTAATTTATTATTATATAATTATATAATTTATTATTTATTATTATATATATTTATACCATTTTGATATATTATTCAATATTTATGAAATTTAGTGTCAAAATAAGTACACATAAATATTTTAATTGTTACGCCGTAATCGAATGTTAATAATCGATTGTCTACTACCGGTATAAATAAATAGACGGTTGCAACCTGTTTTAATAAATATAACAATCAAATGTAACTAATATTTTTTTAATGGGTACTTACAGTCAATTACCATATTTTTTATTAGAAAAATATTTGCTGCGACGGCATTGACCGAACTTTTCTCGATTCGATAATTTAAGGCAGTACATACTTTTCATAAAAAGCTTGTAACTTGGGTAACATATTGAAAATCTAAAATCGGTCGTCTTTATAAATTTTTAGTACTTTTACTGCATAATCTGGGCCAATACATATTATGGCAAGTATTCAGACATTTTTATTTGCTAAATGAAGCTGGCCATGGATTTGGTAAAACCAGTCATTATTTTGATTTAATGTTACACTTGAATCACTGAATTTATAACCTTTAACATTTTTTTTGTCGAAAGGCCGTGTCAAAATCTATTCCGAAAGCTGAAATAGGACATTTAACTTCAATAAGACCGTCGCTGTATAAACCATTAGGTGAAGCCCTCAAATAACAATGATCTAGGTCAATGAATAGACCACATTTTTCTATAATAATATTTTCTTGTTTGCTCAATTGTGATCGATCAAAAATTGCGGTCGTAGTTAACGTTGCTCTAGCATGCAGGCAATCGACGCACACTACTGTAGTATCGAAACAATGCAACGTCCGAAATCAACTGACGCAGGTCCACCCTCGGCAAGCGCTCGCGCGTTAATGATCTCAGATGGCCGGCGCAGTGAAATATATAGTACTTTTATTTAATTAATTAAAATATAATAGTAACGATTTCAAAAGTAAAAATAATAGTATGGTTTAAACAAATGTTGATGATTATTTTGGTATAAATTTTACGTCTAAATGATGTAGAACATCGGAAATATAGAGGCTTGTATTGAAGCTTTTTTTGTCGTTTTTTAAATTATGTCGATTTTTTTTCCTAGCGTGAAAAGCATATAACGAAAATGTATTCTACTATTATTAAAGTGTAGGATATTTGGGAGATAAAAATATTTTTTTTGATGGTCGATATTCAATAGAATCTACAAATTAGAGCTCCCAAATCATGTCTTCGAGAGTTTTTGCCTAAACATGCATCGGGAGAATGATTATTACTGATTAAATAAATAAGTTATCTAAAATCCACTTGGGGCTTATTTGAGAAGAGAAAACGAACTATTTTTACCAAGTAATTATTATTTCAAGCAACGAACGATAAACATACAATTTCAACGAGGAAACCTTGTAATTTCGCGTTTTTTTGTAATACGCCTCTTAAGTGAGTGGCGCTTCGCTATACCAACACTGCTCTTGGGAGAAGACAACCTTCTCGCCGCAGTCCATGAACACATTCGAAGTGGACTTGCCAAGCCCAATCGGAGTGCTCACCTAAGGCCGGCCCTTCACTTCGGACTAGCTATGTGGTTCCTCTTAGTACACCTTAAATGGTCAAGCCACTGCTATTAAGCCCCCCCCCCCCCCCCCCCTCAGCCACAACAAGACGGGAACCCGTTCGAGGTGATACTACTTACTGCCTTGCAAAAAACGGAACACCAGTGGGTAAGAATAACTCTTTATTAATGACTGTAATTTTTTTTAAATTACTATAATAGCACTCGCTGTAAAAGTCACAGTACACAAGCAGACCGGTTTTGTTCGATCCCCGCCGACATTAATAATATTGCTAATTGTAATTTTAAGTTCGCATTTACCACATGACTAAAAAAGTTCATGAGAAAACTTTAAAAATATTTCAAAGACGTGAAGTCCGTCAATAAGCAGTGGAGCAGCGCAGCGCGCTAATTTATCCAAAGTAAAGTGAAGTTGCAGCCTATTTACGTCCCACTGCTGAGCACAGGCCTCCTCTCATTTCTGAGAGGGCTTTAGGGTAAGGAAATGTCCGCCGCGCTGCCCCAATGCGTGTTGGCGAACTTCACATATCTTCGAAATATTTTTTTTCTTATTTCTCAGACATGCAGGTTTCCTCACTATGTTTTCTTTCACCACCGAGCACGTGGTAAATCAGCACTTAAAATTGCCAATTAACAATTTCATTGGTGCCGGCGGGGATCAAATCCGTGTTGCTCGAGTACTGTGAATCTTACTGCGAGCGCTAACCATCTAAGCTACCACGGCTCACTAATTTTTTTTTAATTTATCCAAGATCCTCCCAGAAATGACCAGACCTGAATCTAGCGATGGGACATATATCATTACAGCCTATAAAAATACACTGCTGGACATAGGCCTCCCCATATATAATCTCATCTCATGATTTTGCTATAGTTGTCATGATTGGCAGGCGGGTTGGTAACCGCAGTTTTTAAATTTTTGAGCTGTTCTTAGGAAGTTCGTGCTGCTCATCTCCTGTTTCAGTTTCCCACGGTCGTCTCTTACGACACCCACAGGATGACCGCCCGCCACTACATGGCTGCAATTTACTTTACTTTTTCGTTTTCCGAGTCCGTCTAGGTAGGTTTCCACCATATAGGTAATAAAGGATTTTATTAGCATTTAATGTTTGTTAATATTAAAAAAAATGATTATGCTGCCAAGCAGAAGTGCGGGAACTGCTGTGTTCCGGTTTGAGGGATTATAGTCAAATACTCAAACGCTACTCAATTTTAAGATGTCGTTAAGTCTCGTGCTGTCACAGTCACTCTGACTTAAAGTGATAGAGACAGAACGAGATATAACGGCATCTTAACCCTTTCACTGTCCCGTTCACTACATATAGGTTATTGCTATTGTCTTACTATTGTGTCTGAAAATCGGATATTGAAAGTGTTAAAATTGAGCAGTGTTTATTTGGGCAATAGAGAACCAGTATAATGACAGTATGTGAGGCATTCATTTTAGTTCCCGTAAGTGGCAACGCATTTGTAGCATTTGTTTGAAGTTGGTAGATGTCAATGGAGCATGGAGTAGCCACTAATCATCATGTGAACTGTAAGCTCGTTTGTCAATTCAGTTTTATAAAAAAATACTAAATTATGGAAAATTTCTACTGTATTACATGACGTTCCAAAAACGATTCGCGTATTTATGTTCGTATATGCTATATACGAATAAACGAAGTAGGACAGGACTGCAGTTTCAGTAGTCCTTGACCCAACGCGACGCACTGCAGCGAATGTACTGACTACATTAATGTTTCTGCCTCGTCATCCACACCCTTGAACTATTCAATGTAGATTAACTCAAAGTCAGGGACAAGTAACTGCTAGAAGAAAATATTCAGAAAGACGATGTTATCATTGCATCATTTAATAAAAGTAATATCTAAGTTGATTTTGATTAAATTAAACCCAGGTTTTTTGTATTTTATGTAAGTAGACATCTACATACAGCCTCGATCGTAGTATCCCCTTATTGGTCTCTGGCCTCGATTAACAATCAAAATGCAGATGTCTGAGGCCTAAGATGGAATGCCACATTTCAAGTAAAAAGGGTCTTTGGTTTTCTACACTCACCATACGAAACACAGCAGCACGAAGCTGCTATTTCACGCTGGTATTCTGGTAGAGCGTGATCACTTCGCAGTCGAGCCAACCCATTCGAGCTACAACCATAATTTAGTTACAGAGTTCAGTGGTAGAGCCACGCGATAGCTTTTGCTGTCGCACGGATGGGCCGGCTCGAACCGGGGTGGTACCACGACCTCACAGAATACCAGCGTGAAGTAGAAGTTTACCTCTGCGTTTCGCGTGGTAAGTGCAGGTGGCCGGAGGCCCTTTTTACTGGAAATGAGGCATTCCATCTTAGTCCTCACGGGTGACAACGCATCTGCATTTTGATTCGCAAACGAGGATAGATGTAGATGTCTATGGGCCGCAGCAATCACTTACCATCAGGTGGACTGTGTGCTCGTATGTCACCCTTATCCTATAAAAAAAAACAGAACAGCTCTACCTATGTGCGTTATATAAGATCAAAGTAGTAGTACTGATCCACTAATAAGCGTAGAACTTCCCTAAAGACTGTCGCAAAGTACAGTCCTATGCTACCTGTTTTCATCGTTACACTTTTTTTTCATTATATATTAGTTCTTTAATCTAAATTGACTGCTCATTGCAACTTCAACCTACTAATCCGTTAATATCTGTCGGTTATATCTGGTCTTATTGCGGATATGTACTCGTAATCCTATTATAATGGTTTTGTGGCGCAGAGCAGCGTTGAGGGCCGCGAGTTCGTATCCCGCACGTAACGAGTATTTGCTATTTGTATGACTTATAAATAATTGCTCCTGATTTGGATGTTCGTCCAAATTCAATTTAAGTAAGTAAACCGCCTCCAGGATACAGGAGAAAATACCGATGTGAAGATAGCTCCGCAGACTAGCACCATGGCTCGCTGAGTATTATTGTCATCAGAGCAGGACTACGTTTCGGTTCCATAGGTCTTCACTACAGCAGGAATGTGTTGCCCTAGTCACCATATAGCTTTTGTTTTCATGCTGTAACTATACTCTTGTGTGCAGCTCATTCTAGCCGCTTTCCATAGCTACGGAAACGAAGACGTAGACGCAGATTGTTTTGTATTTGAGGTTGAGAAGTACTGCTTTATAGCAATGTTGTAGTTTATACAATATACCTATATTACAATAAACAACACTTCCATAGCAACAGTTTAAAAATTAATGATTCCGATGGTTAAAATTAATAACAGGTAATATTTTATTAACCTGTATTACTTTTTTCTTTTAATGCAAATCTTAAGCGGTGTTCTGCGTTTGTTATAGTAGATCACAGTTTAAGATTTGCATTTATTCATGAACATCTTAAATGGAGCTTTTTAAACTGTCGTAAATAATAAAATAAACGACGAAGGTTGTATTATAAGTTTATTACAAATCATATTATGTTAACGTAACATGTACTTCTTCCAAACGCAGGACAATGCAGGACGCATGGGTAAAGTGCATATGCACAATTTTTATTCTGAAAAATTAAGTCACCAATACCCGAAATAAACAGGCAAGAAAAAAAAGTTTAACAACTTATTAAGTGCTTGTAGGAGCAGCCGCTAGTGCTGATGAGTCGTCGCATAGTAGTACTAGAAGTAAATACTGAACAGTGACAACAGATCGTTGAACGCCTCAGACTCTACTGACCATGGATGCAATGCAAAATGCAACACGTTGGAAATATTTTACGTGGTAGAGCCACGCCGCAGCTATATTATGGTTGTAGCATGAATGGGTCGGCTCGAACAGGCTTGGACCACGCTCTCACAGAATACCAGCGCAAAATAGTAGTTTAATGCTGCTATGTTTCGTATGGTGAATATAGAGAACCGGAGACCCTTTTTACTACAAACGAGGCATTTCATCTTAGTCCTCAGGGGTGACAACGCATCAGCATTTTAATTCTTAATTGAGGATAAATGTAGATGTCTATGGGACACAGCATCCACTTACCATCAGGTGGACTGTGTGCTCGCTTGTCCCCTATTCCATATAAAAATTAATTGTTTTCGATAAAAACCATAAAAAATAGTTTCCTCTAATATATGGTATTCGCGTTAATATATGAAATCATATTAGTTAGATTTTTTGATTGATTCAATATTACTAAAGTTGGAAAGAGACTTTCTAGCTTCCCCGTATAGGCACAGCTCTGTGTGTAGGTGTCTAGTGCCGCACTTAAGATCTTAAAAAACGCGAATGGAAGTATAGTTATCGATCCTCATCCATTTACACTTTAACCACACACACAACACACAACAATGGTAGAGCCACGCGGCAGCTTTTGCTGTCGCACGGATGGGCCGGCTCGAACCGGGGTGGTACCACGACCTCACAGAATACCGGCGTGAAGTAGAGGTTTACCTCTGCGTTTCGCTTGGTGAGTGCAGGTGGCCGGAGGCCCTTTTTACTGGAAATGAGGCATTCCATCTTAGTCCTCACGGGTGACAACGCATCTGCATTTTGATTTGTAATAGAGGATAGATGTAGATGTCTATGGGCCGCAGCAACCACTTACCATCAGGTGGACTGTGTGCTCGTTTGTCACCCTTATCCTATAAAAAAAAAAAAAAAAAACTAAGTACTGTGTTTAGTATTCCACACTGTCATGGCTTCTGGATCCACTGGGAGCTCTAAGGAAAACAACGTGAGGAAATCCACATGTCTGAGGAATAAAATATTTCGATATACAGACTAAAACTTTTCTTAACTCACATCTCAGTCCAAAAAAAGATATACAGAACACTTTCTTCTCCATTTCTTTGTCAGCCCGAAAAAATTCACTGCTGAACGTACACATATGCCCTATAACCACGCTGTTACAATAAATTGAGCATTGTTTCGACGTCACTTAAAATGTATGTAGTGTTTGTGTTAAATTTGAAAAAAAAAGGTACAATGGCAAAATGTAAATTTTCAAATGCTTTTTTTAAATATGACGCGATCTATGGGCAGGCCTATAGTCAACAGTGGACTTTTGATAGGCAAATGAAAAAACGACTGTTTTATTATATGAACTTTTACTTGAAATGCTAGATTAGATAGTTAAATCTATTAAAGGCTGAAGATATTGCAGGTTAACTATGACATTAGAGTGTAAAACACTTTGAATGTTGCAAAATACTGGAAACGCGGGGAAAAAAATATGGTAAATTTACATAACATGATCTGTAAAATTGTCTTTATTTATAAAAACTAATGATAGGTTTTCTCTATATGTCTGCAAGAAAAACATACATCGTGTACACCGTCTCTATTCTTAATTTCGTCTTCATTAGCCCGTAACAGCTCATAGCTGGACATGGGCAGTTGACTGGTGAATTTTTATTAACCGAGTTTAATAACGAGCAGGTGCTGCATTCGAAGCTCATTTATTTATGTATGTTCATGGATTTATCGTAACTTTTCAAATGTTAATTCATTTTAACTCCCAACAAAATCCCTTAATTAATCTTATTTGGGCAGTAGTACTTACAACGCAATTATAAAATTCAAACATAAAATTATTGCTGTATAATCCATAGAAAGTTTAAAAAATTGCTTAAATTTTCATTCAAATGTAGAAAAACATTTTACAATATCGGTTTTTAATTCCATTTTCATACAAGAGACCCTTGTAATTTCGTTTACTGGTCTGTCCTAAAATCAATATGTTAACTTGAGTTTTTGACCAAGTAGATTTAGTTTTAAGGTGTATAATTTACTGTCCTAATCCGAATTTTAAGGTAAATAAATATTGCAAATGTATATAATATTTACGTGGTAGAACCATATATGATGGTTGTAGCACGAATGGGTCGACTCGATCGGGGAAGGACCACACAAGGTAAAACAGCAGCTTAAAGCTGCTGTGTTTCGTATAGTGAGTGTAGAGCACCGGAGAACCCATTTTACTGGAAAAGAGGCATTACATACACAGAATAAGGGTGACAACGCATCTGAATTTTGAATCTGAATCAAGGATAAATGCAGATGTCTATGGGCTTCGACATTCATTTACCATCAGATGGACTGTGTGGTCGTTTGTCACTCTTATTCTATAAAAAAATATACTTCCACACTGCATATTGAACACCTTGTACATTTTAAAAAAACCTTTGGTCTGCAATGGACTTAAAACCTAATGATAAATAATTAACAACTACTTAATACTTTAACTGTCTCTTGACGTTAAAATGCCAATACGAATAATCCTGTATGTACTCGTAGGTTACACAAGTGAGTTAGTGAGACCGGGGAAGGACCACCCGCGCACAGAATATCAACATGAAATTACGGCATAGTGATGGTGTGCTTCAAATGATAAGTAACGAAAACCGGACACTTTTTGACGTGACATCGTCTTATAAATCGATGAAGCTGGCTGCACGCACGAAAAAACATGACTCATGCGGCGTTACCTGAGGCGTTCCATTTAAAGTGCAAGCGAGAGCGCGGAACGAGCGACAAAGAGGCACAATCGGCCTCCGCGTTCGGCATGTCCGCATGGACAGCTGCTATACAATAATACATTTACATGTTTTCGTCAAGTATGACGTGCAGTGAAAAGTGAATGTGGTGTCAATTGTTTGTAGCAACGATAATTGCGGCGATAAAGGTAATGATTCTTTCGATATTAAATATTTCTTCTGACGTTGTCACGTTCAACTATCGTCAGTAAACCGACTTTACAGACAACCGATTTTTTTTTAATGGGAATGAGTCTGCAATAAAATGTGTATTATGATTCCTGCATTATGATTCCTCATCCAGAATAGATGTAAGCATCTATAGGCAACAACATCAACTTAAAATCACGCTTACTTTTATAAAAATTTAAGTGTAAAATTATTTTATTTTCATACAAATACTCGTTTCGTGCTGGATTCCAATCCGCGGCCCACAGTGCTGCAATTCATTGTTCAGTCACTGCGTTACGGAGCCGTCGTCTTCAATTTGCCGACGATATAGTTATCACGGCAGTGTCACAGAGGATCTATAGGACTCTAGGGCTATTGGACGCCTAGGACTATGCTCAATGATCTCAATTGTAACTCCCAACGGATAGGTAGGATAGGTCTTAAGATAACATGGACAGGACAAAGGTTACATATGGCTGTAGTTGTTGGAGACAATACGCGCGAAGTTATTGTCGAATACGTTTAGTATTTACCTAGTAAAATTGTCTGACTAACATCAACAAACAACTGTATCAGATACATTTATTCGTGCTCAGCTAAATTGGCTGCCTATCCGTTAGCGCAGATATGTCAGAATACTCTGCACACTTTTCACAATTCTGAACGATCCATGTGCTCCCGAGTATCTGAAATCCAAATTTCAATACCTGGGAGATTCTCATAATCGTTCTTTCCATTCTTCGGCTAATCTTAAGTTGCTTACTCCTTTACACCGTACTGGTTATTTATCTCAATCTATTGCTCTCGCGCCCATCAGACTCTGGAACGACATCCCTCTGGACATTAAAAAAGCTTCCAACAAGTTTGTTTTTAAAAATCAAGTCCGTAAGCATGTGAAAAAATCGTTGCAAGTTTAAACTAACACAGCTCTTATTTTCATATACATATGTATATTTCATATTTGTTCTGACGTAGATAATATTTATATGTATTGTGTATATATGTAGTGTATTTATATATGTATGTATTGTGTGTATTTAAGTATATATGTCTATGTATGTGTGTGTATATGTATATATGTATATACAATATTTTTTTAGCGCTTTCTATTTTGATTACTGCTGCACCGCCGTTTTTTTGTATATCTTTGTTTAGCTTAATGGTTGACTGGGAGAGAATGCCCTATGGCATTAAGTCCGCCATATGTTTTTTTATAGGATAGGTTGACAAACGAGCACACAGTCCACCTGATGGTAAGCGGTTGCTGTGGCCCATAGACATCAACATTTATCCTTGTTTGCGAATCAAAATGCAGACGCGTTGTCACCCGTGAGGACTAAGATGGAATGCCTCGTTTCCAGTAGAAAGGGTCTCCGATTCTCTACACTCACCATACGAAACACAACAGTGTTAAGCTGCTAATTTACGCTGATATTCTGTGAGAGCGTGGTCCTTCCCCGATCGAGCCGACCCATTCGTGATGCAACTATACTACTAATATAGCTGCAGCATGGCTCTACCACGTACAAAAATATGTACGACTTTGTGCATGAAAGATTAAATAAATAAATAAACCTAACTTCAACCAGATCAGACCATAGGTGATCACAGATCAGCCAATTGTGATACCAGAGTAACTGACATAGGCCAAAGTATCAGTAAGAAAAAATGAGCTGCTGGTCTAAGAAAGGTACGCGAAGGGTGGTCCTACTCTATATGGATTGATGTAAGTAAGATATGCAAGAAGTCGATGGATGCAAGTGACTCAGAACCATGTTTTGTGGCATTTTGGGTAGACGCGTATGTTCAGCATTTGACTTGTAAAAGGCTCTAATGATGATGAAGTAGAAAAACTTTCAGCGAGGCATAGGTGAAGGTATCGGCACAGCTGCTAGCAAAGAATGCTAGTATGTATTACTATCCTTTTTTCTGGATTCCGACGACCCACATATCGCCATTCCGTCACAAACTACACTCAACAGTCGCGGCCGCAGAAGGGCATGTCGAACACCATCCACACCTGGTGCGTGCGTGTTAGAGTGCTAGGACGTTCAGTTTGAAGTTCTGGGCGGCTTAACGCTAACATCAAACGACACAGGTTAAGTCGTCGAAGCTCCGGCTCACCCACCCCACCTGTTCGGACGGCGGTTAGATTACTCATCTGTACACTGATTTTCGTATAGGTGAACACCGTAATGAAAAACTAACGTACGGACATAACGGGCATCATTATCATCAATATTAGTTATCATCATCATCGTCATCAGACCCCATATAGCTAGCTAGGCCTGAGTCCGACGAAACTGTAAAAGTCAACTAATAGCCCTAACAATAGATACAGAAACTTGGTCATTGGTGAATGCGGAGCTGTTTTGTTTAGAATAATGCTGAAAAACGAGCAAACAGTCCACCTGATGGTAAGTGGTTGCTGCGGCCCATAGACATCTACATCTATCCTCTGTTAGAGATCAAAATGCAGATGCGTCTTCACCCGTGAGGACTAGGATGGAATGCCTCATTTCCAGTAAAAAGGGCCTCCGGCCACCTGCACTCACCAAGCGAAACGCAGAGGTAAACCTCTACTTCACGCTGGTATTCTGTGAGGTCGTGGTACCACCCCGGTTCGAGCCGCCCCATCCATGCGACAGCAAAAGCTGCCGCCTGGCTGTCACCACTGTTTGTCGCATCGTTGCAACAGCTACATAAAAATCAAACCTTACAATATAATATAATATCGCCTGATTTATTTAATTAGATGATAATATTATAAGGTTTGATGTTTATATACACAAGTTAGCCGATTACTTAGGAGGGGTTGTTTTGAAATAATCGCAGAATAGATGTCCATTTCTTTTATTTACAAGGTATATTTACTGTCAGTCAGTTTTGAGTCCAACTCCCCGTAAAATAAAAGTTTCATACAAACTATAACACCCTGTTTCACCCTCTTAGCAGCTCTTAGCGGTAGCAGCAGTTGGTGGTGGCGCCTTGCATCAGCTGCTCGTCGTACGTATAGCCGTACTGAGCAGTAGCAGCAGGTGGTGGTGGTGGTTTCCATGTGGTGCCGCAGCGCGCCTCGCATCAGCTGCTCAGTTTGGTTTAGTATTACAAAAAATCCTTTCTTAGAGGATGCCTAAATAATAAGTTAAATCTATTATCCCAATTTCCCTTCCTGCTTCTACGTCCAGCGGTTTGAGCTGAGCGTCTTAACACAATATTTTCATATGAATTGCACTCTCATTTTAAAACCTTATGAGCAATATTTTGATAAAAAAATAAAAAAACTTTTTTATTTTTTTATTCAAGAGTCATACCATACCATAGACCACATACATAGCCTTCGGCAAGTTGTACAGAAGACCGAAGAGCACAATCTGCCACTTTGCCTTGCGTATGTGGACTATGAGAAAGCTTTGGTTTCCGTCGAATTTGGGTGGTGCTACAGTTCGTTCAGCGGTGCCAAATT
This sequence comes from Parnassius glacialis, assembly GCA_033319125.1. Taxonomy (NCBI): domain Eukaryota; kingdom Metazoa; phylum Arthropoda; class Insecta; order Lepidoptera; family Papilionidae; genus Parnassius; species Parnassius glacialis. Next base: position 10,962,896 of record JAVANC010000009.1, read on the forward strand.
GACTGTCAGTATATTAAAGCGCTGAAGTGTTTGTTCTGTAGTGCTTCGATGGCTATCCGAGTACAGAATCAGAGTACGAAACCTATCCAACTGCAACAGAGGTGTAAGACAGAGTGACTTTATATCCCCGAAACTCTTCACCTCTGCATTGTAAGACGTTTTCAAGCTACTGGACTGGAAAGGATACGGTATCAACATCAATGGCAAATACATCACTCATCTTGGATTTGCCGACGATATAGTCCTTATGGCAGAATCACTGGAAGACCTAAGCACTATGCTCAATGACCTCAATAGTTTCTCTCAACGGATAGGTCTTAAGATGAACATGGACAAAACAAAGATCATGTTTTAATGTCCATGTCACACCTATGCCGGTAGTTTTTGGGAGCACGAAGCTCGAAGTAGTTGACGAGTAACATACTGGGACAAATAGTCCGACTAGGTAAGTCCAACTTCGGCCGAGAAGTCAATCATCGGGTTCAACTCGGCTGGGCAGTGTTTCGGAAATTACGACACAACTTCTCGTCAGGTATACCTCAAAACCTGAAAAAGAGATTGTACAACCAGTGCGTATTGCCAGTGATGACCTTTGGTTCTGAGACGTGGTCCTTCACTGCTGACCGGATGAGGAAGCTCAAGGTCACTCAGCGAGCTATGGAAAGGTCTATGCTTGGGGTTTCTCTGCGTAGAAGTAGAACTAGAGTAACCGTCTTAGCCCAAAGGATTAGTAAGTTGAAGTGGCGATGGGCTGGCCATATAATTCAAAGAACCGACAACCGATGGGGAAGAAAGGTACTCGAGTGGCAGCCTCGTACTGGCAGGCGAAGTGTAGGACGTCCGACCACTATATGGAGTGACGACCTGGTAAGACATGCAGAAAGTTTTCAACAGTGGTAGAGCCACGCGGCAGCTTTTGCTGTCGCACGGATGGGCCGGCTCGAACCGGGGTGGTACCACGACCTCACAGAATACCAGCGTGAAGTAGCGGTTTACCTTTGCGTTTCGCTTGGTGAGTGCAGGTGGCCGGAGGCCCTTTTTACTGGAAATGAGGCATTCCATCTTAGTCCTCACGGGTGACAACGCATCTGCATTTTGATTTGTAATAGAGGATAGATGTAGATGTCTATGGGCCGCAGCAACCACTTACCATCAGGTGGACTGTGTGCTCGTTTGTTACCCTTATACTATAAAAAAAAAAGAAAAAAAAGTCAATGTATGCAGATGGCTCGGATATGTGCTTTGTGCCATTCCTTGGAGGAGGGCTATGTTCAGCAGTGGACTCGTGAAGAGCTGTAATTATGAAAAGGTGATGTCCTGAGTGACTGATTAACCAAAATTGCTAGATGTAGAAATTTCGAATTTGGACGGTAGCTGCCTTTTATGAAAGGATTTTGGAAAATTCGACATCTAAGAGGGTGAAATACGGAGTTTCACAGATTGTATGAAACTTTTTATTTTACGGGGAGATTGATTTTAAACTTAATAAAGGTACAAATAAAATAAAGTAACGATTTTCAAAACAACTCCTGAACGGGGCAAAGGCTGTTCAAATTAGTATTAGAAAAAGAACTTTTTTAAATTTAATAACTGCAGCATATGTACTCTGTTTCGTACTCTGATTCTGTACTCGGATAGCCATCGAAGCATTACTGAACAAACACTTCAGCGCATTAATATACTGATAGTCAATTTGGCACCGCTGAATGGACTGTAGCACCACCCAAATTTCGACGGAATCAAAGGCTTTCTCATAGTCCACATACGCAAGGCAAAGTGGCAGATTGTACTCTTCGGTCTTCTGTACAATTTGCCGAAGAATATGTATGTGGTCTATGGTACTAAAGCCTTTTCGGAAACCGGCTTATTCGGAAGGTGGGAAGTCGTCGAGTCTGCGTGCGAGCCGATTCGTAATGACTCTCGAAAACAGAACGTAGACGCGGCTCAGAAGGGAAATAGGTCTGTTGTTGCCTTTCTCCACGCCTCCGGAGTAGTCCCACCATGGAGAACGGAATTAAAGATCTTCTGAAGGACTTCAAGTGCCGGTTTTCCACCCGCTTTCAGAAGCTCTGTTGTAAGTCTATCCTCGCCGGGGGTATAGCCATTTTTTAAGGTGCTGGAGAGCCATTCTAACCTCGCTCAGACTGACGTCTGGGATATCATCGGAATGGTGTCGGATAAGACTTGCTCTTGGATCGTTACTCACACTTGCGTGTGGCTCCAACGATGACGTATACAGCTGCCCATAGAACCTCTCAATCACATTCAACATCTTAGGTGTCCCGGAAACGCCACACTCGGTCTTCAGCTTTGAAAGTTGGCTTTTTCTGCCAGTTAGATCCCTGGCAAAGACCTTGGTTCCGCTCGATCGCTTCTTCAATACAAGTTGTATTGAAGTTGCGTAAGTCCCGCCGTATGCATTTGGAGATCTGTCTGTTCAGTTGCCTGTATGCTGTCAAATCTGTTGAAGACTGAAGCTTCATTTCCCATCTAATAGCCATGAGATTAAGAGTGTGATCGGAGAGTTTTTGTGTTCTTCTGCGGCGGGTCTTGCAGACTTAGCTCCGAACGCATGAACAGTTTCCACTAGCTTATCATTCATATCGTCCACTGCATTGTAGTCTTCTAGCCACTGAAAATGGTTTTGTAACTCGAGCTGAAAGGTTTCGGGACTTTGGATTAGAGCACGAGGGGGACGGATCGTTGATTTCATTAGACGAGACTTCTCCAACTTAACGTTTAGGTTCAGTGTGCCTCTAACCATTCGGTGATCGCTACCAGTTTTCACCCTCGCGATCACTAAGATATCACTGAACAGTTGCCGTTTTGTCGTAATAATGAAGTCAATATCATTTTTTGTTGAACCGTCGAGGCTCGACCAGGTCCACTGTATAGTGGGTTTTGGAGGAATGCATGGCTTTAGAGATATCCTCATACATTTCCTCTACCTCCTCGTCAGGATGTGCCTAGGTTGGTGTGTAAACCTGTATGACCTTCAACGAATACCATTTGGTGATTCTGAGTATAAGGAACACAACCCTCGTCGACACACTCACAATCTTTACAACATTGTTAACGAGAGACTTGTGGACGATAAATCCGGTACCTTCTTGGGACAGATGGTCGCTCTTCCGGTAATGGAACAAGTTGCCGGATTCGAGGATTACTGTATCCTCTCCCTTTATTCGGGCCTCGGATAATCCTATAATATGCCAGCGTTACTTGTCTATCTCTTCTTACAGCTCCAGGATCTTCTCGTCAGTCCTCAGGGTGTGTGTATTGTATGTTGCCAGGTCAGGAGGAAATCTAATCTCCACCGGAGATTCTTAGCACCCCCTGCCCCGCCGTTACCATGGTCACCACCGTAGCCAGGGATAGCGGAGCCTCCAGGGACTGGGGGCCGTCTCTTCGTAACTTTTATCATGGGGGATAATTTGCCGTAGTTGTCATACTTGGCGAGCGGGTTGGCAACCGCAGTTTTTTTATTATAATATTGCTGTTATTCGGAAGATGCTGCTGCCCATCTCCTGCCTGTTTCCCACTGTCGCCCATTACGACACCGGCAGGGGACATTCTTAACCGCCTCTACACTTCATTAATAGATACTAACACAAATCTTTCAATATCATCATCAATCTCAATTCAAAAGTCCTCGTTGATTTAATCAATAATGATTAGTCCTTCAATCGTATTTAAGAAAAATTTATTTATTTCACTAACTTTGTAGTTATTTTATCTATGTGTAAAAGGAGAATTATCAAAGAAAAATATTGTAACCCATGGTAGCTCAGGCGTTTAGAGCTCCCTTTAAATTTCACAGCACGCGAGCAACCCGTGTTCGATTCCCGCCAGCACCAACAAAATTGTTATTTGCAATTTTAAGTGCTATTTTACCACGTCCTCGGCGGTGAAGGAAAACATCGTGAGGAAACCTGCATGCCTGAAAAATAAAATTAGAAGACACGTGAAGTGCGACAACACGTATTGGGGCAGTACAACGGACACTTCATTGCCCTAAAACCCTCCCAGAAGTGAAAGGAGGCCTGTGTCCAGCAGTGGGACGTATACAGGCTGTAACTTTACGTATATAAGTATATATTATATGTGTTATTATGTTCTTTTCTGCTTCTTAATCAGATCAAAAACCTGCTGCTACACATATAACTTTCACGTTATAGGGAAAGTGACCATAATAGTCACGCTTAGCAGACGAATAATTGACGATAGCTGTACTGTACTGTACTACAATCTGGTCTAAATATATTAAAACTTTTTTTTTTTTTTTATAGGATAAGGGTGACAATCGAGCACACAGTCCACCTGATGGTAAGTGGTTACTACGGCCCATAGACATCTACATCTATCCTCTATTACAAATCAAAATGCAGATGCGTTGTCACCCGTGAGGACTAAGATGGAATGCCTCGTTTCCAGTAAAAAGGGCCTCCGGCCACCTGCACTCACCAAGCGAAACGCAGAGGTAAACCTCTACTTCACGCTGGTTTTCTGTGAGGTCGTGGTACCACCCCGGTTCGAGCCGGCCCATCCGTGCGACAGCAAAAGCTGCCGCGTGGCTCTACCACTGTTAAAAACTGGTGTAAAAGGAAAAGTTTTACCGCCATCTATCGGAAGCCATGAGGTCTGTTTTGCCATTTCACATAGTCACTTCATACGACACCCAAATTGGGTCATGGATTTCCGATGGCGAAAAGGAATACGTGGTGGCGTAAGGGAATCCATGACCCAATTATTGGGTCAAAGATTTCCGATGGCGTAAAGTAATGCGTGGTGGCGTAAGAGAATACATGACCCAATTATTGGGTCATGGAATTCCGATGGCGTAAAGTAATGCGTGGTGGCGTAAGAGAATACATGACCCAAATATTGGGTCATGGATTTCCGATGGCGTAAAGTAATGCGTGGTGGCGTAAGAGAATACATGACCCAATTATTGAGTCATGGATTTCCAATGGCGTAAAGTAATGCGTGGTGGCGTAAGAGAATACATGACCCAATTATTGGGTCATGGATTTCCAATGGCCTAAAGTAATGCGTGGTGGCGTAAGAGAATTTTAAACAGTGGTAGAGCCACGCGGCAGCTTTTGCTGGCGCACGGATGGGCCGGCTCGAACCGGGGTGGTACCACGACCTCACAGAATACCAGCGTGAAGTAGAGGTTTACTTCTGCGTTTCGCTTGGTGAGTGCAGGTGGCCGGAGGCCTTTTTTACTGGAAATGAGGCATTCCATCTTAGTCCTCACGGGTGACAACGCATCTGCATTTTGATTCGCAAACGAGGATAGATGTAGATGTCTATGGGCCGCAGCAACCACTTACCATCAGGTGGACTGTGTGCTCGTTTGTCACCCTCATCCTATAAAAAAAAAAAGAATACATGACCCAATTATTGGGTCATGGATTTCGAATGGTGTAAAGTAATGAGTGGTGGCGTAAGAGAATACATGACCCAATTATTGGGTCATGGATTTCTAATGGCGTAAAGGAATGCGTGGTGGCGTAAGGGAATTATTGGGCCATCGGAAATCCATGACCCAATTATTGGGTCATGGATTTGCTTACGCCACCACCCAAGGTAAGTTGATAATATAATAGCGATTTCGTTTATTTAAAAATATTGCAATAAATTCTTATAAGCAACTTTTGTTCTTGATAGAGTCATGCTGCAGCTATATCATGGTTGTAGCACGAATGGGTCTGCTCGACCGGGGAAGGACAACACTTTCTAAGAATACCGGCGTAAAGTAGCAGCTTTCTATTGGGCGTGTACAGAACTGGAGGCCCTTTTTACTGGAAACTTAATCTTTAGGGGTGGCAACACATCTGCATTGTGATTCTCAATTGAGGGTAGATGTCTATGAACCACATCATCTACTAACATAAGATAGACTATGTGCCAGTTTGTCACCCATATGCTATAAATTTAAAAAAGAACAAGTGTGAATAGCGGTGTAAGAATATCCACTATCCCATATTGTCCCGTCAGTGTGGTATTAAGCGGCAGAGGGAATCCGAAACAGGAGATGGGCAGTGGCATATTCCTGAAAACAACTCAAAATGGTAAAAAATCGCGGATGCCAACACGCCGGGCAATTGTGGCAACATGCCCACTTATGAGTAAATCTATGGGGTAGGCCCATGTTTAACAGTAGATTTTATAGGTAATAAACCTAGCAAGCTAACAGCATAGCAAAGTGGCGAAGCAATCAGCTTTGTAGCGGTTTCTAACGGAAAAAAAATTCAAAATAGGAGGTTCAGATGCCTGGGTGATCAGTAATCGATTGCTGTAAACAGAATTTGAAAATTCGAAACCGTTCTCGAGATAATCGTGGGACAGACGGACAGACGGACAGACGGACGGACAGACGGACAGACGGACGGACAGACGGACAGACGGACAGACGGACAGACGGACAGACATCATGAAATCAATAAGTGATTTCGCAAGCTTCGCCACTTAATAATGGATAAAGGAAGCAACCATTATACTTGTAATAACTTTTTGTCTCATTTAAAAAAAGGCTTAAAAAATTTAAAAATGATTCCCAATAATACCGAAAACTAATACCCAAAGTCGAAAATTCAAATTTTAAACCTCATATCTGTGTTTATGTAACGACATTTAAGTAAAAGGCTCTTGGGGAAAAATATCGCTAGAGACAGACATCTCGAAATTTTACGATAAATGGGCAGACCTAGACCCTAAAAGATTCCAAAAGTATTCCGTTTTGATGAAAGGCATTGTTGTACGACTGTAAAATCAAAGATGCTAAAAATGAATTAGCTGAGATCCGTGTAAATAAATATGACTTACCTAGTTTGAAGAACACTTCCCGCCCTCCCCAATCGTGCCTATTCCCATCACCACTAATCCTAATACTACTACTCTCAGTATCACTACAGTAGGAAAGACACGTCACCGTAGATAATACGACACGTGTTTCGCCTCTAAATTAGTCATCGTCACAAGAAATAATAGCGATGGTTGACCGCCAAGTTAAATATTTAGAAACGATGGCAACTGATGGCAAATGGGATGATGAAACTATAATATCTTCATTGGATAAAATGAAAATGTGCTGTGAAAAAGCCTTGAAATATTTTTTTAATCTGTTGCTTCTCTATGACATTGTTACAATAACAAGAAACGGTTTTTATTTCTCTGTAGCTGAACAGAAAGCTAGAATAATAGAGCAACAAATTAAATGTTCACAACAATGGGTGTTGATGTCATAATATAACAATGCGAAATAACTTTTTGATAATAATCAAATAGAAACTTACTTTATTAGATCTATTGTCACACCTATGTAATTCTAATAGATGCATAGATATATACGTGGCAGAGCCATGCTGAAGCTATATTAATAGTATTGTTGTAGCACGAATGGGTCGGCTCGACGGGGAAAGTACCACGCTCTCACAGAATACCAGTGTAAAATAGCAGCTTAATGCTGCTGTGTTTCATATGGTGAGTGTAGAGCACCGAAGACTCTTTTTACTGTAAAAGAGGCATTCCATCTTAATCCTCACGGCTGACGACGCATCTGCATTTTAATTCTCAAACGAAGATAGACGCAGATGTCTATGGGCCACAGCAACCACTTACCATCAGGTGGACTGTGTGCTCGTTTGTCACCCTTATTCTATAAAAGAAATGCATATTTCGGCTACAGCACGAATGAGTCGGCTTGACCGGGAAGAACCATGCTCTTAAAATACTAGAGTAAAATAGTATGTATTTATATACAGTGTATTTTTTATTTTGTATAGTGATTGACAAGAACCGGAGACCTTGCATGATAACGAGGCATTCCGTCTACATGAGTGTCTTTTGTTATTTAGCCATGGAAAGTCGATGGTAGTGTCTAGTTATCAATGAATTTGCAAGTGTCAGGGAATTGTCTTGTAGTCTGCGGTGAGACGAGATGAAGGTAAGTAATCTGCGAGAGTGCCGAGAAGCAGAGGCGAGCAGACTTAGAGCCGTGCCAAACACTGCAGCGCAGAGAGTAGCTTGAAGGAACAGAAAGCATTATTGGCTAAGGCGTGTTCACACCACGTCGAGGTCACCAGTTTAGCTGTGGAAGAAAACGTTCCGTATGTTACTTCGGAGCTGTTCTATTTATAGCGCGTTAACATCAGAACTTTGATTTTTTTATATGGGGTAAGGGTGACAAGCAAGCACACACTTCATCTGATGGTAAGTGGATACTGTGATCCATTGACATCTACATCTATGCTCAATTACAAATTTAAATGCATATGCGTTGTCACCCGTGAGGACTAAGATGGAATGCCTCATTTCCAGTTGAAAGGGTCTTCGGTTCTCTACATTCACCATACGAAACACAGCAGTGTTGATCTGCTATTTACGCTGGTATTCTGTGAGAGCGTGTTACTCCCCCGGTCGAGCCGACCCATTCGTGCTACAACTATACTTCTTATACAGCTGTAGCATGGCTCTATCACATAAGATTGATACCGCGATTTAGGTTTTGGTGAGTTTCATTTACGGCGTGTCGACAACGCTGCCACAGTTATACCAGCTTCATTGCCCTTCAAAGTGGTGCAATGTTATACATCAATGGGTGCAATGTTGCTTGGTGGTAAATATAGGCAGGAAGATAGTACCAAAACAGACGGACTAGACAGAAGAGGAACCAACTTTTTCCATCCATTACAGCCTATAAAAACTCATTGCTTAATTTAGACCTCTCCCAATAGGAGCATAGAGGAGATTTTGCAAGAACCACCGATTAATTTAAGCCAAATATTAGGAGCCATATTTTAAACACAAAAACAGTCAACCCAAAGTTATGGATTATATAAGTCCCACAGCTTGGTGAAAACCTCCTCTAATTTTTGAGAGGGTATTAGGCGGTGGAAATTCGACCATAAGTGCAGCTGCATATTATAAAAGGGTCATAGGAGCATAGTAATTTTGTTTTTCATGATATGCTACTTTTTAGTATTATTTTCACTACATATTATATAAAACTACGGAACCAAATTTTTTGGATACTTTCTACCTAACTGCGTCCAGCTGGTTAGGTTTTCATATTTATTTTATTTGTTATTTACGCTTTATTGTTACCGCCTTAATGAGCTTAAAGGGTTACAAAGAGTGGACTCAATGCCTTTTAGCATTCTCTCTCAGTCAACCAGGGCGAGAGCAAATATTGTGACAGGTGCAAAGGAGATAAGAATACTGAAAATAAAATAAACAATGTAGCAAAAATAATTAACAAACTAAGCTGAAAATATTTAAGTATATAAGCATATAATATCCATATACACAAAGGTACATACAGAAATATAAACATGATTTGAAGATATACACAAGATTATAAACAAGCTTTTACCAGCAGCTTAGTCTGCGTAGAACTCAAAAAAAGAACTTCAGATCTATAATAATAGTGACTTCGTGCAAGTAGTTGAATTGTCGGAAAATCACTTTAGACATATTTTTTACTATTATTACGAAGACAGTGCATTATGGAAAAAGTTTACATAAATTGAAGATCTATTAATTTTCTTTATGCTTTAACACTCATAGTTTTGTTGTAAAATGATATTGTGGTACAAAAAAAATTAAATTGATTTCGAATAAAAAAATAGATAGACGACAATGTATAAAATTGTAAACTACAAAACTTTTGTTCGAAAGCAATTTTCGAAATGGTTGGACCGAGTGTAATTGAACTTTACGACCAGATAGAGTAACGCCAGGAGGGTTTGAAGATACATTTTATCCGAAAAATTAGAGATTTTAATTGATAAAAGTAATGGCCTTCGATTATCTAAAATCTAAATAACGCCACATTAATAGATCCTATCCAGGCAAAGTTCATGTACGTTTATGAGATATTCATAGAAGATTATTTATTTATCAGATTTTTAGTTTTTATAAAAAAAAACTGCATGTTTTATCTAGCATTGATCTCTATCGGTGCGTAAAGTTTCATCGCAATCAGGTCAGTCAAACCGCAGATTAGCCCGGACAGATAGACACCAGATTTTTTTAAATAAATAGTTATTCATGTCTTAAGATGCAAATATTCTTAATTTACAGATTTTAATATTACAGACAGACACTTCAATTAATGATTAATTTTCACTTTATGTATATAGGTAAAGTTATAAAAACAACATTACTTATATATAATTAAAAATTAAAAATTTTGTACAGCCGACTTCAATATAAGCGACTTCAATATAGGTTATTTAAGAATAACTCAATAACCATTGGTCTGACCTTGATCAAATTCATATGGGACTACACGAGAACTATCAGCTTTCATATAAAAAAAAGAATCATCGAAATCGGTTCGCCCAGTACAAAGTTATGAGGTAACACACATAAAAAAAAACATACAGTCGAATTGAGTACCGTCTCCTTTTTGGGAAGTCGGCAGAAAACTGAAATAACCAAACAATAACTTTATCCATATTTACTAACTGATGCTATTGCTATTTGTGCCATTTGCCAGTTGCCACTGTTAGAGACTATCGGTCCGTGGGGTCCACGAGAGGTGAAGTTTCTAAAGGAACTGTATCCGCGACTGGTCGTCACTGTTGGTGATAAGACGGCTGGTTCTTTTTTCGCTCAAAGTCTAATAGCCATTCAGCGAGGAAACGCAGCTAGCGTTCTTGGCATTTACCTTAGGCAATGGGACTATATGATCATTTTTGATTTTTTTTTAATTATGGTAATAAATATAAGACGAAACTCTAGAATTCTGCTTGTTCTTTTCTCAATTTTGAATCCAACTTCTCCAACATATCTTAAGGAAAAATTCCAGTATCTCTTTTCAACTCATGATAAGATTCCTTCACTCCTCATCTAATCATAAGATTAGTATTCCATCTCACTTCACTGGGTTCACCAACAATTACTTTACTATTTAAGCAACACTATTCAACAACTCCTTGCCCGAATACGTAAGAAGAGCGCCAAGTAAGGACTTTTTAAAAGGTTGGTACATAACTTCTTTTTAAAACGATGCTATGTTGGTTTTATTATTTGCACTTTTAATATTTGTATTTTATTATCATACTAGCTGTTCCCCGCGACTTCGCCCGCGTGTAATTTAGGGTTTTAATTTTTTTGCGAGGAACCCTAATTCTTTTCGAAAATAAAAGTAGCCTAGGTTACTCTTTATGACATTAGCTATCTGCCAGTGAAAGTCCAGTGAAAATCGGTCCAACCTTTTCGGAGGTAAGCCGGAACAAACAAACAGACAGACAGACAAAAATTTTATAAAGTATATTTATGTTATAAGTACCGTTTATACTTTCACATGCATTTAGTAAAACGCTGTAATTTTGACATTACAAACATACACTTCAATTTTATTTATTTGTATAGAAGTATAGATCAATAGATGTATACGTAATGTAACGTATATATTATAATCTATGTATCAAACATGTTTTGTTAATATATTTACATACACTGTATATTAAGATTTTGTATATTATATGTATTTTTTTATAGAATTAGGGTGACAAACGAGCACACAGTCCACCCGATGGTAAGTGGATGCTGTGACCCATAGACCTCTACATCTATCCTCGATTACGAATCAAAATGCAGATACGTTGTCACCGGTGAGGCCTAAGATGGGATGCCTCGTTTCCAGTAAAAAGGGGTCTCCGGTTCACTACACTCACCATACGAAACACAGCAGCGTTATGCTGCTATTTTACGCTGGTATTCTTTGAGAGCGTGGTCCTTCCCCGGTCGAGCCGACCCATTCGTGCTACAACTATACCAGTAATATAGCTGCAGCATGGCTCTACCACGTACAAAATATATATCATAGTACGTATGCATGTATAGATCCACGGGTTAACTAGCAGAGAATGCTGTTAGTCATTAAATCCGCCATTTGTTGCCCTATTTATAAAGCTGTTAACAATAAAGATTAAATAAATAAATATTATATATATTTGAATGTTACGTACATAAATAGTTAACGAACAAAAAAACTGAAGCTTGTTAAAGGGGTTTGCGAGCTAGACTTTTTGAAGGCTATTCCATTATGTGCTTTTTAACAGAGTTCAAAGAAACGAGGTTCTATTATATTCGACGCGTATGTTTTTTTATGTACTCGTATGTTCCCCGAAATGGAAACGGTGGATTTTATGATTCCTTTTTTTTATTAAATAGGTTTTGACGACTCCGTAGCGCAGTAGCTTAGCAATGAGTTGCAGCGCTAAAAACCGCAGATTCAAATCCCAAAAAGAACAAATATTTGTATGGCCTACAAATATTTATTACGTGTCTAGATGCTTGTTCTTCCCAAATTTATGTATGTAAACTGCCCCCACGAGATAGGAAAATGTCCTAATGTAGTATAGTGTAGTGTTAAACGTGGTAGAGCCAGGCTACAGCTATATATGTACAGTGGTTTTTTTTTTATAGGAGAGGGGGCAAACGAGCATGCGGCTCACCTGATGGTAAGTGACTACCGCCGCCCATGAACAACTGCAACACCAGGGGAACCAGGGGAATTGCAGATGCGTTGCCGGCCTTTTAAAAAGGAGTAAGCTCTTTTCTTGAAGGTCCCTAAGTCGTATCGGTCCGGAAAAATCGCTGATGGTAATCGAAATCGGAAGGAAGTCGTGCGAGAAAGAAAACATCTTCTAAATCGGACAGTGGTGGACCGCCAGTCATCCAGATGGTGTGGATGGTATCGGGAGTTCTGCCGCGATGTGCGTTCGTGAAATTTGGCGGCTGGGATTAATCCGAACAATTCCTCAGAGCACTCCCCGTGGTAAATGCGAAAGAAAATGCAAAGGGATTCAACATCTCTTCGCAGTGCCAATGAATCGAGCCGATCGGAAAGGACTCGGTCGTCGACGATTCAAGCTGCTCGGCGCTGGATGCGGTCAAATGGAAGGAGCTGGCACTGGGGAGCCCCTGCCCAGAGATGGGAACAGTATTCCATGTGAGGCCGAACCTGCGCCTTGTAAAGTTGCAGGCGGTGTGCCGGCATGAAATACTGTCCCGCTCTGCTGAGCACGCCAAGCTTTTTAGAGGCCAATTTGGCCTTCTCTTCGAAGTGACCACGAAACTGCACGTCACTCAATATGTCGACTCCGAGGATTCCGATACTGGCTGAGTCAAGAAGGGGAGTGCCTTGAAACTGAGGAGATACGACAAAGGGGTTCTTTTTAGCGGTAAACGCGCAAACTTGTGCCTTCTGAGGATTAAAATGGACTAAATTTAGTCGCTCCCAGTGCGAGACTTTGTTCAGCAAAGACTCAACTTCAGACACAAGTTTGTTCCGGTACTCGGCGACGTTTTTCCGAGAAATATTGGCACGGCGGGTGTATAGAGCATCACCAGTGCTGTCATCCGCATAGCAATGAATGTTACCAGTTAGCACCAGCGTAATATATATAATGCTGTTGTGTTTTGTATGATGAGTGTAGGAAACCAGAAACTATTTTAATGGAAACGACGCATTCCATTTTAATTCTCAGGGGTGACGAGGCAACTGCATTTTGATTTTGTAAATGTCAATAGGACACAGTATACACTTACCATCAGATGAACTGTGTGTTCGCTTGTCACCCTTATTCTATAAAAAGGTATCGTTTTTTGTAAACAATAACAACAGGTTGTACTTCAGTAGTGGTCCCATACAAATTTAAAGAAATATTTTCATCCCTAAGAAGGAAAGTTAGGGAATGAAGATTTTAAGGTTGGTACGTATTTATTTATTTAGACGACTATTTCTTATTTTGAATTTATGACATTACTTAAACCTTTCAAATGGGCAAAATAATTAAGCTTTCAATAAAAAGTAGAATCTACTTCAAAAATAAAAATAAAGATTCCACATAATAGCTTTTAAAGTCGGGTTTTACTCGTAAAGCATCTCCCACACACAGGCGGCTTGCGGTGGCGGCTAACCGGGAGCCGCGGCTCCAGCCGCTGCAACAACATACCACCGCGGTCGCAACAGCGGCCTGAAGCGCCATTCGCTGTGGCTTAGACGATTATTCGATTAGACGTCAGTAAACATGACAAACCGTGGCGAAGTCTTATTATATTCAGCAATATTATCATATATTTTGTTTTTAATCTTAATGTGATTTGTGATCACCGCGCGAATTATCATAAAGTACTGGATAATTTTGCACTGTTTCTATTAAAATCTCAGAATTCAGCACCATTTTTCACGCGCTACACGCGGCTTGTTGTAAAAATTTGCAAATGGTCGCGCTGCGGCCACCGACTGACCGCGTACTCGCTAACACACATGCGTTAGCAGATGGGGCGGAGCATGCGGCCGCGGCCAGGCGCTGGCAGGACACGCCAAGGCCGCACGAGTTTGCAGACTCACTTACATTGCAAGCGAATACAACTGGCCGCCACCGCGGCCGCACCGCAAGCCGCTTCTGTGTGGGAGACGCTTAATTCTTCGATACATTATGTTTCTAGAATATGAATATAATGTGAAGAATATATTCATCATTTATTTTTTATTTTTGGAGTAGATTCAACTGTTTTTAATTCTTTAAATAAACGTTGGCATGCCAACTGCTATTTTTAAGAACAAAAGCAGAAGAGCATGTAACAGTACAATAAAAACCGTAAATTTAAGTGCCGATTCATCACAGACCTAACAACTACTACTTAATTAAGTCATTAGTTAAAATTTAGTGGAACTACGAATATAGATTTACTGCTATTAACAACATAGACATCCACTTGAGATCGACTTAGTAACAAACCGGATGGGGGCTGGATCTTCGCCAAAACAAAGAACAAGACTGCCGTTGGATAAAGTGAAAGTGGAGACGGGGCGGCGATCGATGTGTAAACCTATAATCAAACAGCTGATTATAATCCCTCACATTTAAACAGATGACTTAACTTAGTGTCATTTAGTAAAAAACATATTACGTAATATGTAAAATCACATATTACTATTCTTATTATTTAAAACATATTTCCATAATTTCATTCATTCATTATTAAACATAGGTCTTCCCGTTGATTGTCACTTAAGGAGGATATTTGCCACAATTTGCCACGCTTGGTTTTTATTATTTTGAATTGTAATCAGAAAGGTGTTGCTGCCCACCTTCTGTTTCAGTTTTGCTCTGTCGTCTCTCGCGACACCCACCTTACGATACCGCGTAGTGGACTCTAGCCGCTACGCCACTACGCCGCTACACTGCTACGCTACTGCTACACGTCAAGTGTACTACTACCTACTTCAGTGTAATTGTAACTAATATATTCAAAGGTTGCAATAATCGTGAAGTTGAAAGAGCCGCATAGAGTTTGGAACCCAACACCCTTTTCAACCTTTCCAATAAGCATCATCATCACCATCATCATCATTATCAGCCCTTCACAAGTTCACTGCTGAACATAAGACTCCCCCAAGAAACGCTAAAAAGCACGGTACTGACCAACTGCATCCGTTGACTTCCTGCATTCCTCACCAGGTCATCACCCTATCTAGACCGCCCTACACTTACGAATTTGCTATTAGAGAACATTTATTCCTATCAAGATATGACTGGTCCCGGCTACCCGCAACAAGCTTACTAACCTACTAATAATTTCAAAACCATTTTTCTAATCTTGACTTTATAATCCCGTATTAAGTACAAAATAACACACGTAATGCCTCGTTCGCAGGCTAAACGATTAGAATTTCAAATGTGCATGTACAGTGTGGTATTAGGGCTGGCAATAAAAATCATAGCTCACCTCGATATCCATGCAGATGTGTGGTAGTGTATCGATGCTGTACAGTGGTGTAGGTTAGTTTAATCGCTTGCGGCAGACTGGGGCGCATGCGTGATGGTGCAGGCGCGCGCAACCCCAGCCGGCCGACTGTCAGGGCCACTCCGCCGGCAAACCGACTCGAAGGCACCCGCGCGGCCGAGCCTCGCTTACCCAAGCAACGCGGCCTTCGTGGCCAGGGAGCCCTGCTAGGCGCTTCGAGCACACTTCCATCCCGACACTAAAACAGCGGGAACGCGCTGACAACGCCGGCGTTCGCGAAAGAGGCTCGCTGGACCAAAGGTAAGAGTTGATCTTTTAATCAAATCCGCCCATAGAAAAATTCTTTCCCTAATGGCATATGTTGCCGGGGTTGCGTTTTGCGTCGTTGTTCACCAGCTGGATTATATGTCTAATCTCCCATAATTCTCCACATGGAATTTTCAGTTCTTTGTGCCTGGTTACATTCAAGTATAAAAAATTGAAAACAGTGATGGTTAATTATTCATAAACGTCTTTTAACGGCTTTTTCTAGTTTCATTTACGAAGTGTCAGTCTATGATTCAAGAAGTAATATTATTTCTGTTTGACATTCGTCCTACCTAACGTCGTGTATTACTTTCATTTTATACTTTATCAACTAAATGTAGGGAAAGTTGTAATAGACCTTTTAGCAATGTAAAGATTATCTATAATGACAAAGGAATTGTTTTAATGTAGGGTATAGAGAATAACATACAAATATCATATTAGTAGCTCTTTATGCTATCAATTTTTAAGTAAATAATAAAACAAGGCAAAAGTAAATAGATCTTTCCTAAGCTAAGTCAGAGCACTTCATCATCTTCAGCTACATTACCAATTGTCATATGTAAGATAGTAATCAAGCACTGGCTTATAAAATTTAAAAAGAAACAAATTGGTTCTCAATATTTTAATCGTTATTATCTAAATCCATGATTATGGTCAATTTGATCCACATACTCGTATTGAGGATATTAAAAGTTGCAGCGTCAATTTATTAAACGTAATCTGTAATCTCTAATGCAAAGTACACCACAAAGAACACATAAAAGTTCATTTTGTCGTGATAATTTGAACGTTATTGTTACGAATAAACAGCAGGATACTATGCGCAAAAATTGACCAATGCAGTAACAGTTTAGGTCACCGTACAACGTGCCAATATTTAAATCAATTATGACATAGTAGAATTTTTCAGGTTTAGAATTGCCTCGTTTTTCAAATGAGTTTCTAACAATAAAAACTGCCCGATGATTTGAACTACAGGCTATAGCAAACGCAAACTAAAAGGAATGCCTGAATTTCACAATAGCATGAATCTTTTGTAATCTTCATGAAGAGACGACTTCTATTCAGCGGATATCGATCTCAAGTTGAAAACCACTTCGGTAACAATGCCCTAATATTTGGCTTCTATAACGCTGATCCGTATTAACTTCGTGCTTTCACTTCTAGAGTGAAGGCCGTTTATATTGTGAATTCAAATTTATAAGTGTATTATTACACCTTTATTTGTAAGAAGGTGTTTTGTGCAAAGCTGCAAATTCATAGTAAGTTTGATATGGAAGAGCAAACTTCACATATTTACGTTAACATGACATAACACTTGTGTAGTGGCGATGTAAGAATGTCCACTACCCCATATTGCCCCGTGGGTGTCGTAAGAGGTGACAGAGAGAAACTGAAACAGGGAATGAGTAACAGCATCTTCCTGATAACAACTCAAAATAATAAAAAGAGTGCGGTTGCCAACCCGCCTGCCAACCGTGGCAACTATGGCAAAATCCACCTATGAGGCAAACTCTGAGGAAAGCCTATGTTCAGCAGTGGACTTTTATAGCCTGTAATGGAATTGACATGACACTTGATACAAAGCATCGCTGGAAACCTAATGCCAAAAAGAAACGCGAAAGATTAGAGATTTGCTACAAAATCAAACTAGCTACTGAAAACGCACTACATGTTACCGATACAATTAATCATTCATTCATTCATTACAATCTGAAATCCACTGCAGACTAAACGGTTAGTTGCCAAGCTAACAAATTAGGCGAATTGGCAACCGCAGTGTTTTTTATTATACATTGCTGTTATCAGGAGGATACTACTGCTTATCTGTTGTTTTATTTCCCTCTGTTGCCTTTTACGACCCACGGGATGATATAGGGTTTTCTTTTATTGAATAAGGGTAACAAAACTAGCACACAGTCCACCTGATGGTAAGTGGATGCTGTGGCCTATCATCAATTATGAATCAAAATGCAGATGCGTTGTCACCCCTGAGGACTAAGATGGAATGCTTCGTTTCGAGTAAAAAGGATCTCAGATTCTGTACACTCATCCTACGAAACACGGCAGCATTAAACTGCTATAACCATTTTTTTTATAGAATTAGGGTGACAAGCGAGCACACAGTCCACCTGATGGTAAGTGGTTGCTGTGGCCCATAGATATCTACGTCTATCCTCGATTACGAATTAAAATGCAGATGCGTTGTCCCCCGTGAGGAATAAGATGGAATGCCTCGTTTCCAGAAAAAAAGGGTCTCCGGTTCTCTACACTCACCATACGAAACACAGCAGAGTTATGCTACTACGCTGGTATTCTGTGAGAGCGTGGTCCTTCCCCGGTCGAGCCGACCCATTCGTGCTACAACTATACCAGTAATATAGCTGCAGCATGGCTCTACGACGTATAAAATTGAGGGTGGTGGATTATCTTACGGCTCTTGTAAAATGTTGTTAAATAAACAATTTTTAATGCCAATGTGGATTTATAGTATCTAGCTGTGGGGTAAAAAGAAATTAAAATTTCAAATTATATCAAAATTCCAAAACAAAGAAACTTCACAGAGACCTTACGATGGACTTCGTAACAGATATTGTGAATAAACGTGCTGAAGGTCATGAACACAGACTTTAACATCACACTCATGTTATAACTATTCAGCTCCTGACATCACAAATACCGTGAGAAGGTTAAAGAGTGTTTGTGTGGACAGGACCTTTTGAATTCAAGTTATTTAGTGTTAATGTTTTATAATGCAGTGATGATAATGGCATTTGTAAGAACACACGGACAAAGTGCCTTCCCCTTAAAAGAGACAATAAGAAAAGTGTTAATAAACACATACATATTTCAATTATCCATTACAATCTTGACTGCCTCGGTGGTCTAATGTGCATAAGCGCGACTGATGGTCAAAAAATCTCGGGTTCGAATCCAGAGTCGGGCTAATCTAAGTATTGGGTTTTTCTGTCAAATAATTCAGCTGAATTACAGAGTCAGAAAGATCTCTCTCTCTCTCTCTCTCTCTCTCTCTTGTTATTGTCGGATTGCCGTCCCATCGAACTATGACTACGGATAAAGAGCACCTCTGTTTATGCAAACACTCGTACACTATGGTCCTGTCCTGTGTAGGTGTAAATAAGAAAAAATATAATATATATGCTGGATATAACACCAAACATTAAATTTTGTAAGATAAATAAATAAACAAAAACCTAACCATAGAAGCACTCAGCAGGGGACACCAAACCGCGTATTAGGAGGAATGTGAAAAGAAACCGGCGGACGATGTGGACGGTATCGAGCAACCCCGTCTTCTACATTTGAGCATCCCCTTTCCCCTAAACCACGCCAACAATGCATTTGAGCTCATATGTTTGGACCAACGCATGCGGCGTACTCCACCAGCGGCGAGTGCCGCTTGCTGAGTTGAGGAGGACCCTACCGATACCAAGCCATCTGATGGAGATGATGGATGCGAGGGGTCGCTGGGTGGTCGTACAGCACCTCGTGCTCAGCTGGTGGGTCGCATGCTGTAGCGCTTAGTTCCAGGTCCAGACGCGCTCTGGCGAACTCTAGGCAGCAGGTCTTTGCGCTTTATTCTTAATTTACATCATTCTTATATATACACTCATTAGCAAAAAAACGGTGGTTTTAAAAAACTACAAGACGTAAAAGGTTATAGTAATTTGAACATGTTACTGGTCGGTTATAAGTGCCGTGGTGTTTAAAAACGTACTTTTCAAATTCAATTTTTTGCCTGAGGCTGGTTTTTAAAAAAAACATCGTTTTATTACATTTCGTGGCGCGAACTTCTGAAAGTTAAAATTCTAAATAACTCTTAGTCCACTTTTATTGAATTATCTTATTTCTTTGATATTTTAAAGTAGTGTTCTTGCTGTTTCATCATCATCATCATCATCATTACAGCCCTTCACAAGTCCACTGCTGAACATAGGCCTCCACCAAGGAATGCCACAAAGCACGGTCCCGAGCCACCTGCATCCATCGACTTCCTGCATGTCTTACCAGGTCGTCACTCCATCTTGTAGGTGGACACCCTACACTTCGCCTACCGGAACGAGGCTGCCACTCGAGAACCTTTCTTCCCCATCGGTTGTCGGTTCTTCGAGCTATATGGCCGGCTCACTGCCACTTCAGCTTACTAATCCGTTGGGCTATGTCGGTTACTCTGGTTCTACTGCGGATATCCTCATTCCTAAGTTTATCACGCAGAGAAACTCCGAGCATAGCCCTCTCCATAGCTCGCTGAGCGACCTTGAGCTTCCTCATACGGCCAGTAGTGAAGGACCACGTCTCAGTTCCGTAAGTCATCACTGGCAACACGCACTGGTTGTACAATTTTGTTTTAAGGTTTTGAGGTATTTCTGACGAGAAGATGTGTCGTAGCTTCCCGAACGCTGCCCAGCCGAGTTGAATCCGTCGATTGACCTCTCGGTCGAAGTTGGACTTACCTAGTCGGACTATTTGTCCCAGGTAAACATACTCGTCAACAACTTCGAGCTTAGTGCTCCCAACAACTACCGGCATAGGTGTGACATGGACATTAAACATAATCTTTGTTTTTCCATGTTCATCTTAAGACCTATCCGTTGGGAGACACTATTAAGGTCATTGAGCATAGTGCTTAGTTCCTCCAGCGATTCTGCCATGAGGACTATATCGTCGGCAAATCGAAGGTGAGTGATGTACTCGCCATTGATGTTAATTCCGTATCCTTTCCAGTCCAGAAGCTTGAAAACGTCTTCCAATGCAGCGGTGAAGAGTTTCGGGGATATAACGTCACCCTGTCTTACACCTCTCTGCAATTGGATAGGTTTCGTACTCTGGTTCTGTACTCGGATAGCCATCGTAGCTCTATTGTACAAACACTTCAGCACTTCGATATACCGACAGTCAACTTGGCACCGCTGAAGGGACTGCAGCACCGCCCAAATTTCGACGGAATCAAAGGCTTTCTCATAGTCCACATACGCCAGACATAGTGGCAAATTGTACTCTTCGGACTTCTGTACAATTTGCCGTAGGGTATGTATGTGGTCTATGGTGCTAAAGCCCTTTCAGAAACCGGCTTGTTCGGGAGGCTAGAAGTCGTCAAGTCTGCGCGCGAGACGATTGGTAATGACTCTCGAAAACAGCACGTAGACGCGGCTCAGAAGGGAAATCGGTGTGTAGTTCTTCAAGAGAGCGTTGTCACCTTTCTTGAAGAACAAGACCACCGCACTTCTGCTCCACGCCTCCGGTGTAATGCCACCATGGAGGACGGAATTAAAGAGCTTCTGAAGGACTTCAAGTACCGGTCTTCCACCCGCTTTCAGAAGCTCCGCTGTAATTCCATCCTCGCCTGGGGCCTTGCCGTTTTTAAGGTGCTGGAGAGCCATTCTAATCTCGCTCAGACTGACGTCCGGGATATCTTCGGAATAGTGTCGAATAAGACTCGCTATTGGATCGTTACTCACACTTGCGTGTGGCTCCAACGATGACGTGTACAGCTGCGCATAGAACCTCTCAATCTCACTCAAAATCTCAGGTGCCCCGGAAACGATGCTGCCACATTCGGTCTTCAGCTTTGACAGTTGGCTCTTTCTGGCAGACAGATCTCTGGCAAAGACTTTGGAGCCTTGGTTACGCTCGATCGCTTCTTCAATACGAGCTGTATTGAAGTTGCGTAAGTCTCGCCGCATGCATTTGGAGATCTGTCTGTTCAGTTGCCTGTATGCTGTCAAATCTGTTGAAGAATGTAGCCTCATCTCCCGTCTAACAGCCATGAGATTAAGAGTGTGATCGGAGAGTTTTTGTGTTCTTCTGCGGCGGGTCTTGCAGAACTTAGCTCCGACCGCATGGACAGTTTCCACGAGCTTGTCATTCATATCGTCCACTTCATTGCAGTCTTCTAGGCACTGAAAACGGTTTTGTAACTCAAGCTGAAAGGTTTCGGGACTTTGGATTAGAGCACGAGGGCGACGGAGCGTTGACTTCTTCAGACGAGACCTCTCCAATTTAACATTTAGGTTCAGTGTGCCTCTAACCATTCGGTGATCGCTGGCGGTTTTCATCCTCGCGATCTCTGAGACATCACTGAACAGTTGTCGTCTGGTCGTCATAATAAAGTCAATCTCATTTTTTGTCGAACCGTCGGGGCTCGACCAGGTCCACTTCCTGTGGGGCCGCTTCTTGAAGAAAGTGTTCATCATAAAGAGTCCCTCTTTCTCCATGAAGTCGGCCAGCTGCTGGCCCCTTGGGTTCCGTTGCCCTATTCCAAATTTCCCTACTTTCAGCTCACCGTTCTCTCTTGTGCCTAGTTTTGCATTGAAGTCTCCCATTAACACCGTATATTGGGTTTTAGAGGAATGCATGGCTCTAGAGATATCCTCATACATTTCCACCACCTCCTCATCGGGGTGTGCCGAGGTTGGTGCGTAAACCTGTATGACCTTCAGCGAATACCGTTTGGTGATTCTGAGTATAAGGTACGCAACCCTCGTCGACACACTCCAGATCTTTACAACGTTGTTAACGAGAGACTTGTGGACGATAAATCCGACACCTCCTTGGGACAGATGGTCGCCCTCCCGGTGATAGAGCAAGTTGCCGGATTCGAGGATTACCGTGTCCTCCCCCTCTCTTCGGACTTCGGATAATCCTATAATATGCCAGCGCAACTTGTCTATCTCTTCTTCCAGCTCCACGATCTTCTCGTCAGTCCTCAGGGTGCGTGCGTTGTACGTTGCCAGGTCGAGTCGTCGTAAGTGGCAACCGAACCTCAACCGGAGATTCTTAGCACCCCCTGCCCCACCGTTACCATGGTCGCCACCGTAGCCAGGAATAGCGGGGCCGCCGGGGACTGGGGGCCGTCTGTGTGTTGTTTTGATCATTGGGGGGTATTTGCCATAGTTGCCACGCTTGGCGAGCGGGTTGGCAACCGCAGTTTTTTCTTTGTAATTTTGGCTATTATCAGGAAGATGCTGCTGCCCATCTCCCGCCTGTTTCCCTTTGTCGCCTTTTACGACACCCACGGGAGGATATGGAGTAGGTGGATATTCTTGACAGCATCTTGCTGTTTAGCGGGCTCTAAAATGGCTGATAAAGTGATAAAAGCCAACAAAATTATTACGTTGCTTGGGGAGGGTTGCAGTCAATGCTTTGGGGCTCAGAGTCTAAATACAAGAAATAGAGAATTCGACAGTCCAAAAGAGAACGCTATCAAGAGATCGGATTTATCAAGAGAAGACCTTGTTCTGGAAGAAAGTCATGTATCAAACCACGGAATGATCGTTTTCTGACGAATCGAGCGTTGAATAATCGCAAATCTTCGTATGTGTACCTCAAGAACAACCTCGAAGGATAAAGAAATGTGCAAAATAGTCTCAGGACGGTCAGAAGGAGGTTTTTCGCTGCCAATATATGCAATCATCATCCTGACCATTTTGTTTTACCATGTCGTAGAGCAACGATGCAGCTATATTATGGTCGTGCACGAATGGGTCGGTTCGACCGGGGTTCAACCACGTTCTCACAGAATACCTGCGTAAAATGGCTGCTTAATATTCCTTTGTTTTGTATGGTGAGTGTAGAAAACCGGAGACCTTTTTTATTAGAGAATAATAGTAGAGAGAAGTGTATGGAGGGCCAGTATAATAATTATAGGTTGGGAGACATTCCATCTTAGTCCTCAGGGGTGACAATACAGTCCGAGTTGCCAGACTTAGTTTCGCTCGAAATTGTGTGCCATAGACTTAAGAAGACCCGGGTATTGTTCTCCGATGAAGTCAGGATATCTCTGTACGGTGAAGACCGAGGTTTGCAAGTGCTACGAAGACGAGGAGAACGCTTAGCAGAGGCATGTTTTGAAGAAATCACACCTTGTGTTTTAAGCTGGCATAAATTCGTTGGACTGTAAAGAGTCTTCATTGAATTCTGCACACTGACTACACATCGATACATAACGGAAATATAATTCTTTATGCACAACCCGCATTAGCCGTTTTCGGCAAAAATCATTTAATGGAAGACAATGCTGAACACAGCTTGAAGTCTCAACCTAAATAACATAAAGCATATCACGGATGTTCTGACGCGAGTGAAGACAGTGTAGCCGGCTATGCAGACCATCAGAGAGCTAAATAATGTGATTACCGCGGAGTGGGAACGTATTTCGCAAGAAATCATAAGAGACATACTCATCAGCGTTCGCAGAAGAATGCAAGCTTTGATTTCAGTAAGAGGCGGTCACACTCCATTCTAAACTTTAATCTGCTTTTACTTTATTAAATAAAAAACAAACAAATACAAAATCCTGATTATAAGAGTACCTAAAATTATCAAAAATTTTAATAGCAACAATACAATTAGTTCTTTGCTTAGGTGCCCGTTTTTTTGCAAAAGAGTTTATTATTATTGGGGTTATCTATAAAGTTTTCTCATCTGGTTGGGCAATATAAATATATAATTGTAAATAAACATGGTAAACGTACATAAATATCAATAAAATAAAATAAATACATAAAAACTACATAAATATATAAAAACCCAACCAGATGGAAGCCCTCGGCAGAGGAGACCAGACTGCCGAGGGTTAGGGGGAAAGGGAAAGAAATCGGCGGACGATGCGGGCGGTATCGAGGAGCACCGCCTTCTGCATTTGAACTTGGAGCGGTCCGTCACGGAGTCCCAGTCGCCTCAGATGACCCGAGAGGCTGACTGGAATTAACCCATTCGCAGAGACGACTACAGGTATAATTTCGGCCGGCAATCCACCCCACATGTCGGTCACCTCGTGAGCCAAGTCCAGATATTTAGTAAGCTTATCTGTATCGGCTTTCACGAGGTTCTCGTCATAAGGAATGGTAATGTCGACCAAAAATATCCTTGACTGTGCCCGGTTCATCAGCACAATATCAGGCTTATTCGCAAGAATAATCCTGTCTGTGATGATGGCCCGGTCCCAGTAGAGCCTGGCGCGGTCATTTTCGAGCACGGCTTCCGGCAAGTACTTATAATACGGCAGTTTCCGATCCCCGAGACCGTATTTCAGAGCGAGCTCCTGGTGTAGAATCCTGGCTACTAAGTTGTGCCTGTGCAAATACGCAGAGTTAGAAAGCGCCGAACAACCAGAGATGACATGCCTAAGTGACTCACCGGGATTAATATTATTGCGGATAGGACCACTGTTACACAGAAAACAAGCGTGAAATAATACCATAACGCTGTTGTATTTTGATCCATTTATGCTGTAGGAATATTACTCTGTTGAGGCTCTACCACGTAAAACGAATATATAAAATATATATATATATATATATATATATAAATACAAATTAAATGAAACGAATAGGCATCTTTTATGGCTATTGGTAATTGACACTTTAATTGGTATCTCTTTTAAGAGAATGAATGAGTTCATAGCTCTAGCTCTGAGTGTGCATTTCAACAAATAATTAAATTTCCTTCCACTCTGTTGTTAATTAAACGGAGAGTATCGTTTATTTATACTCACATTATAAATAAAATAGGTACACCATTATCCCATTCAAAGGAGATTTGTCTTCATTTTCTGTTAATTTTCCTCTTACTAGCTTGCTTGCTGCTGATTACCGTAATGTGTACTTGAGGGCTCTAGAAGGAGGATTATATTTTTTGTGTACTTCTCGTATGTATGCATATGTGCTACGTATATATAATAATGTATATTTTATAACAGTACAATATTAGATGCTATCTATAATTTAAGCCATAAAGAAACGCGAATTAATATATTATACCACCTCCACTGCTTTTGGCACGTACACGGCTTACATCCATCTGACTGTGGTAGAGTTGTCTTGGCGCATACTCAACGTACGATTCCGCTCTGAGAAATCTGTTTACAAATTAAACTACCAAATTATAATATGGCTTAATTTTCATAGCTTACTCAATATTATGTAACAGTTTTCTCTTCCTCATTCTACATAAGTACGAATTGATTGATTCAATGCCTGTCAGTTTGTCTGTTCGGTACAAATTTTGCAATTAATTTTAAACAAATTTCTTGATAGGCTAGAGACTTGAAACTTTAAATATAGCTCAAAGCTGGATGACAATGCATTATTAATTAGGTGAGCGATAATTGAAAACGATTGCATTTCACACATACAAAATAAAATATTTAAAAAAAATATCACGTTTTTAAAAGGGACTAAAAAGTATAAAATATTTTCTCTTAGATCCCTACAAATTTATAGCCTCATACCCATAACCTAATCTCATCTAACAATAATCAAACGCAACAGATAATGAATGCATAAATAATTCACCTAAGTCACAATTTTATGGCACTGTATATGATATTGAGTTATCACCAGCCAGTGCTTGGCTCCAGGACAATCCTACCGGGTGGTAAGCGGTAATGAAGCTCCTATTAATCGTAATATTAACTTTTGCATGTGGCCCGCTTTTAGTTTTAAATCTTACACGTCATTGCATAGGTATTAAATTCATAATCATAAATTTTCAGGACATTCTACGCGGCTATAAATCTGTAGGTACAGAATTTACAGATTTATAGCCGCATTCAGATTGTCCTGAAAACCACGTATGAACCACCTACAGTTACCCAGATTTATAACCTCCTACCTAGGAGCCATGCTGCAGCTATATTAGCAGTATAGTTGTAGCACGAATGGGTCAGCTCGACCGGGGAAGGATCACGCTCTCACAGAATACCAGCGTAAAATAGCAGCTTAACACTGCTGTGTTTCGTATGGTGGGTGTAGAGAACCGGAGACCCTTTTTACTGGAAAAGAGGCATTCTATTTTAGCCCTCACCAGTGATAACGCATCTGCATTTTGATTCGCAAACGAAGATAGATGTATAACTTACCATCAGGTGGACTATCTGCTCGTTTGTCACCCGATTCACAAAAAAAGGTGGTTATTAATCTTTAATCGCTAAGAAAAGTTATTTTATACTTTTTAGTGTGTTTTAAATACGTGATATAGGTTTAAAAAAAGTTATATGAGCAATTATTTTTATATCATTATGACAAACTAGTTAACACTCCGACCAATGATAAGTGGGCAATGCAGCCCACAGGGAGCAGCAACCAACTTAAACAAAGAAGGCTACCCAATCCATCTTGGTCCTAGATGGATTGGATACTGGCTCTATACCTTTCCAACCGGAACACAGCAGTTCACGCACTGCTTCTTGGCAACAGAAATAGTTAATAGGGTGGTACCCATCCAAACGGACTCCTCACCAGTAAAGGAGTACAACCACATTTATATTTTTATTATTTTTCCTATCTATATTATAATTACCTACTATATCTACTTATTGAACAATAACGTACCTATAAACCTGCATAGTTCGTACTTTTACCTTGCTACTACTGACTTTAACTAAGTTGTTAACTTACCTTCTTAGTCTTTATATTCTTACTATACCTATTACCTACTCACATACTTAACTACTTACTTAGACTGTGTTTTGTACAAAATATTTTTCTTATAGGATAAGGGTGACAAACGAGCACACAGTCCACTTGATGGTAAGTGGTTGCTACGGCCCATAGACATCTACATCTATCCTCTATTACAAATCAAAATGCAGATCCGTTGTCACCCGTGAGGACTAAGATGGAATGCCTCATTTCCAGTAAAAAGGGCCTCCGGCCACCTGCTCTCACCCGGCGAAACGCAGAGGTAAACCTCTACTTCACGCTGGTATTCTGTGAGATCGTGGTACCACCCCGGTTCAAGCCAGCCCATCCGTGCGACAGCAAAAGCTGCCGCGTGACTCTGCCACTGTTTAAAATGCCGACTTAAACTTAATTATTTAGCATCAAGTCAAACCTCCGTGGTTTTTAGATGTTAATTAGACCTATATCTGTATTATTTTTGGATCTGATTAATAAATAAAAAAAAAACCTATACATTATCATGCTTGATTAATTTAACTTCAATAGCCTTTCTGACTTTTCCCATGGTCGCCTCTTACGACTCGCAGGAAACAAAGTGGGGTGATGAATTTCCTTACACCGCCACCACACTGATTAATGTAAAAGTATAAATTTATTTTTGACTTAGAACTTTTTGAAATCAAAAGATAAAATTTATACGTAATGCAAGATTAACGATATAATTAATAACGACTTTCAGAGTACTTGACTACTCTAGTTTTGGGTTCGACTTTCTGTTTGAGTGTTAATATTAGTGCAAAACATAATGGCTTGATGTACACTTAGCTCTTTAAAAGAACATAATTGCTTAGATAGAGCTAAGCGACTAACAACTTTACTTAATTAACCCAGTTATGGAATTATGTACTAATGGCCGTGCTTGTATTAATTTTGTTGCTAAAGTAAGCAAAAAAACCGGCCAAGTGCGAGTCGGACTCGCACACCGTGGGTTCCAAACAAATCTGTAGGTATATAAGTTTAAAATTATTAAAAATGTTTTTATTACATGATGTAACTAAAAATTTATGCTTTTCGCAATTTTTCCTTTATCTGTGCTATAATACGTTGCTTCGTACCAAATTTTAAGATTCTGAGTTCACGGGAAGTACCCTGTAGGTTTTGATTCCCTTGCGACATAATATTTGCGGCATAAACGGCTGTATCTTTTGATTACGTTGGCTTAGAAGTTCGATTTTTTTCACAGCTTCAAGGGACAGTAGACTTGAGTATTTGATATGAATTTCAGCTTGATACCTCCACGCGTTCCTGAGAAAAAGGGTCTTGATAGACAGACAGACAGACAGACGGACAACAAAGTGATCCTATAAGGGTTCCGTTTTTTCCTTTTGAGGTACGGAACCCTAAAAATATGCTTGCTTGTGTTATTTAAAACGTTATTTAATAGATAAGATTTAAACAAACGCGTAATATTACATTCTTTAATAGTAACATTGAGACCATTCCCTATACAATACACTTTTTTTTAAATAAAAATAATTAATAATCATAAAATAGGGCTTCAAAATAATGACATTCATCAGATACGGTAAAGTAATCCATCTACTTATCCATTACAGATTAAAACAAGTCCACTGCTGAACTGCTCATATATTGCCTCGTGGGCATATTTTGCCATAGTTGCCACACTTGACGATTTACTGTTTTTAATTCTACATAATTATAAGCATACTTTATTTCGTGTTATATCTGTGCGACTTCACTACTCGTACATTTAATTGGATTAGCCCATATTTACAAATACTGCGAAGCTGGCAGCTTTAGCCATTCTTAGTTGGATATGTTGTTATGGTTTTTCATAAGGTTTAGTAGTTACCAAATAACGTATACTTTTTTTATTTAAAACAAATATAAATGTTTGAAATCAGCTGCTGCCCAGCTAGCCAAATTTCACGAACGCACATTGCGGCAAAACTCCCAATACCATCAACACTATCTGGATGCTTGGCGGTCCAGCAGTGTACGTTTTACTGGAGTTTTCTTCCTCGTACGACCTCTCTGTGGAATAGTTTAACACCGGCGATTTTCCAGACCAATACGACTTAGGGACCTTCAAGAAAAGAGCTTACTCCTTTCTAAAAGGTCGGCAACGCACCTGCAATTCCCCTGGTGTTCCATTTGTTCACGGCCGGCGGTAGTCACTTACCATCAGGTGAGCCGTATGCTCAAATACCCCTCTCCTATAAAAAACCTGTTCCAGTTAAGGGGTTGCCTTAGTTGCCACGGTTTGTAGTCCCCACGACAAAATTATTATACAAAGCTGCTTTAAACATGAACTCTTCTATGAAATTACGTGGCACACGGATAACCTAATTACAGTCATATCGATGAGCTCACTCTAACATGTTACCAATTGTTATAATTTAATATATACGCTTTGAAATTCTATTTCAAAATAATCAAATCACCAATTGAAATAAGTAAATCAAAGTGTTCACCTGCAATTGGGTTGTATGTTATCCCACTATTTTATTTATAATGCTTGTTATGTGCACGAGTACATAATCTTACACGTTATGTTAAAATGCAGATGTCTGCAATTGGCTCTGAATTTTTGCAATGTTATTGTCATATTTTTATTATATTGCTTTAAATTATGTACCTAATGGTGGTAAATGAGGGCACAGTCTAACAGATGTTAAATGGGTGCTGCCTGTGGCATACGCTTCCGTTATTCCTCTTTTTAGACGATTTCAAAAAAAAAAGAAAAGGTTCACAATTTTTTATCTACGTTTTGCGATATTTTCGCTAATTCAAATCCAATTTTAAAGATTCTTCTTTATTCAATAGGTTTATACTTCGGAGATGGTCAAATATAAGTTTGGAGAAAAAATTCCATCCCAAAGGATGTCGCAATGGGGATTAATTTTTTAATGTAACTATTTAGGTGAAGTTGAAATTGTGATATTCCTTAGTCCACTCAAAAGTGTAAAATATTTTTTAATAAAAATTAAAAATCGAATTCAAGGAACTAAAAAAAATGGCATTCTTTAAGTCGAGGCTTTAATAACTATTCTATACACTATGGTTAGCACCGACATCAGAATATGAAATTATTTTATTCTTATTAGTTCTTTGAAGTCCGCGTTTAACTTTTATTAAAAAATATTTTTAAGAATCTAAACAGGAGCGTCACCACTGAGGATTTAGATGCCTTGTTGTCAATAAAAATCGTCTCCGTTTCTCATCAGTTACCGCACATAACATAGGAACATTACACTAGTATTCTGTGAGATCGTGGTTTACCATGTAATTATAGCACATCAGGTTATGATTCCCGTTGCCGTAGTGAGACAACTTGCTGATGTGTGTGTAACGTTAGACCAATTTAGCCGCGTGATAATGACCAAGTGACCGCTACCTTCATGTTATAGGTGAACTAATTGAATAATCAAAGATATAATTTCTGTGCATTATAAATTATGAATATTTTGTAACTAAACTGACAATTTTTTTATCTTGTATTTTAAGAAACTTTAACTTTATGGATGTGCCTTTTCATCATGTCCTTATAAATAGATAAACATACGTATAAATTAAATTTAACTTTAGACTGTACTCGTATATATTTTTTTTTATTTATTTATTGATCAACGTGTTCATACATATTCTTTTTTTATTTGTACCATTAAACCAGAAATGGTTTGTATTGGTACTCACATTCGCAACTAACGCACTTCTTAACATTAAATAATTAGTTAATTTCTTAACAGTAATCAAAAATATACATTTAAATATACCTCCTTTATTGTGTAAGTGGTAAGCACCCATTTGCAATTTTTACTTGTATATTATACAGTATATTTTATATACTGTATATGTATATCATA
This sequence comes from Parnassius glacialis, assembly GCA_033319125.1. Classification (NCBI taxonomy): domain Eukaryota; kingdom Metazoa; phylum Arthropoda; class Insecta; order Lepidoptera; family Papilionidae; genus Parnassius; species Parnassius glacialis. The sequence goes on from JAVANC010000009.1 coordinate 10,994,289, forward strand.
CAGGCCATATCAGACAAATGTGATGCTACAACTACACTCAGTAACCAGTTACGGCGTAGCTCTACCAATAGTTCCACAGATAGTGCGAGTAGTTACTTAGTTTAATCCCTAAAAACATGATAAATTTTTGTATGAGTTTCATTAATAATATTAAAGTAGAACATAATTCTTATTGACTCCTCAACTGATAGGTACGCCTCCGAATAGCAGTTTATTATACATTACAATGTAGCCATTTAGAGTAGGGTGGGTTTTCCTGGAGGTAACTATCTATATATATTTGTAATGTCTTTATTTATATAGGATTACTTGTAAAGTTAAAAATACTACAACCTGTTTAGGAGTTACGTATGGACACAGAACTAGACATACATTTATTTGTACATAGAAGACAATACTACCTTTCATTTAAGATCAATTGCAGTTGGATAACTGACCTACATACATATCTCGCAGTTACGCCAACACGCCCGTGGTGTCTGTCACGTGTTAATAAGAGTTAAGTGGAGGTAAGCTTTTGAATTTCCACTGCATTGTTCTATGGAGTCATTTGTATTGTCAATTCACCGCACAAAGAGTTCAAGCTTCGCGTAATAACTAGTCTGCTAATAAATAAACGGTCAGAATGCCCGAAGTTTTGTAAGCGAGAAGAATAATAATTATGTTGTCATTAACTATAGCCATAAATTAATCATTTATAAACCTATTTCACTTTGTTATCTATGTTACTTATCTTAGTCACCCGACTATGAGAAATACTACAAAAAACGAGACATTATAAAAGATAGAAGAAAGCATACAATTTCGTATATATGCCAGATGGGAAATATCCGAACTGGTAACGTATAGCAGCCTTAAAGATGTATGAGACCCATCGCCAAGCATCCACGCCCAAGGTACCCTCCTGTTCTTCCTAAGCGTACATGGCTGTTCTGCGTATTATGGAGCTAGGGAGAATAAATTCGCGATCCATCCACACCGTGAACCTATGGATCCTTGGCGGTCAACCACTGTGTCAGAAAGAGTGCCAGGAGTTTTCTTCCTCGAACGACTTCTTTGTAAAATCGGCTACCACCAGTGACTATTCTGGACCAATACAACTTCCTTAAGTCTTCGAGGAAAGAGAAGAACAGTCTCTGAGGAGGTCTCCCCCGAGTCGGAAGCTGTAAAAGCCAAAAGGCTAACAGTACTGACATCTCAAAACAATGACCAAAAAACTTAAATCAAAGTAATTTTTACCAACTTTAACATTATGGATTTCCGCAAAGTAACGTCTAATTCTATTGATTATCAAAAAACATACAGTGGAATTGTAGAACTCCTTCTTTTTTTAAAGTCGGCTAAAAGAATCTCCGCTTCCCGTCGCTAATCATACGAAACACAACAGCAGTATGTTGCAATTATCCGTTGGTTTAAACGATAAGTAACAACATGAAAGAACGTAGCTCTTTCCCGGTCGAGCCGACGTCTTCGTGCAGCAACTATAGTTTGCTACGGCGTAGCTAGACATGCGCGCCGAGCAAGAATTTGGCGGCGGCGGCGCGCCGACCCATTGTGGTCGGCGTGGCGACGCCGCGCCGGCGTGGCCGTATTTTTTTTTTATTTTTATAAACATTTATTTAAAATAAGGTAGTAACAAGTGAAACATAGACCTGGATAGGAATTCAAATTTAATTTCTCAAAATAAAAACAAACCAAACAAGTTCTGATTAATTATACCTTATAATTTGTGCAAAAACGAAAAAGCACATCTTTTTCGTTTTTTGCACAAATTATAGGAAATTAAAATTGTGTTTTTTGCACAATGTATAATTTCATTAATAAAAATAATTTTATTAACGCGTACTGGGCTTAGTCTAGATCTTTTAGCAGTCACAGTTAGTCCCACTATAGAAAAAACGCGCTCACTAGGCGTGCTAGTAGCAAATGTTCTGATCACAGAGTACTTTTTATATACTGAAAGTTCTGATACGCGCTCCAGAGACTGTAAAAGTTTAATTTGTTCTATTTCCGCCGCTCGCTTCAATTCCGGTAAGCGATACCGAACGATTTTTACGATCTTTTTACATTTTTTTATTGATTTTTGAATTTTTAAATAATTGCAAGGTTTTATTGACACTGCGTCCGCGCGCCCGACCCGCGTTGATCACGGCGCGCCGATCGGACTTGTCGGCGCGGCGCAGCGTGGGCAGGGCGCGGCGTGGCGCGGCGGCGCCGGCGCGGCGCGCATGTCTAGGCGTAGCTCTACCGCGTACAAAATGTTCATAATCTATGATCGTTATTGCAAGTTTGTTGGTCGTTAAGTCACGAAATCCAGTATCAGAATCGATCCAAATTTTGTTCCTTAACGAACCACGCTATTCTATAACGATATGAAGACCTTAGTAAATAACAATGTGGTCAATAACCCTTATTAATCATTGAGATTTCTACAAATATATCAAAAGCCACAGAGAATGTAATTAATTTAGAAACTCGCAAACTTAATTTGAAAAAGAAAAGTTTGCATTAAGGTTAAATTGTGGTACTGTAAAGAATAAAATATAAAATGGCAAATGAATCCCTTCTAGTTGTTTCAAATATAGCCACATTTACAATCTAGTAATAGATTCAGAGTCACTATATGTACATGATAGTATATATATAGTAAATAAAAATCCTGATTTTCGTTTTTAAACTATTATCCATACGGTTATTATTAAAGCATTCAGGAAATTAAACAAAAATAAATCTGAGTAAATACATAAAATTTTAATTTATTTCACCTTTGTAAACATAACATTACCAAGGCACTTAAAAAATCAAAGACCAAAGAACCCCACAGTTGCTTGCCGATTTTCCGAACAGAGACACCCTTAAACTATCTATAGCTGGACATAAGACTGTCTCACAACGCAGTGCCACGTTTAACAGCACTAACACTGCTCACGTTAAAGCGATCATTCAAGGATGAACGTAATTTCTATGAGCTATAGCATTCAGTATCAATTGGATTAAGGGCTCAACTTTAATAAAGAATTTGACGTGAAATTTGACATGTTTTTTAATTCTTTATTTATTTTAGTTGTTACTAATCGATTTTACATTTAAAAACTAGATTTTAACACAAAAAAAAAACTAATAATTATACATATATACATATATTACAGGCTATAAAAGTACCACTTCTGCGGTCTCCCCGATAGATTTCCTCATAGGGGAATTTTGTCATAGTGGTCGCGCTTGACCGACGGGTTGGCAACCGCAGTATTTTATAATTTTGAGTTATTATCAGAAAGATGTTGCTGCCCATTTCCTGTTTCAGTTTCCCTCTGATGCCTCCAACGACACTCACAGGAGTGTAGGTAGTGGAAACTCTTTGACCGCCACTACACGGCCAACAATCAACAATAATAATTATATAAATTAAATTAAAACTAAAAAATTAAGAATTAAGCTATCGATTTGATTGATTATTTATGTCTCGGATTGTCAGAATTATAGAAATAAAAAAATCGTGAAGAAAACTATTTATAAAAAATGTTATATATTTCTATGGTAAACAATTTCGTCAACAAGCTTTGAAACTACGGTGCGGACTTTTCTCGTTTCATTATCTTTCATTAAGGAGAATCGGTCAATAACCAGTCAGGAAATTACTATATTATATGCTGTTTTTGTCCTTTATTTTCTTCCTTAATTAAACATATTTGTGCCGTTTTTTAATAAAGAATATAACCTATTATTTAAGAATACCATTGTGAAAATCAGTCGTTATTTAGTCTATGACCATTATCGTAAATAACTTCATGTAAAGTCACGAAGTTCAGGGTTGGAATGGCGTCAACTTTCAATCGTCAACTCATCACGCTATCGCCACACGCGAACTTATTTTAGAAAAGAAATGTGAATAATCCAGATTTCACGATGGAGCCTAAATTTAAAAAAAATGCACGTCATAAAATTTATTGGCCACAGACACATATTTTATATATCATTCGACTGAAGGTCCTCGCAACAACGAATAAATTAAAAAAAAAATTATATATCATTGATCTACTTGAATGAATTACATTTAAAACAAAACTCACTCTTGCATCCTTAACTTTCCGTAATAATCTTGGGCTATAATGAATAAGCTCGGAAGAAGTTTCGAATGCAGTGTTAGAGACATGACTGCAAGCAGAATATATAAATAAGGGAATCAATAATTACTTATATTTAATTTTGGCTGAAATTCCAACCGCAAGATCCAATATACTCCAACACCAACTAAAAAATGGATCATCAAAACAACAAAACAAACAAACAAGCCATATTAAGTTGGCTGAAGAAGAAGTTAGTAGAAATTAGCTGTAGTCGTACAGGTGAATGAACAACATCTTTATATCAAACAATAACCGTGCAAACAATTAAACTGCTTGAACGTAGAAACCAACAACACATAATCATTATGAACAGGTGCTGTTTGTGGGGGCTCTGCTCGAGTTCGCTGTACACTGATAATGATAAGCTCCAAATTTTTAAAATTGACTTTTTGAATACATTATAGAACATACTTCAGTTACTGATGGGTCTGTTATTGTTTTCCGTTCTGTATATAATATGCTATGTGTATTAACTATAAAAATTGACAAAGAACAGGATCCCGTGTAAATTCTTTTGTCGTTTCTTCTCCATTTGGAGGAACCTAATTTCGATACGGTAGTAGATTCAATAGGTTTAAAATCGTACATCGATGAAATAAGTATTTTTTATTTCATTTAATTTCATCGTCAGAATGTATGAAACAGTCGAATAAGGGTGACAAGCGAGCACACAATCTATCTGATGGTAAGTGGATGCTGTTGGCCCATAGACATCTACATCTATCCTTGATTCGGAATCAAAATGCAGACACATTGTCACCCCTGATGGGGGTCTCCGGTCCTCTACACTCACAATACGAAACACAGCTGTTCTGCTGTTTCATACTGGTATTCAGTGAGTGTGTGGTCCTACCCCAGTCGGCCTGACCCATTCATGCCGCAACCATATATAGCTGCAGTGCGGTTCTGCCACGTATACAATATTTCTTACAATTATCTCAGTATACTATATATAAAATAGTGGTTCTTATGGAGAATGATAAGGACCTTCGGTCCTTAAACTGGTCTTAAAACTGGTCTTTAAACTGGTAAGTGAGGCATTCCATCTTAGTCCTCAAGAATAACATCACATCTGTATTTGGATTCATATAGGAGGATAGATTAAGATGTCTATTGGCCACATCATCCACTATCCACTTATCAATCGGGTAGACCGTGTGCTTGTTTCTCACCCTTAGTTGTATAAATAATTATTCTTTAAAATATTATAACGAGTTTTTGGATAGCCAAATAAATCATATAACGAGAAGGAAAGAAATCGCAAAAGTGTTCTACATTAAGAAAATCTAATAACAATTTCTTAAAATAGTCATTGACATTTCAGTTCGGTCATTACTTTGTAGGTTTTCGTGTTGCTACATTGGCAGCCAATTATATTGACTTTTAAGCAAGCATTTGCGCTTATCGAGCTTTAGGTATATAGCGTATATTTTGGTAAAAAAGCCCTAACTTGTTAAATGATGCCAGTAGTCTTAACAAAATTTAAAACATAGCTCTTATAAAATATCTTTGATCAAAATATTATGACTAACACTGTAGGATTAAAAGGTTGCTAATAGGAGGGATAAGTATAAAACATACGTAACGAGTATAGACTTGTGCAAGTATTAATTTTCTTTTAAAATGAGGGTTTAAAGGATCTTTTTGGGTTCTGTCGGTTCCCGGCGGTAGATACATATCATCCCGTGGTTGTCGTAAGAGGCGACAAAGGGAAACAAATCAGAAGAAGGGCAACAGCGTCTTAATAACGACTAAAAAAAACTGCGGTTGCCATCCCGCTTGCCAAGCCTGGCAACTGGCAAATATCCCCCCTATGAGGAAATCTAAGGGGAGGACGATGTTCAGCAGTGGTCTTCAATAGGCTGTAACGGTAACGGTACTGTCTTATGGTTAGGTTAGGTTAGGTTATTAGGAGGTGTTCCCCCCGAATGGGTTTCCGCCTTAACGTGGCACTGGGGTTTAGTAGCCGTGGTTTGGTCAGCCGCGGTGAACAAAGAGGAATGCCTCCGCTGGCCCGTGGTGTAAAGCTGGCCTGAGGTGGCCACTCCGAGGGGGCTTGGCGAGTCCACTGCAGATGTATGTCGGTGGGCTGCGGCGAGATGGGTGCCGTCTCCCCCTACCGCTGCAGCCGAGGTACAGTTTCGGGGGAAGAGAAGTGTTGGTATGACTTTGACGGGGCCGCATCGTTGATGCGGTGATGAGGGTGGGGGAGGGGAGTGTCGGTATTGCGAGGCACCACTCTCCCTACCCTCCGCGGCCGAAACTTGGTGGAGCCAAAGACCAGATCCACCGCTGGGGATGGGAAAGCGGGTACTACCAAATGCATGATTTTCCTGGCCAAATGGCCTCCGCGTATCGGACTCGGGGGAGGGCCAGTTACGCAGGTGAATTTGGAGGCCATGGAGGAAGGCGTGGCCTGAAAAGGAGAATAGGGAGGAGAAGTCCTCCCCCGAGGAGGGGCTGCCATGGGGCGGCCAGCACTGGTGGGGCCGTGGATGTGTGCGAAAGCGTACCTGTGACCCTGAAATATGCGGCGAGTCCGACATAACCTGTCCTTGCCTCCTTGAGGCGGGTATGCGTAGGCATAACCCCTTGTAAAAAAAGTTGTTAGGTGATGAGTGACTAATGCAGCACAAGGACACCTTCAATCATCTATAAATAGGCTACAGACGCATTGTCACTTGTGAAGACTAAGATTGAATATCTCACAGTCTGAAATTATACTGGCTCTCTATCTCCTTAGACCGGAACACAATAGCAGAACGTGCACTGCTATTTGACGGCAGAAATAGGTAAGATGGCGATTCCTAACAAGATGGACTACTAGACAGAAAAGAAATCCTCCTAGACAATGATTGTTTGATGTTTTAATGGTTAATCGTTTAATCTTCAAAACGGTTATTAACAGTGGTAGAGCCACGCGGCAGCTTTTGCTGTCGCACGGATGGGCCGGCTCGAACCGGGGTGGTACCACGACCTCACAGAATACCAGCGTGAAGTAGAGGTTTACCTCTGCGTTTCGCTTGGTGAGTGCAGGTGGCCGGAGGCCCTTTTTACTGGAAATGAGGCATTCCATCTTAGTCCTCACGGGTGACAACGCATCTACATTTTGATTTGTAATAGAGGATAGATGTAGATGTCTATGGGCCGCAGCAACCACTTACCATCAGGTGGACTGTGTGCTCGTTTGTCACCCTTATCCTATAAAAAAAAACGGTGGCTGGTTTCAACATAATCACAGACAAGTACTAACTCTTTACTGCTTAGTTTAACTCATAGAAAATAAAACATCGAGGTAAAGCTTGAACCGCATTGCAACTCATCTTAATATTTTTATATACGAAGCTTTCAACAGATTTTAAGATAACGTACATCTTTTATCTCCGTGTCGCCTTTTGAGACGTCGTTAAATATATTTCAAAATGTTTTAAATGCTTAACTCTGGCGTAAATATCTTAAGCAGGTTTTTATTTTTATTTTATAAGGTTTTCAACATTTGGGCTGTAATTGCTTTTAGTAGTTTGTGTTCTTTTACAGTAGATAGTTAAGTTTCGGTTGCAAGTCTCTGTCATCAAGATATATTTAAAAACTAGAAATATATCTTGATGACATTTGCTACTATTTCATTCATCATTACAGCCCTTCACAAGTCCACTGCTGAACATAATACCACAAAGTACGATCCTGAACTACCTGCATCCATTGACTTTTTTTTCTAGTGGGGGGATGCCCTTCACTTCGCTTACAAGTGCGAGGCTACTACCTTTCTTCCCCATCGGTTGTCTGTTCTTCGTGCTATATGTCCGGCCCATTGCCACTTCAGCTTAGTAATCTTTTATTCTATTCTATTTCATTACAATAATTAATTAAAACCAACTAGTAATTTAGTGCAAAATTGATTTCCTTAACTATGTGATTACATTACCATGATGGGGACTCTAATAAATATAAATCTAAATGCAACGGCTTTTATAAGGTTTTAAAAAAGTCGGTTTACTGAAAGTATGACTTGTTGCTATTATATTTTTTTCATTTTTTCTTTGTTAAATACACTTTTTCGATTGCAAATAATTAAAACTAAATATCCTAAAGTTCTTTCTATGTCCTAGACAAATAGATAAAACTACGCAGAGATTCAATAGCTCGATAAATATTAGGTTGTGATCTCTTGACACATACATTTCGTTAACTGAGATATTTTCAGCGAACACTAGCCCCCAAGCTACCACGGCTCTGAGATTTATTTTAAAGTGTCCATCAATCAACGGCATGACACATTTCATGTCATGGATACGTTTCAACTGCTTATCAACATCAACAGTAACGGTGTTGCTCTGAAATCATTAGAGTGTTGTTTCGCTACCATTATATGGCTGATGATTATGCCTAAATCCCAGTCCCAAATGATCTAAATGATCATCCAAAGCAGCCGCAAGGAAACTTGGTGTCCTTGCAAGGTTGCGGCGGTACTTCACGCCGGGGCAGCTTCTTACCTTATACAAAGTGCAAGTTCGGTCGTGCATGGAGTAATGCTGTCACATATGGGCTGGTGCTGCAAAATGCCACCTGGCAGCATTGGACTTCAGTAGAGAGACGTGCTAAGAGACTCATTGGTGACCTTGATTTGGTTGAAACCAATCTAGTCACCCTCGAGCACGGGCTATTCGGTGAGTGTGCGCTGGAATTACACGCTTTAATTCCTCTCTTTCCTTTCCACCATCGGACAACCAGGCGGTCGGCGGGTCTTCATCCCAATGTTGTCGTCTTTTGTAATGCGTACAGCAAAGGAGTGGAATAATTTGCCGGCGTCTATCTTTCCGTCCGAATACAATCTAGGCGTCTTCAAGGCAAGAGTGAATAGGCCTTTGTTACGATAAGACAGTGCGATTTACCATCTAAAGCTGCATCACCACTTACCACCAAGCGGTCAAGCACTGGCTTATAAGTAAAAAAAAAACCCTCGTTAGCGTATAAAAAACTCATTTTAAATGACCACATGCTCGATGTCGAAAGAAAACATCACGAAGAAACCCGCACACCTGAGAAATTGAAAACGTTTCGAGACCATGTGACGCTTACCAGCTCGGAATGCTGCAACCTATTCTTTCTATTATTTTTAAAAAAAAACGTTACCTCCACATTAAGATATTCTTCTGTATCACGGGGGCAGTTTCATACATAAATTTCATTCTCAAATTGGATTCGAATTCGTGGCCCTTAACGCTGCAACTCATTGCTAAGCCACGGCGCCACGAAGCCGTCAAATCTATTTTTTATGATGTTGGTATTGTTATCCATTTGGCTTTCACTGCCTAAGACTAATAGTATCAAACAAATAAACTACCAACTCCAGAAGCTATTTTGTGAAATTCATATATTTTTTTAAGATTTTTATGCCAGTTTTTACTTTTTAAGTTGTGTTATAGTGGAATATAATAATTTCAAGGTAACTACTAAAATGTCGGCTAAATAATTACATTAAATTTTCTTTCCTTATTTTTCTACCCTAAGGGATAAAATGTTTTCTTAAAATTTATATGGGACCACCGCTGAAGTATAACATATTTTTTTTAGAATTCGTTGAATATACTTAAAAAACATGCGCGTAGAATATAATATTCGATACTGTGTCCAGTTCTATAGAACCTTCTCATTTTATTAACTTATTTTTCAAATATTATTTGAATTTAATTTTTACGGATTCTATCACGTTTAATTAAAATTTTTAATTCCCGACGTTTCGGATGCTTCACAGCACCCATGGTCACAGGAGGGACTGAGGTGTTTGACGTCCCGATGTCGTAGTTAACCCGGCTTCAGTTTTTGTATATTAATTTTTGGTCCGCTCTACGTAGAATGAGCTTATATAGCAATAGAATTCGTAAAAAGTAGTTTCATTTAATGTGTAATGTTCGCGTAAATATAAGAAATCATTTGTTTTACATTATATTTAACATTACTAATACTTCCTATAACCGCTCTTGGTAAACTTAAAATGTTTGTGTTATTAGTGGTTCATGACAGTAGACGAATGGTGGATTCAAACCCACGACTTTTTGAAAGAATCGTTGTTAGAGCATACAAGCAAATTTGCAAAAAATTCCAAAGCCTTTCAAAAGTCCACAGCTAAACAACTTCACGTTCATGTTTAAGGAACTTTAACATCCAACGGCTCTACTAAGTAGTAGCAAATACATAACAAATCTTACACTCTATCCGTATAAACACTATAAAAATCTTTAGTGATTTTTAGTGACCATTCTGACAAACGTATAAAATCCATTGGTAATGTAATTTATGGACAGTTGTATGATGTATCAAACACGAACGATTTTATTTGTTCTAGAGATGGAAATCGTGCCCGAGGGAAAAAACTTCCGATTGGTGAAAGAAGACGAGCTCCCAGCGTTGGCCGATTTCTTAGTGCAGTATATGCCTGAATCTCTAAAGGTAACTTAACCATACTATATTGTATAACCGATTCGTACTTTTTAATATATAACATAAAATTTAAAGCACGTCTCCATTGAAGCAAAGAGAAATAAGTGTCAAGAAGAAAAAACAAAAAGCGGCCTTGTGATGGCGACGCGACGGAGTTATTACCATATCTCATTCCGTGGGTATCATAAAGTAGTAAGTGTCCATTAAGGGAAAATACTAAAATGATCTCAACTCACTGGTAGAGATGTAAAACGTAGACTTTCCAATTTTCTTGCCGAAGGAAACGATAATGACAATTTTAAACAATATTTATCACTTTTATCGGCTGATCATAAAATAAAAGATAAAAATAAAATTGAAAAAACCTATATTTTGATTCTTTCAATAGTTGATTTACATAACATATTATGTTTTAATCATCATCATCATCATCATCATCATCATTACAGCCCTTCACAAGTCCACTGCTGAACATAGGCCTCCCCCAAAGAATGCCACAAAGCACGGTCCTGAGCCACCTGCATCCATCGACTTCCTGCATGTCTTACCAGGTCGTCACTCCATCTCGTGGGGGGACGCCCTACACTTCGCCTACCGGTACGAGGCTGCCACTCGAGAACCTTTCTTCCCCATCGGTTGTCGGTTCTTCGAGCTATATGGCCGGCCCACTGCCACTTCAGCTTACTAATCCGTTGGGCTATGTCGGTTACTCTGGTTCTACTGCGGATATCCTTATTCCTAAGTTTATCACGCAGAGAAACTCCGAGCATAGCCCTCTCCATAGCTCGCTGAGCGACCTTGAGCTTCCTCATACGGCCAGCAGTGAAGGACCACGTCTCAGTTCCGTAAGTCATCACTGGCAACACGCACTGGTTGTACAATTTCGTTTTAAGGTTTTGAGGTATGTCTGACGAGAAGATGTGTCGTAGCTTCCCGAACGCTGCCCAGCCGAGTTGAATCCGTCGATTGACCTCTCGGTCGAAGTTGGACTTACCTAGTCGGACTATTTGTCCCAGGTAAACATACTCGTCAACAACTTCGAGCTTAGTGCTCCCAACAACTACCGGCATAGGTGTGACATGGACATTAAACATGATCTTTGTTTTGTCCATGTTCATCTTAAGACCTATCCGTTGGGAGACACTATTGAGGTCATTGAGCATAGTGCTTAGGTCCTCCAGCGATTCTGCCATAAGGACTATATCGTCGGCAAATCGAAGGTGAGTGATGTATTCGCCATTGATGTTAATACCGCATCCTTTCCAGTCCAGAAGCTTGAAAACGTCTTCCAATGCAGCGGTGAAGAGTTTCGGGGATATAACATCACCCTGTCTTACACCTCTCTGCAATTGGATGGGTTTCGTACTCTGGTTCTGTACTCGGATAGCCATCGTAGCCCTACTGTACAAACACTTCAGCACTTCGATATACCGACAGTCAACTTGGCACCGCTGAAGGGACTGCAGCACCGCCCAAATTTCGACGGAATCAAAGGCTTTCTCATAGTCCACATACGCCAGACATAGTGGCAAATTGTACTCTTCGGACTTCTGTACAATTTGCCGTAGGGTATGTATGTGGTCTATGGTGCTAAAGCCCTTTCGGAAACCGGCTTGTTCGGGAGGCTGGAAGTCGTCAAGTCTGCGCGCAAGACGATTCGTAATGACTCTCGAAAACAGCATGTAGACGCGGCTCAGAAGGGAAATCGGTCTGTAGTTCTTCAAGAGAGCGTTGTCACCTTTCTTGAAGAACAAGACCACCGCACTTCTGCTCCACGCCTCCGGTGTTATGCCACCATGGAGGACGGAATTAAAGAGCTTCTGAAGGACTTCAAGTACCGGTCTTCCACCCGCTTTCAGAAGCTCCGCTGTAATTCCATCCTCGCCTGGGGCCTTGCCGTTTTTAAGGTGCTGGAGAGCCATTCTAATCTCGCTCAGACTGACGTCCGGGATATCTTCGGAATAGTGTCGGATAAGACTCGCTCTTGGATCGTTACTCACACTTGCGTGTGGCTCCAACGATGACGTGTACAGCTGCCCATAGAACCTCTCAATCTCACTCAAAATCTCAGGTGCCCCGGAAACGATGCTGCCACATTCGGTCTTCAGCTTTGACAGTTGGCTCTTTCTGGCAGACAGATCTCTGGCAAAGACTTTGGAGCCTTGGTTCCGCTCGATCGCTTCTTCAATACGAGCTGTATTGAAGTTGCGTAAGTCCCGCCGCATGCATTTGGAGATCTGTCTGTTCAGTTGCCTGTATGCTGTCAAATCTGTTGAAGAATGTAGCCTCATCTCCCGTCTAACAGCCATGAGATTAAGAGTGTGATCGGAGAGTTTTTGTGTTCTTCTGCGGCGGGTCTTGCAGAACTTAGCTCCGACCGCATGGACAGTTTCCACGAGCTTGTCATTCATATCGTCCACTTCATTGCAGTCTTCTAGGCACTGAAAACGGTTTCGTAACTCGAGCTGAAAGGTTTCGGGACTTTGGATTAGAGCACGAGTGGGACGGAGCGTTGACTTCATCAGACGAGACCTCTCCAACTTAACATTTAGGTTCAGTGTGCCTCTAACCATTCGGTGATCGCTGCCGGTTTTCACCCTCGCGATCACTGAGACATCACTGAACAGTTGTCGTCTGGTCGTCATAATGAAGTCAATCTCATTTTTTGTCGAACCGTCGGGGCTCAACCAGGTCCACTTCCTGTGGGGCCGCTTCTTGAAGAAAGAGTTCATCATAAAGAGTCCCTCTTTCTCCATGAAGTCGGCCAGCTGCTGGCCCCTTGGGTTCCGTTGCCCTATTCCAAATTTCCCTACTTTCAGCTCACCGTTCTCTCTTGTGCCTAGTTTTGCATTGAAGTCTCCCATTAACACCGTATATTGGGTTATGTTTTAATATAAAATATTTATTATAATAAAATAGAACTAAAAATCTAGTAGATCAGTACCTATTTTTTTTAACATGGGGAAATGCCTACGCATACCCGCCTCGCGAGGGCATAGACGGGCTATGTCGGACTCGCACCGTCTAAAACCCCATGGTGTTCCTCCTTCGCCGCATATTGGCAGGGCCACGGGAACGCTTTCGGACACATCCGCGGCCCCACCAGCGCCGGCCAACCCCTCTCGGGGAAGGACCTCTCCTCCCCATTCTCCTTCTCAAGCAAGGCGCACCAAGAACACAAGGCACGCCCTCCTCCACGGCCTCCAACTTCATCTGCGTATCGGACTCCCCCGAGTTTGATACGCGGAGACCATGGGGCCAGGAAAATTGAGCGCTTAGTAGCACCCGCTTTCCCGACCCTAGCGGCGGATCTGGCCTCTGGCTCCGCCGTCAACCACGTCTCGGCCGCGGAGGGTACGGAGAGCGACGCCACGCAATATCGACACTCCTCTCCCCCCCCCCCCGCCGCCGCCCCACCACCACCGCATCAACGGTGCGGCCCCGTCTGAGTCGCGGAGGATAGGGTGAGAGGCGTATCGGCATACCAACACTCCTCTTCCTTCGCGACTCCACCTCGGCTGCAGCGGTAAAGGGAGCGGATACCCCTCTCACCGGAGCCCACCGACACACATGCGAAGTGGGCTCATCAAGCCCACTCGGAGTGGCCACCTCGGGCCAGCCCTACACCACGGGCCAGCCAAGGGGTTCCTCTTTGTTCACCGCGGGTGACCAAGCCGCGGCTACTAAACCCCCCCCCGCCACGACAAGGCGGGAACCCGTTCGGGGGGGTAGTAGATGAGTACCTAGCGGTATTTAGAAGAAGAAACAATTTGAAACAGGTGCCTGCGCAGTGAATTATAAAAATGGTTTTCGATATTTTGTCTCAATTATTGATTATTTTTTTCTAATATCTGCACAAAAGTTCCTCTGAGCAGGTTACTCAGTATAAAACTTAATAAACGGTCTTTGATTTATCAATTTTATAATTTTTATATTACATTTTGTAAAAGCAAATTATAATAATTATTACCAGTGATAACTTTATTTTTTTCTTTTTTAGTTTCATCAGACGATTCAAACATATCTAAACAACAAGGTTTGGGACTTCCATTTTTATGTAGCAAAGAATTGGCCCGAAGATCCAATTTGTCTGCATTTTCCAGGGTGTACAAGTACGGTAAGAAACGTTTGCAATCATTTTTCACGAGTAACTACAACGCCACTATTTGTGCGTATTTGCCTTAATCTTTAGTGAAGGATATTTGAAAATATACTTTATCATCATCATTACAGCCCTTTACAAGTCCACTGCGGAACATAGGCCTCCCCCAAGGAATACCACGAAGCACGGTCCTGAGCCACCTGCATCCATCGCCTTCCTGCATATCTTACCAGGTCTTTAATCTATCTAGTGGGGGGGATGCCCTACACTTCGTCCACCGGTACGCTGTCACACTCGTGAACCTATTTTCAAATATACTCATTTCATCTTAAAATCGTCACCATCAGCATTTTCACCGAAGCCAATTTCCTAACACTATTAGAAATTAATAACTCCAAAAGCCGTAGTGTATAACAGTATGGCTTGTGAGTGACATGTAAACTAGGCAATTCCTTATTCTAAATGGGTTACACATCATAACTGGATATAATTCATTTTGGTACTGTGAAAGTTAAGAGTATACACCATATTTAAAATACATATGCAAACAGAGAGCACCGAACCGTTTTCTTTACTACATTTAAATGATCAATGACAAAGCCGAAATTATGTGTAACTGCTGCTATTTTATTGCTATGTGAAGGAACTCTTTTTATGTCTAGGTAAGTCCCTTTGTCTGCAGCCAAATAGAAGTGCTTGCACTGCTGTGTTACGGTCTGAGTGGCACAGAAAGCCAGTATAATAACAAGTTGTTAGACCTTCCGTCTTAGAACATAGAGGTGACAACGCACTGACTGTAGCCTTCTTTATGTGAAATGGCTGCAGGTGTCAATGGCTTGCAGTAGCCACTGTTTTAGGGTTCCATAGCCAAATGGAAAAAACGGAACCCTTATGAGTTCGTCATATCTGTCTGTCTGTCTGTCCGTCCGTATGTCACAGCCACTTTTTTCCAAAACTATAAGAACTATGTTGTTGAAACTTGGTATGTAGATGTATTCTGTGAACCGCATTAAGATTTTTACACAAAAATAGAAAAAAATAACAATTAATTTTGGGGGTTCCCCATACTTAGAACCGAAACTCAAAAACTTTTTTACATAAACAAAAAACCCCACATGTATGGGTGTTTATTTTTTACATAATAAACACCCATACATGTGGGGTATATATGGATAGGTCTTTAAAAATGATATTCAGGTTTCTTATATAACATTTTTTTAAACTGAATAGTTTGCGCGGGAGACACTTCCAAATTGTTAAAATATGTGTCACCCCCCTGTAACTTCTAAAATAAGAAATTATAAAACTAAAAAAAATATTACATCATATATTTTATCACTTTTATCATTACCATTTGGAAGAGATCTAGTAAGTAGTTTTTTTTAATACGTCATAAATCGTGAATTATGTTACTTGCTGCTACGGAATCCTTCATGGTCGAGTCCGACTCGCACTTGGCTGCTTATTTATAGAATAAGGGTGACAAACGAGCACACAGACCACTTGATGGTAAGTGGTTGCTGTGGCCCATAGACAACTACATCTATCTTCGTTTGCAAATTAAAATGCAGATGCGTTGTCAGCTGTGAGGACTAAGATAGATTGTCCCTTTTCCAGTAAAATGGGTCTCCGGAGTGTAGAGAACTCACCATACGAAACACAGCAACATTAAGCTGCTGTTTTACGCTGGTATTCTGTGAGAGCGTATTTCTTCCGCGGTTGAGCCAACCCATTCGTCATACTACTATATTACTATACTATTAATATAGCTGCAGCATGGCTCTACCATAAAGGTGGATTTAACAGCATATGAAAATAAGATTAGTAGCATAATGAAATGTTTTACGGAGATTTAAAAAAAAACAACTTTATTAACCGCATATTTTAAGTCCTTTTCTTCTAGTTTACTTTTTTCTATTACACCATAACACCTGACTGGTTAAATACGCGTTAATGTGTATCCTTCGCTTTTCCCTTTTTCTGAGCAAGTCTTCATTTATTTTTGCAAATTGGTAAAGGCGTTTGGTATTTCTGTGATCTTTAATATTTTACTCAGATTTTGTCCTATTTTAGATAGGTTTAGCCAAAATCCTAACTTTAAGTTAAAGGTGTTTCCCTTCAAATTTACTTCAACCGCAAAATGTATGTTATTACTGGCGATCCGCCCCGACTTCGCACGGCGGATTTCTGTATCTCGACAACAGCGTCACCTACCAGGTCCCATTATGAATTGTTTAAATCATCCAGGGATCCACTCAAGCACACACAAAAGTGTCATCAAAATCAGTCATTCATCATCAGCCATTTTCGAGTTTTTGCGAGACTAAGGGACAGTACAGAGATTTTTAATTCAGATGAATTTTGTTGTGTTGCCTTTAGATTACTTATAAGTACGTATTCTGTGTTGTACTTGGATGCATACACGACTAAAATGTTTTTCTTTTATACTAAAAATTATAAAATAATTCGCTTTCCTCAAAAGTATGTGCACAGTACAATGCTTAAAAAGTTTTCTATTTTCGCAACATAACGACATCCGCAAAGTAAATGGCCTCCCTTATATATGGAACTTTTGCAATGGTACTTGATTTTTTCTACTTTATAGACACGTTCCTCGGAAGGTGGCTACTACTCGTCTGGAGAGTTTCATTAACGTAAGAGTAACAAAGTAGGTTTTCTGCAACGAAATTAAGGCCCTGTTTTTTGCGTTCTTATCTTCAGAACATTTATAGCAAGCGAGATCATACTTTTTAAAATTTTTCAAATATCTCGTAAAAAAGTAGTTGTCAAATTAAATTAAATAATATAAACAGATAACGTGTCCACGCGCCCTAATATATTTTACTATTTCAACTATTTAAATATACTGTAAATGACCATTTTAATACCTAACAAGATTTTTTTTTATAGAATAAGGGTGACAAACGAGCACACAGTCTACCTGATGTTAAGTAGTTGCTATGGCCCATAGATATCTACATCTATCTTCGATTACGAATCAATATGCAGATGTGTTACGAATCAATAACAGCTTAATGCTGCTGTGTTTCGTATGGTGAGTGTAGAGAACCAGAGACCCTTTTTACTGGAAAAGAGACATTCCATCTTATTCCTCACGGTTGACAACGCATCTGCATTTTGATTTGCAAACGAGGATAGATATAGAAGTCTATGGGCCACAGCAACCACTTACCATCAGGTGGACTGTGTGCTCGTTTATCGAAGCTTGTTAGTCGTTTGTAGAAGTTGTTTTGGTTTTCAGTAAAAGAAATCGATGAAACCATAAAAATTTAAGACAGTTTCAAAATTCAAAGAAAATTTCTTTGAATTTCAAGGAAGTAACTCGTTAACTGTAAGAAAGTTCACAAAGCAATCGCAAAGCAAGCGAAAGCTTCGTTGGGCAAGCTTTGAATATTTAACAAACACATTGTATTCCCACGGTTGTTCTCACAGTGCATATCATAATTATTTAAAATCGAATAGAAAGGTGCTTTTGTTGTGGATAATGCAAGAGCATGCAAAAATAATATGACCTATTTTTACTTGGTGGTAGAACTCCATACCTACATAGGCGTCCGTCTGGGTATATACCACCTACATATTTCTACTTCTGCTGTCAAATGGCAGTGCTTGTAGTGCTGTACTCCGATTTAAAATGTTCAGAGAACCATTGTAAATACAGGCTGTGAGACATTCCATCTTTGCACTCAGGGTGACAACGCATCTTTTTTTTATAGGATAAGGCTGATAAACGATCACACAGTCCACCTGATGGTAAGTGGTTGATGTGGCCCATAGACATCTACATCTATCTTCGATTACGAATCAAAATGCAGATGCGTTCTCACCCGTGAGGACTAAAATGGAATGCCTCGTTTCCAGTAAAAAGGATCTCCGGTTCTCTACAGTCACCATACGAAACACAGCAGCATTAAGCTGCTATTTTACGCTGGTATTCTGTGAAAGCGTGGTCCTTCCCCGGTCGAGCCGACCAATTCGTGCTACACTATACAATATATTACAATTTAAAAACAATCTACGTCATACTTAACTTAACTTAACTTATCTTCACGCACAATCCCTGACGGGGTAGCCAGAGAGAACAGATCGCCAAGTGTCACGATCCTTACATACCTCTTTCGCTTCTTTCAGATTCATTGTCTTCTTCATACATGCACGTCTAGGTATCCGAGTACTCTTGACCCTCCCCTCTTCGAGCAGTTTGCTCACATGGTCTTCGAAAGTTAGTCTCGGTCTACCTCGACACCTTTTAATATTAACTTTCGCGCTATATATTTTCTTCACCATTCGGTCTTCACTCATTCGCTCAACGTGCCCAAACCATCGAAGCACGCCCTTATCAATTTTTGTGATAAGGTCATAACATCTCAATAAGCTAATACTGTCATAGTGTACCAAATAACCCCAACTTCAAAAGCATATAATCTATAGCTATAAATAAAATTAAAGTGTCTACACGCCCCTAGCTGTCCCGACAAAGGTCGATCCCTACGGCCTTATGGGGGAATGTCCTATCATACTACACAATAGGGAGAAGGCTAGGTAAATAAATAGTACGTACTTGGATCCGAATCTAAGAACGCACTAAGGCTCGGTCAGGTCGTAGGTAGGTGTAGTGCACCTACCTACGACCACAACGCGGGTCACAAATCTTAGCTTTTTAACTGACACCGGAAAATATCTCCGAGTTATATCCAATGCCACAATCAACTACTCAATGCAAAGTATTATTGTCAAGCACTTCAACCGGCAATCACTATACAATTTACGTAAATTACTTGTCAACGAATTTAGGTTAATCAATCAAATTATTACTGCTTCGTCGTCACGTGAACGCACTAGGATAACCAACGGCGTCTATTTTTCTAGACTCAACAAAAACCTCGTCCTAGCATAAAATTGCTAACAAAACCGACTCTAAAAGGAGGTTATACCGGACGGCGCCTTTAATCAGTCAAATACAATACAAGTCTCTTGTCACTAACTTACAACTTAGACAAACTAAACTGAGGCGGTTTTCACGAAACCACAATCCAGTAGCGAAGTAACGCGCACAAATTCTAAAAATCTAGACCATAACCCAAAAACCGGTCGCGCGAAACATCTGCAGCGGTAACCGAAATACGCTAATTAACTGCACCGCTGCCCTCGAGCTACTGTCTCTCTTAGCCCAGCGCCGGAATCACCGGAGTCGGCTCACTCCACCCCCACCCCCTCCCGCCGTCCGTTTACCTCACCTCGACACCATCGGTTGATTCGCTACGTCCAACGTGATTGGGTGGCGTCTCAAATGACCATTTTTGGGCCTAAACAGTAATATTGAAATAACTGGCATCTCTGGAGCTTAATCTCAAGAGGTTATTTGCATGCTATCAAAACATATTTAACCAATTTTAAAATTTCTGTTTGTCTATCTGCCCGGGTTTATCTTCAAAATGGCTGGACCGATTGTGATGAACTTTACTTTACGAATAGATCGATACTAACAATACAATATCGAACAACTTCTAGATTTGTTTTTGTTGAAAAATCTATTACTTAAACTATTTTATACCTTTCGTGTGGTCTATGGAATATCACAAGTTCAAGGTAACTAACTAGTTGTTTGAATTTTTAACATTATAATAAATTCAGTGGTATAGCCACGTTATAATTATATTTAATTATATAATTATATTTAATTATATAATTATTTTTAATTATAGTAAAAAACAGTGGTAGAGCCACGCTGCAGCTGCTGCTGTCGCACGGATGGGCTGGCTCGAACCGGGGTGGTACCACGACCTCACAAAATACCAGCGTGAAGTAGAGGTTTACCTCTGCGTCCCGCTTGGTGAGTGCAGGTGGCCGGAGGCCCCTACCCCCCATCAACATGGTAGCGGAATTGAACAGAAGACTACCCCAGGAGGGTACCAGCACCCCTGGAGAATCCCTCGCTGAGCATCCACGACCAAACTACTCCACTCCTGGGCGTGGGTGCTCAGGCTGCCCCGCGTATTCTGGAGGGGGGGGGGGGCGGAATTCCGCTCAAGACGAAACCTGCTCGGGGCAAGCGGAGCAGGAAGACAAAGGCAACCCCTGCCACGCTTTCCGTGGATTTCTGCAATATCAGGGGACTTCATTCAAACCTTAACGCCGTCCACTTCCATCTGGAGATAGCGAAGCCGGCCTTGCTCTTTCTAACCGAGACAAAGGTGTCCTCTCCAGCTGATACTTCGTATCTCTCCTACCCGGGGTACAAATTAGAACACTTGTTTGTGCCCCGGGCTGGAGTTTGCGTGTACGTCAGAGACGACATCTGTTTTCTGACGCCTCGGCAGTCTTGAAGGTACGGACCTGTCCATCCTATGGCTACGCGTAGACAGCGACGACCATCCCCGCGTCTACGGGTGCTTCTATAGGTCCCATAGCGGTAATGCCGACACAGACCGACTCATCGACCACGTTCAAATGGCTGCAGACTCCGTGCTACAACAGGTCCCATCCGCAGAGATCGTGATTCTTGGCGATTTTAACGGCCACCACGCCGAATGGCTCAGTTCACTCTTAACCGATCATGCGGGGAGATCTGTTTATGACTTTGCCTTGGCATATGGTCACACAACTGGTTACTTCGCCTACGCGGATCCCAGATGTGGAGGATCATGTACCTTCCCTGTTGGACCTTCTGCTGACCTCTCATCCGGACGGATATCAGGTCTCCGTCGATGCCCCTCTGGGCTCTTCGGACCATTGTCTGATCCGGAGTACGGTGCCACTCACGCTCCAATCGCAATTGCGATCTGCAGCTTGCCGCCGTGTTTGGCACTATAGGTCGGCCGATTGGGACCGGATGCGGTCTTTTTTTGCATCCTACCCTTGGGTTTGCTTCCCGCTGGATGATCCCAACGCTGTTGCTGATTCTGTCGCTGATGTGGTACTTCAGGGAATGGAATTATTTATTCCATCATCTGTGGTGCCTATCGGAGGCAGAAATCAGCCATGGTTTGGTCACTCCTGCAAAATTGCATCACGCTATAAGCAGGAGTGCTACCGAACCCGGGCCGACGCATCAATGTCCCGGGATGTAAATACCAGCGCTCTTAAAAAGAAGTATAATTCCACCTCCAGGTCCTTCAAAAGTGTCATTGCCAAGGCAAAGTAAGAGCACATCGGCAGAATTGGCGAGAAACTAGTTCGCACGCCTTCGGGAACACGTGCATTCTGGTCTCTCGCCAAGGCCGTCCAAGGGAACTTCTGTCAGCCATCTCTGCCATCTCTGCACATGGCGGACGACTCACTGGCCCATGACGCAAAAGAGAAAGCCGATCTGCTAGGCTCTCTTTTTGCTTCCAACTCGACTCTATATGACGGGGGGGACACACCGCCGACCATCCCGCGGTGTGAGTGCTCCATGCAGGAAGTGCTGTTTACACAGCGCTCGGTGCGTAAAGCACTCCTCTCCATGGACGTCAACAAGTCGAGTGGGCCTGATGGAGTCCCACCTATTGTGCTGAAGACGTGTGCTCCGGAGTTGGCACCGGTTTTAACGCGTTTTTTCCGGTACTCCTACTCCACTGGCGTAGTCCCGAACTCATGGAAGACAGCTTTGAAAGAAAGAAAGAAAGAAAGAAAGAAAGGTTTATTCTCCAAAATGACGCCATCACAGATAACATAAAAAAAACACATAATTTACAAATAATGTTGGCTATACAATACAAATTACAATATACTACATATTACAAACTATACAATACCTATACTCGTATGTGTCAAGGCGTCATCTGGGAACAGGAGCACACTCAGCATAATGCCATGAATTTTTTTTTCCATTTTGGTGCACCCGATCCCTAAAAAAGGCGACCGCTCAAATCCGTCCAACTACAGGCCTATTGCAATCACCTCCTTGTTCTCCAAAGTAATGGAAACCATTATTAACAGCCAGCTCATGCGGTACCTTGAGGATCACCAGCTGATTAGTGACCACCAGTACGGTTTCCGTCGAGGTCGCTCAGCTGGTGATCTGTTAGGTTGCCTAACTCATAGATGGGCGGAGGCAGTGGAGTCCAATGGGGAGGCGTTGGCCGTTAGTTTGGACATAGCGAAGGCCTTCGATCGGGTTTGGCACAAAGCGCTTTTTTGAAGCTCCCTTCCTATGGGCTTCCCGAGAAATTGTGCAATGGGATCACCAGTTTTCTTGCAGATCGGAGTATCAAGGTCGTAGTAGATGGTGCATGCTCCGATTACAAGTCCATTAATGCTGGTGTTCCACAAGGCGTGCTATCATCAACCCTGTTTCTTCTGCATATCAATGATATGTTGCAAACCAGTAACATTCATTGCTATGCGGACGACAGCACTGGTGATGCTTTATACACCGGCCGTGCCAATATTTCTCAGGAAAACGTCGCCGAGTACCGGAACAAACTTGTGTCTGAAGTCGAGACTTTGTTGAACAAAGTCTCAGGCTGGGGTCGACTAAATCTAGTCCAGTTCAATCCCCAGAAGACACAAGTTTGCGCGTTTACCGCTAAAAAGAACCCCTTTGTCGTATCTCCTCATTTTCAAGGCACTCCCCATGTTGCCTCAGCCAGTATCGGGATCCTTGGTGTCGACATATCGAGTGACGTGCAGTTTCGTGGTCACTTGGAAGAGAAGACCAAATTGGCCTCTAAAAAGCTTTACGTGCTCAGCAGAGCGGGACAGTATTTCATGCCGGCACACCGCTCGCAACTTTACAAGGCGCAGGTTCGGCCTCACATGGAATACTGTTCCCATCTCTGGGCAGGGGTTTCCCAGTGCCAGCTCCTTCCACTTGACGGCATCCAGCGCAGAGCGGCTCGAATCGTCGACGTCCGAGTCCTTTCCGATCGGCTCGATTCATTGGCACTGCGAAGAGATGTTGCATCCCTTTGCATTTTCTTTCGAATTTACCACGGGGAGTGCTCTGAAGAATTGTTCTGACTAATTCCAGCCGCCCAATTTCACCATCGCACATCGCGACAAAACTCGCGATACCATCCATACCATCTGGATGATTAGCGGTCCACCACTGTGCGATTTAGAAAAAGTTTTCTTCCTCGCACAACTTCCTTGTGGAATCAATTACCACCAGCGATTTTTCCGGACGGATACGACTTAGGGACCTTCAAGAAAAGAGCCTACTCCTTTTTAAAAGGCCGGCAACGCATCTGCGATTCCCCTGGTGTTGCAGTTGTTCATGGGCGGCGGTAGTCACTTACCATCAGGTGAGCCACATACTCGTTTGCCCCCTCTCCTATAAAAAAAATTCAAATAATAAATAATAACTTATATTTTAAAATTTTAAATTTCATTCCGTATTTTTCTATGTGAAATATCGATTGCAAAGGGTGAAGCCCCCCCCCCCCCCCCCCCACAATTATATACTTATATTATATATATTTAACGTGGTAGAGCCATGCTGCAGCTTTATTACTGGTATAGTTGTAGCACGAATGGGTTAGCTCCGGGGAAGGACCACGCTCTCACAGAATGCCAGCGTAAAATAGCAGCTTAACACTGCTGTGTTTCGTATGGTGACTGTAGAGAACCGGAGAACCTTATTACTGGTTAAGAGACATTCCATCTTAGTCCTTACGGGTGACAACGCATCTGCATTTTTATTCGCAAACGAGGATAAATGTAGATTCTATAGGCCACGGCAACACAAGCAAAAATACTGTGTGCTCGTTTGTCACCCTATCCTATAAAAAAACACCTGATAGAAAAGGGAGAGAGTAATTACAGTTTCTAAATTCTGCGCACACTTTCCGAAAATGCATCCTATAGAAAACCGAGAGGCTGACTACTCTGCCACAGTGCCCGGAGCTGACTACTCCATCCCGGTGCTCGAAGCTGATAAGATTGGTTGCAACCAAATCAATGTCACCAATGCGCTTCTTAGCACACCCCTCTACTGAGCTTAACGCTTCTATGTGGCATTTTGCAGCACCAGCAGTCCACGAATGACTGGACTGTCGTTTTGAATAGATTCAGAAGATATCTCCAGGGCAAGCTGTCGGAAGGCTGTGTTGCAAGAACACCTGGTTTCTTTGCTGCTTTGGTTCGCAGAAATCTCAACCTCTAACAACTAAAGGCAGTCCATGTGTTCTAAAGATACATCCTGGAAAATAGGTACCTTAGGGAACCTTTCCGCGGTGAAGAGACACCCTTGTGTTTTGTAGGTATTATATTATATCAACAATACTGGCATTGACTCATTCAGAGACTGTCTGCAATAAGAGGTTCAGTCGCCCTCAGATTCTCCTACGAGCTAAATTTTATAGAGTATTCGATTGGTATCTCTTAACAACTGTGTTCATCATCATCGTCATCATCATTACAGCCCTTCACAAGTCCACTGCTGAACATAGGCCTCCCCCTAGGAATGTCACAAAGCACGGTCCTGAGCCACCTGTATCCATCGAATTCCTGCATGTCTTACCAGGTCGTCACTGCATTTAGTGGGGG
The DNA here is from genome assembly GCA_033319125.1 of Parnassius glacialis. Taxonomy (NCBI): domain Eukaryota; kingdom Metazoa; phylum Arthropoda; class Insecta; order Lepidoptera; family Papilionidae; genus Parnassius; species Parnassius glacialis. Next base: position 11,019,450 of record JAVANC010000009.1, read on the forward strand.
GATGCTCTACACTTCGAGGCCGCCACTCGAGAACCTTTTTTCCCCCATCGGTTGTCGGTTCTTCGAGCTATATGGCCGGCCCTTTGCCACTTCAGCTTACTAATCCGTTGGGCTATGTCGGTCACTCTGGTTCTACTGCGGATATCCTCCTTTCTAAGTTTATCACGCAGAGAAACTCTGAGCATAGCGCTCTCCATAGCTCGCTGAGCGACCTTGAGCTTTCTCATCCGGCCAGCAGTGAAGGACCACGTCTCAGCTCCATAAGTCATCACTGGCAAGATGCACTGGTTGTACAGTCTCTTTTTCAAGTTTTGAGGTATACCTGAAGCATAGTATAAAGACAGGGAAGTAGGCTGTCTCCGGCCCAACCCGCGATATAATTGCCTACTGTCTCAGGGTTGTCATTGTCACCAAATCATTAGTTTAAAGCCCGGCCCTTGCCAAAAATAATACATCTCTGTATAACTAATTCAGTGATCATTAGTCGATAAAGTTCAACAATGGTTTTCCTAACAAATACAGAAATGTATTAAGATTCAGAGCAGTATTATTTATAAAAAAAGGGATAAAATAAACCGGCGGGGCGGTGTGTGAGCTCGTGTTTAAATTGTTTACTTAGTATATTCTAATTATTTTTTATTTTTAATAGGCATAATATAGTATTTGCACACATAAAGGACCATATTAATTTTTATTTTTAATTAATACAAGCATATATATATTGAATCACACATTTATTACAAAATTACAAATTAGCTACAGAAAAATACTTTCTTCGGTTTCGACTATTACGAAACGACTTGTTATTAAACTTTAATGTGTAATATATCCGCATCCTTATAAATAACTTTTGCAAATATAATTAATTACGATTTTATAACCGTAACTAAGTATAGTAACTAAGTGTAAGAATAGTAACTAAGTACCTACACTTAGTTACTATTCTTCCTCTGTCTGATAGACAACTAATACAACAAAAATATGTAAATGTATGTAAAAAAGCCGTAACGCGCGAACCTCGTGCGGTGTTATCCCAGACTGGCGTAGTGAGAAACATTCCGAGATTGTGTTTAAGTGTGCGTGCGGCGCCTCATAGATACTATGGCGCACACATACAAGCCGCGCGCAGTGCGTTTGTTTGAAGATAACGTACTTCCCTGTCTTTATACTATGCCTGAAGAGAAGATGTGCCGTAATTTCCCGAACGCTGCCAAGGCGAGCTGAATCCGTCGATTGACAACATGTTGAACATCTGTGTTGTCATCTGCAAATCCAAAGATACCGGATATAAGCAGATCATTAATATGCAGCAGGAGAAGAGATACAGAGAGAAAGCACCCCTGAAGGACTACGGCGTGAATCGTCGTAGGGTCAGACGAGCAGCCCTCAGTGAGAACTCGGAGTCACTCACTTCACTACATTTCATTACACTCAGAAAGTCCTTCACGCAGTCAATCAGTCCAGGAGACAAGCGGTACACTTCAAGCTTACCCAAAAGGCTTGCAAGCCAAGTCCTGTCAAGGGCTTTTGAGAGATCAACGAAAACAGCAAGTGCTTCTCCAATGTTCTCGAGGGCCTCGCCCCATACGTGACTGGCATACGCTAGAAGGTACTCAGTTGACCGAGTTCGGCAAAATTGTCCTGAGAAGGTCAAACCCGAGAAAAGCCGGAGTGGATTGCTAGATAATAGCAAAACAGTGCCGATTTTAGATCTATAAATATGTATCCTCGTTTGTAGACATTTGTCGAATGTGGATGTTTTGAATTTTGTTCATACTTACGAAAGAAGACTAAGTTATAAAATACTGTATTGCACAACTCGAATGCGAATCGGAGAAAAATATTTTAAATCACTCGTTTCACTCATATTAAGTCGTGTTTATTATTTTACATCGCACTAATATGTTATGGAAAGTACCAACATGATTTGAAAGAGGAAATACTAATGAACAAACTTGATGCTTTTTTGGAACGAAGTTCCTGATCGGACGGTATGAATTTGGCGGATGGGGGCTAGGCAAGAAAAAGAGTAAGAATTTTCCGTCACGACCCCTTTTGACGTAGTGTAGACAATCTTGACGGCTATAAGGAAGCAACATGGAATAATATCCATCTACCTCGCACTTTTTCTTATTTTGCCATGAAAGAAATATCATTATATTTTAAATGACGCTTCATTTTAATACACGCTGTATAGCGTGTAAAAAATTCATTTATTTGTATTTCTTAATCAATAATATAATACGTATATCAATAATAATATACTATGAAAGGAACTTCGTTCCAACCGAGTGTTCCACTTAACTCACGCATGTTTTTTTTCAATTCAACAACAAATATTATTATAAAAAAAAGTCCGATAAAAATTATATTGTGGATCTGCCTTAGTCTGTAGTTCATAAATTATTTGTGTACAAGATATCTCCAGAACTACTTAACAAAACAATTTTTTTTTCACTATCTTCATGTAGAGCCGGTTCCTTTCGATATCCACTTCTGTAATCCTTTTCTTTCTTTAATGGTTTATTTTCTTTCCTATTTTATTTTTTATATAGAATAAGGCCGTAAGACACCTACATCGAATCCTCAATTAAGAATCAAATGGGGTATCAAGGCGTGCACTTTCGGATTTTCCAAATATTTAATATTTCTATTTCTCCTAATATTTAAATATCTTTAACAGTTTTCTTACTGCATATCGTAAAAAAAAGGCATAAATACTTTGTATTGAGCGGTTTAGGTCAATATGCCTGAAAACTAGCTCTTAATGACTTTGGCAAACACCCAGAAAGTTTTTCTAGTATCTACTTAACCGTCAACTTTATAAGCAAGCTTCGTTTTTCTTTTTTCATTACGTTCATGAACTTCTAAAATTATATTTTGTGATCGAAATATTAGTTCGAATATTTCGATCACAAAATATAATTTTAAAATTACAAAAAAGAATAATGTATATCCCGTTATTATTTATCCAAGGTTCTACTCGCAACCAATGAAAGTGACAATACTAAAATGAAATGGATTTTATTAAAGTTAAAGTTACAACCTATATACGTCCCACTGCTGGGTACATGTCTCCTCTCATTTCTAAGAGGGTTACAGGGGCTAAGTAGTAGTAGTGCCTCTATAGGTCCCATAGCGGTAATGCCGACATAGCCCGACTCATCGACCACATCTAAATAGCAACAGATTTCTTGCTACAATAGAACTATCCGTAGAGATCGTGGTACTTGGCGATTTTAACGCCCACCACGCTGAATGGCTAGGTTCACGTTTACCCGATCATGCGGGGAGATCTGTTTATGACATTGCCTTGGCATATGGTTACGCAACTGGTTACTTCGCTTACGCGGATTTCAGATCTGGAGGATCATACACCTTCCCTGTTCGACCTTCTGCTAACATCTCATCCGGACAGATATCAGATTTCCGCGGACGCCCCTCTGGGCTCTCCGGAATATTGTATGATTCGGAGTGTGGTGTCACTCACGCTCCCTTCGCGGTTGCGTTCTGCAGGCTGCCACCGTGTTTGGCATTACAGGTCGGCGGATTGAAACGGAATGCGTTCTTTCTTTGCATCCTTACCCATGGGGGCAGGTTTGCTTCTCGCCGAATGACCCCAGATCTGTTGCTGACTCTGTCACTGATGTGGTGCCACAGGGAATAGAACTATTTATTCCATCATCTGTGGTACCCATCGAAGACAAATCTTAGCTTTTGCTTGGTCGCTCCTGTAACACTACATTAAGCAGTAAGCAGGAGTGTTTTCTAGCCTAGACTAACGCTTCAGCGGCTCGGGATGTAAACACTAGCATGTTTAAAAAGAAGTTTAACTTCGCCTCCAGGTCTTTCAAAAGAGTTATTATTAAGACAAAGTATGAGCATATTGGCTGAATTGACGAGAAATTAGTCCGCCTTCTTTCGGGAACCCGTGCATTCTGATCTCTCACCAAGGCTGTCCAAGGGAATTTCTGTAAGCCATCACTACCATCACTGCACAGGGAGGACAACTCACTGGCCCACGTCGCAAAAGAGAAAACTCTTGATGACGGTAGTAATACACTGCCGACGATCCCGCAGTGTGAGTGATCTATGCCTGATGTGTGATACATACAGTGCTTAGTACGGAAAGCACTCTCCCTGAACATCCACATGTCGAGTAGGCCTGACAGAATACCGCCAGTTGTGCTAAGGACGTGCACCTCAGAGTTGGCACCGGTTCTAACGCATTTTTTCCGGTACTCGCACTCCCTAGGCGTTATCCCAAATTCATGGAACTTTCGTGCACCCAATCCCTAAAAAAGTAACCGCTCTGATCCGTCCAACTAGAGGCCTATCACTAGCACCTCCCTGTTCTCGATAATAATGGAGTCTATTATTAACTGCCAGTTCATGCAGTATCTCGAGAAGCATCAGCTGATTAATAACCACCAGTACGGTTTCCGTCGGGGTCGCTTAGCTGATGATCTTCGTGTTTACCTAACACACAGATGGACGCAGGCGAACGAGTTATTTTATAGGGATATGCCTTCCCTATGTCTATAGGGAAGATCTTTGATCGGGTTTAGCACAAAACGCTTCTTTCGAAGCTTCCTTCCTATGGATTATCCGAGAAATTGTGCAATTCGATCATCAATTTTCTGGCTGGTCGAAGCATCAAGGCCGTAGTAAACAGTGCATGCTCCGATTACAAGCCTATTTAACGCTGGTGTTTTACTAGACTGCGTGCTATTACTAACGCTGTTTCTTCTGCTTGGCGTGCTCAGCAGAGCGGGACAGTATTTCATGCCGGCACACCGCATGCAACTTTACAAGGCGCAATTTCGGCAGCACATAGAATACTGTTTCCATTTCTAGCCCGTTCCAGTGCCAGCTCCTTCCATTTGATAGCATCCAGCGCAGAGTGATTCGAATCGTCGGCAACCGAGCTCTTTCTGATCGGCTTGACTCACCGGCGCTGCGAAGAGATGTTGCATCTCTTTGCGTATTCTACCGTATCTACCATGGGGAGTTCTCAAATGAATTGTTCAAACTAATTCCAGCCGCTCAATTTCACCATCGCACGTCGTGACAGAAGTCGAAGTACCATCCGTACCATCTAGATGATTGGCGGTCTACTACTGTGTGATTTAGAACAAGTTTTCTTGCACAACTTCCTTGTGTAATTGAATACCACCAGCAATTTTTCCGAATCGATACGACTTAAGGACCTTATGACCTTATGAGATACCCGCCAGCATCAATGAAATTGTTAATTACAATTCTCAGTGCTGATTTACCACTTTCCATCACCGCCGAGGGTGATGGAAAGCATCGTGAGGAATCCTACATGTTTGAGAAATAAGAAAAAGATATTTTGAAGACACCCGAAGTCCACAACACGCATTGAGGCAGTGCGGGGGATTTCCTTGTCTTAAAACCCCGTCAGGATTTTATTGATTCATAATATACCCAGTGCAAGTACTTTTACATATGTAAAGCACCTCATTTTTATACATTGTGTTTTTTTTAAATAGGATAGTATACTGTAATAAATGTAGAGAAACGCTTAAGCATAATTAGAACACACAGACACACACGCGCACGCGATCGTGCACACATATCCGCACGCGCACGCGCAAGCATACTCCCACAATTTATGTACGGCGTGTGGCCGCCAAAGAAGTTGTTTCTCGAACACCGTCACTACCATAAATCGCCTGTATGCAAACTTCGTAATTTCTTTTTTTATTATTTTGATGGGAAGGGAATGCCAACTTTTTCTCCAAATACCGAACTTTACTCAACGCGGTGCAGTATATTGATTAAGAACGTGACTCTAACAACCGACTAAGATAGCGGAAAATTCATCCAAAAACCATAAAAAATATTATAAGATACCGGGGAAGGACCACTCTCTCACAAAATACCAGCGTAAAATTGCAGTATTTGTATTTGAAGAACTGCATGTTATAACAGGCCAACAATACCAGAAACCAATAATAGAAACCATTATAATATCTATCCTTGAGTACGCTGTACTAAAACTTGATGGGAAATTTTACATATATAATAATTTATATGTTAACTATTTTTCAGCCCAACAATCTCACTTATGAGAGCGTGACGGTGTTTTGCCCATCCGAACGCGTAGAACTTGTCGATCTGTTGACAACTGAAGATATTCTACTGGACCTGAGCCAGCCGCTATACTTGAACTTTACACATGAAGCGATTGTGAACCGATTCGAGAAGTACTATGAGGCTCAAGACAAAATCACTGGCGATGTATACGTATGCGACAGCCCGCCGGAAGACACCAGCGCTGACGAGTAAGTTTTATAAAAGATATGTATAAACGATGTAAAAAATAATAACAACAATTTGAAAAAAAAAGAAAAAATATTTATTACATTATGGCGGCGTAAGGTCATCTACTACATAAAGCATCTTCCTCATAACAACAGAAAATAATAAAAAACTGCGGTTGCCAACCAACACCTGAAGTTGCCGCACTTTTTATTATTACAAAACGTTCCGAGTCGAAAAGAACAAATTGATGGACAAACGCATCTATAAAATAATTTCAAACACTAAGGAAAACGCTGGTGGTGTGTATTGCGTCAAATGAGGGCTTTTAAATTGCTAAAATAAATATTGATGATGGATTTTCTTTAAATACCTTTTTTGACAATGTAATACGTATAGTGAATTATATTAATAAATCAAACAACCTTCCGATAATGAGTGACTTCTAGAGTCCGCAGTATAACTCTGAAAGCCTGATTACACCTACCGAATAGAGTGGCGACATAGCACCCTCGGCCGAGCACTCGGTATTTGTAAACACATAGCCGAGTGCTCGGCCAAGACAGCCACTCAGACCCCATTCTGTTTACTAGACCTAACCTAACCTAACCTAACCTAACCCCCCCCCCCCCCCCGCTTCTCCGCGCTGTCTCGCTTGCTCCCTCGGTGAACCTAAACACCGGCAGTTCGGTCACTCGGCAACCAGCGTAAAATAGCAGCTTAACGCTGCTGTGTTTCGTTTAGTGAGTGTAGAGAACCGGAGACCTTTTTTACTGGAAACGAGGCATTCCATCTTGGTCCTCACGAGTGACAACGCATCTGCATTTAAATTCTTAATCGAAGATATATGTAGATGTCTATGAGCAACCACTTACCATCAGGTGGACTGTGTGCTCGTTTGTCACCCTTATTCAATAAAAAAAAAAACACTCGCCACCTTCATTTATTTTCTTATCAATTTTTTCGATACATTGCGTCTGTACTGTCCCGTAAACTGAACTGACTGCCTGTATCGTCACAACTTCAAAATGTACGTGTGAACAGCTACTCGGTTGCATCACTGTCTCGGCCGAGAAGGATTTTACTGTCTCGCCACTCTACTCGATAGGTGTAATCAGGCTGTGAGGAATAAAATTAAATGCCTTTGTACGTAATGTGAATCAAGCTCTGTAATATTTTATTATGCAAAAAAAAAGTTTAAATTCTTTGTCTATTCACAGTCTACCACCGGACGTGGAGCTAGTTCGCCTGCAGCCGGAGCACATGAAAGCGGTTCACGACTTGTATCCGGCAAGTGATATCGAATGTCGTGAGGTCTTCGAGAAACTGGTCGCCGAACTACCTGCATACGGCATTTTTGTGGAAGGGAAACTGGCCGCTTGGATGGTTCAGTCCTACTACGGAGCTATGTTCTCCATGCAAACAAGACCAGAGTTCCGAAGGAAAGGTTACGGGATATATTTAGCCAGGCGTCTGACCAAGGAAGTCGCCGCCCGCGGCTATAAACCCTTCGTTGTTATTCGTCCTGAAAATGACGCGTCCCGCTCTCTCTACTCCAAGCTGGGCTTCGAGAAACGTTTTCGGACGGTGCGAGCCGTTTTGCACCCCCGCTAAATCAACGTTGATCTCTAGCAGATTTTATTTTTTTAAGACTTTTGAAAAAATAATCAATTTAGCTTGCGATCTTTGATCGTTTAGAGATTTAGTAGTAGCTTAAGGTTGGTTCGGCTAGTGTTCTCGATCTGCGCTATAAAATAACTGCGCCATTCCATATAAACTTAACTTTAAAATATTTTAATTTAGAGTTAAATCTTCTATCCTTAATTCATAAAACGTCCTACAAATACTTGGTAAAGCCATACTGCAGCTATATTAGCAGTATAGTTGTAGCACGAATGGGCGACTCGACCGGGAAAGAACCACGCTCTCACAGAATACCAGCGTAAATTAGCAGCTTAACCCTGCTGTGTTTCGTATGGTGAGTGTAGAGAACCGGAGACCCTTTTTACTGGAAAAGAGGCATTCCATCGTAGTCCTCACGGGTGACAACGCATCTGCATTTTGATTCGCAAACGAGGATAGATGTTGATATCTATTGGCCACCAACCACTTATCATCAGGAGGACTGTGTGCTCGTTTGTCACCCTATCCTATATAAAAAAATAATATTACGTCTTGTTCAAAATGCAATCATTGCGGATTTTTTTCATTTTAGTTTAAATTCAGCAGATTCGAGACCGAGAGCTGTGGCCGTTCGCTGCGTCCTTGTACCAGCATAGTTACTGATCTCAATGATACTAATATGTCAAGAAACCAATCGAAGCCAAATTATTTTATAGCTCAACTATTGAGATAATATTGCAACGTTGGAATATTTCTTGACATTGTTAGTTTTATGTCATTTAGGTAAACGCTTTATCAACACTTGTTGATCGAGCGGAAACTTGTCTGTCTCATGGTTTATGAAATTACTGGGACCCGTTATGATCTCGTGTGATAAAAAAGTATAGTATAAACGCATTTAGAAACTACATGAGAAAGATGGTTACCGTCACTGAAAACGAAATGCACAATAATTCAAAGTAAAATAAATATCTCTGGCACCATTTATATCAGACGCAATATACAACAAAATAAGCAAAAGGAAATTATGTTCATTCTTTCGTAAATTACATACTTATAATTTCTTTTGGGTATGAAACAGCGGGTGGAAAATATTTATATATGTACCTTAAAAGCGCATTTTTACTTTATTAGTGCTAAAAGAGATGTCCAAAAACGCGTATTAGAAACACCGTTGATTTTATTGGTGTAGAAAAATATAATGTATGATGTGATTTGCTATTTAAGAAAGAAAAGATGTATACGAACTGAAAACTAATATGCAATTTATCGAATGGTTTCCGATTTCCTGAAGTATCCTATAATAAATCTTTGATTTTATTATGCTTGACACACACGGTCACGGTTTTAACTGATCAGTTAAAACGGATGTAAGCCAAGACGATTTTCCCATTCACTGGCTTCAAATTTCAACTTAAGATTTTACACTCACGGTCAGTTTTTGAATGTACATCAGTTCACCTGATCAGTTTAACTGGCCGTACGTTCGGAAAAACCCGTGCGTTGCCGTCAGTTAAAGATTTCAACTTAAGATTTTACACTCACGGTTAGTTTTTAGATGTACGTCAGTTCACCTCATCAGCTTAACTGACCGTGTGTATCAGCCATTAGATGATCTCAGTCAAAGAATAAAACTTATCAGCTTTAAGAAGAAATAGGTAGGTACATTACTAGTTTTCAGTTTATATAGCTTTTCTGTATACTCAGTTTTGTATAATCATTGTTGGATATTGTAAACCATATAAAATTTGATACGAAAAGTAGATAGGTAGGTATTTTAATATCGGAATCTATTTTACAATTATATGTCAAAGTATGTAGATATTATTGGAATGTTTGCTAAACATGTTACGAGTCATGGGAAGAAGATGGCTTATGCTGTTTATTTCATGTTTTGTATTTTTAATATTATATATTTATAGGAATAAGTTCTTAAAAATTGTTTTATAAACTTATTTCATAATAGCGCAAAGCTAAAAAATGTAACATAACCTATGCTTGTGTCATGAGACTACAATAAAGCTAAAACCTAATACGTGCCAACGAATTGTTTCGTTTAAAAAAAAAAATAAACGAATGGTTACCGCCGATATAACAACAGAAAAGTTTTAATATATAGAAAATCCATTACACTATAATAGAGTATCGTGCTATCTGCTTTTGAGTAGTATTGACTATTCATAATGCAATGTAGGTATCTTCGTACATTAACTATCGGCTAAATAATGTTGGTAATTGAAGGTTCATATTAATATTATAACTAAGGCATGGCTCAGTTAAATCGTAAATATTTTTTGTGTTAACTTTTATAAATTTAGCCAGGTAATTGAAAATCAAAATTTGCTCAACCAAAAGAGCTTCCACAGTGATGCTTGTTTTTAAATTGTGTTGTCCCCATGTCTCAAAAACATTAATGCCAAATTTATTTGTTAAAATGTCAGCATTTTGTTGTTTATGTTTATTAATTTTAATAAAATAAATAATTTGAAACTGAAAGTTAGGATAATGACAATTTTACCATATTATTATAATTTTTGAACCCTATAAAAGTACATGCTCTGTTGGCGATATTTTACCATCAAAAAAGCATTGCCAAAAATGTCACTTCATAAATACTTTAATCGATTTATAGAAAACGAAAACAGCATGGTAACTATCGACTGTCCATCATTTATGAAAGTATTCGTGTTGAAAAATGCTTAATTGAAAATTAAACTGACATCACCACATCATAATCATTCAAAAGGCTTTTTCACTTTCCTACTTTACGAGTAGTTCAAGAATTTCTTGACATTTCTAAGTGTAAGAACATTTTTCTGAACATTTCACTTTTGCCTAACGAACGTTAAAAAGGACATTTTTCCGTCCTCGATTTTGCAGTTAACATAACTTATTGTAACACGATTTAATAATAAAAATAAATTCCTGCAGCTACATACATAAAGAATGTAGTGTCCGTTCTGTATTGTTCATCACTTAATTGCCTTGCAAAGGTATTTAAGAAAACAATAAAAACAATAAACTTCAATACTTTGTTTCATTTTATATATTTAGTTCCTAATTTTGCGGACCTTATTCGAACTCGATTACGAATTTTAAATAATATAGGTGTAAGAGTTTGTTTTTTCTTACGCTAACCGAGCATGAATAGATCTGCTCGACAAAAACTATGCTTTTACAAAATATTTATCAGAATGCTGATGTTTGAAAAATAATTCATATTATGCCAGTTGATTCTTTAATATGGTCTCAATCATGCCCTAGAGTTATTGGATAATAAAAAACACCTTGTCTAGAGGATATAAAACCATAAACTTATGATAGATATTCTAAAGCGTCTTATTTACGATCCATCTTACTGTACGTCTCGCCAAGATTATGCATATCCTACCAATGAGTCTCAATCTCAAATCACTACGTTTTACGTCTTATGCCGCCTCTACACGTTGGCCAACACAGTGGCGAATGTGTTGGCAGAGATATTGGCCAAGAAATTGTGATCGCGTCCACACGTTGGAAGGTCGTTCAGTTTGCTTCGGTTCAGGCCAATGTGCGGACGAATTTATTAAAATGATTATTGAAACGCTAACGGCTGCTGCGGTTTATTTTTTCACAGCATACCACTATTTTTTTATTTAATTTTCACTATTTTTAATATTTAATATTTTTAATATAAATTTTTAATATTTCTTTATTATACACTAACGTTATACAGATAAGTAAAGTATATAAACATTAACACACCTAGGCATAGGTATAATTAACACTTTTACAACTAAGGCCTGGAAAATATTCGAAGCCTGTCTATAAAACTGTTGTAAAATTTTATTAAACAAAGCCTTTTTAAAAAGGGTTATTCTTATTATATAATTATAGAATAAAACTAAATAATAATAATAATAAATAATTTATTTTGTCAAACATTAAAGTTACATTATACGATCAGTGATCGAGGTCACCTAGTAAGCAAAATAATGCCTGTAACAGGTGGCTTCGCTCTTCCATAGCTAAAAATTAAAGTATTATTAACGAAATAAAGAAACTAATAGGGAATAATAAAGACAGTAAAAACATGATTTTAGTATCCTACTTTTTAATTTGATTTTAGTATGCTACCTATAATATAGCATTAATACATCTATAAATAAATGAATACATCAATCACTACAACGTGAATGTGTATAAGATAAGGGTGATCAAAAAGAAATGGAAAAAATAAATTTTATTTCTTGACGGCTCCGTGGCGTAGTGGCTTAGCAATGAGTTGCTGCCCTGGGGGCCGCGGGTTCAAATCCCGCACGGAACAAGTATTTGTATAGCCTGCACATAATTTCTCCGGGTCTGAATGTTTGTCCTTATGCAATTTATGTTTCTAAACTGCCTCCACGATACAGGAGAAAATCCTGTGTATAATAACATTTTTTTTTTAAAAAGACTTGTGTTTTACAAACAATTTTCAGCTTGGTAGGGCTCTATAAAGCGAAAAGTTTATTCATTGGTCATTGTTACTGCCGTTATGTAGACACTAGTTACGATGCGTGCATATAAAATTTAAGCGTGCGTGCGTACGATCACTCTGAGAGCTCGTAGCAAACTAAACGTGCGCCCAACGTGTGGACGCGGCGGCCAATACTCTGCCACAACCCTTTGATCTTTTGTAAAAAACCGACACCAGACGGATCTCGCGCCAACTTGTGGGCCATCGTCCCAATACGTACCAACGTAGCTTAAACACCCGCTCCACACGATGGCCATCGTTGTTGGCCAACACATTCGCCAGCGTGTTGGCCAACGTGTAGAGGCGGCATTAGAGAGTATGATACTTAATAGGCTTGACGTACATTGTCGTTTTGCGTCATGCGTCGTGCATGACCTTGGCGGGACGTACAGTAAGGTGGACTGTAAATAAGATGCTTAAGTGTATGCATAAACTTGGATAAAATATCATACTCACATATCTAAAATGTAAAACGTAGTGATAATATACTCTTTGGTAGGATATATCAGTGACGAGGTGTATAGTATAAAACATAAGCTGGCAGTTCAAAAATTATAAAGGTTCTTGGTCCATTGGGCAGCGTTCAGGAAACTACGACACATCTTCTCGTTAGACATACCTCAAAACCTGAAAAGGAAATTGTACAACCAGTGCGTGTTACCAGTGATGACTTACGGATCTAAGACGTGGTCCTTCACTGCTGGCCGTATAAAGAAACTCAAGGTCGCTCAGCGAGCTATGGAGAAGGCTATGCTCTGGGTTTCTCTGCTGTTAAACTTAGAAATGAGGGTATCCGCAGAAGAACCAGAGTAACCGACATAGCCCAACGGATTAGTAAGCTGAAGTGGCAGTGAGCCGGCCATATAGCTCGAAGAACCGACAACCGATGGGGAAGAAAGGTTCTCGAGTGGCAGCCTACCGGTACGAGGGCGACCTCCCACTAGATGGAGTGACGACCTGGTAAGACATGCAGGAAGTCGATGGATGCAGGTGGCTCAGGACCGTGCTTTGTGGCATTCCTTGGGGGAGGCCTATGTTCAGCAGTAGACTTATGAAAGCCTGTAATGATGATGATGATGATGATGATGATATATATATATATATATATATATGTATATATATATATATATATATATATATATATATATATATATATATATATATATATATACATCTACTTAACTGTATCTAAGTGGGATAGTGTTACTATGTTCTTCATAATTTAGTGATAGCAAGTAGGTACTTAGTCATTACTAATTTTACACAATAATATTGATTCAGTTTGTCAATTTTTAGTTATTCATTAATAATTTTATAAATATGAGGTGCTAGAAAATCATATTGTCTTCGAACAAGGGCACTTCTAACAAGAGGTAATGAGACTCAGTATCGGCGTTGGAGAACATGTTCTCCACATTGGTTGTGACGATGGAATTCTTATAATTTGTTTAATAAATATCTTTTTAATGGGTGTTTGGTAAAGTGCTTCAGTTGTATAGCGAAAAGGGAGCTTAGACATAATTTTCAGTAATTTTCTTTGGGCTCTTTCAACAATTATCATTAAGGATTTTGCAGCACCACCCCATGAAACTACACAATAACTGATTACACATTCTCTCAAAGCCATATACATTCATAATAAGTAAGTGGTCACCAACAAAACGAAGACATTTCATAGGATATATAAGTTTCCTTATACGACCTGCTACTATATTAAGGTGTAAGTCCCATCTCAGGTGATTGTCAATAGGTACACAAATAAATAATAGTTATTTTTTCACCACACTCATTGTTACGGACGTCGAGGGGAGCCGCCACCCCGCCGCCCCTTCATACCCCGTTGCGCCCCGCGCACCCCACACACCACCCGAATATTACGTGATGCTGCTGACCAATCAGCGCGCGGCACACCTCATAATATCACTCACGTGCCGAGACACACTTTTTTGAGAATATATGAAGGGAGTTTTGGGCTGTGAGCTCATTCCGCCTGTGGCACCGCTCTCGAGCGGTCGTTCAGGTAGTCCGCGCAGCCGTCCCCGTACGGTAGTGCTCTCTCGCTCTCGCGCCTCCGCTGTCCTGCTCGCGCTGTACGGCGTCGACGCTTTGGTGAGTCATTTACGCTAACAGTTCTTGCCCCCCTGTCTTCGGGCGGGGAGGTTTGACTGAACTCTGCTTATTATTGTTTTAATTGTTATTTTATTGTTGATTTTTGTTATTTCTCTTGTTATTCTTTGTTTTTCTTGTATTGTTATACGTGTATATTGTCTCGTAGTACGTTTCGTGTTCAAGTCCCTGTTCTTCTAGAACAGGGACCCGTCCCAAATCCTTATTGTTCATAGAATTACTGCCCCCAACATGTTAACAACAGTTAGTCAAATTAAGTCCCTCGTCGCCGCCCTAAACCAAACTCTTGGTCTGGGCCTAAACCTCGATGAGACGGCTCTCGCCGCCATCGCTGCCCATGTTACTCCCGCTGCCCCTCAGGCACTCCAACCGCCGCCCGTAATCGCGGCATACCTAGAGACTAAGAACTCTTTTGCCCCCTTAGAGATGGAGTACGCATGCTCCGAGTCCTCTGCGTCGGCCTCTCGGAAGAGGCCCGCCACCAATTCTGGCACCAGTTCATCGGAGTCCTGTGACTCCGACGGAACTGAGGAGTCATCCTTCACAACCGTATCTTCAAAACGCGGCGGTAAACGCGCCGCGAAAAACCGTACACTTCCCGCCTCAGAGGCCCCTGTCGCTCCTTCAACCTCCACAGCCCCCGTCGCTGCCTCAAACCCCGCAGCTCCCGCTGCTGTCCCTGCCCCCGCAGCGCCCGCTGCTGCTACGGCTCCCGTAATGTCGATGGACATCGCCCCACCATCAAAGCCAGCTTCCCGCTGTACCCCAGTCCTTGCAAAGAAGCAAGTCCCGCCCCGTCTTCCTAAGAGACAAGGCAAGATTCACCAAGTTGTCGAAATCCTTGTATGACGCAGGCATTAAATATGACCATGCGATTAACCTCGGGGAGACTATTAAAATCATTCCCAACTCTATCGATGCCTTCCGTAGTATCACCAGGCTATTCACAGCCGAACAAGTCTCTTACCATACATACGCTCTTCCGGAAGAGCGTAAAGTCAGGGCCGTCATCCGCGACGTGCCATTCGAATTTTCCAACGAGGAAATCCTTGAGGACCTTAAGTCCCAAGGTTTCCCTGTAGAAGCCGTGCACAAGATGCACAGTAGAACGGGCCAGAGGTTCAACCTGGCCCTAGTCATCTTAACCAACGTGCCGGAGGCAAAAGCCATCTTCCGGCAGGTACGCACAGTGTGTGGCCTGTCGAGAGTGAGGGTTGAGCCCCCACATAGGCGCGGGTTCCCGGCGCAGTGCCACCGCTGCCAGCTATATGGTCATGCGGCGGCCAACTGCTCTGCCCCATCCAGGTGCGTTAAGTGCCTTGAACCCCATAGCACTAAAGATCCTCGGCCCAAAGACACCGAATCCCCACCCGCGTGAGTCCTGTGTAAGCAAACAGGCCACCCGGCTAACTACAGAGGCTGCCCTTGCGCACCTCATCCTCGCCCCAGTAGGCAAGCTCCACCGCCGGTCAATGACCGCTCATTCCCGGCTCTTTACCAACGGTTGCCCCGTCAGGGCCTTTCACAGCCCATCTAGGGCTTCTCTCGACCCTCTCAGGGTCCCCTTAGGCCCCCTCAGGGCATTATTCGGCCCCCTCCGGGCTTCTCTAAGCCTATGCAGCCTCCAGTCTTTCCCTGGGGCCCCAAAAAGGTAGACCCACCGCGGACTACCTCCGCCCCACAACAATCACAGCCCTCAATGGCTGATGACCTAAAAACGGTGTATTCCGCTATTAGGAACATCGACGCTGGGGAAATCGCTGTGTTAGCACGCAAATTGCGCGCTGCGAGGTCCCCTCAGGACCGTCTCCTCGCTCTTGCAGAGCATCATAATCTTTTGTGCTCGTTGTAAGTTAAGTTAACTTAATTAACTTAACTTACGATGACAGAGCAGGTTGCTCTACCAAAGTCTCACGGTCGTATCAAACCTAAGGGTTTATCGCTTGTATCCTTTAATATTCGCGGTTTGCGAAATAACCCCCCAGAACTTAAGCTCTTTCTTCAAAATCGTGAAGCCGATTTCCTCCTCCTACAGGAAACTAATCTCAAAACTAAGGACACTAAAGGCCTTTCTATTAAAAACTTTTCTCTTCTTCGTAATGACAGGCACGACCGCCGAGGTGGCGGTACGGCCATTTATTACAAGAAGTCACTCCACTGCTCTTCCATTTCTACTCCGCAGCTTACCAATATGGAAGCCACGGTATGCAGGCTAGCTATGACTGGACATCAGTCCATCCTCATAGCCTCCTGTTACATCCCTTCAGGAACCCATCCCCTCAAAAAAGATTTTGAGTCTATTTTATCTTTAGGCAATTCAGTCATTATGTTTGGAGATTTTAACTCCAAGCATACTGAATGGACATGCCGTACTACCTCCCCTAGTGGCACGATACTGCTCGATATCACGCAGTCTCTTGACCTCACCGTTCACAGTCCCCTCGGTGCTACTCACTATCCCGATGTCACCGACCACGCTCCCGACGTGCTAGATTTTGCACTACTCAAAAGTGTTTCCCTCAACCTCAGGGCAATCGAGTCACTAGACGATCTAGGATCCGACCACCGACCGGTCTCCCTCATTCTTGGCCATCAGCCACCCCCCTCAACACCCTCTACTAAAACCTTCACAAATTGGAAGGGCTTCAAGGAGTCCCTAGCGAATGCTCTGGACTCACAGGACTCTCCCATCTCCCTATCGTCGGACTTAGACAGTTCCGAAAAAATCTACACCGCGGTCGATTCACTCTCCACCCTTATTAAAACCTCCCTTAAGGAGAATGAAAGGGTAGTCCCGGTTGCTAATAATAGTGGGCTTCCCCTACATATTAGCAACCTATTAAAAGCCAAGAAAGCTGCTTTCCGGAGAGCAGCAAAATATCCCATGCCCGAATATAGGCACACGGCCAATCGTCTTCAACGAGAACTCCGTTTCCGCCTCTCTGAATTTCGAGACCTCGAAAAGAGTAAACTCATGGAGAATATCTCTCCCTCTCATACAGCGTACTATCGGATGGCAAGAGCCCTCCGCATAGACGCTATCACCCACACTCCCCCTCTCTCCCGTCCCGACGGTACGGTAGCCTTCGAGGACGAGGAAAAGGCTGAGTGCTTTGCAGACAGCATTGCCGCTCAATGATCTCCTAGCTCTCAACCCGTTGACCCTTCACACGTCCAGGCAGTGGAAGATGAGGTCCGCCGCCGGAACTCACCCCTTACAGCCTCCGAACCTATCTCCGTGTCCAATGATGAGATTTCATCCCTCATCAAAGGACTTAAGCCCAAAAAGGCTCCGGGCGCGGATGGCATCTCCAACCAAGCCCTTAAACACTTTCCTGAGCAGGTGTTAACCTTTTTATCTATTATCTTCAACGCCTGCTTCAACCTTAGTTACTTTCCCACTACGTGGAAAGAGGCAACTGTGATTGGTATTCCCAAGCCAGGCAAGCCTCTCAACCTCCCCTCCAGTCATCGCCCCATTAGCCTCCTCAAGGCCATGGGCAAGCTCTTTGAAAGAGTCATCCAAAATCGCATGAGGCGCCATCTGTTTCCCACAGACGGTGACCCTCTTATCATTCCCCATTAATTCGGTTTCCGAGCGAAACACTCCTGCCCCCAACAAGTTCACCGTATTGTGGAATATATCCTCAGCGGTTTTTATCCCCGTCGTCATAAGACTATCGCGGTCTTTTTCGACATCGCCAAAGCCTTTGATAGAGTCTGGCTTACAGGCCTTATCTACAAACTATACAAAATAGGTCTCCCCGATCGTCTAGTACGTCTCGTGGCCTCTTATCTAAATCATCGTACCTTTCGTTTTAGACACGAAGGCACGCTATCTTCACAGCGCCCCATCAAATCTGGTGTCCCTCAGGGCTCAGTACTTGCTCCTCTGCTGTACATCCTGTTCACCAACGACATTCCCATCCCGCCGAAAGGTGTTCAGCTCTCCCTCTTCGCAGACGACTCTGCTCTCTACTGTAAAGGTACCTCGCTACCTTTCATACAGAACAAGGTCCAAAAGTCAGTTGATGACCTAGGAGCTTGGTTCAAAAAATGGCGCATCGATGTGAACCCGGAGAAGAGCTCCGCCGTTCACTCAATCTTAAAAAACTTTTTGAGAACTTCTTCAAAGCCTCAGAGTCGCACTCCAATCATCTTATTCGTGAGGCAGCTACTTATGCAGCCCCACTCCCCTCTCGCTATCGAGTCCGCAGGCCGAGAAACTCTCTCTCGGACCCGCCTAATAAACTGTCAAACGACCTGAACTGCCTCATGGCGGCTCAAGCCAACTCTAATTAAATTATTCATAATTAATTTGCCTTCGTAGGCACTCCCTCAGCGGCTCGTAGCCGCCTGCGCCCTCTTTTCCCAAAAGAGGGTCGCTTCCGATACGGCATAAGAAGCTTTAAACAGCTAGTTGCCAGTCCCTAAAGGCGGTTTTTAGCGGGTATCACTTAGGTCCCCCGGTAGGCAGTGAGTCCCGCATAACCAGGACAGACCGGCTGTCGTGGTATGCATAATGCATTTTTCGCCTCCCTCTGTGGTAGCCCTTTTCCAATTGCCTCGGGCGCAAAAATAAAAGAAAAAAAAGGCTGTGAGCTGTTTATTTTGGCAGCGGCACTTCAAGAGATAACATCAAGAGAAAAGACCTCAAGAGAGAAAAGCAGGAAAATACTCCATAGAAGACTCCAATCTGTAAATAACAATCACTGCCGCTTGTCAATACTCACAATATATAATCGTCTACAGTACCATCTTTTCTTCCACCGTCCCTAGCATAGTTTACTCTAAATAGTAAAGTTAAAGTCATAGATAGTCACAATTAAATTCAATACAGTTCACTGCAGTCCCTAACAATTCTTGGTCCATCATAACCGGATTGAAGCCAGAAGATCGAAGCTGGAAGATCCTAAGACCATACAGAATAAAGAAGATTATTATAGAAGATCATCGACGAAGAAAGAAAATCACCGGTTAATCAATTTTATCTACGTTTCTGACGATACTACGTCTACGTTTACGTTTAATTGTCTGTACCAGACAAACTTCTCGTTTCTTAAACGCGTTTACGTAGCCAGGTGATTACTCCCTAACGGTGCCAAACTGTAATCGCCTAGTAACGCCACTTGTGGGGGGAACGGCAACCGCACATATTGTCTTTTTGAAGACAATCGGAAGCCGCAACGTGGGACATCATGCGTAAGACAAGAAACCAGAAGACTAGGAACGACGACGAAACGCCGGTAGGAATGCGGATTTTCGAAGAAGCTCCCGCGTCCCCGTCCGATTCTCTTTCGTTAACACACGCGCCCTCCGCCGCGCCCCCGCCGACGCCCGCGTCCGAGCTCGCGCCGCCGCGCCCCGCTATGTCCGTGTCTACAACTGATCGTTTAGGAGAGGTTAGTACATCCGCGCCGCGTACAGATGCACTCGCCGCGATTAGAAGAATTAGAAGATCTTCCGGACACCGATACGAGTTCGACAGTGCGTACCGTCGCGCCCGTAGCTACCGACGCTGTACATAGGCCCGCGCCGCGCGCCCCGTCAGTCCGTTCAGCCCGGTCGATAGCTAGCGCGATCGCGAAGTTGAAGCAAATCAAATACAATACCGCGGAGGAACTCGCCGCGATTAGAAGAAAGCAACCGCAAATTGAGGAAGATCTTATTAAGAAGAAATACGCTAGGGACATCGCGCAGTTACAGGAAGAAACTGATAAGGAAAGTTTGAATGAGGACGAATTAGTGGAAATTAGGAACCGTGTCGATCAATGGTTAGAAAACGTGGAGACTGTGCAGGGGGAGACGCCCTGCCACCCGTCTCAGCCCGCGTCCCGCATCGATCTAGTGCAGGCCCCGTCGAATAGGGGAACCGATTACGTTCCTGTGCTGCCCGTGTACGTTGAAGATGCCCAGGGGAGGTCGCGAATAACGATCAACCACGTCACGTAGATTCGATACAGAGGGATAATGGAGTTGCCGTAGAAATGAACCAGATGGATCGTCATGTACGGGTTACGTCGCCGACGCGCGCCCAACACCGTACTCTATCGCCTAAACATAGGTCGCCATCGCTACATCGCCACGCGGATCGTAGATTACCGTTGCCGTGTAGTCACGATGTAGGTATACGTAGGTCACGGTCGCCGAATATTCGCGATACACCCCTAGAGTCATGTATCGTTACAGGGTAATAGGGATAGAGGTAGGTCGCTCACTCCGAGAGGGAAAGATAGGGGTATAGAACGACTAGCGGAAGCTTTAGAAAGCATGATAAGATTTAGACCAGCCGCCGCGAAGCAGACACAGGACTTGCCTATTTTTAACGGCTCAGCCGCGGAATGGTTAGCATTTAAAGCTGCGATGAAAGAATCCACGCGTCTATATGGATTCACGGATACGGAAATTATGGCAAGATTAAGGAACTGTTTACGAGGCTAAAGAGGTAGTATCGGCGCTGCTGTTTACCGCAAAGGATATAGCAGACATTATGCAGACACTGGAGCAGCGTTTCGGCCACCCGGAAGTAATTATAGATCGTGCGTTAGATGAATTAAAACGCCATCCGCGCCCGTGTCAAACCGCCCAGAAATGAAACTCGTTCGCTATTAAATTGCAAAATATAGTGTGTATTATGCAGAACGTCGACGGCAAGGAATATTTACAAAATCCGATGCTAACTAGGGAGGTCACGAGTAAGCTTAGCCCTCACTTACGGTCGCGTTGGTGCGATTATGTGGAGCACTACGGAAGTAAGGACGAACCGGATATCGTCACACTATCCTGGTTCATGATGAGAGAGGCTGACCGTGCGTTAAGTCACGCCTATACAACTGTAGCGCCGACTAAGGAATCGCCCGTAAGACGAAAAGCACCGCCGTCGAAGAGGATAGTGTTGACACGCCGCGTAAAGGATAGGGAATTATTCTATTTTTAAATTTTATATTATTAAATTAGAAAAAAAATTTTTACTGGAAATGAGGCATTCCATCTTAGTCCTCACGGGTGACAACGCATCTACATTTTGAATTGTAATAGAGGATAGATGTAGATGTCTATGGGCCGCAGGAACCACTTACCATCAGGTGGACTGTGTGCTCGTTTGTCACCCTTATCCTATAAAAAAAAAAAAAAAAAAAAAAAGGGCCCGCGACGTAAAAACGTTCACCACCCAGGACGACAACGTAAGTGTCTCGTGTTTGTGTTGTGGGGGTGAACACCCAATCGCCAAGTGTAAGAAACTGGTACAAATGGATCTGGATGACCCGTGGAAGTGGGTGAGGGAAGATGGGGTGTGTTTTAGGTGTTTAAGCAGCAAACACCGACGCCTAAGGTGTAAGGCTAAGAAGTGCGGTGTCGACGGCTGCAGCGCACCCCACCATGCCCTCTTTCACGCCCGCAAGGCCCGGACGCCTGAGACATCTGTCAAACCAGACGAAACCGTGCTCATCGCGTCAAACGTTACTAGTAGTGCGTCGGTATTGTTGAAAGTGTGCCCCATTACCGTGCGCGGACCGTGTGGTAAGGAGATAGATACATATGCGCTACTCGACGAAGGCTCCACCATATCTTTGATCGACGACGAACTAGCTCGCGAGTTAGGAGCAGAAGGACCGACGAAGCCGCTCAATATTAGAGTCGTAACTAATAGCCAACGCGAGGCCAATAGTAGGTTAGTGAACATAGGGATACGTGGCAAAACGCGTAATGAAATTTATAGTGTAAGTGCGCGAACGATAGCTACTTTAACGATAGGCTCGCAGTCTGTGGGTAAGGAGTGCTTGCGGTTGAAGCACTTACGCGACTTACCGAGTGCAGTATGTTACGACGACGCGAAGCCGAAAGTATTATTAGGAGCCGACAACTGGCATTTGATAATCAACCATAATTTAAGGATAGGACGCCGGAGGCAGCCCATAGCTGCTAGGACTTTATTAGGGTGGGCGATTCTAGGGACCGCGCCGCGTGGAACGTGTAGGCAAGACAGCGAAACGGTTTTACACCTGTCGAGCATCAGCGGGCGGTCAGAAGAGGACATCCAAGCGTTCGCCAGTCCAGTCAAGAAGGTTTCACGACTGCGACTGCCGAGACGCTACGCTCCCACGGGGGGAGTAATAGGGAACCGACCGCACGATGATAGGGGACATACTCATCGCGACGGTATAGGCATCGGATGCGATAGGCCTACGTTCGTAACGGCCAGGGCGAAAGTCGCCCCGATTAAGGCGCAAAGTATATTGCTTGCAACTCTTATTTGCTGGCAACTTTAGTCGCGGTATACCGCGACTAGAGTTGCATGCAAACTTGTTAGGCGCGCGACTCGCTGAATTCGTACAAGACGAACACAGAGTGGGAGCAGATAGGGTCATATATTGGACGGACTCTACTACGGCACTCCACTGGATACAGAACGATACGGCGCGTTACACTCCATACGTAGCTCATCGATTAGGGGAGATAGCCGAGAAAACATCACCCGATCAATGGAGATGGATACCGACTGCACAGAACAAATCAGATCAGGCGACGCGCATGAACTTCGTGAGCAAGCGAGAAAGCGACCAATAGTTCACAGGACCGTCATTTCTCTACAAAGAAGAAGACAGATGGCCTCACCAGAAGGAAGTGAAGGCAGGGGATGATGGAAGAGTTGGAGGAAATCGTGGCGCATCAGAGCGACACCAAGGACGCTCCACACCTGCCAGAGATAGAATGCTTCTCTCCTTACGAGAGATTGATCAGGGCCACAGCACGAGTACTGCAGTTCAACGATGCCATACGAGGAAGGGCAAAGCGGATGTAAGTAGAACGCAGTCAACACGACAGCTTCGCTGAAGACATCAGCCGACTTCAGCAGGGGAAGAATCTGGCCACCGCAGCGCTCTTAGGAAGCTCGACCCCATACTTGAAAACGGAATACTACGAGCCAGGGGAAGAATCGACGCAGCCGACGTGGACAGGCAGATGAAGTGACCCGTCATACTGAATGGACTCCACCGATTTGTGAAGCTGCTTATAGAGAAGGTGCATCAGGAGGCAATCCACGCCAACAGGGAGAGGGTGGTTAACGACTTACGCACCAGATATCATATCCTCCGACTACGACCGACCGTATGAGAAGTGGAGCGGAGATGTCTGCGATGTAGAGTACGCAAGGCAACTCCACGGCCAGCGGTTATAGAAAATCTACCACCCGAATGTTTTTTTTATAGGATAAGGGTGACAAACGAGCACACCGTCCACCTGATGGTAAGTGGTTGCTGCGGCCCATAGACATCTACATCTTTCCTCGTTTGCGAATCAAAATGCAGATGCGTTGTCACCCGTGAGGACTAAGATGGAATGCCTCATTTCCAGTAAAAAGGGCCTCCGGCCACCTGCACTCACCAAGCGAAACGCAGAGGTAAATCTCTACTTCACGCTGGTATTCTGTGAGGTCGTGGTACCACCCCGGTTCGAGCCGGCCCATCCGTGCGACAGCAAAAGCTACCGCGTGGCTCTACCACTGTTAAGAGTTAGGGGCGTTTGCGCGACCGTTTACTTACACCGGAGTCGATTCGACAGTTTATTATAATAAAATATAGTTCAGATTTAGAATTGCCTTATTTTATTATGTTATTTATGGTTTATTATTTCGATTTTCGATTTTATCTGAATTTGAATTTAAATGTTTTAGTTTTTATTCCGATTTTAACTGAAAGCAACAACACATAGATAAGTAACACTGATTAAACTATTAAACTCAGTTTATTATAATAAAATATAGTTCACATTTAGAATTTCTTTCTGTAGAATGAAGATTTTTTCTGTATAATCTCAGAGGAAGGGGTGATAGAACATTATTAAGAAATAAAAAAATTAAGTATTTGGTAACGGCAAATTCTAACCTAAAGAGTAACATTAATATTTTTGGGCTTCGTAGCGTTTAAATCGTAAAAATGACTACATGACATTATTTTCTAAACTTACATGAAGTTTTTCTACTATACCTTATAACTATACATAAACTATTACTATCAGGTTTTTAAATGTATGAGAAGTGGGCATGGTTCTTTCTGTATGGTGAGAATTTCTTTTCTCACTAAATAAAGTTGGTGAATGTTTCTTCTTATAACACCAATGTCAAAATTATCAATTTCTTGTTTCCCAGTTTTTCTTTGCCTTTTTTGCCAGAGTTAGTAATTTTATAATTGAATTATTCAGCGAGTTTCACTTCATTGACGAGTTTGTGTACAAATCTCTAGAAACACCTGTAACAAAACAATAAATAATTATTATATAGGTAAAATTAAATAAATATAAGCCCGTAAATATGCCCTCACTAAAGCTACTTCATCGACCACAAACTACAAGCCATGGTATTTTAGATGAAAGACAGTCAATTCAGATAATTTTATTACTATGTTTCACGAATACATTATCTGTTGATTTTAATTTTCCATATCTGACAATACTAACCTGTCGAATTGTATTCTTTTCAAATGGTATAATTGGGGCTTGTAAACGTTCCTCTTCTTTCATAAAGATAAAACTTTTAGGATAATCTGCTGCGCATTACTTTTAAGAGCTTTAGGCATTTTATTTGCACTTTTCCTTAGTTCCAATCGTATTAGAACTAAGTCTATGGTTCCAATTTTGTCCACCTGAACCTTTGAGCATAGAAAATAGAAGAGCTGCCCAGAGCGTTTATATGTTTTATTAAGTGGCGAAGCTTGCGAAGTCACTAATTGATTTCACGATGTCTGTCCGTCTGTCCGTCTGTCCGTCTGTCCGTCCGTCTGTCCGTCTGTCCCACGATTATCTCGAGAACGGTTTCGAATTTTAAAATTCTGTTTTCAGCAATCGATTACTGATCACCCAGGCATCTGAACCTCCTATTTTGATTTTTTTTTCCGTTAGAAACCGCTACAAACCTGATTGCTTCGCCACTTTGCTATGCTGTTAGCTTGCTAGGTTTATCGGTTATACAAATATGGTTATATTCGACATTGAACTGTCAATATGCTGCCTATCTCTTTTTCACTCAGGGAAGTGTAAGTCTAAGTATCATTCATAAATGAAACAGATAATAGAAATTGTTTTGTATTTTGGTAAACATTTTTAAGATGACATCATTCAACCCCGCCTTGCGGCCGATTTCGCCATTTATTGTTTCAGATTTGCTGTTATAAAAAGTCGTTTGATATTTCTTAATTTGAAAAAATTACGAATTTTTAAACAGTTTATAGTGAATTTTCCAATTCATTATAAAGTACGAAGATGACTAAGTGTTGTGTAAGAGGCTGTGCCTCAAAATATAGTCAAAAATCACGCGAACTATCATTTCATATGTGAGTGATTTAGTTTTTGCTGTAAATATAATGTAAAAACGTTTATATATTTTGCGACAGTAAGTAGATGGATGTAATTATTTACCCTAAACATAATTCATATTATTTAATTACTTCTTATCATTCTTTGCGTATCTGTAAAATTTTGTTGTTCGTAAATAGTGATGTTACATTGCTAACAATAAATTCTTTCAAGAACATACTTTATTAAGGTTTTTCTTGATTTATTCTGTCGTATTATGTGAAAAAATTTTGCGTTATGCATTGCATTATCTCGGTGTCATGGGTCTGAGCAGTGAGCATAAATGATTAACAAAATTATACGGATACGGAGTTACTTTCATGTTAGGTTAGGTTAGGTTAGGTTAACCCCCCCCCCCCCCGAACGGGTTCCCGCCTTGTCGTGGCGGGGGGGCTTAGTAGCCGTGGCTTGGTCAACCGCGGTGAACGAAGAGGAACCCCTTGGCTGGCCCGAGGTGTAGGGCCGGCCCGAGGTGGCCACTCCGAGTGGGCTTGGGAAGCCCACTTCGGATGTGTGTCGGGGGGCTGCGGTGAGGGGGGAGTCCGCACCCTCTACCGCTGCAGCCGGGGTGGAGTCGCGGAGGAAGAGGAGTGCTGGTATGGCGATGCGCCACTCGCCCTATCCTCCGCGACTCAAACGGGGCCGCACCGTTAAGTGATGCGGTGGTGGTGGGGCTGCGGGGGGAGAGGACTGCCGGTATTGCGAGGCGCCGCTCTCCCTACCCTCCGCAGCCGAGTCTTGGTTGGCGGCGGAGCCCGAGACCAGATCCGCCGCTGGGGTCGGGAAAGCGGACGCTACATAGCGCTCGATTTTCCTGGCCCCATGGCCTCCGCGTATCGGACTCGGGGGGGTCCGATACGCAGGTGGGGTTGGAGGCTGTGGAGGGGGGTAGCTTAACACCTCGCTACCCCGTGCAGGAGACGAGGCCCGGACATATCGGGCCAGCACTAGTGCGGGGCTGCGGAAGAATTTGGATTCCCGCGGCCCCGCGCGCATGTGCGAGGAGGCACCGTGGGGTTTTAGCCGGTAAGAGTCCGGCATAACCTTCCGGTTGCCCCCGCAGCCGGAGGTATCCATGAGGATTTCCCCACGAAAAAAAAAAAAAAAAAAAAAGGTTAGGTTAACCGCCCCCCCGAACGGGTTCCCGCCTTGTCGTGGCGGGGGGGCTTAGTAGCCGTGGCTTGGTCAACCGCGGTGAACAAAGAGGAACCCCTTGGCTGGCCCGAGGTGTAGGGCCGGCCCGAGGTGGCCACTCCGAGTGGGCTACACGAGCCCACTACGGATGTGTGTCGGTGGGCTGCGGTGAGAGGGATGAGTGCTCCCTCTACCGCTGCAGCCGGGGTGGAGTCGCGGAGGAAGAGGAGTGCTGGTATAGCGATGCGCCACTCGCCCTATCCTCCGCGACTCAGACGGGGCCGCACCGTTCCTTGATGCGGTGGTGGTGGGGCTGCGGGGGGAGAGGAGTGCCGGTATTGCGAGGCGCCGCTCTCCCTACCCTCCGCAGCCGAATCTTGGTTGGCGGCGGAGCCATAGACCAGATCCGCCGCTGGGGTCAGGAAGGCTGGTGCTTCTGAGTGCTAGTTTTTCCTGGCCCCATGGCCTCCGCGTATCGGACTCGGGGAGGTACGATACGCAGGTGGAGTTGGAGGCCGTGGAGGGGGGTAGCTGACCACCTCGCTACCCCGTGCAGGAGACGAGGCCCGGACAGACCGGGCCAGCACTAGTGCGGGGCTGCGGAAGAATTTGGATTCCCGCGGCCCCGCGCGCACGTGCGAGGAGGCACCGTGGGGTTTTAGCCGGTAGGAGTCCGGCATAACCTTCCGGTTGTCCCCGCAGCCGGAGGTATCCATGAGGATTCCCCACGAAAAAAAAAAAAAAAAAAAAAAGGTTAGGTTAACCGCAGAGGTTTGGATTGCTGGTCTGGACGACTCCGTGACCTCTGAGGAGGTGGTGGCGGCCGTTGCCAGAAGCGGAGAGTGTCCGCCAAACAAAGTGCGGGCTGGCGATATACGCACCGACGCCACCGTACTCGGCGCGGTCTGGGTTCAGTGCCCTGTGGCGTCGGCGAAGAAGATCGCTGATAACGGCAGATGCTGGTAGGCTGGGTGGCGGCAAGGACCAAGCTTCTACAGCCCCGAGCTTTGCAGTGCTTTCGGTGCCTGGAAAAAGGGCACGTCCGGGCGAAGTGCACCGCCGAGGTTGACCGTAGTGACCTCTGTTATCGCTGCAGCCAGCCTAGCCACAAGGCGGCCCTGTGCACCGCGGCGTTCAACTGCAGCCTTTGTTCTGCTGCGGGAAGGCCAGCGGAGCACAGAGTAGGCGGAGGGGCCTGTGGGGCGCCTGCCAGCAAGAAAAAGGAAAAGAAGAGGAGCACTAAGTCTGCCGGGTTAACCTCGCTGCCCCCGCAGGCTAGCAGCTCCGCGGTCGACTCCCGGCCCAGGACCGTTGCCGAGGGAATGGAATGTCAGTAACGGCACAATTCCATTTTCTCCAGAGCAACATCAACCACTGTGCCAGAGCTCAGGATCTCCTACTCCAGAGCATGGCAGAGTGGTCGATTCACGTGGCTGTGGTCGCCGAACCGTACTTCATTCCCGCCCGTGACAACTGGTTGGGATACGCTGACGGTTTGGTGGCCATTATTGGCGAGACTCTGATCGACCCGTCTCAGGGCCGCGGCTGGGTTGCTGCGGTCTCGGGCGGCATCGCTATTGTAGGGGCGTATTTCTCCCCCAACAAGAGTCCTGCCGACTTTGAGGGTTTCCTTGTCAAATTGGGCGCCATCGTAGGCCGCTATCACCCTCGTCCCGTTCTGGTGCACGAGGATCTCAACGCCAAGTCATCGGCGTGGGGATCTCCGGTCACTGACCCTCGGGGCGAGGCGCTAGAAGAGTGAACGGTGACGACTGGTCTGGTCGTCCTGAATCGGGGTTCGGAATACACGTGCGTGCGGCAGCAAGGTGGGTCGATAGTGGACGTCTCGTTTGCTAGCCCCTCTGTCGCCAGCCGAGTCTGCGACTAACGAGTCGCCGCAGAGGTGGAGACGCTGTCGGACCATCGGTATATCCGGTTCGACGTCTCTGCCCAGACTGCGAGCGGCCGCCATCCAACAACCCCGATTAACGACGGCCCGCGTTGGGCGCTTAAGAGCATCGACAGGGAACTACTCGAGGAAGCTGCCTTAGTCCAGTCCTGAATCTGGGAGTCGACGACGGACGGCCCCGTCGACGTCGAAGCGGTGGCGCTATGGTTTCGCGGGGCGATGACGCACATCTGCGACACGTCCATGCCCCGTGTCCGCCAATGGTCCGCAAAGCGCCAGGTGTACTGGTGGACCGCCGAGATCGCGCAATTGCGCATAGCGTGCGTTGCGGCTCGTCGCCGGTACACCCGATACCGGAGGCGGCGTCGACGAGATTCCGCTGAGGAGGACGCGCTGTATGAGGTGTACCGCGCGTCTAAGGAGACTCTGTGGCTGGCCATCGGCGACTCAAAGACGCGTGCCAGGGAGGAGCTGCTGGGGTCCCTAGATCGGGATCCGGGCGCCCCTACCGTTGGGTACGGGACAACTTGCGTCCCTAGGCGCCTCCACTAACAAAAAGCACGCAACCCCAGTTGCTAGAGGCGGTGGTATCGGCTCTCTTCCCTGAGCGAGTGGGACACGTTCCCCCGGCGATGGCTTCGCCCTCAGCCAAAGACTCTCCGGAAGAGGAGAGCACCGAAGTCCCCGAGGTAACGTAAGCAAAGACGAGAGCGGCCGTGTCGCGACTCCGGGCTTAAGAAAACAGCGCCCGGACCAGACGGAGTTCCTGGTCGAGCTCTCGTCCTGGCTCTAAGGGAGCTAGAGCCCCAGCTGAGAGGGCTCTTCACGGCATGTCTCGAGCAGGGTCAGTTTCCCAGTGTGTGGAAGGAGGGGAGGCTGGTCCTGCTCAGAAAGGAGGGGCGCCCCGCGGAATCACCGTCCGCGTACCGGCCCATAGTGCTGCTCGACGAGGCGGGCAAACTTTTTGAGCGTATCATCGCAGATCGCCTCGTCAGTCACTTGTGCAGAGAGGGGCCGTACCTGGATGAGAACCAGTTTGGCTTTCGTCGCGGGCGCTCCACTATAGACGCTATTACGCGCGTGAGGGCCCTGGCGGAGGAGACAGTCTCTCGGGGTGGGGTGGTGCTGGCGGTGTCTTTAGACATCTCCAACGCCTTCAACACCCTACCCTGGAGTTGTATCCGGGAGGCGCTGAATTACCATCGTGTGCCTCCCTACCTCCGCTGCACAATAGGGGCTTACCTTGAGGAGAGATGCGTTACGTATCGGGGACGTGACGGCGAAGGTCGGCGCGTCATGTCGTGTGGTGTTCCGCAGGGATCGGTCTTGGGACCACTCCTGTGGAACATCGGCTACAACTGGGTACTGAGAGGTGAACTCCCGTCGGGCGCCGACTTGACGTATTATGAGGACGACACGCTCGTCACTGCCCGGGGGAGCTCGCACAGGGAAGCAGCGTTGGTTGCCACGGCTGCGGTGTCACAAGTGGTGAACCGCATCCGGCGCCTGGGCCTGAAGGTGGCCTCAAACAAGTCGGAGGCCATGGTGTTCCATGGCCCTCGACGCGCGCCGCCGCCGGGATCACACATCGTGGTCAGCGGGCCCGGATAGCTGTCTAGTCCACCATGAAGATCTGGGATTGGTGCTCGACAGCCGATGGGAATTCGGACCCCACTTCCGGTGGCTGGCGCCCAAGCTGATGGGTGCAGCGGGCGCGCTTCCAACGTTGCTTCCCAACTTGGGGGGCCCGAGCGCCGCCTGTAGGCGGTTGTACGTGGGAATCGTGCGGTCCATGGCCCTGTATGGGGCCCCTGTGTGGGCGATGGACATGACGGCCAGCACTATCGCCATTCTGCGCAAACCGCAGAGGGCGATGGCCGTCAGAGTCGTCCGCGGGTATCGCACGATTTCCTACGAGGCGGCTTGCGTCCTGGCCGGATCCCCGCCCTGGGACCTAGAGGCGAAAGTACTCACGTCATTATATCGATGGCGCGAGGAAAAGCGGGCACGGGGCTCGAGGCCGGTGCAGCGGCAGATCGCACTGCGCCGAGAGGAGCTCCGTCGGGTCTTGGTGGCGGAATGGCGGCAAAGGCTTCTGCGCCCTACCGCCGGCCTCGGTACCGTCGAGGCGATCCGGCCAGTACTCGACGACTGGCTCGGGAGAAGGCACGGCTCCCTGTCGTTTAGGGTGACGCAAGTGCTGTCGGCGCATGGCTGCTTCGGCAAGTACCTGTGCCGCATAGACAGGGACAGTCGGTAGCGCAGAGTCATGGGACGCAGTGGTGTCCTTCTGCGAGGACGTGATGTCGCAGAAGGAAACTGCGGAACGGGAAAGGATGATCTTGACTCCCTTCCCCGGCCGCAGAAGGCGCACCGGGCGCAAGAGAAGGGCGGACAACGCCCTTTTCCGGCCCCATGAATGGGTCCAGGGGCGAGGGACTTGGGGAAGCCCCCGCCACCCCTATTCGATGGACTCGAGGCGGAGGCGCGCGTGGGTGTCGGCGCGCGCCCCTGAGGCGATACACGGGGTAGTTGAACACTTCACTACCCCGTGCAGGAGACGAGGCCCGGACAGACCGGGCCAACACTAGTGTGGGGCTGCGGAAGAATTTGGATTCCCGCGGCCCCAAGCGCACGTGCGAGGAGACACCGGGGTGGTTTTAGACGGTAAGAGTCCGGCACGCCCCTACGCCTTTCCCCAGGCGGAGGTAGTCCATAAGGATTTCCCCCGTAAAAAAAAATGGTTAGGTTAGGTTTTTTTTTTTATAGGATAAGGGTGACAAACGAGCACACAGTCCACCTGATGGTAAGTGGTTGCTGTGGCCCATAGACATCTACATCTATCCTCTATTACAATTCAAAATGTAGATGCGTTGTCACCCGTGAGGACTAAGATGGAATGCCTCATTTCCAGTAAAAAGGGCCTCCGGCCACCTGCACTCACCAAGCGAAACGCAGAGGTAAACCTCTACTTCACGCTGGTATTCTGTGAGGTCGTGGTACCACCCCGGTTCGAGCCGGCCCATCCGTGCGACAGCAAAAGCTGCCGCGTGGCTCTACCACTGTTAAAGGTAGGTAGGTTCCCCCCCCCCCGAACGGGTTCCCGCCTTGTCATGGCGGGGGGGCTTAGTAGCCGTGGCTTGGTCAACCGCGGTGAACAAAGAGGAACCCCTTGGCTGGTCCGAGGTGTAAGGCTGGCTCGAGGTGGCCACTCCGAGTGGGCTTGACGAGCCCACTTCGGATGTGTGTTGGTGGGCTGCGGTGAGAGGGGTGTCCGCTCTCTCTACCGCTGCAGCCGAGGTGGAGTCGCGGAGGAAGAGGAGTGCTGGTATGGCGATGCGTCACTCGCCTTACCCTCCGCGACTCAGACGGGGCCGCACCGTCAATTGATGCGGTGGTGGTGGGGCTGCGGGGGGAGAGGAGTGTCGGTATTGCGAGGCGCCGCTCTCCCTACCCTCCGCAGCCGAATCTTGGTTGGCGACGGAGCCATAGACCAGATCCGCCGCTGGGTTCAGGAAGGCTGGTGCTTCTGAGTGCTAGTTTGTCCTGGCCCCATGGCCTTCGCGCATCGAACTCGGAGGGTCCGATGCGCAGGTGGAGTTGGAGGCCGTGCAGGGGGGTAGTACAACATCTCACTACCCCGAGCAGGAGACGAGGCCTGGACAGACCGGGCCAGCACTAGTGTAGGGCTGCGGAAGAATTTGGATTCCCGCGGCCCCGCGCACACGTGCGAGGAGGCACCGTGGGGTTTTAGCCGGTAGGAGTCCGGCATAACTTTCCGGTTGCCCCCGCAGCCGGAGGTATGCATGAGGAGTTCCCCAGGAAAAAAAAAGGTTAGGTTAGTATATTTTATTTTATTTATATATTATTTAGTATACACAATTCCTCGCTTCTATATCGGCGTGATAGAAAAGCCAGAATGGTATCCATTCTGACTTTTGAATTTGAATAACAAAAAACGAAATTCAATAAAAAAACTTTAGGATGGAAATTTTTGAAAGCCTACGGAGTAAGAACTGATATGAGCGACATTAGTAGGCCTGGCATGAAATCAACCAATACTATACAGAAGCCAGCAGCTGAAAGACCACCAGATGATGTTCCATGTGATCTAGTTGCTCCATTATAAAACTATAATAACCAGCAGAGGAAGGTGTAATTTGAGGTTGTGCTTATTGCCGGAACGTAATTGTTTCATAGAATACTGTTACGAGCTTGGGGTTCGAGACACTTAAAAAATGCAGATTAAATTACTAAAATTGACACTTTAATCACACAACACTAATTACAATCTAAAACCACACTAATAATAAAACACAATCACTTTAGTTCGCAGTTATTTCGCTTCGAAGTATTCTCTTGTATCGCCAATTCAATACTGACTCGGTCGTGGTCTATACCAGCCTTATATAGGGCCTCAGATAGTTTCCAGAACATTCTACGGTAGCGACATCTAGACTGTTCGAGTACACATCAGTCCCGAAATTTCTGGAAGGATCTTTACTCTCCTAGTTCTGCTACTCGACGCTAGAGGGCGCTAGTGTAACTAGTGTTGCCATGTACAAAACATTAATAGTGGCGCGTAACACTGCCTTCTCCTAAGACTTGCTCGTCCCGAGCATTATTGGCCCCATAATAACGCGCCAGTCGATCCACATGGACGATCTTAGGAGTACCTCTGGCACCTTTCTATATCCGGTAGGTTACGTCATTGATCCTTGTCACAATCCGGTACGGTCCGTTCCATTTAGCTTGAAGCTTAGGAGATTTCCCTTTGCTGCGAGCTGGATTGTGTAACCACACTAGTGAACCCTCGTCAAACCCTTTGTTGTTCATTTTGCGGTCATGCCGTGTTTTCATCTTCTCAGACGTTTGCTGGCCCGACTGTCTGACGTGCTCATAAATGTCATTCATTTTGTTCCGCAAGTCATTTGCATAATCGGTTACACTGCGTGGGGCATCAGGTGGTATTCCGATGATCAGGTATGCAGGCAGCCGTAATTCTCTCCCAAAGTTTACGAAAGCTGGCGTCACTGATGTATTTTCGTGAACAGCGCTTCGATATGACAACAAAAACGGTTGTATGTGCCTGTCCCAGTCTCGTTGCTGTTTTTCCACAACTTTTGCCAGGTACCTTTCCAATGTCTGATTAAATCGTTCTACCATTCCATCAGATTGTGGGGAAGTTTCCTGGAATATTTGAGACTCAAAATTCCTTCCTTGATCGCTGTGAATCTCTAAGGGTACTCCAAAACGACAGAAGACTTCATGAACTAGTTTATCTGCAACTGTTGAAGCTTCTTGATTTGGAATGGCGAAGACTTCTGGCCACTTAGTGAAGTAATCCATCACAACCATGAAATACTTGTTACCACTTTCACTTTCCGGAAACGGCCCCGCAACATCAATGGCTATCCTCTCCCATGGTGCACCAATATTGTACAATTTCAATGCGCCTCTACTACGAGTTTGAGGTCCCTTTACAGCCGCACAACTTGTACATTTGCGGCACCAGTCCTCGACATCGTTACGACAGTGGACCTAGTAAAACCGTTCTCGGATCTTCAGTAGAGTTCGTTTAACTCCCAGGTGGCCTCATGAACAACCACTATGGTACAGCTGTAGAACATCCGGTACTTTGGCTTTAGGGACAACCATTTGCAAATGACATCTGTCTCCCCGACCATTTTCCCATTTACGGCACAGGACTCCATCCTGTATCAGCAAGCTGTCCCATTGGGCCCAATAGCTTTTCGTGGTCGAACTCATTGCTGAGACGTCGTTCCAATTGGGCTTAGGAGCACTGGCCTTCATCCATTCCAGAATCGGCCTAATGTCCGAATCTTCCTGCTGTGCATGTTTTAGGCTGTCCTTCCACTCATTGCTGAGCTGGTCTGTCCTGAGCATCCTCACAGATACCACTTCCTTACCCTCTTGCCTAGTACAATGCTTGCAATCTTCAGGGCAAGGTCTTCTTGACAATGCATCTGCATTGCCATGAGATTTCCCGCTGCGATGTTTGATCACAAAGTCGTATTCCTGCAGTAGTTCAATCCATCTCGCGACTTGTCCTTCCGGATTTTTGAACTGCAATAGCCATTTCAGTGCGGCATGGTTAGTTCGTAAGCGGAATTTCCGCCCCAGAAGATATTTGCTAAAATGCTGCAAGGACTTTACCACAGCAAGCAATTCCCGTCTTGTGACACAATAGTTCCTTTCCGGCTTTGACAACGACATGCTGAAGTACGCTATCTCAATCTCTTGATCACCATTTCGTTGAGACAACACACCGCCAAGTACTATATCACTTGCGTCTGTGTCAACTATGAATTCCTTGCCCGCATCAGGGTACCCCAAAATAGGTGTTTTGCACAGACGGTTCTTGAGCTCCTGGAATGCATTATCGCAACCTTCATCCCAGCAGAAATGTCGCTTCTCCTCGGTTAGTTTGTGGAGAGGTTTGGCTATATCTGCAAAGTTCTTCACAAATCGCCGATAATAAGAGCACAAACCCAAAAATGCTCTAACCTGTGTCTTGCCTTTTAGAACCGGCCACTCCTTGACAGCGGCAATTTTCTCTGGATCCGTGTGGATACCTTCTTCCGACACCACATACCCCAAAAAGCTAACTTGCGTTTGAATAGTGAGCACTTCTTCGGACTCAACTTGAGGTTGGCACTCTGGATCTTCATGAGCACGCGTTCCAGGTTTTGAAGGTGTTCCTCAAACGTACGGCCTACTATGATGATGTCATCCAAGT
Organism: Parnassius glacialis; assembly: GCA_033319125.1. Classification (NCBI taxonomy): domain Eukaryota; kingdom Metazoa; phylum Arthropoda; class Insecta; order Lepidoptera; family Papilionidae; genus Parnassius; species Parnassius glacialis. Next base: position 11,055,141 of record JAVANC010000009.1, read on the forward strand.
AGACCAGACAGGCATCTCCAATTAGCCCGGTAAGTACAAGCTCCATAAACCTTTCAAACGTTGCTGGAGCATTGCACAATCCAAACGGCATGACTTTAAATTGCCACAGACCCTTTCCTGTGGAGAATGCAGTTTTCCTTCCTTAGGGTCAATTTCAACCTACCAGTAGCCACTTCTCAGGTCCAGCATACTAAACCACTTTACGCCTGTAAGCATGTCCAGCGTGTCATCAATTCTTGGCAAGGGATAGCTGTCCTTCTTCGTAACGTCGTTCAGACGGCGGTAGTCAACACAAAACCGCATGCTGCCGTCCTTCTTCTTTACCAGTACCACAGGTGAACACCATGGACTAGATGAAGGTTCAATAACACCATCCTTCATTCCCATTCCCTCAATCATGGTTTCCACTTCCTTTTCACGTGCAACCGGCAATCTTCTTGGCCGTTGACGGATAGGCAATTCTTCTCCTGTGTTTATTTTGTGTTGAACTAAGCCAGTCTTTCCTATGTCAGCATCGTTTGACGAGAAAACATCGGCGTACTTGAGTAACAACTTCTTCGCCTTGACCATTTCATTTGGGGAGAGAACGCTGCGACAGTCTTCTAAAAGTGTGGTCACTCTCGTTTGTGCATCTTTGCTGGGGGTCCCAGTCGATAGCTATTTGCACCGACGCAACCAATCCACTTCCTCACAAGTACCAACCAATGTGCCTTTTTCTATAATCTGTTCCTTATCACAAAGGTTCAGCACACGTAGGTAATCCTGAGATGTCGGTGGTTCTGACCAAGGTTCGAGCCACTTTCTATGGAAGGTCATTGTCTACCTTTTTCACGAGTATACAACGATGAGCTTGCCCAGGATTCCGAGAAAGACTAACTGGCACAATCGTTTCCGATCTTCGCGGCAGAACAATCTTCTTAAGGCTGTACACATTCCCTGGAAACGCCCTTTCCACGAACATTTCCTCTTGTCCACATTTCAAAACACCTTGCTTAACGTCGATCTCACAAGAATTATTCCTCATAAAGTCTAGGCCCAGGATGCAGTCGTCCATTTTATCAACCATGATGACATTATGCGTGTAGATCATGTTGCCTATCTTCAACCCCATCTCCTTCTTTCCACGAATGGGTATGCGTTGACCGGTGGCTGTCACCAAATTAATGCATTTTCGGTTGTATGCGGAGTCCCCAAGGAACTGATTTATAAGTTGGGAACTGACAACCGTACGAGAGGCTCCAGTGTCTACGGTCAGTTTACACGGCGGTCCGTTGACTTCGCCCTTGATGATTAGGCTGTTCCCGTCATGGGTTTGTGAGATCGAAATCCTTGGGGCTCTTTTAACATCAGCCAGCACCCGCCAGTTTCCCTGATGCTGCTGGGCGGTGCTGTTGCGGTGAGATCGATCACCTTCCCTTTCTGCAGTTCGCTTAGGGCAGCTGAATCGAAGATGGCCCCTTTCTCCACAGCCGTAGCACCTAGGGCTGTATCCTTTATTGCGGTCCTGAACTGTAGCTGCTGCAACCTCCCTGACGCGGTGGGAACGATGATCCTGCCGCACGGCTTCCACCTCCAGTGCATGGGCCAACGCGTTCTTAAGCGTCTCGTGGTGTCCGAGCCTCACAGCAGCTTTGACTTCAAGGTCGCGGATGCCGTCGATGAATGTCTGCACCAGGTTCCCTACAATGAGCGCAGGTACAGACTGGTACGCTTTTCGAACCAGCTTCTCCACCTCTAGGGCCCACTGCTGCAGGTTTGCGTTACTGCGTTGCACGCGATCTTTGAGCTGCGCACGAAAGACGTATTCCAGGTGAGCGTCGCCATATCTCGCCTCCAATGCCTCAAGGAGCTGCTCGTAAGTCACTTCCTTACCGAGAGCTTCCAGAATAGTTAAGGCCTGGTCGCGTAGGCCTAGGGTGAGAGCAGTCATGGCCTGACTTTTATTCCAGCCGTTCGCTTTCATGACAGCCTGGAACTGGATTTTGTAGGCCGACCAAGAAGAAGTCCAGTCGAACGGTGGCACTTTGAATCCACGTAGCGAAGGTGTTGTAGCTACCACGGGAGCTGTAACTCCATCCCCAATTTTGAGGTCGATCAGCGTTTTCTTCACGTCAACCATCACGTTGTCAACCCGATTGTTCACTTGTTCGATTCGGGTTTCAGCTTTCGACAGGCGGTTGTCATGTTGAGCAACCCTATCCTTCTCCTCCCTTATCTCTTTCTCGAAGGTAGCGTGAAGGTCCTTCATGAGAAGAAGCTGCTCTTCCAACCGACGGCACTGTTCCTCCTGTTGGCGGGCCTGTTCCTCCTGTCCGCGCTGCAGCTCCTCTTCCAACCGATGGCTCTGTTCCTCCTGTCGGCGGACCTGTTCCTCGTGTCGGCAAGCCTGATCCTGCAACATCATCATCAGAGCACCTAAGTCAGGTGCTGCAGATGCAGGAGCTACTGACGGGCCGGCCTCCGTGGTCAGCATCTGGCCCTCCGACGTTTGCGGCGTTGCACCACCAAATCGTCTCTGGTCCGTCTCCAGCTGGCGTTGACTTCGGGTACGGATACCCTCCATGTCGTTCTTTGGTAAAATCGGCATGATTTGATCCCACTTCTGACACCAATTGTTACGAGCTTGGGGTTCGAGACACTTAAAAACTGCCGATTAAATTACCAAAATTGACACTTTAATCACACAACACTAATTATAATCTAACACCACACTAATAATAAAACACAATCACTTTTGTTCGCAGTTATTTCGCTTCGAAGTATTCTCTTGTATCGCCAATTCAATACTGACTCGGTTGTGGTCTATACCAGCCTTATATAGGGTTTCCAGAACATTCTACTGTAGCGACATCTAGAATGTTCGAGTACACATCGGTCCCGAAATTTCTAGAAGGATCTTGACTCTCCTAGTTCTGCTACTCGACACTAGAGGGCGCTAGTGTAACTAGTGTTGCCATGTACAAAACATTAATAGTGGTGCGTAACAATACCATACTAAAAATTATACTTTATTTATATTTTATTTTTAATTGTATATTAGTGTAGTATATTTTTGATTTTTCTGATTGATCTCATTTTACCAATAATTTACATTTATAAGATATAAAAGCTGTTTTTTTTATTTTTATTTTTATGCGTATGTACAAAATAATTATGTTTTATTTTTTTGTTATATCACTGAGAAAGTTAACATTTTAGGTTTTGTTTTGTTACAATTATACTCGTATTTAAAACTCATTTATTAACTTCACTCAAAAACTAGCAGTGTAGCAAATTAGATACGTAGATTTCATAACCTTGATTGTTAAGGGCCTGTCAATGTATCAAATATGATACGCTCAATAAATGTTGAACTACTTTTATTATATTTTTTTTATCCCTTAAATAACCGCCCAAGAACATATTTAAGATATTTTTTTTATATTAATTTTTTAAAATATTTTTTCTTGGCAAGTATAGGGTTAAGTCACCTTTTATAACAACCATGGTATTTAATATGTAATATTACTAGAGCCCAATGACTTCGTCAATCTTACTTAGCGGTACCATGTAGCGACATCTATGGAAATGTATTAAATAAAGAACGATGTATTTAGCGCGTCAAATTTTCATATCGATATACATCGCAACCGCTTCCGTAGATAGATAATAGATGGCGCTAGAGTAGTCAAGTGAGCTCGGCCACGGTCCTTATTGCTTTGTAAGAGAGATTCAAAGCTTCATAGATTTCAATCATTATTTTCTGTTCTATCATATTTAGTTTACCAAAGAAGAAAGCAGTTTAATAACGTAATATTTTAATAAAATACTGATCTTATTATATATATATATATACAGAAACAGAAACAGAAAGAAGATCATCTACATCTTTCCTCGTTTGCGAATCAAAATGCAGATGCGTTGTCACCCGTGAGGACTAAGATGAAATGCCTCATTTCCAGTAAAAAGGGCCTCCGGCCACCTGCACTCACCAAGCGAAACGCAGAGGTAAACCTCTACTTCACGCTGGTATTCTGAGAGGTCGTGGTACCACCCCGGTTCGAGCCGGCCCATCCGTGCGACAGCAAAAGCTGCCGCGTGGCTCTACCACTGTTATAAATATTTTTTTACCACTGTTATAAATTTAATATTTGCCGTGAAATATTTTTTATTTTATATCCACCCCGGCTTAGCATAGGTGATTTCTGGATTTTGGAAACAAAATCAAGAAAAACCAAGTGAAGTAGACACAAAATAATAAAAATCTGCGGAAGCTAAACCGCCTGCCAAGCGTGGTAGCTGTGGCAAAATGCCCTATAAGGCAATCTGTAGTAGAGACCTAGGTACAGCAATGAACTTTTAGAATGTAATGGATGGATGGATGGAGTATGAAAATAAATAAATTTAATTTTTTGCTAGCAATAGAAAGCAGTTTAATAACGTAATATTTTTATAAAATACTTATCTTGTTATATCCAGCCAGAATAGTAGAAAAAAAAATGGTGGGGGGTGCTACAAGCTCAAAAAGAGAACTCCATCCTGTTTAACCATCCTGGCTTTAGTTAGTAACTTATTAGCCCAGAAGTAAAGCTTATTCTGTATAATATGAAGTCAGATCAACTAGCTTGCTAACTTACAACTTACAAGCACGAGTTGCTATCCGTGCATTAAGTATCAAAATCGTCTTCAAACTATTATTTAAACGATATGTTGAGCTGATTAAATATATATTTAATGCATGGGCGAATTCACAGGATGCTTTGGGTATATTTTGTGACCTATCCAAAGCCTTCGATTGTGTTCACCATGAAACATTAATCAGGAAACTTCAACACTACGGTGTAAGAAGTAATGCTCTTAAATTAATTATTTCATATTTAAAGTAAGAGAATGCAAAAAGTTGTCATTAACAGTATGAGTTCTTCCGGGTCGATGGTACAGATGGGCGTGCTTCAAGGCTCAATTCTCGGCCCCTTTCTGTTTCTTGTATACATTAATGACTTACCTTACATAGTAGGAGATAACCATGATATAGTATTATTTGCTGATGCCACTTCTTTAATTTTCAAATTAAGTCGACAATTGCTAAAATATGACGAAGTAAATAATGCTATATCTAAATTAGTAAATTGGTTCAATGTTAATAATTTGCATTTAAATGGCACTAAAACGAAATGTATGAAATTTATGACTCCAAATGTCAAACAATTAAATACTAATGTAATTTTAAATGGGGAGAAACTGAGTCTTGTAGATACCACCATTTTTATTGGAATCACACTAGACGCAAAGCTTCAATGGAGCCCCCATATATCAAAACTAGCAAGCAGACTTAGTTAGTAGTTCTGCAACATATGCCGTAAAAAAGATTAGAAGTCTAACTAGTGTTGAAACAGCTAGACTAGTTTACTTTAGCTATTTCCATAGCATAATGTCGTATGGTATTTTGCTATGGGGACACGCAGCTGACACTGAAATTATATTTTTTTTTACAGAAGAGGGCCATAAGACCAATTTATGATTTAAAGCCTAAAGAGTTGCTGCGTCAAAAATTTAAGAAAATTAATATATTAACTTTGGCCTCTCAATACATTTATGAAAATGTAACGTACGTACACAAAAATAAAAGTAGTTTTACAAAAATAAGTGATATGTTAATAATCATTCTGTAAATACTAGGAACAGACACAAGCTAGTAGTACCAGTTACTCGACTCCATCAAGTCAGTAATTCATTCTTGGGGCGATGTATACGCTTTTACAACAAAATTCCAGAAAATATACAATATTTGACCTGCTCAAAGTTCAAAAACTTTATTAAACTATGTTTGCATAAAAAGGGTTATTATAATATTAAAGAATTTATAGATGATAATAACCCCTGGAAATGAGGTCATCGCTACCAAGCTATTTCTAATTTGTTGTGTTGTTAATTTGTGTAACATACATGATTTAAAAAAAAGTCCCGCTGGATTTCTTGCTGGTTCTTCCCAGGACAGAGGTTTTTGTTTCGAACCAGTGGTAATTATACAAAAGAGTGACTTTCAATAAGTATTATTTATAATCTATATTGAATAAAATATAGTACAAGAACAGAAGAATCTCTCTCTGATAGCAAACTTGCGAGTTTAAACCCAGTTACAACGTCGCTAATGTTCATAATACCTTGCACGCCTTGGAAGTAACCTTTGTTAATATAGCCTACCGATTAAATCGTCGAAAAAAACGACGAGTTGCACTCCGGGAGTGCCGGCAGAAGTGAAAACTTGAATATTAACGTTGTGCATTTTTGATATTTTGGAATGGCGGAGATTACGAGTATTTATTATTATCTTGTTTCATTTATTATCATTCGAAATTATTTGTTTGGTAAACCTACACCGCACATGTGCTTATTGTGATGTTATGAAAATATAGGTTAATGCTATGAAGTATAAACATATTACAAATATTACATCTATAATGTGTAAGTACATATGCATCTATATTAATAATTTCGTCAAGCAGTACAGTAGACTCGATCGAAAGCTAATCTTAATAATAAAATTATATTAATTAATAAATGAAAATTAATTAAATCTAACTTACTTCCTCTCCTACGCCGCGCCGGCTGTCTAGTAGACAATCTAATTTAATATAATATGTATTACTTGTGAGATATATTGTGTTTTCATGCGGTTGTCAAGTCAATCTATGTATCAATCTATGGACTGAATAAATTAACCGACTTGTTATTACATGGATCTCACAACTTTTTACGGTAGAAGAACTGAGTTGCGAAACTTGGCTTTTTTTACAAGTTATGTTTTTGATGGCATAATTTATTTACTTATCATTTTTAACCGACTTCAAAAAAGGAGGAGGTACTCAATTCGATTGTATTTTTTTTGTGTGTTACCTCATAACTGTTTTCTAGGTGAACTAATTTTGATGATTCTTTTTTTATTTAAAAGCTAGTGCTTATAACTTATATATCCCATATAAATTGGATCAAGATCTGACCAGTAGTTTTGGAGTTATCCTTAATAATGCGTATTAATATTGATGTCGGTTGTACAAAAAATTTAATTTTATTACTTGTCTGTCTTTCTCTTTATTTTTAAAAACGTTACCTCTACACTAGGATTTTCTCCTGTATCGCGGGAGCAGTTTTAATACATAGATTTCACAAGAACAAAGATCGAGACCCAAAACAATTTATTGTAGGCCATACAAATACTTATTCCGTGCAGGATTCAAACGCGCGGCCCTTAGCGCTACAACTCATTGCTAAGCCACTGCCACATGGAGCCGTCACTTATCTGTTACACATTTTTGCTATTTACAAACATGCGACACGTGACGGCATTATTAATAAAAGAGTTGCAATGAGAAGTGCTGCTATTTTCATCTCTTTCTTATATCGACCAATTGTTAAACTAATTTCTAGTATAATATGCTGATCTTGCATTAGTAGGCAGTCACTAGTACTGGGAGGTCTACTAACACTGAACATATTTTAAGATCATTGGTACTATATGCGAAATAATCGAAAACTGATACTGTCATTTTGTAGACTCTACAAAACTTATAGACATGACCAATGAAAAAACTTTTCGCTTTATAGAGCTCTACCAAACCGAAAATTATTTATGGAACACAAGAAATAGAATTTCTTTTCTGCATTTATTTTTGAGCACCCTTTTCTTATACACATTCACGTAGTAGCGGTATGCTGCGAATAAATAAACCGCAGCAGCTGTTAGCGCCCCAGTATTCATTTTAATAAATTCCTCTTCACATTGGCTTGAACAGAAGCAAACTGAACGACCTTCCAACGTGTGAACGGCATAACAAACTCTTGGTTAATATTTTTGCCAACACATTCGCCGCTATATTGGCCAAAGTGAAGAGCCGCCTGAAGAGACGTACCTACTTTAGTTTAGTGTCGCATTAGATTTCATGGTGATAATATCTTGTTAATAATATTTTGTAAACGATAGTAACTAAAGGTGGTGATGAAGTGAAAATATGATATATAGAGCGGAGTGGGAGCAAGATCCTTTACTTTCATCGTGGATATCCAAAGCTAAAGATGATCAAGATTGTATAACTGCAAATTGGCATTCCGGCTGTCCGCTTTAAAAGAGCATGCCGCTACTAGTAACTATCAAAAAAAACCGGCCAAGTGCGAGTCGGACTCGCGCACCAAGGTTTTCGAACAAATCCGTAGGTATATAAGTTTAAAATTATTAAAAATATTTTTATTATATGATGTAACTCAAAATTTATGCTTTTCGCAATGTTTCCTTTATCTGTGCTATAATACGTTGCTTCGTACCAAATTTTAAGATTCTGAGTGCACGGGAAGTACCCTGTAGGTTTTGATTCCCTTGCGAATGTCGAAAATTAGCGGCATAAACGGCTGTAACTTTTGACTACGTTGGCTTAGAAGTTTGATTTTTTCACAGGTCCAAGGGACAGTAGACTTCAGTATTTGATATGTATAATTTCAGCTTGATACCTCCACACGTTCTTGAGAAAAAGGGTCTTGACAGACAGACAGACGGACAACAAAGTGATCCTATAAAAGTTCCGTTTTTTTCTTTTCGAGGTATGGAACCCTAAAAAATATGAGTGGATTCAGCATACGAAAGAATATTCTCTCAAATATTTTTTTTTATATAGAATAATGGTGACAAACGAGCACACAGTCCACCTGATGGCAAGTGGTTGCTGTGGCCCATAGACATACATCTATCTTCGTTTGCGAATTAAAATGCAGATGCGTTGTCAGCCGCGAGGACTAAGATAGAATGCCTCTTTTCCAGTAAAAAGGGTCTCCGGTTCTCTACACTCACCATACGAAACACAGCAGCCTATTAAGCTACTATTTTACGCTGGTCTTCTGTGAGAGCGTGGTCCTTCCCCGGTCGAGCCGACCCATTCGTGCTACAACTATACTATTAATATAGCTGCAGTATGGCTCTACCACGTATAGATAATATAATTAAGACAAAAACACGAAACAGATTTATAAATAACAATGTTAAAACAAACGTGTAGCGTCTTTTTTGCACGTTAAACAAGGTATTGGCGAGCATGGCAAGCATATTGCATTCAAACCAACGAAAGATATAAGTTATGTTTAATTTTAATTTAATAAAGATATGGCATTTAAATGTGTACTTTTACTTTTAGTTTAATACAATAGTAAATAAAGTTGGCAGTATTTAGGCATTTTTCATTACAGACTGGCAGGATTTGGCAGGTTTTAACCAAAGTAAGGCAGGATGCAAAAAAGAACTAAAATCTGACCCTGGTAATGAAGTACTAAGAATAACGTATAAGAGATATAGAAACTACTGTAACAATCTTATTAAAAAACTTAAACGTAAATATAATAAAGATCAATTGGCAGTTGCTAGCAAAAATCCCAAAACTTTATGGAAAACAATTAATACAGTAACATTCCGAAAACAAAACAACTCGCAAAGCTTAGGATTATTAAAAATAAAGTCTTCACCTTATGATTCAGTTAATAACATTAATAACTATTTTGCTTCTTTTGGACAAACTTTAGCTGAGAAAATTATTTTAGATAGAAACATTGTACATATATTGAAGATACTTACAACATAATTTCACAAGTATCATCTTTTGTGCTTCAAGAAACTGACCCTGCCGAGGTATATTCTATTTTAATGGATTTAAAACCTGACAGTGCTCCCGGATGGGACAGTATACCAACTAAATTTCTTAATCTAACCAGTTCTATTGTAGTTCCAGTTATTTCACACTTGGCTAATTTGTGTTTTAGGCAGGGTGTTATACCGGCATCGCTTAAGCAAGCTTTTGTAACGCCTGTATTTAAGACTGGTGACAGAGAAAATACATGTAATTAAAGGCCTATTTCTGTTCTACCTGTTATTTCTAAAATAATAGAAAAAATTGTAAATAAACGCTTAATATATTACTTAAAAACATTTAACATCCTGTCTGAATCACAGTTTGGTTTTAGATAGGGACTATCTACTGAAGATGCTGTTTCTGCCTTAACTACTCACATTACTAAAAATATAGATCGCGGTAAAAAGTGTCTAGCGGTTTTTCTAGACCAAAAAAAGTGTTTGATACTGTCTCTCATTCTACTCACTCTTTATTAGACACATCCAGGGTCGCAAACAGTGTGTGAAAATTGGAAAATATGTTAGTGAAGAGGCTAATATAACTTTGGAGTTCCTCAAGTTCTTGGTCCAACGCTGTTTTTCATTTATATAAACGACCTTTGTAAAATTAAACTCGATCATGCGTGCATATTTTCTCACGCCGACGACACTGCTGTTGTTTTTACTGGTGAAACATGGAATGATGTACGCACTACTGCAGAACAAGGTCTTGCTAAAATTGCTAGATGGTTGAACTTACATCCCCTATCTCTGAACACCCTAAAACATACTACATATGTTTTTCTATTTATAATAATTGCCAACCCGATACAAACTTTGAGATAAAAATTCATAACTGTGGTAATGCTTATAACTGTTCATGTAGTCCAATTACAAAAGTTTCAAAAACTAAATACCTAGGCGTAATGGTAGATCAACGGCTCACTTGGCATGCACATTTAGAGTTAGTTATGGATAGAATGGTGAATTCAATGTTTGCTAGACATTGTCATATAACACAATTTCTGCTTATTTATACAACTTAATTAGTAAACACATTAATATACAATATATAACGTAATTAACGCACACCCTCAGACACCCCAATTAGTATATTATGTTATAATCATTATACATACACTGACTTTTTAATTAAACATGTTTATGCATTGATTATTTATTAAATTAGTTATACTAATTCCGGAACAATGTTGTGGTCACAGTATAAATCCACGAACGCACGCAGTTACTCACGTAGGTATAGGTTTTGAGGGTGTTGCTATCACAGTAGGTATTCGCTCGCGTTCGAGACGAGTTAACGCCGCCGCCGCTTGACACAACTGTAGGTAGGTATTAGTGCCGAAAAAAGCCGACAATACACAATTGTTTATGTTAAAAAAATACCTACCTATGAACTCTAACTGATGTTCGTACTCCGAGCTTCGAGTTGTTTATTAGGTCTAGTAAACATTTGATTCCATTTATCCATCTGTCGACTCTGAATAATTTTGTTCATTGATTATGATACAATGTTAATAGGCAATATTCCTTACAAAATGTTATGCATTAGCATAACATTTTAATTGTAATTGTAAATAATAACAAACTGCTAAAAATAAAAGACGGCGTGTTTAAAAGATGTGAATCAAAATAATTACAATAATTAAAAAAAACACAAATACTTAACTTACTGATAGCCTAAACACTCATGCAACGTTGTGTTTTAATACACTTTCAAAATGTCCACCACCTTGTTGAACACATTTTAATGAGCGTTTTCTTAACTGTTTGATTTTTATGATTATGATTATGTTATTTTAATTTAGAAAGCAATTGGGGGTCATTGTAGAAGCGTGCTCGTCGCGACCCCTGCCAGTCCTTTTCGGGGCTGCAATTCTACACAGCTGCGCACCCATGCCAACGAGGGTTAGGGCGTCCCCCCAAGGTGACGCACACCAGCTCGTCCCCGTTGGTGTAGAATGCAGCGCGCAAAGCGGCGATGGGGACCGCCACCCATCACGCACAGCCCGACACGGCGGAAGGTGGAGGACAGAGTGCAGAGTTAGCACGTGGAATGTTAGAGGAGGCATGAGAAATAAGACGAATGAGTTGATCGAAATAATGAAAGAAAGAGAATTAGATGTCGTGTGTATGTCGGAGAAAAAACGGAAGGGCAGTGGTACTGAAGAGCTCCCTGGCGGGGCGTTAGCTCTATGGTCCGGAGTCCCGGAGAGCGAGAGTGCCTGCCAGGGAGTGGGGGTGCTGCTGTTATCTCGGTTGGTCAATGTTATGACTGAATATAAGTTTGTGAACTCAAGACTTCTCTGGGTTCGCTTAAAATTGGGACTGACGAAGTTATTTCTTTTGGCTGTTTATGCGCCGATAGCTTCGTCGTCCAGGGCTGAGCTGGAGGAGTTTTGGGAGAGTGTAAGAGAAGTTCTAGATTTGGTTAAGGGAAACGAAAGAATTGTTGTATGTGGTGATTTGAATGGATGTGTTGGTACCGCTCGACCAGGGTACGAGTCGGTGCTTGGAAAGTTTGGCGATAAAAGGGTTAATGATGCTGGCAAGCTTATACTGGCTTATGCAAGGAAAAGGGTCTTCTTATGATAACACTATGTTTAATCACAAGAAAATCCATATGTATACTAGAGAAAAAAAGAATATACTAAAGAAAGAAAGAATGAGAGAAGTATGATCGATTTGTTCCTGGTGGATGACCGACTGCGAAAACAGGTGATGGATACGCGAGTGTTCAGGGGTCCTGACCTGGGAACGGATCACTATCTAGTGATTACTAGATTCAGGGGTCTGTTCGCGGGTTGGCGCTACCAGACGACAGTAACAGAACCACAGCCGGTCTGTCGCATCCGAAGCTGGAAGCTTCGGGAATCGGATACTAGGGACAAATATCATGCGAGGGTAGCCGAAAATCTTGACACTATCGATGGCAGAAAAGAATGTGTGGAAAGAACATGGCAGAACCTTAGGGATGGAATGGTAAGTGCAGCGGAAGAAGTGTGTGGAACGATAAAAAGAGGTAGTAGTAAAAGAAGAGATGCATGGTGGAATGATGAAGTGAAAGAAGCTGTAAAGAAGAAGAAGAAAGCATGGTTAGACTACTTGGCCTCTAGTAATGATAAGAATATGAGAGAGAAGATGAAAGAAAGATATAAGCTGCAGAAAGTTCACACGAAAGCATTGATTGAGGAAATGCGTGAAAGGTGTAGAATGTAAGCGGACGAAAGGTTGTCGCACAACTTTAAGGAGAACTCTAAACTCTTCTAGAAAGAGGTTGGAACGACCCGGAGTGGTGCCACGGCCTTAAGAATGAACAAAGTGCTTTCGAGAACCAAAGACGTCCTCTCAGGAAAATCGGACGTCATGCAGCGATGGAGCGAATTTTATAGAGAAATGTATGCGTGTGATGATCTTAGTGAGGGATCCGGGGGTGACGCCGTGACTGGTACGCCAGATCCGGACCTCGATGATACTGAGGTCATCAGTATGAAAGAGATTGAACGTGCGATTCGAAGTTTGAAATGTGGTAAGGCTGCGGGACTAGACAGAGTTACTGCTGAAATGGTCAAGTATGGTGGGCCTCGCGTCTTGGACAGCTTTCATCTGCTGTGCAATTTGTGCTGGCGGACGGGGGATGTCCCGGATGATTGGCGATCCGCAGTTATTGTGCCTTTAAATCAAGGTAAAGGTTCACATTTTGACTGCGGGTGCTATCGGGCGATCAGCTAGACCAGTTTAGCAAGTAAAGTTTACTAGAAGGTTTTGACACGTAGGATTCAAGAGAATTCGGAAAGATTTCTATGGGAGGCACAATGTGGATTTAGACCTGGAAGAGGATGCACGGATCAAATGTTTTTTCTCCGCATGATCACGGAGAAGCTTCTGGCTGCTAACCAGAAGATTTTCTGTGCTTTTGTGGATCTTGAGAAAGCATTTGATAGAGTTGTAAGGAAGAAAATGTGGGAACTGTTGCCGGGGTATGGTGTGGATGGTCGATTGCTAAGTGCTGTGCAGTCACTTTACTGTGACTGTAGAGCCTGTGTGCGGGTAGGCCATGACCTGTCACCCATGTTTAGCGTCCAAACGGGCGTAAAGCAGGGTTGTGTCATGTCTTCCTGGCTGTTCATACTGTATCTCGACAGCTGTTTACAGAAGCTGAAAGATAGCTGTTTGGTTGTGGAATTGGGTGACATTAAAGTAAATTGTCTGCTGTATGCTGATAATGCATGCATTATTGCACCATCGGAGGCAGAACTGCAGGCATTAGCCACGTGTATGAAAGAGGAATGTGAAATTAAAGGTCTCCGTTTGAATGCTAATAAAACTAAGGTTCTGGTATTTGAAAGGGACGAAGAGAGAACGAAGTGTGAAATATGGGTAAATCAGGAATGTCTAACACAGGTAAATGAAATTGTATACTTGGGGAGTGCTTTTAGCCGGGATGGAAGATGTGATTTAGATGTCCACATCTAATCAGGCGTGTCGCTACCAGGAACAAAGTCAATGTTGCCATGACTGCGTTAGTCAAAAGGCAAGGCGTAGTAAAGAGTGCACGCCTTGCAATACATAACGCAGTGTTGGTACCGACTTTGTTATATGGCAGCGAAACCTGGGTATGCCAGAAGAAGCATAAAAGCAAGTTGAATGCAGTGGAGATGCGATCTCTTCGTAAAATGTGCGGCGTTACCATGGCCGACCGAAAGCGAAACGAAGAGATTCGCAATATGGCAGGTTTGAAAGATGACCTTATCACAAAAATTGATAAGGGCGTGCTTCGATGGTTTGGGCACGTTGAGCGAATGAGTGAAGACCGTATGGTGAATAAAATATATGGCGCGAAACTTAATATTAAAAGGTGTCGAGGTAGACCGAGACTAACTACGAAGACCATGTGAGCAAATTGCTCGAAGAGGGGAGGGTCAAGAGTACTCGGATACCTAGACGTGCATGTATGAAGAAGATAATGAATCTGAAAGAAACGAAAAAGGTATGTAAGGATCGTGACACTTGGCGATCTGTTATCTCTGGCTATCCCGTCAGGGATTGTGCGTGAAGATAAGTAAGTAAGTACTTCAGTGTCATTTTTCACTATTCCAAAAGCGTTCACTATCCTATTTTTTAGGTCCTCGGCACTTGTTGTCTCACTAAAATAAACTAATGATTTAATACGTCCCCACAAATAAAAGTCAAGAGGCGTCAAATCAGCTGATCTGGGAGGCCACTGAACTGGGCTGCCGCGTCAAGGTACTGTCGAACACTCCTAGTAAAATGAGCAGGGGCACCATCGTGTTGGTAGTATACCTCTTGTAAATTGTTAACAGGTATGTCTTCTAGCAGCGTAGGTAGAGTTTCTCGTAAAAACAAAAAATATGCGTCTCCTGTTAATCTTTGTAAGAACACAGGCCCCGGTATGTGTCTACCAATGATACCGGCCCAGACGTTAACTGAGAAACGGTGTTGCAAGGAATCTACTCTGCATGCGTGAGGATTTTCGTGCATCCATAAATGTGTGTTGTGTTGATTGTACATCCCCACATGTGTGAATTTACTTTCATCTGTCCAAATTATGTTACGCTGCCAATTTTCTAATAACCAGCGGCTGAACTGCAAGCGTGGTGCGTACTCGTTTAGAGTCAACTCCTGGCATCTTCTGAGGTGGAATGGATGTTCTTTATCACCACGAAGTGTTCTCCACAGATGCATATGATTACATTGAAAGCGTGGGGCTGCTTCTCGAGTACTAGCATGGGGATTCTCATCGAAATAGTCCAGTATTTCGTTTTGAAGACGAGTATGTGTACGCACATTGGCTCCCCTGTCGATGTCCGTGTTCGGACGGAACGTTCCGTAGTCGCGAAGCCGTTGAGTAGCAGCTAAGATAGTCCTGCGGTCTACTCTTGTACCATACCTTTGGTTGAATGTTCTGCAAGCTAGAGCCACATTATCACCACACTGTGCCAAAGTCCTTACCATTTCGATGTACTGAACATTGCTGTATTGGAAAGACATCGCGCGCGAAAAATTATTTGCAAACAATCTCGTAAGTACTTTCCACTCATAATGCCCGCGCGTGACTAATAAATATTGTTTTCATTTAAGTTAGCTTTCATCGTAGCCGGCTAGCGCGGAGCGCCCGCGCCGATAACGTGCTATCTCGCTCTATTCCAGGTTCCCAGAAAATTAGGTTCATTTCTCTTTATATTGTATTGAATGGCGGAATTTGTATTAATACGAATTAAACTGCACTTTTAAAAGTCTTATTGCCTTGAGTTACGGTCCATTTCAGTTTATTTCGACTGTACCGGTTTAGTGAGACTGTAAATTACGTAGTTTCAATTATTTTTGGGATAAAAAATTACCTATTTTAAAAATGATAGAAATCGATTCAGTAAACGATTCTGAACAAACTACTTTCTCAAAGTGCGTTAATTATGTTACGTGTGGTATATTCACAAAATAAGTACAAATGTAAAATGTTATTGACAAACTGGCTAATTTATGTTAAGTTATGGTACACACACACACACACACACACGCACGCATGCACGCACGCACGCACGCACGCACGCACGCACGCACACACGCACACACATAAACTTTGTGGAAGTGACTTGTTATGGAAGAGCAGAATCTCCTAACACAGGTTTCTTTTTTACTTAAAAAGAGATTCCGGACACGGTAAAAACTGTACGAATTATGTTACTGTAATAAAATTATTATTTTTTTATTTTATCTGTATTTTAAATTTTAAAAATGGTCACAGAATTTTGGCGGGAACTTGACCGGTGACGGATTGCTGCTCCTGTATTATTGTTTAAATAGTGGTTTGAAGTGGATTTTGATGGGTAAAAGTGGTATGGTTTTGTGTATTAAATGTTCGCGCATGTGAACTATTAATGGGAACAGTGAAACAAGTGCTCTAATGGTTATGTGATTCTCATGATAAGGTGTCTGTCTGCGTAGGCGCCTTGAGATACCGACCAACTGTCAGCTGTCTGCTGGCTCAAGTTGACATCAAAATCTCCCAAGGGCTGCATAACGTAACGCATCAACATGTTGTGAAGCCGTGTACTATGAAGCATAATTATACATTCTAACTTCAGGCTCAGAAAGGCTAGATTTCAGAGCCGTAAAGCCAGTTATTAAAAAAAAGATACAAGACACACTGCCTGCTAGATCGTAGATAGAGGAGTCTATGTGCTAGATGGTGCTAAATGGCACCCACCCTACCCCAGCCTACAAAAATGGGGTAAATAAAATAAAAAAAATACCAACAGACGTATTTTAAATAGCACTTTCCAAAATTGTTTATTATTGTAATAGCACCCCCGTAGATTGTGAATAAAAAATAGGTAAAGATCGCGCATCTTATAACGTCGATACCACTTAAAATAATTAAAATTTTGTAGGTTTTGCAACTTAAAAAAACTTCACCCTTCGTGAATTAAACTTCACCACCATCGAAAATCCATAAAATGTAATATTAAGTGCAATTATTTAATAAAACCTATTTTGTCAATTGCCGAATGCACATGGAGTGTTGGCGCATGCGCAGCACATATAATCTAGGGTTATTCTTCGGAGGATCTTTCGCGGCAAGTTCACGCCTATCTCTATTTCCTCTATTTGAATAGTAAATTGCGTGTAAGAGGTTAACTCGTACGTTTCTATCTTAATCTTAATTAATAAATTAAGCTGAAGCAGAAAATTACAAATTTAGATTGGGCGCATTTCAAGATGACTTAAAACATTAGCTTAAAGATGGTATTTCATTTACTACACTTATTTATAATGTTAAGAGCGTTTTCGAAAAGATGAATTTATTTTTGTTTTGTATCCATACAGAAAAAGTCGTTCAACTTTTGACTTTTCATAAAATTTTATCACAGTGGGTCGAAGAAGGATCATGGATAATGCATATTTAATGTATGTACGTATTTATGTATGTATGTATTTATGCATGTATGTATTTATGTATGTATGTATTTATGTATGTATGTATTTATGTATAAAGTGTGTATGCAGTGTGTATGAAGTGTGGATGAAGTGTGTTTGAAGTGTGTATGAAGTGTGTTTGAAGTGTGTATGAAGTGTGTATGAAGTGTTTATGAAGTGTGTATGAAAAGTGTATGAAGTGTGTATGAAGTGTGTTTGAAGAGTGTTTGAAGTGTGTATGAAGTGTGTTTGAAGTGTGTTTGAAGTGTGTATGAAGTGTGTATGATGTGTTTATGAAGCGTGAATGAAGTGTGTATGAAGTGCGTATGAAGTGTATGAAGTGTGTATGAAGTGTGTATGAAGTGTGTATGAAGTGTGTATGAAGTGTGTATGAAGTGTGTATGTAGTGTGTATGAATTGTGTATGAAGTGTGTATGAAGTTTGTATGAAGTTTGTATGAAGTTTGTACGAAATTTGTATGAAGTTTTTATGACGTTTGTATGAAGTTTGTATGAAGTGTGTATGAAGTGTGTATGAAGTTTGTATGAAGTTTGTATGAAGATTGTATGAAGTTTGTATGAAGTGTGTATGAAGTGTGTATGAAGATTGTATGAAGTTTGTATGAAGTGTGTATGACGTTTGTATGAAGTTTGTATGCAGTTTGTATGAAGTGTGTATGAAGTTTGTATGAAGTTTGTATGAAGTTTGTATGAAGTGTGTATGAAGTTTGTATGAAGTTTGTATGAAGTGTGTATGAAGTTTGTATGAATTTTGTATGAAGTTTGTATGAAGGTTGTATGAAGATCGAATGAAGTTTGTATGAAGTTTATATGAAGTTTATATGAAGTTTGTATGAAGTTTGTATGAAGTTTGTATGAAGTGTGTATAGTGTGTATGAAGTGTGATATGAAGTTTGTATGAAGTGTGTATGAAGATTGTATGAAGCTTGCATGACGTTTGTATGAAGTTTGTATGACGTTTGTATGAAGTGTGTATGAAGTGTGTATGAAGTGTGTATGAAGTTTGTATGAAGTCTGTATGAAGTTTGTATGAAGTTTGTATGCAGTTTGTATGAAGTTTGTATGAAGTTTGTATGATTTTTGTATGAAGTTTGTATGAAGTTTATATGAAGTTTGTATGAAGTTTGTATGAAGTTTGTATGAAGTGTGTATGAAGTTTGTATGAAGTTTATATGAAGTTTGTATGAAGTTTGTATGAAGTTTGTATGAAGTTTGTATGAAGTGTGTATAAAGTGTGTATGAAGTGTGATATGAAGTTTGTATGAAGTTTGTATGAAGTTTGTATGAAGTTTGTATGAACTGTGTATGAAGTGTGTATGAAGTGTGTTTGAAATGTGTATGAAGTTTGAATGAAGTTTGAATGAAGTTTGTATGAAGTTTGTATAAAGTTTGTATGAAGTGTGGGACTAATTTTCTTAAGAAGTCTTTTTTTTAATAACATTATCGCTAATTTAATAAACCTAAGCTTCGAAAAGGGTAGCGGTAATATTTCCGGAGGCCTTAAAAAAATCTATAATCACACCCGTATATAAGAGTGGAAACAGAGATGAAGTAACAAATTTATTAAAATATACAATACTAAAAACTATAATAATAATTAAAAAAAAACTAAAACTAGAAACTTAAAAATCAAATAGTCCTACTCCCCGCGGTATCGTGCCAAGAACGCTGGCTGCGTTTCCCCGCTGAATGGCTATACTTAGCCTTTGAGCAAGGAAAGAACCAGCCCTCTTATCACCAGCAGCAACGACCAGCCGCGGATGGAGTTCCTTTAGGAACTCCACCGCACGTGGACCCCACGGACCGATAGTCTCTACAGCAAATGGCACAAATATGTAGTCATCTCTCAGAGACTCATATTTGCGCCACTTACTCAGTTCAGCTGCCTCTGATGCTGCCCTGGCTCTAAACGAGGTACCCCTGAGATGAGAGACCGCCAGAGTGTCTACGCAAGTAGCATCCCACACTAGGGCTTTACCTCTCTCCCAAGGGACCAATGTAATACCGTCGGGTCTCCTGCCATCGTCTCTAAATATTCCACAAGGCTCTAAAACCGAGGGAACATTTATAGAGACAAGAGCCCTTCGGATGACATCGTTCAAAGAACTGTGTCGTGAAAATCTAGCAGCGCTTTTCTTACATGAAAGTCCGTGGAGCCCAAACTTGTCGACGCTGCTACCACAGGGACACTGATGGGGTTGACAAATCGCCGCTCCTAGTCGGATTCCTACGGCAATGCGTAAGCTTTCCGCATCAAGTAATGTGCCGAGATTACTTGATGGTAAAGCGTGTAACCAGTGACTAGATTCCTTAGTCGAAACAGCTAGAAGGCGTGCCTTATCTAGGTCACTCTGAAGATTATGAAACAAATCCTTCTGCACGCCCTGTACCAATGGAATATCCCACTGTTTTTGTTGGTTAACTTCCAGTGGAACATTTTCACCAGGACAGAGCGTTTGCCATGTCTGCCCTGCCTCCGTAGCAAAGCATAGGTCTGCTTTATTATTTAAAATTATATTACATAAGTCACTGACACTATGTACGGAAGCAAGGAAAGCAGGCAATGCAATGCTAGAAAGATTTCTCACACCAATGCCACCAAATTTTATAGGTAAAGTAGCTTGAGTCCAGGCTGTAGCATTTAAAGTTAAATTTAGAATTTTTTCAATAGCTATTTTAAGATTATTATCAATATCTTGTAAAATATTCGAACATTTCCAGACTGGACTCGAGCGGAGTAAGTATGTAAATCTAGGTACAAGAAGACAATATTTTAAAATAGTAAGAGCTATGTGGGGGTTTAATTTATACAATTTATCAACGTGGTTTAAAAACTAATCAAATTTTGTTTTTAAAACAGGTTTAATACTATCGAAAAACAACGGGGCACCTAGCAGGTATAGTGATTCCGTACTGACAGTTTTTATTCCTGGACAAATATGATAAAAATTTTGAATTAAAGTGTCTCTATGAGAAGTAGATAAATTATTGGAAAAAAATATTTCACATTTATTGCTATTTGGTTCAAGACCAATATTTTTAAAATTTTGAAAAATATGAGTAAGATCACTGAGGACGTCATCTGCTCTAGCTCCCAGTGTACCGTCGTCTAGGTACCAGACATTCAGCTTGGATTTCAAATTTGAAATAATTGGTTGAATTCCCAAACTGAAAAGTGCTGGACCCAGTGGGTCACCCTTCTGAACACCGACAGCGGAATCGATAACATGGTTTTCGTAAAACAAGTTAGTGTTTTGACTATAACATTGCCAAACGTAATGATAAATTTCGGGGGTATTATTAGCCACTTCTTTCAGCAAGGTTACCCTATCGATAGAGTTAAAAGCATTCCTTAGGTCAACCTTCACAAGAACATCTGCATCAGAGCTTGTTAAAAATGTACGCACTGAATGTACCGCCGCCTCACAGCCACCTCTAGTGTTCTTAAGGTTAGAGATTATGTGCCTGCAAGCTAATTTTGAAGTTAAAGTCGAAATGTGGAACCAACGGCAATAGGACGGATACCGTTATCCTTTTTTTTGAAGGCACATAATCTTGCCCCATATAAGAATGGAACGAAATTTGGATTAACATTACCAGAAAGCATAAAGTTACATAATTTTGTAATGTCTTTAAGAAGTACTCCGCCGGCGTCACCGGCAGAAGCGCTTACAAGATCTTTAAGATGTTGAGGCGTAATTCCGTCAATGCCGCCAGCAGAGCCATTCGAAAATGACATAATTGCTTCTAAAGTGTCTTTTTCCGAAATTTGTAAAGGTTGCATAGAAGTCCTGGGAGGCAGCGGTAAACTCTGAGGATGTTTGACCGAAGGATGCTTTTGACGAAGGCTTTAAGTGTTTCGACATTACGAGGAGCCAGGATGTCGTCTGAGAATAAAATACGGGATGCATTTTTTAAGTCGCCATCCATTACTTTCGACTCAACTACTTTTTTTAAATCAAATTTAGGACGTGGTCGAGATAAATGAGTATTAATTGGGTAATCTAAATTTTGAAAAGATGTCTCTTTTAGTTGAGACGTAACTGATTTATTTATTGTTTTATCAAAATGAAAATGGGAATACGCGAAAGTAAATAATTTTTGCCAACTATTTTCACTATTAGTGAAACAATTTTCAATAGTGCATGACAATGCTTTAGCAAGCTACATCCTCGCACCTCTAGGAATTCTTTTAACCACTGGGACATTACGATAATATTTGTAAATTTGCTCCGAAAACAGGGAAAAATTTGTGTCATTAGAGGAATTGCTAATAGAGTTATGAATTTCTACGGCAGGCTGTGAAGCCGAAATACTTTTACTATGGCATCGTTTAATATGTATATTTAATCCCCTTTTACCTTTAAACAGCCTACCGTCAGCACAATTTTGACACTGTAGGAAATCCGGCTGTGACTGTAGCGGAGCAGAGACATTCATGAAAAAATCTAAACAGATCTCTACAACACTCAAAAGTCTTTATATTACATATTCAAAGTAACTTGAAATGTGCTGTACTCCACATCTTTCCCTGAAACAATCAATTACAGCCTAAATAAAAGCACTTTACTCTATAAATGAAATATTATCACATTACTTCCCTGGATTTATTCCATGTTGATAAAAATTGTATGTAGTCGTTACGCTTTGACAGTTGTCAACGGCGCAGCAGAAATATTTTCCTTTCTTAATTAGTATTATGTCTGAAATCAAAAAATTATTATTATTATAACTCTCTTATATATTTTCTGATCTTTTTGTTGAATTTTTTAAGCCAGAATTGGCCTCCAAATAACAAAATAAAATAAGATAAATATACGTAGCTTTTGACAGTGAAAAATTTTGACATATATTCAAATATATAACAAATTATAGACCAATATCAGTATTAACGTCAATTTAAAAAATTATGGAGAAAATATTAAAATAAAAAAATATTAAAAGACTAAGCTATCTTAATAAATTCAACTTAATTTCAAAGTCACAGTATGGTTTTCGTCACGGCTTATCCACTGAAGATGCTATTGGGGATCTTACTAAAGTATTAGTACTTACTATTGTAAGGGAAATCGATAAAAATAAAAAATGTATAACAGTAATATAGTGTATAACAGTAGTATAGTATTAACAGTAGGACATAAAGAAAGCTTTTGATACAGTTTCCGTGCCCATAATGCTAAAAAGACTAGAAAACATTGGTTTAAGGGATAAAACTCTCTCTCTCTTTGGTAGCTACCTTAGAAACAGAAAACAGTCGGTAAAAATTGGAACAACTGTCAGTAAAACAGTAACTGTCAACTATGGAGTCCCCCAAGGAAGTGTGATGGGCCCAACTCTGTTTTTGATATACATTAATGAACTATGTAATATGAAACTTTATAATGGGCAGATTTTTTCCTATGCAGATGACACAGCTATTGTATTTACAGGAGATACATGGGACTCTGTAAAGAAAACAGCAGAATTAGGTCTTACTAGGATGGTGAATTGGCTCAATCAAAATATACTCACTTTGAATATATCCAAAACTAAATATATTTACATGTACAACAGCACTCAACCTACACCTGATTTTCAAATTAAAATTCACGAATGCTCTGTCGTCCAAAGCTCTAGTTGTAACTGCTCTCAAATAAATAAAGTCTCAAATATAAATTATCTAGAAGTAATGGTTGACCAAAGACTGTCTTGGTATTCACACCTAGAATTAATGGCAACTCGGCTCAGGAAACTTATTTGGATATTTAAGTCACTACGACATGTCTCCACGAAGTCCTTACTTAATAAAATATACATAGCTCTGATGCAGTCTACGGTAGGCTACTGTATTCCTATATGGGGTGGTGCAGCAAAAACCAGGTTCCTTGAGCTTGAAAGAGCTCAACGGTGCTTAATTAAAGTTATGTTCTTAAAGCCCTATAGATTCCCTACAACTGAACTCTATGAATTTAGTAATTTACTTTCGGTAAGAAAACTTTACATTTTAGCAACCGTTTTAAAACTTCATAGTTCCCTAAAATATCAAACGTCATCAACGACTAGACGTAAAAAATATACAGTTCCCTACGAAGATTCATTTAAGACTACGTTTGCATCAAGACAGTATACAAGACTTTCAATTTACTTATGTATAATAAAATAAACCAAAAAATCAATATTTACCCTATGAATTACCATAACTGTAAAAAAACCATAGCAGATTGGTTAAGAAAACTTACTTATGAAGAAACTGAATCCCTTCTCGAAAACAGTGCCTTATAAATTTTCACAATTACAGACTTCTCACAGTCATCCATACATACACATTCTAGCACACAATCACACAAATATTATTAATTATACCTTACAGCATGTTTTAAATTGTGTAGAATTTTATTTTTTTTATTTAATTCTAATTTAATGTAGTAATCACACACACACACACACACACACACACACACACACACACACACACATACACACACACACACACACACTAGCTCACTCACTCACTTACTCACCCATTCACTCACTCACTCATTCACTCACTCACTCACTCATTCCCTCACTCACACACATACAAACATTCTTGCACACAATCACACAAATATTATTAATTATACCTTACTGCATGTTTTAAATTGTGTAGAAATTATTATTTTTTTTATTTATTCAATTCTAATTTAATGTAGTAATATAATTGTACTACGGAAGAGCGGGTCCCTCTACTACAGGTATCTATTTACTTAAAAGAGAGTACCCAACAATATTGTAACAACTTACTACTTCTTTTAAAGCAATAAATTATTATTATTAAAAAAAAGTGTTGATGAAGTGTGTATGAAGTGTGTATGAAGTGCGTTTGAAGTGTGTATGAAGTGTGTATGAAGTGTGTATGAAAATGCTAAATGTATTTTTACTAAAAAAAACGTTAATCAAAGTTTAGAACATAAACAATCGAGCCATTGTAGCAGAGTCGCTACTTAATGACCTTATTCATTCACAGGTTGTGAGGTATTCACACTTAGTTTGCAAGGGTGCCAAGCATTAGTAGCATTCTTTGTTTGAAGTTACAAGTCAGCTAACCGTTCGTATGATAGTAAATTTAAATGAAAACAATCTTTAAATAAACTATCTTTTACTTTTTCAACTCACAGGGATTAATTCTTAAGAAGAAAAAGCATTTGTGGCCTTTCCTAATCGAACAAATGCGTATTGAACAATATAAGGCGATTAGATTATGTTATTCGTAATCAAATTAAAAAAAAACCGGCAAAGTGCGAGTCGGACTCGCGCACCGAGGGTTCCGAACAAATCTGTAGGTATATAAGTTTAAAATTATTAAAAATATTTTTATTATATAATGTAACTAAAAAATTATACTTTTCGCAATTTTTCCTTTATCTGTGCTATAAAACGTTACTTCGTACCAAATTTCAAGATTCTGAGTTCACGGAAAGTACCCTATAGGTTTTGATTCCCTTGCAAATGTCGAAAATTTGCGGCATAAACGGCTGTATTCATCATTCATCTTTTCGAAAACGCTCTTAACATTATAAATAAGTGTAGTAAATGAAATACCATCTTTAACACTTTCACTGTCCGGTTTCCAGACACAATAGTAAGACAATAGCAGTGCCCTATATATAGTGCACGGGACAGCGAAAGGGTTAAGCTAGTGTTTTAAGTCATCTTGAAATGCGCTCAATCTAAATTTGTAATTTTCTTCTTCAGTTTAATTTATTAATTAAGATTAAGATAGAAACGTATGAGTTAACCTCTTACACGTAATTTACTATTCAAATAGAGGAAATAGAGATAGGCGTGAACTTGCCGCGAAAGATCCTCCTAAGAATAACCCTAGATTATATGTGCTGCGCATGCGCCAACACTCCATGTGCATTCGGCAATTGACAAAATAGGTTTTATTAAATAATTGCACTTAATATTACATTTTATGGATTTTCGATGGTGGTGAAGTTTAATTCACGAAGGGTGAAGTTTTTTTAAGTTGCAAAACCTACAAAATTTTAATTATTTCAAGTGGTATCGACGTTATAAGATGCGCGATCTTTACCTATTTTTTATTCAGAATCTACGGGGGTGCTATTACAATAATAAACAATTTTGAAAAGTGCTATTTAAAATACGTCTGTTGGTATTTTTTTATTTTATTTACCCCATTTTTGTAGGCTGGGGTAGTGTGGGTCTAAATGGCTATGGTTAATGGTTATTGCACAGAGTCGTAGTCAGTCGTATATAGTCAAGGAGGTTATAATTTTTACAATCTCCTTGTATATAGTAGTATTTCTATATATTTGTGGTATATAGTCACAGAATACATGTGGTCGTAGTGTTTCTATATAGTTTGTTTGGCCTAAAGGTCTAGATACCAGGCCATAAGCTCCAAAAAAAAAATAGTTTGTGCACAGAGTACCTTTGTAACTTTTAGTATCATATTAGTCTGTGCTTTGTATAAACCGATGTGGTTATTGTTTACAATTGCGGAGAGTACATATTTTTATAGTATTTTCATAAAATATAATTATGTGCTATTAAGAATTATTATTCACTAACAAGAAAGATGACCACCATCGTAACCAAAATCGATAAATTAATTAAACAAGAAAGGACTACACCAGAACGCAAGAAAGATGATACCACAAAATCTTCTAATGAGATCCTTTCAGAACTTTTTAGTGTTTTTAATGCCGATCCTCCGAAAATTGAAGAAATTTCGGTTAAAAAGTCAAAAAAGAGTAAAAAGAAGCATAAAAAGGAGAAGAAGAAACGTAGTCGAAGTGCAAGTAGTTCCAGCTCAGACGAGAGTGATCATTCGCGTAGACGGAAAAAGAGAAAAAAAGGCAAAACTAAGCGAAAAGAAAAGCACACTCGTCGTTCTCCTTCTTGCCATCGCTCAAGAACTCCAGTCATTGTTAAAAAGGAACCCGAGATACCAAAAATTAAATCGAAAAATGAAGCCAAGAATGATAATGTCAAAATCAAAGAGGAGAGCAAGGTTAAAAGTGAATCTTGTGTTAAAGAGCCAAATGTATGTATTAAGACTGAAGACGAGAAGCCCGCTATTAGTACTTTTGATGCTAGTCTTATTCCTATGCCAGAATCTCCAAAAGAGATGCATACTTCTGATAAAAAAACAGAAAATATCACAACTGAATGTGATAAATCCAAATCTAAAATTCAAATTAAAAACTTAAAATTTAGTACAGTTTTTGAAGAGACAGTTAAGAAAGCCGAAGAAGAAGCACGTAAAAAAGCAGAAAAGATTGAAGAAGGTGAATGTACAGACTCTTCTAGTGGTTCTGTTAAGGATTTAGACATTAATTCACAATTTCCAAAAACGTCGGATCCTGGAGGCATTTTAAAAATGCATGAAGAAAGTAAACAGTAAGTTTATTATGTTATTTTAATTGATTAGATTGATATTTATATTGATAATACCACTAAAACTGAAGCTCCATCGTACATAGATGTAAAGAAATCTGCCAATAAACACACCATCTCATGTAAGCTTGTGCTATAGACTTGTACAACTCTGACCGTCATCTCCTTGGCCATAGACCACATTCCACCCAAGTATATAGGCATCATGCATTAGCTCCTCTGATTTTGAGTAACTGCTGCTGTGAGACAGTTGCTGCTCCAATTAGCTGGCTGAGCCATAGACTCAAAGGCTTCCAAGTGTGCCTATCTTTGGCCAGGGTACGACTTTCCATTGACTCCCATCGAGTTGGGGATTGATACGTATTTTTACAGAAAAGTTACACTATTATAACCACACACGCAAAGTTACAACATGGGGAAGCACGTAATTTTTGAAAAAAAAGTTATTGAAAATCAATTATTCTTGTATTGTTTATGTCTAATCCTACAATAAAACTGATGCCATTTTTATTGTTATTGTCAGTAGGGATGTCGATTCTTTCCAAAAAAGATCGATTTTTTAATTAGATTCGAATTGTAAGCTGATGTATCGATTTCTAAAATATCTATATTTTTTTCATGTTTGCATTTATAATGCAAATATAAATCCATTTTATGAGAAAAAAATCCCCTTCATCTTGAAATATATGGGGACTGATTCAGACGGATTTCTGTATCTATTTTGAGACTGCTACGTCTCCGGCGCTGCGGGAAGAGCAGCCTCTATGCCTTAGCGTAACAAATCGCAGGCATCCCTCCTCGCCTCCGCAGCTTCGGCTTCTTGGTCACCTTCGGCGACCAGCCTCAGCCGCTCCGGCTCGTCCGATGCCTACAATTTGTTACAGCAGGTGGAGGCGGCTCCCCCTACACGCCTCCGGCTTTTTAAAACCACTCTAGGGGTAGGACAGACACGTACCAGGTGGAGTCAGGGTCAATCAATTCGGTTCTTTGACATAAGTTGAACCTAACCTATTTTATTTGTTATCTGCCCTAATTGGTACTGTTAAAATAAAACAAATTTCAATAAGAGATCATTTATTATGGAATCTTTCTTGTTTTTCATAAAATGGAATTATATTTACATTATAAATGCAAACATAAAAAAGTATAGATATTTTAGAAATCGATTTTTTAGCTTACGATTTGAATCAATTTAAAAATTGACCTTTTTCGGAAAGATTCGACATCCCTACTGACGAGAATGACATTACAAAATGGCGATGGATTTTCAATAACTTTTTTCTCAAAAATTACGCATTTCCGCATGTTGTAACTTTGTGTGTGTGCTTATAATAGTGTAACTTTTCTGTAAAAATACGTATCAACCCCCAACTCGACGGGAGTCAATGGAAAGCTAAGCCTTGGCCAGTCTTACTCACAATGGTATAGCAACTTTTTTCCATCATCTGACCAACTGAGTGAATTAAACTTATCTATATTTACATTCAAATTAAATTTATTGTTATATTAAAATGTGAGATTTGGATTAGGATTTCTTTAATAGAGTAAACTTTCACAGTGGTCCCATGTAAATTTTAACCAGGTCCAATGATTGTAAGTTTATTTCTTTCTTATATTTGCAACAGCCAAAACAAAGCTAAAATTGAAGCATATCCCATTTGTTATAACAAATAAACAAGAATGTTAATATTACAGGCTTGAAGAAGAAAAAAATATTGCTAAGAAAAATAAACCAGTTGAAACATCACACAAATCTTCAAAGAGAGAACGAAGTAGATCAAGAAAGAGGTAGGTAAAAAGCTTGACGACATTTAGACGCCATTATCTATTACTACCGATATTGAAATGTATTCACATAAATTAACAGATCAAAAAGCAAATCCCGACGTTCACGATCACACTCTACATCGAAGCGGCGCAGACATCGTTCCAGGTCTAGGTCACGACGGAGAAGCCGCTCAAAACATCGGAGCAGATCTCGATCGAAAAGGTCTAAATCGAGATCTCGTCATCACTCAAGACATCACTCACCAAGACACAGGAGTCGGCGGTCAAGGTAAGATTTGTTTATTTATTAATTGATTCACCAACATAACGTATGCTACTAATAATAACATACATAAACACTAGTTAGAAGTTCAAACTAAGTGTTGCTATAATTATAGGTGATGAAAGCATGCACAAAAATAGTTACACCCAATAAATAATTCTGTTTGGAAGGAGACATAAAATGATATTTGGGGTGCTTCACAATGTTTTTTTGTGTAACCTTGTTAAAAGTGGTCAATCAGATTATAACAGTAGTTTAATCATCCATATGTATGTTAGTGAATTCTTACTGTGTACTCTTGCATCCACCCACTATTTCATATCATTCCTTTTGGAAGGGATGTCACAAGAGATGACATAGGGAATAATGAAGATGATAATTACAATACAATACTCTTTATTGTATACCAAGTAACAAAAAAATAAACAAAACCTAAGGGAAAAAAAGGTGGTCTTATTGCCACATAGCAATCTCTTCCAGACACCCCGAGAAGACGAATTAAATAAAAAATAAGAATAAGAATAACAATTCTCTTTTAACTTAGCAAATTTTCTTAAACGGTACTCACCTTTATGTTGCAATTACATTTTTAGATCTCCAAGTGGTGTAAAATTGGCGGACAGTGAAAAGAAACGTCTTTTAGAGGTAGCCAGGCGAAATGCCATCAATATGCTTAAGAATGGCGCAGTGCCAGCGGGTGCGGCAGCTTTGCCTCCTCACACTAGGAACCAAGTCATGGCTGCTATACAATCTGGAGGTATAATTTATTTGTTTTGCATATTTTCCATACCAGTGGTGAGGATACCTAGCTACTATGTTGTGGCCTTAATACAATTAACAGCAACATAAATGGTTGTTTTTGTATTGGATCAGTAGGTTTCTTTTATAGGATAAGGGTAACAAACGAGCACACAGTCCACCTGATGCTAAGTGGTTGCTGTAGTCCATAGACATATACATCTATCCTCGTTTGCTAATCAAAATGCAGATGGCGTTGTCAGTTGTGAGGACTAAGATGGAATGCCTCTTTTCCAGTAAAAAGAAGCAAGGGTAAGTTCAAGTCCAACTGATGGTAAGTGCATTCTTTGGCCCATAGACACCTTCATGTATTATTGAGAAACAAAAAGTAGATGTGTGGACACCCGTGAGTGCTAAGATGGAATACCATACCATTTAGCAGTAAAAGAAGGTTCCGGTTCTCTGCACCCACCATATGAAACACTGCAGCATTATGCTACTATGTTACACTGGTCTTATATTAGTGTGGTCCTTCCCCAGTTAAGCTAACCTAATTTTGCTGAAGCCGTAATACATCTGAAGCATAGCTGTATGTTTAAAACACTTAATAATAATAATAATAATAAAGCTTTATTTCTCTACACATTTAGAGAGTTAACAAAAAAAATACATAGAACTACATAGAACTATTAGAAATTATTTGTTGGTTTATGTAGTCCCTCTTGGGTAAAAGCCTCCTCCAACTTGAACCATTCTTCATGGTTTTTGGCAATTTGCATCCATTTTTCTCCTGCTGTGTTAATAATGTCATCCACCCATCTTTTCCTTTGCCGTCCTACACTCCTCTTGCCAAATGGGCCCTTCCATTTTGTTGTTTGGTAGGTTCTTCTTTTGTCCTGATATCTAGCTATGTGTCCTGCCTATTTCCATTTTTGTATTTGGCTATGCTGAAGTGCATCCGTTAATTTAGTTTTCTTGTGGATATCTATATTTCTTGTTTTTTTTTTTTATAGGGTTGGGTGACAAACGAGCACACAGTCCACCTGATGGTAAGTGGTTACTGCGGCCCATAGACATCTACATCTATCCTCTATTACAAATCAAAATGTAGATGCGTTGTCACCCGTGAGGACTAAGATGGAATGCCTCATTTCCAGTAAAAAGGGCCTCCGGCCACCTGCACTCACCAAGCGAAACGCAGAGGTAAACCTCTACTTCACGCTGGTTTTCTGTGAGGCCGTGGTACCACCCCGGTTCGAGCCGGCCCATCCGTGCGACAGCAAAAGCTGCCGCCTGGCTCTACCACTGTTAAAACTGTACTGTTTTTTGTATTCGTCTTAATTTAAGGATGCTTCTCTCCATAGCATGTTGGCAGGACAACATTTTGTTTTTGGCTTGCATATGTTAGACTTGGGAGGATACATGAGTCCATTATGACCTTTTTCATTTTTAGGCTGTAATTTCCTTTAAGGATTTCTTTTTGAGCCCAATATTTTTCCACACTATGTTTATTCTTCTGTCTATTTCTTTTTCATTGCTGTTTAGTTCGAAAGATATCAGTTTGCCTAAATATACGTAGTCATCAACATATTCAAAGGACTTTCCTTCTATTTTGATTGGTTTTTTGGAGCTGTTTGTAATAATTTTTGTTTTTGATAAATTAATTTCAAGTCCCACTTTTTGGCTTTGGGTGTTCAGGCTCTGAAGCATAATTTCTAATTCAGTTGCAGATTCACTGAAGAGAGCTATGTCATCAACAAATCGTAGGTGTGTTAATCTTTGATTTAGTATCCATATACCTTTGTTTTTCCATTCTATGTTTTGAAATATGTCTTCAAGGACGGCTATAAATAGTGTGGGTGAAAGGGGGTCACCTTGCCTCACTCCTTTCCCTATTTTGAATTCTTCTCCGTGTCTTTCTAGTTTTATTTTGCTTGTACTCTTAGCATATATGTTCTTTAGCACACTAATGTATTTTTCATTTATTTTGTTTTTTCTCAAAGCCTTCCATATAGATGAATGTGATATGCTGTCAAACTCCTTAGCATAATCTACAAATGCTATGTATAACGGTATGTTGTATTCTTTGTATCTTTCAATTATTTGTTCCCTAGCGTGTATGTGATCCATTGTTGAGTAGTGTGGTCGGAAACCTGCTTGTTCTATTGGTTGGTTTCTGCCTATGTCTGGGGCTATTCTACTTAGGATTATCGAAGAGAACATTTTATAGATTGAAGATAGTAGACTAATTGGTCTATAATTGTTGATATCAAGTGGATTTCCTTTTTTATAGAACAGTATTATGTTTGAACTGCACCATTGTTTTCGAATTTGTTCTTGTTGTATGATTAAGTTGAATAGATTCGTCAGGTAGTTTACTAGAATAGGTGACCCAAGTTTTAGAGCTTCATTTGTGATTTTATCTGGTCCTGGGCTTTTTTCAGACCTAAGTCTTTTTATATGTCGTTCTATCTCCCCTTCGGTTATTGGAGTTAAAGTTACTTCTTCTAGTTGGGATTCTCTTGTGTGTTTAATTTCCGATTGTTCATCCTTTTGAGTTTCGTGTTGAGATGTTCTTCTGTAAAGCTCTGAGAAGAAAGCTGTTGCGCGCTTTACTATGTCTTCTCTGTTTCTTGTTTCCCCTTTTCCATCTTGTAGACCTTGTATCCAGTTTTTATGCGTTGACAGCTCTTTAAAGGCTCTCTTTGAACTTTTATATGTTGCCATATTTCTCTCTATGATTATTCTTCTATGTTTTTCGTAATCTTGCCTGATTGCTCTGTTTGTCTTCTTATATAGTTCTTTTAATTCGTGTCTCATTTCTTTAAATTTTTCTCTTTTAGATAGGAGTTCTCTACGTTTAGAAATTAGTTCTTGTGTTAGCTCGGTAATAATTTTTGGTTTTTCGTTACTTCTTTTTAATGCTGTATCCTGTTCTAGACTATTTGTGATGGTTTTTTCCAGCTCGTTGCTCAGAGTTTGTATATTTTCTGTGTTCTTCATTGTTTCTTCTAATGTTGCTGTATTTTCTTTTAGCTTTTCTAGATAAGTTTGTTTTTCTTTAGATGTCTTTAGCATGTTATTTGGGGCTTTAAATGATTTCCTGTTCATTTTTGGGGTTCGGAGATTCAGCGAACATCTGACCAATTTATGATCTGATGGGAAATTTATATTGTTTAAAACCTCTAAATTTGTGATTACTTTGGGGTTGTTACTTAGTATGAAATCGATTTCGTTTTTTGTCTTTTTGTCTGGAGACATCCAGGTCCATTTGCGGGAGTTCCTCTTTTTGAAATATGTGTTCATCACTGATAGTTTGTTTTCATATGCGTATTGAATTAATAGTTCCCCTCGTGGATTTTGTTGGCCGTATTATGTTCTTCATGAGTCGGGTACCCGATTTTTGCATTTAAGTCTCCAATGA
This sequence comes from Parnassius glacialis, assembly GCA_033319125.1. Lineage (NCBI taxonomy): Eukaryota > Metazoa > Arthropoda > Insecta > Lepidoptera > Papilionidae > Parnassius > Parnassius glacialis. The sequence goes on from JAVANC010000009.1 coordinate 11,088,338, forward strand.
CTAGTAGGGTCTTATCTGCTTGTTCTTGCGCTTTTTGTAAATCTATGTAGAAACTTTCAATTTCTTCCTCACTGAAGCTCTCAGTGGGGGCGTAAACTTGAATAATAGACAGTGATACCTTGTTGAAGCTCATTTTTAACTCTCTCCCTCTTTCTGATATGCCTACGAAGCTCACAATATTTTGTTTCAATGTTTTCTTTATTAAGAAACCTACGCCATGGAGTCCCAATATCTCGCCAATATAACAGAAAATATAATTGTTATGTTCTTCTATACTGTACCCTAATCGTTTAACTTCGGCGAGTCCTATGATGTCCCAATTAATTTTGACTATTGCATTTTCTAATTCTAATAATCTTGTCATTGATGATAGTGATCTTACGTTATAGGTGCATATTTTCAAGTTGTGTAGTTCTTCCGATTCACATTTTAGATTTTCAGATTTTCTGCTCTTATAAATATTGGTATTGGTTTTATTAAATGGAGGGTTGTGGTCTTCTTCCCCCACGGTGAACAGCCGGCTTGGGGTGCTGATTGTTTTTATTTTATTTTGTTGCATTGTTTGATTTCTCTTATCCGGATTCCAGTTGAGGGAGGCAGTTATTAGTTTTTTGAAGTTTTAGGCTCAGACACCGATGATGCTCTACCTCGTGCCGTATAATTTAGTATGCTTGGTTTTACTATTCCTTGAGTATTATTTGTAGATGGCTCATTAGTACGTTTGTCAGTAATCTGTTTCTTCTTGGTGTTTTGTGCCATTGTTTCTGGTGATTCTACCTTTTCTCTTTTCCTTTTCTCATGGTTAGAATATTTTAGGTTTTTTACTACTAACTTATCGTATTTCAGAAATGCTAAATTTCCCTTCTTTCTTTCTTCTTCCATCATTGGTTGGAGTTCTTTACGAGTTTCTAGAACCTCTTTAGGAAAGTCTTCTTTAATATGTTTTTTCCATGTTGTTGTTAATGAGACCACTACCGGTCGATTTTTATTTGAACGTTGCCCAATTCTATAGACTTTGGATATCTCTTGACTGTCCAGGTGTACGCCCATCTCCACTATGATTTCTTTAAAATAGTCTACTAATTCACATTCTGTTTTGTATGCCGAAAAATACTAGATTGTTCTTTCTCTTTTCCTTTTCCATAGATTCTATTTTCTGTTCAAGGTTTGTTATTTTCGTTTTTAAGGTTCTGTTTTCTTCCAAGACTGTTTTTTTTCGTCGAGTGCTTGCATGACATTATTGGTGACATTGGCGGTTATTGTCAAAGTTTGTTGGTTCAGCTTCTCGTCCAGTTTAGCTAGCAGCAATTTCATACTTTGATCCATATTTATTTTGGTATAATTTAGAATTTTGGTAGAAATTATAAGTTTTCTACTGACAACACTACTAGAACCATCAAAATACAACTAATACTCAAGACTTGGCCTAAAGGTCTAAATACCAGGCCATAAACTCCAAAAAAAACACTTATTTAAAACTTATTAAGGTTAAAAAAATTGTTCCTTCATTAAATTTGGCTACTTATAGAGCTATAAAATATATTTATAGAGTTCTATATGATCCGCCACACTGTGCTCCTCGTTCTGCTCAACGCTCTATTATGAAGGGAGGTAAAAATTTCACGGAATGAAAGGGAAAGGGGGTGAAATTATTTTTGCATTTCGATATATTCTCCAATACCCATAATACACTTCTCAAACCGTTCATATAACTTATTTATAACAGAAAAAAAAATGTTTTGTCAAGGCCCTCAAAATAAGCAGAAATTGCCGACTTCGCTTCTTCGTCATCTGTAAATTTCTTTCCCCGAAGCTTTTTTTCATATTTGGGAACAAAAATAATCCGAATGGGCTAAATCTGGACTATAGTGAGGGTGGTTTATAGTTTCGACCTCCACTTGTGTAAAGAAGCCATCACAACATGACTCTTGTGAACGGGTGCGTTGTTATGCAAAAGGAGCACACATCGAGTCCAATTTCCAGTTCTTTTTTCTGTAATCGTATCTTTTAATTTTTCTAGTAGTGTAGCGTAATACTGTCCCGTGATATTGACATCTTTTACTTATTGTAATTGTTTAATAAAATCTCTGAATCCCAAAATCTGAAGTCATAATCTTTCCAGCCAATTGTGGCACCTTGAACTTCTTAGGCAGTGCTGCAACTCTTTTATGCCACTGCCTGGATTCCTGCTTTGTCACAAGTTCATAGTTATAAACCCAAGTTTCGTCCTTAGTCACAATTCGGTTCATAATTTCGTTCCTGTTCTCATTACCCAGGTCTAAATAATCGAGCTGCTGCTATTTCTGAAGTGGTGTAACCATTCTTGGTACCTATCTTATACAGACCTTAGACATGCCGAGATGGTCATGGAGAATATTTAAAGCGATCTTAGATGATACTCTAGTTATTTCTGCTATCTTTTTTCCTTCACACGAGCATATTCAAGAAAAGTTTTTCAACTTTTTTGATGTCTGAGGAAGTTGTCTCAATCGGTCGGCCTGAACGCTGACTTATAAATCACTGTTTTTTCAGGGGAAGAGTCCCCGTAAACTGACGACATCTCTTTAATAATGATATCTGGCATTTTTCCTTGCTTAGTGAGGAACTAAATCATGGCACAAAACTCAATTTTTACATAGTTAGTGTTCTTCCCTGCTGGCCAGATGAGGAAGCTCAAGGTCGCTCAGCGAGCTATGGAGAGGGCTATGCTCGGAGCTTCTCTGCGTAATAAACTTAGAAATGAGGATATCCACAGTAGAACCAGAGTGACCGACATAGCCCAACGGATTAGTAAGCTGAAGTGGCAATGAGCCGGCCATATAGCTCGAAAAACCGACAACCGATGGGGAAAAAGGTTCTCTAGTGGCGGCCTCGTACCGGCGGACGAAGTGTAGGGCGTCCCGCACTAGATGAAGTGACGACCTGGTAAGATATGCAGGAAGTTCGATAGATGCAGGTGGCTCAGGACTGTGCTTTGTGGCATTCCTTGGGGGAGGCCTATGTTCAGCAGTGGACTTGTGAAGGGCTGTAATGATAGTGTTCACTTCCCAATTGACTTGTTTATCCTGTGATATCTCAAAGGTTCAGATCTATCTGAAACTTGGTATTTATAATTGTATAAGTCACCAAGTAGTGACAGTTAAAAAAACCCTCTCTCTCCCCCACGATATTGCCCTACTCGTGCAATTAATCGCGACGCTACACACATGTTGAAACTGTGGCAGCGTGCGTGCTATGTGCAAATTTAGTATAGCTAATTAATCAAGGTCATAAAAGGAAATATACGTCGTCATCTTCGCCAACAGAGATGGTGGATGACATCTATTCATCAAATAGAACGACGCTTCCGTAACGAGCGCTTGATTCGGACTGCGTTCGCGCGATTATGTGGCCACTCGCACTCGTATTGTCAGTCCTTTGATTCACGACCAAAAAAACCTACCAAAGAGGGAGCGATGGACATGAAAGAGGAGCATGACGTACGGCATGACGAGTATTGTCACACTACGTCTGCCTCCTTCCCTCGCTACGGGGAGGGCGAATTCAGATGATGCTTTGTATACTTTGTGAACTTTCCTAGGTCTTCAATTGTGTTCAGTGGGAGACATTAGTGAAAATGTTAAAAATTAATTAGTTAAGATCCATTTTTACCATCCATCCACCATCCACGGACCATCTGTGGACAGCTCATAAAGAAGAAGATTGTGATTTAGGATGTCATAAATAAACTTTTCTAACATTTAAATCCATCCGCAGGTAAATCAGTGGATGAATTGACAGACTTCTGTAAACATTTATCAAAGAAGGAAGCGTTAGGGGAACTGTCATCTGTTTCATCTAATGATGAAAACATGAGCGAGAACGAAGACACCATGGCATTCCATCATCCGTTCCTTGTGAAGGAAAAGGCGCCTATTGTAATGAATATAAGAGTAAGCAATATCTTAGAATATTTAAAAATTAATTTTAATAGAGATTAATTTGAGAACAAAAGAAATGAGCATAAAATAGGAAAAGGAGATGCTTTTTGAGAAAAATTACTTGGTTTAATTTTTACATAATCGATCATATTAGACTGTCTCTGTTGGCATTCTTCACACTCAGATAAATAAAGAAAGATAGACGGAGCTCTGCCTATATTTGAAATGAGGCCGAAACCTGTCCAAAAACATGCTCAATTTATAAGAACACATATGCATCTAAAATAATTTTCAACCAACAATATGGTTTTTGGAGCATATGAGTGCATCCAGTGTCCAGTCCAACATTTCCGGGCTGTGATACAGCCATATCACAATTGTCATAAATTGCCATAGCACTCTGTCTCTTTTTTTGCCTATAAAAAATTGTTTCAAGTTCGGATAATTTTTGTCCATGTGCAATCTGTTTTAGGAAAAAAATTAAAAAACAAAAAATTCTATTTCTGTGCATGAATCGAACTCATGGCCCTCAGCACTGCAGGTAAACTTCATACTGATCAACGATCTTCGTTTCCGTTTTAGGGTGGTGCACCATTACCCGTCAAGTCTACTCTCCTTCCAATCGCCAACAAGGATGAATTACGGATGCAGTTCCCTGTTTCATCGGGCACGCAACATAGGGAAAAGGCCTCTGAATGGGTACCAGTTTCTCCAAAGAAGGACATGGTAAATATTTCAGGAATTGAAGATGTAGTTGTTTTTCTCTTGCATGGTTTTTGAGTTATCATATATGTTTATATGTTACAAGGATCCAACCCACATTTAGATGAAAATGACATGTGTTATTCCAAAATAATCTTCATTTATGTATAGTAAAAACAATTCCAGCAAAAGCCGTAGTAGATGAAATGAAAAATTGCGAAGGCATTGCTCAAAACAGCTTTGGGATCGACACACACACAGCCTATGTTATAGTTATGTCTGTTCATTATGCTCTGCATATGCATAATATCAAATAATACAATCGAACAGACTCATTCTGTCTCATTACAAAACATGGGCTTTTTAACTAAAGAAGTCCCTTATGGCCGATTTACACTTCGACAAGTACAGTAGCGAGTTTAGTTACAGGGCGTTCAAATGCTTTCGTAGCGAGGTTAATAAAAAAACTACAATTTTATATTTTGAGGGTCGAACGCGAACACGTTGCGTCCTGTCAACTTATGCACTGAACTAAACTCGCTCGTACACACGAGCGGCGAGTTTAGTTGCGGGTGGCGAGAGACGAGCGGGAGAGTAACATTTCGAACTCAACTCGCCGAAAAATAACCCGGCCGGCTATCCCGTTCAACTTAATTGTTAATTTGTTATTTAACTCACAATTGCCGTTCAAACAAGATTTTTACTTAATTCGCCAGGTTCGCAAGTTAACTCGCTACTGTACTTGTCGAAGTGTAAATCAGACTTTAGCCGCGGCGCTACAGGCTGCGAAATTTGACATCTGTCAAATTCCATTCATTACATTTTAGATCGCATTTTGCCGGGGGCTTCTTTCCTTAAACACATTTTAGTTCGAACCTGAGACTAAATGTAAAGTATTTTTTTTATAATAAGGCCGAATATTTTTTAAATAATCGTCTAATTTATTTTGACCCACAACTGAATGTTTTCGGGAAATATTAACTGTTATTATTAATAGTGCCAAATATATGCGTAAAAAAGGTTTTCAGTGCAGTCACTCATTATATTATGTAATATGTATAGGTGAATTGGTTTTTTAGGAGTTCATCATTCTTTTAGTTGTATGCGTAAATTCAAAAGTCTTTGACTTTTGAAAATGATTATCAAGTACCGCCAAAATGGAAAGTAAACAGATCGAAAATTGTTCACAGTGAACTAAGGAAATTAATGTTTCATTTTCTAAACAGCAGAGTTTGTAACTTTGATTTCAACATGAAAGTCCATCCATCCATCTATTAGAGCCTACTAAAGTCTACTGCTGAATATAGGCCTTCGCTTAGGCTATATTTGCTATAGTTTGCTGCACTTAGCAGATGGTTAGTTGTTATTAGGAAGATTCTACGACACCCACAAAACCATATAGGGTAGTGAATATTCTTACACAGCCACTTGCACACACACGGTCAACATGAAAATATGTGTTTCTATTTATATATTGCTTATTTTAGAGCCGTCAAATAATCGCTAGTGTGTATATGCATTTACAGAAACTCTTCATCATCCAAACTGTAAATAAATACCAGTTTTTGTAAGTTATAAAAAAGTAGTTTCGTTACCCAGCTAAACATACTTGAAAACTCATATTGTTTTGTTCAATAACGATGAGCATGCTATCGCTACCTGCAATAACGCACACAAGCACGTATCACACATAATAAAAAACATAATAATAAGACTAACTTAGCTTAACAAAACCCTATTCACATTGTAATTGGATGAAAAGGCTGGCAAGTTATATTCCACCCCTTTGTTGTACGAATGACAATTTGGTTCGAATGCGTAGTATATCGACAACAAAAGGGTGAAGACTGGCCGTATGTTTGTCCGGTGGAGGCAGGGTGAAGGAGGGATTAAGTTATCCAAGTCCTGCTTATTCTCTTCGGAAATGCATCCTGTAGAACACCAGAAACTGGCCACTATACGGTCGTCGATATTTAAATAAAAAATCCTATCTCTTTCTTTCAGCAATTGGCAAAACTAAACTCAAAACCAACGACGAAACCACCGCCTGCTGCAATAGAATTTACAAAGTAAGAATTATTTTAATATCTACATTTTTTTTTGTTACCGGCAACAGTACATAGTAGTATTAATTTATTTAATATAGACTACCAGTAATAGTTATTGAAACTCATATATTATACATTCCAAGAAAACCTAAAACAAATAGTAAAATTAAAAAATTTGTACAACCCACCTCAATATAAATAAAATGAGAACATCATCAATATGATCTAAAGTCAATTCATTTTTTTTTTATAAAACAGAAGAATTAAATACGCATTAACAAGTCCACTGCTCAACATAGGCCTCCCCCAAGCAATGCCACAAAGCACGGTCCTGAGCCACCTGCAACCATCGACTTCCTGCATGTCTTACCAGGTCGTCACTCCATTTAGTGGGGGGCCGCAACTTTGCCGACCGGTACAAGGTTGCCAACCGAGAACCTTTCTTCTCTATCGGTTATCGGTTCTTCGAGCTAAATAAGGGCCGGCCCATTGCCACTTCAGCTTATAATCCGTAATCCGTCTGGGTGACATTATAACTGAGTATCTCAAATCTTAGTCCGAGTTGCCTTCCGTATATTGGCGACGGAAGAGAATCCACTAGTATCGCAAGTGATCCCATGGGTGTCTTGAGCTGAACGCACATTTGTCCGCGCCGTACCCGCCGAATTTTAGAATTCGTTGTATGAAATCATATAAAACCTCGCACATTACACCCGCACCGTACGCGCCGAATTTTATAAAATGCGGTAGGTATTACGATATCGAAGGACGAATGCTGATGACGTCATATAACGCGGCGCGTTTGGCGCGTGTTGAATACTCAGTGTTGTCTAATGTTGCCAACTTAGTGGATTTTCCACTATAACTGGTGGTTTCGACTTAAATTATAATTTTTGTATTTTTATAATTTTTAATGCATTCGTAATTAAATGCATAATTTGATTTTTTTGCATCGATTGTCAATATATATTCTTAGCCATAAATTATTTAAATACTGAACTAAAAAAAAATAGTTAAATTTAATTCAAAAACCCAATTATACCTAATTACTTAATTATCAATAAAAATACTTACCGCCAACATACAAGAAGTCTTTTTTCTGGTTGGTATATGGTTTTAGTTTATGTAGCAATTCTTGAAATTTCTTGTTTGTTAAATGCAAATATTTAAAAAAAATCGTTCACCATCATCTAATAAGTCTTTAAATAAAGTATATTCCCTTCATATTCTCCATACAATTGCCTTTTTAAATTAATATTATGAATCCAGAATCTTCTTTTTCTTCTAATTTTATTTTCTTCTTCCTCTGCCAATAAGCAGGCTATTACTATATTTATTTCCGTAGTGATTTCGAACGATCAATTTCACTGTACCGTTTCACACCAGTGGTTGGAAAAAAATAGAAAAGTTTTTGGTAATACAAAAGATTTGCGTACGGCGCGGACGATACGTACGGGCAAATGTGCAGCGCGTACGGCGCGTACGATGCGTACGGTGCGGACAAATGTGCGTTCAGCTTTGAGAGGCGACAAAAGCGAAATAGGGGATGGGCAGCAGCATCTTTCTGAAAACTACTAAACAATTTAAAAAAATGAAAAATTTGGAAATCATTCAAGCAGCCTGCCATGCGTAACAACAATATGAAAACCCTTGTGAAGGTAGAATAGTAGTTATCAAAATATATTTTAGTAAAATATGTAACTCGTTTTATTAAAGTCAGAGTGATAAACTAGCAGAGAGTTCACCTGGTAGTAATCAGGTCTACGTCAATTAAGAATCAAAATGCAGTTGCGTTGTCACCCCTGGGAACTAAGATAGAATGCCTCCTTACCAGGGAATAGTTTCTCCGGTTCTCATCACTTCACACGGCAGCATCTCTTGATTCATTTTCCTCTGCCGCCTCTTAACCCACGCGATGCTATAGAGTAGTGAATATTCTTACGCCGAACTGCACGATTACAGCATGTCCTGTGAAAAAGTCCTGTGGTGAACATAGACCTTCAATAGATAGCCTCGTTGGGGAGATATTTTTTTATATGATAAGGGTAACAAACGAGCACACCGTTAGGCTTGCTAACCGTCTCGGATTTTCCGGGACGTCCCGCTTCGGGGTTAATTTTGGGCCGTCCCGCCGTGACCCCATGCGGGACGCCGTTTGTCCCGGATATCAGTGATTATATGATACTAGCTGACCATGCAGACCTTGTTCTGCCCTTTTCGACGACCCTTCATATAAACAATCCTGAAATTCATAATAAAAAAATATTGAGTATCACTTATCAGGATAAAAACTATCCTATCTCTCAAGTTGGACCAAACTGCACACAGTGTGCAAAATTTCATTGCAATCAGTTTAGTAGTAGGAGTTCATCGCGGACAAACAACGTTACACGTAATTTTTATATATAGATATTAGTATCTATCTCGTACCAACTACACTAATTTGTTACACACTATTAAACTTTTTTCTAACCAATTTGTATGTGGTGTGTTGTGTCCCGCGTAATATATTCAAGTCCCGGATGTCAAGCTGGGTAATCCCGGAAATGCCTTTTTTGGAGTTGGCAAGCCTACACACAGTCCACCTGAAGGTTAGTGGTTGCTGTGGCCCATATACATCTACATCTATCCTCGATTACGTATCAAAATGCAGATGCGTTGTCACCCGTGAGGACTAAAATGGAATGCCTCGTTTCCAGTAAAAAGGGTCTCCGGTTCTCTACACTCACCATACGAAAGACAGCAGCATTAAGCTGCTATTTTACGCTGGTATTCATATACGCAGACATTTGCCATAGTTGCCACACTTGGCAGGCGAGTTGGCAACTGCAGTTTTTTTTTCACTTATTAGGGAGATGCTGGTGCCCATCTCCGGGTTTGTTTCCTACTGTCGCCTATTACGACACCCATGAGACGATATGGAAATTCTTACACCGCCATAACACGGGCACGACACACCCCTATTGTACACTACAAGAAGAACTATTGTTTGTGTAAAATTTGTTAATTATGTTTTTTTTTCACTATCAGGACTGAGCCTCTAGCCTTGCCCGCTCCACCGTCCTCAACTCCAGCATATTTACAGGCCTTTACATCAGGAAGTCGTAAGTCACATTAAATATAGTCAGATAAAAACTGCATGAAACTGTTGAAATAATACCTTAAGAGGATATCGGGGCTGCAACAAATTTGAAGAATAGGTTTTTAACAATATATTGCTGTGTGCTGTGAAAAAAAAGGAGCGTGACGTCTGCAATTGATTACATACATAAGAAATTGTACCTACATCCTCATCCAAAACTGAACTGGTTTAAAATACATTTTGTATGGACTAATCGCCGCTCCGATGTCCTCTTCCATCCATCCATTACATTACAGCCTATAAAAGTGCCATTTACCATATGCTCGGCGGTGAAGGAAAATATCGTGAGGAAACCTGCATGTCTGAGAAATAAGAAAAAAGAATATTTCGAAGACATGTGAAGTTCGCCAACACATTGGGGTAGCGCAGCAGACATTTCCTTTCCCTAAAACGCTCTCAGAAATGAAAGGAAGCCTTGACCCAGCAGTGGTAGTGGCAGTAGTCCCACGATTGCCTTATAGGGAGGATTTTGCTATAGTTTTCCAATCTTGGCATGCGCAGTTTTTATTATAGTTTAATAAATAGTCTAAACAAAAACAATGGCCGCAGCGCTTGGAACACACGATAAATAATGAAAACAGAAATATAGAAATATAAATAATATCCTCCGGCCAAGTGGTAACAGGAATCGCGCATGAAGGGTCCTGTACCATCGTAAAACACGTTTCTAGTAGGAGAGCCCCCTTTAATTTTTTATTTTTATTAATTGTTGCTATAGCGGCAACGGAAATACACATTCTGTGAAAATTTCAACTATTTATCTATTACGGATCATGAGATACAGCCCGCAGATAGACGTACGGACAGCAGAGGCTTGGTAATAGTGTCCCGTAGGTTACCATTCGCGTACGGAACCAGGGGCGTAGCTACCGCCGTATCAGCCGTATCAATGATACGGGGCCCCCGGGCTACAGGGGCCCCCAACGTGTGTAAGCAAAAACTCCAAGGACTTCTAATGGGACAGGAAAGGCTATCACTATTCTCTAAAGAAGTAAAGAATTTAGTAAAACTGAAATCGTCTTCAGCTATGTTCGCCGAACAAAAGGCACGAAAATTAAATTGTTTGGCTAGCTTAGTTCCTAGGAGTATTTATTGTAAGTAATAACTCATAAGCCCGTGTAGTGGCGGGTAAGAATACTCACAACCCCATATCTTCCCGTGGGTGTCGTAAAAGGCGACAGACGGAAACTGAGGCAGAGGATGGGCAGCAGCATCTTTCTGATAACAGCAAAACAACAATAAAAAAACTGCGCTTGCCAACCCGCTCGCCAAGCGTGGCAACTATGGCAATATACCCCCATGAAAGTAACGAAGAGATGGCCCCCAGTCCCCGGCAGCCCCGCTATTCCTGGCTAAGGTGGCGACCATGGTAACAGCGAGGCAGGGGGTGCTAAGAGTCTCCGGTGGAGGTTCTGTTGCCACCTACGACGACTCGACATGGCAACTTATAACGCACGCACCCTGAGGACTGACGAGAAGGTCCTGGAGCTAGAAGAAGAGATAGACAAGTTGCACTGGAATGTCATAGGATTATCCGAAGTCTGAAGAGAGGGGGAGGTCACGGTAATCCTCGAATCCGGCAATTTGTTCTATCACCAGGAGGGCGACCATCTGTCCCAAGGAGGTGTCGGATTTATCGTCCACAAGTCTCTCGTTAACAACGTTGTAAAGATTGGGAGTGTGTCGACGAGGGTTGCGGACCTTATACTCAGAATCACCGAACGGTAATCGCTGAAGGTTATACAGGTTTACGCATCTACCTCGGTACACGCCGATGAGGAGGTGGAAGAAATGTATGAGGATATCTCTAGAACAATGCATTCCTCCAAAACCCACTATACGGTGTTAATGGGAGACTTCAACGCAAAACTAGGCACAAGAGAGAACGGTGAGCTGAAAGTAGGGAAATTCGGAATAGGGCAACGGAACCCAAAGGGCCAGCAGCTGGCGAACTTCATGGAGAAAGAAGGACTCTTTATGATGAACTCTTTCTTCCAGAAGCGGCCCCACAGGAAGTGGACCTGGTCGAGCCACGACGGTTCGACAAAAAATGAGATTAACTTTATTATGACGACCAGACGACAACTATTCAGTGATGTCTCAGTGATCGCGAGGGTGAAAACCGGCAGCGATCACCGAATGGTGAGAGGCACACTGAACCTAAACGTTAAGTTGGAGAAGTCACGTCTAATGAAGTCAACGCTCCGTCCTTCTCGTGCTCTAATCCAAAGTCCAGAAACCTTTCAGCTCGAGCTACGAAACCGTTTTCAGTGCCTAGAAGATTGCAATACAATGGACGATATGAATGACAAGCTCGTGGAAACTGTCCATGCGGTCTGAGCTAAGTTTTGCAAGACCCGCCGCAGAAGAAACAAAAAGTCTCCGATCACACTCTAATCTCAACGGCTTTTAGACGGGGTATATAGCTGCAGTCTTCAGTAGATTTGACAGCGTACAGGCAACTGAACATACAGATCTCCAAATGCATGCGGCGGGACTTGTGCAACTTTAATTCTGCTCGTATTAAAGAAAAGATCGAGCAGAACCAGGGCTCCCAAGTCTTTGCAAGAGATCTGTCTGCCAGAAAGAGCCAACTGTCGAAGCTGAAGACCGAGTATGGCAGCGTCGTTTCCGGGACACCTGAGGTTTTGAGTGAGATTGAGAGGTTCTATTGGCAGCTGTACACATCATCGTTGGAGCCACACGTAAGTGTGAGTAACGATCCAAGAGCGAGTCTTATCCGACACTATTCCGATGATATCTCGGACGTCAGTCTGAGCGAGATTAGAATGGCTCTCCAGCATCTTAAAAACGGCAAGATCCCAGGCTGGATGGAATTACAGTGGAGCTTCTGAAAGCGGGTGGAAAACCGATACTTGATGTCCTTCAGAAGCTCTTTAATTCCGTCCTCCATGGTGGCACTACTCCGGAAAGGTGACAACGCTCTCTTGAAGAACTACAGACCGAGTTCCCTTTTGAGCCGCGTCTACATGCTGTTTTCGAGAGTCATTACTCCCGAACAAGCCGGTTTCCAAAAAGGCTTTAGCACCATATACCACATACATACCCTTCGGCAAATTGTACAGAAGTCCGAGGAGTACAATTTACCACTATTTCTGGCGTATGTGGACTATGAGAAAGCCCAAAGACTTTCAATCAAAATTACGTCGAAATTCGGGCGGTGCTGCAGTCCCTTCAGCGATGCCAAGTTGACTGTCGGTATATCGAAGTGCTGAAGTGCTTGTACAGTAGGGCTACGATGGCTATCCGAGTACAGAACCAGAGTACGAAACCTATCCAATTGCAGAGAGGTGCAAGACAGGGTGACGTTATATCCCCGATACTCTTCACCGCTGCATTGGAAGACGTTTTCAAGCTTCTGGACTGGTAAGGATACGGTGTTAACATCAATGGCGAGTACATCACTCACCTTCGGTTTGCCGACGATATAGTCCTTATGGCAGAATCGCTGGAGGACCTAAGCACTATGCTTAATGACCTCAATAGTTTTTCCCAACGGATAGGTCTTAAGATGAACATGGACAAAACAAAGATCATGTTTAATGTCCATGTCACACCTATGTCGGTAGTTGTTGGTAGCTCTAAGCTCGAAGTTGTTGACGTTTATGTTTACCTGGGACAAATAGTCCGACTAAGTAAGTCCAACTTCGACCGAGAGGTCAATCGAGGGATTCGACTCGACTGGGTAGCGTTCGGGAAATAACGGCACATCTTCTAGTCAGGTATACCTCAAAACTTGAAAACGAAATTGTGCAACCAGTGCGTGTTGCCAGTGATGACATACGGAACTGAGACGTGGTCCTTCACTGCTGGCCGGATGAGGAAGCTCAAGGTTGCTCAGCGAGCTATGGAGAGGGCTATGCTCGGAGTTTCTCTGCGTGATAAACTTAGAAATGAGGATATGCGCAGTAGAACCAGAGTCACCGACATGGCCCAACGAATTAGTAAGCTGAAGTGGCCATGGGCCGGACATATAGCTCGAAGAACCGGCAACCGATAGGGAAAAAGGTTCTCGAGTGGCGGCCTCGTACCGGCGGATGAAGTGTAGGGCGTCCCCCCACTATATGGAGTGACGACCTGGTAAGACATGCAGGAAGTCGATGGATGCAGGTGGTTCAGGACCGTGCTTTGTGGCATTCCTTGGGTGAGGCCTATGCTCTTTAATGGACTTATGAAGGGCTGTTATGATGATGATGATGATGATGAACTAGTGGAATTAGTACTTTTGCCGTTGTCGTGATAATTGACGATAATTTATGTGTACATAGAGAACTGAAGACCATTTTTATGTATATGTTTTTTATTCCTTTATTCGTTTTTTCATTCCTTGGACTTATGAAGGGCTGTAACGATGATGATGAATAACTTAAAATCAATATATAATAATTTGAATTCAATGCAAGCGTTTTTGTTCCTTTTATGAAATCTTTACTCTTCATTGGGGCCCCCCAACAAATTTTGATACAGGGCCCCTCGAAGGCACGCTACGCCACTGTACGGAACCCTTAAAAGTATATTAGTTTTGTGATTTAAATATTTTATATATTGGAGTTGTTGTCTCTTCGTGGAATTATTTAGAATTTTAGATGGAAATACAAAAAATATTTTGTAAAACATTAAGTCAACTTATAAACTGAGTGGATCTGTTTTTAGCTTTTTAGCAGTTTGTTAATATATATATATATATATATATATATATATATATATATATATATATATATATATATATATATATATATATATACATACATATATACACGCCTGTCACCCAGAGGGGTAGGCAGAGACTATGGACTGCCATTTGGCACGATCCTGACACACCTCTCTCGCTTCCTCCACATCCATATACCTACGCATACACGCTCGTCTGTTAAAGGTACTCTTGATTTGGCCCATTTTCAATATATCGCCAATTTGGTCGATAAACTTTCGCCTAGGGCGACCCTTCCCGACTCTGCCGTTCACCTCTGCAACATAAATTTGCTTTGTCACTCTTTCCTTAGTCATTATTTCTACATGACCAAACCACCGAAGCATTCCTTTCTTAATCCTGGTCACAACATCATCTTGCAAACCACACTCTTCTCTTATTAAACAATTTCTCACTCTGTCATTCAGATTCATCCCTAACATACTCCTTAATGACCGCATTTCTACAGCATTTATTCTACTCTCGTGCTTCTTCTGCCACACCAAACTTTCACTACCATACATTAAAGTAGGGACTAATACAACATTGTGAATTGCCATACGTGCCTTTTTGGACACATTCTGACATTTCACAATAGGGTGTAGAGCCCCATTCACTCTATTTCCTGCAATCACTCGTCGTTCTATATCCTTATCATATCTACCATCCCTGCTGGCGAAAAATCACTTATATTGCTATGGATAAATCGGCGTTTTGCAGAACGTACCATCTGATTGCATCTGTTTCTGGCCTTCTTAAAAGACAACCAGTTTTCCTCAGATCTGCTCCTCTTGAACCGGGCAAAGGCTCGATTACGTCTGGTCATGGTCTTCCGTACCTCTTCAGTCATCCAGGGAGCTGGTGGATGTCGGTAGTTTTATTTACGTACTGGAGCATGGTTATCATACAAAACATGAATTATATATATTTAACACACATCCCAAATACACAAACTCATCTACTTGCTCGACCAACTCCCCTTCTATTCTTATTTCACATATCGTTTTACTTTCTGCTCTTTCAAAAACCATAACTTTCGTCTTACTTGCGTTCACTTTCATTCACTTTTCTTTTAATGTCCTGTTCATTAATGTAACCATCATTTGCAACTCGGCCGCCGACGACGCAAGTATGACTTAATCATCGGCGTACAAAAGGCATTTGACGGTTAACTCACCCATTCTTAACCCGCATTCTTCTACTTTTAAATTTTCCAAACAACAGTTTGTTAAGTACATGCATAATTTAATCTACAGCAGAAGAAAGTATATAAAATGCAAAAATTCGTAAATTAAATCCCTTGATACATTTTTTGATTATTACTAATAGAAGGTACGTGGTAGAGCCATGCTGCAGCTATGTTAGTAGTATAGTTGTAGCAAGAATGGGTCGGCTCGACCGGGGATGGACCACGCTCTCACAGAATACCAGCGTAAAATAGCAGCTTAATGCTGCTGTGTTTCGTATGGTGAGTGCAGAGAACCGAAGACCCCTTTTACTGGAAATGAGGCATTTTATCTTAGTCCACACAGGTGACAACGCATCTGCATTTTGAGTCGTAGTTGAGGATAGCAATGTAGATGTCTATGGGTAACAGCAACTAATTAATATCAGGTGGACTGTGTGCCCGTTTGTCACCCTTATCCTATAAAAGGTTATTAATTAATAATAAACACCTAACCTTTTTACTGACCTGACCCTTTTTACTGGAAATGAGGCATTCCATCTTAGTCCTCACGGGTGACAACACATCTGCATTTTGATTTTTAATAGAGGATAGATTTAGATGTCTATGGGCCGCAGCAACCACACCATCAGGTGGACTGTGTGCTCGTTTGTCACCCTTATCCTATAAAAAACCTAAATAAGAATGATAAAGAATAATTATTCCTTATTCCTTATATTTTTACGAGTACTACATTATTAAGGATTCTATCGCTTTACGGATTTTGTCACGAAGTCAAATTAAACGCGATAAAATCCGTAAAATTATAAAGTAATTGCAACCACAAAAACAATTTGTAATAAGGTTTTTTGTTTTCAAGAATTATCTTCCGTCCCTGCTCTGCCAGCTCCGGGCCCGCAGGCATACCCACCAGGAATCGAACCTCCCAAAGCTGTTAGTATTCTTTTTCATTATCTTTATGCCTGTATGATCATATAATAGTGTGCGTGAGCGTGAGATTGTGCGTGCGTGCGTGCGTGCGTGCGTGCGTGCGTGTGTGAGTGTGTGTGTGTGTGTGTGTGTGTGTGTGTGTGTGTGTGTGTGTGTGTGTGTGTGTGTGTGTGTGTGTGTGTGTGTGTGTGTGTGTGTGTGTGTGTGTGTGTGTGTGTGTGTGTGTGTGTGTGTGTGTGTGTGTGTGTGTGTGTGTGTGTGTGTGTGTGTGTGTGTGTGTGTGTGTGTGTGTGTGTGTGTGTGTGTGTGTGTGTGTGTGTGTGTGTGTGTGTGTGTGTGTGTGTGTGTGTGTGTGTGTGTGTGTGTGTGTGTGTGTGTGTGTGTGTGTGTGTGTGTGTGTGTGTGTGTGTGTGTGTGTGTGTGTGTGTGTGTGTGTGTGTGTGTGTGTGTGTGTGTGTGTGTGTGTGTGTGTGTGTGTGTGTGTGTGTGTGTGTGTGTGTGTGTGTGTGTGTGTGTGTGTGTGTGTGTGTGTGTGTGTGTGTGTGTGTGTGTGTGTGTGTGTGTGTGTGTGTGTGTGTGTGTGTGTGTGTGTGTGTGTGTGTGTGTGTGTGTGTGTGTGTGTGTGTGTGTGTGTGTGTGTGTGTGTGTGTGTGTGTGTGTGTGTGTGTGTGTGTGTGTGTGTGTGTGTGTGTGTGTGTGTGTGTGTGTGTGTGTGTGTGTGTGTGTGTGTGTGTGTGTGTGTGTGTGTGTGTGTGTGTGTGTGTGTGTGTGTGTGTGTGTGTGTGTGTGTGTGTGTGTGTGTGTGTGTGTGTGTGTGTGTGTGTGTGTGTGTGTGTGTGTGTGTGTGTGTGTGTGTGTGTGTGTGTGTGTGTGTGTGTGTGTGTGTGTGTGTGTGTGTGTGTGTGTGTGTGTGTGTGTGTGTGTGTGTGTGTGTGTGTGTGTGTGTGTGTGTGTGTGTGTGTGTGTGTGTGTGTGTGTGTGTGTGTGTGTGTGTGTGTGTGTGTGTGTGTGTGTGTGTGTGTGTGTGTGTGTGTGTGTGTGTGTGTGTGTGTGTGTGTGTGTGTGTGTGTGTGTGTGTGTGTGTGTGTGTGTGTGTGTGTGTGTGTGTGTGTGTGTGTGTGTGTGTGTGTGTGTGTGTGTGTGTGTGTGTGTGTGTGTGTGTGTGTGTGTGTGTGTGTGTGTGTGTGTGTGTGTGTGTGTGTGTGTGTGTGTGTGTGTGTGTGTGTGTGTGTGTGTGTGTGTGTGTGTGTGTGTGTGTGTGTGTGTGTGTGTGTGTGTGTGTGTGTGTGTGTGTGTGTGTGTGTGTGTGTGTGTGTGTGTGTGTGTGTGTGTGTGTGTGTGTGTGTGTGTGTGTGTGTGTGTGTGTGTGTGTGTGTGTGTGTGTGTGTGTGTGTGTGTGTGTGTGTGTGTGTGTGTGTGTGTGGTGTGTGTGTGTGTGTGTGTGTGTGTGTGTGTGTGTGTGTGTGTGTGTGTGTGTGTGTGTGTGTGGTGTGTGTGTGTGTGTGTGTGTGTGTGTGTGTGTGTGTGTGTGTGTGTGTGTGTGTGTGTGTGGTGTGTGTGTGTGTGTGTGTGTGTGTGTGTGTGTGTGTGTGTGTGTGTGTGTGTGTGTGTGTGTGTGTGTGTGTGTGTGTGTGTGTGTGTGTGTGTGTGTGTGTGTGTGTGTGTGTGTGTGTGTGTGTGTGTGTGTGTGTGGTGTGTGTGTGTGTGTGTGTGTGTGTGTGTGTGTGTGTGTGTGTGTGTGTGTGTGTGTGTGTGTGTGTGTGTGTGTGTGTGTGTGTGTGTGTGTGTGTGTGTGTGTGTGTGTGTGTGTGTGTGTGTGTGTGTGTGTGTGTGTGTGTGTGTGTGTGTGTGTGTGTGTGTGTGTGTGTGTGTGTGTGTGTGTGTGTGTGTGTGTGGTGTGTGTGTGTGTGTGTGTGTGTGTGTGTGTGTGTGTGTGTGTGTGTGTGTGTGTGTGTGTGTGTGTGTGTGTGTGTGTGTGTGTGTGTGTGTGTGTGGTGTGTGTGTGTGTGTGTGTGTGTGTGTGTGTGTGTGTGTGTGTGTGTGTGTGTGTGTGTGTGTGGTGTGTGTGTGTGTGTGTGTGTGTGTGTGTGTGTGTGTGTGTGTGTGTGGTGTGTGTGTGTGTGTGTGTGTGTGTGTGTGTGTGTGTGTGTGTGTGTGTGTGTGTGTGTGTGGTGTGTGTGTGTGTGTGTGTGTGTGTGTGTGTGTGTGTGTGTGTGTGTGTGTGTGTGTGTGTGTGGTGTGTGTGTGTGTGTGTGTGTGTGTGTGTGTGTGTGTGTGTGTGTGTGTGTGTGTGTGTGTGTGTGTGTGTGTGTGTGTGTGTGTGTGTGTGTGTGTGTGTGTGTGTGTGTGTGTGTGTGTGTGTGTGTGTGTGTGTGTGTGTGTGTGTGTGTGTGTGTGTGTGTGTGTGTGTGTGTGTGTGTGTGTGTGTGTGTGTGTGTGTGTGTGTGTGTGTGTGTGTGTGTGTGTGTGTGTGTGTGTGTGTGTGTGTGTGTGTGTGTGTGTGTGTGTGTGTGTGTGTGTGTGTGTGTGTGTGTGTGTGTGTGTGTGTGTGTGTGTGTGTGTGTGTGTGTGTGTGTGTGTGTGTGTGTGTGTGTGTGTGTGTGTGTGTGTGTGTGTGTGTGTGTGTGTGTGTGTGTGTGTGTGTGTGTGTGTGTGTGTGTGTGTGTGTGTGTGTGTGTGTGTGTGTGTGTGTGTGTGTGTGTGTGTGTGTGTGTGTGTGTGTGTGTGTGTGTGTGTGTGTGTGTGTGTGTGTGTGTGTGTGTGTGTGTGTGTGTGTGTGTGTGTGTGTGTGTGTGTGTGTGTGTGTGTGTGTGTGTGTGTGTGTGTGTGTGTGTGTGTGTGTGTGTGTGTGTGTGTGTGTGTGTGTGTGTGTGTGTGTGTGTGTGTGTGTGTGTGTGTGTGTGTGTGTGTGTGTGTGTGTGTGTGTGTGTGTGTGTGTGTGTGTGTGTGTGTGTGTGTGTGTGTGTGTGTGTGTGTGTGTGTGTGTGTGTGTGTGTGTGTGTGTGTGTGTGTGTGTGTGTGTGTGTGTGTGTGTGTGTGTGTGTGTGTGTGTGTGTGTGTGTGTGTGTGTGTGTGTGTGTGTGTGTGTGTGTGTGTGTGTGTGTGTGTGTGTGTGTGTGTGTGTGTGTGTGTGTGTGTGTGTGTGTGTGTGTGTGTGTGTGTGTGTGTGTGTGTGTGTGTGTGTGTGTGTGTGTGTGTGTGTGTGTGTGTGTGTGTGTGTGTGTGTGTGTGTGTGTGTGTGTGTGTGTGTGTGTGTGTGTGTGTGTGTGTGTGTGTGTGTGTGTGTGTGTGTGTGTGTGTGTGTGTGTGTGTGTGTGTGTGTGTGTGTGTGTGTGTGTGTGTGTGTGTGTGTGTGTGTGTGTGTGTGTGTGTGTGTGTGTGTGTGTGTGTGTGTGTGTGTGTGTGTGTGTGTGTGTGTGTGTGTGTGTGTGTGTGTGTGTGTGTGTGTGTGTGTGTGTGTGTGTGTGTGTGTGTGTGTGTGTGTGTGTGTGTGTGTGTGTGTGTGTGTGTGTGTGTGTGTGTGTGTGTGTGTGTGTG
The DNA here is from genome assembly GCA_033319125.1 of Parnassius glacialis. NCBI lineage: Eukaryota > Metazoa > Arthropoda > Insecta > Lepidoptera > Papilionidae > Parnassius > Parnassius glacialis. Next base: position 11,108,514 of record JAVANC010000009.1, read on the forward strand.
TGTGTGTGTGTGTGTGTGTGTGTGTGTGTGTGTGTGTGTGTGTGTGTGTGTGTGTGTGTGTGTGTGTGTGTGTGTGTGTGTGTGTGTGTGTGTGTGTGTGTGTGTGTGTGTGTGTGTGTGTGTGTGTGTGTGTGTGTGTGTGTGTGTGTGTGTGTGTGTGTGTGTGTGTGTGTGTGTGTGTGTGTGTGTGTGTGTGTGTGTGTGTGTGTGTGTGTGTGTGTGTGTGTGTGTGTGTGTGTGTGTGTGTGTGTGTGTGTGTGTGTGTGTGTGTGTGTGTGTGTGTGTGTGTGTGTGTGTGTGTGTGTGTGTGTGTGTGTGTGTGTGTGTGTGTGTGTGTGTGTGTGTGTGTGTGTATGTCGAGTTATTAATAATATATTACTTTACATTACATATAGTAATTATATTTCTTTATTTATCAGGACGTGGAATCAATTGTGTCGCAGAAATTGTCTTTGATACGGAAGGAACAAGAGGAAAATGAGCTCTGTAGTACACGGGGAGTAAGTATATTACGGCTAAGTAAATCAATCTCCTCGGTTTTGCTCATGGGAAAGCATGGTCCCCTTACCTTAACTTTAATATTTTTTTTAATCACCCATGGTTATATACCTTATCAAGAATATGTTACTTGGATTTTATTACAAGAAAGATTTTACTAATACTTAATACGGCCGTGTAGCTCAGATGGTTAGCGCTCGTTGTAAGTTTCACAGTACGCGAGAAAACCCGGGTTGGATCCCCGCCGGCACCAATAAAATTGTTAATGGCAATTAAGTGCAGATTTACCACGTGCTCGGCGGTGAAGGAAAACATCGTGAGGAAACCTGCATGTCTGACAAATAAGAAAAAAATATATTTCGAAGACACGTGAAGTTCGCCAACACGCATTGGGGCAGCGCGGCGGATCTTTCCTTGCCCTAAAACCCTCTCAGAAATGAGAGGAGGCATGTGCCCAGCAGTGGGACGTGTATATAGGCTGTAACTTAACACTGGGCTAGAAATCTTGCGAACGCAAACCACCCTCACTCTGGAAATGTTACTCCCTATTACTCTTTTTTGTTTTTGTTGCTAAATAATATGTATATATATATATATATATATATATATATATATATATATATATATATATAGAATTTTCCCCTGTATCGTGGTGTTTTACTTACATAATTTGCACAAAAATAAATATACAGACTCGAGACAATGAGTTGTAGGCGATACGAGCACTTGTTCAACACTCGGTAAAACCGGGCTGTTATTCTCGAAAATTATTGGCGGTACTTCGAACCGTTTGAACTTTTGCTTTATATTTTATGCTACAAGAAATATGGTAGGGTTTTTAATTGTTTTTTATCATTACATCAGCGGGGTTAGCCAAGATGATATTCTACGATCTTTAACGCTATAAAAAACTGAAAATAAATGAAATCATCGCTAAATCACGTAACTGTTATCTTGGTCGGGCCACAGAATAAATAATAGTACTACGTACAGAAGTTGCACTTCTCTGATGATGACTACGTGCCGACGTTTTAATAGCCTACATAATTATTATTAATGAGATAAATCAAGCATGCAGGCCAAATTAAACTATCGCTGCACGCGAGAATGATAATGATTGAGCCATTCTTCTGTTTTTGTGCTATTATTTGTTCTGTCATAACAGCCAGTATTCGCGGCATCTCTGTTCATATCATAATATATTATACCCAATTTATAAACATGACAGTTGGTATCTGGATGCTTGGCGGTCATCCACTGTGCGTTTTACTAGGAGTTTTCTTCCTCGTACGACCTCTCTGTGGAATAGTTTACCACCGACGATTTTTCCGTGTTCCGAAGTTTCCGACTTAGGGACCTTCAAGAACAGATCTTACTCCTTCATAAAAGGCTGGCGACGCACCTGCAATTACGCTGGTGTTGTAGTTGTTCATGTACGGCGGTAGTCACTTACTATCAGGTGAGCCGTATGCTCGTTTGGCCCCTCTCCTATAAAAAGAAGAACCTAGAATAATTTATGAGGCTAATAATATAAAAAACACCATAGTTTAGATAGAAAAGATGGCTGAGTTCTACCATCTATAATTAATAAATTTAAATCCAAACCCAAGCATACCACTTGCAAGATTTCAATACTTCAAGATAGTTATCCATAGTTATGACGTCAGGATGTCGAACACCTCAATTTGTAAATTCGTTTTGTTCAATGTCTAGTATTTGCGTAAACATAAGAAATCTTCATAAATATTATTGCAAATATGAAAAAGTATAGCTTCATAAAAATAATATATAATTAATCTTCTTTTACAGTTCGGTTGGACGTCGAAGGATTCTTCATTAGGCCAGTTCACAGGAACGACTGGCGCTCAGATTCTAACACCAAGGGAACTGGCGAGCGGTACACAAGCCTGGGCTAAGAAGGTATACCCCACTAGAAGCGTAGAGAGCTCAAAAATGCTTGCACTTTTTTCAGAATTTTTGACATTATTGGTATTTTCAAAATTGTAGCTGAGTCATCACGATTTCACGACACTGCCATGCTAAGGTTTTATGAATATACTCGTATTTTTTTATAAAAATATGCGGGTTTAGTGATGACTGAGCTAGCAAAATTCAATTATCTTTTAAAGTATAAAATGAAACCTGATGTGAGTTCTAACGTAATATAAATTCGGTAATAAACAAATAGATAATTATTGTGAATCATAGATGGTACTGCTAATTTCTGGAAGGCCTTTTTCTCCACACATTTATTTAATTATTGTAAGTAGATAATGGACTTTGACATTGAAAGTATTATATAACACAGAAAAATGAAAATGACACATCAAAGATCAAAATCACGAAATGAGTATAAAAAACCAATCGAAAATTTCAATCAATTGAGTAGGGTCGGCTACCAAATTTCTTTAGTAACATTATGCCACTGCCACAAAAAAAAAATTTGTAAACATTTACTTCACATAGTTTACTAAGTAAATTAGACATTGGAGAAGTAACATAATATGTACATTTTCTTTTGGCGGTATGAATGTCAACAAACTACATAATTTGTCCAAGTGACAATAAATGTTTATCATAAGCAGTATGAACTTAAACAATGCATGTTTTATTTAATTTAATTTAATGCTATTATGTATAAATTTTAGTTATCTGCACATCTCCATATAACGCATTTCACACATTTGACGCGCAATATGCTTAAAAAGGGGTGAAGGGAAAGTTTTCCCTTCACGTATTGATATATAGATATGATAGTGGTTAGCTTTTTATTTAAATTACCAAGAAATATTAATTTTCTACCGATTTCAAAAAAAAATCTTTTTTTTATGTGTGTTACCTCTTATTTGAAAGCTGGTGCTTCTCATGTGGTCCCATATAAATTTCATCAAGTTCTGACCAATAGTTTTGAGTTATTCTTAATAATTTATATTGAAGTCGGTGGTACAAAATTTTTAATTAATGAGATCTTGTTAGCCGGTTTTTATATTACGAGAGCATTCCACATCTATCGGTTTCATTCAATACTTTAAGTGTTTCAATGACTTTTCTTTCAGCTGAAAGCGTCTGTGGTCGGCATTTGCGTCATCGCGCGATGATCCAGCGCGGGCGCCCGGTCAGAACTTATAATACACACGTATTATTCTTTCTGACCTTGTGTATTCACATTTTGATGGTTATAACAACATTGCTTTAAAAGCAAAATGTCGCGTTTGGGATGTCGCACCATTATTTGCCTAAATTACTATATTGTTGCTTCAAAAACTCCGATTAGTTACTGTACAGATATAATTATAAAATTAATATCTCTGCCAACAAATGAACCGCTTTGATTAGTTTTTTTTTTGTATTTCATATTTTGCACACCATTTCTGTACCATTAGAGTAATAACATACTTATTTATTTTTAAATAGAATAAAGGGGACAAACTAGCAAACAGTCCACCCGATGGTAAGTGTGTTCCCATGGACATCTACATCTATCATCAATTAAGAATCAAAATGCAGATGTGTTGTCACCCCTGAGATTTGTTTTACCACTAAAAAGCGTCACACAGCAGCATTAAACTACTCTGCGATTCAATCATATATACACGAGTGAAGTTAAGGTGACAGTTATAACGTCACAAAATGGCGGCAAACTTCTTTTTCTTTCTCATAAATATCAAACACGTTTATGCCATTATTATCATAATTTTGTTAGAAAGAAGCACCTTGAATTAATACTTTGACAAGTGATGTTATTTTTAGTGAAATATTTTCTTTTTTATAGCTTACATCTTCAGTTGGCTATATTGCGGAACATTATTAAATAAATCAATTAACAAACCGCAATGTTGTTATAACCATTATTTCTTAAATTCGTACTATTTTCGGCTTTGTGTGAAGAAAGAACTAATCAGTTCGCTCTTTACACCGCACATTTACCGAGCCCTAAATGCGTGGTAATTCTTATGCCATTTTCTATGGCATATTAATTATCACTAGCACAATAAGCATACAAATATTCAGTTTTCCCCTTTGCTTTTTCAAAATACGACTGACTTTTTTTCTTTTGTTTGACAAAAATATCAAACCAAATCTTTATGAAATGACAGTATTTGAAATCACTTTAGAAACCTTATTTAAAAAGGTATTCAAAGTTTTATAATTAGTTGCATATTAAGACTTATACTTACTTTCATTATGTTTTCCTTATTTACATGATACAGACAATATAAAAAAATTAAAGTTGCTCAAATGATTCGTTAAACATTTTTATCTTTATTTTGTTGCAAATATAAAATTTTGCACAATGACGAATTGATTTTCTTTGTTACGTACTTACTCAATATAACTTGGAGTTTTGGCGGGAACTTGCCACTTAGCAAATTGTTGCTCCTGTATTATTGTTTAAATAAAGAGTTTGCAGTGGATTTTGATAGTGGTGCAATTTTGCAGTATCAAATGTCTCCACATGTGAACTATTAGTGTAAGTAAACACACACATTAGTCTGTGGTCAAACAGTGGCATAGATTAGAGTTTACCACCAAAGAACGATAAACAAAGAAGATCGATGGTGATATAAATCTTAGTTCTTTATCCACTTAAAGGTCTTGGGATACTACGTCATAAACTATATGCTGGGTTAAACTGTCGTCAAAATCTCTCAAGAAATTAACAATGTAACGCATCGTCATACTGTAGAGTTTTGTGCTATTTCGCGAGTCATAACAAAACGTAATATCACTTAAACGTCATAAGGACTCTCTAAAGTATGAAAGTCCTATGAAAAGTCAGTCATTTTACACACATTATTGAAAGCCGCGTGATTCTTTGAGTTGCTGAGATACAAAAACTGTTTTAACTACCTCTCGTCAGCTCTCAGAAAAACACTGCTTATTAGGGGATTTCTAGAATATTTGTTGCAGCTTTTAAGTGATAAGGAGACGCGGGCACTTCGTTAGATGGAACACGGTTCGCCGATGATATGCGCAATGCTTACTCATGTTCCCAATCATTGAGGAGGTAAGTATCAAAAGTTGGGGAAGGAAAAGATATATTGATTGAAGGATTAATAGTAAATTCTGAAAAAGTACTTACTATTTTCCACGTTATTTAAAGAGATTTAATGTTGCTTTTGATATGAATTGCAGTTTCTGGTACTAGAATAGATTTTAAATTGGGGATCTTGTCAAACTTAACAATAACAGTTTTTTTGTACTAGTAAACAATATGTATATTTTTGTGTGTACTAATAAAGAATTACTGCATAGTTACTTTAAAGAAATTACGAAGCGGCCTGTCATTGATGGCTAAAAGTTTAATAATATTGTATTTTAGAATATTCTATCCATATTATTTTGACATAAAGTTCTACTATTATCTAATGAGTGTAATTTTAGCTTATATATACGATAACTTTCATAATACCAATTATTACCAATAAAACCCAATTAATAGAGTTGCAATTTCTTAACTACCGGCAGTAGTACGGAGGTATATCTATATTACATTAATATTTTTTCAGTTATTAATATTTATATGTAAATGCATAGGACCAACTGGTACGGGCCGCGCCAGTAGAAGGCGGCATGGGCATGCATTTGCTGCAAAAAATGGGTTGGACTCCAGGCCAAGGTCTGGGTAAAGAAGGCACCGGAACACTTCAACCACTGCTTCTCGAGGTCAAGTTGGATACTAGAGGTCTACAGTCAAAAGAGGAGATCAGAACTAGACCGGTAAAAGGTGTAAGTAACTATACGGTATATTTAAAAAACAACAAAAGGCATGATAATTGTCTGTACTACCCGTGCGGATAAAGAATAGGATTAGAAATGGAGTCTCATCGAGTCGGTACAGTCAGCGTACACGGTACCAGAAACGAAAGCAGCGCTAATAACATTGATTCGTTATGTTACAAATAACGATATTATATTAATTTAATCGTTATTTTAGTTTATTTGGAGATTTTTAGTTATTTGAAAAATTTAATTAGTATATAAAATCAATGGAATTTTGTAATAAAATTTATTTATTAACTGAATATTATAATAGGGAGGCGGAAGATAAATCAATTCACAAATAATTAAGTAATGTTCATTCATTGAGATTACTAAAAACAATTTGATACTTAAAATTAAAGTATATTGAACGGTTACTTTCTTGTTATTTGGGCCAGAAGTTAGAAGTAATAAAAGTCAAAAAACGTTTTTTGCAACAAACGGATAATGTTATTTTTTTGTGATCGTTACCGGCGGCTGTGAGTATAGAGAGAGACAGTGTGCAAGCGAGAGTTGAATAGAGACGACGTCATTTATAATCCCAATTTATATCTGCACGAGAAATAAATTATGTATTCATTCGTAACAGCCTATCAAAAATCTAATAAACATTTTGCCTCATAGCGGGGTTATTTCTTATAGCTGCCACGCATGGCAGGTGGGGTGGCGACCACAATAGTTGGAAATAATTGGAAGTAAAGACTTTAGAAATGAGTATGGGGTGACTCGAACTTTAGGCCCAGTTCGTTTGAATGGCCTATCATGTAGAGGATATAATGGGGATCATGGTTGAATAGGGGCAAAAAGTTTTCATTACTTTCATAGCAGGTCAAAATGGCCTAAAACCAAAAAATTAAAAAAAAAATATTTCGGCTATAACTCCGCCTCCTTCGAAGGTTCTTACACAGTCTTTACTTCCCGCATCCCACTTGTTGGAAGTAAAGACAAAAAATGAGTTGGGGTGTGACTCGAACTGTAGGCCTAGTCAGTTTGAATGGCCTATCACGTAGAGGATGTCATGGGTCATGGTAAAATAGGGACAAAAAGTTCTCATTTCACTCCTAGGAAGTGAAAATGATTAAAAAAAAATTGGGGATTATGTACACGTATGCAAGCAACTCAGTTCATTCCCCGCTGGCATCATTGAAATTATCTTGAATTGCGATGTTAAATGCTTACTTACCACCATGCTCGACAGTGAAGGAAAACATTACGAAGCCACCTCCAGTCAGCGAAATTAAAAGTATTAAGGATATACGAAGTCCGGCTATGCAATGCGAGTTATTATGTCGCCCCGGTAGAGTAATTGCTCTAGTATTTAACTAACAGAAATTAAGAATATACCGTGCAGTTTCTGTAATAAGCTATATGTAATTTTATAAAAGGCTGTATGTTCGTTAGAGGTGTGATTTTTAAATAAACATATTTTTTAAGATAAAGCCCCAGCGGCCAAGTCGTCGTGGTCCAGCCCCACTCGTAGCCGGTGGGAAGCATCCGGTGTCACTCCTCGGGGAATACTGCTCCAAACAGAAATTGGGCCCACCTGAGTACAATTTGTGTTTTGAATGCGGACCTGACCATAAAAAGAACTTTTTGTTCAAGGTTTGTACTTTTATCTACTTGTTATATATTAAATCATCAATAGTTTAAAATAAAAAAACCAACAAAAAAATTCCCAAAATTTCGTACTGAAAGAGTCTTAACTCGTTAGTTATTGATCGAAAACTAACCTTCTTTTCTTGTGTTAAGGTTTAAACTTATTTTTGGTTAACTTTGTTTGTATTGTTAAAATGACAAACAAGACAACCTGACGGTAAGTGGCTACTGCAACCAACACAGATGTCTGTTTACCCCTAGAAGAAATATAATGAAAATAAACAATTTGGTACTTTTAATCAAACAAAAATTTTTACACCTCAATAACGCACTAGTAGCTAAGTTCGATTGCGACGCTGCAGGCCACGAGTTCAATTCTCGCACGAAATAATTTAATTTATACTTGCGGTTTTTGTCACTTGGTGAAACCCAAGCTAATTGTTTGTGATTTGGATATACACACAAATGTAGCTTTTTTGAATAATCATTTGTGAAACAAGTTGAAATGGTTACCCAAACCACAAAAATAATTATTTTATAGTCTACAAATAATTACTACCTGTCTAAAATTAGAGTAGAGTTTGAATCTGAGATTCGTCTAACTGTCTCTGCATATAACATAGATAAGCCTCAACTTTCTTCTGACCACCGATCCGGACAGGTTACCTCCCCCTTATAAACTTCTGACCACCATCTGGCAAAATTGATGACGTTATATTTCCACCTAACTGTAATTTCCAAATTGTGCGGCGAATGTGGCGATACAAGTCAGTAGATTGGGATGAGTTGCGGCATTTCTTTGCATCTTATTCTTGGCGTCAGGTCTGCTACTCGTCTGAAGATCCGTCGAACTGCACGGATTCTATTAACAATTTAATACGTCAAGCGATTAAGTAATTCATCCTCTTTGCTGACGTACCCATCGGTGGTATATGGCGTATTTATTCTAGGTTGATGCTCGAGAACACACAGCTTCGGATGTTAGCAATAAGAAAAGAGCCTTTAACCAAGCCGCCAAGTAAAAAGGCATTATTTGAAGCCAATTTCATCTGGCAGTAGAGCTTTTCGGTCTCTCGCCAAAGTAATCGAGACAAACTTCTGACGGTCTACACTGCTCCCGCTGGTAAAACCAGATACTCACTGGCGCATGCGGCTAAGGAGAATGCGGACTAGTTTGCTTTTCTTTTTGATTTTAATACGCTTTTAAGACAGTAGCAACAGCGTACCACCTCAACTACGCAACTGTGGTACCTCAATGTTTTAGGTCCCCATCATCAACAAACAGGTTCTTAAAACCTTGCGGAGTCTAGACGTGAACAAAGCTAGTGAACCTAATGGTATACCAGCCATAGTTCTAAACCTTTGTACGTCTGAGTTGTCTCCTGTGTTAACGTGCTTGTTCCGCTTCTCATTTTGGACAGTTATGGTGCCCAAAAGCTAACCTGTGCCTAAAAAGAGCTGCTGTGTTGTGCCGTTTCTGATTGACTGGGTGCAGGGATAAATAATAATGAATGGTCTCTCCAAGTCGTTTTCGATGGTTGTTCGTCTAATCCTATGGCGACAAACGCCGCAGTTCCTGAGGATATCTAGGATGTATCTTTGGAGTACACTAACAGCCTTTAGTTGTTAGGGGTTGAGATTTCTCTAAACCCCAACTGTGGGCGGTTTGCTGCAAAATGCCACCTAGCAGCGATGGACTTAGTGAATAGACGTGCTAAGATGCTTATTTGGTAACCTTGATTTAGTTAAAACCGATCCTGTCAGTCTCGAGCACAGGTACAGAGTAGCCAGCCTCTCGATATTGTTCGGGCAGGAAACACATGACTTAATTCCTCCCTCCCCTTTCCACTATCGGATAACCAAGCGTTCGGCGGGTCTTCACCCCTTTGTTGTCTATATTCTACGCATTCGAACCAAATGGTGTGCCTCGTCTTTCGTAATGCGTAGGTACAGTAAAGGAGTGGAATAATGTCCCGGTGTCTTTCCCTCCAATTACAATCTAGGAGTCTTTAAGGCAGTAAAGGCTTTTGTTACTCTTAAGACAATGCGATTTACTCGTACCATCTGGGGCTTTATGACCACTTAACACCAGGGAAGATTATAATCAAGCCCTGGCTTATAAAAAATAAACACTAGGTACATTACGTCGAAACCATGCGAAACTTATAAGAAAACGCACTTACGCACACATGAACTCCTAAAATCATGCTGTTGGTTGCAAATTATTTTTGGTGTGCGTGAGTGCGCGTTGTTACAATACGTTGAGCATAGTTAGGCGTCACTTTGCATAATGTTCTGTTTATTTTTCTTCTTTGGGCTTAGGTTATATGTACTTTGTCCCTTTTTTTATAGAATAGGGAGCTAATGAACATGCGGCCCACCTTATGGTAAGTGTCGACCGCCGCCGATGAACAACTGCAACACCAGGGGAAATGCAGGTGCGTCGCCGGCTTTTAAAAAAAGAGTAGGTAAGCTCATTTCTGGAAGGCTCCTAAATCCCCTGAAATCTCTATCTCTTTATCCTTAAGGCAATAAAAATGAACAAGTCTTCGCCTTCAAAGGTGATCTATGCCGAGTCTCTTTATGAGTAGGTTTGTACCGATGTCTGCCGCTATGTAACAATCTGATTTGTTCTAGTCTAAAGGAATAAATAAAACTTAATTTTACAGACTAAAAGGCATTCCATCTTGATGACGCACCTCTAACCATCTCTGTTGGAACTTGGTTGCATGTGTCTTCAAGCTACCGTAGTCACATAGATGTTTTAGCTCACAAAGGCAGACGAGCCTTAATTGTAGCTGTGAAGTGACACACGTGCTTGAACGTAATTGAAAAAAAAAATAAGTTGCCTAAGTAAACCAGTCATCAAAATAATCGGCCCACCTGCGATCGCAAATAACGTTTTTCTCAACAAAACCAAACAAATTTTTTTATTTAACTTGTTTATTTACACCGATTTGTCACAGTTAAACATCAAAATGATTTTTTGCAAATCGTTTTGATTTAAAAATCTAAGTGTTTTTACACATTTTTTTATTAATTTTAAATACGCTCAAATTTTTATGTTTTAAAGTTAAGCTAATTTTTGTGTCTAAAAAAGTAATGAACACAATTGTTGCAATTTAATATTGCGTATTTCCTCCTCTTGCTCGAATGACGGCCTGTGTTCGCTGATTCAATTACCTTATGTCTTTGTGCTCTATAGGGTTGAGGTCAGGGCTTCTTTCTGGCCTCGACATAACCCAAATGCCGACCTCTTCAAGGTACTGTGCGCGACGTGTGATCGTGCATTATCATTTATCATGCATTAATTCAAAGTTCTCTCGAATATAGCCGGCATATCGCACCACATGGTCTTCTAAGATCTCGGTGATGTAGCGTGCTGCAGTTAAAGCACATGTTCGTATGAAAACCAGCTCCGTGCGTCCAGTCAAAGATATCCCAGCCCAAAATATTATAGAGCCCCCACCATAACTGACAGTTTCTCTTGTGCAACACTGGGTATAACGTTCACCTGGCCGTCGCATGACATTACGGCGTCTATCATTTGTATACATTAATGACTTACCTTACATAGTTGTATACATTAATGACTTACCTTACATAGTAAGAGATAACCGTGATATAGTATTATTTGCAGATGACACTTCTTTAATTTTCAAATTAAGTAAATAATGCTATATCTAAATTAGTAAATTGGTTCAGTGTTAATACATATAACATAAACACTCACGCCTGTCACCCAGAGGGGTAGGCAGAGACTATGGAATTCCATTTGGCACGATCCTGACACACCTCTCTCGCTTCCTCCACATCCATATACCTACGCATACACGCTCGTCGGTTAAAGGTACTCTTAATTTGGCCCATTTTCAATATATCGCCTATTTGGTCGATAAACTTTCGCCTAGGGCGACCCTTCCCGACTCTGCCATTCACCTCTGCAACATAAATTTGCTTTGTCACTCTTTCCTCATTCATTCTTTCTACATGACCAAACCACCGAAGCATTCCTTTCTTAATCCTAGTCACAACATCATCTTGCAAACCACACATTTCTCTTATCACACTATTACTCACCCTGTCATTCAGATTCAGCCCTAGCATACTACGTAATGACCGCATTTCTACAGCATTTATTCTACTCTCGTGCTTCTTCTGCTACACCCAACTTTCACTACCATACATTAAAGTAGGCACTAACACAGCATTGTGAATTGCCAAACGTGCCTTTTTGGACACATTCTGACTTTTCACAATAGAGTGTAGAGCCCCATTCAATCTATTTCGTCCTTCTATATCCTTATCATATCTACCATCCCTGCTAAACACACATCCCAAATACACAAACTCATCTACTTGCTCTACCAACTCCCCTTCTATTCTTATTTCACATATCGTTTTACTTTCTTCTCTTTCAAAAACCATAACTTTCGTCTTACTTGCGTTCACTTTCATTCCCTTTTCTTTTAATGTCCTGTTCATTAATGTAACCATCATTTGCAACTCGGCTGCCGACGACGCAAGTATGACTTGATCATCGGCGTACAAAAGGCATTTGACGGTTAACTCACCCATTCTTAACCCGCATTCTTCTGCTTTCAAATTTTCCAAACAACTGTCCATAAATAGGTTGAACAGCCACGGGGAAGCCACACAGCCCTGTCTGACACCTTTATGGATGCCAAACCAGTCCGAGTAGGCCCCGTTGATCCTGACACAAGCACTAGAGTCCCTATATAGAGACTTCAATGCCTGTATCAAGCCAGCGCTCAACCCAAATGAGTTCAGTGTTTGCCATAACACATCCCTGTCCACTCTGTCATAAGCCTTCTCCAAGTCTATGAACGCACAAAAAACTTTTTGGTTTTTGGCCAAAAACTTCTCCGCGATCATGCGCATGGAAAAGACCTGATCCGTACATCCCATTCCCTTTCTAAATCCCGCTTGCACATCCCAAATTTTTCCATCAGTTTCTTTCATAACTCTTTCAATTAGTACCTTAGCATACAGTTTTCCCACAATGCTAAGAAGGCTGATACCACGGTAGTTTTTACAGTCCTGCTGTGATCCTTTTCCCTTATATATTGGGACTATCACGGCTTTGCACCAGTCTCCCGGTACCCGCTTAAGTTTCCAACATAAATTAAACAAGGTGCACAGCAGGTCTGCCACCACTCCTTCTCCAGCCCTTAGCATTTCGAGAGATACTCTATCATAACCGGCTGCCTTACCTGCTTTCATACTTTTCATTGCTTTCATTATTTCATCTATACTTATATCTCTATCTATTTCCTCTTCTTCCGGAATTTCTATTTCATTTAATTCAAACGTCTCATCACTCATAAACACGCTTTCAAAGTATTCCTTCCATCTCCTTAAACTCAAAACTTCGTCATTCAGAATACAGCCATTCTGGTCTCGTATAGCATTCATTCTAGGCTGTTTTGAATGTCCCCTGGTAGTTCTTACGAGTTTCCAGAACATTTTAATGTTTGACTGGAAGTTATCCGATATTCTTCTATCATTCATATCCGTTCTTTCTTGCTTTTTCCTTTCAACTACTTCTTTTACTCTCTTATTTAGGTGTCTAAAGACTGCCTTTTTCCTTTCAATATCATCATTCATACTGCTAGAATTACTAGCCTTGGTTGCTAGTAAATCTAGCCATGCTTTCTTCTTTGCTTCAATTTCCATCCGTACCTCATCATCCCACCATAACGTGTTAATTTTCCTTTCATTCGTTCTCTTACTTACACCACATACTTCGGTAGCTGCATCCACTAAACCTTTCTTGACATTATACCACACAGTCTCCAAGTCTAAATCATTCATACACAATTCAGCCATACCACTTATATTTTCTCTCAATCTATATTTGAACTTCTCTCTCACACCTTCATCTTGTAACCTCTCTGTTCTTATACGCTGTAACGCAGTGGTAGACACAGATGTCCGATGCCTCCAACGTCTGAAAAGACCATTAATTCGGCATAAGACCAAGTAATGATCCGTCCCTACGTTAGAGCCCCGGTAAACCCTTGTATCTACCACCGCGCTCCTCATTCTTTCATCAACAATTATGAAATCTATCATACTTCTATCATCACCTCTTTCCCATGTATACGTGTGAATCTTCTTATGACGAAAGAAAGTGTTCGTCACAAAAAGACTCTTTTCCACGCATACGGCGAGAAGGCTTTCACCATTCTCATTTATACTTTCATCACCAAACGTTCCCAATATCCTTTCATAACCAAGCCTCCTCACCCCAACCCTTCCATTAAAATCGCCTAATATCATCAGTGTTAATAATTTGCATTTAAATGGCACTAAAACGAAATGTATGAAATTCATGACTCCAAATGTCAAACAATTAAATACTAATGTAATTTTAAATATGGAGAAACTGAGTCTTGTAGATACCACCATTTTTCTTGGAATCACACTAGATGCGAAGCTTCAATGGAGCCCCCATATATCAAAACTAGCAAGCAGACTTAGTTCTGCAGTATATGCCGTAAAAAAGATTAGAAGTCTAACTAGTGTTGAAACAGCTAGACTAGTTTACTTTAGCTATTTCTATAGCATAATGTCGTATGGTATTTTGCTATGGGGACACGCAGCTGACACTGAAATTATATTTGTTTTACACAAGAGGGCCATAAGAGCAATTTATGATTTAAAGCCTAAAGAGTCGCTGCGACAAAAATTTAAGGAAATTAATATATTAACTTTGGCCTCTCAATAAATTTTTGAAAATGTAATGTACGTACACAAAAATAAAAGTAGTTTTACAAAAATAAGTGATATTCATTCTGTAAATACTAGGAACAGACACAAGCTAGTAGTACCAGTTACTCGACTCCATCAAGTCAGTAATTCATTCTTGGGGCGATGTATACGCTTTTACAACAAAATTCCAGAAAATATACAAAATTTGACCTGCTCAAAGTTCAAAAACTTTATTAAACTAAGTTTGTATAAAAAGGGTTATTATAGTATTAAAGAATTTATAGATGATAATAACCCCTGGAAATGAGGTAATCGCTACCAAGCTATTTCTAATTTGTTGTGTTGTTAATTTGTGTAACATACATGATTGTAAGCTGTTATTTAAAAAAAAGTCCCGCTGGGTTTCTTGCTGGTTCTTCCCAGGACAGAGGTTTTTTTTCGAACCAGTGGTAATTATACAAAAGAGTGACTTTCAATAAGTATTATTTATAATCTATATTGAATAAAAAAGTTTCTGTTTCTGTTATCAGAACTGTATAAATTCATTCGACTCTCATCACTAAAAGAACTGACTCCGAGCTGGCCTATAGTCCAGTTAATATGATTACGCGCAAATTGAAGTCTGGCTTGTCGATAAGTTGTGGTCATCCTGTTGCTGGCTTGTGAGGTCTTAAATTCTGCCCACAAAGTCGCCTTCTTACACTAGGTACTGCCACTTAAAGCCACACGATCTCCACATTAGCGTCGCTGGAGATCAATACCAGATAAGTGTCGATTTTGTAAAGATGATACAAATATAAAGCGGCCATTCCTTTAGTCTTTAGGAGTTGTCACCCGGTCTTCAAGATCCAGATCTTCTTCGATACTGCCCAGTCTCTAGAAACCTTTCGTAAACTCGCCGCACTGCAGGACAGCTCAGATTTAACCTTCGGGACACGACACGTTGACTTAAGCCTTGTTGCAGCAAAGCCACAACTTGGGCCGCCTCAGCTTCAGTAGTGTCCATTATTTTTCGACAAAATTACAGCATCAGTAAATAACGTTATTAACAAGGAATCCCTACAAAAGGCTGTTTAGGGCTGAAAGAAAAGTTCTAATTTGTTCCTACGTAAAAAAATCAAATCAGCACTCAACAGTATTTCTGTATAAAAATTGTTAAGTACTTTCAAGTGCAAGTCAAACATCATAAACAAAATAAAAAACAAATGTGTGAAACAGCCTATTTGTGAAACAATCAATATATATTAAACAAAAATTGGGTGTGTCGATTTTTTTGATGACCAGTGTATAATAAACTATGCAATAAAATATAATTATTTTTCGTTTACAACAAAATGAACCAAATTATTTTTTTATTTAAATTATAGTTTGCTCTTTCCTTGAATTTATAATCTTGAGAACATAAAACACAAGTGATTATTTGATAGCTCTAAAATTATCAGGACAATTAAAATACATGACATGTTACAATCAAACTCTAATATTCTGCTGCTGAAATGTGTCCTTTAGTAAAGGACACATTTATTTTTACTTCCTCGCTGCATTGCCAACCCGCTCGCTAGGCGTGGCAACTATGGTCATATACACCCCAAATGAATAAAGTTACTAAGAGACGGCTCCCAGTCCCCGGCGGCCCCGCTATTCCTGGCTACGGTGGCGACCAGTGTAACGGCGGGGCAGGGGGTGCTGAGAATCTCTGGTGGAGGTTCGGTTGCCACCCACAACGACTCGACCTGGCAACTTATAATGCACGCACCCTGGGGACTGACGAGAAGATCCTGGAGCTGGAAGAAGAGATACACAAGTTGCGCTGGAATATTATAAGCCTATCCGAGGTCCGAAGAGAGGGGGAGGACACGGTAATCTTCGAATCCGGCAACTTGTTCTATCACCGGAAGGGCGACCATCTGTCCCAAGGAGGTATCGGATTTATCATCCACAAGTCTCGTTAACAACGTTGTAAAGATTGAGAGTGTGTCGACGAGGGTTGTGTACCTTATACTCCGAATCACCGGTATTCGCTGAAGGTCATACACGGTTACGCACCAACCTCGGCACATCCCGATAAGGAGGTGGAGGAAATGTATGAGGATATATCTAAAGCTTTGCATTCTTCCAAAACCCCACGATACGGTGTTAATGGGAGACTTCAACGCAAAATTAGGCACAACAGAGAACGGTGAGCTGAAGGTAGGTAAATTTGGAATAGGGCAACGGAACCTAAGGGGCCAGCAGCTAGCCGACTTCATGGAGAAAGAAGGATTTTATAATGAACTCTTTCTTCCAGAAGCGGCTTCACAGGAAGTGGACCTGGTCGAGCCCCGACGGTTCGACAAAAATTAGATTGACTTTATTATGACGACCAGACAACAACTGTTCAGTGATGTCTCAGTGATCGCGAGAGGCACACTGAACCTAAACGTTAAGTTAGAGAGGTCACGTCTAATGAAGGCAACGCTTCGTCCCCCTCGTGCTCTAATCCAAAGTCCCGAAACTTTTCAGCTCGAACTACAAAACTAATTTCAGTGCCTAGAATATTGCAATGCAGTGGACGATATGAATGACAAGCTCGTGGAAACTGTCCATGCGGTCGGAACTAAGTTTTGCAAGACCAGTCGCAGAAGAACGCATATGCTCTCCGAGCACACTCTTAATCTCATGGCTGTTAGACGGGAAATGAAGCTACAGTCTTCAGTAGATTTGACAGCTCTACAAATGCATGTGGAGGGACTTACGCAACTTTAATACTGTTCCTATTGAAGAAGCGATCGAGCGGAACCAGGACTCCTAAGTCTGCTAGAGATCTGTCTGCCAGAAAGAGCCAACTGTCGAAGCTGAAGACCGAATGTGGCAGCATCGTTTCCGGGACACCTGAGTTTTTGAGTGAGATTGAGAGGTTCTATTAGCAGCTGTACACATCATCGTTGGAGCCACACGCAAGTGAGAGTAACGATCCAGATCAAGTCTTATCCGACACTATTCCTGTGTTATTCCGGACGTCAGTCTGAGTGAGATTAGAATGGCTCTCCTGCACCTTAAAAAGGGTAAGGCCCCAGGCGAGGATGGAATTACAGCGATGCTTCTGAAAGCGGGTGGAAAACCGGTACTTGAAGTTCCTCAGAAGCTCTTTAATTCCGTCCTCTATGGTGGCACTAGACCGGAGGCCTGTAGCAGAAGTCCGGTGGTCTTGTTTTCCAAGAAAGGCGACAACGCTCTCTTGAAAAACTACAGACCGATTTTCCTTCTGAGCCGCGTCTACGTGCTGTTTTCGAATCATTACTAATCGTCTCGCATGCAGACTCGACGACTTCCAGCCTCCCGAACAAGCGGGTTTCCGAAAAGGCTTTAGCACCATAGACCACATTGTACAGAAGTCTGAGGCGTACAATTTGCAACTATGTCTGGCGTATGTGAACTATGAGAAAGCCTTTGATTCCGTCGAAATTTGAGCGGTGCTACTATCCCTTCAGCGTTGCCAAGTTGACTATAGGTATATCGAAGTGCTGAAGTGTTTGTACAGTAGGGCTACAATAGCTATCCGAGTATAGAACCAGAGTATTATCCAACTGCAGAGAGGTGTAAGACAGGGTGACGTTATATCCCCGAAACTCTTCACTGCTGCACTGGAAGACGTTTTCAAGCTTCTGGACTGGAAAGCATACGGTATTAACATCAACGGCGGGTACACCACTCATCTTCGATTTGCCGACGATATAGTCCTTATGGCAAAATCGCTGGAGGACCTAAGCACTATGCTTAATGATCTCAATAGTGCCTCCCAACGGATAGGTCTTAAGATGAACATGAACAAAGATCATGTGTAACGTCCATGTTACACCTATGCCGGTAGTTGTTGGGAGCACTAAGCTCCAAGTTGTTAACGAGTGTATTTACCTGAGACAAATAGTCCTACTAGGTAAGTCCAACTTCAACCGAGAGATCAATTAACGGATTCAAGCCGGCTGGGCAGCATTCGGGAAATTACGGCACATCTTCTCGTCAGGTATACCTTAAAACTTGCAAACAAGACTGTACAACCAGTGCGTGTTGCCAGTGATGACCTATCGAATTGAGACGTGATCCTTCACTGCTGGCCGGATGAGGAAGCTCAAGGTCGCTCTGCAAGCTATGGAGAGTGCTATGCTCCGAGTTTCTCTACGTGAGAAACTTAGAAATAAGGATATCCGCAGTAGAACCAAAGTGACCGACATAACCCAACGGATTAGTAAGAAGAAGTGGCATATAGCTCGAAGAACTGACAAGCGATGGGGAAAAAAGGTTCTAGAGTGGCAGCCTCGTACCGGTAGTCGAAGTGTAGGGCGTCCATCACTAAATAGAGTGACGACCTGGTAAGACATGCAGGAAGTAGATGGTTGCAGGTGACTCAGGACCGTGTTTCGTGCCATTCCTTGGGGGAGGCCTATGTTCAGCAGTGGGCTTGTGGAGGGCTGTAATTATGATGAAAATGATAAATTTTACCTGAAGTTTTCTTCCTCGTACAAATTCTTTGTGAAATCAGTAACCACCAGCGATTATTGCGGCCTGATATTATTTAGCGACCTTCAAGAAAAGAGCCTTCTCTTCTTTAAAATTCCGACAACGCACCTGCAATTCCTCTGGTGTTGCAGTTGTTCATGGATGGCAGTAGTCACTTAGCATCAGGTGATCCGCATGCTCATATGTCTCATGGCTCATATGTAAAAAAAAATCTCCATTAACTTAGCATTATGTCGGTGATCGATGTTTAACTTTCAAGCTTACGATACACACTAATTAATATTAAATAATTAAGAGCCGATTTTTCGATCCTCATTTAAAATTTATTTATAGAATAAAATTACAGTTGTACAATAAAATAGTTTGTTTCACTTTTATATTCAGTCAGGTTATAATTTCAATTTGAATCAGAAACTGTTATATTTAATTATGCATGTACGGTATATGTATAGGTAATATTAAGTAAAGATACATATATATTTATATATATTGTATATAATGTGTGTGTAAATACGCTTATAATATATACCGTAAAACGGGGTGTATAGAAATTGCGGGGTGAAAAAATATCAAGAAAGTTTTAAGGTTAATATTTGACTATTTTTCGTTGTAGGATTTTGGTAGAATTTTAAATTATTACACATCAACATTTTTTCTATGTGTTGGCAACAATTTTTAAATGTAAAAATTGACATAATATATACTTCAAAATCTACCTTCTGTGAACGCGTTTAATTTAACTGCTGCATCTCTTAATTTTAGGTGTTAAAAATTAGTGAATTGTGTTGTTTAATATGTTTATCCTATTACTTGTGTAATAAATTTTAAAAATTCAGTGAAGGTAAGTGACAATCCGTTATTAAACTTCAAAAATTTGTTAAAATCACAGTACGTGTAAATTTATCGTTTAAAAGAGGTAAGTAGAATCTGTGGAAGGGGGAATAGAACAGTAGTATGGGTTTAGTGGAAACATAATAGGGAATAATAGAAACGCTTAATGTGTGAATAGAAACTAATAAGGGGTCAATAGAAATAAATAAATAAGGTTGTCAAAAACTGTTAACATAACTAAATAACTACCTTCATAGTTTCAGTATTAATAAATAGTAAGTCCATAATATCTCTCTATCCATAATATATAGATAGTATCTCAGAACTGTGGATTTAGTGATTGATAAATAAATAATCTTTTTAAAGTGATAATTTTAATTTACAGGGTCGTCCGACTTAGGTGGAAGAAAATATTGGTCAATCGGGGGTACAAGTACCCTGAAAGGGTTTTAAACCATACCAAGGCTTACGTATCTATTATGATGGCTGGTACCGCGCATGGTAAAAGATTACCACCATATGTGGTACAAAGCAACCCATTTATATGATTCCTGGGTCCAACAAGGTCCTGACGGTACTCTATATAACAGGTCGACATCTGGATGGTTGATGGGACCACTTTTGAGAATTGGGTGCAAAATATGGTGGTCCCTTATTTTAAAGATTTACCAGGCAAACAGTGCTTAATTAGAGACAATCTGTCTTCACATTTATCAGCATATTATGGAGGGTAAAATAAAAATTATATCCAATGAGATAGTGAATGACGGTCCGTATAACAATAATTAAAAATTAAAAATTTTGTACAGCCGACTTCAATATAATTTATTAAGAATAACTCAATAACTATTGGTCAGACCTTGTTCAAATTCATATGGGACCACACGAGAAGTATCAGGTTTCAAATAAAAAAAGATTCATCGATTTCGGTTCACCCAGTAAAAAGTTATGAGGTAACACACATAAAAAAACATACAGTCGAATTGAGTACCGTCTCTTTTTTGGAAGTCGGCAGTAAAATACACATTACCTATTATAAAAATGCAAGACTGTAGCGGTACAAGATGTCATTAAATTGCTAAAGAAAAACCTAATAAATAATTACTACAATAATAGTGACGAAATATTAAAAGTTCTAGAAGAGGATGATGTGAACTAGAAGATCTAGATAGTTTAGTTTGGTAATCTTTAAGAATTTTTATTATTTTTACATAGTAGTACTGGTTCTATACAAATCTATACCATAGGCTCAAGTTGATTACCTGTGATAACTTTATGATAGTTGATAAGTTTAGAAGATTTATAATTATTGTTATATATATTTTTCGTCGTATATTCGACTATTAATTCAGAAAATTGTTGTGTATTTTGTTTTATTTCATTCAAATAAAAATACGAATAAACTGTTAAGTATCTTGTTTGATTTATTAAATAGAGTTCATTAACATTCCATAAAAATGAAATCGGTTAAAATACAAATATATTTGTTTAAATCACAAAATATAAATTGTTTAAATCACAAAATTTTAAATTCGTTTAGCATTTACAAACCAAAAAAATTTTTGAACACAGATGCTTACATTTTTGCATGTTGGATAAAAGTAATTTGTGGCAGCCCTAACAGCTTTTCCATTCACCCCTTTACGCGTTTCTGTTGACCCGTCGTTGGGTGAATAGAAATGGTTAATATTTTACAAATTTTCTGGAAAACCTCTGCTTACAGTTAAAAGAATATTGTTATAGCTCATTTTACACGGTACCGGACATAATATAAAATCACCCAAGAAAAAAACGTTATTGACAACAAATTTTTTGGACAAAGTTGAAAACCATTGCTATTCACCCAGTTTTATGGTATCTTATTATATAATTATGGTTATTATTAAGCAATTATTATGTAGATATAGATATTTTTAACATAGCTGTGTGCACTTGCACCCACCATATCTTCTCTGCTTAGCCTGGAGGTAGACTGGTAGAGAATGTGTTAAGCCCGCCTTTTATACTTGGTGAGTAAATTATGCATAAGTTTATTTGATAAATAAACTGTTTTACCTGACAATTGAAAAATCGACCCTCGTAAAAGACTATTTTATTGAAATGATATGTAACTTTATTTTGCAGGTAAAAGTAGCAGGGGTTGAATATCAACCAGCTGTCGCCAGTGCAAATAAAAAACAAGCAAAAGCAGATGCAGCTCAATTGGCACTACAAAAACTTGGCATTGTTATGCAATAAAAAATCTTAAATAAATACTGCATTTTCTATAAAAGTTATATATTGGTAATAAAACAACTGTTTAATTGGTTTATATTTATTTCATTTGCATACATAAATATTACAACATTTGGATATCACAGGATGAATCCCTACTAAACGCCATTTTGAAGCTAAGGGAATCTTATGTTACTAATGGAATTTTCCAGAACATTAATGTGAAATAGAATTTAAACACTGATAAAGAATGGTAACTGCCACTAAGTAGCATTAATTAACTCTTCTATGTCTAAAACATTTTTTTTTTCATTATATTGCATGCTATTCTTTCAATCAAAGATCTGTTCCAAAACCTCCACTTCTCTTGCCTATTATTCATTTTTGTCCTGTTGTTTGATTCTGTAGTCTGATAAAGCAGCTTTTATAGCATCTTCAGCAAGCACTGCAAATTTAATTTCATGTTAATAATTCTGTGGAGACCAGGAAGCTATAAAAACTTAACACGGAACGTACAGTCAATCGGGGTAACTTTGATTAACAAGGGTAACTTTGACAGTCAAGTAGCAAAATACTTTTTTAATTTTTACGTGCACAACATTTAGTGCATAACATTAAATTTATACAATTTGTGTACTTAACAAACTTCGTAAATGAACCCCCTGCAAAAAAAGCATGTGTCTTACGAAATTAATGTCAAAAACTTATTTAAAAGTACCACATGCAACTGTTGTCTTTTTGCAGTGGTAAACTTTTAAAACTTTAAATGTAATTACCAAAGAGTTTAAATATAGATAGAACTACAACTTTATGGTTATATAGACTTGTATATGACTCCATTGCATCTGAAATTTGTTAAAAACTTAAACTTATGTTATACCCTGAAGCTATAAAATGTTTAAAAGATAAAATTCCTGCGACAAATCTCATCTGTGTCAAAGTTATCCATATAGGGGTTATAACTTTGACACACAACAAAATTGCCAGTTTTTGATATATTTTATGATTTTTATAGACTTTAAATATCTTGAAGAGTATGAAATCAAACCTGAGAGCAAAGATTAACCGGTTCAGTGCGAGTGACACAGCAGGCGTGCCATCGAATACTTTTGTCTGTGGCGCTTGACACGCCCGGCGTTTCATGAAATATTTGTTCGCCGCCACAGCTAAAAGTTGTCGAAAATTGGTGCCGCAACGAATTGGTTAAGTAAACTCTTTTGTCTCATATTGGACAGTAAAACTTAACGAAAAAATATAGTGATGATCTGTCAAAGTTACCCCGATTGACTAACGCAAGTGAATTTTTGTAACAAAATTGTACATAGTAAAATGAGTTTTATGTTAATTTTATAAAGTTCAAGCTAGATATGAGTCAAAAAAAAGTCGCGCGTCTTCCGTTGGAATTCTCGAGGATTCCCCTAGCTACTGTTGGTGCAGTGTGTGGAATCTGCGGGAATGTTGTGGAATCTTCTGGAAGCCAGGAAGTGGCACTCGCTTGAGCATTCCCGCAAATTCGACGTGGCGAAATTGACGCTTCCATTCCGATACAATTACCAAATAAACTAAATATAATTTGGGACATAATTTCAAATTCTTCAAATTTTCAGTATTGAAATATATATTTAATTTATTCACAGTAAAATTAGGTGTAATTAGGTTGAATAATCGACGGCTCCGTGGCGCAGTGGCTTAGCAATGAGTTGCTGTGCTGGGGGGCGTGGGTTCGAATCCCGCACGGAACAAGTATTTTTATGGCCTATAAAAATAATTGTTCTGGGTCTGGATGTTTGTCCTTGTGCAGTTTGTTTATAAACTGCCTCCACGATACAGGAGAAAATCCAAGTGGGGATGACGTTTTTTTTAAAAAAAAAGAAGAGAATAATAATAATAATATGAATAACAATGACTTCTGTTAACTGTAAAAGTATGTAGGTTGAAGCGCAGCTGGGGTGATCTAGCCAAAGTTGTTTTTTTTTTCACATCTCAAGGGTATGCACTCCACACTCTGTGCCTTTTTTTTCTCACCCATTCATTCAGCAGGATGGTTTGAAATGCTCATATATAATGGTTTTTTTACACCCTCCCGTACAGTCGACTATAGGTCATGTAGTACACAATTTCCCAGTAGGAATTCTCCAACCTCTCTTACCACTCCCATAGCAACAGTAATGGGATAATTTATCAACTCCTTCCATTTGTTAAAATTAATATGGATACAATGAATTAGACAGAAAAGTAAAAAATTATACTTACTTGAACAATGTAGTTTCACTGGAGGAAGTGACAATTCTTTGGCTATATCAGTATTTTTTAGCTTAAGAGCCTCATCCACAGTTTTACCCTTAACCCATTCTGTAGCAAGTGAACTGGAAGCAATAGCAGAACCGCATCCAAAGGTTTTGAATTTTGCATCAATAATCTTTCCATTTTCATCAACTTTAATTTGAAGCTTCATCACATCTCCACATGCAGGAGCCCCAACTAGACCAGTACCAACATTTTTGTCTTTTTTATCCAACGATCCAACATTTCGAGGATTCTCATAGTGATCAATAACCTACAAAATATATTATGATATTCACATCCAAACACATTAAAATTAAATTAGATAACAAAAATCAATAAGGCTTGACTGCGCAAATGCATAACAAAAACAAACTCACGTTTGCATGGTAAGCAGCTGTTTGAATAATACTGATGCTTTTGGGGCTGCTTAAGCTTCTACGTAAATTAGGAAGAATTAAATGGGCCATTTTTTCAATCAAATATGCTATATTTGATAAAGACTAAATTAGATAAAAATTAGCTTTGTCCACTGCTTGACTGCTACCCATAGACTAATGCATAGATAAATATATATGTAGCAAGCTACAGATACGACAGTGACTTTTAGTCAAGTTTCCCAACTATGCGTTTTGGCGCTGCAGTCGCCCATTTTGACAGATGAGTAATAAAAAAAAATAAAAAAAATATAGCTTAGAGATTGCAAGCACACATCCTTCAAATCATCGATATCGATGTTTAGTGGTGTTCTTATTTTATCGATATCGACAGAAGTGCATTATACAGGAATACTACTTAATGAAACACTTATAATACATTAACATTTATTTTTTATTCAAGCACACCAACATCATATACATACACACATAATCTTAGGATTAAATTATAGGTACAATTTGACAATAACATTATATAAAGCAAGTATCAAATTAAATAAATTAAGCCACAGGAATCATATTTAATCATAGTGCTCAATATTTTACTTTACAAGTTACTTTTTATATTAATTTTAAAACAGCTATAATTCAAATAGTTATGAATAAGTGAGTACCTTCCCTGTATAAGATAACGAACTTTTCGCTAGGATATGCTAAATTATTATTTGGTCTATATAACATTTGTATGTTAGACAAGACAAACATTTTTTCCTTAAGTTTGTAGTGTTTGGAGTTTTGTTTCATTATTAGAAATCCTATTAATTTTTCATCTAGGGTAAACCTGGTCATTTTGTTTTTTTAAATTGTTTTAATTATATTAATAATAAAGTTATTTGTTTAACATTCAACTTCTCTATACTTCGACAGAGATTGGACATTAAGCAAGCCTTTGTGAGGCTCAGTCACCAAAATTTTAATATTTTTATTTTTTCATGAATGTCACCTTTCAATATTTTATTACTTGTTGCACCAATTGTGCCCGTGTAACCTAATAAAAACTTTTTCAAAGCAAGCCAGGAAAACCTCTAAGTGCTTAATATTTTACTTTTCAAACTACATTTTACATTACTTCCAATACAGCTATAATTCAAATACTTATGAATAAAGTGAGTACCATCCCTGTACAAGATAAGTAATTTTTCATTAGTGCTAATGTTTTGATACAATCCTTACAACGAATACCTTTCGATATTTTCTGACAAAATGTATTCAGTAGTGTAAGCTGAGCAGTGGTCTATAATTTTTTCCATGACTACATCACCCACCAGCAATTTTTCTTTTGCACTTGATGATGAAGGGGATAGGAAACTACACTAACATTTAATAATGTATCTCCATAATCCTCTTCACAATTAGAGAATGTGGACTAACCATGTTAGATAATATCAAATATTTAAAGGCATATATGCCTTTAAATATGTTTGCATCTAGGTCAACATTTCTATATTTTATAGCTATTATACATCCAAAAATAAATTTCTAAAGGGTCTTGGTTAATATTTAATGAATAATAATATTCTACATTATACTGTTCAAATAATAATTTGTAGACCCTTATAAAACTTTCAAGTTATCCATCCTTGTCGGGATGGTACGCGCACAAGTCGAGGTTTTCCTTCTTGTATAGCATGTTTGCTATTATATAGAAGGAGTCTACTAAACCATTTTTATTTTATTTTATTAATGGCTTCAATCCAAAAAGTATGAAGTTGTGAAGTTTGTTTAATCACTCGTCTTAACTTTGCTCTTTGCACACCACCCGGTTATCCACTGACGCTGTCAGTGTGTCGAAAAATTCAACGACTTCTGCTGTTGAGGCCATTGTTGCGCCAGAGTTTGCATAGCGGAAATCATCTAAAAAGAAGTACTTTTTAATTGAATTACTTTTACAGTTATTGCACCTGCAAGTCTTTCGCCAAAAGCCACTTATTTGCTTACAACAACAGACTTTGTTAACCTTTATACAATTGTAGTGTGGCTCACGGTATCCACTAATGTAATACCAATTATAAATTTAATGTTACTAAACAGCACTTGGCAAATATAGGTTGTCTCATTTAATAACGTCATTACATGGCGACCTTGCCAGGCGAGCTAGCCACCGATAGTAATAAACTCATAATAAATATAAGACTTAATAAATACACACATTACCAAAATGAGGAAAATA
Source organism: Parnassius glacialis (assembly GCA_033319125.1). NCBI lineage: Eukaryota > Metazoa > Arthropoda > Insecta > Lepidoptera > Papilionidae > Parnassius > Parnassius glacialis. Next base: position 11,135,538 of record JAVANC010000009.1, read on the forward strand.
TTGCATAGAGCCATAAAAAGTTTTAAATAAATATTTAAAAAATAAAGCAAAACATGTAAAATTATAACGCAAAGAGACAGCTAAGAAGACTTGAGATGAGAAAAGAGGATTTTTTTAATAGGATAAGGGTGAGAAATGAGCACACAGTCCACCTAATGGAAGGTGGTTGCTGTGGCCAATAGACTTCTAATCTATCCTCAATTACGAATCAAAATGCAGATGCGTTCTCACCTGTGAGGACTAAAATGGAATGCCTCATTTCCAGTAAAAAGGGTCTCCGGTTCTCTACACTCACCATACGAAACTCAACAGCGTTAAGCTGCTATTTTACGCTGGTATTCTGTGAAAGCGTGGTCCTTCCCCGGTCATGCCGAACCATTCATGCTACAACTAAACCACTAATATAGCTGCAGCATAGCTCTACCGCTTAAAAAATGGATGACAGAGATTAGTTTTTTTTTCCTCAGGTTAAAAAGAATATTGGTTGACAGAATATAAATTGAAGTACACAGTGGTATTCACGAAGGGAATTTAATAACATTATCAAACCAACCGTGGAGCAAACCAAATAAAAACATAATTATCAATTCTGTTCCTAAAAAATTATCGAAAAATTTATTCAAGTGATCAGTTTTAGGACTGAATTTTTTGTGTTTTATCTATAAGAAAACAGGAAAAATGTTAATTTCAAGGAAACCAAAAAACAATAGAAAACAATGTGAAATATATGTTTGATGTATCTACTAAATAATTACTGTATAAAACGCAAATTATATTTTGTATTATACATATTTTGAAATGTCAGATGAGTAATCTTAAATTCTCATTTAAAATTGCAATTTCATAAAATTAAAAATATAATAAATACGAGGGTGGATTGAAAAGTACTCGGCCTAACACAGATCCATTCAATTCTAAAAATCAAATCTACCCACATTATTTAGTTCAGTTCAGACTAGTTCATTGTGTGAAGTTCGAAACGTGTGCGATAATTAGTTGTGATTTTATAAATTTATTAACAAAGTAATCGGACATAATTTCCGCGAATGGAGCAAATCGAGCAGCGTGCTGTCATTAAGTACCTCCATAAGAAGGGGCTATCATCAAAAGCCATCCATGATGACATGGTCAGTACATTAGGCGATTGTGCTCTGTCATATTCATCCGTCAAAAAATGGATAGCAGAATTTAAGCGTGGTAGAGAGAGTGTGAAAGATGAACCCCGCTCTGGAAGGCCTTCGACGTCAACTACTGACGAAAATATTAAAAAAGTACTTGGTTTAATAATGGGAGACCGCAGATTAAAAATTAGAGAGATAGCCGAGGTTATAGGCATTTCTTATGAACGAACTCAAAACATCATTGTCAACGAGTTGGGTTTCCACAAGGTGTCTGCGAGGTGGGTTCCGCGACTGCTTTCAGTTGAACAAAAAAGGACGCGATTGACTATTTCACGCGACTGTTTGGAGTTATTTGAAGCCGATGCAGATGATTTTTTGAATCATTTTGTTACTATAAACGAAACATGGGTTCATTACTGTACACCGGAAACAAAACAACAATCAAAACAGTGGAGAAGACCTGGTTCACCACCCCCTAAAAAGGCTAAGTCGATTTTGTCGGCAAATAAGGTGATGGCTTCAGTATTCTGGGACTCGAAAGGTGTGATTATGATTGATTATCTTGAAAGGGGCCAGACTATAAACTCTGATTACTACTGCACCTTACTACGTCGTTTACGAGAGGAAATAAAAGAAAAACGTCGAGGAATGCTCAGAAGAAAAGTCCTGTTTCATCAAGATAACGCCCGTGTTCACACGTCAGTACAGTCAATGGCTGAAATTCACAACTGTGGCTTTGAACTGTTACCGCATCCGCCGTATTCACCTGATCTGGCACCATCAGACTTCTTTCTGTTCCCTAACCTAAAAAAGCACTTGGGAGGTCAAAGATTTTCGACAAACGACGAGGCCAAAGCAGCTGTAGACGCATATTTTGACTCTAAGGAAGAATCATTTTTTTTCAACGGTCTAAATGCTTGGAAGGGGAGGTGGCAAAAGTGTATTGAACTTGATGGTGATTATGTAGAAAAATAAAAATATAACTGATTTAGTATGTGTTTATTTTCTTGGTTAGGCCGAGTACTTTTCAATCCACCCTCGTATAATAACTATAGTCTTCAATCTTTTACCATTACTCATTTTATAGATGGAAAACTATTAACACAAAGCAGGTGCTACTTGTATATTCATATCCTTATTATTTAAGCATGATTATTTTGATTTCAATGTGTAATAAAAAGTAAATTATGTGATTTATTACATATCATTTTTTTTAAGGTCAAAGATTATTTTATAGTATATTTTAAGTGGCTTAGAATATTCCATAATGAAATACAATTTTGTTTCTAAAATTTGGAAACCATTTTACATTTTGAATAACTCCCGGATCTAGGTACAATTTAAATTAGAAAAGTTAAGTTACGTCTGTATAGGATTTCTCTGTACAAAATATTAATTTCATATAGTAATTAATTGTATTTCTATACCTGGTTTACCTAGTATTAGTAAAGATATTAGTAAAAAAAAAATGTAATTTATACCAATTTTTTTTTTAAATTTCCGATAAGTGTTTATTTCTTGACAGCGATTGGGCTTTAACAAGTCTTTGTGAAACTGAGTCATCTAAAGTGTTAGTTGCAATCTTTGTCAAAATATTAACCAAGTTTCTCTTCTTTGCTACTATTTTCTTCACTAATGTAACCTGTAATGAAATAAATAAAATAATTAAGTATCATATTTTGTTACTGAATGATAAACATAGAAATATTAATTTATTATTTAGAACTTTTGATGTGTTTGATTTGTTTTGACCACCCTATAAAAGCCCTTGCATTTAGAATAAGCCTCATTATAGTTCTCATCGTAGTAATGTAATCACGTAGTTAAGGAAGTCAGTATTGCACTGAATTAGTTTTAATACATTATTGTAATGTAATAGTTATTAAATGTCATCGAGACATATTTGTAGTTTTTAAAAAGCTTCAGCACCACTCCCGAAACTTATATGGCGCAGCCAGCACACAGCTTACAGCTGAGTTCAAGTACACTCAAATTGGTCTTGTCCACAGTTCCGGATATCCTCGAACCAAATAAGTTTATATAAATCAGGAGCTGAAGAAACCTTCCTATCTAGACAAGAGCAGCTCTACGGGTAGACATGGCAGTGAGCGGACTTTAAGTAAAGCTTTAACTATCCTGTCCCATTCTAGTTATTTCCTGCGGTTATTTCTTTATGGCTCTATGTTGTAACTTTTGAACTAAAATCGTTGAAAGTTATTTGACTTCTGCACAAAACTTGACAGTTATTAATTAAGTAAATGTTATTATAAATAAAACAAATTGGATTAAATAAAAACAAAGTATATAATAGTAAGTAAATATAATCTTGTGCTAAAATTATAGAAAAAGAATAATTTACAGAATATTTTTGTATATGTGGTACGTATAACGTGGTAGAGCCATGCTGCAGCTATATTAGTAGTATAGTTGTGCTCTCACAGAATACCAGCTTAAAATAGCAGCTTGACACTGCTGTGTTTCGTATGGTGAGTGTAGAGAACCAGAGACCGTTTTTACTGGAAAAGAGGCATTCCATCTTAGTCCTCACGGGTGACAACGCATCTGCGTTTTGATTCGCAAACGGGGATAAATGTAGATGTCTATGGGCCACAGTAACCACTTACTATCAGGTGAACTGTGCTCTTGTGTCCCCTTATCCTATAAAAAAATATACATGTATTGATTTTTTTTTAATAAAAATGGAACAAGGAAGACTATGTCACTTTCTTCAAATTAGACCTAAGGATCTAACAAGCTTGATCATCATGTTTGATGGTGATCAATGTATTTCAAGTTTATTTATTAAGAATTGTGAATATATTATAAGATTTTTTATGACATAAACAAAATTACATATACAAACAATATACTATATATTTTATTGTGTAACAATTACATTATAGGAAAAGATGCATCTCTTTTTAATATTCTGGTGATTCTAGATCAAACTGCAACTGAATTAGAAAATATCTTAGTGGTTTCAATAGCTAATTAAAAAAATTTAAATAAATTATAGTTAACCAATTTCAGAATCCACGCATAATAATTCAGAAGGTTTTAGATATCCATTCATTTTGCAAATAATTTTAATTAGATTTAACCACAACATTAAATTGAGAATTACATGGAGCAGAAAATAATTCCTATGGCCTTATAATATTAATATTGGTATGATACTTAGAGATGGCCATGTTAGTGTAAGTGATGAAAAGTAGATTATAATTAAGGTTTCAGATTTAAATGTTACGCATGAGCAGTTAGAATTTAATATTAATAGATACATGAACTTAAATACTTAAATAAGCATGTTAGAATTATATTGACAAAAAAAACTCTAAACATTCAATTAATATAATGTTTCAAACTGAATTTGAAATAAATTCCAGTATTGAACAATTTGAACAGTTATCACCTTCATTTAGAGTCAAACAAGGCATTCTAAACTCCCTAAGATATATTATTAAGATTATTACTGGTAACTTTGATTATAAAAATGCTATTAAGTATGAAAATATGATTGGTAATTTAAAAACTCGTCGATACACACTAGTGAACAAGATTACCTTAATGTAATAAATAGAATCTCTTGTTAAAATAAGTACCATTTACAAGAAATAATTTTATCAAGATTGATTCAAATTCAAATTTATTTTTATTTGTGAATACAAGTAATATACTACAGGTAACATCTTTGAAAAAGATACATGTCATTGTAATGTGCCTATTGATGCATTGCTTAAATATTAATTAATTGAGTAATAACATTTCTTAGTTAGATATGTTTTAAATTATTTTTAAATTTATGACTATTCTCCGTTTGTGAAACATAGATGGAACTTTATTGTTGATTTTAAACAGCGTGCCAAAAACGCTTTATCTAAATAAAGCTGTCTGATGAAATTGTATAATGTTACTGTCAATTACTAAATAATCATTAAATATTTCCAAATTAGTTTTTATAAATGTTACATCTTGATAAATATGCAGTGTTGGAAATGACAGTAATTTAAATTTTTTAATTCTTGATATATTTGAGAGTTAATGACATGTAATTTTATTAACATTTACAATTTATTTTTACACAATTACCAATCACTCTACACTAGATGGAATGAAATCGAAACTTCTGTAATCTTTAGCAAATTAGGAATTTTACTTATAGATATTGAAGAATTGTTAAAATTATTAAAATCAGCAGAGTTAACAAATTAATTGATATACCCCATAAGTTATAACAATAAAGGGCTTAGCTTTCCATTGACGTCAGTGGAGTTTGGTGTTGATACGTATTTTTACAGAAAGATTACACTATTATAAGCACACACACAATGTCTCAATATACGGAAACGCGTAATTTTTGAGAAAAGAATAATTGAAAATCAATTATTCTTGCAATGTTTACGTCTAATTTGCTAATAAACTGGCGCCATTTTGTAATGTCATTGTCGACGTCAATAGGGATGTCGATTCTTTCCGAAAAAGGTCGATTTTTAAATCGATTCAAATCGTAAGCTGATGTATCGGTTCACAAAAAATCGATTTCTAAAATGTCTATATTTTTTTAATGTTTCTATTTATAATGTAAATATAAACCCATTTTATGAAAAACAAGAAAGATACCATGATAAATGATCTCTTATTGAAATTTGTTTTATTTAACAGTACCTATTAGGGCAGATAAATAAAATAGGTTAGGTTCAACTTATGTCAAAGAACCGAATTGATTGACCCCGACTCCACCTGGTACGAGTCTGTCCTACCCCTAGAGTGGTTTTATAGAGCCGGAGGCGCGTAGGGGGAGCAGCCTCCGCCTGCCGTAACAAATCGTAGGCATCGGACGAGCCGGAGCGGCTGAGGCTGGTCGCCGAAGGCGACCAACAAGCCGAAGCTGCGGAGGCGAGGAGGGATGCCTGCGATTTGTTACGCTAAGGCGTAGAGGCTGCTCTTCCCGCAGCGCCGGAGAGGTAGCAGTCTCAAAATAGATACAGAAATCCTTCTGAATCAGTCCCCCTATATTTTATGATGAAGGGGATTTTTTTCTCATAAAATGGATATATATTTACATTATAAATGCAAACATGAAAAAAATATAGATATTTTAGAAATCGATTTTTTAGGAATCGATACATCAGCTTACGATTTGAATCGATTTAAAAAACGACCTTTTTCGGAAAGAATCGACATCCCTATTGACGTCGACAATGACATTACAAAATGGCGCCAGTTTATTAGCAGATTAGACATAAACATTGCAAGAATAATTGATTTTCAATTATTCTTTTTTAAAAAATTACGCGTTTCCGTATATTGAGACTTTGTGTGTGTGCTTATAATAGTGTAATCTTTCTGTAAAAATACGTATCAACACCAAACTCCACTGACGTCAATGGAAAGTCGTACCGAATATTGTCACAAATAGCGGAGGAAACTTTGCGTCCAAGATCTCAACGCAACATAAATGCGAGGAAATACACTTCAATACATTTGCGCTCGTAAAAAACTCATAACTCGGACGACAATTAGATAAATATTAAATAATGGCGGCAATCAATATCGATAATTTTGACAATTTGCTTTGACAATACAATATGGCGTTTTTTTTTTTAAATGGCGTCCGTAGACAGAGAATAAACTAGCGACGATAGCGCCAAATGGCATAGAATGGAACTAAGCTGTCACGGGCCTGGACTAATGTACTCTGTGCCACAGACTAATACGAGTACGACTTCTTCTTAATAACTGGCTTTACGGCTCTGGGATCTAGCCCTTCTGAGCCTGAAGTTACAATATATTATAATAATTATCCTTCATAGTATTTGGCTTCACAATATGTTGATGCGTCACATTGTGCAGCCCTTCGGAAATTTTGACGGCAACTTGAGCTAGCAGGCAGCTGACGGTTGGCGATGGTATCTCAAGGCGCCTAAGCAGACAGACACCTTATTTTGAGAATTTCATCACCATCAGAACACAGTTTCCAATAATAGTTCACATGCGCAGACACTTAATACACTAAATCGCACCACTTTTACATATCAAAGTCCACTTCAAACCATTATTTAAACTATAATACAGGAGCAGCAAACCGACGCTGGTCAAGTTCCCGCCAAAACCCCAACTAATACGATACTTTAGGAGTGGGCGATACAAATCGTATATAGATACAATATCTATATATCAGTACAATATCCAAAACCTATATATCCGACGACGAATTAAGTATGTATTAGATATTTTACGATACCGTGTTGACATGAGTCATCGCAGAATATGTAATATCTACTCAAAACCGAAATGTAAAATATCTAAATATATACACTGATTCGGATACCGAACAAACCTTGAGCGCGATAGAATATATAGCTAAAGCAGATATTACGTGTTACGGCCGGCAGCTGCCTATCCCAGGAGTAGAATCCTTCGCGGCCCATAGACGAAGAAGCTACAGGCAGATGCTGGTCGGGCGTCCTCACGCCACGGGTTAAAAGTCTAATTACACTAAACAATCCGGGAGGAGCGTTACAATTATTGAACAGAGCTTACTTACCTCTATTCAAGGCGACTGGTCCCTCAGGATTCGGTCAGGTCTCGTGTGGATGTATTGTGCTAAAAAGTAAAGGTCAGTGATGTGTATTTGGGTGTGACTGGTAGTGTTATTGACCTTATTTGACCGTTCCCCCTGCAGCAGTTCGGCCCTCAGCTCCTCTCCAAGCTAAGGTCGCCTTCCGCAGTCACTTTCTTCCTTTGTTACGATTGACTCGCGAAAATGAACACAGAACGTACGGGTCAAAGGTCACCGTTATTTCTAGAATATTAACTACCGCACTAGTAACTAATACAGTCGAATCCACTTATACAGATTCTGCGTTAAACCTAAAGTCCCGGGTAAACTCTCAACACGCGCTACCATTCCCAGTGGTATATTTACTATACGCGCCTAACATAAAATTAGATCTAAGAGCTCCCAAACAAAACGGACTGCCTTCTCTTTCGACGCGAAGAAGACATCTAATTTTTTCGCTCTCGACTCCCACCGTTCAGTAAGCTCGGACGTTCAACACGCACGAACGTCATCCCGTATCAGCCGAGCCGAGCGCCATCTAACGTCGATGCCTGACACCAACGCTTTTGCGTAAACAAACCCCCGTCCCGGACATAAGGATTTAGGTCCGCGAGCAAACCGGTCAGCGGGACAGGGTCGCGACGGCAAGTTGCAAGATCGAATCTACAACCAAACTAGGCCACCCTACGCACCCAATCAGATCTTGCAACCCTGACCAACGCCTCAAAATTACAGCCCCAACGTGGGCTAGCCGGAGAGTTGAACTGGATGCCCTTCCTGGTCATCGCAGCACATAAATAAGTCCTATTCCTAGACAGAAGTCAGACGACCTCCTTCAAACACCTATCTGCGCTCCTATGATTAGTTCCGCAACTGGACCGGATCAGGTCTGCAAACAGCGACGCGACACGAAGCGGCCCAGAGGGACCTTCAAGCTTCAGTGCAGAGAGCACCCCCAAATTCCCCATGAACGTCGTCTGTGGAGAGCTGAACGAAATGCACAGATGGTTCCTAGCAGGTGATCCTATGCTCATATTTCAACTAATTTTTCAAAAGCATCATCATCAATTACAGAATTAATTAAAACAAGTAATCACCGATGCACATAGGTCAACTTGGCAAAGTAAACAAAACAATAAACGTAAGGGCCAGCCCTATTTCTTATTTCAAATAAATATCTTATACAGTGCCAACAAATCTAAACCAAAAGAGAATTGACTCCTATTTCCTTCGGCAACCACAGGGTTATCTAATTTCAACCTTCCTTATCACAAAGCAAAATGATTAAACACTATCACAAGCATTAAAAAAGGGCGCACAATTTAATCTCAATTTTCCGTGCAACAACAAACGCAGTGATCAAATGTATTTACAAAACATATGCAGCAGCATTTAAAGGAGTATTTTAAATTCAATTCTTTTAATCATAACCGCTACAATATGTATTTCGCGGAAAACCCAAAAGCATTTTAATTTAAATTTAAAGAATTCTTAACTAAGTGCTCGACCAAACCAAATCCTATACCCCTTGAGAGCGTGATTCAACGCTCCAGGGGGCCCTAATCTTCCCACCACCAAGTGGAGGCCACACCGCGTGAACCCGATACTAACAGAGCGCAACCGCTAACAGTCGCCACTCGGGTTGTACGCCCTCACTGAGGCCGTCGGCAACAGAACAGCTTGACAAGTGGACTGTTGACGGCTTAAGGCTCAGTAGAGGCAGCCATGGTGGGAGCTAAGGCGGCAGCTAGCTAGGGCCGCCTCCATCAAATGGGGTACAGTGGTCCACCAGTCGCGGCCACTCAGCTAAAGGGAGTGAGAAGGGTCCAGCGGACTGATGAGTGGCCGTGAAGTTCCTCTCCGCACGCTGAGGGGGTGTGTTGACACCCCCGCCCCTGGTGGAATTACCCCCCGACTGGTCGGGGGAGGGACCCCTTTCAAACCTAGGGGCCTGGTGGTTAGCCGGCGGGCGCCGAGCGTCGCCCGTCCAAGGGCATGGCGGAGCGCCCCCGCCCGTGGGGGTCGAGGGCCTGGCAGCGCCCCGAGAGGAGACGCCGTTCGCACCCAGGCACAGTACGACATTGTGATTGCCCTGGCAATGCAGACAGGGCCGCTGGTGCGGACAGTCTCGCTGGAGGTGCCCTTCCAAACAGGAGTAGCACCAGCGGCGCTCCTTGGCGATAGTTCGCCTCGCCGGAACCGGCTTACTTAATAATTTTGGGCAAGACGTTACCCGGTGATCCGATGCTCGACAATAGGAGCAGGGGGGGGTTGACGACGACTTGCCCGGCGGATTTCGCCTCTCACTGGGCACGGCTCGTAAGTCGTCGACGGTGCCCGCCGCGTGCTCGATCTGTCGGCACTGCTCCTCCAAAAACTGCAGCAGGTCATAGAAGGGCGGAATATAGGAGGCCTCGTCCCCGCCGTACCTCTCCTCAAAATGCATTTGAAGGTCGAGAGGTAGACGGGACAGCACGATGCGGAGCAACAAGAAGGCCCATTCGCCTACTGGTAAATCCAGCCGCCTCAACGTATTACAGGCCACCAAGACTGGATCCAACAGGTCCGGACGTAATCGGGCCCGGTCACTAAGCAGCGGGAGGCTCAGAAGCTGCTTAACATGTTCGTCCGCAATTTGCCGGACGTTGGCGTATCTTCTGGCTAGGAGGTCCCGAGCAGTCTGGTAGGCGTCGTCCGACAAGCTCAAATGGCTGACAACGCCCAGTGCCTCCCCTTCCAGTGAGGCCAGGAGGTACGCCATCTTCTGGCTCGGGGTCAAGTCACTCCGGGCGTCCACTAGGCCGTCGAAAAGACCAACGAAGGTCAGCCACTCGGAAAGGACCCCGGAGAACTTTGGCAAGTCCAGAGTTGGGAGTCGTCCCAACAGCTCCGGCTGAAGCTGCTTCCGAAAGGACTCGGGCAGGCCACTCGTCCGAGCTTCACGCGCCTCCTCGGCATACCTGCCTTCAGCCTCGATCAACTCGTCCGTGAGCCACAAGAACTGCTCGTAGTCTGCGAAGCAGGAGTCCAGGACTCCCTTTTCCACATCCGAATCCTCGAGCTCAGCGTAAGCCTCCTCCACTGCAGCCCTTCGAGCATCGACCTGCTCGAACCGCTTCATCAAATTATGGACCCTATCCGGTCGACCTATCAAAGCATGGGCGCTGGTGGCCCAGCGCAACTCAGTCCGCAGGCAACGGATTAGCATCTTGGGCGAGGACATCACTACTAAATACAAATTACGACGCTGCTCGAGCACAATTACAAAAATAACAAATAAAAAATACAAAAAAAATTAACAGCTAACCAATGCAGTTCCTATCAAATCGAGTTGAATAGAAATTACACAAATAAGAACCGCTATTTATTAAATCAAACACAAGTTAGTACAAAAGAAAAGGCAAATCAAATTAACAATAACAAATACAAGTGAGATCAAATCAAGTTAAATTCAAATTACGTAAATACAAATTACCACTCTTTAGTTCAAATACAAATTACAATACGAAAGATACATAACGAAGATACACATCAACAAAAAATGCTTTGCTCGGAAATCGACCCTTCGATAAGTAATACACCACAACTATCCGCAACGATAATTAACCGATTACGCAAAAATAACCATCTACCTACATGACGCAATCTCCCGCTTGCGCGCTAAACGGGCGCGGTTTTTTAAATTTACCCGCAAACAAAGCAAGCTAACAAAGAAAGGAATTTTATTATTACGTATATAATAAAAAAAAATATTTTTACGTATTACGGACGGGCGTGATTGTAGACACAAAATTAAACCAATCAACCCAACGCTCCCTGCCACCAAAATTATTTAATTTTTATCAAATACTATGGTCGGTGGATCGACCGGGAATCGATCCCAGAACCACGCTCTGCTACCAAATGTTACGGCCGGCAGCTGCCTATCCCAGGAGTAGAATCCTTCGCGGCCCATAGACGAAGAAGCTACAGGCAGATGCTGGTCGGGCGTCCTCACGCCACGGGTTAAAAGTCTAATTACACTAAACAATCCGGGGGGAGCGTTACAATTATTGAACAGAGCTTACTTACCTCTATTCAAGGCGACTGGTCCCTCAGGATTCGGTCAGGTCTCGTGTGGATGTATTGTGCTAAAAAGTAAAGGTCAGTGATGTGTATTTGGGTGTGGCTGGTAGTGTTATTGACCTTATTTGACCGTTCCCCCTGCAGCAGTTCGGCCCTCAGCTCCTCTCCAAGCTAAGGTCGCCTTCCGCAGTCACTTTCTTCCTTTGTTACGATTGACTCGCGAAAATGAACACAGAACGTACGGGTCAAAGGTCACCGTTATTTCTAGAATATTAACTACCGCACTAGTAACTAATACAGTCGAATCCACTTATACAGATTCTGCGTTAAACCTAAAGTCCCGGGTAAACTCTCAACACGCGCTACCATTCCCAGTGGTATATTTACTATACGCGCCTAACATAAAATTAGATCTAAGAGCTCCCAAACAAAACGGACTGCCTTCTCTTTCGACGCGAAGAAGACATCTAATTTTTTCGCTCTCGACTCCCACCGTTCAGTAAGCTCGGACGTTCAACACGCACGAACGTCATCCCGTATCAGCCGAGCCGAGCGCCATCTAACGTCGATGCCTGACACCAACGCTTTTGCGTAAACATTACGACTACTTTACAACGAAAAGGTGATACGCTTACGCCTAATATTTTTAATATTAATCCTTATTAGTAGCAACATACGATTTATTACAGAACACATAATTTTCAATATCCAGTCTAAGTAGTATAATTTTATTATTATTTTGTTGTGTTGCACTGTTTTCAAAATAAACTATTTTAGATCTTATTGTGTATTTAATAGAATGTTATTTTTTGTATGTAAATTAAAACTGAGAAAATTATGAAGGAAAGTTTATTTCACCGATTCTGAAGAACTAAACCCGCTTTCTAGATATGCGATAATTTTCTTTGGCGTAGGAGTATAATCACTATACCATAACCATAAGTGTGGCATAAAATATAACAGTTTAATTTTATAGCAAATAAATGTTGCAATCCTTATTTTTAAACATAGAGAGCCTAAAGTTAAGTATAATAAATTAAAATAAAATTAAATATTTTTAAAATATCATTCTTTAGAGCAAAGGAGTAAAAAATACTTTGTAATAGCGCACCTTCTAGATTCTATACGTAAAGTGATTTTATTGAACAAAAAAAATTAACGCTCAAGGTGGTACGTACGATATACGCTAGATGGCATAAACACGAGACGATGAAAGGAGACGGTCCATTTCTGGCCCAGTCTATGTACAGTATACCGTAAAAAGAGAAAAATTCAGGGATTTTGTTAAAAATAAAATGAGAGAATAAATCAAACTAGATAACTTGCAAAAAATAAAAATGCAATCCCAAGTCATAAAAAAGTGAAAAAGACACGGTTATTTGTCAAATGTCATTTCTGTCAAATGATATTTTTATTTATTCCGAACTAGTTCTGAACTCGTGAATGTGTTTAATTGTGGATTTCTTTGGCGATTTGGTTTTTTGTTTAGACTTTGGATTACTACTTTTTGACTCTGCTTTTGTTTTATGGACTTAATGATTTTACGTGAGATTTCGATTTCGTTGATATCGGACATCTGTATTCTGTAGAATCACATTTTGAATCAGTAAGCAGGTATGTACTAAAGAAAGATGTTTCCTTAAGCTATTAAACGCATTTGAATGACTGCAATATAGATAGTTTATTAAATTAACCACTTGAGATCTCGACAGTTCAATAAACAAATTAGTCTGACCTAAGGTCAAGCCAAAGAGTATATAGTATAATATAGTACATAGTATGTAGTACATAAGGCCAAAGAATTTTTTTTTAAATGAAGGTAAATATAACTTAGAGTCACTACTAAGTTCTTATCCAAATATAAATATTAATATAAAAAATAATAGTAATAATACAATATTATTAGTGAAAAAAGACACATGTTTATAACCTATAACAACAAAGTTATTTTTGCTTTGGTATTTAACAACACCCGTGCAGGGGGGGTACAGTTCCATAGTAATGCATTTGGTCATAGAAAGTAACGCCATCAAGTGTATTATACGGGTCATAATTTCCTCAGTTTAGTTAGTTTAATACTCACTAGATGGCTTTAATATCTTTGTCACCTGTCCATTAAAATTATTTTTACTTATCTTATAAATTATAAACTATATATTTTGTCATGTGTATGCATGACAAATAAAAGTTGTTTAATCCATGATTTATAAAGTATATATAAATTATACGTTCCGATTATATTTAAGTTCGATTGAAATGATTAGTCTGTACTACAAGCTCTGTAGCCGAAAATATAAATGTATCTGTATCTGTTAAAAGTTTTTTTCAAAGTTAATTTTTCATTAATTAGATATTATTTTAAACGGGAATGTATCAAACCAATTTCAAAGTGAATCGAGTTCGTTTTGTTTAACTTTTCTAAGACAAATTCAAAAGTTTGATGTCGATTTAGTTAATTTCGTATTTCGTACTTTCGTAGAACAATTACTTGTTGTACTAAGTGTGGTGTTACTAGCCAGTGAATATTTAGTTTATGGTGATTTATTAGAGTCGTTTTACTTAATGAAAATGTTTTACGAATAATAATGGGTTGCTGAAGACGGTGTGTTCTAAGATGCTTCCATAATCATCTAAAATTGAGTGCCCAAGTTTATTTCTGTGTTTTTAATAACTGTTAATAATATATTTAAATCGCTATGAAAATAATTGTTTTATTTCTGTTTGGTCAAATTAACCGTGTGCCATTCCAATTTTCTACTTATGTATGAATGCATAGCTAATTGTTAATTTAATCTTACTCTTAAGCTTTGCGTTATTAAATTTTTATAAATTCCAATAAAACAATCAGCGTATCACAAATCAACAAACAAGCTATATACCCCATACCAGTCTGACCATAGATATAGTATTAAACTCCATAGATTGGGCTTATGAGTAAAAGAGAGCTACCGCGCCATACGGTACTTTCGTGTGTTAGAAAGAGAAAGTGAATGAACCTGTCAGCGAGACTAAACACATATTTGCTACCGGTACATAACGGCTAACGGCCCAGTCGTTAGTGAGCTTAGTGAGCGAATACCTTTCGGCAATTTCTTATGTAAATTATAGTGAAAACTAGTAACTTTATTGTGTATAATACGATGGTTTCTTGTTCCGTACCAGGATGTGATTCTTCCAAAAGGAATAATCCCCAGAATTACTCATTTCACCAGTAAGTATACAACTTGATATCTATCGTTATTTCTTAATAATAGTATACAAATCTACCGGCTTCTGAGAAATTTTAATGAAAAATTAATTTTATGTACTACTGAGATGAATTAACACTTAAAAAACAGTCGTATTTAGAAAATAACAAATAGGAAAATATGAGAGCATTTGTAACCTCACTTTTTAGTGATAAGTTAGTTCGGTTTGTTCTTGATGTCGACTTCATTCAATTGAAGTGAAGGATAGTAAGTTATATATACTAAACAAGGAATAATTAAGTTCATTGATAATAATAGTTTAAATAAAGATATTATTTAAGTTAATTTTATTGAAAAATTAATCTTCAGCAATAATTTGTCAAGATATTGTGCAATAGCACTCCCGATTAAGAAAACTGATAATGAATAACACAGAAACTAATTTTTTATAATGAGAGGGTTAACTATAGTACTCACAACTGACAAAAGCCTACATGGTTATACTAATGTGTGTATTATCCATTAGTTGAAAACGAATAACATATTATTTGCAGGTTCCCTATAAACCCGGCGAGTAGAGAAAAGTGGTTGCGAATGTTAAACAGACCACATTGGACTCCGCATAAGTATTCTACAATATGCAGTAAGCACTTTCATCCGCACTGCTTTTCAGTTACTATTGGTCAAAAAAGAAGAAAGTTGCGAAGTGGTTCTGTTCCTACTATAAGTATGCCGGTAAGAAAAAGCCAATTTTTTTACCGTTAAGATTACCTATTTGTTACACTTGACAAACTGAACAATAATGACAGTGTGTTCATGTTGAGTTTTCAATTTTATGAAAACTAATTTTTGATGTTCAGCTATTGTATCTATGAAAAATTATGAAATAAATAATAAAAGCTGTAACATATTCTGCTGAAAATAGGCATTTTAAAATATACATAAGTTTTGTATTACATTCTTATGTATATTCTTATTAGAAAATAATATTCTTATTATTTTACTGCATACATTATGATAAGAGACAAAATAATTTTATAAAAGATTAATTATTTTCCTAATAATTGCATAACAGTAATATGTAATGTTATGTTGCTTTTGCAACACATAACTTATATGAAATTAGCCCATACATATCACTTATTTAAATTTCAGGTAGAAATTCCTCTTCCACGTAAATCAACTGTGTATTGCTACCGAGATATTGAATCTTTACCTAGGTTATCTGATAATAGTATTTCAATCAGTGGTATTGAAGTGACCCCAAGGAAGAGGAAAATGTTAAAGACAATATCACAATTGAAGAGAAGAATTATTGACAAAGAAAAAAAACTAAAAAATCTACGTGCTCAAAAGAAACGTAAGGAATCTAAAATAATTCAACTTAGTCAAGTTGTCAGAGATATACAGGCCCGTCCATCATTGAGAAATGATTTGACTGCAGTTATAGAATCTTGTCCAAATGAGCTTTTGTCACACTTGGTAGAAAGGGTCAATAGCAATAAAAAAAATGTTATTAATAGTAGGGCAAAATATGGTCTAGAATTAAGGAAATTTGCCATCACTCTGCACTTTTACAGTCCACAGGCTTACAATTTTATAAGAAAAAAGTTTTCTCTTTGCTTACCACATCCAAGAACCCTTAGAGGTTGGTACCAAAATATAAATTGTGAACCTGGGATTACTCAGGAAGCCATTAATGCAATTAAACAATTTAGGGCAGAAAAACCTGATTTGATTATTTCTTTAATAATGGATGAGATGGGAATAAGAGAATTTACGGAATGGAATGGCCATAGGCATTATGGATTTGTGGATGTAGGCAATAATTTAAGTGGTGACAAGATAGAAATAGCCAAGGAAGTTTTAGTATTTATGGCAGTAGCTGTAAATTCATATTGGAAATTGCCAATTGCCTTTTTTTGGGAGAGGTTTTACAGCTGTACAAAAGGCTTCACTTCTCAAATTATGCTTAGATGCACTGATAGTAACAGAAGCAAAAGTCATGTCAGTGACATTTGATGGGATTGCTTCTAATATTAATATGGTTCGAATTTTAGGGGCAAATTTGGACCATGAACCTTATAAACCATTCTTTATATATAAAAATGCAAAAATTTATACAATTTTCGATGCATGTCACTTATTAAAATTAATAAGAAATGCCTTTGCTGATTTTAAGACTTTCTATCGTAATGACGACATCATATCTTACTATTACATTACTAGTTTAAACGAATTACAAGAAAAAATTCAATTAAATTTAGCTAATAAATTGACATATAGACATGTTAACTATTTCAAAAATAAAATGAAAGTTAAGCTTGCAGCCCAGTTACTCAGTAATTCTGTTGCTACCAGCATTGAATATTGTGAAAAAAATACAAATATTCCTGAATTCAAAGGGGCAAATGCTACAGTAAATTTTATTAGAACTGTTAACAATACTTTTGATATTTTTAACTCAAGAAATTTATTGAGTCCAGGTTTCAAAAAACCTATCAATTCAAATAATGTCAATATTATTTTTAAAGAACTAGACAGGTTTACAGAGTTCATGCAGAGTTTAACTTTGGAAAATTACCAAAAAGTTATTACTTCAAACAGAAAATTAGGTATCCTAGGTTTTATTTTTAATATTCAATCTTTAAAAATGTTGTATAATGATTACATAAATTCAGATTTGCTTAAGTTTCTCCCATTGTACAAATTATCACAAGATCATTTAGAAACTTTTTTCAGTTGCATAAGAGCTCGAGGGGGTTTTAATAATAACCCATCTGCACGAAGTTTTATATCTGCATATAAACGGTTGTTGTGTCATGCAGAAGTACAAATAAGCGATAATACAAATTGTCTGCCAATTCAAAATGTAACCATATTAGCTTTAAGTAATTTGAGCACTATGCAGCGATTAAATTTAGCCATTGGAAAAACCGAAGATCCCGTCGATGAAGAGATTGCAGAATTTTCGGTTTCTAGTATTCGTGAGGAAGACGACTTTTTAGTTTCTTTGCCATACACACAAGGAAAAGAAGTTATTAAAATTGTTGTGCAGTATATAAGTGGATATATTGTAAAAGCTTTGCAAAAAAAACTTAAGTGTGCAGATAGCATTGCAGTCCTGCATTCTCAGGAAAGTGATATAAAATCATTAATATTTCATAAAGATAAAGGAGGCTTAATTTATCCGTCAAAAGATGTGATCGACGTGTGTTTGTTTTGTGAAACAATTTATAGAGAAAATATAAGATTTAAAAATTTCAATAAAAATCAATTACATCTGATTATCACCAGGACAATTTATAATTTTTTACACAAATTTTCTACTTTAAATGATCACTGTTTTCCATCTCTAAATGATCATATTTATGATCAAGATCCAATAAACAATCATAAGTATTTATTAGTAAAATTGATTATTGAAAAGTTTTTTATCATAAGAATAAAGTATGAACACAAATTGCGAAATGTTAACAAAGATAGTATTCGACAATTTTATAATAAAATGATTATTTTTAAGGGTACCTAATAAACATTTTTTACGAGTCTTCATTTTATTTCAACTTTTTCCCTATAGATGTTACCATAAATGTATTTTATATGGCAAAAATATTATTATACATAAAGCCATCAACCGTATGCGAATGCATCAAATCGGTTCAATAAAAAAAAAATATCCACTGGTGGTGGAACCTCTCCCTGCCAACAGTCGTTTCGGCGATGCTGAGAGGGGATTCGCGTATAGGTGGTAAATCTATAAATTTACAATTAGTACTAATAGTAATTTATAATTGATAGACATCTATCATTAATTCTTTTATTACGTGGTAGAGCCACGCTGCAGCTGTTATGGTTGCATAGCATGAATTGGTCGATTCGACCGGGGTAGTACCACGCTCTCACAGAATACCAGCGTAAAATAGCAGCTTAATGCTGTTGTGTTTTGTATGGTGAGTAGAGAACCGGAGACCATTTTTACTGAAAATGAGGCATTCGATCTTAATCCTCAAGGGTCAACACGCATCTGCATTTTAATGATTAATTGAGGATAAATGAAGATGTCTTTGAGCTATAGTATCCACTTTCTTTCAGGTAGACTGAGTGCTCGTTTCTCAACATTGTTTTATAAGAAAAACAGTCACATGTCGATACAAACACCGTAAGGCCTTGTCAGTGGCAGGCATCGGTCGCAGATTGTCAGCACAGCATCCGTAGCATCACATTTTAGTCTGCCACGGATTGCCGTATGCGAATGCATCAAATTGATTCAATAAAAAATGATCTGCTGATGGTGGAGCATCCGCCACACAAACTTGTTTAGGCTACTGTAGTTCGTACTTACAAATGTTATC
Source organism: Parnassius glacialis (assembly GCA_033319125.1). NCBI lineage: Eukaryota > Metazoa > Arthropoda > Insecta > Lepidoptera > Papilionidae > Parnassius > Parnassius glacialis. The sequence goes on from JAVANC010000009.1 coordinate 11,154,829, forward strand.
ACTTTCTTTTTCCTACAAATATTATGAAAATTTTTAAATATATTTTCTGTCCTAACATTTCCTTTATAAGCTCTGCATTACTTTACTTGCACTCAATTGTGCTTGCAATGCTATAAGAATCAAGTCAGAAATTTCACCCAAAAGTTACTTTTTATACAAAAGTAGCCTATTGGCAGAGCATCTGGTAGTGTGAGCTTAAATATTGCGCGTTAATATTCTGCCTCAATCGAAAATATTCACTTCGTATATTCTTTATGTATTCATCCCATTCCAAACTGCAGGTGTTTTAAAGTACGAGTCGTAAAGGGCTGGACTAAGATACAATATTACTATAAAAGTCAGAAAACTCAAACGAAATCTTACCCTACACCCCATCTTATGGTAAGATAGGCGTACCAGAAGTGGACAAGTGGAACATGAATGGGCTGTGATGATTTCAACAAAAAAAAAAGCTACTCGATTTAATACATTGTCTAGAAATCTTGTACGTTTATAATGTGAAAACTTATGCATCAAATAGTAAAGAATATAATATGACATAAGTACTGTATATTTCATATTGTCATATTTTATTCAACGTTTATTTTGATCGATATCGATAAATTATTACGGTACAACAATATTAATGCACACATTGACAATCTACACACACAAAGACAATCAGTTTTTGGTCTCGTTTTCCAGTTGTAATTGCCAATCTATGGAGTATATACTATATCTATGAGTCTGACATTTGCGTTGATTTGTCGCACTATTTTTTTTTGGAGTTTATGGCCTGGTATCTAGACCTTTAGGTCAATGAGGGCTAATAATCTTCCACTCACCAGATATCGCTAGTTGCGACTGAGGTAAAGTTTTTTGTTACACAATGTCAGTTAATTGAGAAATTAGTTTTATGAAAATAGTTTATCATTATCTGGAATATTATATTAATACACAACACAATGCGTCAGTGGTTTGCTTTTTAATTTTTTGCACTTTATAACTCTTTTTAAAAAAAAATCGGCTTTTAGTTATATTTTATAGTTTGGTTTATTCATTTCTAATTTAATTAATATAAAATATAACTAATAATACAGAAAGAAACCTTAAAAATTACATTTTCGTAAGAAATTATCATCCCCGCTATGAAATCTGTCAAATATTTTACCTCACTGTAAAGTGGCGCCGCCCTGGTGGTAGAAAAAATCGTGGATGCCCTCATTGTCACACTACGCGTAGCGTCAGTGTTGCCGTTTTGTAAATGAAAAAAATGCTAAACTGTGGTGATGATAATGCTAAAAAAGTGCTAAAACACACTTAAATATGCTAAAAAAAATGTCAGCTGCTAACTCTTGTTTAAAGTAATAAGAAATGAAAATAAATTGCAAGTAGGTAGTGTAACTAAAAATGCAGTGCTATTTTAAAGTTAATTTAATCATCAAGATAAATCAAATAATATTTGTAAATCATCAATATCAGCTTCGCCGTGTGCTTGTGAAGGGCCATCTTCAAAAGCAATAGTCATTGGCATCTCAAGCGAGTCTTTAATCCCTCTAATGTGTTTTAAAACATGTTCGGGAACGTTATAGGAATGACAACATTTTCCTGATCTTTTAAGGCCATATCTGCTGTATAGGATCGAGTTTAGTGTATTTAGTGACATACGATTTCTTAATTTTGTTTTTACAATATTCATGTGGCTTTTTTTGCAGTGGGGCCCCCATATATCCAAATTAACAAGCAGACTAAGTTCTGCAGCTTATGCTGTAAAAAAGATTAGAGGTCTCACTAGTGTCGAGACAGCTAGATTAGTTTATTTTAGTTATTTCCATAGCATAATGTCTTATGGGATTTTGCTATGGGGAAATGCGGCTGATTCAGAAACTATTTTTGTTTTACAGAAGAGGGCCATAAGAGCTATTTACAATCTAAAACCGAGAGAGTCTCTTAGAGATAAATTTAAAGAAATTAATATATTAACCTTGGCCTCTCAGTATATTTACGAAAATTTAATGTATGTTCACAAAAACAAAGATAGTTTTAGTAAAAAAAAAGTGATATACATTCTGTAAACACTAGGAACAAACACAAGCTAGTGATGCCAGTTTCTCGACTCCTCAGAGTCAGTAATTCATTCTTGGGGCAATGTATACGCTATTACAACAAGGTACCGGAAAGTGTACAGGTTCTCTCTATTACCAAGTTTAAATGTTTTATCACAGATTACTAAATAGTTTACTAAAGGTTTTATTAAGCTGAAACTGTATAAAAAGGGTTATTATAGTATAAATGAATACATGGTTGATAATAAACCCTGGGAATGAGGTGGTCGCTTCCAAGCAGTTTCTAAAATAAATTTTGTAAATAGTTCGTAATCATTTATATTGTAAAATTTATTTAAAAAAAAGTCCCGCTGGGTTTCTCGCTGGTTCTTCCCAGGACAGAGGGTTTTTTTTCGAACCAGTGGTAAAGTAAAAAATGACTTTCAATAAGAATTACATACCTATGTAATGTATATTGAATAAAAATTATCCTATTCTATTCTATTCTATCTCAGCATTCGAGTGTGGCAAAAAATATATATAGATACGGCCAAAGAAGCTAACTCCGAAAATGGATTATTATCCGCCGAGTCTTTATATTCATGAACCTCCGACCGAAATTCGACAGTTGAACATTTATTTTCCCAGTCGGTATGTCGAATATTCCTGTTTTTTAACAGCGCGGACCGCCTAGTGATGTTTTAATTATGCATCGCGTATTACTTTATTTATGACTTTATTGCCCAAATATTCAAACGCTATTCAATTTTATGTTTTTATGATGCCGTTATGTCACATGAGTAAAGAAACCGTCCAGAGGGGAAGCTACATACAAACGGCTCGCTGCGAATACACCCATACATGGCGCAGCGAGTTGTGCGTGAGCTCTCACCGACAGGTTCACCGACGCTCCGTCGGGGTACAAACTGGTTTGCGCCGGCTCAGTCAGAGTATCCATGAAAGGGCTGTTAATCGTGCGCATTTAAATAAATAGACCAACAATATTTCGAAATGTTATACATTAATTAATTTATTAAGTATTTTTGCAATTATTAAATAATTAGATTAAAACAAACAAAATTGTCATTTCGCGTCATGTATGGAGTCATAGTATAACGTAACATTCCTCGGTACGAAATGTAATGTCATATTATATCACTTTAAGATTGTTTTGTTCTAGATGGATGAAAATGCACCAATATGTTCACAATGTTTTGCAAACGTATTACAAGAATTATCTGTCGGCACAAATCATGAAAATGAGCTCCAGCACCTTAATGCCAATATTATCAGTATATTGTATGTTTGGTGTCAACGAAGACTGGGTAGCAGATAAGTTGTGACCCAATTAATATCACCCCAACAAGACTCTGTTTTAATAAGCGGCCGTATAAAATCTCACCATCACTCGGACAGAGCTTATTATACATATATACTGTTGGCGAGACAAGGGACAAGTTGGGATGAGATGATTGCAGATTATTATTGCAGTTGCATTTCTGGACAACAGACAGTGGGTTGCTGTGCCCAGATAATTACCGTTGTCTGGTATTTGTGTTGGGCTCGTTATCAAAAGTCCATAACCGCACCGGCCTCAATTCTGGATGGCATTTTAGTAAGAGAGGATTTTGAAGGAGGATAAATAAATAAAAAAAATAATCTGTTTTATTTATATTACCTTAAGTATCCCAAACATGATTGACCTAATGTTTCACTTTCTATAATTCATAGGATTGTTCACCTTTGTTATGACATTATCCAGGCTTTAAATGTCTATCAAGGCTCAAGGCATACTCTGACACGCTGAGGACCTGTTATATGAAAATATTTGTACGCCGAAAACGTATTTAGGATGTGGATTCTTTTGTAACAACTGTAATGTACCATATTATAATAAGTAAATTATATTATCTATGATTGTACTCTAGCACTTCAGCAGCCCAGATAGGCACATATGCCTGAACAGAAATAAGTATTCAGGATTATTCTGTTTATCCACCTTAAAATAGCCACTCTAAAGTAAAATGAGTTAAATATATTCTTTATTATTAGTGCAATAAAGTAGTATCTCAGGGTGAATTTTTTAAGGTAGAGAAACGGAGTTACCCGCTATTCACATATAATCTCGGCTTTGAGCTATCTGGCACAATTTTTTTGTAAAAGCTAACAAAACACTTAGGCTCCATTTCCCCATGTAAAACAAAAAAAGTCCTGGATGCCCCTGGCACTGAAGTGTGCATTAGTACACACTAATGAATACAATGAAATAATTTTGTGTGTAGACACCGTTGATTTATCTCAACAATCTTCTTGTCTGGAATTAGGTAGTACTTTTTACATTTGTTTTACAAATATCAACAAGAACGTTAGTTGTTTTAAGATAAAAAAAGCACATACACAATCTTTATTACACGTTATTCATGTTTTGATCAAAAAATACAACTTTTTTGCTTTACTTTCCTACTAGTTTCGAGACATTTTAGTTATTTTACATAATAAATCTACCTGATAGGCTATAGGTAATATCAGAGATATCAGAGATGACAGCTAACGTCAAATCAAAACGACTTCAATTCGCCATTAGTGTTGCAGTTTTTGGTAAGAATAAAAAATTAATACCACTGAAATTAAGGCGAATTCGTGAATTCGAATGTTCAAAAGTGGCTTAATATTTTATTTTAATTTATTTCCATAGTAGTACATAAACTAGGCCTACGCTTCATACAATTTTGGACCGTCTCCTTTAATATTCTATTTCATTATCTCGCAGGATAAATCCTATTGATATATATATATTATGTCACTTTTTATATTATGAGATACATTAAGAATACTTATATTACATAAATAATACAATATATCTATAAATCAATATATGGAAATTTGTTTATAAATCGCGTATCACCATGTGATACTGAGTACTGACTTCTTTTCAGAACGAAGATATTAACAAATATATAGATATTGAAATATATAGATACAAAATCGGATTTTCATATCCAATACATAGGTACGATTTGATATAGGGTAAAAGTGATATTACCCATGCCTACGATACTTGCTGCTACCACGGACTAACTGTAACTATAACTAGCGATGACCGATGAGCGTTGAATCCAAAGATAAAGTATATTGTAATATATTTGGTTGAATCAACCGTTGATCTCCCGTCAACGTATTAACGTTAATCGTTTATGAATCAACTAGTTGAATACGTCAACGACGTTTATCAATTTAACTCGTGCGTCTCGTTAACGCAACGAACTAAGCAAATTAAAAAACGTTGAAAATAACGTCATAGATTGCGAGCGATGGTCATGTCATACAATTTGAACCATAAGTTTCTTACAAAAGAGTTTATTTTCGAAATATTTATTTTAAAAATAGTACTTATGACGATAATGGTGGAATGGCGCGCCCCGCTCGTGCCGTCCGAGATAAATAGATTAATTCTAGTTTGTTTTACGTTTACGAATGATATGAAGTTTTCTTTCTTTCATTTTTGATTGACTGTTTATGACAAGTTGGGCGTAAATGTTTGGAGTTTAGACTTTTTAGTTAATGTTTATAGTAACAGTGTAAATTTGTTTGTTATTTAATATAAAAATTGAGAATGTCGTGACGTACTGGCGTAACAGTGAATTGTGACTGCATTTCGAAAAAATAAAAAAGCCAAAAAATATTTTTAAAAAAACTATAAAAAAACATGGTAATTGATTGATTTGCGCACATAGAATCAAATGATTTTTTTAAATACGCCTGAGTAGAATATGGTTTATAGCTAATTGTATTTAATCAGTCCTAAGCCTAAAGAAAAAGTATAAAGAGAAGGTCATCTAAGTAAATCCATAAATCAAACGTTTTCCAATACATACATTGAATCAAATTGTTTTCAAAATTGTACGTCGTAGCGTTGAATTAAAACCGTCCAACGAATTAACGGTTTACGTTGCAAGTTGCCACAAAGCCGCGTCTCCACCAAAGTTTTATTGCCAACACAACAGTTGCCGACACGTGTTGCCAACAAATGTTTCTGTCAACAAGCGTCTCCACCGATGGAACAAATTAATGTTGGCAACAAGCGTATTCCTTTGATGTTGCCGCCGAAAATGGAAACAAGTTTTGTTGGCAAATGTTGTGTTGACAACAAAACTTTGGTGGAGACGCGGCTTTAGTAGTACTGTTATGTCCAACCCTAGTTAGTTAGAAGCGCTGACTCGATTATTTTATTTAGTAACCAACGTAGTAATCCAACCCATATTAAGTGCACATCGCACACGCCGTTCGCGGCTTTTGTACATTTTTTGTATTATTTTAATATTGGGGAAATAAGCCAAAAGAACTTCCGGGATTGGGTGTAAAGTTCTTTTTTTAAAAACACCTTCAGAGCGGCCCTCCTAACAAATTTGGTGTCGGAAGTGGGATGTCACAAGGTCTACTCGTATATCGGTAACGTGGCATCCGAATCCTGGGAAACTGAAGTAAGATCGACAGTAAGCCTCCACCCCACGCGTGTGAGCCTGCATCATCCAAAACACCAACAAGGTTTCAGCACCACGAGCTTGACGCATCATCATCGTCATCAACCCGAAGTTCATCAAGACTGTCAGTCTCCGCCCACGCGCGTGAGCCTGCCCTGAGCTGCTGCACTCCTACCGCACCACCACGTGGTCGCTGCCGTCAAACGACTCCCTGGGTCTCACGGCAACTCGACTCCGCTGCACGTCATCGCAACACGACACCCGCATAGCAACGAATGTTCACCGTAGTGTTAGTGATATTGTAAGTTATTGTAAGTTTAATTTAGCGATAATTTTGTACTACTTTGTTCTAATTCTTTACATTTTTGTCATTAACTGTATACTATATCCTCATTTTACTAATTTTGTATTTCTTAACTCCTTAAACTATTTTTCTTATTCCACATACATAAGACTAAAACTTTAAAGGAAAAATCAGAAGAACTAGAAATGTCTGACAAAATTCCCTTATCCGTCCTTACAAAATTTATTAAACCTTACAATGGCGACAGAGAATCACTTCCAGCATTCTTAACAAATTGCGATAACGCCAATTCACTTGCGAATTCAGAACAGCAATCAGTTTTGTATCGTTATATCATATCCCAGTTAGAGGGAAAAGCCCAAATCGCGTGCTCATTAAAAACTTTTAATAGTTGGGATGAATTAAAAATATTTCTAATAACTACCTTTGGCGAAAAGAAACACTCCACACACCTTTTAATAGAACTCCAAAACTGTAGACAGGGAAATTCAGAAACCGTAATGCAATATTCGCTTAGAATTGAATCTTGTTTAACGCGATTACAATCAGATATATATTATAGTTCTGAGAATAAGTCCGAGCTAGTAGGAAGAATTGCCGCTATGGAGGATTTAACCCTCAACACTTTTATATTAGGTTTAAATTCTAATTATGGATATATTGTTAGGTGCCGAAACCCGAAAATTTTAAGCGAGGCTATTACGAATGCTATAGAAGAAGAAAAATTATATATTCTTAGCAAAATTTCTTCCAAATCATATAAACAATGTTCTATATGTCAAAAATTTGATTTGACATATGATTGTAGTGTAGTATAGCCCCCACGACTATATATATTTAGTGTTAAGGTAGAATAAGGAGATTATAATTAAAGTTATAGAAGCAGCAACACGTCTCTATTTCATTGACACACTTCCTATATCACATGGCGACCCTGCCAGGCGGTGCGCTGCTACAATGCACGCGCACCGCCACGGCCTGCAAAAATTGTTGAAAATAATATAAATATTTCCCGGACTACACGGAACATATACCCGGATGTGACGAAAAAAATAAATGAATATGAATAAAAGAAGAGGCCGCAATAATAATTTTGCAGAAACTAAAAATTAAAAAGTACGTATAGTATCTGAAGACAACAGACAACAGCTACAAAGTGTGAGGAAATAAATTATGGATTTTTTTATATAATGACCAAATACTAAAATTATTCAAGAAGTGGTTGTAATCTTGAAAGCTTCGTTCAGAACGAGAAGAATGTCAAAATTGAGCCAAGAAGAACAAAGAGGAAAATTTGAGGTAACATCGAATCAGCGTATTTTTTTGTCTTTTCTTTTTAAGATTTCTTTAAAATGTTTTAACTATTATAAAAAAATGTAATGTTTTTAATATCTTGTATTTAATATAATATGGATTTAATTAATATTTTAATATATTTTTTTAGTGTATGTAACAAAAAATCATAATGCAATATTAAAAATTAAGTTACCATTTTAAGCACTCATGTAGATACATGATATATATATATATGATAAGGCACGAGACGATTTTATATTAAATTTAATTCAGTTATTTTTTCTGCTTTATATTATTTTTATTACTGTGTCATGCAAAAATGATTGAAATGATATAGTGGATTTCATTTTTACATAATTAAATTTACCATGTCAATGAATTTTTCATATTTTGTAGTTGTAACCATTGACTTAGTTGTAACACATCAGTAATAGATTCCATTGTTTTTTTTTTTGATAGCAAATTTCATTTAAATGTACCTATACAAGTATGACAAAGTTTATAAAGAATTAGCTATTATTATAAGTTTTTTTAACGTTTCTAAGAACAATAAATCTTAAAGTTGTATATTAACCCTAATTAAAAATCAAAATTGTTTTTTTTTTTCATGTGCAATTAAATTAATGTTTTGTTATATAAACTTGATAGAAGTTGTAGTGATTTTTCAATAATGTTGTCTATACAATAAAATAAACACCATATTTCTAGCAAAAGTACCTAATTAAGAAAAAATAATGCATTTTTCGATTTGAAACTAATAAAACTATTCACGATGCAAGTATCTTAACTTTTGTATAAATTTAAAAATATTTAAAACAATCACTTTAAGGTACACTTTATTTCACTTGCATTCATATTATCTATAACATATTATACAAGTTATCTTAAAGTTAGGTGTGAACCAGTGGCGTAGCGTGCCTTAGAGGGGCCCTGTATCAAAATTTGTTAGGGGGCCCCAATGAAGAGTAGGGGGATGAAGTTATTCACGTCCGCAGGAATTGCCGCCCGCACCCTGCACGTGGGGACACGGGGTGGGTGGCGCTAAACGAACAACAAACTACTGGCTGCTGTACTGTTGCGCTATAAACTTGCAACCTCACAGCACTATCACAGTCGTTCAAAGAATATTGTATCATTTAATTACCCACTTGAAATGCTTCAATGCGATCAGCTCTCCTCGGAGAGCCACCGGACTAGAGATATTGGACCTATTACCAGAATCTGCCAACTTAATATAGAAAGTATTAGTCAAGCTAAATGCGAAGTAGTAAGTAAGATTCTATTAGAAAATGACATAGACGTACTCCTTTTACAAGAAACTCACGTTAGAGATGTACAGGATCTATATAACCGTGGTGCTATTCCGGGATACTACATTGCTCATTCAGTTAACCACGCGTAATATGGCATCGCCACTTATGTTAAAGACGGTATTAAACATGTCGCTGCGGAGACTTGCCTTAGGGTCTGGATGTATTTGCCTCTGCAATAAAGATCAATAACCTTACCATTGTAAACGTATACAAACCACCAAACTCTTCATGGACTACCAACCTCCCCGCTTTCCCACACCCATGCCTATATGCCGGTGACTTCAATAGTCATCACACGACCTGGCGATATAACAAAAATGATGCAAATGGTGAACACCTCGTGCAATGGGCGAAGAACAACAACCTACACCTGGTATTTAATGCCAAGGATAGAGGTTCGTTAAGATCAGCAAGATGGAAACGGGATTATAATCCAGACTTAACGTTTACTACCTGTGACATCAATCGAACCACACGAAGAATTCTTTCAAACTTCCCGAACAGCCAGCACCGACCGGTGCTTGTGGAGGTTGGTATTAAGATCCCCTTATTAAACTCCGTGCCTTTGCCTCGATGGAACTTCCACAGAGTAGACTGGTCCAAATTCAATGCTGACATGGATGCTGCTATCAGATGGATACCTCCCTGTGCCGAAAACTACAAGAGATTCACTAAACTTATCATAGCAACAGCAAAAAAGAGCATTCCCCGAGGCTACCGCAAGGCGTACATCCCTTGCTGAAAACTAATGATGAGTGGCTCAGAATCTGAAAATATGACCACTGTGTTGTCTCAAACTCGGCCTGGCAAACCGTTCTCGAAGTGGAGGTTATAGAAGACGTCTTTGTGTCTGATCTTTATATATCTTTACCCTTAATAGTTAAATGTGACTTACGGATTGATAGACCTAAATGGACAGCACGCGACTTGCATCCTAGCTCAGTAATATGGGGGGAAAGAGATCAGAAACAAATATGTAATTATCAAGAACTCTGTCACTAGGCGAGATTGATTTCCCCTCGGAGTTTACAGAGTGCAGTCGCGAGCTATGCAGTTTGGATGAACACAAACGGGTGTTAGACCGGATGTATGACAGCATTGTAGGTGCCTTGAGTGATGCGGCTAGCAAAACTAAGAAAAAACCTTGTAACAAGCCAAGTAAAAACAGACACCTCTGTGGCTGGAACAAACATGTTCAAGAGGCGCATCGGTTGGCCAGGCTTAACTTCAGGATATGGTTGTCGTATAATAGGCCATCATCTGGAAGGATCTATGATCAAATGAACGAGTCCGGCAAAATGTTCGAAAGTCGGTTAAAATGGTGTCAACAAAACCAGGAACAATTAAAAATGGACATCCTAGCACAGCATAGGGTGGACAAAAACATTAAAAAGTTTTGGAAGGCTACCAAGAAATGTGATGTTAGGCCTGGCCTCCCGGTGATTGTGGATGGGAATAGCGAGTCGGTACATATTACGAATATTTTTGCTCAACATTTCAAAGTGCATTCCCCACTGGGGCCCTTAGTATCTGTGAATAGTGCTAAGGCCGGATGTCAGGGGGACGTGCTACTGATGCACATTACTGCAAAGCAGGTTAGAGAGGCGCTAAAAAGAATCACCGGTGGCAAGTCCCCCGGCCATGACGGTATTAGTGTGGAACATCTGAGGCATACCGGGCCTCATCTGCCGAGAGTGCTGGCCCTGTTCTTCTCAATGTGCATAAATCACTCTTATTTACCACGTGACCTCATAAAGACCATCGTAGTGCCCATTGTTAAGGACATGACCGGTGACATCTCGAGCAGGGGGAATTACCGCCCTATATCACTTGCGACAGCAATTGCTAAGGTATTCGACAGTGTGTTTGACTCGGAATTAGATAAGTATGCAAACATACATGACGCGCAGTTCGGGTTCCGACCTACTTTCTACTGAAAGCTCAATCCTTAGCCTAAAGCACACACACACACACACACACACACACACACACACAATCATCTAGATGATTGGCGGTCCACCACTGTGCGATTCAGAAGAAGTTTTCTCCCTCGCACAACTTCCTTGTGGAATCGATTACCACCAGCGATTTTTCCGGACCGATACGACTTAGGGACCTTCAAGAAAAGAGCCTACTCCTTTTTAAAAGGCCGGCAACGCATCTGCGATTCCCCTGGTGTTGCAGTTGTTCATGGGCGGCGGTAGTCACTTACCATCAGGTGAGCCGCATGCTCGTTTGCCCCCTCTCCTATAAAAAAAAATGCTGTTGGGACTGCCTCGTTTTTGTAGTGCGTCAGGGATGTTTGCGGCATACCAAACAGACGGTTTTAATGCCATCATACGCAAAAAAACCGCATCCCTTATTAGCAGGGTACGAGCCAGTCACAACAGCATTCTGAGGACCATAGCGGACAGATATACATCGCCGCTGTGGAAATGCCTTGTGCAGAGACTGATAACTGGGCCCTATCCACCCCCATGATGATCAGTCTAGGCACAGTGTATTTATTTTATTTCCCTAGATTTTAAGCAAACCATGGTTTTTTACTAACCCTTGTTATTATTAGTGTTGTTATTATTATTGTGTTACTAACCCACATATGGATTTTAATTATCTGAAATAAAGAATTTATTATTATTATTAGTACACGCGTACGGGTAACTATGAAATAGGTGATGACCTTCTGAAATCTCTCGACGAAGGACGTCGAAATAGGTGGCTCGATACCGTGGAGTCAATGGATTTTAAGACTTCCAGCAGGAAAGCTTGGAGGGTGCTCAATGGATTGGCAGGCAAGACTGGAACAAACTACCGTGGTGGATCTGCTCCACTAGCCAACGCGATTGCAAACAGAATAGTTGAGTTAAAGGCAGGAAAGATGATACCCGGGCGACACGACAGTGCGCTAACCAGCTCAAGGTGTCGCTACCAATTGACTACCAGCTGTCACGAGAATTCTCCCAAGATGAAACCGTTCGCGCCTTGAAACTATTGCCCCCTAATGAAGCTGCTGGTTTCGATGGAGTCTACAATGAGTTTCTAAAGCACCTGGGCCCGAAATGCAGGCAATGGCTGAAAGAGATATCCTGTCTCAGATATCCTGTTACGTAACAAACTGCCTCGCGACTTCAATAGATCGAAGATTATTGCTATGCTGAAACCCCAAAAACCTGCAGACGATCGTAAGAGCTACCGTCCTATCGCCCTTCTGAGCTGTGTCTACAAACTTCTGGAGAGACTAATCTACAACCGCATTATGCTCTTTCATTGATAAGGTGGTTCCAGTGGAACAAGCTGGCTTCCGTTGTGGCTGCAACTGTACCGACAGGTGTAGTCCCTCACAACCCACATTGAAGCAGGGTTTCAAAAGAAACTAAAGACGGTTGCTGTTTTAATAGACCTCTCAGCGGCATACGACACAGTTTGGCGACAAGGATTGGTCTATAAGGTCATGAAAGCGGAACCATGCAGAAAAATGGTGGGGCTGTTAAATAGCATCCTTAGCAACTGTGAGTTCATGGTTTTCCTTGGCGACAGTGAAAGTCGTACTAAAAAGCTGAACAATGGACACACACACAGGGTTCAGTTTTGGCTCCGCTGCCCTTCAATCTTTACTTACATGATATACCTGAAACGCAGAGTCGTAAATTTATGTATGCTGATGATATAGCACTAGCTTCCCAACACGAAACCTTCAAATCATCCGAAGGTATCCTTAACGAGGACTTAAGCATACTAGACACATACTTTAGGAAATGAAGACTAGTACCAAACACTGCCAAAACCGAAGTAACTGCGTTTCACTTGGCTAACCAAACGACAAAATACGAGCCTACTGTTGAGTTTGCTGGAGCCATGTTGCACTACAACTCCACTCCGAGATACCTGGGCGTGACTCTCGATCGGAGTCTCACGTACGCTCCGCACATGGACAAATTATCCAAAAAGCTCAAGACCAGAAACAACATCTTGCACAGGCTAGCGGGCACCACTTGGGGGGCTAGCGCCGATGTGCAGCGTACAACTGATCTCAGTTTGGTGTACTCAACAGCAGAGTACTGTACACCAGTATGGTCAAATAGTGCACATGTGCTGCATGTGGACACCCAGCTGAACCAGACCATGAGATGCATATCTGGAACCTTAAAATGTACCCCCTTCCAGTGGCTCCCCTTGCTAAGCCATATAAGCCCACCCCATTTGAGAAGACAACAAATACTACTACGAGAGTCCCAGAAGGTCTACGGAAATCCCAACCTGCCAGCTCACGCGGAGTTTACTGATCTGCCACCCCACCGCCTGAAGTCACGTCACCCAACATACCAGACCGCATGTGAACTCGTGTCCGGCGGATTTAACACATCTGCTCAGTGGTTGCAGGAATGGAACGCAAAATCCCCTGATAGCATGGGAGTTACCATCAACCCTACACTTAAACCTGCTGGTTTTGCTCTCCCAAGAAGGGAATGGTGCCAACTGAATAGGGTACGAACCGGATGCGGACCAAGCAATGCCTTCATGTCCATGTGCGGGTGGAGGGAATCACCGGGGTGTGAGTGTGGAGCTGCTGTCCAGAATGTTGAGCATATAGCTAGAGACTGCCCACTCACAAGGTACCACGGCTGCCCAACAGACCTGTTCTCTCTCTAAAACGGCACTATCCCATGGATTCAGCAATTAAAAGATAGAATAACTTTATAATTTAGATTTTAATTTTAATTTATTGTTATCGATTGTAAGAACCCCATAGGAATAAATAAATAAATGAAGAGTAAAGATTTCATAAAAGGAACAAAAACACTTGAATTGAATTAAAATTATTATATATTGATTATAAGTTATTACTTACAATTAATACTTCTAGGAACTAACCTAGTTTTTTTTTAATTCTTTGCTTCTATAGATAATACTGATATCCTTTCCTGTCCTGTCTGTCTGTCTTTGGAATTTTTGGTTACACACGTTCGGGGCCCCTCTAACCCGGGGGCCCCGTATCATTGATACGGCTGATACGGCGGTAGCTACGCCCCTGGTGTGAACATTGAGTTATATGTACTATGTACTGGAGAAGCCATTCCAAACAAAAATTGTGTCCTACTCTACTCTATGTCTTCGCGCATGCGCGGGAGTAGTAGTCGTGCATGTGCGAAGACTTTAATTTAATAAAAATAAGATATTAATATAAAATAAATATAAGAATTTAATATAAAATATCTTTATTTAATCTAAGCAAACATATTTCTAAATAAAATGTAATAATAATTATTTTATGGAATTCACAAATCTTCAATTTACACAATATTTAGTTTGTACGGATTGCACTACAGTTCAGCTTCAGTTGAATATAGTCAATGTTCGAAATGGCTTCTCTAGTACGTAGTACATATAACTCAATGGGTGTGAATCACACCATGTGATCATAGTTCGATGCATTCGAAAACGTTTCCATATACGTAAAGGTGTCTCAAATTGCTTGCGTTGCTAATATTACAGTTTGTATTTTGATCTATCTTTTGTTATGTGATTATGTTATTGTTATTGAAAATGATTACATTGCTTAACATTGACTTCTTTGTTCTGTTCATCTTAATATGAAATGTAATAATTTGTTTTCGGTTTTATGTTGTTTGAACTTTTAAATAGGGTTAAAATTTCCAATATGGACCATCGATTTAAATGCCCATATTTTTTTTGTAGATAGTACTCACTAAAAGAAAGCGTTTAGCAAAGTTTCAATGTGCGGAAATGCGTACTTTTTGAGAAAAAAATTATTGAAAATCAGTTATTTTTGCAAATTTATGTCAATGGTACGACTTTCAATTGCTGCAATTCCGTCGAGTTGGCGGTTCATACGTACTTTTACAGAAAAGTTACACTATTATAAGCACACAAACAAAGTTACAACATGCGGAAGCGCGTAATTTTTGAGAAAAAAGTTATTGAAAATCAATTATTCTTGCATTGTTTATGTCTAATCCTACAATAAAATTGACGCCATTTTTATTGTTATTGTCAGTAGGGATGTCGGTTCTTTCCGAAAAAGATCGATTTTTTAAATAGATTCGAATTGTAAGCTGATGTATCGATTCTCAAAAAATCGATTTCTAAAATATCTATATTTTTTTCATGTTTGCATTTATAATGTAAATATATATCCATTTTATGAGAAAAAAATGCCCTTCATCATAAAATATAGGGGGACTGATTCAGAAGGATTTCTGTATCTATTTTGAGACTGCTACGTCTCCGGCGCTGCGGGAAGAGCAGCCTCTACGCCTTAGCGTAACAAATCGCAGGCATCCCTCCTCGCCTCCGCAGCTTCGGCTTGTTGGTCGCCTTCGGCGACCAGCCTCAGCCGCTCCGGCTTGTCCGATGCCTACGATTTGTTACAGCAGGCGGAGGCTGCTCCCCCTACGCGCCTCCGGCTCTTTATAACCACTCTAGGGGTAGGACAGACTTGTACCAGGTGGAGTCGGGGTCAACCAATTCGATTCTTTGACATAAGGTGAACCTAACCTATTTTATTTGTTATCTGCCCTAGTAAAAAT
Source organism: Parnassius glacialis (assembly GCA_033319125.1). Taxonomy (NCBI): domain Eukaryota; kingdom Metazoa; phylum Arthropoda; class Insecta; order Lepidoptera; family Papilionidae; genus Parnassius; species Parnassius glacialis. The sequence goes on from JAVANC010000009.1 coordinate 11,170,795, forward strand.
AAATTAATTAAAATAAAACAAATTTCAATAAGAGATTATTTACTATGGTATCTTTCTGGTTTTTCATAAAATGTATTTATATTTACATTATAAATGCAAACATGAAAAAATATTGATATTTTAGAAATAGATTTTTTTGTGAATCGATACATCAGCTTACGATTCGAATCGATCTTTTTCGGAAAGAATCAACATCCCTACCAACGATGACAAAGACAATACAAAATAGTGTCAGTTTTACCGTAGTAATTGATATAAATATTGCAAAAATAATTGATTTACAATAATTTTTTTCTCAAAAAGTACGCGTTTCCGCACATTGAAACTTTGCAATACGCTTTCTTTTAGTGAGTACTATCTACAAAAAAAATATGGGCATTTAAATCGATGGTCCATATTGGAAATTTTATCCTTACATTTTTATAAGCACACACACAAAGTTTCAATACGCGGAAACGCGAACTTTTTGAGAAAAAACATTATTTGTAAATTAATTATTTTTGCAATGTTTATGTTACATTCCTAGTTGACTTCCATCGAGTTGGGGGTTGATACGTCTTTTTACAGAAAAGTTACACTATTATAAGCACACACATAAAGTTTCAATATGCGGAAACACGTACTTTTAGAGAAAAAACATTATTTGTAAATTAATTATTTTTGCAATGTTTATGTTACATTCCTAGCGTAAAACTGGCGCTATTTTGTAATGTCATTGTCGTCGTCAGTACGGATGTCGTTTCTTTCCGAAAAAGATAGATTTTTAAATCGATTCGTATCGTAAGCTGTCATGATATCACAAAAAATGGGTTACAATTTTATAAGCACACACACAATGTTTAAATATGCGGAAACACGTAATTTTTGAGAAATAAATTAATAAAAATCACTTATTTCAATATTTTGTTGTTTTTTTTAATTGGCTTTACGGCTCTGGGTTCTAGCTCTTCTGAGCCTATTTTATTACGAATTTCCAGACATTCGTTGAATGGGGGGAGGGGGGGAGGAGGTGTAGGGGACTAATTCAGAGGGATTTCTATTGAAACCTAAGCTCTTATGTCAAAGAACCAAATTTATTGACCCCATACTGATTTTTGGAGAGCCTATGATTGCCGACCTCAATATGGATACATACATAAGAAAGTAAACCACAGCGATCGTATAAATAAATTTGTGGCACCAGACGGGACACACACACAAAGAATAGAAAGTCACTGGCGAAATTTAAAAGTGATGTTCAGTAGGGACGGTTATAAAGGAAACTTCACAGAGTGGCTCATTGAATATTCTTGGCGAAGAAAAATAAAAATAGAACATAAAGATGTCTTTGAAGAATTAATTAAAGCGATACAATATGTGTGTAAAATTGATTAATAAATTATTGATTATATTTGATTTGTTTTATTTTAACAGTACCTATTAGGGATAAAATAGGTTAGGTTCTACTTATGTCAAAGAACCAAATTTATTGACCCCGACTCCACGTGGTACGAGTCTGTCCTACCCCTAGAGTGGTTATATAGAACCGGAGGCGCGTAGGGGGAGCAGCCTCCGCCTGCTGTAACGCCGAGTCGCTGTAGCGAGGAGGGATGCCTGCGATTTGTTACGCAAAGGCGTAGAGGCTGCTCTTCCCGCAGCGCCGGAGAGGTTGCAGTCTCAAAATAGATACAGAAATCCCTCTGAATTAGACCTCCTACACCTCTTCTCCCGCGCCCTCTTTTCACGCGCCGCACGCGCCGAATTTTAGAATTCGTTGTATGAAATCATATGAAACCTCGCACACTACACCCGCACCGTACGCGCCGAATTTTATAAAATGCGGTAGGTATACGATATCGAAGGACGAATGCTGATGACGTCATTATAACGCGGCGCGTTTGGCGCGTGTGGATACTCAGTGTTGTGTAATGTTGCCAACTTAGTGGATTTTCCACTAAAACTGGTGGTTTCGACTTACGTGATAGTTTTTGTATTTTTATAACTTAATTAATTCGTAATTAATTATACATAATTTGATTTTTTTTTACATCGGTTATCAATATGAATACTTAGTGATAAATTATTTACATACTGAACTAAAAAAAATGGTTAAATTTAATTCAAAAACCCAATTATACCTGATTAGTTAATTATCAATAAAAATACTTACCTCAAACATACAACAAGTCTTTTTTCTGGTTCAATTGGTCTTCTAAATCTTGAGTTTTCCATAGAAAGATATGATTTTAGTACATGTACCAATTCTTGAAGTACCTTGTATGTTAAATGCAAATATCTGAAAAATCGTTCATCATCACCTAATAAATCTTTAAATAAAGTATATTCCCTTCATATTCTCCATACAATTGTCTTTTTAAATTTATATTATGAATCCAGAATCTTCTTTTTCTCCGAACTTTTTTTTCTTCTTCCTATGCCAATAAGCAGGCTATTACTATATTTCTTTCCATAGTGATTTCGAGCGATCAATTTCAATGTACTGTTTCACACCAGTGGTTGGAAAAAACTACAAAAGTTGTTGGTAATACAAAAGATTTGCGGACGGTGCGGACGATGCGTACGGACATATGTGCGAGGCCATCAGTAAAACTCGGCGCGTACGGCGCGTACGTTGCGTACGGTGCGGACATATGTGCGTTCAGCTTAAAAATGTAACCTTTCTGTAAAAATACGTATCAACACCAAACTCGATGGAAGGTAATGGAAAGTCGTACCTTTTAATGAATTGTTTAAAGAAATGTGACTTTATTAAGAACTGTATAGGAAGATTGTTCATTATCTTGATCATGTATTTACGCGAGTCGTGTACGTGAAAGTTATGGTACAATTAATTAATAAATTATATGAGCTGAAATGCTATAAATGTAAAGAGTTGAATAAAGTGATATTGGTCATTGTCTTGATCATGTATGTACGCGAGCCGTGTACGTGAAAGAAATGACACAAATATTGAATGAATATATAGCAAAAATGCTGAGAAGTAAAATGGAAAATAAATAATTTTTAAACAAGAATGAAATAAATATATGAAGTAAAAAAGAGAACGAAGGGAAGTATTGAAGTGTGAAAAGAGATATGAAAATTAAATGAGTACTATGTATTATTAAATGTCCTAACTAGATGACTTGTATTGATGATTAAGGATACGAATAAAAAATAACATAAATGTTTGCGAAAATCAAAACATAATAATATTATATTCTATTATGTTATACATAATTATGCCTGACTATGTCATATACTTCTGTGAATACGTGATTTTTACTAGCGAGAGAGCGTTGACAAAACGCCCTGCTCAATCTCGGTATACATTAGATTGTACTTTTTATAACACTTAGACTTAATTTACACTATATTTAAATTAAGATTATTCATCATGTTTAGAATAGTTTTGAGGTTAGATAAAAAATAGATAAATTTATTTTTTATTTTTTTTTGTCGGTGGGAGGTGTAGTGTAGTATAGTCCCCACGACTATATATATATATTAGTGTTAAGGTATAATAAGGAGATTATAATTAAAGTTATAGAAGCAGCAACACGTCTCTATTTCATTGACACACTTCCTATATCACATGATAAATGAATGTCGCAAGGGACAATATAACAATAGCATTCGTCGTAATATGCAACCAGATACTCGCCCAACGACTGCGTTACCAAGTCCCAGTGCACACACACCTAATAGAAATAATTTGCATTTATGTGACGCACAACCATCTCTATACAATTACAGTCTTAAAATACCTCTATACAATCTACCTCTAGTGCCGATATTTGTAACGAAGATTTAAACTAATTCCGATTTCGGAAAAGTGCCTACCGAAATCGAAAATATTCAAAGGCACAAATAATTGTTGCTATTTTACTAAATCCTATACTAAGCCTACAATGTATACAATACAATACAATAACTTTATTTCAGGCATCAAGGACTTAAAAATTAAGAACATTAGCCCATAGCAATATATGCCTTAACATAAAAATATATATAAAATATTATTTAGGGAACTTTTTTCTTTGGCGCGTTCCTGTATCGGCGAAACACTACCCCAGAGGGCCAGATATCGGGAGCGAGGAATGTCTCTTTATGTTTTGCAGGAACCTGGAGTACGTAGGATTTGAAGTTCGTTGACCTATTAGACTCCAGACGCTGCAAATGTAAAGAGATCAGATCCTCAATGGGACATCGGCTTCGTTGTTCCACGAAACGCAGGACGTCTTCTCCCGACGTACTTTTGTCCAAACGGGAGATGTAGAGTTGTATGGTTGGCTCCACAGCGCGCAGAGTTGTACTCGCGTTTATCTTGGCGGTCCCACGCTGGTTACAGACGGGTCGCGACCGACGTCTCTTCTCAACAAGAGTAAACCCGTCCTTATCAATCTTGTCTTGGGTCACCACTGGAACTGATTTTATTTCCACATTCTTCCGCTTTCGACCACAAGAGGGTGCCGGTTGTAAAGATTTTTGGGCAACGTCCGCAAACGTCTTCCCTTGTTTTGAGGTTGGCTTCGGCGGAGGAGTACCAATGGGTTCAGTCAAGGGTTGAAGTGGTAATGCAATGACGACCGAGATTGCCCTAGTTTCTCGGTCATCAACCCGCTGACAGACGGTATCGCGTGACGGAGTCGCAATCATCGGTGAAATATGACTACTATTATGGTTACCGCGTGTCGTATTTACATTCTGCGACGGCGGTGAATTTGCAGATGTTGCAATTATGTTGCGCAACATATTGACTTCGTTCCTTAGCTCTGTTGTGGCTCGTTCCGATTCCTCAAATTTGTAACGGATGTCAGTAACATCGGCTCTCAACGTGGTGATGTCTTTCAACAATCTGGTAACGTCTACGTGATCGAACGTCATGGGAGGCAGCTTGTTGAGATCACGTGCGACGAAAGTTGGGATGTCATCAGGGTCGGTCTCATTGAACAGCCTGAAGAAGTCTTGCAGGTCTTTCTTACCGCGTCCATCCCTGTGACGTGTGATAAGACGGATTTGGGTCACGGCTGAATCTGCTAACACCTTCTTCGCTTGGATGATCTCGTCCTCGGTGAAGCTTGTCATCAGTATCGGCTCTAAAGACACCTGGTCCATGACGTCCAATTTTTGTTGAACAAAGGCCAGGAACTCGTGGATTACGACGGTTTCGGAGCGTTTAGTTTGACACGCCATTTCGAATTATTTTTGCACAGTAGGTATGCTTACGCTACAAAATACTGTTGGTTCGGCATTAGAGCCGTCACGTCATTATGAAGCGACTGCACTAATCGGTAGTAAAATTGCTACTATATTAAAATTGTATTTTATTATTATAGTAAAATTGCGATAATGATAATGAATTTAATTATAATTGAAGGGCACAGGGAAACAAGGAGCTCATTGACAATTTTACGTTTTTGAAATGAACTATACCATTTTACTACGTTTTCTATGGCTAATCAGAGCACGTTATTTTAAACACGATAAAAGGCGCTGATTTTGTGTAAAGTTAATTGAAAAAAATTGTACTTTAGGATAAAACGCGCTCATTGCATTCTATACCGCGTAAAAAGGTGCCCATTGTCTATGAAACTACGCTAGAACGGGCTGATCGCAGCGACTGTAACAGAAACAGAAAACGCGCTCATAGTCGGCCATCTGTATTATTTTGTCATACAAATGACAGCTGCCAGATAAGCTTCCTTGCATAAATTTTACGACTGCTATAGTGTACGTTAGGTTTTTAAAAGTGTTTGCTTATTTATCTCAAAATGGACAATAATACGTAGGACACTCAATAAGTTTTAAGATATACGAAAAGTATTCTAGATATTATTAATATTTATTTTACATCTTTTCAAAATTTTCTCCAAGTTAGCTCTGAGAACACTTTTGTCAGTCTTGATCTGACAGGTTGGAAATCGCTTCTTCGTAGGCAGCCACGGCTTCAACACCAGATTCCCGCACAGCTTGAAAAGCTTTGGGTAATGCAACTGTAGTATACCATTCAGAGTTGACTGACCTACAATTTTCCAGCATTGACTTTGACAAATGTCCGCTTCGCGAAAAAAAAACTAGCCACCATTTTTGTCGACGTTGCAAGGTCTTTGCAGTATTGTCAGTAACTGTCCTTCTGAGTAGACCTATACCGATGATTGCCTTTTATTTTCCGGATCATATTGATAGATCCATGTCTCGTCACCAGTAACGATTTCTGAAACACGCCTAGATGCCCCGTTTTCAAAACGTAGACGCATTTCATGGCACTAATCGACAAGAGTCTGCTTTTCGCTTTCGGAGAGCGAACGAGGGATCCATCGACAACAAAGCTTCATCACTTCAAGATGTTGATGTAGGATGGTATGAATGCTGCCCGAACTAATGCCTACAATCTTTTCGATGTCCGTATATGTGATTCGTGGGTGTTCTCGCACCAACATTTCAGTAGTTCATACATTTTCTGTCGTTACTGCTGTTTGTAGGGCGCCGGTTCTTCTTTCATCTTTAAAATTAATTTTACCCGAATATATTAACTTACCCCACAAATAAATGTCATGCTAATTAACATGTATTTTATTTCATTAGTGTGTTTCTGTAATTAGACATTGTTTATGATCACCACTTAATTTGTAAAATGTAAAAAGGAGATCATTGTGACAATGAGCACCTTCTTGGCTTTTACATTTGGGAGTTAGGTAATTAAATTACAAACTATTGATTAAGATAAAATCTTTTTCGTTTTGCTGGATTATATGACCTGACAAGCAATGAAATGTTTGGGGATACCCCGAACAGCGGCGGCCGGTGCTGCTGATTAAGTCTACCTAATTAAAATATGTGTTTCGTTTAAAGAATTTTTACTTTTGGTTTCAAATTCGACTATTATTTACACGGTAATTTAAATAAAAAATACAGTAGAAAACTACAAGGTACCAGATCATTACCGTAGACCGTCTTTGGTAAAAATTACCGGGCATTAACGGTAATTAGTAATCACCATTCAGGGTCATTTTTAATTTACTAAAGACCTTTTGGGAATATATTGGTTGCATCATTACAAACAATTTTAGCGAAATCACTCTTTACAGAATATAATACATTTACAAAAAAAACTACTTTTAAGTTTTTATTGTCATGTCTGATTCCTTGTAAGTCTATATTTTGTAGTACCTAAACCATTTCTGACTAAATTGTCAAAGAAAATACCTTTTTTAATATCAGTATCATACATCGTGTTGAAAAGATTACACATAATTAAATAAGATTAAAAAAATCACAAATATTAAAATGTATAATAGGTACTTATAAAGTATGATCTCTGCGACGCTAATTTTCGTCGTCCGCAATATTAATCTCAAAACGGAAGGACAAGCGACGCCGTCGCATAAGACGCGACTGACCTGACGATACAAGTAAGGTAATTAGGTCAAGTTCAAATGAGAAAGCGCCGCCTCCAAAGAGATTTAAATATATAGGTATACTATAGAGCGGACATTAGGAAAAATTATATACAAAAACTTTGAGCTTGTGCGCGTGCACCCTCTAGCTAAAAATAGCAAAACAACGCTAAGCATTTATTAAGACAACATTTTAGCTATTCCCCAGCAGGTGACGCTAATAAATATAGGCTCGTTTTAGGAATGTTATTGTTTTGATATCAAAGTATTGATAACGTTGTTGAAGATTACTAAGTTTGGAATGCTTTTCGATATAATAATAGGGAATATACATGATTGTTTTATTGTATAAATCTATTTATCATGACTTCCATCACACGAAAAAAAAACTTTAAAATTGGTAACTAAATAGTGACGTTTACTGGATAACAGAGGGTGTTTATTACAATAAAAGTAAATGTTCTAGAACAATCTGCTAGAAATAATAAATTTAAAGATTATTCGGTAAATATATGTTATATTTACGATAATAAACCGAAACCACGTTCATTTTTTGCTCCTTATCGTGACTTACAATATCTTAATGCACAAACGGGCATATTTTCTTTTAAAAATATTTTTTAAATATATGAAACGAATGCGTCTTGACTTTTTGACGACGTCACTAAGACTAAATGACAAAAATCGGAGATATATCCTATAGGACATAAGTTACAGACGACAATTTTGCTACTGATGTCCGGTCTATTACTACTACTACTTAAATGTCTTTGGCCGCCTCCTACACACCCCTAAACCATAGTATAAAGAGAGGCCAAGTAGGTTATCTGCGGCCTAATCCGCGATATAATTGCCTACTGTCTCAGGGTTGTCACTGTCACCAAATCATTAGTTTAAAACGTTTAAAACTCGGCCCTTGCCAAAGATAATACATCTCTGTGTATAACTAATTCAGTGATCATTTGACGATAAAGTTCAACAGTGGTTTTCCTAACAAATACGGAAATGTATTAAGATTCAGAGCAGTATAATAAATATATATAATAATAAAAAAATTGAATAAAGCGACTAAAATATTGTAAAAAAAAACATCGTACAATAACATAAAATTACTAACGCCTGCCTCTTAGACTGTAATCAATTTTTTGTTCTGTTGTTATTAGTCGAACTTTGCTCTATTTATCTGATTCACAATTAGTCAATTACTTATTTTTAATTACGATTTTATAACCGTAAGTAGGTACTTAGTTACTATTCTTCCTCTGTCTGATAGACAACTAATACAACAAAAATAATTAAGTAGGTATCTCATCGTCAAGTAAAAATTATATGCTATAATAAGTGACTCGCTTACGTAACGCGCGAACCTCGTGCGGTGTTAGCCTCGACTGGCGCATTGAGAAACACTTCGAGATTGTGTTTAAGTGTGCGTGCGGCGCCTCATAGATACTATGGCGCACACATACAAGCCGCGCGCAGTGCGTTTGTATCAAGATAACTTTTTTTTTTGCGCCCAAAGCAATTTGGAAATGGGCTACCACAAAGGGAGGCAGAAAATGCATTACGCATACCACGATGGCCGGTCCATCGTGGTTATGGGGGACTCACTGCCTACAAGGGGAACCTAAGTGATACCCCCTAAAACTGCCTTTAGGGACTGGTAACCAGCTGTTGAAAGCTTCTTATGCCGTATCTAAAGCGACCCTCTTTTGGGAAAAGAGGGCGCAGACGGCTAAATGCCGTTTAGGGAGTGCCTACGAAGGCATATTATTAATTTTAAATAATTTTAAATTTAACTAGAATTGGCCTGAGCCGCCAGGAGGCAGTTCAGGTCGTTTGACAACTTATTTGGCGGGTCCGAGAGAGTGTTTCTCGGCCTGCGGACGCTGTAGCGGGAGGGGAGTGGGGCTGTATAAGTAACTGCCTCACGAATTAATGTGTTGTTATGCGACTCTGATACTTTAAAGAAGTTTTCAGAGAGTTTTTTAAGAAATTGCTGGATTGTTGGGATTTCTAAATCCCGGTGAAGGTCGGCATTACGGACGTACCAAGGTGCGTTCGTAGCTCGACGACAGAAAAGGTTTTGAACTACTTGGAGTTCGTTAATAATTATATCGTTAGCGTGTGCAAAAATAGGCGCCGCGTAAGACATTACCGGTCGTATACAAACCTTATAAAGGGTTAGCTTATTTCTTAATGACATTTTACTATGTCTGCCTAACATACTGTTAAGCCTACATAGATAGAAACGAGCTAGACCTGTCACTCTTTTGACATGAGGCTCAAACGTAAGCCTATAGTCAAGGGTGACACCTAAATATTTTGCTGACATTTGCAATGGGACAGGAGTCCCTAGCATTCGTATAGGTGGAGTATTTTTCTTGTTTTTATTACGGCGTCTTTTAATATCGAATTGAACTGCGGAGCTCTTCTCCGGGTTCACATCAATACGCCATTTTTGGAACCAATCTCCTAGGTCATCGACTGACTTTTGGATTTTGTTCCTTGCGGAAGATATCCTAGTACTTTTGAAGTATAGAGCAGTGTCATCTGCGAAGAGTGAGAGCTGTACACCATTCGACGGGATTGGAATGTCGTTGGTGTACAAGATGAATAGAATAGAATAATTTTTTATTCAATATAGATCACATTTGTAATACTTATTGAAAGTCATTTTTTACTTTACCACTGGTTCGAAAAAAAAAAACCTCTGTCCTGGGAAGAACCAGCAAGAAACCCAGATGTACAGGAGGGGAGCTAGTACTGATCCCTGAGGAACACCAGCTTTAATGGGGCGCTGAGAGGATAACGTGCCTTCGTGTCTAAAACGAAAGGTACGATGTTGTAAGTAAGAGGCTACGAGACGTACTAGACGATTGGAGAGTCCTATCCTATATAATTTGTAAATAAGGCCTACATGCCAGACTCGGTCGAAGGCTTTGGCAATGTCGAAAAAGACCGCGATTGTCTTTAGTCGACGTGGATAAAAACCGCTGAGGATATATTCCACAATGCGGTGTACTTGATGTGGACATGAATGTTTCGCGCGGAAACCAAATTGGTGTGGGATGACAAGGGGGTCACCGTCTGTGGGAAACAGATGGCGCCTCATTCGATTGAGAATGACTCTTTCAAAGAGTTTGCCCATGGCCTTTAGGAGGCTAATGGGACGATGATTGGAGGGGAGGTTAAGAGGCTTGCCTGGTTTGGGAATACCAATGACAGTTGCCTCTTTCCAAGTAGTGGGAAAATAATTTAGATTGAAGCAGGCGTTAAAGATAATAGATAAGAGGGTTAACACCTGCTCTGGGAAGTGTTTAAGGGCTTGGTTGGATATGCCATCCGCGCCCGGAGACTTTTTGGGTTTAAGTCCTTTGATGAGGGATGAGATCTCATCATTGGACACAGTAATAGGGTCAGAGGTTGTGGGGGGTGAGTTCCAGCGGCGGACCTCATCCTCCACTTCCTGAATGTGTGAGGGGTCGACAGGTTGAGAGCTGGGAGAGCATTGTGAGGCAATGCTGTCTGCAAAGCACTCAGCCTTCTCATCGTTCTCGAAGGCAACCGTACCGTCGGGGCGGGAGAGAGGGGGTGTGTGAGTTGTAGCGTCTATACGGAGGGCTCTAGCCATCTGATAGTACGCTGTATGGGAGGGAGATATATTCTCCATGAGTTCACTCCTTTGGAGGTCTCGAAATTCAGAAAGGTGTAAACGGAGTTTTCGTTGAAGACGATTAGCCGTATGCCTATATTCGGGGGTGGGATATTTAGCTGCTCTCCGGAAAGCAGCTTTTTTAGCTTTTAATATGTTGCTAATATATAGGGGAAGCCCGTTAGTATTAGCAACCGGGACGACCCTTTCATTCTCCTTAAGGGAGGATTTAATTAGGGTTGAAAGTGATTCGACCGCGGTGTCGATTTTTAAGGGACTGTCTAATTCTAAATCCGGCGATAGGTAATTAGGGGAGTCCTGCGAGTCCATAGCTTTTGCTAGGGAGTCCTTGAAACCCTTCCAGTTAGTGAAGGTTTTCGTAGTTATAATAGGGGGTGGCTGATGGCCAAGAATAAGAGAGACCGGTCGGTGATCGGATCCTATATCGTCTAGTGTCTCAATAGACCTAAGGTTGAGTGAAACTCCTTTGAGTAACGCAAAATCTAGTACATCTGGGTTAAAATCGGTAGCATCGGGATAGTGCGTTGCACCGAGCGGACTGTAAACGGTTATGTCAAGAGACTGCGTTATATCACGCAGTATCCTACCACTACGGTTAATAGTACGGCATGTCCATTCAGTATGTTTAGAGTTAAAATCTCCAAACATAATGACTGAATTACTTAGAGATAAGATTGCCTCAAAATCATCTTTGAGGGGGAGGATTCCAGGGGGAATGTAACAGGAGGCTATGACTAAAGACTGATGTCCCGTCATAGATAACCTGCATAACGTAGCTTCCATATTGGTAAGCTGCGGAGTATCTATAAGAGAGCAATGTAGTGTCTTCTTGTAATAAATGGCCGTGCCACCGCCTCGGCGGTCGTGCCTATCATTACGAAGAAGAGAATAATTTTTAATGGATAAGCTTTTAATGTCTTTGTATTTAAGATTGGTTTCCTGTAAGAGAAGAAAATCAACTTCGCGATCTTTAAGGAAGAGCTTAAGCTCTGGGAGGTTATTTCGCAATCCGCGAATGTTAAATGAAATAAACGATAGCCCTTTGGGCTTGATACGACCGTGACTTTTAGGCAGAGCAGAAGGCTCTGTCATTGTAAGCTAAGTTAATTAAGTTAACTTAACTTACAACGAACGCAATAAATTACTGTGCTCTGCTAGAGCCAAAAGACGGTCCTGAGGGGACAGGGCGGCGCGCAGTTTACTCGCTAACACCGAGATTTCATTTATGTCGATGTTCCTTATCGCGGCGTAAACCGTGTTAAGGTCATCTCCGATTGATGACTGTTTCTGCTGCGGAGCAGAAGCTACCTGTGGCGGTGGATCTACCTTTTTGGGGCCCCAGGGAAAAACTGGAGCCTGCATAGGCTTTGAGAAGCCCGGAGGTGGCCTAAGCGGCGCCTGTGGAGGTCTTGGGGACCCTAAGGGGGTCGTGCAGCTCCCTGAGACGGCTGTGCTAAGCCCTGACGGGGCTTCCTAACATACAATGCCGGAAATGAACAGTCATTTACCGGCGGCGGGACCTGTCTAAAAACGGGATTGCGAGGGCGAGGTGCGCACGGGCATCCTCTGTAGCTCGCCGGGTGGCCTGTCTGTTGACACAGGACGCACGCGGGCCCCCCCCCCGAACGGGTTCCCGCCTTGTCGTGGCGGGGGAGCTTAGTAGCCGTGGCTTGGTCAACCGCGGTGAACGAAGAGGAACCCCTTGGCTGGCCCGAGGTGTAGGGCCGGCCCGAGGTGGCCACTCCGAGTGGGCTTGGGAAGTCCACTTCGGATGTGTGTCGGTGGGCTGCTGTGCAAGGGGTGTCCTCCCCACCCCTACCTCTGCAGCCGGGGTGGAGTCGCGGAGGAAGAGGAGTGTTGGTATGGCGATGCGCCACTCGCCCTATCCTCCGCGACTCAAACGGGGCCGCACCGTTGATGCGGTGGTGGTGGGGCTGCGGGGGGAGAGGAGTGTCGGTATTGCGAGGCGCCGCTCTCCTTACCCTCCGCAGCCGAATTTTGGTTGGCGGCGGAGCCATAGACCAGATCCGCCGCTGGGGTCGGGAAGGCTGGTGCTCCTGAGTGCTAGTTTTTCCTGGCCCCATGGCCTTCGCGCATCGGACACGGGGGCGTCTGTTGCGCATGTGAAATTGGAGGCCGAGGAGGAGGGCGCGCCATGTGTTCTGGTGCGCCTTACCGGAGAAGGAGATGGGGGAGGAGTGTTCCTCTCCCGAGGAGGGGCCGCCATGGGGCGGCCAGCGCAGGTGGGGCCGCGGAAGTGTGCGAAAGCGTTCCCGTGGCCCTGCCAATATGCGACTAGGGTGGAACACCATGGGGTTTTAGTCGGTGCGAGTCCGACATAACCCGTCCTTGCCCCCGCGAGGCGGGTATGCGTAGGCATTTCCCCATGTAAAAAAAAAAGGACGCACGCGGGCGGGGATACGGCATCCTTAGGCCGGGGACACTCTTTCGTGATGTGTGGGTCTAGGCACTTAACGCACCTGGGTGGGGCGGAGCAATTGGCCGCCGCGTGACCATACAATTGGCAGTGGTGGCACTGCGCCGGGAAACCGCGCCTACGCGGTGACTCAACCTTGACTCCAGACAAGCCGCATACCGTGCGTACTTGCCGGAAGATGGTTTTTGCCTCCGGGACGTTACTTAAAATGACTAATATTACCGGGTATCTCAACCCGGTCCTGCTATGCATCTTATGAACCGCTTCAACGGGGAAACCTTGTGACTTAAGGTCCTCAAGTACCTATCTCCTCGTTGGAGAGTTCAAACGGGACGCCTCGGATGACGACCCTAACTTTTCGCTCTTCCGGAAGAGCGTATGTGTGATATTATGATACACGTTCGTACGTAAAAAGTTTAGTTATACGACGAAAGTCGTCGATGGACTGGGGGACTATCTTAATAGCTACGCCCACGTTAGTAGCTAGATCATATTTTATTCCCGAGTCGTAGCAGATCTTGCTAAGCCTGGTGAATTCAGCCTTATCTCTTAAGAAGACAGGGGGCGGGACTTGCTTTTTGGCTAATTGCGGAGCGAAACGCGTGGCCGGTTTAGTTGGCGCCGAGGTATCTAATGCGGCAGCTAGGGCTGCGGGGGCTGAGGCAGCGGCGGAGGCTGCGGGGGAGCGGCACGGGCCGCTGCGGCGGTTGGCGAACGGTTTTTAGCGGCGCGCTTCGCCGCGCGCTTTGACGACACCGTGGTGTATGACACGCACGATTCACCGGTGTCATCCGAGTCGGACTCTGATGTCCTGGTGCCGGATTTTTTGGCGGGCCTCTTCCGAGAGGCGGAAACTGACGACGCGGCGTCGGACTCGGAGTGAGAGCACTCCATATCGGTTTCTAACGCGGCGAACGAGTTCTGGGACTCAAAGTGGGCCGCTAACACGGGCGGCGGGATGGTTGCCATACGGGCGGGACAAGCCAGAAGGGCTAGGGCGGCGGCAAGTGCCTGCGGGTCGTTCATCCTAGTGATGGCATCCATAAGGGACGATTTTAAGTCCTGAGTGGGCATGTTGACTATTTAATATAAAATAAAATATAAATAAAAACTAAAAAAAAACTATTTAAACTACTCGTAGGGCGTGGGGATCACCACACTGAAAAGTACGGGACGTTCAGTTACTCTGAAACTTTCCCTCGTCCTCAAAAGGACGGGGGCTAAGTCAAGAAACAATACAATATACACGTTATATATATTATACAAATAATTATAATAAACTAATAACATATACAGTACTAGTGTACTACAATAAAAAGCGTTCAGTCAGACCTCCCCGACCGAGGGCGGGGGGGTAAGAACTGAGAGTTAGCGACTAAACACTCACCTAGCTTCAGCGCTTAATTAGCGCCAACACTGTGGAGCGCGATTCGCGGAACTGAGGGCACTAACGTTGGGACGTTAGGCGCGCGGACTACCTGAGACGACCGCACGAGAGCGGTGCCACAGGTCAAGATAACTTTTTTTTTTTTTGCGCCCGAAGCAATTGGAAATGGGCTACCACAGAGGGAGGCGGAAAATGCATTACGCATACCACGACAGCCGGTCTGTCCTGGTTATGCGGGACTCACTGCCTACCGGGGGACCTAAGTGATACCCGCTAAAAACCGCCTTTGGGGAGTGGCAACTAGCTGTTTAAAGCTTCTTATGCCGTATCGGAAGCGACCCTCTTTTGGGAAAAGAGGGCGCAGGCGGCTACGAGCCGCTGAGGGAGTGCCTACGAAGGCAAATTAATTATGAATACTTTAATTAGAGTTGGCCTGAGCCGCCATGAGGCAGTTCAGGTCGTTTGACAGTTTATTAGGCGGGTCCGAGAGAGAGTTTCTCGGCCTGCGGACTCGATAGCGAGAGGGGGGTGGGGCTGCTTAAGTAGCTGCCTCACGAATAAGATGACTGGAGTGCGACTCTGAGTCTTTGAAGAAGTTCTCAGAGAGACATACTGTTGAGCCTATTCAGGTAAAAACGTGCGTGACGGGTTACTCTTTTGACGTGGGGCCTGAAAGTTAGCCCTGTGTCTAGAGTGACACCTAAATATTTGGCAGACGTATGCCAGGGGACAGGGGTCCCTAGCATACGTATTGGTGGCGTGTTTTTGATACGGCGTCGTTTATAATCGAAGTGAACGGCGGAGCTCTTCTCCGGGTTCACATCGATGCGCCATTTTTTGAACCAAGCTCCTAGGTCATCAACTGACTTTTGGACCTTGTTCCGTATGAAAGGTAGCGAGATACCTTTACAGTAGAGAGCAGTGTCGTCTGCGAAGAGGGAGAGCTGAACACCTTTCGGCGGAATGGGAATATCGTTGGTGAACAGGATGTACAGCAGAGGAGCAAGTACTGAGCCCTGAGGGACACCAGCTTTGATGGGGCGCTGTGAAGATAGCGTGCCTTCGTGTCTAAAACGAAAGGTACGATGATTTAGATAAGAGGCCACGAGACGTACTAGACGATCGGGGAGACCTATTTTGTATAGTTTGTAGATAAGGCCTGTATGCCAGACTCTATCAAAGGCTTTGGCGATGTCGAAAAAGACCGCGATAGTCTTATGACGACGGGGATAAAAACCGCTGAGGATATATTCCACAATACGGTGAACTTGTTGGGGGCAGGAGTGTTTCGCTCGGAAACCGAATTGATGGGGAATGATAAGAGGGTCACCGTCTGTGGGAAACAGATGGCGCCTCATGCGATTTTGGATGACTCTTTCAAAGAGCTTGCCCATTGCCTTGAGGAGGCTAATGGGGCGATGACTGGAGGGGAGGTTGGGAGGCTTGCCTGGCTTGGGAATACCAATCACAGTTGCCTCTTTCCACGTAGTGGGAAAGTAACTAAGGTTGAAGCAGGCGTTGAAGATAGTAGATAAAAAGGTTAACACCTGCTCAGGAAAGTGTTAAAGGGCTTGGTTGGAGATGCCATCCGCGCCCGGAGCCTTTTTGGGTTTAAGTCCTTTGATGAGGGATGAAATCTCATCATTGGACACAGAGATAGGTTCGGAGGCTGTAGGGGGTGAGTTCCGGCGGCGGACCTCATCTTCCACTGCCTGGACGTGTGAAGGGTCAACGGGTTGAGAGCTAGGAGAGCATTGAGCGGCAATGCTGTCTGCAAAGCACTCAGCCTTTTCCTCGTCCTCGAATGCTACCGTACCGTCGGGACGGGAGAGAGGGGGAGTGTGGGTGATAGCGTCTATGCGGAGGGCTCTTGCCATCCGATAGTACGCTGTATGAGAGGGAGAGATATTCTCCATGAGTTTACTCTTTTCGAGGTCTCGAAATTCAGAGAGGCGGAAACGGAGTTCTCGTTGAAGACGATTAGCCGTGTGCCTATATTCGGGCGTGGGGTATTTTGCTGCTCTCCGGAAAGCAGCTTTCTTGGCTTTTAATAGGTTGCTAATATGTAGGGGAAGCCCACTATTATTAGCAACCGGGACTACCCTTTCATTCTCCTTAAGGGAGGTTTTAATAAGGGTGGAGAGTGAATCGACCGCGGTGTCGATTTTTTCGGGACTGTCTAAGTCCGACGATAGGGAGATGGGAGAGTCCTGTGAGTCCAGAGCATTCGCTAGGGACTCCTTGAAGCCCTTCCAATTTGTGAAAGTTTTAGTCGAGGGTGTTGAGGGGGGTGGCTGATGGCCAAGAATGAGGGAGACCGGTCGGTGGTCGGATCCTAGATCGTCTAGTGTCTCGATTGCCCCGAGGTTGAGGGAAACACTTTTGAGTAGTGCAAAATCTAGCACGTCGGGAGCGTGGTCGGTGACATCGGGATAGTGAGTAGCACCTAGGGGACTGTGAACGGTGAGGTCAAGAGACTGCGTGATATCGAGCAGTATCTTGCCACTAGGGGAGGTAGTACGGCATGTCCATTCAGTATGCTTGGAGTTAAAATCTCCAAACATAATGACTGAATTGCCTAAAGATAAAATAGACTCAAAATCTTTTTTGAGGGGATGGGTTCCTGAAGGGATGTAACAGGAGGCTATGAAGATGGACTGATGTCCAGTCATAGCTAGCCTGCATACCGTGGCTTCCATATTGGTAAGCTGCGGAGTAGAAATGGGAGAGCAGTGGAGTGACTTCTTGTAATAAATGGCCGTACCGCCACCTCGGCGGTCGTGCCTGTCATTACGAAGAAGAGAAAAGTTTTTAATAGAAAGGCCTTTAGTGTTCTTAGTTTTGAGATTAGTTTCCTGTAGGAGGAGGAAATCGGCTTCACGATTTTGAAGAAAGAGCTTAAGTTCTGGGAGGTTATTTCGCAAACCGCGAATATTAAAGGATACAAGCGATAAACCATTAGGTTTGATACGACCGTGAGACTTTGGTAGAGCAACCTGCTCTGTCATCGTAAGTTAAGTTAATTAAGTTAACTTAACTTACAACGAGCACAAAAGATTATGATGCTCTGCAAGAGCGAGGAGACGGTCCTGAGGGGACCTCGCAGCGCGCAATTTGCGTGCTAACACAGCGATTTCCCCAACGTCGATGTTCCTAATAGCGGAATACACCGTTTTTAGGTCATCAGCCATTGAGGGCTGTGATTGTTGTGGGGCGGAGGTAGTCCGCGGTGGGTCTGCCTTTTTGGGGCCCCAGGGAAAGACTGGAGGCTCCATAGGCTTAGAGAAGCCCGGAGGGGGCCGAATAATGCCCTGAGGGGGCCTAAGGGGACCCTGAGAGGGTCGAGAGAAGCCCTGGATGGGCTGTGAAAGGCCCTGACGGGGCAACCGTTGGTAGAGAGCCGGGAATGAGCGGTCATTGACCGGCGGTGGAGCTTGCCTACTGGGGCGAGGATGAGGTGCGCAAGGGCAGCCTCTGTAGTTAGCCGGGTGGCCTGTTTGCTTACACAGGACGCACGCGGGTGGGGATTCGGCGTCTTTGGGCCGAGGACAATCCTTAGTATTATGGGGTTCAAGGCACTTAACGCACCTGGGTGGGGCAGAGCAGTTGGCCGCCGCATGACCATATAGCTGGCAGCGGTGGCACTGCGCCGGGAACCCGCGCCTATGTGGGGGCTCAACCTTCACTCTCGACAGGCCACACACTGTGCGTACCTGCCGGAAGATGGCTTTTGCCTCCGGCACGTTGGTTAAGATGACTAGGACCAGGTTGAACCTCTGGCCCGTTCTACTGTGCATCTTGTGCACGGCTTCTACAGGGAAACCTTGGGACTTAAGGTCCGCAAGGATTTCCTCGTTGGAGAATTCAAATGGCACGCCGCGGATGACGGCCCTGATTTTACGCTCTTCCGGAAGAGCGTAAGTATGGTAAGAGGCTTGTTCGGCTGTGAATAGCCTGGTGATACTACGGAAGGCATCGATCGAGTTGGGAATGATTTTAATAGTCTCCCCGAGGTTAATCGCATGGTCATATTTAATGCCTGCGTCGTATAATGATTTCGACAACTTGGTGAATCTGGCCTTGTCTCTTAGGAAGACAGGGGGCGGGACTTGCTTCTTTGCAAGTACTGGGGCACAGCGGGAAGCTGGCTTGGATGGCGGGGCGATGTCCATTGACATTAGGGGAGCCGTAGCAGCAACGGGGGCTGCGGGGGCAGGGACGGCAGCGGGAGCTGCGGGGTTTGAGGCAGCAACGGGGGCTGCGGAGGTTGAAGGAGCGGCAGGGGCCGCTGAAACGGGAGGTGTGCGGTTTTTCGCGGTGCGTTTACCGCCGCGTTTTGAGGAGACGGTCGTGAAGGATGACTCGTCGGAGTCACAGGACTCCGAGGAATCGGTGCCAGAATAGGTGGCGGGCCTCTTCCGGGGGGCCGAAGCAGTGGACTCAGACTCGGAGCATGCGTACTCCATATCTAAGGGGGCGAAAGAGTTCTTGGACTCTAGGTAGGCCGCTATAACGGGCGGCGGTTGAGGTGCCTGAGGGGCATACGAGGCAATAGTTGCCACGATTGCGGCGAGAGCCGAATTATCCAGCCTATTAAGGCCTGAGACGATGGACCCTATAAGGTCTTGTTTCGACATGATGCTAGAAATGAATGGGGCTGGTGGGGGATGCTGTTCTGAAAAGAACAGAGACGTTCTGAACCTAACAGTAGGGGCGGGATCACCGTTCTCAGAAGAACGGGACGTTTTTTATTCAAGGAGAAATGCCCTTACTCTTAAAAGAGCAGGGCCTTGCTCTGAAAAGAGTAAGTAACTCCCAAGAAACAGTATACACGTACACGTTATACAAATAAATAACGAAAAAAAAAATTGAAATAGTTAACAAAAAAAGATAACAAAAAATATAACAGGTAACAAGCGGAGGTCAGTCAAACCTCCCCGCCCGAAGACAGGGGGGCAAGAACTGATAGCAGAAATGACTCACCAAGGCGATGACGCTGTACAGCGCGAGCAGGACAGCGGAGGCGCGAGAGCGAGAGAGCACTACCGTACGGGGACGGCTGCGCGGACTACCTGAACGACCGCACGAGAGCGGTGTCACAGGCGGAAAGTCAAGATAACGTACTTCCCCTCTCTTTATACTATGCCTAAACCCCTACCCTGCCACGCGCTTTGCTGATACTAGGACTATTACCGTTTAGAAGGTCCAATTAAAATACTTTAATTTTTGTATGAAAATAAAAATTGAAGAAATATATTTTATTTTCTTACAGATGTTGTTGTTATGATGTAAATAATATATTCCCAAAAGGTCTTCAGTAAATTAAAAATTACCCTGTATATCTGGTAGCATTGGCCTGCAAGACATATACTCCATCAATTATTATTTACATTGTAAGAACTATATATTTTTTGCCTGCTAATCAACTATAAATAGTATTTAAATCACTTGATGCACTTGAGGAACTGCTGATAAAGATGAAAGATGTATTTTTATAAACTCTACATACTGCTCACTGCGCAGTAATAAAATGCAGATAAAAATCGTTACAGTCAAATGAACTTTCATTTTATTTATAGGTACCTACTCCATGTACACTACACATGTAGGTATGTATTAATTTATAATTATTAATTAATACACTGCAAATTACAGTGCTGCCAATCAGATTACGCGTCAAGTTACTATGAACGGACAATACTCCAAACTATGCCTTTACTAATGTTTGAGTATCGGTGATATTTAAATATGACCTTTTTTTTCAATTTATTAAGCATAATTATTTTACATTATCCAGTACAATACTAGCTTAAAAACCTCTAGGGGTTTATCTACACTAGAGAGTCGTCTTATAAAAACAAAGATGTATTAATATTAAATCACAATAATCCAGTATGAAGTACTTACTACAATAAGTATGGTTGATTTATCAAATATGATTTAAGTTTAGTTTTAAACAGTTTTGATTTACCGTATGTTTTTTTGCAATTCTAGTGGCAGGGCATTAATAAAAGTAGGTACAAGATGGGCCAACTTTCTTGCTCCATAGAAATTTTTAGTTTTCGGAAGTACATACATGTTGGATTTATAAGCTATATTTCGTAGATTTACAGGTCGTTTTCTAAGAACTAGGTATTCTGAATTATTTACTTCAGTCAGTATATTAAATTTAACTTTATCGAAAACATTTATGACTTTGCAATAATTAAAAAGACCCCGGTCATTATCTATATACTTATTTTAATGTGCTTAGGTACTATCAATCTAAGCATTTTGCGTTGTAGTGTGTAAATTTCATGTATGTACGTTACATAAGTTCTTCCATAACTGCTAAGTCCATAATTTATAACAGAATCTGCTAGATCCATGTAAAGTAATCTAAGTAATTTATATGGTAGCTTAAATTTTAAAACATAAAGTTTACTTAACACAGAGCGAAGTTTTGCACACACGTGATCTTTATGTGCTCTCCAGCAAAATCGTTCGTCAATAATCAGACCAATATACATGTGATTTTTGACATTTTCAATGGGTTGACAAGTACAGTGTTGAAACATTCCGTGGAGACATTCATGGCCATGGGAAATGATAGTCGGTGCAGTGGTAATTTTGTTGTGAGATGAGTGTATATGTACAAGTTTTGTTTTTTGAGCGTTAACCACTAGGCCGACATCATGTGCCCACTTGCATAGCATGTCATAACTTGCCTGCATTTCAGTTTGTGCTACATCCATAATACGATCGGCAATAACGATACAGGTGTCATCGGCAAATTGATATATGGAACCCTTAGTTATTGCATTAACCATATCATTTACAAATAGCAAGTACTCAGTCGGGCCCAGTATCGAACCTTGTGCTGTGCCCCGGTCAGTCACAAACATATCACCTGTCTGGTTACATATTTTGACAGTGGTATAACGATTATGATGATAACTTTTAAGAAGTTCTAAGAATGGTCCTTGAATCCCGCAGCGTGATAACTTATTGTATAATGTGTCAAAATTCAATAGATCGAATGCTTTACTAAAATCAATCAAAATTACTAAAATATGCATTTTATTATCTAGATAATTATTTATTTCATCAGTAAATTGCCGTAATAGTTGCGTTATGCTTTTATTTTTTTGAAAACCAAACTGTTTTGAATTTATTATACTGTAAGTAGTCAGGTAATTGTTTAGTTCATTGCTCAAATAACGCTCAATTATTTTATTTAGGCAGGAGAGAATAGTTATAGGACGATAATTGTTAAAGTCATTATGTTTACCTTTTTTATAGATTGGTCGGATTACACCTATTTTTAGTATGTCTGGATAAATGGACGTTTTAAGGCATTGATTAATTAAGTAGGTAAAAAGTGGCACCATTGATTTCGAAATGTATTTTATATCACAAGCGCGAATACCATCATACCCGGGGCTTTTTTTATCATTCATAGTTTGAATAATTTTGGTGGTCTGGATTAAATTCATAGGTACGGGGATTCAAAAGTGTCAAATTTATTTGCTAATGTTTTAGGATCCATATTAAATGTTTTTTGTAATACAGGGTGATTGGAAGATGGGTGCAAAGCTTTCAAGGGGCGCTAGTATAGATAATTTTGAACCATTTAAGCCATGCTAGTCTTAGATTAAGTCGAAGCATTTTTTTTAAATAAGTTTTTATGATTTTTAGCGAAAATGCCCAAATTTTTCTTAATAACTATTATTTATAGCCAAATTAAATAATAAAAACATGTTTTTTATTTTATTCTATTAAAGTCATGTGTAAGCAATCTAATAAGATATGTTTTAAGCACATGTATTTTAAGATAATTTTTTACAGACGTTTGAAGTTTATGAAAAAAATCTAAAATTTATAAATACTGTGTTTAGCTCGCATTTAAAAAAAAACTAGGCTAGGTTTTTTCGTTCAAACCTCTTTGAAAACATGCTTGATTATTGCTCTTTGTTTTGAGGTATCATTCATGCCGATATCATAAAAAATGTTGAAATTAGGACCCGTTAACCAATTTGTGGAAGAAAAATTTTTTCTTTTGATATCTAATTAAAACAAAATTTGAACTGAAATTATTAATTTTTGATGTTTAAAATAACTGTCCTGATTATTGATTACAATCACAGACCCGGTTTTTGCTCTACAAATACTTCTTTGTTCAAAAATGTAGCGTAGTAAAATTCTAAGAATAAGTTGTGGGGATTCTCTAAACAATAGCTGGTTGCCGGTTGCATGGTATTTCCAGGTAGTTCGCCTAATGAATAGAACTTTAATTTTAAAGCAAAACCGACTTAGTTATTAGGGAAACAGAGTCATTTTTATTTAGTTAGGGTCAGATAGAATAAGAAGAAATAAGATAGATAGAAACAGAATGGAGCGGGAACCTAATAAACTGTTATTTATGGCTAAATTAAACAATAAAAGACATGTATTTTATTTGATTCTATTAAAGTCATGTGTACGCAATCCAATAAGACATGTTTTAAGGACATGTATTTTAAGATTTTTTTTTAAAAACGTTTAAAGTTCACGAAAAAGTTCTAAAATTTATAAGTACAGTTTTTAGCTCTCATTTAAAAAAAAAACTAGGTTAGGTTTTTTCGTTCAAACCTTTTTGAAAACATTCTTGATTATCGCTCTTTGTTTTGAGCTATAATTCATGCAGATATCTTAAAAAATGTTGAATCTAAGTCTTACAAACCAATTTGAGGGAGTAAATTTAAATTTTTGGCTAACTTATCAAAACGAAATTTTATTTGAAATATTTTATTGTTCATGTTCAAACTGACGGCCGTTATGTCTAATGCAAGCACGGACCCGGTTTCTCACTTCTGTGGTCGTGATTTTAAGTTTCATCTCCGCCTCCATGGTTTCAAATGCAGAATTTATTCGAGCTATTAGTTCTTCCTTTGTATTTATTTCTATGCTCGTATAAACTAGTTCTTTGGCCCGGCCCCACACGTAAAAGTCGATTGGGGTCAGATCAGGTGACCGTGCGGGCCAAGGGATGGGTCCATCTCGTCCAATCCAAAGTAAAGGTTTTGTTTTAAAATTAAAGTTCTATTCATTAGGCGAGCTACCTGGAAATACCACGCAACCGGCAACCAGCTATTGTTTAGAGAATCCCCACAACTTTTCCTTAGAATTTTACTACGCTACATTTTTGAACAAAGAAGTATTTGTAGAGCAAAAACCGGGTCTGTGATTGTAATCAATAATCACGGCAGTTATTTTAAACATCAAAAATTAATAATTTCAGTTCAAATTTTGTTTTAATTAGATATCAAAAGAAAAAATTTTTCTTCCACAAATTGGTTAACGGGTCCTAATTTCAACATTTTTTATGATATCGGCATGAATGATACCTCAAAACAAAGAGCGATAATCAAGCATGTTTTCAAAGAGGTTTTAACGAAAAAACCTAGCCTAGTTTTTTTTTAAATGCGAGCTAAACACAGTATTTATAAATTTTAGATTTTTTTCATAAACTTCAAACGTCTGTAAAAAAATTATCTTAGAATACATGTGCTTAAAACATATCTTATTAGATTGCTTACACATGACTTTAATAGAATAAAATAAAAAACATTTTTTTTTATTATTTAATTTGCCTATAAATAATAGTTATTAAGAAAAATTTGGGCATTTTGGCTAAAAATCATAAAAACTTATTTAAAAAAAATGCTTCGACTTAATCTAAGACTAGCATGGCTTAAATGGTTCAAAATTGTCTATACTAGCGCCCCTTGAAAGCTTTGCACCCATCTTCCAATCAGCCTGTATATCATCAATACAACGTATTATTTTACCAGTTAAACTATTTATTAATTGCCAAAGTTTTATTGGGTTTCTAAAATTTTCGCAAATTTCTTTTTTAGTATTTTGATTTCGTAAAAATTGAGCATATTTATTTGTTTTATTTCTGAATTTATTGTAATTTAATCTTTTTAATGAATTAGTGTAATCCCTCTGCCAGATTTTAAATAGTTCTACGCGTTTTTTACACATATTCACTAGTTTCCTATTAGACCACACACATTTGTGCTTACTAATAACTAAAGTTTTTGTATACTTGCATTTATCGTATGCGTTATTCATTTGCGTCCGTATGTATTTAACAATGTGGTTTGGGTCGGAGTAACTCAATGGCAACTTCCAATCTATTAGATCGAGTTCACTACGAAGTTGTTTATTATCTAACTTAGTATAACGAGCTGCGGCGCGTTTTGAGCCAGTGAGTCATAAGTTCGGATCCGTCACGAGTCCGAGTATCGCACAGCCTATTATTTTATGGTCGGCTGGCGCGATGTTCACACCGGCCGTATAAACCTCGTTCTTACATACCGTTCTAATCAGAATGTGATCTAAACATGATTTTGTTATTCGGTTCCCGTATTTTTCTATTCGTGTGTATTGCGTTATACCACGGTCAAGTCCTAATTCACAAAGTGTGTTAAGATATCTAGTGCTAGTGTGATTTGTCTTCTTTGTATTTAAATTCATGTCACCCATAATTATACAGCAAATTTTAGGCGAATGTTTACCTACAATATTAGCTAACTCGTCAATAAAACGGACTTTGTTTGCATCGGGTGGTCTATATACAGCACAAAGGCCTATAGTGCCGTTTTTTAAGTTTATTTGGACATTAATGCATTCGCAATCCTTTGTTAATACTTGAATTCTGCTGTAATGCAAGGATGAGTGAACATATAGCAAAATGTCGCATTTGCTAAAACCTTTCCTGTTATTTCTTAGTTCGTAATATAAGTTATAATTTAGTAAATTAAACATGTTAACACAATGATATTGAATATTAGCCTCAGTAACTATGATTACGTGAATGATGTGTGTAGTGTTATTTATTATATATTCCAGATGTGCAAAATTCTTAAATAATGATGATATGTTTACATGAAAAAACAGAAGCGAACAATTATCTAAGGGTAGCTTGTCTGTAAACTCATTCCAATTATCACAGTTTAACTCTATAATGTTAGGATTTATATTATATTCTATTCCTACAATATCCATTATCTAAGGTACTTAAATTATATTAAACAAGAATACACAAAAACAAATATTAAACAATAATATATAAAAAGAGAGATTAAAAAAAAAAACGTTTTTAGGCACTTAACACTCAACTAAAATTGATTCTTACTAATTAATAGGTTTATTTTGCGAGGCCTTAACTGATTCTAACTCAAAGAGAGTGCGTATGGAGATTATTTTCGCCTTTTCTTCCTTGCGTAGTAGAATTGTGCCATTTTTGCTTCATATAAATTTGAAAGTATCTTTAAGTGCTTCTTTGGTCTTCCATAATAAAAATGCAATCCCAGGTGCTAGTGATTCGCGTAAATACACCTTATCGCTACCCTGCAATCCTAGTTCGGTCGCTGTCATTTTAAAATCCTTGGCTTTATTCATCCAGATGTCTCGCGCTCCATCTTGCAGCGTAACAATGATTGGTGAATGTTCTATCCTATTTGAAGGCTCAGTGCGATTTTTTCTCTTACGGTATGCCTTAATTATGTAATTTTGGCATACCTGCATCTTTGTAGCTACCTGTTTAGCTATGTTTACCGGATCTTCGTTAGCCAATTCCTTAACACCACAAATTTCTATTTGACACATCAGTTGGTTTTGTTCTAGTTGATTTATTTTACTCTCTAGTACGCTACATTTAAGATTAATATTTTTTAAGTTGTTTTTTAGAGCAATACAACTGTTTCTCAAGCGTTTTTAAGTTAGTCTCGTAGTTGTTAATTTTTAAACTGTATTCATCAATTTTGTCAGAATAAAATTTTAATGTTTGTTGCAACTCTTCTCGGATAATATTTCTTATTTCAGTCCGTAATTGTTGTAGAACTGGCTGCAGCATTTTATTGTCCATTGTTCTTCCCGAAGCAGCAGTAATGGATCCCTCTGCCTCAGATGTTTCACAGTCATCTTCATCAGGGTCTGGTATAATATAGGAGAGGCGCTTCGGTTTCTGCGACCCTACACATGCCTTACATTTCCAGTCCACAGCTTCCGTAGCTGACAGAGCCGTCAGCTGATCAATTGAAATGCTAGCACATGATGCATGAAGCCACTTGCCACACTTTGAACACTGCAGTCCAGGATTTTTCTTATTAATATGTTTAGGACAATTGATACATTTTTTAACCATTTTTAAAGTTGTGGGTATATCGGATATTTTTCTCGTTAAAAAGTAGCGCGTCCTTTTGCTTTAAGGTCCGTGAGACGACCTTAAAGCAAAAGACCTAATGCCATCAAAAACATAACTTGTAAAAAAAGCCAAGTCTCGCAACTCAGTTCTTCTACCGTAAAAAGTTGTGAGATCCATGTAATACCAAGTCGGTTTATTTATTCAGTCCATAGATTGATACATAGATTGACTTGGCAATCCAGAGTCAGACAGTCAGTCAGTCAGATCGTCTATACGCAAAGACATTTAAGTAGTAGTAATAGACCGGCATCAGCAACAAAATTGTCACCTCTTACTTATGTCCTGTAGGATATATTTCGGATTTGCGTCATTTAGTCTTAGTGACATCGTCAAAAGCTCAAGGCGCATTCCTTTCCTAAGTTTAATAATATTTTTATAGAAAATATGACCGATTGTGCATTAAGGTCCCGATATGGATCAAATACTGAATGTGATTTTGGTTTATTATCGCAAGAATAATGTACATTTACCCAATATTTTTTCAATTTTAATATTTCTGGTAGATTGTTCTAGAATATGTATCATTATTGTAATAAGCGCCCTCTTTTTTCCAGTAACGTCATGATTTTCTTACCAGAGTTAGTGATTGACAACGTTTATCGATTATTGTTATCAATAAAAAATATTATACCGGATGCCGATTTGATCATCTACAATATTTAAGGAGCTGAAACAGTAAACGATACTGTACCGCTAGCAATAAAGAAATCGGCTGGGCCTGTGTCGGGGCACACGGTCGTTGGTTTTAACATGAAACATTTATGTCAGCAGGTATAACATGTACAACCAGTCAACAAAGTAGCTTTTTTTAATTTTAATATAATTCTACAACACCAGGAGAATTGCAGATGCGTTGCCGGCCTTTTAAAAAGGAGTAAGCTCGTTTCTTGTAGGTCCCTAAGTCGTATCGGTCCATAAAAATTGCTGTTGGTAAACGATTCCTAAGAAAACTCCTAATAAATCCCACGGTAGTGGACCGTCAAGCATCCAAATGATGTGGATGGTCACGTAAGTTTTGTCACGATGTGTGTTGGTGAAATTTGGTGGCTGGAATTATTAATCCGAACAATTCCCCAGAGCACTCCCCGTGTTAAATACGATAGAAAATCGAGCCAATCATAGAGAACTCGGTCGTCGACGATTCAAGCCGCACTGCTCTGCAGTCAAGTAGAAGGAGTTCGCATTGGGGAGCCCCGGCCCAGAGATGAGAAAAGTACTCCATGTTAGGCCGGACCTGCGCTTGTAAAGTAGCAAACGGTCGCTTTATTGTTCACGGTAGTGTCCCGCTTTACTGAGTACGCCAAGCTTTTTAGAAACCAATTTAGCTTTCTCTTCCAAGTGACCATGCTACTGCAGGTCATTCGATATGTCGACGCCGAAGATTCCGACAAGGGACGTGCTCTGAAATTGAGGAGATACGACAAAGGTGTTATTTTTAACGGTAGCCTTTGACCTTTAAGTTCAATGCTTTCCTAAAATATGCTAGATTTAAAGTGTATTTTCGTAAAAGAAACGTATTTGAAAAACATGAAGGCGCTCTCTTATTGGATTTGACGTTTCGCGATGTGCCTTCGACGCCGACCGAACAATGATATGGTATTATTTTAGCGTCTAATAGACCTAGTGACGTCATCCAAGATGCTACCAATGTGATACCTGTTTGTATTGATCCTTAGTTATTGGAAATTACATATTATATTTCATGACATTTCATTTCATTCATGACCTTATTCATAACTTAAAACGTTTAAATGATTTTTTTTGGTGTGATGGGAGTCATAGTAAATAGATTTACACCCGTATTCATGAACGATACTATGCGTGCGCACAGTAGGCTTTAACGCACTGGACGAAATTTTGTTTCATAAACGTCACTTGAGTCTTAGACGACACTATTCGCTCATTATAATGAACGCACAGATAAAGTAGCTCGCTATCTACTTTATGCTACGCATAGTGCGACAAATGAACGCAAATGTCAAATTGGTATGGGGTATATAGCTTGTTTGTTGATTTGTGATACGCTGATTGCTTTTGTTTGAATAATTGCAATGGATTACAGCAGCGAAGATAATTTTGATAATTATATCCTGGAGAGAATAAACGTGCAAGTAACCATTAGCACAAGAAAAGTGATACGTGACTTTCAAAATCCTTTTGATTATTACAGTGCCAATGAATATGAAAGTTGCTATAGGTTTTCAAAAGATATCGTATTAAATATACTTCTGCCTCTAGTAAATGCAGATCTTTTTTTTATAGGATAAGGGTGACAAACGAGCACACAGTCCACCTGATGGTAAGTGGTTGCTGCGGCCCATAGACATTTACATCTATCCAATCAAAATGCAGATGCGTTGTCACCCGTGAGGACTAAGATGGAATGCCTCATTTCCAGTAAAAAGGGCCTCCGGCCACCTGCACTCACCAAACGAAACGCAGAGGTAAACCTCTACTTCACGCTGGTATTCTATTAGGTCGTGGTACCACCCCGGTTCGAGCTGGCCCATCCGTGCGACAGCAAAAGCTGCCGCTGGCTGGCTCTACCACTGTTGAATGTTAGACGTCACTTTAACGTTTAACGTGACGTTTCTTTTGAAAGTTACTGGTGGCCTTAAGAT
The DNA here is from genome assembly GCA_033319125.1 of Parnassius glacialis. Lineage (NCBI taxonomy): Eukaryota > Metazoa > Arthropoda > Insecta > Lepidoptera > Papilionidae > Parnassius > Parnassius glacialis. The sequence continues at coordinate 11,200,527 of JAVANC010000009.1, forward strand.
TTTATTCATCTGGGAATTTCCAGATTTGTAATAACAATTCAGTTAATCTACCTATCAACAGTTTCAAATCCACATTATTTTAATAATATTTATGTATAGGTACGCTATAATAACAGTACCAGTAACGTCTTTTACCTGAAAGAAAACAACACGTGTTATTATTTTATCTGTCATTCAACTCGAGTGAAGTCGCGTCACAACGTTAACCAATCACGGTGCCCCATTCCGTGCTATGTGTCCGCACAACAAAGAGTCCACTAAGTATTGTTCATGAAATTAACGGCCTGCCATGACGAACGCAGTGAGAAATACCTTACTTAGCATAGTGTTGCTACCATACTTATGTATGTGTCGTTCGTGAATACGGGCCTTATACAATAAAAAACTTGCATATTCCCTATTATTATATCGTAAAGCATTACAAACTTAGTAACCTTCAATAACATTATCGATACTTTGACGGCGAAATGGTAACATTCCCAAAACGGGTTTTTAGCCTACATTTAGTAGCGTCACCTACTGGGTAATAGCTGAAATGTTTTCCTAATTAATATTCTGCGTAGTTTTGCTATTTTTATCTAGAGGGCGTCATACACGCGCGAGTACAACTTCGACTATACGCCATGATACGCCAGTATATTCTAAGTCTATGGTCACACTCTTCTTCTATTAGTTTTATGGAGTGTAGAGTAGAAGGAGGACCATCTCTATATATGAAAAGTGTCCCTAATAACCATTGTTATAAGAGAAGTAGAGGATAAGCTGTAAATTGCATATATATTTTTTGGTTATACAAATATCATGCAAACATGAACCTTGCCAACAAAAATATATCTGTCTCATTCTCACACGTTATGATTTTCAAATGTAAAAAGAGATAAGTACATATCTTAGACTTCAATTTTCTGTTGCCAGTTTTCATAAATGTCACCAAGCTCCACCTTGAAGCATGACGCCATTTTAGGATGACGTTCATTTGTGGTAGTACGTCTGTCATCTAAGCCTTGTTCGGAGTTATTTTGCAGTGTTACAGTGAATTTTGACTATTTTGGATCTTTTTTGTTCATTAGTAAAGGGTAGTTGAGCAAAAACAACATGACAAAGTGTTGCATCAATGGATGTAATTCAAATTCTCGTAAAAATGAAGAAGGATTGTCATTTTTCAGGTTAGTTGTAACTTTTTTCCTTAATTGTATATTTTTTCGTGTGAATTGCGTTTCGTGTTCATGTTATGGGTTCTAAATCGTGTTTCCCGCTATTATCTAGAATTTCCAATGACTATTATCATGTAAATTTAAACAAGTAAACATTTTGATTGTTTACATTTTTACATAGTGTTGTCCTTACGTGTTGACATGTTTTGAAATTATCGATATAAATTTTAACAATATTTTTTTATTAAACTGGCTTTACGGCTCTGGGTTTGGCCTGTTTAACAATAATATTAATGTAGTCATGATCAAATAACGTTTTAGATACGTAAACTGTATATTTAATCAAACGATCGATTGGGAGCGTTTCGTTTAAGAAAAGAACTTGAAAATAGTGTAAATCGTAAATTTTCTATAATAGTTTTTTTCATCAAAAGATTTGATGATATTAAGATTATTTTTGATTGGTACTTAACGATGCATAATATTTATTTTAGGTTGCCAAAAAATGAAGGCCTTTAAAAATTGTGGATTAAAAATATAGGCCAGGAAAACATAACACCTGCAGTAGTAAGAAGGATATGCTCCTTGCATTTTGAAAAAGAATGTATAAATAGAACGCTGGATGTGGTTCGGCTTAAGGGTGATTTGGTTCATGTCTAAAATAAATTTTCTGACTAAATAATATTATTTCGTCACGAATAAATGATTTTAATCAGTATATATTATTGTTATTTTATTTATTTTTAATCCTTACTCTCTCGTTTACCTCCAGTATCCACCACTAATTACGCTACTGGTGGAAGTCATTACAACTTGCAGGTTGTAAACACTATAAAATTGATATTTTGTGGTGTTACACAAATGGGATATAATGAGAAATGAGTATGGAAGTGGAAGTCTGAAGTGGCGCAGCCACCTCTATTGATCGAAATGTTGCATGGAAATTGGTTGTCGTATGGTATTAACATGGGATGCTGAAGAATGAGGAATACGTTAGGATAGTTAAATGATTAATGGATTGTGTGAACGGTGGTATGGTTAGAAAGGGGCTGCTCAACTCGATTAGATTACTGAGATAAATAAATAAATAATCTTTATCATCAAAAAAAGAGAGATGACGGCTAGTAACTATGTATGAAAGAACACATGCTCCACAAACTTTAAATAAATCAAGATAAAGGTCAGTTCACTGCACGTTCATGGTGACTTGAACTGGTAACCGACCATTACCACGAAAGAAAGGTGTTGTCGAATCTTTATGGCGGCTTGGAAGTTAAGAGCAAGCGCTAGTCCGTGCAGATATAGTTAAAAGAAAACTTGATGGTGTCTCAGATCACAGTACGTAAAGCGAAGCGTGAAGGTACAGGATTTGCGCTCGCAACTAACTTCCCAGCCGCTATAAAGTCTATATATATGATATAATTCACGCAACCTGGATGCATACCGTTGGGGCTGGTTCGATATGGTGCACGACAAAACCACTGGAAAAAACTTAGGGGAGACTTCTGTCTAGTAGTGGGACAGCATGGGCTGGACAAAAAAATCATACGAAGCGTAATACATTGCCTATAGTGGTGGTTTCGTTAATCTCTGCAGAGGAGAAAAAAAATGCATGCGTCGACCCATGGACGCACGGATGGAGTGCTTATGTGCAGATTGCCGTCGTTACGAAAAAACGTTAGCTCGTTGCACGAACTCAGTATAATATTCTGGTGCACGTCGTATACGTCTTCTGAAAAGAAAGGAGTTAAAGCTCCAATCAAGTGCTCTCTCCTTGGTCTCTTCGCTCACTTTTGACTGTTGCTTCACCATATCTTAAAGCAATTACAGTTTTAAAACTTTCCTATTCTGAGTTGAACGTAAGATTTATTTATTTATCATCTCAATACAAGTATCATTACAGGATTAACCCAATTCAATAGTGTAGTGATCTAATATTTGTTTATTTAATATATACCTATGAGATGGATGGTACGTCATAATTACTGCATACATATAGCATCGATACTGAAAATATCGACAAAAACAACGCTATTTCTTGTGGGTGGAGTCGTCGCCATATTTGAGAAACACTTGACTTCAGGTCACGTGACCACATGCCATATCCCCTATTTTTCTTATATCTATGTTAATAACGTGTCCAATAAGGGTGGCGCTGCAGTAGCATAGGATAAATTAAAAAAAAGCGCCAAAAATAATTAGAATATTTTTATTTAATAAAATAAAAAAATAGATGGAGAAATAAACAAGGACCGACCAATCCGCTTGGTTTTGTACTACGTAAATAGTTGAGATTTTGTATACTGGCATTTTACTAACTACTCTAGTCATGATTTTTTTTAAATATTTGAATTCAGCTGACTTCACTCCCTTTGAAACTTCACTTCACAACCGTTGAAAATGATATACTTACTATATTTTGAAGCGCGTCTCCAACACTAATAGTAGTAATGCACATGAGTCATTTTCTTCATAAAATCTTTATTTTTAACAGCTTACAATAACATTACAAAGTTATTAAATAAGACTTTAAAATTTAGTTTAAAGTTTTAGGTCTTTTCGTATGAAAATGTAAATGTCTCTGACATGAAATGACCGTCTCCAGAAAGACGGTGGAGACGGTCCATTTCTGGCCTAGTTTATGTACAGTATACCGTAAAAAAGAGAAAAATTCAGGGATTTCGTTAAAAATAAAATGAGAGAATAAATCAAACTAAATAACTTGCTAAAAATAAAAATGCGATCCCAAGTTTTTGATGGTTTTACAAGATGGTGCCCTTCCAGTCATAAAAAAAGTAAAACATGACACGGTTATTTGTCAAATGTCATTTCTGTCAAATTATATTTTTATTTATTCCGAGCTTGGTTGTGTAGTTCTGAACTCGTGAATGTGTTTAATTGTGAATTTCTTTGGTGATTTGGTTTTCTGTTTGGACTTTGGATCAGTTACTACTTGTTTGACTCTGTTTTTGTTTTATGGACTTAATGATTTACGTGAGATTTTAATTTCGTTGATATCGGACATTTCTGTATTCTGTAGAATCACATTTTGAATCAGTAAGCAGGTATGTACTAAAGAAAGATGTTTCCTTAAGCTATTAAACGCATTTGAATGACATGCTTCTATCTGTAGTCTGTTAATAATTATTAATTTCCACATAAGTTCATATTGGCTGCAAAATCTTAATATGATGTAATTATCTTTTAGTTCACCTGTTAAAACATGTTGCACTATTTAAAATGTGCTACTGCAATATAGATAGTTTATTAAAGTAAGATTGTTTTGCTCTAGATGGATGAAAATGCACCAATATGTTCACAATGTTATGCAAACGTATTACAAGAATTATCTGTCGGCACAAATCATGAAAATGAGCTCCAGCGCCCTAATGCCAATACTATCAGTGTGTTGTATGTTTAGTGTCAACGAACACTGAGTGGCAGAAAAGTTGTGACCCAGTTAATATTATCCCAACAAAACTCTGTTTTAATAAAAGGCCGTATAAAATCTCGCCATCACTCGGACAGAGCTTATTATACATATATACTGTTAGCGAGACAAGGGACAAGTTGGGATGAGATGATTGCAGATTATTATTGCAGTTGCATTTCTGGACAACAGACAGTGGGTTGCTGTGCCCAGATAATTACCGTTGTCTGGTATTTGTGTTGGGCTCGTTATCAAAAGTCCATAACCGCACCGGCCTCAATTCTGGATGGCATTTTAGTAAGAGAGGATTTTGAAGGAGGATAAATAAATAAAAAAAATTAATCTGTTTTATTTATATTACCTTAAGTATCCAAAACATGATTGACCTAATGTTTCACTTTCTATAATTCATAGGACTGTTAACCTTTATTGACATTATCCAGGCTTTAAATGTCTGTCAAGGCTCAAGGCATACTCTGACACGCTGAGGACCTGTTATATGAAACTATTTGTACGCCGGAAACGGCAAAATATTTAGGATGCGAATTCTTTTGTAACAACTGTAATGTACCATATTATACCAAATAAATTATATTATCTATGATTGTACCCTAGCACTTCAGCAGCCCAGATAGACACATATACCTGAACAGAAATTAGTATTCAGGATTATTCTATTTATCCACCTTAAAAGAGCCACTCTAAGGTAAAATAAGTAAAATATATCCTTTATTATTATTGCAATAAAGTAGTATCTCAGGGTGGATTTTTTAAGGTAGAGAAACAGAGTTACCCACTATTCACATACAATCTAAGCTTTGAGCTATCTGGCACTAAATTTTTGTAAAAATTAACAAAACACCTAGGCCTCATTTCCCCATGTAAAACAAAAAAGTCTTGGATGCCCCTGTCACTGAAGTATGCATTAGTACACACTAATGAATGCAATGAAATAATTTTGTGCGTAGACACCGTTGATTTATCTCAACAATCTTCTTGTCTGGAATTAGATAGTACTTTTTACATTTGTTTTCTCCTGAACTGCATTTATAATATGCAAATATCAACAAGAACGTTAGTTGTTTTAAGATAAAAAAGCACATACACAATCTTTATTACACTTTATTCGTGTTTTAATCAAAAAATACAACTTTTTTGCTTTACTTTCCTACTAGTTTCGAGACATTTTAGCTATTTTACATAATAAATCTACCTAAAAGGCTATAGGTGATATGTTTCAGAGATGACAGCTAACGTAAAATCAAAACGACACCAATCCGCCATTAGTGTTGCATTTTTTGGTGAAAATAAAATATTAATACCACTGAAATTAAGACAAATTCGTGAATTTAAATGATCAAAAGTGGTTTAATATTTTATTTTAATTTATTTCCATACTAGTACAAAACTAGGCCTACGCTTCATACAATTATGGACCGTCTTCAACTAACCCAAGTGTATTTTATAAGTTGGTCAACTATTACTCGTTAACTGCTTGATTCTACTAAGAAGTAGTAGAATTGGTTGGAAACTCAACTTCTGTAATCATATTTACCTCCGAGTCAAATTTGGGATTGGGAACATTGGCGTAGATAATAATAATAATAGCTACTAGTAACTCCTTCCGCCGCCCGCAAGCCGCAAACTCGCGCGTACTACTGACTGATTGTCAAACGTGTGGATACATCGCAAACACGTTTGCCGAACAGCCTTTGATTGGTGCAGAAAAACCGACAACGACGCCGATCACTGGCAATCACAAACAAAAAAACAACAAAGCAGGCAAACAACCATCCACACGTTCGTGTTTGTTGTTGGTGTTTGCTGTTTGCCGTTGTTTGCCAAGCGTGTATAGGCGGCTTAATGGAGGTGACTATTTCATCTATTCCTGTATTATAAATTAGTCTATGGTGTCTATGGAATAGAAAATTATAATAATTATAATTAAATTATAGGCAACAAACTTGTCACAGACTAATATGATACTACGATGAAAGAAGCTGTCACTTATGATATGTGAACCATAGACTAGAAGGTTCTAATAACTTTGTATATACGTAGTATTCACTAAGTAGTCTGTGCTTTGTATAAAGATTACCTGCCGTGACGAGTTTTGGCGGGAACTTGACTTGCTACATATATATTTATTTATGGAACTCAATCGGCGGCGGTTTGCTGCTCCTGTTTTATAGTTTAAATAATAGTTTGAAGTGGATTTTGATATGTAAAAGTGGTGCGATTTTATGTATTAACTGTCTACGCATGTGAACTATTAGTGGAAACCGTGAAACAAGTGCTCTGATGGTGATGGATTCTCAAGATAGCTGTTTGCATAGGCGCCTTTAGATACCATCACCAACTGTCAGCTGTCTTCTTGCTCAAGTTGCCGTCAAAATCTCCCAAGGGCTGCACAATGTGACGCATCAACATATTGTGAAGCAGTGAACTATGAAGGATAATTACACATTTGGAGAAATTATAATAAACCGAATAAAAATACTCAAGACTTGGCCTAAAGGTCTAGATACCAGGCCATAAACTCCAAAAAAAAATTACCTGCCGTGAAACTTGTACAAGAAATAAGGTGAGAAATAAGAATAATATAGCTATCTTATTTTGTACCACATAAAATGTCATATGCATAAAAAGTTCAAGTACAAGAATTTTGTTCTTATTTTAGAATTCGCTAGTAATTATTCTGAGGGACGTACTTATGAAAGTACATAATATGCTCGTACCTACTTTTTTACAATGACAATTGGATTTCAAATTCGAACTTTTAGTAGACTAGTTGTGCCTACAATTGGTAACTTATTTACATTATCCAGAGCCCAGCTTACAACAATGTAAGAATATTAATGTTTTTGTATATTATTAATTTCTTTATTATTATGTAATTAAACGAGTAATATAATTTTCAATTTGTATTTAAATATGTCGATTTGCCATAATTATATATTTTGGTTTTTGCTGTAAAACAAACCAAAATAATGTATGGACTGAAATAAACACTAAATTACCTATTGTACTTTTTGTTCATGTTGTAAAACCTTTTGAATATGTAGATTAGATTACATAGGTAGCTTTGTGAGAGATGTGTTATCAAAGAGTTTACAACCACTGTTCAGATGTTACATGTTTACTTATTTTATAGAATATTATTAACTACAAATATTATTTTTAAATAGAAAAATGGCATCTGATAATCCTGATTACAAAGCGGCAACCAGTATTCATGAATTTACTGTAAAAAACATCAAAGGTGAAGATGTAAAATTGGATGTGTACAAAGGTCATGTTTGTATTATAGTAAATGTTGCATCTCAGTGTGGACTAACAGCCAACAATTACAAGCAACTCAATGAGCTCTATGACCAGTATGCAGAAAGTAAAGGTATATTTTCTAGTTATCTCCATTATTTTAGTAAATAACAATAAGATGGCGGGTATTTTCATAAATTTATTGGATAGTGATCAAACAGTTTGAGAAATATTAAGCGCTTCAAACTTATTAAAGATGTGTCTTACATGTTCTATTTAAACTGTTTCTTGAATCTTTATTATGTTCGCTTTAATTGAATTCATTAAATTACACTAATAAAAATAAACATTGCCTTTCCATTGTTGTAAATTAACTTAAAACTGTACCTTAGAGTATAAATTTAACCCTTTGTACTCCGAATAATTTTTAATATGACCTATCAGCAAATCCGACTTATTTTTCCTATGGGCTATTTAGCTACTCCAGGCTATTTTCAATCGCGCGAGCGCTCCGCTGTAGAATATTGAAAATTGCTTTTTAATAAAAAAAATGTAAATACACTTTAAAAATATGCTTTATTATACAACATTAGAATAAAAATATAAAAATACAATAAATTTTATAAAATCACTTTTTGAATATCTTCATTTTATGGTATCTTGAAAAACAGTCCCCAAGGTGCATTCTTGGTTTATCAGGGCAAGTATCATAATATTCACTCGTTTCTCGTCTTTCACCTTTCTTCTATCTATTTGAGCAAACAATGCAATCTCTATTTTTACCTTTGCACATTTCATGAAGTTTTCCGTTTAACCTGATCTCAGATGATGACGTAGAAGCTCTAGATTTTTCTTGTCGAAAATTATTAATCAGTTGATCGACTAACAGTTTAACATATTTCAAATGTGTCAATGGTTATTCGTATTGTTTTGTTTTTTCAATTTTATATAAAATATATGAATATATGAATTAATTACAGACACTTCCAGGTCCCAAAAAAACATTTTTCACTACCTTTTAAGAGACTTTCTCAAAAAACAATAGGTAGATGCATAATGATCACCTCGATCTACACCACCCATAGAATTTGTGTAACTTACAACTACATTAGGCTTTCTAATATTTATTTCCATACCCCCTCGAAGAATTCTTTTTGAATCTATCATCCCAGCATCATTCCAAATACTTAAAAGTGAGACAATCCTTTTGTCTTTCCAGGCTAAGAACATGATTTTTCCTTTTTTACAAACAATAATTTTTTTATCCGAAAACTTAGGTTTTTTCATAAAGGTCGAGATACCTTTCCTGTTAGCTTTTATAGTACCAGTCAAGTGGCATTTCAATTTCATTAATTCTTCTGCTAAAGGTATACTCGTATAATATCTATCAGTAAACATATGGTAGCCCTGTGCCTCTGGGATTTTATCTAGCAGCTTTTGATATAAATGCAGAGGAATTCTAGTGCTGACTGTAAATCTGAATGAATAAGATTTTCAGATGTAATACTTCCATAATAAGGTAAGAGAGAATAGATATTGGTAGATATATATATGTGTATATATATATAAATAGGATAGAATAGATAGTGGTTGACTATACACCAGCGCAGAGATTTCCGAATCCTGTCCACTCTGTTTTCAGTTCTTAATGATCCTTCCTCACCCCGTTTGTCTAAAAGAAAGATTTCCATTCTGTAGTGACACTCATTCTCTCAATCTCCGTTCTTCACACAGTTTGATCCTGTCTACTCCTCCCTCTCCACCATTCTGGGTCTATGTCAAATTCTTTCACAGTTACTTCCATTACCCTCTGGAACAAATTGCCTGTTGACCTGCGAACAATACCTGTCAAAAATGTTTTTAAAAGAAAACTATATGAGCATATCCATTGCCTACAAAGTCAACTTACTTTATATGTTTACAGTTATTTATATATACATTTATTGAGTATGTGTGTATTTATTTATATATGTATATGAATTATATATATTTTATATATATATGTGTATATTTTATGTATGTGTTGCATGTATATATTTGAACTGAATAATATCATGACAACTAAACTGACCAAACTCACTTTCTGTTCTACCCAAGGTTAGCTGGTAAAGAATGCCATATAGCATTAAGCTCGCCTTTTGTACAAATATTTGGTGCAAAAAAGAATAAATAAATAAATATATCATGTTTCAGAATCTGCCATTGCATAGATTCTTATACCCCATTTTGTTGGCTTAATAGGGTTGTAAGTAATAAAAGAAATTTTCCCTTTAAATTTTACAATTGATTCGTCTACACAAATATTTTTACCAAGAATAGTGTTCAGAAAATTTTGAATCTAAATAGTCTAAAAAAATGCTGGCTCGTTTTATACGATTTTTAAGATTTTTGCTCCCCAAATCAGGTGTTTTTCCAAGCATCCAAAAATATTTGATTGAATCGAGCTCTTGTAAATACATCAGAAAAAAAGAGATTCTACTGTTTTGTCTAGTTGACCAATATTCTTGCATGTTATAACAGGCATTGTACCCATATTTAAGATAAGTCCAATGAAAGCCCAAAATTAATGTTTAGATATGTTCTTTGAATTCAACACCGATTTTGCATAGTTATTTGTTTCTTTTATTATTTCCTCTACAAACTGTTCTGAGACAAATAGTTTGAAAAATTAAATCGGTTCAAAAATATTAGATGGAATTTGGGGGCCTGTTACTTTTGTTCCTATTGAAAAATTTACTCTTAGGGGCATATATTCATTCTCTGTAATACTGACCCAATCATCTTCGGAGGAGGAGATACTTGAATTATCATCGGTGTGACTTTCAATAGGCCGTGCTTTTCGTCTTCGATGAACTATTATATCGCTGCTATCACTATCAGTATTTACATCTTCATTTTGATGAAGAATCAAAGAATATTTGAATTAAATATATATTTATATTTAAAATAAAAACATTGTCACTTTAAATGTCGCCGCTGAGGCGACAACGGAGTAGAAGCTTAACATACAAAGTCGGCTCAGCGGCGACAACGGAGTTTGCTTTGATTTTAAGTACTTCCTCTTAAAAAATGTAAATACAAAAGAGTTAATTTGTTAAACCAAATAACATTATTTGGTTTGATATGACATGATATAATCTAATGAGAGATGTCATATTACAGGGTTACGTATTTTGGCATTCCCATGCAACCAGTTTGCTGGCCAGGAACCTGGAGATTCTGAACAAATTGCTTGCTTCATGTCAGATAAAAAAGTAAAATTTGATATGTTTGAAAAAATTGATGTCAATGGAGATGGAGCTCATCCGTTATGGAAGTTCTTAAAGGTATATGTTATATCATCTATGTATGTACATTATACAAAATTCTACTACTTCGGAAGGTAGTGTGAATTAGTAATGATTCACCTGTTGTGAACTCACAGTTACGATATTGATTTTTTTTTCCTTGAACTCATTTTTAGAATCTTGTAAAAGTTGTTAATAGTAGACAAATTATTCCTCGACGTTATTCATAAACTGCAATTTATATAAATTATAAAAATAATTAAGTAATAACTTGTTTTTATACTTACAGCACAAGCAGGGTGGTATGCTAGGTAATTTTATTAAATGGAACTTCACCAAATTCATTGTTGACAAGAATGGAATACCAGTTGAAAGACATGGGCCCAATGTTGATCCTTTAGACTTGGTAAAATCTCTTGAGAAATATTGGTAAAATTGTTTCCTTGTGTTTTGTGTAAATGTTTGCTTTCTTATAATTATGAGTATAGACATAAGGTTAAGATTTTGTTGCTGAATTATGTCAACATAATAAACTATTAGTTTCTAGAAAAAGTGTATTTATGTTCATACTATTTAACTAAGATGACTTGCATTTTGGTAGTATTTAAGTACAGTATAATCTCACTAATCCGGCACTATTAAAAACCGGAGGGTGCCGGATTATTGGAATGTTCGGATTATTGGATTATAGTGAAAAAGTCATAGGTAAAGAATAAAATAAAGTATTTCATAGAGGGAGTCAATGTATGTAATGTATTCGATTAACATGTAGGTACATATGTGATTAACTATGTAGTTTTAAAATAATCCTTAATTGAGGTCTGCTTTTGTGCAACTTGTAGTCCTTGCTTAAAAACCTTTTCTCGCATGTTGCGAAGAATTATAATATCTTTGGCAGACATGCCGTTTTCTTCTGCCCATGTTATGCACGTATTGAAACACATCAATGCATTATCTGGTTTAACTCTTATAGCAGTTGTAGTAGTTGGTGGCTCTAATATTTCTACAAAGCTTTCTTCTTGTACTGCTTCAGATATTATTTCTTCATCTGTCATAATTTGCTCTGTTTCTTCGATTCCTTCAAACCAAGAATTTAAATTTTCCTCACTTGTCTCCAATCCTTTTTCTGATAGATTTTTTAACCAATCGACAATAGGCATATTATCTTCAGGATCCCATTCATCTGTTTCTTCTGTTTCTGATACATCATTCATTGTGGGCCATAACTTTTTCCATGAAGATTGGATTAAGTTAGATGAAACAGACTTCCAAGCATGAGCGAGAGAGAATACAACATCCTTCAAATTCATTCCTTTAAGGCTCTGCGTTATATCACCATCCTGAGATATAATATGGATCAGCAATTTATTTTTATACAAAGACTTTATTTTTTGGATAACGTTTTGATCCATCGGCTGCAGTAAAGGTGTGCAGTTTGGTGGTAAGAAGATGGTTTGGATATTCCCATCACTTGATTTAAGTTCTTGTTCGTTTGGGTGGCCTGGAGCATTGTCAAGTACGAGTAAAGCTTTTATGGGCAAGTTAGATCTTTTCATAAATTTTCTTACTTCTGGGACAAAGTCTTTATGAAACCATTCGCTAAATACCTCTCTCGTGACCCAACTTCTACTTTGGTTCTTGTAACAGACTGGCAGACAAATGTTCTTGAAAGCTCTGGGATTTTTTGCTTTGCCAATCACTAATAAATCCAATTTGTGCGTTCCAGTAGCATTTGAACACGGCATGAATGTGATTCTGTCTTTACTCACTTTACGACCTGGTGCACTTGCTTCTGTAGAAGACACGAATGTTTTATTGGGCAACAGTCTCCAGAACAGACCACTCTCATCTGCGTTATAGATTTGATCAGGAAGAAGACCCAGTTCTTCTACTTTGTTTTTGAAATGCTGGATAAATGGCTGTACTGCAGATTCGTCGCTTGATAATTTCTCACCCGATACTGTTAAGAGACGGATACCAAATCGCTTTTTAAATTTATCCAGCCATCCATCGCTGGCACGAAAATCATCTTTGTGGGTAATTTTTTTATAAAATTCGATTGCTTTGGTTTTCAGAATTTCTCCAGATATAGGAGTGTGTTTAGAACGCCGTTGCAAGAACCACATGTAAAGAGCGTTTTCCATCTTTGGACAATCGCCAACTTTTAGTGTTTTACGCTTTCCTGGCCCCGATTCCATTGTCTTGACGTGGTCTACTATCTTTTGCCTTTTTTTTCTTAAGATCGTGTATAGTAGCACGCCCAACACCATATTCTTTTGCCAATTTGCACATGTTTTCTCCACTATCTAACTTCTTTAAAATCTCCATTTTATTATTCAAATCTAGTGTCTTGTGTTTGCGTTTATTTGACATTTTTAACTATAAACTATTCTCACTTGGAAAAAAAAACAAATACGTAAGCACGTGCACGTGATAAGTTTTGAGGTTAGACTGCTCGTCGATGACGCAGCGACCGAAGCGCACAGGTATAGAGGGGCGAGGGAGGCGTGGGCGGAGGGTGCCGGATTATTGGACGTGCCGATCTATCGAAGTGCCGGATTAGTGAGATTATACTGTAATTATATTTTTCTTTACCTATATTGCATTGTTTGTATAGTCTATAATTACTGATCAAAATAACTTTTTTATTAATTTCATGGTTGTTTTATTTTTATATAGAAGGGTTATAACGAAATAAATCCATGTGTCTGTAATTGGATAGTCTTGTGAAGTACTATAATGATTATGCCTGCTTACTAATAAAATATACAAAATTCTGCTACTTCGGAAGGTATATTATATATATAGTATAGGTATATTATATTAATAAAATTTTGATAATTTAGTACCTAACAAAAATATTACTTTTTGGCATCAAAATTAAAAAATGCGAATTGTCTAGATAGACTAACTATAAAATTTTAGGTTTAATTAATTAAAGATGACTTATGTAGTTTTTGTTATAAGTATAATGAAGAAATTAACAAATTAGTTACAAGGTCATTGGTCTAGGTGCCGTGGTAGCTCAGGGACTAAGAGCTCGCTGTAAATTTCACAGTATGCGAGGAACCCAGGTTCGACCCCCACCGGCACAAATGAAATTGTTAATTGCAATTTTAAGTGCTGATTTATCCTCTGCTCGGAGGTGAAGGAAAATATAGTGAAGAAACCTGCATGTATGAGAAATAAGAAAAAAAATTCGAAAGCATTAGAAGTTCGCCAACACAAATTGGTACCCGGTGGACTTTTCCTTACCCTAAACCCTTGTGTGTGGCGTATGACTCGTGAGTCGTGTCTTTTTAAAAATCGTTATAACTCGCTCAAATTGCGTTTTTGGAAAATTTATCCAGAACAAAATATTCATTATTTTGCAAGTAATTCATGCCTGCGGCTTCGTTTCTGGATATTTTGAAAATTTGATTTTTTTTAGGGGTTGATAACCTTTTTAACTTGTACATGGTACTCTTTTTACTTTGTGGGTTTTCAATCATGTTGTCGTGGACCTAGAAAAAGGGCGGACGCCGTCTCTTAAAACAATTACTGACTCATCCATACTAAAAGGCTTATTACATTACACGATTTATCGGGCCCTGTCTATCGTGTGCCCTGCCTACCAGACAGGGCGCTGCTTATTACACTACGCTAGAAATCGTTTCCTGCCTCAGTTGTTACTCGAATGTGGAAACGATTGCACGTCTAGCATTATGGCGCAGACTTTATCTAAACGTCAAAAAATGCTTTAGTGTTTTTTTTTACGTGGTAAAGCTATGCTGCAGCTATATTAGTAGTATAGCTGTAGCACAAATGGGTCGGTTCGACCGGGGAAGGACCACGCTCTCACAGAATACCAGCGTAAAATAGCAGCTTAATGCTGCTGTGTTTCGTATGGTGAGTGTAGAGAACCGGATACCCTTTTTACTGGAAAAGAGGCATTCCATCTCAGTCCTCACGGGTGACAACGCATCTGCATTTTGATTCGCATACGAGGATAAATGTAGGTGTCTATGGGCACAGCAACCACTTACCATCCGGTGGACTGTGTGCTCGTTTGTCACCCTATCCTGTATAAAAAAACTTTGACTGGCGGTACCGTGCAAGGCTAAGCTAAAAAAAGGAAGGAAAGGAAAATGTGGATGAAAATATATTTGCTCCTCAGAGAAAAACTATCGAATATGCATATAGTCAGCGTTTTGGACCCAGGTCTGTTGGGAAACGAAACTATTTTAAGGAGTAGGTGAAAACCAATTCGACGAGTTATTAAGTTTAGTAACGCCTTTGATAGAAAAAAAAATACTTTAATGATTTATTATATTTACGCAAAAACTACACATTGAATAAACCTACTTGTACGGATTCTATCGCGTTTAATTATTATTTTTATTAATTCCTGACGTTTCGGGTGCTTTACAGCACCCAGTCCCCTGTGACCATGGGTGGTAAAGCACCCGAATCGTCGGGAATTAATTAAAAAAAATATTAAACGCGATAGAATCCGTAAAAGAAGTTTTATTCAAAAGAATACTTTTTTAAGAGAGATTGGTTGTCACTTTACGACTTTGACCACTGGAAACTCCTATCAAGATTTGATAAGGCATAATATCTTTGTAGAAGTTGATGACATTGAGAAGGATCTTTTTCTTTAGCGCATGACATAAATACGAATAGGTAATGATTTAGAGAGTAGATCGATACAGTAGAACTTTAAATAAACAGACGTGTAGACTCTGCGCATGCGGTCACGCAACTGAGCTCCCTGCCTCCCTGTCTCTTATTACACTACACGATCCACAGCGCGGCAGGGAAGCAGGGCGATCGGAACCACTCGGTCGCCCTGTTTAGGGACCCTGACTCCCTGTTTCTTATTACACTACCCTGTCCCTGCGGGCAGGGCCCGAGAAATCGTGTAATGTAATAAGCGTTTAAGTCAGCTCGCTAATACAAACAAGCCGTCACGCACACATGCACACCATAGTAAGTCTACCGCCCGCCATTACGCTCCAAACCGCGCCTGCGTAATATTTTAGTGAAAACCTGTCGAAATCATAGTGGTTCCATTAAAAAAAGCCAGGGGATCACTTTTCATAAGTAAGTAAGTAATTTATTCAACTTATTTCTCGTTTTTACTTTAATTTATTTCCAACTTTATTATTAAAACATTTTATTTAGGCATGTCGATCTAAAATCGATTAATCGAAAAATCGATTTTCTAGAGTAAAATAATCGATTGTTCAGATCGATTTGGAACACCACATCGATTTGATGAATCGATCCAAAAACCCCTCGAATCGGATCGATTCATCTCATTCAAGAATTAGCGATAAAGTTCCTAAACTGGCTGCGGTATCTTAGTTTTGCATACCTTAAGCGGAAGCGCAAGGTAATGTTCTACTATCGCTTAAAAATTAAAATTCCAACATATAATCGAATAAAATCGTATCTAGCAATCATATTATACATATAAATGATATAAAAAGCACATTGTTAGAAAGATAAATGATTGTTGAACTTATTAATAATTTTTTTAAATCGATTAATTGCTATTTTTAAATAAAGAAAAAGGTTTAGTGGCTTATGGTGTGGATTTATCATGTCCCTGTGGCTTGTAAACACTATAACTTTTGAAAATATCAATTGTTTAACCCAATCTATTTTTTAATCTCTTCATCTATCATGTGGGAAGCCACTGAATGTAAATGGCAGTGTAATTTTGTTTTGTTTAGCTATAATTAATTTTTTTCGGCTCCAAAATGGCGAAATTTTCGTTGATTTGATTGCCTCGTATATAAATTGTTTCTGTAAATGGGGATCTACAGCCACAGAGTAGTTTAGTTCACAGAGTACCTTTGTATTAAGTTTAGTTCGGCTTCAGTCGCCGTCGTGAGTGGACATTGTTTCGGTTGTTTTCAGCGGCTCAAAAAGATCGCTGTACAAATACACAATTACCAAATTTCTTAAATACTTGATTATAATAATAATAAGAGATTTTTTTATTACAATATTTAAAAGCACAGAATAAATAATAGTAGTACGTACTAAAAGTAAGTAGTATAATTTTTTTGTCATGGGTGACATTTTCATGCTTTTCGAGGGTGTCGAAACCGATAGGGTTGTCGAAATGTAAATCCAAGATGGCGGCCGCAATAGGTATCAATTTTTTCATCATGGGTGTCATTTTCATGGCTTTCGAGGGTGCTGAAGCCGATAGTGCTGTCGAAATGTAAATCCAAAGTGGAGGCTGCAATAGGTATAAAATTTTTCATCATAGGTGTCATTTTCATGGTTTTCGAGGGTGTTGAAGCTGATAGTGCTGTCGAAATGTAAATCCAAGATGGCGGCTGAATTAGGTACCAATTTATTCATCATGGGTGTCATTTTCATGGTTTCGAGGGTGTTGAAGCCGATAGTGCTGTCAAAATGTAAATCCAAGATGGCGGCAGCAAAATATATCAATTTTTTCATCTTGGGTGTCATTTTCATGGTTTTCGAGGGTGTTGAAACCGATAGTGCTGTCGAAATGTAAATCCAAGATGGCGGCTGCAATAGGTATCAATTTTTTCATCATGGGTGTCATTTCCATGGTTTTCGAGAGAGTTGAAGCCGATAGGGTTGTCGAAATGTAAATCCAAGGTGGCAGCTGCAATGGGTATCAATTTTTTCATCATGGGTGTCATTTTCATGGGTTTCGAGGGTGTTGAAGCCGATAGTGCTGTCGAAATGTAAATCCAAGATGGCGGCTGCAATAGGTATCAATTTTTTCATCATGGGTGTCATTTTCATGGTTTTCGAGGGTGTTGAAGCCGATAGTGCTATCGAAATGTAAATCCAAAATGGCGGCTGTAATAGATATAAATTTTTTCATCATTGGTGTCATTTTCATGGTTTTCGGGGGTGCTGATGCCGATAGTGCTGTCGAAATGTAAATCCAAGGTGGCGGCTGCAAATAGATATCAAGTTTTTCATCTTGGGTGTCATTTTCATGGTTTTCGAGGGTGTTGAATCCGATAGTGCTGTCGAAATGTAAATCCAAGATGGCGGCTGAAGTTGGTACCAATTTTTTCAACTCGGGTGTCATTTTCATGGTTTTCAAGAGTGTTGAAGCCGATAGTGCTGTCGAAATATAAATCCAAGATGGCGGCTGCAATAGGTATCAATTTTTTCATCATGGGTGTCATTTTCATGGTTTTCGAGGGTGTTGAAGCCGATAGTGCTGTCGAAATGTATTTAAACTACTTTAATAATTCCGTATAATCATGTTATACGTAATTTTTTTAATGCGCTTAAGGTATGCCCAATTGGATTTACCAATATTTTAATTTTTTGTTGGCGGACGCATAAACAATCGGTCGTACTTGGTTCATAATTTGATCGCATAAATTAAATATTTATGAAATTGGTAAGAGGATCGTACCGGATTAATAAACAGAAAGGAATCCTACCATCAATAAAAAATCATAATCATTAATCATTATAGTAAAATACTGATGTAGAAGACCCACATTGACACAACATGAAGAGCTATTTTCTGCCGATTTCCAAAAAGGAGACGGTACTCAATTCGACGCGTATGTTTTTTTTATGTGTGTTACCTCATAACTTTTTACTGGGTGAACCGATTTCAATGTTTCTTTTTTTATATGAAAGCTGATACTTATCGTGTAGTCCCATATGAATTTGATCAAGGTCAGACCAATAGTTTTTGAGTTATTTGAGTTATTATTAATAACTTATATTGAAGTCGGCTGTACAAAATTTTTAATTTTAAAATATTCACGTATCGGATTCAGCCTATTTGTTTATACTTAAACCAGTGAAGGACACGTGGTGGTTATCTTATAGTGTTAGAATCTTTTAGCTCCAAAAGAGAACCTTTTTAAATATTGGTGATCATAATATAATTGTTTTAGTATAATAGTTTTTTTTGGCTCCTCAAATCCTTATTTATTTGCATATTTTATTAGCGCCTTACAATTTATATACTATAGATACAATGAACTGCAACAAATGCATAATTATAAAATGTAATTATAAAAGTTCTATTTAAGAAAAAAAATCGCAATTTCTGGAAACTTAATGTTTGAAAATGTCGCGATTAATCGAAAATCGATTTTTTAATGCTCGATTTAATCGATAATCGATTCTAGTATGTTCGATTCGAATCGATTCAGAGATCGTTTTTTTAAAAGTGAATCGACATGCCTAATTTTATTAAGAAACAAAAATTATTATCAAAACACGAAACTAATCAGTGTTGCCAGTTATTAAATTTGCAAGTTACCTTAAATATGGGAGATTAATATCTTTTTGTTCACTTTGAATTGTTCCTTAATTCATTAATCTACCTCTGTATATACTTTTGGCGTCCCATGATACTAAACTACCATTATTATAAATTTTACATTTTATAGACTTCCCTCTGCAAATGATGTGTGG
Source organism: Parnassius glacialis (assembly GCA_033319125.1). Taxonomy (NCBI): domain Eukaryota; kingdom Metazoa; phylum Arthropoda; class Insecta; order Lepidoptera; family Papilionidae; genus Parnassius; species Parnassius glacialis. Next base: position 11,220,089 of record JAVANC010000009.1, read on the forward strand.
AAGAATGACTAGGTGCAAATAATAAGAGATTGTAGAAATGAAAACAATTGGAATCTATCTAAATCTAGTGTAATCTGCAGTAAACATTTCGAGGAGAATGATTTATAGACAACAAAAGGTGGACTTCTTCGCAATGTCACTTACGCCATCCCAAAAAAGATAAAGAACAATAAATATGTATTTTCCTCTTACAATTATAAGCTTAACATATTAAAACGTAATTAATTTTTTAGTTTTTATTCGAGACGTTAAACTTTTCGGAGGAACAACTCGCTGAAGCAAATACTTCCAGTGCTTCGCATGGGGTACGTACTAATAAAGTATCATTAAAGAAAAACCTGTTAAGGAGAGAATAGTTTTTTAATCGACTTGAAAAAAAGGAGGTTTCAAGTCGATTGAATGTTTTTTTTTTAAGTTACACCGACAATCTCGAACCGTTTTCGATGATTCTTTTTTAGTGGAATAGGTTATACTACAATGTTTTTCACCGATATGTATTTCTTTTCTTTTAGAAAAGAAATGCATCCCTTTTGTTGTACTTGCGGGATGGTGCACCGAAAGCATTTAAGAGATAATATAACTATATATACTGAAAAACAACATCAGTACATGCTAACCAAAATTCTGGAAAATTTTATAGCGATTTTTTTATCCTAACGACAGGATTTTTTAAATTTAGAGTTTGACCATGCATTTGCTGGAGTAGAACATAAAATAGCTTTCATTAAATATATAGCCGAAAAATATCTGAATATTCGTTTTCACCGTATAGTTAAATTGGAGGGGATTTCTAAATCTTGTGACAGTAAAAGACAATATTATTTACGTGGTAGAGCCATGATGCAGCTATATTTGTAGTATAGTTGTAGCACGAATGGGTCGGCTCGATCAGGGAAAGACCACGCTCTCACAGAATACCAGCGTCAAATAGCAGCTTAACACTGGTGTGTTTCATATGGTGAGTGTAGAGAACCGGAGACCCTTATTTTACTGGAAAATAATTTATTGTTTTGTTTTTTTTTTTAAATTTTAAACAATTTGGTAGTAAAATCCAGTATTTGGTTGGGCCGTTTCAGTGCAAAATCATTTATTTTATTATATTATGAAGTATCATAGACAAAGAGAACAATCTACGATCTTTTTTGTATCAAACATGGAAGAACATTTATATAGACACGAAACAAAACAGAGCCAAATATCAATCCCTGAGGGAAACCCCCTTTTATCACACATCCCGATGACACAAATTTGAAAACTATTGCTCTCGGTTTTAGAGAAAAAATGACGATAGAAGATTAAGCACCGCATAACCAATGCCTGAACAAAATTCAGAAGTAAAGCAGATATATACGGGGCTCCGAATTATCACTTGGAGCGTTGACCGCTCCCCGGGCTGAACACCTTGCCCGGCGGGAGATCTCCCCTTTTCCTAAACACGGCTAAAACGTAATTGTTGAGGATTTATTTTTACGCAATCAATTTGCTTGCTTGTCATTTAATGATCATCATCATCAATTTAACCTATCAAAGTTCACTGCTGAACATAAGCCTCATCCATAGATTCATAGAGGGGATATTGCTATAGATGCCACGCTCGGGAGGCGGATTGGCAATCACAGTTTTTTTATTGAGTTCTTATCAAGAAGATGCCACTGTCCATTTTCTGTTTTAATTTCCCGCTCTCGCCTCTTACGGTACCGATTAAAAATGTTATTTTTATTTAGATTTGTAAGCTGAGTTCGTTGCGTCCAGTTATCAATAAGGTCTACGAACTCTAGCTCTGTGTGTGTCATTTTAGAACAAATGCTCATTCATTAAACTCACTCACTCGTTACTAACATCATGTTATTACTAATACAAAACATACATAAACACTCACGCCTGTCACCCATAGGGTTAGGCAGAGACCACGGACTTCCTTAAACTACTCTTTAATTCATGTTAGCTATTAACGAATACGTCACCTAATAGGACAGGAGAGGCGGAGATGAACGCCATTGCCTTCCGAGGCCTTGTCATGAATACATTACTAGTTATTTTCGTCAGGACCCCGATCCAAACAGAAACCACATGATATGAAATGGACCGCACCAGCTCCTTAGCCATCTAGTGTTGTATATGTAATAAGCGTGGCAACTATGGCAATCTTCGCCCCTTTGAGGCAATCTGTAGGGGAGCCGCATATTCAGAACTGGACTTTTGATAGGCAGTAATAAATGAAATGAATGCACACTTTTGGAAGTATGCATTCATTTCACTTATTATGTATTATATGTGTATTATTAACCGATTCGTTGCGGCACCAATTTTCGACAACTTTTAAATGTGGCGGCGAACAAATATTAAATGAACATGCGCCACAGAAGTTGATGACACGCCTATTGTGCCATCAACCATGTGTAAAAGTAATTATCTTCTTTATGCTTTTGTTCACTTGTTTAGACCTAATTAAGTTTAGTTGACATCAAACATCAGTTACAAACGGAAGGATACTTGTTTTTAGTGGGTAGCTACGTGTTTTTCTACGTGTTTTCTTTGAAATTGAGAGTAAGTGACTTTTTTATGCAGAGATACAAACATTTTGTACTATTCTTTGTTTTATAAAAAAATCATTTATTTATACAACACGTAACATAATTAACGCACTTTGAGAAAGTAGTTTGTTCAGAATCGTTTACTGAATCGATTTCTGTCATTTTTAATATATGTACTTTTTTATCCCAAAAATAATTGAAAATACGTAATTTACAGTCACACTAAACCTGTACAGTCAAAACAAACTGAAATGGACCGTAACTCAAGGCAATAAGACTTTTAAAAGTGCAGTTTTATTTGTATTAATGCAAAATATCTAATACTAGCTGTGCCCCGCGGTTTTACCCGCGTATTATTAAACTGTCCAAGCGAAGTCTGTAACAAAAAGGGCCGTTCATGCATCTAAGCCGCGCGAAATGACAGCTCGCTTATATAGGCGTTCACTGCTGGTTTCTTACGGATCTCATCGGGCAGCTAGGGTTTATGCGATCGTTCGCGCTTCGAGCAGTGTTTATTATATTAATTTTTCATTATCTCTTAAACTATGCGTCCAAATAACATGCTATAAAAAGTTTATCTTCATAAAATTGTCTTGACGATAAAGTAAAGTGAAAAATAATTTTTTGTCACAAAATACCTTATTGTGGCTTATATATAAGAAATAGGCATATGGTAACACGGACTTTTTTTTAAGTGGAGCAAAGACCAATATTTTTGTAGAACATTGTATTTATGTAATACTAAACGTTACGCCGGCGCACGCGGATAAAGCAGTTAGAGAACGCCTTTTCTTCCGACTTACTTAACAAAAATCAATATTTAAGGCTAGTTGAGAGTTATAGCCTAAAGTAAGATATATATTTTACTTTACCTATACTATTTCTCATGAATCAGGCTATCATATACAAAAAGAGTTTTTCAAATCGGACTGGTAGTTCCAGAGATTAGCGCGTTTAAACAAACAAAAAAACAAAAAAACTCTTCCGCTTTATTATATTAGTATAGATGTATTGTATCAATACAAAATAAATAAAATTGAACCTTATTTCAAGTATTTTAAAGTCTTTACAAATAAAGAGTTTGGAGTGGCTTATAAAGGTCGCGGCGGCCAGGCCATTGACCTCCCAGAGCAGCTGATTTGCCGCCTCTTGACTTTTTTATGGGTATGTATTAAATCATTCGTTTATTTTACGTAATTCTATGAGTGAACGATTTTAGAATAATGCAAAATGACACTGACTTGTTTTCTAAATTATTTCCTTTCTTTTTCTTTCTTTTTTAAAAAGTAACCTCCACACTAGGATTTTCTCTTGAATAGTGGGGACAGTGTACGAGCACAAATTGCACAAGGACAAACATCCAGACCCCAAACAATTATAGACTTATACCTAGCGTTTGTGTTTTTGTACGGTGACCACAACATTTTCCGGAATTAGTATAACTAATTTGATAAATAATCAATGCATAAACATGTTTACCTAAGAATTCAGTGTACGTATTATGATTATAACATAATATACTAATTGGGGTGTCTGAGGATGTGCGTTAATTACGTTAAATGTTGTATAAGTAGGTACAGCTAAATCACCCTGGAAAACCTTGGTTTTCATTAAATTAAATTTTCACCTAATAATAATATTTGTAAATATCAAACAATCAAGAACCTTAATTTGGAAAAAAATAAGGTTCATGATTCATTAATATTTACAAATGTTAAATATTATTGAATGTTATACAAATGTAAAAGTAAAGTCGATTTGAAAACATCTAATTAGTAAGAATAGCAAAACAAGTGTTTTCAAAAGGAAACAAACGCCGGCGCTATACGGCGGCGGATTTACAAAAGACTATTTATTAGGGAACTTTTTTTATGTATGAACGGTTTCAAACTGTTTCAAGCAAAAATAAACCTTATACCATATCACAAGAGCACATGGTACTTCGTAGGTCTATTCTGCCATATGATAGTAATAAGACGGCAGTTCAACCATTTTAAGCAAAATTAAACAATAAGACAAACGCATTGTTTTGTTTTCCAGAAATTTATTTACAACTTCAGTTTGTGAGCGATCGCAATGAGTGCTATTATTGCATGCCGAGCGCAAAGCGCGTGGGTATGTTCTACTAACGCCTAAAAATCAAAATTCCACCGTTTTGTCGCATGAAATCGTATCCAGCAATCATATTACACATATAAATTATATAAAAAGCACATTGTTAGAAAGATAAATGATTGTTGAACTTATTAATATTTTTTTTAAATCGATTAATTGCTATTTTTAAATAAAAAAAGGGGTTTTAGTGGCTTATGGTGTGGATTTATCATGTCCCCAAGGCTTGTAAACACTATAACTTTTGTAAATATCAATTGTTTAACTCAATCTATTTATTAATCTCTTCATCTATCATGTGGGAAGCCACTGAATGTAAATGGCAGTGTAATTTTGTTTTGTTTAGCTATAATTAATTTTTTTCGGCTCGAAAATGGCGAAATTTTCGTCGATTTGGTAGCCTCGTATAGAATTATTTCTGTAAATGGGGAGCTGCAGCCACAGAGTAGTTTACTCACTAACTCAGTTGGCCATCGCCATAGATTACTGTATATATCAGTTCGCCGCATTAGCTTGCTACATTTTTATTTATCTATGGTTCGCCGTCAGTCGCCGTCGTGAGTGAACATTATTTCGGTTGTTTGCAGCGGGTCAAAAAGATCGCTTTACAAATACATAATATTCGAATAACCAAATTTCTTAAATACTTGATTATAATAATAATAACATGCTGGTCTACCTTTCCGGTGATCCTGTTATGGAATACGGGTACGCGACCCCGGCTCCCCGAGCTACTGTTATTCTCATACCTTTCCTGCCGAGATAACAGTATCCTTACACCTATGCTCCTACCCCCAAACTTCTTTTTCCTTTTCCCAAAATGGTAGCTTCCTCTACCAACAATAGCATACCCAAAGAGGGTTGGTGTCAGGCAGGCGGCCGACTGTAAAACTTCTGCCAAATCCCATGCAGTAAATGAAGAGTACGAGTTGTGGGATATATGACAGGGCTAGGGCGTACCCCGCAGGCGACGCGCAGGGGCAGCACCCGGCCCCTGTGGGAAGTGGGCAAGGGTTGTCGCACCTTACGGAGCGGGTGCGACGTAAGAGGCGAGCCCGGAGAGAGAAGAATGTCAGAGTGAGGTTTGCAAGCTGGAATATAGGTACGATGACTGGAAGAGGAAGAGAGTTAGCAGATGTTTTGAAACGACGAAGAGTGAATGTTGCCTGTTTGCAGGAAACAAAATGGAAGGGCAATAAAGCAAGAGAGATTGGGGAGGGATACAAGTTTTATTATTGTGGAAGTGATGGGAAGCGAAATGGAGTAGGAGTTGTGTTAGATAGTGGAATGAAAGAACGAGTGACAGATGTGAAAAGAGTAAATGACAGAATGATAGTTGTTAAATTAATGATTGAAAACAAAGTAGTGAATGTTGTAAGTGTGTATGCTCCGCAAACAGGCTGTGAAGAGAGTGTGAAAGAGAAGTTTTGGGAGGAATTTGATTGTATGATGATGGGAATACCTGAGCGTGAGGATGTTTATATGGGAGGAGATTTTAATGGACATGTAGGGAGAGTGAATGACGGGTATGAAAGAGTACACGGTGGATGGGGGTACGGAGTGCGGAACCGTGAGGGGGAAGTTCTTCTGCAAGCAGCATGTGCTTTCGACCTGGCTGTAGTAAACACGTGGTTCCAAAAACGAGATCAGCATCTTGTTACTTATAAAAGTGGCCACCACGCGACACAGATCGACTATCTTCTGATAAGACGGAACCAAATCAAGAGTGTAAAAAACTGCAAAGTGCTTCCAGGTGAAGACTTAGTATCCCAGCACCGAATTCTGCTGGCTGACATCTGCTTAACTGTTCGCCTCAACAAACATAAGGATCGTCCCCCACCCAAAATAAAGTGGCATTTGTTGCATAAGGAGGGGTATGCAAGTGAATTTAGAGAGCTAGTTGTAAACAAGATGATAGAGATGGGTGGTATGGAAGGAATGAGTGTGAATGAGTGCTGGAAGGAAATGGCTGATTGTATCCGAAGTGTGGCAAGGAAGGTGTTAGGAGAAACAAAAGGGAAGCGTATGATAGATAAGGAGGGGTGGTGGTGGAGTGAAAGTATTAGAGAAGTTTTGAGAGAAAAGAAAAATGCCTTTAAAGAATGGCAGAGCGTAGAAGACCAGAATGAATCCATAAAAGAAAGTAAGAGAGGGGCGTATAAAGAATGTAAGAAGAGAGCGAAGAAGGAAGTTGCTATTTGTAGGGCAGAGGCGCAAGATAAATTATATCGGTCCCTTGAAAGCCCCGAAGGTCAAAAACGACTTTTTCAAATTGCAAGAGCGAGAGAAAGGAATGGAAGAGATGTTTCACATGTAAAATGTATAAAAGATGATTCTGGAAGGATTTTGACTGACGATGAAAGTATAAAGAAGCGATGGAAGGAGTATTTTGAGAAATTGATGAATGAGGAGAATGAATGGAATGGTATGCTTGAAAACCCACCAGTGAATATGGGCTTAGTGAGAGAAATTAGTGTGGAAGAAGTAAAAATGGCTGTTAGGAATATGAAGAATGGGAAGGCGGTCGGCCCAGATGGAATACCAGTAGAAGTGTGGAAGTTGCTGAGGGCGGATGGATGGAAGTGGTTGAGTTTATTTTTCGGTAAATTGTTGCAGGAAGAACAAATACCTGAGGAATGGTGCAGTAGTATACTGGTCCCCATTTTTAAAAACAAAGGAGACGTTCAAAACTGCAGCAGTTACCGGGGAATAAAACTCATGTCACATACGATGAAAGTCTGGGAAAGAATAATAGAGAGAAGAATGAGAGAAGAGTGTGAGATAACACAAAACCAGTTCGGATTCATGCCCGGTCGAGGTACGACAGATGCCATTTTCGCATTACGCCAATTGTGCGAAAAGTACAAGCGCGTACATAAAGATCTGCACATGGTTTTTGTCGACCTTGAAAAGGCGTACGATCGGGTTCCCCGTGAGGTTTTGTGGTGGGCGTTAATGATGAAAGGTATGCCTGGGAAGTATGTGAGGTTAGTCCGTGCTATGTACAGAGCATCCCGTACATGTGTACGATCTGCCGCGGGAACTACGGGCAGTATCGATGTGGCGGTAGGGCTGCACCAAGGGTCGGCATTGAGCCCTTACCTCTTCCTACTGATTATGGACGCTTTGACGTCGGACCTGCAGGATGAGGCACCCTGGTGCATGCTCTTTGCCGATGACATCGTGCTTGTCGGGGAAGAAGGCATCGAGGTACAGAGCAGACTGACGGGGTGGCAACGGAGGCTGGAAAGTGTTGGCTTGAAGATCAGCAGATCCAAAACCGAATATCTGTGCTGTGATTTCGGCGGTCTTTCCAGTCCTGTACCCATGTCGTTGGATGACGCTATACTGCCTATCTGCTCAGATGTCAAGTACCTCGGTTCCCTCATTCAAGGCGACGGCGGAATAGATAGAGCTGTGCAGCATAGGATTAACGCAGGGTGGATAAAATGGCGACAGGTCACAGCCACAACGTGCGATCCCCGAATGCCAATAAGGCTGAAGGGGAAAATTTACAAATCGATCATCCGACCTGTCGTCATGTATGGAAGTGAATGCTGGGCCGTCAAGAAGAAGGATGAAAATAGACTGCATGCGAATGAAATGAGAATGTTACGATGGATGTGTGGTGTGACAAGGATGGATAAGATAAGGAATGAGTATATAAGAGGAAGCCTGAAAGTAGCGCCAGTGGTAGAAAAGGTGAGAGGAAGCAGATTGGCATGGTTTGGGCATGTGATGCGGAGGAATGAAAGTCATGTCACAAAACGAGTGTTGAATATGAATGTAGAGGGACACACGGGCAGAGGAAGGCCGAATAAAAGATGGATCGATTGTGTGAAGAGTGATATGAGAATGAAAGGAGTAAGTATGGAAATGACGGCTGATAGAGAGGAATGGAACAAAAAGATTCACTGCGCCGACCCCAGATAATGGGAAATGGTTTAGAGAATGATGAATAATAATAACAGATTTTTTATTACAATATTTTAAAAGCACAGAATAAATAATAGTAGTACGTACTAAAAGTAAGTAGTATCAATTTTTTTTGTCATGGGTGAAATTTTCATGGTTTTCGAGGGTGTTGAAACCGATAGGGTTGTCGAAATGTAAATCCAAGATGGCGGCCGCAATATGTATCAATTTTTTCAATATGGGTGTCATTTTCATGGCTTTCGAGGGTGCTGAAGCCAATAGTGTTGTCGAAATGTAAATCCAAGGTGGCGGCTGCAATAGGTATAATTTTTTTTCATCATGGGTGTCTTTTTCATGGTTTTCGAGAATGTTGAAGCCGACAGTGCTGTCGAAATGTAAATCCAACATTGCGGCTGAAGTAGGTACCAATTTTTTCATCATGGGTGTCATTTTCATGGTTTTCGAGGGTATCGAAGACGATAGTGCTGTCGAAATGTAAATCCAAGATGGCGGCTGCAATAGATATCAATTTTTACATCTTGGGTGTAATTTTCATGGTTTTCGAGGGTGTTAAAGCCGATAGTGCTGTCGAAATGTAAATCTAAGGTGGCGGCTGCAAGGGGTATCAATTTTTTCATCATGGGTGTCATTTTCATGGGTTTCGAGGGTGTTGAAGCCGATAGTGCTGTCGAAATATAAATCCAAGATGGCGGCTGAAGTAGGTATCAATTTTTTCATCATGGGTGTCATTTTCATGGTTTGCAAGGGTGTTGAAGCCGATAGTGCTGTTGAAATGTAAATCCAACATGGCGGCTGCAATAGATATCAATTTTTTCATCATGGGTGTCATTTTCATGGTTTTCGAGGGTGCTGAAGCCGATAGTGCTGTCGAAATGTAAATCCAAGACGGCGGCTGAAGTAGGTACCAAATTTTTTCATCATGGATATCATTTTCATGGTTTTTGAGGGTGTTGCAGCCGATAGTGCTGTCGAAATGTAAATCCAACATGGCGGCTGCAATAGATATCAATTTTTTCATCATGGGTGTCATTTTCATGGTTTGCAAGGGTGTTGAAGCCGATAGTGCTGTTGAAATGTAAATCCAACATGGCGGCTGCAATAGATATCAATTTTTTCATCATGGGTGTCATTTTCATGGTTTTCGAGGGTGCTGAAGCCGATAGTGCTGTCGAAATGTAAATCCAAGATGGCGGCTGAAGTAGGTACCAATTTTTTCATCATGGGTGTCATTTTCATGGTTTTCAAGGGTGTTGAAGACGATAGTGCTGTAGAAATGTAAAGCCAAGATGGCGGCTGCAATAGGTATAATTTTTTTCATCATGGGTGTCATTTTCATGGTTTTCAAGGGTGTTGAAGACGATAGTGCTGTAGAAATGTAAAGCCAAGATGGCGGCTGCAATAGGTATAATTTTTTTCATCATGGGTGTCATTTTCATGGGTTTCGAGGGTGTTGAAGCCGATAGTGCTGTCGAAATGTATTTAAACTACTTTAAAAAAAAATCCGTTTAATCATGCTATGCGTTATTTTTAATGCGAAGGCATGCTCAATTGGATTTACCAATATATTTGTTACTTATTAGACTATTTTTCCACAACATGATTAAAAACCCACAAAATAAAAAGAGTACCATGTACAAGTTAAAAAAAGGTTGTCAACCCCTAAAAAAAAATCAAATTTTCAAAATATCCAGAAACGAAGCCGCAGGCATGAATTACTTACTTCTGCTCGACGAGGTGGGCAAGCTCTTTGAAAGAGTAATTGCAAACCGCCTCGCCGAGCACCTTGCGGGGACGGGGCCGGATCTTGCGGAACACCAGTTTGGTTTCCGCAAGAGGCGCTCTACGGTGGACGCCATCATGCGCGTGAGAGCCCTCACGACGGGGGATGCAGTGGCCAGGGGGGGGGGTTGTCTTGGCGGTGTCTCTCGACATCGCCAACGCCTTCAACTCCATGCCCTGGAGCTGCATTAGGGAGGCACTCCGGTATCACCGGGTGCCGACCTATCTCCGTCGTATAGTCGGGGACTATCTGACGGACAGGGCCGTCATCTACCCCGGTCGAAACGGTGAGTGGAACCGGCGAGAGATGTCGTGCGGTGTCCCACAGGGTTCGGTTCTGGGGCCGCCCCTGTGGAACATCGGTTACGACTGGGTGCTGCGCGCCGACCTCCCTACCGGCGTCAGCGTAGTTTGCTACGCTGACGACACGCTGGTACTGGCACAAGGGGGGTCGTACGAGGCGGCGGCGGAAACTATGACACGCGGGGTTGCGATAGTCGTTGAGAGGATCCGGCAACTGGGTCTCGAGGTGGCTCTGCACAAGTCCGAGGCCATGCACTTCCATGGTCCTCGGAACAGGCCACCACCGGGATCCTCAGTGATGGTAGGAGGGGTATCCATCGGCGTCGAGTCGACGTTGAAGCACCTAGGACTCGTCCTCGACGGCCGATGGAACTTCGTTGAGCACTTCCGACGTTTGGCTCCCAAACTGGAACGGACCGGGGCTGCCTTCAGGCGGCTCCTGCCGAACCTGGGGGGGCCAAACGCCTCCTGCCGGAGGCTCTACGCGGGGATCGTGAGGTCCATGGCCCTTTACGGGGCCCCGGTGTGGGCGCGTGGTTTGGCGCGGCTTGCCGTCCACCACCTAAACGCGCCCCAAAGGGTGGTTGCCGTAAAGATGGTTCGCGGCTACCGCACGATCTCCCGCGAGGCGGCGAGCCTCCTTGCCGGATTGCCGCCATGGGATCTGGAGGCGATAGTCCTCGCGCGCCTGCACGAATGGCGTGCGGAGGCACTATGCCGGGGGGAAACCCCGCTGCCGCGGCAAGTTGTCGCGCAGCGGACAGACTTCCGGCATGATCTCATGGCGACATGGAGAGAGCGACTGTCGCAACCCCGTGCTGGGCACGCCACTATAGCGGCGATAAGACCCCTCTTTGAGGAGTGGCTTGAGAGACGCCACGGCGTCCTCGCCTTCCGCCTGACGCAGGTCCTCACCGGACACGGTGTGTTCGGGAGGTTCCTGCACCGAATCGGGCGGGAGGAAACGCCCGGGTGCTCCCACTGCGAGGATCGACCGGAGGACACGGTGGAGCACACCGTGGAGGTGTGCCCTGCTTGGGCGGAGCACCGCCGTGTCCTCGTAGCGGCGATAGGCGGCGGCGACCTCTCGCGTCCGGCCCTGGTCGAAGCCATGGTCCGGAGCGAGACGGAATGGGATGCCGTCACCACCTTCTGCGAAGCAGTGATGCTAGCGAAGGAGGTGGCGGAGCGGGAGAAGGAGAGAGCAGCAGCTTTCCTTCCCGGCCGCCGCGGGAGACGCCCCGGGCGTCGGGGGCTACGTCGTGGCCCCCGGCCACCGTAGGCGCGGGCCTGTGGATGGCGAGCAATGGGTAGCTCGCCGTCCGTCCGTCTAACGACGACAGGCCGTGTCGACGGCGCGTTTTGTTCCACGCGCGCCTCAAAGAGCTGTCAGCATCGTGAAGGGGCCCGCAAGGGCCGACGCCTGCCGGGGCTGCGGGCTGTTTGAAAGAGATACCGCGGCTCCGGAACGTAAGGGCACTGAAGGAACACGGATGGTTTTTAGTCAGTAAAAGTCTGACACTCCCTTCCGCTCCACCCAGAGCGAAAGGCGTCATTTGATGATTTTCCATCCGCAAAAAAAAAAAAAAAGGCATGAATTACTTGCAAAATAATGAATATTTTGTTCTGGTTAAATTTTCCAAAAACACAATTTGAGCGAGTTATAATGATTTTTAAAAAGACACGACTCACGAGTCATACGCCACACACAAAAGTAATCAATGGCACGCCTGGCGTGCCATCAGCACTAAACCGGTTAATAATAAAACCTTTTTTTCCTTATCTCTACATTATGCATTTAAGTATAGGCTGCGCCAAATATTTCGGTTACCTAGACCAAAGTTAGTTAAAGTTTCAGCCTATATATACGTCTCACAGCTGGGCACAAGCCTCCTCTCATTTCTGAGAGGGTTTTAGGGCAAGGAAAAGTTCACCGGGTCCCAATTTGTGTTGGCGAACTTCTAATGCTTTCGAAATTTTTTTTCTTATTTCTCATACATGCAGGTTTCTTCACGATATTTTCCATCACCTCCGAGCAGAGGATAAATCAGCACTTAAAATTGCAATTAACAATTTCATTTATGCCGGTGGGGGTCGAACCTGGGTTCCTCGCATACTGTGAAATTTACAGCGAGCTCTTAGTCCCTGAGCTACCACGGCACCTAGACCAATGACCTTATAACTAATTTGTTAATTTCTTCATTATACTTAGGTATAACAAAAGCATACATAAGTCATCTTTATATAATTAAACCTAAAATTTTATAGTTAGCCTATCTAGACAAATTGCATTTTTTAATTTTGATGCCAAAAAATAATATTTTTGTTAGGGTGCGTTGGGGTAAGATCGGTGATGGGGCAAGACCGTAGGATTCAAATTCCCGGCGAATTATGCTATATTTTAAAATGCTAACAATATGCTACACGACGCCATTTCATCCTGCCCCAACCTTCAGTAACTTCAGTTCGCGCCAGTCACTCCGGCAAGTAGGACCTGTGCTGCGCGGCGTTTTATAAAACAATGTAATTTTTGTATTATTTTTGTCCATCCGATCTTTCCCTATCACTTTTATTTACGATTTTTAGCGAGAATATGGCTTCTTCTGTTATTATTTTGTGTGAATACTAAGTTTTATAAAGTTATAGCTAGATAAAGCTGGTCCATGCAGGGCTAAGATCGCTGTAGGCCGAGATTCGATGTTTCCCTGCGTGAGTGAAGATCGGATGAATATTATTCGATCTTTGCCCGTTACAAAAATGGCAGTGGTTGTTAAACTTTCATTGGTCGTGTATATTTTTTCGGAGATTACTCAAGTGACTATGGGACTCAGTCTCGTTAGCAAGTCTATATATTTAAAAGTAATAAAACAATACGAAGTACACATTAAAATACATTTTTTTATAGGATAAGGGTGACAAAGGGCACACAGTCCACCTGATGTTAAGTGGTTGCTGCGGCCCATAGACATCTACATCTATCCTCTATTACAAATCTACATGTAATTTATAATAATTATTTAAAAAATAATTAATTGATAGAATCAGGCGTTACTTTGCGGAAAATCTTTTATAATGGGGTTGTTATAAACTAATTTGCTTAATTCCGCGTAAAGAAAGAAAATGATGTGTCCTGCCCAGTTTTAAGGGGACCTCCCACCATCCCTCAATCGCGCGCACTATACCCGTCGCCGTTAATCCCAGCACTACCACACTGGACACGACACACTACTCTCGAAAATACGGCGAAACACGTGTCGGTGTTTCGCCTCTACACGAGGCATCCTCAGGTGAAGTAGACTCTGCGGAGGCTGGCCGCTAAGTGAGCGGCAGTGTTGCCAACGGATGAAATAGCAATCCGCCAGACAAGGCTCCTCAAACCACCAGAAAATCACTAACAAAAAGATGTCCCTCTCTGAAAACCACTAAAATTTCCACTAAGATATATGAATATGATTAAAGCAAAAAAAAAGTAAAAGTACGTTTATTATTAAAAATCTCATTGTTGTTAATATAATTTTTTTACTTTTAGTAATTAAAAAAATAAAGTTGCTTAAGATATTATTTACATTAATAAATCGTCTTCAGATGAATCTGCATTTTCATTTTCAGCCTTACTGTTATCCTTATCGGACTGATATGACTCCTTCGTCCCAATTTGTTTTATAAGATTTAAAGGAATTTCATAATTGTTGCAGCACTTTCCCATTAACTGCATACCGCAGCGTATTTTTAGAATTGATTTCAAAAGAGTTAGCTTCATTCTGTTTCGCTGCTTGTTTTTTATAATATTCATGCTACTAAAAAGTCTTTCCACATCGGCATTCGAATGTGGCAATACCAAAAGTGTAATCGCAAATGTTGCTAATTCTTGAAATCGAGCAACACCTTGTGCATCTTTGAATTTCAAGACTTCGCTCCAAAAATTTTTTGTATCTTTGTTTCATTCCATCTCAGTAAATGAATTTGCTGCCATTGATCGTCAATTTTTGCAATTAATTCTGTACTTGTTACGAACCGAGCCATTATATCAACAAGATTTTCTTTGTTGTGATGCAGGGCTTTTTCGACACTTATACGGGATATTTGTTTCATGAGAGTAATATTTTCCGGCAATCTGTTTTTTATTTCGTCAATGAGACAAACTATAAACTGTATGCACCTATTCCGCAATACTTCTTCCTCTTCCCGGGGAAAACCTTTCTCTTTCATTTCTTGAATATGTTTTTCGAATCGGAATCCCAGGTAGCATCTTTGGTCCAAATAGTCACGAATATTTTGAGTAAAGATATCTATCTTATGTGTAGGCAACGTTACTTTGGTGACAAGCGTATCAATCAAGTTTGTTAATTCACCGCACAATAAGGTGTGGTCCGTATTTTTTGACTCAAACATTTTATTAACTCTGTTTATATCAATCAAAATTGGATAAATAAATGATACATATGCATAGTTTATATCATTCGCATACATAGAGTGCAATAGCTCTGACGTGTGGCACCTTTCGTGCAACTTAGCAATCGAAAAATGAGTTTTAAGCTCCAGCCATTGCGTATAAATTCTCGACACAGCAGACTCTATGGATAACCATCTAGTCTGACAGGCTTGAACAATTTTAAGAGGCTTCTGTCCATCGTTGATGGATTTGTATAGCTCTTTATAGATAACTTGTCTGGAAGACGAGCGAGCAAACCAATCATATGTCTCTCTAATTAATAATTCAAGATTTCGCGGAAGAAATTCCTTTGCTGCTGCTGAAACAGCCAGTTGCAAGGAGTGGCATAAACAACGTACCAAAACTAAGTGCGGTATTTCTTGTTTCAATCGGGAAAAAACTCCATTATTTACGCCAACCATCACCGAAGCATTATCTGTGCCAATACCCATTAAGTTTTCAATTCGCAAGTCGAAATGTTTAAGCGTCCGCTTTATGGCAGAAACAATACCTTCAGCATTACATGCGTCGAGTTCAGCAAGGTCCAAATAAGTTGAAACTATTTTTTCATGTGTAGTGCTGTAATAAATTATAACTAAACCCAAATATTTTTGTACAGCAATATCTGTGGATTCATCTATTAATAAACTGTATGGTTGATCTTTAATGTCGTTTTTTATAAGTTCTGTAAAATGAGATGCTAAAATATTTTTTATTACATACGTGCACTTAGTTCGGTGCATCTGCATTTTATTTATTTCTTTTTCATGGCTATGGTTAATAACTTCTCCTAAATGATCAACTGTTCGTATACTTGTATGCATTGCTGTAAATAAGGCAACTCTGGCTTCATCTTTCTTTTTATTATCAGTAGACTCCTTTTTGAATGTCAGCTTAGGTTGTTTGGTGATAACCTATAAACAAATAATGAAATATATAAGAAAAATTTAAATGCAACCTCATTAATTGACCAAGTTCGAACCGTTATAAATAACAAAGACAAAGCTATAATTTACCTTTCTATTTTGTTGGTGCTTTTTCGAAAGAGCATGTGTTTTTAAATCTCCGTAGTGACTTCTTAATATCGTTCCACAAAACTTGCATTTTGCTACTTGGCCAGTGGTACTTTCAACTGCTTGAAGCCATTCTTTTAAATCGGGATCTTGAAGCCAAGAATCCCTAAATTTTTGGGAATATTGAGGTTTCGGCATGACGTCGTATGAATAATATTTTTATTTAAAAATGTGTAATCGCAAAACGAAACAAAAACAAACAACAACGCACATTGAGGCACTGAATCCGAGTGATCGTGCGTGACCGAGTTCAAAAACATTGGACTAAGTATTGTAAAATGCTGTCAAATAGAATAGAAAGCGGAAATTATATCCCTCTCAACTATTTAGTATTCCGGAGAGCGAGATACAGATAGATCTCGCCCTTGCATTCCATCGTTTTATATTAGTTGCCTTATACTAAATATATTTAACGGGGAACCCCCGTGAATGCTTTCCAATCCAATGTCTATGGAAATGGATTGGTGTTGCCTGCGTAGTAAAATATACTCCTAAAAATATATAGGTTTATATTTGAAAGTATAAAATATGGCTAAATAGACGTTTGAAACGACTATTTATATGAAACGACTCGTTTCTTATAATTTATTATAAAATTCCTAATCCGCTAAAAAAACCACTAGCCACTAAAAGCAAAAATTTGCCACTAAAAGGGGGTTCCAAACCACCAGATTTAGTGGAAAATCCACTAAGGTGGCAACACTGGTGAGCGGCGAGCTGAAACTACTGCTATTTATACTACTCGCTGACGTAACCGCGCTCCAATTACGTTGCGAGCGACTACGTCATGCGATCAATCACCGCCTGACGTACGCCGATATTTGCTGTGAAATTAACAACAAACTACTGCGAAACGTCCGCCTACCCTACAACCACGCAACCAAACGCTGACCACCGCACCGTAAGGGTGACAAACGACCATGTTGCGAGGCTATATATCATCAAGGAGCAGGCTTAAACATGTTTAAGAGAGGCGAGTTGGAAACATTTGTTTGTTCATTCAGCAGTGCAACATTACCGTTATTATTTAAAAAATAATTTATAATAATAAATTACATATTTATCTCATGAGATAAAGTTTAGAACTAATTCAGTTTCACGGGAAACTTTCAACCCACGTTCCTTTTCCTGGTCTAGTAAACTTTACTTTTTCCGACTTCATGCCCTTATTCTGATTCTAATTAACTCTATAAATAAGCTCACGCCTGCTTATTGATACACATACAAATATGCACACAAAATAATCTGTCAATTAACTACTTACCTAACCTGCTTCGTCATATGCTGCTTTGCTAAAATATTTACATCTTCCTCAACTCTTGTATTATCCCAGGGCATTTCGCCGGTCCTTACTGTTAATTTTTTTCCCATAAAAAATTTAATGCATTCGATCTTTCCCTTATATTGAGTAATTCCATCTTATGTCATAACAAAGTTTGAGAAACATAAAACTACAATTTCTTTATATCCGGTAATACGGGACGGATTTTCGAAAAGTTGGAAGAGTCAAAAAACTAATTTCGCGACATCCGTATACGTCAGATTTCTGGAACGTGGAGCAAACCGTTAATCGTTAAACGTAGTTTAGCTCTGAGAATCTTTTGCTTGCGTAAACTCAACGGCTTCTGCTTTAAAAGGGTGCGAAAACTAGACATACTTTTTTATATGCATAATGAAAAATTGGCCATTAAGGGGTAAGACCGGACTTAAATTTAAAACCAATTCTACTGCTTAGAGAACAAAGTTTATAAAAGAGATTTGTCCTATCTTTAACGCTGAAAAACATATTTCAATAAGATCTATAAAGTACTAGAAACATAAATGTTCCAAACGATTTTCTCTTTTTTTGTTTCTTGGCATCCGATCTTATCCCTGATAAAAAGAAATTGTAATTTTATGTTTCTCAAACTTTGTTATGACATAAGATGGAATTACTCAATATAAGGGAAAGATCGGATGCATTTGATTATTTTATGGGAAAAAAATTAACAGTAAGGACTGGCGAAATGCCCTGGGATAATACAAGAGTTGAGGAAGATGTAAATATTTTAGCAAAGCAGCATTTGACGAAGCAGGTAGTTAGGTAAGTAGTTAATTGATAGATTATTTTGTGTGCATATTTGTATGTGTATCAACATAAGCAGGCGTGAGATTATTTATAGAGTTAATTAGAATCAGGATAAGGGCATGAAGTCGGAAAAAGTAAAGCAAAGTTGACTAGACCAGAAAAAGGAACGTGAGTTGAAAGTTTCCCGTGAAACTGAATTAGTTCTAAACATTATCTAATGAGATAAATATTATGTAATTTATTATTATAAATTATTTTTTAAATAATTATTAAGTGGCGAAGCTTGCGAAGACACTTATTGATTTCACGATGTCTGTCCGTCTGTCTGTCCCACGATTATCTCGAGAACGGTTTCGAATTTTCAAATTCTGTTTTCAGCAATCGATTACTTATCACCCAGACATCTGAACGTCTTATTTTGAAACTGATTGCTCAACGGCAAAAAAAAAAGCTGATTGCTTCGTCACTTTGCTATGCTGTTAGCTTGCTAGGTTTATTATAAATTACATTTTGATTTGTAATAGAGGATAGATGTAGATGTCTATGGGCCGCAGCAACTACTTAACATCAGGTGGACTGTTTGCTCCTATGTCACCCTTATCATATAAAAAAATGTATTTTAATGTGTACTTAAAAGTAATAAAGCAATCGTATTGTTTTATTACTTTTAAATATACAGGCTTGCTAATGAGACTGAGCCCTAGTCACTTGAGTAATCCCCGAAAAAATATACATGACCCATGAAAGTTTAACAATCACTGCCATATTTGCAACGGGCAAAGATCGGATAATATTCATCCGATCTTCACTCACGCGGGGAAACATCGGATCTCGGCCTACAGCGATCTTAGCTCTGCATGGACCAGCTTTATCTAGCTATAACTTCATAAAAGTTAGTATTCACACAAAATAATGACAAAAGAAGCCATATTTTCGCTAAAAATCGTAATTAAAAGTGATAGGGAAAGATCGGATGGACAAAAATAATACAAAAATTACATTGTTTTATAAAATGCCGCGCAGCACAGGTCCCACTTGCCGGAGTGACTGGCGCGAACTGAGGATCGGGGCAGGATGGAATGGCGTCGTGTAGCACATTGTTAGCATTTCAAAATATAGGATAATTCGCCGGGAATTTGAATCCTACGGTCTTGCCCCATCACCGATCTTACCCCAACGCACCTTACTGTTTGACTAATTTTAGTTATTAAAAATAAAACATTTTACATTAAGGGGCTACTCCATGCGAACGACCTTGAGCGTTTGTGTGCCGGCCGCGCCAACTCCCTACAATATAGGATCGCGTAAAAAATAATATGTAAGACGCCACCTACCATAGTTTTGTATAACTCAATGCCACCTACTGTACGGACGTATTTTTCAACATCAATAAACTATTTTATGGAAATACACACAGCGTACAACGATAAATGTATTTTAATTTTTTTATTCGGTATATTAGTTGCATTATATTAGAATTATGTATTCTCATATATTATCTAATTATGAAATTTTATAATTAATTATATATTAAAAATGAAGCATTGAAAATTGTGAGTTTAAAAGATACCTACTCACTATAGGTAAATAGATAGATAGGTCGCCTTTTGTACAAATATTTGGTGCAATAAAGAATAAACAAATAAATAGGATGTTTCGCAGAGTGAGAGTAATATATAATGAGAGTCGTGGAGGCAGTTTACAAACATAAATTGCACAAGGACAAACATTTAGACCCGGAACGATTATTTGTAGGCCTTACAAATATTTGTTCCGTGCGGGATTCGAACCCGAGGCCCCCAGCGCAACAACTGATTGCTAAGCCACTGCGCCACGGAGCCGTCGCCGGGTTATAGGTAAAGTGACCATACGTCCCGTTTTGAACGGGACTGTCCCTTTTCTCGGTCACCTGTCCCATTGTCCCCAAATAAAGCTCCGGGACACAAAATTGTCCCGTAACTCTTTGGATGGAAGTATTCAAAGCCAACAATCTTCAACATATTTTTTTTTATCGAATATATTTTATGTCTACCTGGTACAAATGCTCCGATAGAAAGAGTATTTTTTTTATTTTGAATAAATTGTGGACGTCTGAAAGAAACACTTACGGTTCCAGTTCTAAAGGCGATGTTGAAAGATAACAATAAAAAAAAAATTGAGCAGAATTTTATTCTTATTTAAAATCATCACCAACTTTATTAAAGCAAATTTAATCCTCTGACAAATGTAATTCATAATTTAAAAAAATGTTGCATTTAATAATTACCTATTTTTAAATGCAACATTATTTTTTAATTTATTGTATAAAGTTATAGTTTTTAGAGTATAAATAAACCCATGTCCTGTTTTGAGTTAAAAAATAAATGGTCAGCTTAGTCTTTTTAGTTAAATTTAGTTTTAAAAATTTTTAGTTTATAGTAAAAAGTAGGTATATTAGTACCTACTTAGATACTTTTTACCGAATTATAAGTATAGAACACCTTATGTACTCAATTATTTTTTGAAAAAGAAGAAAAAACAAGCAATGAATAATATACTATATTTTAGCAAAAAACTATAACTTTGTAATACTAATTATAATTATAACTTAGAACATAAATGAAAAACTCATAACCGACCCAGGATTCGAACCCGGGACCTCATGATCAGCAGTCGCACTACTACAACCACTAGACCAACGAGGCAGTACTACACCTAAGAAAATATTGTAGTTGGTTACTACGATTATTTTTAACTGTATACTATACTGATAATATTGAATTAGCCTTTTATAGTGTAAATTATAATATTTGTCGAAATGTTAATTATGGATTCGAACCTTACATGCTAATGGTGCTTCATTTTTTTATTTGCATTTACTTCAAAGAAAATACACGCAAAAAGCTTCATCGCGCAGTAAAAAACACAACAAATATATGTATAACTAATACGAAAAATTATACCCAAAACAAACAAATAATACTACCTATAAAATAACCTAATAAGTAATAATATTATCGACTGATAAGATCGTGAGCGTGTGCGCAGACCGATGCTCTAACGAACGACACGAGCTCCACGTTCGAGAGCTCAACGCTCAATGATCCAGCAAGCCCGTGGGCAGTGAATACGCCCAGATTTTAAAATAATTTCTTAATAAAATCAAATTTTGGTCTTTTGAAAAAATTTTTACTATAGAAATGTTCATTAATAAATTGCCTATCCATTGGTGTAAATCGCAAAATAAAATAATACTTACTTTACGAGGAGATGCATGTTATCAATAATAATTTCACATTTATGTGGTTTCGTTGTAAGGAGATTATATTAATATTTATTTCTTTAAAAAAAAATTGGATACAGCTCTTATGAAATCAAGATTATGTAGAAATATAATGTGTTTTTTATTTGTTGATATATCTTTTAAATAAAAAGTAGATAGCTCCTAAAAACCGCACAAATAACGACTAGCGCGACATTTTGCTCAACCCGCGCCTTAAGCCGTCTGAGAATGCTATAATTATTTTACAAAATATCAATTTGGATTTTGAAAGTGCAATCGTATTTCTCGGTATTTCTTATGATTCCTAGCTCCAGTGACGAGTACAAATTGATAAACTTCCTTCATAATTACTATGTTCCGCAATATTCACTATTAAAAATAATAATGTTTACATTTTACATTAATCATCGCAGAATGCTGCAATCACAAATAGTGCAAATTGACCATTTCGACTCCAACACAAATGAGGTTAAAATAGTGAGATCTGAGAAAAGGAGCATAAAATGCTCTATAATGGATGAACAGTGGACTGTATATTTATTTGTGACTGATTACTTAACGACTGATCTGAGGTTAGCTATACTAGGGGACTGCTTGAAGAAAAGATGGTACCTTTTAATATACTGTATTAACTATTTACAATGATTCGGCAGTGACTAACTATGTCTAACACTATGTACAGAGGGAGGTCTTGAATTGGAGTCTTGAGTCTTCTTCAGGTTTCTTCCTAAGTGCCGCTCCGAAGTGAAATGAACAGCTCACAGACCGAGACGCCCTTCTTATATCTCGCAAGAAGGTGCCTCAGTCTGTGAGTAGTGCCGTGCGACGACAAATGGAGCCAGACGCGCGCTGATTGGACGCCGACATCACTGGGTCGGCGCCGGTGTGCGGGGTGCGCGGGGGGTAGCGGGGTACGAAGGGGCGACGGGGCGGCGGGTCTCTAGCTGTCCTCAACATCCTCCCCCCGGCGTAGCTCGCGAGCCTCATCTTCTTTCGGGAGGACGGCGATCTTCCTGACCGGCCGCCGCAGCAATCCGCCCCTGGTCCGCACCTCCACGTTGCGCACCACGCCGTCTGGTCCGGGAAAGGTCCGCGTTATAATTCCACGCGGCCACACGTTCCTTGGCAGGCTACCGTCTGCCACCACGACGAGGTCCCCCTCTTGTAGTTGTCGCTGCTGCACATCCCGTGAGTCCCCGCGCGCAACCAGCGTCGGCAGGTACTCCTTCATCCAGCGCTTCCAGTACTCGTCGGCAAGTCCTTGCGCCGCTCTCCACGCCCGACGATCACTAGGCGTGCACGGCGCGGTTACTGGAAGGCTCGAT
This sequence comes from Parnassius glacialis, assembly GCA_033319125.1. Taxonomy (NCBI): domain Eukaryota; kingdom Metazoa; phylum Arthropoda; class Insecta; order Lepidoptera; family Papilionidae; genus Parnassius; species Parnassius glacialis. The sequence continues at coordinate 11,242,913 of JAVANC010000009.1, forward strand.
GGTCCCAGCAGCAGGAAGTGGTTGGGTGTCAGCGCTTCTTCCTCGTCGATGTCGACCGGTACGTGTGTCAACGGTCGAGAGTTCACTGTATTCTCGGCTTCGGTGAGGAGCGTCACCAACGTCTCCTCCCGCGGGCTCTTCTGGTGTAGAGTGGCTTCGAGCGCGGTCTTCACTGAGCGCACGAGACGCTCCCATGCGCCTCCCTGGTTCGGCGCGCCCGGCGCGATGAACTTCCAGTCTGTCCGCCGAGTCAACGCGTAGTCCTTCAGCAGGGGTGCCCACTCCTCCATTGCCCGTCGTAGCTCGGTGTCCGCCCCATGGAAATTCGTTCCGTTGTCAGAGTAGATGACCCGTGGCCACCCACGCCTAGCCGCCATGCGCCGCAATGCCGATATCGCCGAGTCTGTCGTTAGGGAATAAACTATCTCTAGATGTACCGCGCGCGTCGTCAAACAAGTGAATAACGCTATCCACCGTTTTTCATGCCTACGTCCTATTGTTACCGTTATAGGCCCGAAATAGTCAATTCCGGTGTAGGTGAATGGTCGCGCGAATGCCCCTAACCGTTCAGGTGGTAGATCTCCGATAACCGCCGGCCGTGGTGTCGCCTTGCGTACCCTGCACTGCAGACATCTCCGCTCCACTTCTCTTACGGTCGGTCGTAGTCGAAGTATGTGATATCTCGTGCGTAGGTCGTTCACTACCCGTTCCCTGTTGGCGTGGCTTGCTTCCTTGTGCGCCTTCTCCACAAGCAGCTTTACAAACTGGTGGCGTCCGTTCAGGATGGTGGGCCTCTTCATTTGACTGTCCACATCGGCTGCGTCAATCCGTCCTCTAGCTCGCAGTATGCCATCTTCGAATATGGGGTCGAGCTTCCTCAACGCGCTGCCGGTTGCCAAGTTCCTTCCTTTCTGCAGTCGACTGATGTCTTCAGCAAAACTGTCTTGTTGACTTCGCTCTATCCACATCCGTTCTGCTTTCTGGATGTGGTCCAATGTTAGTCCGTGCGCCTTTCCTCTCATGGCATCGACGAACTGTAATATGCGAGCGGTGGCCCTGACCAATCTCTCGTAAGAAGAGAACCTCTTGATGTCTGGCAGGTGTGGAGCGTCCCTGGTGTCGCTCTGGTGCGCCACGACTTCCTCCAGCTCGTCATCTTCATCCCCTGCCTTCTCTTCCCGACGTCGAGGCCATCGATCTTCATCTTCGTACAGGAATGGTGGTCCCGTAAACCATTTGTCGCTCTCTTCCTTGTACGTATAATTAATGCGCGTTGCCTGATCCGCGATGTTGTCTGCGGTCGGTATCCACCTCCATTGCTCGGGTGACGTCTTTTCCGATATCTCCCCTAATCTATGTGCTACGTATGGGGTGTAACGCGCCGTATCGTTCTGAATCCAATGGAGCGCCGTAGTGGAGTCTGTCCAATAAACTACCCTATCGGCTACCACTCTGTGCTCGCCTTGCACGAATTCCGCGAGTCGCGCGCCTATTAGATTCGCCTGTAACTCTAACCGCGGAATGCTTTGCGCCTTTATCGGGGCGACTTTCGCCTTGGCCGTTTCGATCGTAGGCCTGTCCCTACCGTCGCGATGCGTGTACGCCTTATCGTCGCGCGGTGGGTTCCCTATTACTCCCCCCGTGGGAGCGTAGCGTCTCGGCAGTCGTAACATCTTCCTACCCGGACTGGCGAGCGCCTGGACGTCCTCATCTGACCGTCCTCTATCGCTTACGACGTGTAGTACGGTCTCGCCGTCTTCCCTACACGTTGATCGCGGTACGGTTCCCTGGATGGCCCACCCTAGCAACGTACGTGCAGCTACGGGCTGCCTTCGACGTCCTATCCTTAAATTACGGGTGATTATTAAATGCCAGTTGTCGGCGCCTAATAATAATGTCGGTTTGGCGTCCTCGTAGCAAACCGAGCTCGGTAGGTTGCGTAAGTGTTTCAACCGTAAACACTCTTTATTTACCGACTGCGAACCTATCTGTAAATTTGTTACTGTACGCGCATTTATTCTGTACATCTCGCTGCGCGATTTTCCACGTATGCCTACGTTAACTAGCCTGCTATCGGCCTCGCGCTGACTATTGCTTACTCCTCTAATATTCAGCGGCTTTACCGGTCCTTCCGCTCCTAACTCGCGCGCTAAGTCGTCGTCGATCAACGAAATGGTCGAGCCTTCGTCAAGCAACGCATACGTATCTATTTCCCTACCGCGTGGTCCACGTAACGTAATGGGACACACTTTCAATAATACGGACGCATTACTAGCGACGTTAGACGCGACGAGCACGGTCTCATCCGGTTTTGCCGATGTCTCGGGTGCGCGGGTCTTGCGGGTGTGAAGGAGGGCATGGTGGGGGGCGTTGCAGCCGTCGACGCCGCATTTCTTCGCTCTACATTTAAACCGTCGGTGTTTACTATTCAAACATAGAAAACACACCCCCTCTTCCTTTACCCAATTCCACCGGTCGTCCACACCCATTTGCGCTAACTTTCTACACTTAGCGATCACGTGTTCACCTCCGCAGCACATACAAGAGGCACTACTGGTGTCCTCCTGTGCGGTGAACGTTTTTACGTCGCGAGCCCTATTCTCTACGCGGCGTGTCACTATCCTTTTCGACGACGGCGCCTCTCGTCTTACGGGCGATTCCTTAGTCGGCTCTACGAACGTATAGGCATGACTCAACGCACGATCAGCCTCTCTCATCATGAACCTGGACAGTGTAACGATGTCCGGTTCGTCTGCACTTCCGTAGTGCTCCGCATAATCACACCAACGCGACCGTAAGTGAGGGCTTAACTTACTCGTTACTTCCCTAGTAAGCATTGGATTTTGCAGATATCCCTTGCCGTCGACGTTTTGCAAAATGCACACGATATTTTGCAACTTTATTGCGAACGCATTTAATTCCTGTGCGGTTTGACCCGGGCGCGGAAGGCGTTTCAATTCTTCTAACGCTCGATCGATAATTACTTCCGGGCGGCCGAAACACTGCTCTAATGTTCGCATAATATCTGCTGGATCCTTCGCGGTAAACAGCAGTGCCGATACTACCTCCCTAGCTTCACCGCGTAGACAGTTTCTTAACCTTGCCATATTTTCCGTATCTGTGAATCCATATAGACGCGTGGATTCTTTCATCGCGGCTTTGAACGCTAACCATTCCGCGGCCGAACCGTTAAAAATAGGCAAGTCCTGCGTCTGCTTCGCGGCAGCGGGCCTAACTCTGACCATATTCTCCAGAGCTTCCGCTAGTCGCTCTATACCCCTATCTTTCCCTCGCGGAGTAAGCGACCTATCTCTATCCCTATCTCTCTCTAGCCTACGTTGTGGCGCTGGCGTCCTATGCGCACCTACATCCCTATACGGCGACGATAATCTACGATCCGCGTGGCGATGTGGCGATGGCGATCTATGTACACCTACATCCCTATACGGCGACGGTGATCTACGATCCGCATGGCGATGTGGCGATCTATGTGCAGGCGATAGAGTGCGGCGTTGGACGCGCGACGGCGACGTAACCCGTACACGACGATCCACCTGGTTCATTCCTACGGCGACTCCATCTTCCCTCTGTACCGAATCTATGCGGCGCGGTTGAACGTTATTCGCTTCCGTCCTCCCCTGGGCATCTTCACTGTGGTCGTAACCGGTTACCCTGTTCGGTAGGGTCTGCTCTAACTCGATGCGGGGCGCGGGCTGAGAGGGGCGGGAAGGCGACTCCCCCCGCACAGTCTCTACGTTTTCTAACCACCTATCAACGCGTACCCTATTTTCAACTAACTCGTCTTCGTTGACACTTTCCCTATCTGTTTCTTCTTGCAGTTGCGCGACGTCCCTAGCGTACTTCTTCCTAATAAGATCTTCTTCCAACTGCAATTGCTTCCTCCTAATTGCAGCTAGTTCCTCCGCGGCGTTATACTCAATTTGCTTTAATTTAGCTATCGCACTAGCCGTCGACCGGGCTGAACGAGCGGAGCGAACCGACGGGGCGCGGGGTGCGGGCCTATGTACGTCTGTTACAGGCGCGACGGTACGTACTATCGAACTAATCTCTGTAGACGGAAGATCTTCAATAATCGCGGCGAGTGTCTCTGTACGCGGCGCGGAAGTGCTAACCTCTCCCAAACGATCGGTCGTGGACACTGACATAGCGGGGCGCGGCGGCGGGGGCGCGGGCGCGGGCGTAGATGCGGGCGCGGGCGGGGCCTGGAGCGCGGGCGCGGCGGAGGGCGCTTGTGCCATCGCGAGATAATCGGACGGGGACGCGGGTGCTTCTTCGAATATGCGCATTCCTACCGGCATGTCATCATCGTTCCGTGTCTTCTGGCTTCGTGTCTTCCTCATGGTCCCACGTTGCGACCTCCGGTCGTCTTCAAAAAGACGTACGTACAGTCTTTAAAAAGACACACGTATGGATGTCGTTCCCGCCACAAGGGCGTTACCAGATGGTCACAGTTTGGCACCGTTAGGGAGTGACCACTGGCCGCGTAAACGCGGTTAAGAAACAAGAAATTGTCTGGAAACAGACAATAGACGTATGTGACGTAATCGTAACAAGAAACAGATAAGAAATTAGTACCGACGATCTTCTCTCTTCATCGACGAACTTCTTTCTTCCTTGAAGATCTTCTATAATGATCTTCTCTCTTCTATAATTATGTTCTTTCTTCTATAATTATGTTCTTTCTTCTATAATTGGCTTCTTTCTTGTTTCTTCTTACTTCTTGCTTCTTTCTTCTGGCTTGAATCCGGCGGCGATGGACCAAGAATATAATGGATGAACAGTGGACTGTATATTTATTTGTGACTGATTACTTAACGACTGATCTGAGGTTAGCTATACTAGGGGACTGCTTGAAGAAAAGATGGTACTTTTTAATATACTGTATTAACTATTTACAATGATTCGGCACTGACTAACTATGTCTAACACTATGTACAGAGGGAGGTCTTGAATTGGAGTCTTGAGTCTTCTTCAGGTTTCTTCCTAAGTGCCGCTCCGAAGTGAAATGAACAGCTCACAGACCGAGACGCCCTTCTTATATCTCGCAAGAAGGTGCCTCAGTCTGTGAGTAGTGCCGTGCGACGACAAATGGAGCCACACGCGCGCTGATTGGACGCCGACATCACTGGGTCGGCGCCGGTGTGCGGGGTGCGCGGGGGGTAGCGGGGTACGAAGGGGCGACGGGGCGGCGGGTCTCTAGCTGTCCTCAACATGCTCAATTCCACAGGGCAGCGTGTTAGGTTGTGTGCTGTTTCTGATATACATCAACGACTTGCCAAAAGTACTAAATAAAGAACAAAGATTGCCCGTCTTATTCGCTGACGATATATCAATATTAATTGCATATGACAAAACCAAAAACTCAACACAAATACTTCGAGAAACTCTAGATACAGTAAACCGCTGGCTCAATGACCATAACTTAGAAATTAACTATGACAAAACAAAAACCATCCAATTTAGAACATACAAAAACACCCCCATAAACATCGACACAACATACAACAACATACAACTAGAAACCGTAAATACATTCAAATTACTTGGTATAACTATAGACACGCACGTCAACTGGAAATCACACATCGAACATATTAAAAAAAAAACTATCTCAATTCACATACGCTCTATTCCAACTTAAATGCAGCACAAACGAAAAAACCGCACTGTCAGCATACTACGCATATGCATACTCCTGGTTAAGGTACGGCATTATGTTGTGGGGAAATAGTGTACACTTTCAGGATCTATTTATACTGCAAAAGAAATGTATTAGAATCATCGGCCAAATTGAAAATCTTGACAGTTGCAAACCCTATTTCATTAAAAATAACATCTTAACACTACCATCATTATACATATTTGACATTTGCATATTTGTATTCAAGAACATAAATCACTTCACAAAAGTAAAAGACAATCACAATATAAACACACGCCACAGAGACAGACTATACCTACCACCATCAAGAATTAAAATGCTAAACCAGAGTCCATACTACATGGCTGTAAAAATATACAATAAATTACCTATCCACATAAAAACTGAAAATAAGATTACACTTTTCATTAATAAACTAAAAACATTCTTAACAGAAAAATGCTTCTACTCAGTTAAAGAATACATTGAAGCAAAACACGAATAACAAATTGCATATCTTTTACACAAATAACAGAACTAATATACCTAAACATACATAAAAAAAGGAAAAAGCGGTTTTGATACACAAACATTACTATGAACAGTATCAGATATCAGTAGAAGAATAAATATTGTGTTGATATAAAATGTCATAAATGCCTTAATATTTTGCACAATTTAATACTGTTTAATTATTTACTATATTATTAATTCATTCTTTAATGTTTTTTACTCTATAATGTTTGTATTTAATAACTTATTTTATCTCCCTTTCTCAAATTTGCAATGCCTGAAAAAGGCTACTAAGTTGAGACAATTTTTTATTATTATAAGACCATTAATGTACACTTGGTTGGCAAATAAAGATTGATTGATTGATTGATGCTATAAGTAGTTATTTTACAAAATATCTATTTGTATTTTAAAAGTGCAACCCTATTTCTCGGTATTTCTTATGATTCCTAGCTCCAGCGAAGAGCACAAATTGATAAATTTGCTTCAAAATTATGTTCTGCAAATTTCACTATTAGAAGAATTAGAGAGCTGATTGATGAAGCAACAATCATACTAGTCTATTTTGCTTACTTTCTCAGTATCAAGTCGTATGGTGTGTTACTGTGGGGATGTGTAGCCAAATTGAAAACAATAATATTTTTGCAAGAGCAAGCGATACGGGCAATCTTTAACTTGGGGCCTCGTACAAAGCTATCGCTAACGCCACGCGACCTTGTCAAGGAGAAATATTCTGTCATTTCAGTCGTTGTTTATTTTTGAAATAATAGGAAAATAAAAATTTATTAAAAGACGAACTGTCTTAGGAACGGATCGAGGTTATACGCTAAAGGTTCCTAAAGGAGACAATTTCTTTTTGTATGGAGAATGGGCCCACCACAAATTGTAGCGACACTTATGAAATGCATGTCGATTTATAACTTATAATGTATAGATTTCAATAATATAGTACGTCGCCTCAGTGCTTGTTTGGCCAACAGACCAATTTAGACGAAAATGACATTTGAATGTAATATGCTTAAGAATCAATTTCCACACAGTCTAAATCAAGAATGACTCGTATAACTATACCAATAAACTAGTAAAAGACGATTTTAAAAACCAATATCCACAGTTACAATTTTAATTTTCGTGCTTGTATGGCTTACCACCACAAATGAACCAACATTCCAATAGCGGAATTCTCACTGCGTGCTTGTTTGCCGTATATCCTCAAATCAACCAATCATAGGCCCGCTCACTCATGACGTCACACCTCGCTGATCCGCCATATTGTTTAGTTATAATCTATCGCGACGCGAAACGGTGTTAGAACTGCGAGATTTATTAAGTTTTTCGGTGAATTTAGAAGTAAAACGAGGTGAAAAGTGAATCTATAACTTTGAAAATTATGTCCTGGATCAGTTGTGATAAACGGTATATCCGCAGTACTGCATACTACGAAATTTAAGTTGATTTTAATCATTGTGGTATTATTTTAGTTTATTTTGTGTTTGTTATACAGGATGGTTTAGAACCATACTTTTGCCATACTGTCATACTCACAACACTGAAGAGTTAGTACGTTTTTTCGCAAACGAGCGAATTTCTGGACAGGCTGGACCGATTTAGACGGGATTTTCACTTAAAATAAAGGAAAAGATTGAAAGACTGTACAATCAGAAATGATAAAATAAACGCTAGGGACATCGACTATGAAGAAAATTGTGGCGGTGGACCTATTACAAGCTCAACTATCGCATAGATATTTCATTTTTTTTCTTTCTTCAATGTAAACCTAACATGTAAACAACGATTTATATATTTTTTTTAAAAAGTTACTAGGGGTAACGTTTTAAATAAATATTTTTTTTTAAATTTTTTAAAACGTTACCCCTACACTAAGATGTTCTCCTGTATCGTGGAGGCAGTTTACAAACACAAATTGCACAAGGACAAACATCCAGACCCGGAACAATTATTTGTAGGTCATACAAATACTTGCTCCGTGCGGAATTCGAACCCGCGCCGCTCAGCGCAGCAACTCATTTTAGCAAAGACACTGCGCCACGGAGCCTAACCTAACATTTGATTTTATTTTTGAATAAATAATTTTTAGTTCAATTATTTGTTTTATTTTTAATAATTACATACCTACAACTTTATTTTATTACTTTGCTTCAGCAGTTTTCATATTTACAATCTTTATCTATTCTATTAAAATTTCCCACAAACTTAGAAAAATAATTAGGATTCCGCACAAAAATATAAAAACAATAACACGCGAGCGAAGTCGCGGGGAACAGCTTGTAACATATAATAATTATTCGCAGTAGATTTGTTTAATTTCACAGCCTGTATTGTGAAGCGAGGCTATAGGGCAAACAAGCACAAAATACTTTTGGTTGCTATTTGGCTAACATCCCAAGGAATGTAGTGTATATCCATTAACGTAATTATAGTTTCGTTTTTTGTCCAATATCCATTTTGAAACCCGTTTTACACGATGTTAAGGACAATTTTTTTTATTTTTTATGGATTATTAGAAGCCCAGATGTGCCATAGTTTTGGAAACTACCGAACATTAAGGCTTTATTTGAGTCATAATATAGAAAAACAAAAAAACATTGCTCCTGTAAAATTACCCAAATGGTTTGTTAGCCTAACAAGCACTGAGGCGACGAGTAGTGTATCTTACGGGAATAATGAGAAATTAACAATTAAAATATGAATCTCACAAAAACCTAAAAACAAATTGAAAGCGATTGTTTAGTAGTATCCACCGATATTATAAGTTAACATAGTGCACTGGTGCACTGCTTTATAATTAGGGTGGATACCAGGCTTTTAGTGCCAATTTCAACTTTAAAATTTCCTGCTATTTTAATTAGGGCAATATATTTTTAAACATTTGTTTTAATCGATAGGTTATTTATGTAAAGATATAATGAACATTTATTTACAATCATATTATTTCAAGAACAATTTTAAAAACGACGATAAGCAAAAAAAGGCGTTATGGCTCAAATTCCAGCCACCCTGTACCGAATGTCGTCATTTTGTGTACTTAATGCCAGCATAGCATAGGGTTGTGCCTTTTGAGTTTTTGGTAAGTACCTATTGTAGGTAAGTTTTAGAGGCACAGTAATAAATTCGTAACAACTTTTAATTTTGAATCTGCATGTGACAAGCATGGGATATGTATTAAGGCAGACGACAACATTATTCTATTTTAATGCTTTACTACTTAAACTTACTGTGTTTTAGTTAAAAGCAGTTCAAGAAATTAAAGCAAAATATGATAAAATATTACGTAGAGTATTGATTTCTAATAATTTAATCATCCAAGTTTTCAAATCATCATCATCATTACAACCTTCCACAAGTCCACTATGGAACATCGTCCTCCATAGACTGCCGCAAAGCCTGGTCCTAAACCACTTTCCTTGTCATGAGATTTTTATTTATGTTCTAACAGCCTGGCCACGGGACATTCGCCATAGCGAAAATTCGCGCGGTGCGAACGACGAGGCGTCTAGCGACTAAAATAAATGTATAGAAATGTACGGATCAAGCCACGCGCAGCGGCGAGTGGCGAAGCGACCAGCAAAATTTACCGAGCGAAACGCGCGGGCGACTGGCGGCACGGCGGGCGACTGAAACAAAGGCATGAATTAGCACGACGCAAGCCACGGAATCGAGCGGCAGACGCGGCGAATAGTATAGGAAACAAAATATTTTAGTTGTTTTCGCCGCGAAAAATGAATAGTGAAACTTTTATTGCCGACAACTATCTCGGCAAGTATGCTAGGCCTGCTAGCAGCTTTGGAAATAGTAGTTATTATTAACAAGAATATAATCGAAGTTTTCGACACTCATTCTGGTATATTCGAAAAAAAAATTCTGGATACATTCTGTACTTCTCGTACTTCTTGTGGAGTTCTCCATCTATCACCCGATTCCTATTCAAATCATGTACTCCACAATCTCTTCCAAATATTATGTCTTGAACCAAAAAACGATTACTTTCTAAGCAATATCGAGATAACTTTGATAAAGACATTTCGCTCTCCACCTATCTGGTCGTGGCAGCGAACCTGACTGCCCGTGGCCCTCAAACCACGCCGCGCAAATTGTCGCCCCGCCTGCCGCTTCGCCGTTCGTGCCGCCGATCCCCGTGGCCAGGCCGTAAGTTGTAATTAGTATTACTAAGTTATATTTTTTGCTTATATATACTATATTTATAGCTTGTTTTTTCTTCTTTCTCAAAAAATAATTGAAAACATAAGGTGTCCTTAATATACATCGAATCTCAGATAGAAAAGCTAGTACATCTTTTGCTAAACTTTAAAATCTAAAACCAAATTTAAAACAGAGGAATTGATCATAGCTCTCTTAACTATGAAATAAGTTATGATCTAATTAATGGTATTTATTCGTTTATGATAGCCCTGATTTATATGATGTGGCTGAAATTAGGTACTTCTTATTAGGTACGTCACACCCGGCTTTGTAGACTTCGGATATGTTGGCCGAGCTTACTCCCGTCACACCACTCTCTTTGTTCATGCGCAAAATTAAAATTGTTTTTCGTTATACACCGCCTTACTTGGTGTTCTGTGATTGGTTGCTGCCTTGGTATTCTCACTGTGGTGCGCGAAGCACGCTGTCCCGGGAGACCGCAGTCTCACTGTGTTGTTGTAAAGTGTATCGGACTCTTGTTGTGGTGCAAAAAGTGTTCTTTGCGTAGCTCTCCTTACTGGCTTCCTAGTACTGGTATCGGCAACCGTAAGTAGAGTGAAACACACCCCCCGCCTCAGAGGCGGCTATCGTTTTTAATTTTTGTGTTGCTTGTTGCATTAGGCAATAGCTAGGTACACCCAATCGTACCAACGCGCTAGGTGTATAGGTGTTCATTTTAGGCACACACCTCCTCCGCCGAAAGGTGGGTGAGCTTGGTACACATCTGTGCTTATGTTAGCGTAGCTAACAAGATAGCGTCGATAACAATCGACGAACTCGCAGACTTTTATAGTCGGGTCTGCCCCGACATTTGGACTGTGTTCCTTGCACAGCGCAGTGCCCGTCCCGCAGCCGAGCCCACGTCCGCGCCTCTAGCCGGCCCACCTACCCAGCATATCGACCGTCCGACCGTGTGGATCAACAACCGACCCTTTGTCACCGAGCACAGGACCTACAACCCCTGTATCCATAGACATTATTTATGATGCCGCGTCAACCACGCCCTCCGTGATGTTCACCCGCGGCCTCTCTCCGGTCTTCTCGGATGCCGAATCAGGCTCCGACATTGAGACTGACTCGCGGGTCCCGCGTAAGCCCGAGGATAAAGACTTCACCCTCGTCCAGGGCAAAAAGGGAAAACACGCAGTCCCAAAAAAGGCAGTCTAGCCTAACTCAGCCCCCAGGGCGCGCGCTCAAGTCCCTAAACCTGCGACAAAGCCCGCAGTTAATGGATCCCCTGCTGAACGTAGGGTAAAGCCACCGCCTCCCATCATAACCCAAGACAAATCAAAATAGAGCAATCTATCATACTGGTTGGACTCCAAAAAAATATATTGCCCAAAGGTGCAAAATGCCGGTTAGGGCATTCGTATGTTTGTAAACTTGACCGAGGAATTCCGCAGTATAACAAATCACCTGCGCGCCCAGCAAATAAGCTTCACACATACGTGCTCCCAGAGGAGCGTAACCTTCGTGTCGTCGTCCGCGGCCTCCCTAAAGAGCTGGAGACTGAGCATATATTAAACGATCTCAAAACCCAAAATCTACCGGTCCGGAAGGTGCATAGAATGCACCACCATACCAATCGTAAACGCTTTTTAGATTTATGCCTGGTCATTTTGAATGTGTTTCCGGAAGGCAAGGAAGTATTTAACGTTCGGCGCATCTGCAACCTAACAGGAATTTCAGTTGAAGCCCCCCGAAATAGGGGCATCGTTGGCCAATGCCACCGAAGCCAACTTTACGGCTATTCTGCTAGGAACTGTTATGCCAGGCCTAGGTGCGTCAAGTGCCTAGGTGACCACGGCACCACTGCCTCCGCATGCTCGAGACGATTGAACCCCCGAGCAGCGTCAATTGCCGCGAAAAGGGACACCCAGTGAATTATCGCGGGTGTTCCAAAGCGCCGCGAAGTAAACAGCGCGGAGGTAGAAGCCGTCCCGGACGCGGGGTCAAGCCAGTGTGTCTCGCTCTCGGCTGCCTGCCCCCAAACCCACACGGTCTTCGGTGCCTACATGCTCGCCCCAAATGGCCACCAAGCCCGCCCCAGTCGCCGGGGCGGCCGAGCAAGGCGCTAGGCCTTCCCGCGCCAAAACAACGCTTGGGTAAAACCGCCGGCACTTGTTGCCACAGCCAGTGGACCACATCCAGGACAAGCTGAATGCTACAATTGAGCACATAGGACTTGTCGACGCAATCTGGTCTTTCTAGTGCGCTTAATCACCTATTTTAAATATCAGAATGACAACACAAAATTTAGGTAGAACTAACTCTCTACCTGTTGCGTTCTTTAACGAGAACGGCCTTTGAGACCAAAAAGACGAGATTGCGCTCTTCCTGCGCAACCATGATGTAGATGTAATGTTAGTTCAAGAGACTTTTTTGAAACCTACCCATCGTGATCCTAAGATCGCAAACTAGACCTTTGTTAGAAACGATAGGTTAACCCGCCGTGCAGGCGGCACCTTGATCTACTACAAATGGTCCTTATACACTGCGTACCGATCGAAACCCCCCCCCCCCCCCTCGTTAACTAACATAGAAGTTTCTATATGTAAAGCTGCCATTCGCCACTCACCATAGTTTCAGCGTATCTTCAGCCACTCAAACGTATAATTGAATCTGACATTGCAGATTTACTTCTTAGACACTGGAGCTTAGATTAGCTTAGATTAATCTAAGCTAATCTAAGCTCTCTAATAAATAAATCTAAGATCTAATCTCTCAACAGTAAGCATTCTTTCTGGAACTCGCTTACCAACAATCCAAATGCATTACGCATTATTCGATCTCTCGAAGCGACTAAACTTCGATGTTATTGCGCCTGAGACTACGACCCGCTACCCATTCGTCACCAGACATAAACCGGACATACTTGACGTAGCAATACTCAAAAATGTCCGTTTGTCGATAGCATCAATTGATACAATAGGGTTATTTATTTATTTACTCTTTATTGTACACCAAAAACAAAACAAAATGAATATAGTTAAATCTAAAGAAGAAAATGTACAGCAGGCGGTCTTATCACTCTGAAAGTGATCTCTTCCAGACAATCTTAAAGGGTTAGTTAGTTATTAGAGGTACTTCAGACCAAAAGCATCGTGGACTGGCGTAAGATCGAGGTCAAACTCGAGTCTATGATCTCCCAGCACTTAGACAAAATCTCTGACAAGATAGATTCACCCGAGGAGGACAATGAGGCGATTAGCGTCCTAACGGCCCACCTCACCTCTACAGTTGAGGAATGCTCTCGTAGTATTCGTGTGTCGATTGCTCGACACACGAAGCTCCCAAGCGATATTCGACAACTGATTAGAGCAAAGAAAGCTCTAAGACAATACGATCACTATCGTTTGACGACTATTTGAAGGCCGAATGCCTCGCGGACAGTTTAGAGAGCCAGTGCACTCCCTCCAACGAACCCACAGATCCCACTCACCTCCTAGAGGTAGAAGCGGAGGTCGCGTGTAAGTCTGCAATACCACTTACGAGCAACCCTTTAGATCCTGTGACTGTTGACGAAGTCACAGATGTCATCAAAAGTCTCAAAAAGAAATCAGCACCTGCCCCGATGGCATCAGCAACAGAGTGCTGAAATCGCTCTCCGCGTCGCTCTTATGTCTCCTAGTAGGCATTTTTAACGCTCTTCTTTCCAGCTTCTCCTTCCCGGATGCCTGGATAGAGGCAGGCGTAAAGGAATCCCGAAACCAGGGAAACCACGCAACTTAGCCTCCAGCTATAGACCTATCAGTCACCTCAGTACACTGGGGAAAGTTTACAAGCGACTCATATTGAATCGACTACGTAAATACAGCTTTGCAAATAAACTGCTTCCCAACAAGCGGTTCGGGTTCAGACCCGAACATTCGTGTACAAATCAGTTACACCGTCTCACAGAGACTACCTGCACTATACTCCCAAAAAATCGTTAAGCACGATCACTCTATACTGTCGCCAGATCCCCTGGCATTCAACAGCCAAATACTTAGGGGGTCATATTTGACCACGACATGATCTTTGCGAAACACATTCGCAATGACCGCAACCGTAACAAGTTCATCGCTAGCCACCTCCAGCCGATAGTAAACAACAAGAGCAAATTGTCTTTAAGACACAAGCTCCGTCTCTACAAAACATGCATAAGACCTGTCATGTCATACGCTAGCGTAACTTTCGCCCACGTGTCTGAAGCTAATTTGAAACAAGTTTTCCATAATTTAAAATTAAAAATTTTGTACAGCCGACTTCAATATAAGTTATTTAAGAATAACTCAAAAACTATTTGTCTGACCTTGATCAAATTCATATGGGACCACACGAGAACTATCAGTTTTCATATAAAAAAAGAATCATCGAAATCGGTTTACCCAGTACAAAGTTATGAGGTAGGTAACACATAAAAAAAAACATATAGTCGAATTGAGTACCGTGCCCTTTTTGGAAGTCGGCAGAAAATAGATTCATTCGAAAAGCCACCGGAGCCCGCTGGTACCAGTGAAACTCCGATCTTCACAGAGATTGCCAACTTCCGATGATCTCGGAATACTTCAAGGAAATGTCTCAGCGCTATTTCGGGAGCGCCGAAATACATCATAACCCGTTGGTGGTAAACGTAGTCACTTACGTTCCGACTCCAAACGTCACGGCCTCTCCAGAGGCTTACCCGATTTCGTTAGACTCGGATGACCCAAATGTCGCCGGACTATCACACACCAACACTACACACGCACCTAGTGTTACAAGCCCAGTTAGGACAACGGATAGAACGCGGCGAGTCTGCAGACGAACGCACCCCTCCACACCGCGTACACACCGTACCCGGCGTCCCTGAGCGGTTTTCATCACCCAGAACATCGAACGATACGAGTTAGCCGTCAGAGCCTGGATCCGCCACCCCCTGTTCGAACGGCGGTTAGACAACTCACGAATGTCATGTTGTAATTTTGGGGGGCATCAAGGAGTATTTGATGTTGATGTAACGATGATGATGTGATCACTGAACACAATAAATCCCACATCCAGATTATCGATTTTAGTTCAACGTCGCTTTCGCATTACAATAATTTAATATATCAGATAACTTTGATGTATAAATTATATCTTAGGGTTGGAAAATCGGCCCTTATTAAAATTTGGTACAATTCCGGGATGTTGATATATATTAAACAAGTAAATTTTATCATAATCTAATGAATAGATTCACTTAAAGAAGTGAAGTTGTTAGCAAAATTTATTTAAAATAAACCATAAAGAAGTTCTGATGATATCCTGATCGTCAGTCTGAGCGAGATTAGAATGGCTCTCCAGCACCTTAAAAATGGCAAGGCCCCGGGCGAAGCAGAAGTGCGGTGGTCTTGTTCTTCAAGAAAGGCGACGACACTCTCTTGAAGAACTACAGACCGATTTCCCATCTGAGCCGCGTCTACGTGCTGTTTTCGAGTCATTACGAATTGTCTCGCACGCAGTCTCGACGACTTCCAGCCTCCCGAACCAGCCGGTTTCTGAAAAGGCTTTAGTATCATAGACCACATACATACCCTTCGGCAAATTGTACAGAAGACCGAAGAATACAATCTGCCACTATGTCTTGCGTATGTGGACTATGATAAAGCCATTAATTCCGTGGAATTTCGGGCGGTGCCACAGTCTCTTTAACGGTGCCAAATTGACTTTCGGTATGTTGCGGAAGTGCTGAAGCGTTTGTATAGTAGGGCTACGATGGCTATCCGAGTGCAGAACCAGAGTCCGAAGCCTATCCAACTGCAGACAGGTGTAAGACAGGGTGACGTTATATCCCCGAAACTTTTCACCGCTGCATTCAAAAGACGTTTTCAAGCTACTGGACTGGAAAAGATATGGTATTAACATCAATGGCGAATACATCACTCACCTTCGATTTGCTGACGATATATTCCTTATGGCAGACTCGCTGGAGGACCTAAGCACTATGATCAATGACCTCAACAGTGCCTCCCAACAGATAAGTTTAAAGATGAACATGGACAAAACAAATCATGTGTAATGTCCATGTCACAGCTATGCCAGTAGTTGTTGGGAGCACTAAGCTCGAAGTTGTTGACGATTATATTTACCTGGGACAAATAATCCGACTAGGAAAGTCAAACTTCGACCGATAGGTCAATCGACGGATTCAACTGAACTGAGCAGCGTTTGGGGAATTACGATTACGACACATCTTCTTGTCAGGTACCTCAAAACCTGAAAACGAGATTGTACAACCAATGCGTATTGCCAGTGATGACTTATGGATCTGATACGTGGTTCTTCCCTGCTGGATGTATGAGGACGTTATAGGTCACTCAGCGAGCTATGGAGAGGGCTATGCTCAGGGTTTCTTTGCGTGATAAACTTAGAAATGAGGATATCCGCAGTAGAACTAGAGTGACCGACATAGCCTAACAAATTAGTAAATTGAACTGGCAATGGGCTGGCCATATAACCCGAAGAATTGACAACCGATGGGGAGACAGGGTTCTCGAGTGGCAGGCTCATATTGGCAGGCGAAGTGTAGGGCGACCCGCCACTAGATGGAGTGACAACCTGGTAAGATATGCAGGCAGTCGATGGATGTAGGTGGCTCAGGACCGTACTTTGTGGCATAACTTGGGGGAGGCCTATTTTCAACAGTGGACTTGTGAAGGGCTGTAATTATGATGATGATAAAGAAGTTAAATTTTTTTTGCAAAAATAATGTATTCTTCAATATAATATCCATCTCAAAATTCATATTTCTTACACCGGCGCCAGATATGTGAGCATAGTTTGGACACATGAGTAAGTCGGTTTCTTTACTCATGTGGTTTAGAATGGACACATATTTTCAAACATTTGAATAAAGTGTACGAAATTGTTTGCAAATGCGTTAGCTAGACTTGTTTTCAAACATTTGCAGAGCTCATATAGAATTGACAACTATTTTGCGGACGCCGTATCTCTGTTTTATTTGATGTCTTTAAATAAAAAGATGAAATAAAATGTTAAAAAAGGTAAAATATACCACGTGCTCGACGATAAAGGAAAACTTAATATTTTCGATTTAAATAAATTCCATATTGACGGCTCTGCATAAGGAAGAATGCGAATAAATCTATACTAATCTATACTAATATAATAAAGCGAAAGAGTTTTTTGTTTTTTTTGTTTGTTTAAACGCGCTAATCTCTGGAACTACCAGTCCAATTTGAAAAATTATTTTTGTATATTATAACTAAATTCATGTGGAATAGTATAGGCTATCTAGCATTAAGCTATATCACTCAGCTAGCCTTAAATAAGTATATTTGTGAAGCAAGTCAGAAGAAAAAGCTCTCCCGAAATGATTTATCCGCGTACGCTGGTGTTATCGTTAGGAATACGTAAATACAATGTTTTAGAAAAATATAGATCTTTACTCCGTCTAAAAAAAAAAGTCCGCGATACCATATGTCTATTTATTATACATAAGCTATAATTTGGTATTTTTTGACAAAAAAATATTCAAAATTTAAAAGTGATTTATGAGCGTTATTATTAGACATGGCCTATTTATCCTTACGAACGAAAGTTACTTCATCATCAAGACAATTTTATGAAGATAAACTTTGTTCTTTATACCATGTTATTTGGACGCATAGTTTAAGAGATAATGTAAAATTAAAATAATTCAATACTTGGCTGGGCGCGATAAAATGCTTGAACTAGGTGTCATGTCATGTCGCGCACCTCGGACACGTGATGACGTGGGTGAAACCGCGGGGCACAGCTATTAAATTATAAAGGGAAGTGTAGGGTGACTCTCCAATAGTTGGAATTACTACTTGGATAGAGATGTAGAAGGTCTATTGTCGAATTTTTTAAATCACTTGTTTGACTCACATAAAGTTGTGTTTATTAATTTACATCGCACTATGTTATGGAAAGTATATGATTAGAAAGAGAAAACACTAATGAACAAACCTGATGCTTTTTTTGGAACCTATGGGTGTTCCTCAGAGCTAAATTCATAGCATCTTCCTGTTATAGGGAATAACTATGATATAGTTTTATTTGCTGATGATACTTCGTTGATTTTCAGACTTTAGCGGCATTTGTTAAAATATGACACAGTGAATAATGCTTTAACAAAAGTTGGTTACTGGTTTAACATTAAAAAATTGCTTTTAAACGGTAATAAAACGAAACCCATTAAATTCACAATGCCAAATGTTAAACAGGTGTGTTTTTAAGTGGGGTGGGTCTTGTTTACAACAAGACCCACCCCAGTTATCCACTATTTTTCTCGGAATTAAGGTTGACACGAATCTTCAATATCTCCACATATCTAAACCTGCTTGTAAACTTAGTTCTGCAGCATATCCTGTAAAAAGATTAGAGGCCTTACATGAGTTAAAACAGCTATATTAGTTTATTTCAGTTATTTCCATAGCATAATGTCCTAATACGGAATATTGCTATGGGGTAATGCGACTGATATTGAAACTAGTTTTCTTTCGCTTTGTGTACATTTTGTTAGCTTTAAAATTCCAAAAAAAAAAGCAGGTGACTATCATGAGGAGATGAACGCCGACGTGTATGAATGGTGGTTCTGAAATGCTTACATCACTCTACGAGATCATCATTTATTGATAATGCAGGATGCATTATTGATAAATATTATCACTCTCGACAAATTAATGAAATGTCAATGCAGTTAAACGGAAAACTTGAAATCATAAACTGGCTCAGTGACAGTGGGAAGGTTGTGGTATTTTTTGTAAATCTATTTTTAGGGACTCCTACTAAAAATAGATTTACAAAAAATATTAAAAACAAAGAATCAGCGAAAACGATACGTAATCGACGTCCTCAGAATTCCCTATACCACTATCAATAAAATGCCGTTGAATTTATCTGGGCACAAGTCAAAAGACACGATGCTAAAAACAACATAACTCCTCCTTTCAGCGCAAAGAAAATGATAGATCTACTAAAATGCGTGTGGAAATGATGCCTAGAAATTGGGCGAGTGTCTTTGAAATAAGAAAAAAAAGACATTGTCTGAATGGGATCGAGATGTTGCGTTTGACAATAATTTGTGTACTCAAGAAATAATAATTAATGTTACAGAGGATTGAAATTAAGGATTCCAATTCATACGGAGAAGAATCCGACGATTCATTATAATAAAATAATATCTATGTATTTTAGTTGTTTGCTTTTTTCTATATATATTCTATATTAAATGTAACTTTTTTCAATATTTAACCTTAATTGCTTATCATATTGAAAATTATATAAGTACGTATTTATGTAAACAAAAAATATTTCATTTACTTCAAATATTTGAAAAATAAACTTCAATAATCTTCGTTACATAATCTGTAAGCTCAATTAATATTAATATCGATAAATATTGGAGCTAAAGAGCGCGTCGCTTCACTATTGTAAAGAAAAAATAGCATCCATGCAAGGTCCATGAAGTTTTTTATATGTCCATTTTTTATAGGTCCATGAAGAATTTTGTAAATACTAGGAACAAGGACCAGCTAGTTACTCGACTTCAAGGAGTCAGTAATTCCTTAAAGGGGCAATGTTATGCGTTACAACAAAGTCTCATAAAATGTGCAGGACCTATGTATCAAAAAGTTTCCAAGCAAAAATTGTCTAATAAGTGTTTCAACCAAAGATGTTTTATAGGTCCAGATACCGTGTTGCTAACACACCACAACGTTCATAGTGAAGACAGTCTTTGATTCATGTGTGCGTGAGTACCACGTGACGCGCATATCTTACGCACCATGGCTGCATTAATGTGCGTGACTTCGATAATAACAGTGCGAATCGATTACCCAAAAAATGTGGGAGATTTTATATTTCATTCATATTGACGTACCTATTGATTCTAAGAGTATAAAATGTGTGTGGGTGGCGTGTGCATTTGTATGCGTGTGTGTATGGGGATATGGTTGCTTATGTAATTTTTATGTAGGTACGAACATCGCACTAAAATATTGAAGATATGTAATAAAACCTATAATTAATGTAACAGTTAAAATAAATAAAAAAGCACAGTAGATATTTATGTATGTAACATATATTTATAATCTATTATTACTAGATGAGCCGTATAGTGGCGGTCAAGAATATCCACTACCCCATATCCTCCCGTGGGTATCGTAAAAGGCGACAAAGGGAAACAGGCAGGAGATGGGCAACAGCATCTTCCTGATAACAACAAACTTACAATAAAAAAACTGCGGTTGCCAACCCGCTCGCCAAGCGTGGCACCTATGGCAAATACCCTCCCTATGATGAGAGTAACAAAGAGACGATCCCCAGTCCCCGGCGGCCCCGCTATTCCTGGCTACGGTGGTGACCATGGTAACTGCGGGGCAAGGGGTGCTAAGAATCTCCGATGGAGGTTCGGTTGCCACCTTAGACGACTCGACCTGGCAACGTACAACGCACGCACCCTGAGGACTGACGAGAAGATCGTGGAGCTGGAAGAAGAGATAGACAAGTTGCGCTGGCATATTATAGGATTATCCGAAGTCCGAAGAGAGGGGGAGGACACGGTAATCCTCGAATCCGGCAACTTGCTCTATCACCGGGAGGGCGACCATCTGTCCCAAGGAGGTGTCGGATTTATCGTCCACAAGTCTCTCATTAACAACGTTGTAAAGATCGGGAGTGTGTCGACGAGGGACCTTATACTCAGAATCACCAAACGGTATTCGCTGAAAGTCATACAGGTTTACGCACCAACCTCGGCACACCCCGATGAGAAGATGGAGGAAATGTATGAGGATATCTCTAGAGCCATGCATTCCTCAAAAACCCAATATACGGCGTTAATGGCAGACTTCAATGCAAAACTAGGCACAAGAGAGAACGGTGAGCTGAAAGTAGGGAAATTTGGAATAAGGCAACGGAACCCAAGGGGCCAGCAGCTGGCCGACTTCATGGAGAAAGAGGGACTCTTTATGATGAACTCTTTCTTCCAGAAGCGGCCCCACAGGAAGTGGACCTGGTCGAGCCCCGACGGTTCGACAAAAAATGAGATTGATTTCATTATGACGACCAGACGACAACTGTTCAGTGATGTCTCCGTGATCGCGAGGGTGAAAACTGGTAGCGATCACCGAATGGTTAGAGGCACACTGAACCTAAACGTTAAGTTGGAGAGGTCTCTTCTAATGAAGTCAACGCTCCGTCCCTCTCGTGCTCTGTTCCAAAGTCCCGAAACCTTTCAGCTCGAGTTAGAAAACCGTTTTCAGTGCCTAGAAGACTGCAATGAAGTGGAAGATATGAATGACAAGCTCGTCTATGCTTGAAACTGTCTATGCGGTCGGAGCTAAGTTCTGCAAGACCCGCCGCAGAAAAACACAAAAACTCTCCGATCACACTCTTAATCTCATGGCTGTTAGACGGGAGATGAAGCTACATTCTTCAACAGAATTGACAGCATACAGGCAACTGAACAGATATATCTCCAAATGCATGCGGCGGGACTTACGCAACTACAATACAGCTCGTATTGAAGAAGCGATCGAGCGGAATCAAGGCTCCAAAGTCTTTGCCAGAGATCTGTCTGCCAGAAAGAGCCAACTGTCAAAGCTGAAGACAGAATGTGGCAGCATCGTTTCCGGGACACCTGAGATTTTGAGTGAGATTGAGAGGTTCTATGGGCAGGTGTACATGTCATCGTTGGAGCCACACGCAAGTGTGAGTAACGATCCAAGAGCGAGTCTCATCCGACACTTTTCCGAAGATATCCCGGACGTCAGTCTGAGCGAGATTAGAATGGCTCTCCAGCACCTTAAAAACGGTACATTACATTTACATTACATCGCACTAATATGTTATGGAAATGGAAAGTATATGATTAGAAAGAGAAAACACTAATGAACAAACCTGATGCTTTTTTTGGAACCTATGGGTGTTCCTCAGAGCTAAATTCATAGCATCTTCCTGTTATAGGGAATAACTATGATATAGTTTTATTTGCTGATGATACTTCGTTGATTTTCAGACTTTAGCGGCATTTGTTAAAATATGACACAGTGAATAATGCTTTAACAAAAGTTGGTTACTGGTTTAACATTAAAAAATTGCTTTTAAACGGTAATAAAACGAAACCCATTAAATTCACAATGCCAAATGTTAAACAGGTGTGTTTTTAAATGGGGTGGGTCTTGTAGTAAATCCACTATTTTTTTCAGAATTAAGGTTGACACGAATCTTCAATATCTCCACATATCTAATCCTGCTTGTAAACTTAGTTCTGCAGCATATCCTGTAAAAAGATTAGAGGCCTTACATGAGTTAAAACAGCTATATTAGTTTATTTCAGTTATTTCCATAGCATAATGTCATAATACGGAATATTGCTATGGGGTAATGCGACTGACATTGAAACTAGTTTTGTTTCGCTTTGTTTACATTTTGTTAGCTTTAAAATTCCAAAAAAACAGGTGACTATCATGAGGAGATGAATGCCGACGTGTATGAATGGTGGTTCTGAAATGCTTACATCACTCTACGAGGCATCGATAATATTTATTGATAATGCAGGATGCATTATTGATAAATATTATCACTCTCGACAAATTAATGAAATGTCAACGCAGTTAAATAGAAAACTTGAAATCATAAACTGGCTCAGTGACAGTGGGAAGGTTGTGGTATTTTTTGTAAATCTATTTTTAGGGACTCCTACTAAAAATAGATTTACAAAAAATATTAAAAACAAAGAATCAGCGAAAACGATACGTAATCGACGTCCTCAGAATTCCCTATACCACTATCAATAAAATGCTGTTGAATTTATCTGGGCACAAGTCAAAAGACACGATGCTAAAAACAACATAACTCCTCCTTTCAGCGCAAAGAAAATGATAGATCTACTAAAATGCGTGTGGAAATGATGCCTAGAAATTGGGCGAGTGTCTTTGAAATAAGAAAAAAAAGACATTGTCTGAATGGGATCGAGATGTTGCGTTTGACAATAATTTGTGTACTCAAGAAATAATAATTAATGTTACAGAGGATTGAAATTAAGGATTCCAATTCATACGGAGAAGAATCCGACGATTCATTATAATAAAATAATATCTATGTATTTTAGTTGTTTGCTTTTTTCTATATATATTCTATATTAAATGTAACTTTTTTCAATATTTAACCTTAATTGCTTATCATATTGAAAATTATATAAGTACGTATTTATGTAAACAAAAAATATTTCATTTACTTCAAATATTTGAAAAATAAACTTCAATAATCTTCGTTACATAATCTGTAAGCTCAATTAATATTAATTTCGATAAATATTGGAGCTAAAGAGCGCGTCGCTTCACTATTGTAAAGAAAAAATAGCATCCATGCAAGGTCCATGAAGTTTTTTATATGTCCATTTTTTATAGGTCCATGAAGAATTTTGTAAATACTAGGAACAAGGACCAGCTAGTTACTCGACTTCAAGGAGTCAGTAATTCCTTAAAGGGGCAATGTTATGCGTTACAACAAAGTCTCATAAAATGTGCAGGACCTATGTATCAAAAAGTTTCCAAGCAAAAATTGTCTAATAAGTGTTTCAACCAAAGATGTTTTATAGGTCCAGATACCGTGTTGCTAACACACCACAACGTTCATAGTGAAGACAGTCTTTGATTCATGTGTGCGTGAGTACCACGTGACGCGCATATCTTACGCACCATGGCTGCATTAATGTGCGTGACTTCGATAATAACAGTGCGAATCGATTACCCAAAAAATGTGGGAGATTTTATATTTCATTCATATTGACGTACCTATTGATTCTAAGAGTATAAAATGTGTGTGGGTGGCGTGTGCATTTGTATGCGTGTGTGTATGGGGATATGGTTGCTTATGTAATTTTTATGTAGGTACGAACATCGCACTAAAATATTGAAGATATGTAATAAAACCTATAACGAAAAAAAGTAAGTTTGGTTAAGCGTAAACTTCAGCCAAGAGATAGCAAAATGTTTAATTTTTTAAAATTGCTCCGTTCCGTTGCTGCGTGAAGGAAGGACAAAAACAAATAAACAAAAAATCACACTTTCACATTTATGTAAAAGTGATGTTCTTATCCTTATATTTTTTTCCAAGAGTAATTTTTAAATGATTTCACAGCACAGTCATTTTGCGAAATTAAAAACACCGGTGCGTGACGTATGTTCACAACGAACGTCGCTGGCGTAATGGCGGAACGATCGAACGAATACGCCAATATTGGCGCCTTTGAAATGAAAGCGTTTTAGGCGCGCGTACACATAAAACATCTTTGGTTTCAACATTATCATCATTACAGCTCTTCACAAGTTCACTGCTGAACATAGGCCTCCCCCAAGGAATACCACTGACGCACGACAGATTTGACGTACGCCCGGCCTATTCATTATCCATCAGCACGACATGAAAAGTAGTGGGGAGACTTGCTGGATACAAATAAGCACGTTCAGCAAACAATTAATAATAATTATTA
The DNA here is from genome assembly GCA_033319125.1 of Parnassius glacialis. Lineage (NCBI taxonomy): Eukaryota > Metazoa > Arthropoda > Insecta > Lepidoptera > Papilionidae > Parnassius > Parnassius glacialis. The sequence goes on from JAVANC010000009.1 coordinate 11,267,800, forward strand.
TTGACGTACGTCAAGCCTATTCATTGTCGTTTTCCGTCGTGCGTCGTGCGTCGTGCATGACATTGAGCGGATGTACGTCAAGATGGACCCTGTATAAGACGTATTACCTACATATGTGCTAAAGCCTTTTTACCGATACTACAAGCTATTTTAAATATTGCCAGTATCATTTATATGCCGACAACCTTTAAGTCTTATCATTTAAGCCGGATGATATAAATGAAGCAGGTAAACGCAATCGGGATTTGAACCAGGTCAGTCCAGCCAGTTGGAATGGACGAGTAATAATCATGTTAAGTCCAAATAATAGTAGAGGCCATATTGTACAGGTACCTGAAGTTCGTAACTTGTGTGTAATTATAGACAGTAGACTGAGGTTCGAAAATCATGTTACGAATAAAGTATAAGAAATTGTTTTTACAGACTAAAATTATTATATACAAGCTGTTCCTCGCGACTTCGTCCGCGTAGAATTTATTAAGATTGTTTTTTTTCCTAAAATAAAAGTAGCCTCAGTCACTCCTTATAATATCAGTATCTGCCAGTGAAAGTACCGTCAAAATAGGTCCGGCTATTTTAGAGATTAGCTGGAACATACAGACAGACAGACAAACAGACAAACATTTTTAAAATTGTTGTTTTATAACAAAATAAGTACCGTCAACTAAGGCATCTTTACCATAATTTTGAAGGAAAATGTTAATAAATGGAAAAATAAAACACTTATGATTAAGCTATTATTTTTAATTGATTAATATAGTATTTCTTCGTTGCTTTATAAATGCACTGTTTCTCAGAGCTGCAAAATCACTAAAGTAGCACCAAAAACATGACACAGGTAAAGAAGCCACAAAAATGTCTACTTTACCTACACAGTATTTCTCGATAAAATGAAGGTTTTATGACTGAAATTGGTAAAGATACCCTTTCGCTTTACTTTCTCTGTTTAGACATATGGGTATTTTAATTAAAAAAGGTATATACGGGCAATAAATGCTGGTAGGTAAAGATGGCACGGACTCTATTGAAATTCTCATACAAATGTAATTAATTATCAGGGCTGCCACCAGTTTAAAAATTAAGTTAAAATGTACCCTATAAAACATTGATTAAATGCAAGTCAGACACTCGCATGAGCTATATAATGTACATCAGGCACTAGTTGTTCCACATTTATCATACTTATACTACCATAGTTTCAGCCAAATTGTATTGATTGTATTGATGCATTTTTCCAGAAAAACTCTTTCAAAGGGCTAATATGAACTTACAGGGTTGTATTGGTGATTTTAATGATAATAATTGTGTAAACACATAAGCACTACGGTCGCGAATCATATTTTGTTAAATATACAACCTAACCCTGACCTGCAAATTCCAAAAACGCAAGAAAATTTGAATTTCGCGGGCCAACCTGGAGCTTCCACCTTAATGAAACTTATTATTCCAATTTATATTTAAATTTGACATCAAAATATAAAATTCCACGCCGGTTTTTATAGGGATTTGGTAAAATTTGCACTATATCATTTTCGAATACAATACTTGTATCGGGTACTGTGGGCCAGTAAAACCCACCATTTTTATATCTCATGAATTTCGCGAAAACACCTACACGCTCGGATATTTTCGTAATCAGGCCACAGTAATACTTATTTGTATTTTTGGTACTTTCAAACTTTACCAAGATGTATTGTCCAATATATAAACTTTTGGCTACAAATGCCTTCTCATTTTGTTCGTTTTTTGTCCCTTCTTCTGACATAGTCTCTTCTAGTCTTCTTCGTTTTATCTTCAGTCCTTTTTTTTCATCGTTTTCTATTATCACGCTCTTTATTTGTTGTTTTATTTCGTGCTTCTCTGTTTTATGTTCTTTTGTTCCCAAATATTTTATTTGTTTCACTGTTTCCTGTTCTTTCCATAAGTCTCTCTCCATTTTATATTCATTTACAATCTTTTGTTTTATCTCCTGTCCTTTCCTTTCATAGCTTTCTGATCTCAAGCTTGCCATCTCATGTCCTTTTGTTTCCAATTCGTTCATGTATTCCACTTTTCCCTGTTCATACCACGCGTCTCTCTCCATTCCATATTCATTTACGATCTGCTTTTCCATCTCATGTCCTTTCCTTTGATCGCTTTCTATTCTTAAGCTTTCTTTCTCATGTCCATTTGTTTCCAATTCCTTCGTTTGTTCCTCTATGTTCTGTACTTCCCATTCGACTTTCTCCATATCATATACATTTGCCATCTCTTTTACTTGCCTTTTATCACTTTCTATGTTTTTTATCTCATATCCTTTTTTTTCCAATTCCTTAATTTGTTCCTCTATTTCCTGTTTTAACCATTCTTCTTTTCCCTTGTCATATTCTGTTCTCAAGCTTTCTATTTCATTTCCCTTCGTTTCCAATTCGGTCATTTGTTCATCTTTTTCCTTTTCCTCCATTATCTGATCTTCTGTCAGTTGTCTCAATAAGTAATCCTGCATGTCTTCAATTGAATCGTAGTCCGAAGAATCTGCATACTGCACAGAGCAGTCAGAGTCTGAATCAGAAGAATTGTAGTGGAGTTTTTTGATTCTCATACCCTTCCTTTTTACATCTTCTTTCAAAATTGTCTTTAAAACAGATGGTCCAGCGTTTTGTAATTTACTTTTTATCGTAATACCAGATGGTCCAGCTTTAGTTTCTGTATTATTCGTTTGTGTTTTTTTATTCTTGTCTGTTGGCGGTATTATAATTTCTGAGAGAATAGTTATTTTTGACCTCTTTTTTTCTGGTATGTCGTTTTGCACTACTTCTTCACCACTGTTCGCAATAAAATTTGTTTCGCTTTTTATTTCACTAGTTTTACTCTTTGTTATTTTCTTGGTTATGTTTTTATTTATGTCCCAGCTTGTTACAGATTTTCCAGCTGCGACATTCATTTTTTTATTTGTATTTCGGCTTATTGGGTTTGGATTCCGATTCTCTTTTAGATAGTCAAGTAAAGATTTATCTACGTCATAAGTCATCTCTTCACAGTACTCTGGAATTTTCGAATATACTTTCTGTGGATTATATGGAAATATGCCCGTTGCTCTAAATCCACTGACCAAGTTATCGGATTTATTTAAGTTAACTTCTTCAATTAATTGTTTTAAAAGTATAGGAAAGTGGATTTTATTGAGAGACGTCTGCTTTGGGTTGTCTATCTTATATTTCATAAGAATTTTCCTCCACGTTCGTTTAAGAGGAGCAAAAAATGCAACATCCAGAGGCTGGGTTAAATGCGTTGAATTGGGTGGTAGTAACACGAACCTAATATTGTGACGCTCGCAAAGTTCTACCACATCTACGTTAATATGGCTTGAAAGGTTGTCTCCTATAACCAGCTTCGGTCCTTCCAGACGTTGAGCCCACGGTATTACTATTGTTGTGAACCAATCCATGAACATGCCAGAGTCGAACCAGCCACTTTTAGTTCGATTATAACGCGCCCCTTCTGGACCTCCATCACACCATTGTGTCCACATATTTTCAGATTTATAGACGACGTACGGAGCTAAAAGATCACCGCTGGCTGTTCCAGAAAACATTATAGAAATACAACCTTTTGAGTAGTTTACTGTTCTTTCCGGATACTTGATTCCCCGACGAAAAATGCATTTGACTGCCCCCGGGTCATCGCTGACATTTGTTTCGTCGTAATTGAGTATATGGGTTGCCGGCAAATCTTCAACACAGCTCTTTAAATTTTGTCGTAAAGCGACAATTAAAAGAGAAGGAAAACCTAACCTACGATCAGCAAAACAACCAAATAGACCAAGACAATAATATATTTAAGTTTTTAAAAGAGTATTTACAATTTTATATATCAAAAATGGAGTATGAATGTGAGGATGGATGATGTGATTTACAAATTATTTTTTTTAAAAAAAAAGGTAATAAAAAAAGATTTATGTCGTAGCTGAGTCCGAAGATCCCAAGCGTGCTCTCAGCGCCTGGAACGAGCACGCACGGCGTAGGTGGGTAGGCGTGGGCGTCTCTAGGGGACGACCTCAGGTGAATGCGGCGATTGCAGGATCGGCGACTTCAGCCCAGACAGGAGCTTGCAGGATCCTCAGCGACTTCAGACAGCGCAGTGGCCTGCAGGATCCGGTGGCTGCAGGCGGGACAGAGGTTTGTAGGTTCCGGTGATTTCGGGCGGAACAGAGGTCTGTAGGTTCCGGCGACTCCAGGTAGAGTAGAGACTTGTGGGATCTCGGCGACTTCAGGCAGAGCAACGTTTTGTAGGATCCGGCGACTTCAGGCAGAGCAACGGATCGTAGAGTCCAGTGGCTTCAGGCAGGATAGAGGCTTGCAGGATCCCGGGGCTGAGCGGCCCCGGGATAAGGCCTTTAGAAGATGCTTCCGATACGAGAACTGAAGCAAGACTGAATTTCTTCACCGATTGTTCGGCTTTTATATCTTTCTAGAGAGAACGGAAAAATTATTTAAATTAAAAGGAAATTTATTGTAAATGACCTAGAGCAAAAGAGTATTTATGTGAAAATATCGAGATAAAACATTATATCGGTAACGAATTTGAATAAAAATTGCCATGACAACGGTATAAATAGTAGTTGTCATAAAAACCAATTTTTGGTTTTTGGACTTTTATTAAGAAATTATTACATTTAAGTATGAATTGAGATATGATTCACATAGGAAAAACTTATGCACGGCTGCGTGCATGAAGCCTGAAATTGTAGAGTTACAGAGAATTCAATAAAATACCATAAAAGGTAAGACTTCATTGACAGCTATTTTAAAAGTGATAAATAGTGTGAAAATACGCAGTAAAATGATATGTTATTGTGTAAAAACGTTACAGGATCCTATATAAATAAAGGTGATGCAAAATATAAATGCAGAGAATCAAAAACAGAATGGAAAAATAGTATAAAGTGATGCAAAACATGAATGCAGAAAATCAAGAACAGAATGGAGAAATAGTATAAAGTGATGCAAAACATGAATGCAGAATATCAAAACAGAATGGAGAATTAGTGTACAATGAAATGTAAGTAGTATAACACTACATTTTCCTGGGGCCAAACTGTCGTAAAGCGACAATTAAAAGAGAAGGAAAACCTAACCTACGATCAGCAAAACAACCAAATAGACCAAGACAATAATATATTTAAGTTTTTAAAAGAGTATTTACAATTTTATATATCAAAAATGGAGTATGAATGTGAGGATGGATGATGTGATTTACAAATTATTTTTTTTAAAAAAAAAGGTAATAAAAAAAGATTTATGTCGTAGCTGAGTCCGAAGATCCCAAGCGTGCTCTCAGCGCCTGGAACGAGCACGCACGGCGTAGGTGGGTAGGCGTGGGCGTCTCTAGGGGACGACCTCAGGTGAATGCGGCGATTGCAGGATCGGCGACTTCAGCCCAGACAGGAGCTTGCAGGATCCTCAGCGACTTCAGACAGCGCAGTGGCCTGCAGGATCCGGTGGCTGCAGGCGGGACAGAGGTTTGTAGGTTCCGGTGATTTCGGGCGGAACAGAGGTCTGTAGGTTCCGGCGACTCCAGGTAGAGTAGAGACTTGTGGGATCTCGGCGACTTCAGGCAGAGCAACGTTTTGTAGGATCCGGCGACTTCAGGCAGAGCAACGGATCGTAGAGTCCAGTGGCTTCAGGCAGGATAGAGGCTTGCAGGATCCCGGGGCTGAGCGGCCCCGGGATAAGGCCTTTAGAAGATGCTTCCGATACGAGAACTGAAGCAAGACTGAATTTCTTCACCGATTGTTCGGCTTTTATATCTTTCTAGAGAGAACGGAAAAATTATTTAAATTAAAAGGAAATTTATTGTAAATGACCTAGAGCAAAAGAGTATTTATGTGAAAATATCGAGATAAAACATTATATCGGTAACGAATTTGAATAAAAATTGCCATGACAACGGTATAAATAGTAGTTGTCATAAAAACCAATTTTTGGTTTTTGGACTTTTATTAAGAAATTATTACATTTAAGTATGAATTGAGATATGATTCACATAGGAAAAACTTATGCACGGCTGCGTGCATGAAGCCTGAAATTGTAGAGTTACAGAGAATTCAATAAAATACCATAAAAGGTAAGACTTCATTGACAGCTATTTTAAAAGTGATAAATAGTGTGAAAATACGCAGTAAAATGATATGTTATTGTGTAAAAACGTTACAGGATCCTATATAAATAAAGGTGATGCAAAATATAAATGCAGAGAATCAAAAACAGAATGGAAAAATAGTATAAAGTGATGCAAAACATGAATGCAGAAAATCAAGAACAGAATGGAGAAATAGTATAAAGTGATGCAAAACATGAATGCAGAATATCAAAACAGAATGGAGAATTAGTGTACAATGAAATGTAAGTAGTATAACACTACAATTTTCAAAGTAGATCTTAAAATCTTGAAGGGATTTTTCGGCTCTCGCTTTTTTAATGTTTTGAGTACATCTCACGGTGAGCTTATCGTGGTGTCTTATCAAAAAGTTCTTCACCCACCAGTCACCTGGAGGATTGTCATTAAAAATGTACGCTTTATTATTTTTTTTAAGGTAATCAAATACAATCATACGGAAATCCAACTGTGTCAATGGACATCCAAATTCAGATGCAACAATAAGCACTTTTACAAATTGGTGCTCCTCTTCCTCTGTAAATCGGTACCGTGGACCAGGTTTATTAGTGTGTAAGTTTTTTGCCCTTTTTTCTATGGTACGACGTGGTATTCCAAATTGTTTTTCTGCGTCATAAGATGACACATTTTTGTTACGGACCATTTCAACTGCAAGAGTGAGCATTTCTTCAGAATAGTTTTTGTAGGCCCTTGCTCCTATTTTCCTTCGGTTCCGTATTTTAGGTTTAGGACGAGTCATATTTTAATTTATCTGAAATAAAGTAAACTAGGTAAGTACCAACACCAAAAGCATTTTTTTATGTCACAAGGCAAGCAGTAGAGGTGGTTATTTGGTGGCTCCAGGTTTTCAACATGCAACAAATTACGTCGACCCATTGCACTGTTACAACGCGATTATGCAAATTATGCAAAGGACAAACCAACAAACAAGCACACTTTCGCATTTACAATATTAGCATGATTTATTTATTTATTTAAACTTTTATGCAGAAAAAATAAAATCGTACATATGACGGACTCTCCCAGTCAACCATTAGGCTAAGCAAAGAAAAATATGACGATGATGGATCTATTCCACCTGCCATATCAGATATAGGTTCCCATCTTGAATCGAAGCCACGGTCTCTAAATTAGTAGATAGTGGCTTAACCACTGCGCCACAAAATGCGGTTTAAATTGTTAGAACCTACAACATTGTTATTATTTTTGGGGTATTTATGGAGTATTCTCATCTGGTTATAATAAATAGATGGAAATGATAAAAATTCATACGTATTATTATTATTAGAATAAGTGTAACAGAAACAGAAATAGAAACTTTTTTATTCAATTGTGTATTAATATTGTTATGTTAGTTGTAATTAGCTTGTAAGCCCTCCTAAAATTGTACGAATAAAACATTTACGTATAGAAACGCGTAAAGTATAGTGACAACCCTAGGTACAGGTAAAGACGCCACTATACAAACTGTGGCAACTTTACCTCGCCTCAACTATCATTACCTATGCAAATTTCTCTTAAAATTGTTAAGAAAATACCATTATAACAGCTGCCACGTCTTCTTGGGAAGGTTATATATAATATATATCAATTCTACTTACCTCAGCCAAGCAAATTCACAAGCACAATTAAAATTTCGACCAGAATTAGCTGCGACAAGTGTCCCGCGATTATTAACAAACGTTAATAACTTGTCATTTGACAATGTTGCCAGTATAAAAAAAAAGATGAGTGACCATTGACTCATTACGAAACTACTAATGTGTCTATGAAATATCTACCAATAGTAGTTTCTGATAAAAATGATTTTTCTTATTACTTGTCAGTGGTAGGTAAAGATAACAAGGGAAGGTAAAGATGCCTTAGTTGACGGTACCGTATATACTTTCATATGCATTTAGTACATAGATGTTATTTTGACATTACAAGCAAACACTTCAATTTTATTTATTTGTATAGATTATTCGACAATACATAATTGAAGAATGACATCATGAATGGGCATCCACGACTTTTTCTGCCACCAGCGCGGCGCCACTGTATAGTGAGGTAAAATTTTGACAGATTTCATAGCGGGGACGATAATTTCATAGGAAAATGTAATCTTCAAGGTTTTTTTTGTATTGTTAGTTATATTTTGTATTAATTACATTAGAAATGAATAAACCTAACTATAAATAGAACTAAAAGCAGATTTGTTTTTAAAAAGAGTTATAAAGTGCAGAAAAATTCAAATCTAACCACTGACGCATTGTGTCCTGTATTAATATAATACTCTAGATAATGATAAATTATTATTTAAAACTAATTTCTCAATTAACTGACATTGTGTAACTAAACTCTTTACCACAATCACAACTAGCGACATCTGGTGAGTGGAAGATTATTAGCCCTCATTGAGGGTACAACTTTGTGAGTCATTAACAATTTAGAAGATAAACTATACTGATATTGTAATGTTTTGTGTGTGGTGTTTGCTTACGCGAACAAAACTTGTTACACAACAAGTACAAAATGCTTGTGCAATAGGTTGTTTTCAAATCCCTCGTAGAGCTCATGTGACTCTTTTTTAAATCATGGCAAACTTAAAAATATGAAATCTTACAGATCGGTAACATTTTACTCAACCGGAATACTTGTATGAGATAATGGCTTAGATTCTCGCAAAATTTTCCCACGGCCGCGTTATGTGGTAGCTTTTTTTTTATAGGAGAGGGGGCAAACGAGCATGCGGCTCACCTGGTGGTAAGTGACTACCGCCGCCCATGAACAACTGCAACACCAGGGAGGGAATTGCAGATGCGTTACCGGCCTTTTAAAAAGGAGTACGCTCTTTTCTTGAAGGTCCCTAAGTCGTATCGGTCCGGAAAAATCGCTGATGGTAATCGATTCCACAAGGAAGTCGTGCGAGGAAGAAAACACCTTCTAAATCGCACAGTGGTGGACCGCCAATCATCCAGATGGTGTGGATGGTATCGGGAGTTCTGCCGCGATGTGTGTTCGTGAAATTTGGCGGCTGGGATTAATCCGAACAATTCCTCAGAGCACTCCCCATGGTAGATACGAAAGAAAATGCAAAGGGATGCAACATCTCTTCGCAGTGCCAATGAATCGAGCCGATCGGAAAGGGCTCGGTCGTCGACGATTCGAGCCGCTCTGCGCTGGATGCGGTCAAGTGGAAGGAGCTGACACTGGGGAGCCCCTGCCCAGAGATGGGAACAGTATTCCATGTGAGGCCGAACCTGCGCCTTGTAAAGTTGCAGGCGGTGTGCCGGCATGAAATACTCTCCCGCTCTGCTGAGCACGCCAAGCTTTTTAGAGGCCAATTTGGCCTTCTCTTCCAAGTGACCACGAAACTGCACGTCACTCGATATGTCGACGCCGAGGATTCCGATACTGGCTGAGGCAACTAGGGGAGTGCTTTGAAACTGAGGAGATGCAACAAAGGGGTTCTTTTTAGCGGTAAACGCGCAAACTCTTGTCTTCTGAGGATTAAACTGGACTAGATTTAGTCGCCCCCAGTCCGAGACTTTGTCCAGCAAAGACTCGACTTAAGATACAAGTTTGTTCCGGTACTCAGCGACGTTTTCCCGAGAAATATTGGCACGGCCGGTGTATAGAGCATCACCAGTGCTGTCATCCGCATAGCAATGAATGTTACCAGTTAGCAACATATCATTGATATGCAGAAGAAACAGCGTTGGTGATAGCACACAGCCTTGTGGAACACCAGCGTTATTAGGCTTGTAGTCAGAACATGCACCGTCTACAACGACCTTGATGCTCCGATCTGCAAGGAAGCTGGTGATCCAATTGCACAATTTCTCGGGAAGCCCATAGGAAGGGAGCTTCGAAAGAAGCGCTTTGTGCCAAACCCGATCGAAGGCCTTCGCAATGTCCAGACTAAGGGGCAAAGCCTCCCCCTTGGACTCTACTGCCTCCGCCCATCTGTGGGTCAGGTAGACCAGAAGATCACCAGCTGATCGACCCCGACGAAAACCGTATTGGCGGTCAGTAATCAGCTGGTGATCCTCAAGGTACCGGATGAGCTGGCAGTTAATAATGGATTCCATTATTTTGGAGAAGAAAGAGGTGATCGCGATAGGCTTATAGTTGGACGGGTCTGAGCGGTAGCCTTTTTTAGGGATCGGGTGGACAAAAGGTGTCTTCCATGAATTCGGGACTACGCCCCGGGAGTAGGAGTACCGGAAAAGATGCGTTAGGACCGGTGCCAACTCCGGAGCACACGTCCTCAGCACAATTGGGGAGATTCCGTCAGGCCCACTCGACTTCTGGATGTCCAGGGAGAGAAGTGCTTTGCGAACCGAGCGCTGTAAGAACAGCACATCCGGCATGGAGCACTCACACCGCGGGATGGTCGGCGGTGTTTTCCCCCCGTCATCAAGAGTCGAGTTGGACGCAAAAAGGGAGCCTAAAAGGTCGGCTTTGTCTTTGCGTCTTGGGCCAGTGAGTCGTCCTCCCTGTGCAGAGATGGTGGTGATGGCTTACGGAAATTCCCTTAGACAGCCTTGGCGAGAGACCAGAATGCACGGGCTCCCGAAGGAAGGCGAACTAGTTTCTCGCCAATTCTGCCTATGTGCTCTGACTTTGCCTTGGCAATAACTCTTTTGAAGGACCTGGAGGCGAAGTTATACTTCTTTTTAAGTAAAACACCAGCATATGGTGTTTATATCCCGAGTCACCGAAGCCGCAACCCAGGCTTGATAACACTCCTGCTTACTGCGTAATGCAGTCTTACAGGAGCGACCAAACCAAGGCTGAGATCTGCCTCCGATGGGTACCACAGATGATGGAATAAATAGTTCCATTCCCTGTAGCACCACATCAGTGACAGAGTCAGCAACAGCGCTGGGATCATCCGGCGAGAAGCAAACTCGCGCCCATGGGTAGGATGCAAAGAAAGACCGCATTCCGTCCCAATCCGCCGACCTGTAATGCCAAACACGGCGGCAACCTGCAGAACGCAACCGCGAAGGGAGCGTGAGTGGCACCATACCCCGGATCAGACAGTGGTCCGAAGAGCCGAGAGGGGCATCGACGGAAACCTGATATCCGTCCGGATGAGAGGTCAGCAGAAGGTCCAACAGGAAGGTGTATGATCCTCCACATCTGGAATCCGCGTAGGTGAAGTAACTAGTTGTGTCAGACCATATGCCAAGGCAAAGTCATAAACAGATCTCCCCGCATGATAGGTTAAACGTGAACCGAGCAATTCGGCATGGTGGGCGTTAAAATTGCCAAGGATCACGATCTCTGCGGATGGGACCTGTTGTAGCAAGGAATCTGTAGCCATGTGGACGTGGTCGATGAGTCGGTCTGTTTCGGCATTCCCGCTATGGGACCTATAGAGGTACCCGTAGACGCGCGGATGGTCGTCGCTGTCTACGCGTAGCCAAAGGATGGACAGGTCCGAACCTTCAAGACTGCCGAGGCGTCGAGAACAGATGTCCTCTCTGACATACACGCAAACTCCAGCCCGAGGCACAAAGGAGTGCTCCAATTCGTAACCCGGGCAGGAGAGATACGAAATATCAGCCGGAGAGGAAACCTGCGTCTCGGTCAGGAAGAGCTAGCGTGGCAGGGGTCGCCTTGGTATTGTTGCTCAGTCAGCCTGAGCACCAACGCTCAGGATTGGAATAACATGGTCGTGGATGCTCAGCGAGGGATTCTCCAGGGATACTGGTATTTTGTGAGGTCGTGGTACCAACCCGGCTCGAGCCGGCCCATACGTACAACAACAAAAACTGCTGCGTGGCTCTACCACCGTTTAAAAGCTTTCAGTGTGCTGACACAAAGTGCTGGAATAACATATCTCCGATCAAAATTAGCAATACGATTCGCACTTGAAGGGCACAGGGGGAAAAGGAGCTCATTGGTAATTTTACGTTTTTGGAATGAACTATACCATTTTACTTCGTTTTCTATGGCCAATCAGAGCACGTTATTTTAAACACGATATAAAGCGCTGATTTTGTGTAAAGTTAATTGACAAAAATTCCACTTTAGGATAAAACGCGCTCATTGCATTCCATACCGAGTAAAAAGGTGCCCATTGTCTATGAAACCACGCTAGAACGGGCTGATCGCAGCGATTGTAACAGAAAACGCGCTCATAATCGCCCATCTTTATTATTTTGTCATACAAGTGACAGCTGTCAGATAAGCTTCCTTGTATAAATTTTACGACTCCTTTAGTGTACGTTAGGTTTTTAAGTTTTTGCTTATTTATCTCAAAATGGACAATAATACGTAGGACACTCCATAACTTTTAAGATATACGAAAAGTATTCTAGATAAATACTATTAATATTTATTTTACATCTTTTCAAAATATCGCCATCATGCTCTATACAAAGTTCCATTCGCCTAAGTCAACTCTGAAAACATTTTTGCCAGTCTTGATCTGACAGTCTTGATCAGACGGCTCCGTGGCGCAGTGGCTTAGCAATGAGTTGCTGCGCTGGGGGCCGCGGGTTCGAATCCCGCACGGAACAAATATTTGTATGGCCTACAAGTAATTGTTCCGGGTCTGGATGTTTGTCCTTGTGCAATTTGTGTTTGTAAACTTCCTCCGCGACACAGGAGAAAATCCTAGTGTGGGGGTAAACTTTTTTAAAAAAAAAAAGATAAGATAAGATAAACAGTTCGGAAATCGCTTCTTCATAGGCAGCCACGGCTTCTTCGGCGCTTGAAAAAAACTTGACTTTTATTTTTTCTTTGACTCTTGGGAACAAAAAGAAATCACAAGGAGCTAAGTCAGGGCTGTAGGGTGGGTGACTTAGAGTTTCAACACCAGATTCCTCAATAAATGCTTTTGTTCTAAGGGAGGTATGTGAAGAGGCGTTATCGTCATACAGCATGATTCCCCGAAGCCCGGTCTTTGGTCTTCTCTCCCGCACAGCTTGAAAAGTTTTGGGTAATGCAACTGTAGTATATCATTCAGAGTTGACTGACCTACAATTTTTCAGCATTGACGTCGACAAATGTCCGCTCCGCGAAAAAAAACTAGCCACCATTTTTTGCCCACGTTGTGAGGTCTTTGCAGTTTTGTCATTAACTGTCCTTCTGAGTAGACCCATACCGATGATTGCCTTTTATTTTATGGATCATATTGATAGATCCATGTCTTTTGACCAGTAACGATTTCTGAGACACGCCTAGACGCCCCGTTTTCAAAATGTAGACGCATTACATGGCACCAATCGACAAAAGTCTGTTTTTCGCTTTCGCAGAGCAAACGAGAGATCCATCGATAAGAAAGCTTCCTCACTCCAAGATGTTGATGTACAATCTACAATCTTTTCGATGTCCGTATATGTGATTCGTGGGTCTTCTTGCACCAACATTTCAGTAGTCCATACATTTTCTGCCGTTGCTGCTGTTTGCGGGGCCCCGGTTCTTTGGTCATGTTTAAAATTAATTTTACCCGAATATATTACTCGAACTTAACCCACAAATGAATTTCATGCTAATAAACATGTATTTTATTTGAGTGTGTTTATGTAATAAGACATTGTTTATAATCACCAATTAATTTGTAAAATGTAAATAGGAGATCATTGTGACAATGAGCACCTTCTTGCCAAGTACATTTGGGAGTTAGGTAATTAAATTACAAACTATTATTTATTTACCAACCCAATCTTTTAAAATAACAATATATTATGTTAAATACACACTGTTTTTTTTATATGGGTACAAATCATATTCTAGTAGAGTTGTAAGATAGAAATTGAAATTTTAGGTTTAATTCTTTAATTACTCGAAACAATGAGAATGTTAATGAGCTCCTTCTTTTCCTGTGCCCTTCACTTATTATCTGGTTATTTTGCAAATTTATCAAGAATACCTTTTAAATTTGCAATATTACCAGAATGAGTGCTATATACATACTTTGTATTAGAAAATTGTGGAATACTTAACTATTTAATTTTAATTCTTACACTTGTTATCTTATCTTTTAAAATAATTCATTTATGTGCCTTTTTAATGTTCAATTTTTTCATATTTGTATGTGTTTGTTTATATATTAATGTTGGAGCTCGTATTTAGTTATGTTTAGTTTATTGAACCCATGTCTCTGGCTCTGGTGTGAACTGAATCAGCGTTATAGCTACCGCTATGTGGTTTCTATAATATTAGTGCTGAGTAGATGCAATTTTATTTTAGTTTATAAATTATTATGAGTTTCGTTCATTTATGTTTATGTTTATATTTGGAAATAAACAAATGAAATTATACATATTATAAGTATATGTTATTATATTTGAATATATTTCTTATAATGAATAGGCCTTCTGTGACAGGCTGCCCAAACTTTGAACTTTGTTTAGTTTGGTGTGTGCAAAAATAACGACACTAGATGGTAAAGTGCAATAAATGTGTGTTGTGATTTTATCGGTAGGAGGAAAGGAGGGAAAGCAAAGGAAGGCAAAGGAGTTTTGGCAGGAACTTGACCGGCGTCGGTTTGCTGCTCCTGTATTATTGTTTAAATAATGGTTTGAAGTGGACTTTGATACGTAAAAGTGGTGCGATCTTGTGTATTAAGTGTCTGCGCATGTGAATCATTAGTGAAAACTGTGAAACAAGTGCTCTGATGGTGATGTGATTCTCAAAATAAGGTGTCTGTCAGCTTAGGCGCTTTGAGATACCATTGCCAACTCTCAAGGCTCAAGTTGCCGTCAAAATCTCCCAAGGGCTGCACAATGTGACGCATCAACATATTGTGAAGCAGTATACTATGAAGGATAATTATTATAATAATATATTGTAACTTCAGGCTCAGAAGGGCTAGATCCCAGAGCCGTAAAGCCAGTTATTAAGAAGAAGAAGTAGATACCCAAATAAAAAAACTACCCGTGCCACTCTTAGCGATTTGTAGCAATTTGCGTATTTGAAGCATAGATAAATAAATATGTAGCAAGCTAATTTGAAGCTAAGTCTGACACCAGATTTGAATAAAATCTATACATCCATAGTCCATACAATTCGTTCATTATCGTCCTTCATTCACAGAAGTAATAAAAGACAAGCAACTAGTACGAAATACATGGTGAGACGGAACACATTTATTATACTTTTTGGACGGAGCAAATATATTTTATAATCGGGGCCGAAAAATATCGAAGAGACTACAGTGCGCGCACTGCGATAAAAAAGCGTCGATCATTCTTGGCTCCGTAGTTTTAGTGTATTATTCACAAACTAATAAGAAGTACTAGCGTAGTATTTATCAATGATTCTCGGTCCTACCATAGATTTCGTACAAAGTTGTGTGTCTCTGTAATATTTTACTTCGGAGACAAAGAAGAAAAATTGTCCATGCTGAACTCATTGATATATTAAAAGGGGAAGATACGTTACTAAATCACAGCGCCCGGTCCTACAAAACTACGGGACTGCCCGTACTTGGCTCGCAGTGACACTCAATCGGGCGCGGAACGGCGTTGATCATACAGCTCGTTAATTTCAGTTTTTTTTTAGTATTAAATACGCATTAAAATGACTTCTTGTGCAGCTAAACAGTGTTCTAATAATTCAAGAATGTAGATGTACCTAATTAATAATTAAACTGCTTAATGTTTTTCTTTCGATATATATTAGCTAAAGCTAATACACAATGTCATTCATAATCAGTAACATTCGGCGGCTAACGCAAATTCGCTCGCACAACTACGAAGGTTCCTATATCTGTCCTTGTCTATCGGTAAATGTATTTTAACAGATGTGTAAGTTTCGGTGCACGTAGTCAATAGTCATGTGCCGAGCCCAGGTTTAGTGATTGCGATATTAGCGCGCAACATATCTTCCCCTTTTAATATATCAATGGCTGAACTCATCCTTTTTTAGCGAAGACCTATCTTGAGATTTTTTTATTATAGTACATGCGGAACTACTCCATTCGCTGCAGTTTGCTACATATTTATTTATCTACGAACCACTCATACATTACGATACTTACAGACAGCCAGACAGAGTCCTGAGGGTGAAGCGCCACAGAGTCATAGATAAGCATGTAGATAAGAGTGTGTATACGGGAACACAGAGTATCGCATATATTGTATCAACGTGATCGCTCTTTGATTTTTGCAAATTTGTAACTCTCTTTTTAATTTGTAACATTCTATATACGTCACACTGCTGGCCACAGGCCTCTTCTTAGATCTGAAAGGGTTTTTTAGGGCAAGAAAATGTTCGCCACTCAACGCGTTTTGGCGAACTTCACGTCTTCGAAATATTTTTTTTATTTCTCAGACATGCAGGTTGCCTCACAAAGTTTTTCTTCACCGCCGAGCAAGTGGTAAATTAGCACTTAAAATTACAATTAACAATTTCATTAAAGGGGTCGCCCAGTTTGTTCGCGAACTGTAAAATTTACAGCGAGCGCTTAGCCCTTGAGCTACCACGGCTCTTTTTAATTTACTCTATCCATTTTATGAAATCTGTCAAATATTTCACTTTATAAATATTCATTCAAAAGCGGCACCGCCCTGGTGGCAGAAAAATTTGGGGACGCCTTTATTATAAACTTTTATTCAGCAGTGTGTAATAACATTTTGTATATTTTAGTTGCGTCATATAAGAACATCTAGTAAAGATCGAAATTTGAATTTGAATTTTATCAATACGAAATGCAGCATTGTGGTCACCTTCGAGTATTTATATGCAATCTATGCTTGTTTATATTCTAAAACGTCTTATACACGGTCCATCTTGCTGTACGTTCCGTCAAGGACTAGCACGACGCATGAGGTGAAACGACAATAAGTAGGATTAACATACGTAATTATTGACGTACATCAAGCCTATTCATTCTGGTCATGCGTCGTGTCGTGAATAACCTTAGCGGGACGTACAGCAAGATGGACTATGTATAAGACTCTAGAATTAAAAAATATTATAGTTAGGCAAAATATAAATAAAAAATATTATAGTTTGCCGTGTAGTGGCGGTCAAGAATATCCACTACCCCATATCCTCCCGTGGGTGTCGTAAAAGGCGACAAAGGGAAACAGGCAGGAGATGGGCAGCAGCATCTTCTTAATAACGGCATAAATACAATAAAAAAACTGCGGTTGCCAACCCGCTCGCCAAGCGTGGCAACTATGGCAATATACCCCCCCCATGAGCAATGACAATAATAAACGGCCCCCAGTCCCCGGCGGCCCCGCTATTCCTGGCTACGGTGGCGACCATGGTAACGGCGGGGCAGGGGGTGCTAAGAATCTCCGGTGGAGGTTCGGTTGCCACCTTAGACGACTCGACCTGGCAACGTACAACGCACGCACCCTGAGGACTGACGAGAAGATCGTGGAGCTGGAAGAAGAGATAGACAAGTTGCGCTGGCATATTATAGGATTATCCGAAGTCCGAAGAGAGGGGGAGGACACGGTAATCCTCGAATCCGGCAACTTGCTCTATCACCGGGAGGGCGACCATCTGTCCCAAGGAGGTGTCGGATTTATCGTCCACAAGTCTCTCGTCAACAACGTTGTAAAGATCGGGAGTGTGTCGACGAGGGTTGCGTACCTTATACTCAGAATCACCAAACGGTATTCGCTGAAGGTCATACAGGTTTACGCACCAACCTCGGCACACCCCGATGAGGAGGTGGAGGAAATGTATGAGGATATCTCTAGAGCCATGCATTCCTCCAAAACCCAATATACGGTGTTGATGGGAGACTTCAATGCAAAACTAGGCACAAGAGAGAACGGTGAGCTGAAAGTAGGGAAATTTGGAATAGGGCAACGGAACCCAAGGGGCCAGCAGCTGGCCGACTTCATGGAGAAAGAGGGACTCTTTATGATGAACTCTTTCTTCAAGAAGCGGCCCCACAGGAAGTGGACCTGGTCGAGCCCCGACGGTTCGACAAAAAATGAGATTGACTTCATTATGACGACCAGACGACAACTGTTCAGTGATGTCTCAGTGATCGCGAGGGTGAAAACCGGCAGCGATCACCGAATGGTTAGAGGCACACTGAACCTAAATGTTAAGTTGGAGAGGTCTCGTCTGATGAAGTCAACGCTCCGTCCCCCTCGTGCTCTAATCCAAAGTCCCGAAACCTTTCAGCTCGAGTTACAAAACCGTTTTCAGTGCCTAGAAGACTGCAATGAAGTGGACGATATGAATGACAAGCTCGTGGAAACTGTCCATGCGGTCGGAGCTAAGTTCTGCAAGACCCACCGCAGAAGAACACAAAAACTCTCCGATCACACTCTTAATCTCATGGCTGTTAGACGGGAGATGAGGCTACATTCTTCAACAGATTTGACAGCATACAGGCAACTGAACAGACAGATCTCCAAATGCATGCGGCGAGACTTACGCAACTTCAATACAGCTCGTGTTGAAGAAGCGATCGAGCGGAACCAAGGCTCCAAAGTCTTTGCCAGAGATCTGTCTGCCAGAAAGAGCCAACTGTCAAAGCTGAAGACCGAATGTGGCAGCATCGTTTCCGGGGCACCTGAGATTTTGAGTGAGATTGAGAGGTTCTATGGGCAGCTGTACACGTCATCGTTGGAGCCACACGCAAGTGTGAGTAACGATCCAAGAGCGAGTCTTATTCGACACTATTCCGAAGATATCCCGGACGTCAGTCTGAGCGAGATTAGAATGGCTCTCCAGCACCTTAAAAACGGCAAGGCCCCAGGCGAGGATGGAATTACAGCGGAGCTTCTGAAAGCGGGTGGAAGACCGGTACTTGAAGTCCTTCAGAAGCTCTTTAATTCCGTCCTCCATGGTGGCATTACACCGGAGGCGTGGAGCAGAAGTGCGGTGGTCTTGTTCTTCAAGAAAGGCGACCACGCTCTCTTGAAGAACTACAGACCGATTTCCCTTCTGAGCCGCGTCTACGTGCTGTTTTCGAGAGTCATTACGAATCGTCTCGCGCGCAGACTTGACGACTTCCAGCCTCCCGAACAAGCCGGTTTCCGAAAGGGCTTTAGCACCATAGACCACATACATACCCTACGGCAAATTGTACAGAAGTCCGAAGAGTACAATTTGCCACTATGTCTGGCGTATGTGGACTATGAGAAAGCCTTTGATTCCGTCGAAATTTGGGCGGTGCTGCAGTCCCTTCAGCGGTGCCAAGTTGACTGTCGGTATATCGAAGTGTTGAAGTGTTTGTACAGTAGAGCTACGATGGCTATCCGAGTACAGAACCAGAGTACGAAACCTATCCAATTGCAGAGAGGTGTAAGACAGGGTGACGTTATATCCCCGAAACTCTTCACCGCTGCATTGGAAGACGTTTTCAAGCTTCTGGACTGGAAAGGATACGGAATTAACATCAATGGCGAGTACATCACTCACCTTCGATTTGCCGACGATATAGTCCTCATGGCAGAATCGCTGGAGGAGCTAAGCACTATGCTCAATGACCTCAATAGTGTCTCCCAACGGATAGGTCTTAAGATGAACATGGACAAAACAAAGATTATGTTTAATGTCCATGTCACACCTATGCCGGTAGTTGTTGGGAGCACTAAGCTCGAAGTTGTTGACGAGTATGTTTACCTGGGACAAATAGTCCGACTAGGTAAGTCCAACTTCGACCGAGAGGTCAATCGACGGATTCAACTCGGCTGGGCAGCGTTCGGGAAGCTACGACACATCTTCTCGTCAGAAATACCTCAAAATCTTAAAACAAAATTGTACAACCAGTGCGTGTTGCCAGTGATGACTTACGGAACTGAGACGTGGTCCTTCACTGCTGGCCGTATGAGGAAGCTCAAGGTCGCTCAGCGAGCTATGGAGAGGGCTATGCTCGGAGTTTCTCTGCGTGATAAACTTAGGAATAAGGATATCCGCAGTAGAACCAGAGTAACCGACATAGCCCAACGGATTAGTAAGCTGAAGTGGCAGTGGGCCGGCCATATAGCTCGAAGAACCGACAACCGATGGGGAAGAAAGGTTCTCGAGTGGCAGCCTCGTACCGGTAGGCGAAGTGTAGGGCGTCCCCCCACAAGATGGAGTGACGACCTGGTAAGACATGCAGGAAGTCGATGGATGCAGGTGGCTCGGGACCGTGCTTTGTGGCATTCCTTGGGGGAGGCCTATGTTCAGCAGTGGACTTGTGAAGGGCTGTAATGATGATGATGATGATAGTTAGGCACACTTTAATATTTTTTTAATTAAGATTTTTGGCTTGGATGCTTGTCTTTAACCCTCCCTACTCACATATTAACTTTTTTTTAATTCCTAATATTTTGTGATACATATATATTCTGTGCCGTAAATTATAGTGATATGTTTTAGAAAAAGAACCTGAAAATTGTTGTTCTTCGAGAAAATCCCAAAAATCATGTGGCCAGTAAACTGGCCATTGAACGTTCTGCGTCACTTAGCACTACATTACACTTTGCTAAATTACTGGCCAGTAAAGTGGACACTAAAGAAGTCTATATCATTTTTGTGAAGGAATATAAAAAAATTCTTCAATTTGAATTTCCTAATCACTTATCTTCACGCACAATCCCTGACGGGGTAGCCAGAGAGAACAGATCGCCAAGTGTCATACCTCTTTCGCTTCTTTCAGATTCATTATTAAATTTATAAGCGTCAGTAGTCTAATGGCAGGGCGTGGACCGCGAACTCGAAAGGTCGTGGGTTCGAATCCACCATTCAACTACTGTCGTGAACCACTTCTAACACAAGCATTTTAAGCTTACCAGAAGTGGTTAAAGGGAATATTAGTAATGTTTGATAGCATTACTAGTATTTTAAAAAAAAAAATATCTTCTTCATACATGCACGTCTAGGTATCCGAGTACTCTTGACCCTCCCCTCTTCGAGCAATTTGCTCACATGGTCTTCGAAAGTTAGTCTCGGATTTATTCTCTCGGAAGATTATTTACCTAATCAGCCTTTAATAATACAACATAATATTATACTTGACATAGAACAATCGATCAACAATTAGAAATATAATTAACATAACATTTCATCACATTGAATGCATTCATAGACACTTCTATTTGGCTAAAACGCGGTACTGTAGTATCTCATCATCATCATCATTACAGCCTTTGATAAGTCCACTGCTGATCATAGGCCTTCCCCAAGGAATGCCACAAAGCACGGTCCTGAGCCACCTGCATCCATAGACTTCCTGCATGTCTTACCAGGTCGTCACTCCATCTCGTGGGGGGTCGCTCTACACTTCGTCTACCGGTACGAGGCTGCCACTCAGCAGCCTATAGTATCTACATCTACGCAATTGTTTCTTAGAAGATTTTATAAGCTTATGATCGCTTTCTTCATTTTCTCGAAAAGGAAGCAAAAGTATCGTATCTCCTGTGAATTTAGATCAGCTTCGGTTTGTATGTCCACGTAATTATTGAAGTTACTATTCTTGTACATACTCCAGTTATTTAGATCTTTATTGACTAAATTATCTTGAGGATCTGTGTCTTCAAGAGAAATATACTTGTAATACCTTGTCGGGTTCGGTGATAGCGGCGGCTGTGGAAGTGGCGATGATAGGATAGATGGTGGTGGCAGAAATAAAAACTCCTGTGGTCGTTGTGACAAAGACGATGTTCCAGGACCTGATCCATTACTTTGACTACGTGTGCTCAGGATGCTGGTATTCAAAGTAACACTGTCGTCGAAACAATCATCAGCATCAAAATCACCACCGACGTCCGATTGTGTAGCCTGGTCATCTGTTATACCCACGACTTCATTCTATCGGTCCTCATCTAACTCCAACATCCGATAAGTAGAATAGAATAGAATAGAATATTTTTTTATTCAATATTGATTATTACATAATACTTATTGAAAGTCCTTTTTTATTTACCACTGGTTCGGAAAATATCTCTGTACTGGAAAGAACCAGCAAGAAACCCAGTGGGACTTTTTTTTCCAAACATATTTCACTAAACATAAATTTTTTTATACAATTTTTAAATGATTTTTCATAGAACCAGCATGGTGGCGATCACCTTATTCCCAGGGGTTATTTTCATTCATGTATTCCTTGATATTATTATAACCCTTTTTGTACAATTTTTCTTTAATAAAACTTTTAATTTTTTTTATTGACAAACTTTGAATAGGTTCTGGGATTTTGTTGTAAAAGCGTATACATTGCCCCATAAATGAATTACTTATTCTGTGGAGTCTAGTAACTGGCATTACAAGCTTATGTTTGCTCATTTTTTTTATTTTTTTTATAGGATAAGGATGACAAACGAGCATACAGTCCACCTGATGGTAAGTGGTTGCTGCGGCCCATAGACATCTACATCTATCCTCTATTACAAATCAAAATGCAGATGCGTTGTCACCCGTGAGGACTAAGATGGAATGTGTGCATAGTGTTTAAAGAATACACATCCTTATTCTTATTAAAGCTATTTATGTTTTTATGCACATACATTACATTCTCATAAATATATTGCGATGCCAATGTTAATATGTTTATTTCTTTAAATTTTTCTCTGAGGGACTCTTTACAATTTAGGTTATAAATCGCCCGCATGGCTCTCTTTTGCAAAATAAATATAGCTTCAATATCAGTCGCATTACCCCATAGCAAAATTCCATAAGACATTAAGCTATGAAAGTAACTAAAATACACTAATCTAGCTGTCTCAACATCTGTGAGACTGGTAATCTTTATTACAGCATATGCTGCAGAACTTAGTCTGCTTGCTAATTTAGATATATTGACGCGAAACTTCAATGCCCCCCCCCCCCCAGCCCCATTGAAGTTTCGCGTCAATAGTAATACCTAGAAAAACAGTGGTATCCACAAGACTCAACTCCTCTCCATTTAACAACAGATTGGTATTCGAATGTTTTACATTAGGTATTGTAAATTTAATATACTTTGTCTTATTGCCGTTTAAGAGCATATTGTTGGCGTTAAACCAATGTACCAATTTCGATAGAGCATTATTTACATCGTCATAATTAATTAACTGCCGTTTGAGTTTGAAGATTAAAGATGTATCGTCAGCAAATAATACTATATCGTGATTACAATTACCTACAAGATAAGGCAAGTCATTAATATAGATTAAAATCAGGAATGGGCCAAGAATCGAGCCCTGAGGAACGCCCATTGATACTACCGATCCGGAGGAACCTTTAGCTGTTCCTTCATCGGATGAAAATGCTACAGCTGGTAATGCGGCGCTAAAAATGGCAGAGCAACCCGCACACGTGGATGCCGCCGTGGATATTCCAGTTGTAGTTCATTCAGACGATGATGAAACAGTCTCCCACAAAGTAGAGCAAATGAGGAGTATATTGGAAGAGACTATTTTGGAAACGTGCAGTACGCCTCTCAAAAATAACAGCTATTGTTTAGAGAATCCCCATTTCTTAGAATTTTACTACGCTACATTTTTGAACAAAGAAGTATTTGTAGAGCAAAAACCGGATCTGTGATTGTAATCAATAATTACGGCAGTTATTTTAAACATCAAAAATTAATAATTTCAGTTCAAATTTTGTTTTAATTAGATATTAAAAGAAAAAATTTTTCTTCCACAAATTGGTTAACGGGTCCTAATTTCAACATTTTTTATGATATCGGCATGAATGATACCATAAAACAAAGAGCGATAATCAAGCATGTTTTCAAAGAGGTTTGAACGAAAAAACCTAGCCTAGTTTTTTTTAAATGCGAGCTAAACACAGTATTTACAAATTTTAGATTTTTTTCATAAACTTCAAACGTCCGTAAAAAATTATCTTAAAATACATGTGCTTAAAACATATCTTATTAGATTGCTTACACATGACTTTAATAGAATAAAATAAAAAAAAAGTTTTTTATTACTTAATTTGGCTATAAATAATAGTTATTAAGAAAAATTTGGGCATTTTCGCTAAAAATCATAAAAACTTATTTAAAAAAAATGCTTAGATTTAATCTAAGACTAGCATGGCTTAAATGGTTCAAAATTGTCTATACTAGCGCCCCTTGAAAGCTTTGCACCCATCTTCCAATCAACCTGTATATTTTTCGGTATTATTTATCACTCTTATATATTCACATTCTAAATGTTTGAAGTGAAAACTTCTTTAGAATCGTTGTAATTTAAAACTCGATGAAACGAAAAAGCGATACTAAAAAGAGACAAACATAATATTCATCTAAATATATTGTTGCGCGCCACTATCAATGTCTTGTACATGGCAACACTACTTACCTCTAGCGCCGTCTAGTATCGAGTAGCAGAACTAGGAGAGTCAAGATCTTTCTAGAAATTTCGGGACCAATATGTACTCGAACATACTAGATGTTTCTACAGTAGAAGGTTCTGGAAACTATCTGAGGCCCTATATAAGGCCGGTATAGACCACCACCGAGTCAGTAGTGAATTGGCGATATAAGCGAATACTTCGAAGCGACACAACTGCGAATTAAAGTGATCTGTTTAGTTGTCTGTAAGTTGTAATTAGTGTTCTGTAATTAAAGTGTAAATTTTGGTAATTCACTCGGCAGTTTTTTTATTGTCTCGAACCCCAAGCTAGTAACAATATGATTTAGCCTACGAGAGAATGAAATAGAATATAGTGTAGTAAGCGATAGTAGCCTAATGGTAGGGTGCGGACCGCGAACTCAAAAGGTCGTGGGTTGGAATCCGCCATGTGACTACTGTCGCACGGATGGGCCGGCTCGAACCGGGGTGGTACCACGACCTTACAGAATACCAGCGTGAAGTAGAGGTTTACCTCTGCGTTCCGCTTGGTGAGTGCAGGTGGCCAGAGGCCCTTTTTACTGGAAATGAGGCATTCCATCTTAGTCCTCACGGGTGACAACGCATCTACATTTTGAATTGTAATAGAGGATAGATGTAGATGTCTATGGGCCGCAGCAACCACTTACCATCAGGTGGACTGTGTGCTCGTTTGTCACCCTTATCCTATAAAAAAAAACCACTTCTAACACAAGCATTTTCAGCATTTGCATTTTGCATTGCTAGTAAGTATGTGGCGGGTGGAAGGAAAAGGGGAGATCTCCCGCCGGGCAAGGTGTTCTGCCCGGGGAGCGTCCAACGCTCCCATTGGTAATTCGGAGCTATTCTATATATGCTGCTTTAACGTCGGAACTTTGTTAGTGCGATTTAGGCTTCGATGTGTTTCGCTTGTGGCGCGACGACAGCTCCGCCACATCACCCCCCTACACAGACCGGAGGTCGATAGTGCAGTCTAGATGTCTCCGAATTTGCAAGTGCCAGGGAATTGCCTTGTAAGTCTGCGGTGAGTCGAGAAGAAGGCAAATAATCTGCGAGAGTGCTGTGAAGCAGAGGCGAGCAGTAAGGCTCAGAGCCGTGCCGAACACTGTAGCGCAGAGAGTAGCTTGAAGGAACAGGAAGCATCATTATTCCAGTGCTGCGATGAACTTTTGTTTGTAAAGCTAGATGGCTTGCAGAAAGTGAAGACTGCAGACAATATCTGCTCGGTAGCGAATGAATGGGGTACTTGAGGATGATGAAGGTTAGAAGGTGTAGTTTCCGAAGGTTGTTGGTTGCGTGTTCAGATCTCGTCGGGGTCCCCACTGTGGCGGTTGGAAGGAAAAAGGGAGATCTCCCGCCGGGCAAGATGTTCTGCCCGGGGAGCGGCCAACGCTCCAATTGGTAATTTGGAGCTATTCTATATATGCTGCTTTAACGTCGGAACTTTGTTAGTGCGATTTAGGCTTCGATGTGTTTCGCTTGTGGCGCGACGACAGCACCGCCACAAGTATAAAAAAGTACATACATTGTTTCCTATAATTTCAGTAATTGTTAAAATAATCAAAATAAACAATTAATAAATTTATTAATTTTTTAAATAATAATATAATATTAAACTTGCTAACAATATCATACTTAATATATAAACTTTACAATTATCCTGCTCCTGATACTCTGCATTCGTTGCATTCTCTCGAAGTTTAGTTTTTTTGAAGGTTTGACTTCAACTGCGTGTACATATGTTTTTTTTTAAATCATGTAATGAGATAATGTTATATTTTTCTAAAAGGAGGTAAATGACACACTGAATGTTTTATAATTGTTTGGTTTACGCCGTTATTAAAATAATATAATTTGTAAATGTCATTTTGCATTAAATATTATAATATACAAAAATCAATGAAAACGTTAGTATGTAGTAACATCATTTATCAATAAATAAATAGGCATTTAAGATATACAGGGTCATTTTTAATTAACTAAAGACCTTTTGGGAATATATTGGTTACATCATTACAAACAATTTTAGCGAGATCACTCTTCACAGAATATAATACATTTACGAAAAAACTACTTTTAAGGTTTTGTTGTCATGTCTGACTCCTTTTAAGTCTGTATTTTGTAGTACCTAAACAATGTCATAATAAATCGTCAAAGAAAATGCCTTATATATTTAACACTTGATATCAGTAGCAAACATTGTGTTGAAATCATTCAACGTAATTAAATGAGCAAATGACATTAAAAAAAATCACAAATATTAAAATTTATAATAAGTAAGTATGACTGCCGGCCGGGCCGGTCGACGCCCGCGGTCAGCTGGTTGCGTTGCGAGTGCTTATTAAACCATTCATCACTGTGCCTATTGCACCAGGGCGCCACTTTAAATGACTTTACATTAACTTTTCATATACTTCTTTATTTCGCATAAAACCATTTGAACCATTGAACTATTTGATTCTTTTATTAATTTCTTTAAGAATTAATAGATATTCTTTAATAGACATTTAGGTAGTTTTTTTACGAATACTGTTTGCTAGCAACGCTGCCTGTATCCAAGAGGCAACGTCGCATCCAGCTGGTAGCAACGCCTCAACGTCGCACATGCGGCGGCCCAAGGCCAAACCAAAGGTATATTATGACGTCGACACAGGTGTCATCGTCATTAAAGGCTCCGCCTGCCCTTTTCGGTTTGCAGCCATCGATTTGGTGATCGATATTTGTAGCACGTGCAAATTGAATGAGTATTATTAACAATTTTTTTAATTTACTCGTAATATAAGTTCTATTTAAAAAATGGATGCAGGATAAAATAATTACAAATATTACAATAAAATATTTATAATACAAATTAACAGTAATTGAATAAAGATATTAAGGTATAATGGTTCAATAAAAATATTAAAATACAAATTAAAAATTAGACTTACCTAGGTACTTGTCCGCTGATGGCGGTGAGTATCGCGCACATAGCGTTCAAAATAATTACCTCCACATTCTATGCATAGGTGACACCTAAAACTTAACTGTTCACCGACACGAGATAATACTTGATGATTCATTTTGATTTGATCGAATGCCCAAATTATTTTTTCTTTCAACATGTCGCGGGTTTCGAATGCGCGACCAGTATACACTAATGCCTTTACATGCCCCCACAAATAAAAATCCATTGGTGTGATATCTGGCGATCTGGGAGGCCATGCACAAGGCCCGTCACGACCAGCCCAGCGACCAGGATATTCTCTGTTTAAATATTCCTTTACTTGGCGAGCATAGTGCGCCGGCGCCCCGTCATATTGGTATACATATTGCGTAGAGATGCAAGTGGTATGTCCTCTAACAACTCTGGCAGCGTGTCGGTGAGAAAACTACGATAGCTTTCACCGTTTAATCTTTCTATGAAGACCGGACCCAGTAAAGTTGTTTTAATAAAGCCTGCCCACACATTGACACTAAACCGGTGTTGAAAGCTATGCGGTCTTGGTTCATGTGGATTTTCATAGCACCACAAGTGTTCATTGTGCGAATTAAATAGTCCTATTCTGCCAAATGTTGCTTCATCAGTCCATAAAATGTTAGCTCGTTCAGCAGCTAGTAACCAGTTACAAAATGTAACTCGCGCTGGTTTGTCAGTTTCGCTGAGTTCATGAACACGATGCAAGTGGAAAGGGTACTTCCCTTCATTGTGTATGACACTCCATGCGTAATACTGTGACACATTGAACTGTCGGGCTGCCTCATAAGTGCTCGCTGCTGGATTTTGTTTAAAAAACTGCAGTATGTCTTCCTCCTCACGTACTGTGCGCCGCGGTGGACGACAACGATCGATTGATACAGGCTGGAATTGCCCGTAATCTCGCAATCGCTGTGTAGTACCTAGCATCATAGCGTAGCTCGGTGTACGTGAGTTGGGAAATCGCCTTGAATATTCACGACAGGCTTCACTAACGTTATTATTGCAAATTGCTAAAATGCCCACTATTTCGGTATACTCAACATTTGAGTATCGGTAAGCCATCGCGTAACAACGCGTAACGTTCGCGATATTAATCTCACAACGGAAGGAGAAACGTCGCGGGCGCACCAAAGGCGACTGACGACACAGGTAATTAGGTCAAGTTCAAATGAGCAAGCGCCGCCTCCTACACCCCTCCACTCCTCCACCCCTATCTCGCCACGCGCTTTATTTTGCTATTTAGGACTATTGCCGTTTAGAAGGTCCAATTAAAATATTTTTATTTTTGTATGAAAATAAAATTTGAAGAAATATATTTTTTTTCTTACAGATGTTGTTGTTATGATGTAAATAATATATTCCCAAAAGGTCTTCAGTAAATTAAAAATTACCCTGTAGATTGAATAAGAAGATTAATAATATACGGATATTTTTTTTTTTTGGATTTATGGCCTGGTATCTAGACCTTTAGGCCAAGCCTTGAGTATTTTTATTCGGTTTATTATAATTTCCCCAAATGTATAATTATCCTTCATAGTTCATTGCTTCACAATATGTTGATGCGTCACATTGTGCAGCCCTTGGGAAATTATGACGGCAACTTGAGCCAGCAGACAGCTGACAGTTGGCGATGGTATCTAAAGGCACCTATGCAGACAAGGTAGGGTATTTATTATTTACACCGAAGCCTAAATCATGCTAGCAAAGTTTTGAAATACACCGGTATATATATATAGAATAATTCTATGTGAATTAACGAAGCAATTCGAACCATGGCCTTCTTAAACAAACTAAATGAATAGTTACTTTAAACAAATTAGGTAGTATTTAAATTGATTTCCTTTTAATTTCATTGAAATATGTACGAAATAATACAGAACCTAGGTGATCCTCCTAATGTAATTTTCAGTAATTTATAATCCCTAGCCATCTATAAAAGCGCAGAAGAAACTTCCCTCGTTTCGTCACCTAATTATTTGTCATAATGTCTCATCTATGCACTGTATAGTATATTATCTATGCCGAAAACTGTAGAACCAGTGCAAGATTTATTTTACGAACTAGGTACTTCGATTATTTTAGTTTAGAAGTCAGAGGCTCTAATATAATCTTAGATGTAATATTTAGACATGTATGTTAATATATAATTTATGATTAGTATTATAAATGTCTAAAATTACATTCTTTCTATCCTCATTTTTTTGTATAATGTACTGTAATGTAATAAATATCGAAGTCTTATAATGTTTATAAATTATATATATATATATATATATATATTTATTTTGTTTAAAAATGCATTTTTCATTTTCTTTTATTATTGTTTATTTTATTATGTTTAATGTCCATGTCACACCTATACCGGTAGTTGTTGGAAGCACTAAGCTCGAAGTTGTTGACGAGTATGTTTACCTGGGACAAATAGTCCGACTAGGTAAGTCCAACTTCGACCGAGAGGTCAATCGACGGATTCAACTCGGCTGGGCAACGTTCGGGAAGCTACGACACATCTCATCGTCAGACATACCTCAAAACCTTAAAACGAAATTGTACAACCAGTGCGTGTTGCCAGTGATGACTTACGGAACTGAGACGTGGTCCTTCACAGCTAGCCGTATGAGGAAGCTCAAGGTCGCTCAGTGAGCTATGGAGAGGGCTATGCTCGGAGTTTCTCTGCGTGATAAACTTAGAAATGAGGATATCCGCAGTAGAACTACAGTAACCGACATAGCCCAACGGATTAGTAATCTGAAGTGGCAGTGGGCCGGCCATATAGCTCGAAGAACACACAACCGATGGGGAAGAAAGGTTCTCGAGTGGCAGCCTCGTACCGATAGGCGAAGTGTAGGGCGACCCCCCACGTGATGGAGTGACGACCTGGTAAGGCGTGCAGGAAGTCGATGGATGCAGGTGGCTCAGAACCGTGCTTTGTGGCATTCCTTGGGGGAGGCCTATGTTCAGCAGTGGACTTATGAAAGGCTGTAATGATGATGATTTTATTTATATATATATATATATATATATATATATATATATATATATATATATATATATATATATATATATCTTTATATATAAAAAGTACGTGTCACGTTGTTTGTCCGCGTTGGACTCCTAAACTACTGAACTGATTTCAATGAAATTTTTGGTCAATGTGCAGTTTGGTCCAACTTAAAAGATAGAATAGCTTACATCTCAATTTATAGTCGCAATACAATATTATTTTATTGAAAATTATTTGTCTATTATTTGACAGTCACAATTATCTGTTAGCTCCAAACGATTCTGTCAGATGATGATATCTGTTGACTGGATTGAGTAAATATGTAATAGATGGCGCTATGTTAAAAATGCAAACGTTTAATATAAGCTACAATTTAGTAGTATAACCACCACGTGTTGCTGTAAGTATTCAACAAATAGAACCGATTTCAAAAAAATTTTGCAGACTGTATGCAGTTTGGTCCAACTTGAGAGATATGATAGTTTTTATCCCGATAAGTGACCCTCAATTTTTTTATTGCTAATTTCAGGGGTTTTTTTGGGAAAGCAAATGGTCGTTCGGAAAAGGCCGAACAACGTCTGCCTGGTCAGCTAGTATACCCAGTATATGTATATATATACTGGGTGGCGAAAAGGTTATCACGTTAAATAGCACAGCAGTTAATACAAGTTGATATATGTCTGTTAAAATAATAAAATAAACAATAATAAAAGAAAATAAAAAATGCATTTTTCAAACAAAATAAATAGCGTAAAAACTTAACAAAAAATAAATCTGCCATGATAATATATAGGTTACTGACTAGAAGTGACTTATAAAACGTCGCACGCGCCAGAAAAATAATAATTTCGACACCCGGTCCCATTTGTTGTCAGTTCGCGCATAAAGAATTATGCCATAACCTCATTATTTTAAGTAAATTTTTCGCTTGAATTTGTTTTCACAAACCCGCAGCGCGCGGTCCCTTTGTTTTTAATACGCGCATAAAATTATGCCGTAAATTGTTAGCCGTAAGTACAGTTTTTGTTTGATTTTTTCTTTATTTGAGTAGTACGGATTCAAAACGTTTAAACTACCTTTCTTTGCCTTTAAATGGCATGGGTCTTTGACCTTTTAGAATTCCTTTTAGAATTTGTGATATCTGTATGCATTTATATGATGTTATTTAATATTAAAACGAAAAAAATGCTACCGCGACTAATGTATTAATTGTTATATATTTTTTTTAGTTGTGTATGTTTAAAGAAATTTATGTAGCATACGTCTTTTCATTTTATGTGATAACTTTTTCGTCACTCGGTATATATAGAAAATTATTTTAGGTAGCTTATTTATTATAATTATATTAATAATCATCATATATTTTTATAATGATTATTTAAGTTGGCGATTTACCTTCATATCTTAACTTGGCTTAGGACTAGCAGAAAAGTTTTAAAACAAATTTACAAAATGCAAACAAATATTACAAATAAATGCACAAACGTTACGTCAAAAATTAATAATTTTACATATAGTTTCATAGTGAATGGCACCAAGTGCCTAATTGTTACGTTTGAAAAAAAAATCAAATTCTAAACTTTCCATCTAAAACATAAACAAAAGTTGCCTAAACCAAATATAATGTGATCAAACAAATCTAAGTACTGTGCTTAATGTGCTATAGATCTCTCACAACTACGCAAACTTAAAAATTAGGCAATTTTAACCATTTAAAATTCGACCTTATTGTTAAGGATCTTATAATTATATGTCACTACGTGCACCGTTTTATGATAATTGATAACTACCAAAACATCGCAACGAAATCCATATTCACTTCATCTCTTTCATACGTATTTATGATACCGTCGCTAGAACGAGGAACAATGAATATCAAAGGACATCGGTTAGTTTTGGGCCGTTTTGGCTTATCGTTACAGTTTGCGTTTTACCTTTCGTACGTTGGTTAGTTGGTTTTGGATTTTGGTTGGATATGTGATAACGGTTATGTACTTAGGTTTATCGATATGATATGATATTTGATAACATATCGTTATTAGTTACGTTTTGATATATCGGTCTCATGCCTATTTATTCTTTGGCAGCGCGCTTTATTTTTGACCAATCATAGACAGATTTTTAAATTTTTTCTGTTAAACGTCGTTGTCATTGACGCTTGGCGTTGCGTTGGTACTTGAAATTAAATGTTGTTTATTTTGTTGCATTTATAAATAAAATCTTAATGATATATATTTAAGGACTTTGAATGTGGAATAAATGTGAATATCCTAAAATAACGGATTATATTTGCCCAATTTGATGAATTTTTTGTCCTGACAAGTAAGTATATCTTTGCGTGTGGCTATTGATAATTTTAGAAATAATACTTTTAAATTTAACATAAAAAAAGTAAAAAGAAGTAATAGCTTGCGGTCATTTTCAGAATGTCTACTAGAAGTGGTCGAGTGAGACAAAGTATTATAGAACCCAGTCCTCCGAGGACACGTAAAGGTGTTTCACCCCCACGATCTCCCGCCCGTACGAGGAAAAGCTCTCCATCACGTTCATCGACTATTAAGTCTGCACCGTCACCGTCACGCAAGTCGCCTACACGCAAATCTCCTAGCCGTAAATCAACATCTAAAAATCCGGCCCCGAAATCGCAACCCACACCTGAGAAGGAATCTGAATCGATTTTACAAACTTCGCCATCTAAAAGATCAGTTATTAAATCAGATGTAGATGTGAGATTAAAAGATCTATCAGCTAAGTTAGATTTTTATCGAAATACTCGCTCGCGACGTTTTGAATATTCCATTCAAGATATTCAGTCCACTGTTTCTAAGACTGAATTGACTACTGATGAAAAAATCAATGGATTTGAATCTCATTTCGCAACAATTAATGATGATGGGTTAAAAAATCGTAAACCCATTGAAGAGGTGCCATCACACAGATCGAGTCGTTTACATAAATTTATTGACAGTGCCCCTGAGCTTAGACGAAGCATTAGTAAATCACTTAGTAAGTCGGTCAGTAAATCAATTGGAACAATATCTGGTGGGGAAAATTCCGATGATGAACTACAAAGAGAAAAATCAAAGTCAGTGACTAGACGATTAGCAACACCTTTAAGATCAAGTGTTGGGAAATTGGTTACACCTGAATATAAATTTGAGTTTGGTGGTATTATAGGACCTGTTTTACTGATAATTTTAGTACCAATGACAGTGTTTTCTATACTTTTGTCTTGTGCAAAATTTTGCTCACACAGTCAACTTCTTAATTTATCACAATATAAGTCCCCCACTCTTTGGTTTAATTACAAGTCATTAACACTTGTTGTAGCGCAACATATAATCCAAGCTGTATTTGTTACTGTACCTCTGTTTGGTCTAAAGGTACAGCAAAGTAATGGAAACAGAAAGAAACAATGTTTTAATGCATTTTTCTCCAGCATATGCACTGTCAGCATACTGTTTGCTTTAGACTACATAAGAATAATAAAAGTTGATGCAATACTAGAATTATATTTAAGTTTAGCATCGGTAGCATACATTAATGGGGTTTTACTGGCAATATTTTTATATATAAGGAGCAATGGATTAGATAAAAGAGTACTGAACACATATGGAAACACAGGATATTTTGTAAATGATTTTTTTGTAGGGAGGGAAGTTTATTCTACTGTTAAAAATTTAAATATAAAACTTTGGATTTCAAGGATATCTAATATAACTACTGTAAGTATTAATTATTTTTTTAACCTTATTAAATTTTGTATAAATGTTATCTTTGTGATTGTATAGTTACTTTGAATATGAATATGTTATAGAATGCTTTTAATAACTAATTTTAATCTTTTCAGCTCATTTTATTGATTATTATCTTCAAACATGGCTTTGAATTACCGTCAAATGATTTAGAAAAGCTTTCATTGGATAACTACAGGGACTTTTTAAGCAAAGTGCGCTTGAAGCCAACAATCTTATTGTTTTCAATGATGCAACTAATATATGTTCTTAATTTCATTCTAAAAGAACATAACATAGAAACAACATTTTATTGGCAATCAGAAGGATTAGGGTACCTCCAGACAGTTTCAAGTGCCCTCTATCCATTCTATTTTACAAGTATTTCTAAATATGTAGTAGATATTGATTTAAATATGTCTACTAACTCCTTAATTGCTGCTTTAACATTATTTCTGGTGGGTTTCCTTATTATGCTTATAAGTAATAATATTAAACATGACTTCAGGAGAAACCCATTTCATCCAAGCTTAGCACGTAAGTTTTCTTTACTGTAATAATTTTCTTTAGCTTCATACATGATATATATTATAATCTTTTCTATGTTAAATGTATTCTTACTCAAAGATTAAAAATTGACAGTAAATGTATAAAAATATCATGCAGAAAAATGTACCATTTATATTTTATTTTATGATGATAAGTTTTTGAGTTTGTGGGGTTGCTTTAGTATCCTACTGCACAAAGAGGGACTTGTGGTTTGGAGAGGGATGACCCTCCCACCTCCCGGTGGAAACATAACTCTTTTTATGCATTTTATGAAAATTTTATTTTAAAAATCAGTTTTTAGAGTTACACTTTAAAAACGGAATTAGTTGTCTTGATGGACAGTGTGCTAGGAGTAGGAGGCGTTACCCCTCCCCCAATTCCCCCAAAGCTGATAAGACTGTAAGAAATACCTTAAAATTCTTTTGGTGTTTTGCTGTCTGCTGCCAAGGTACAAATGCTTTTCTTGCTCAGCTTGTGTGCGGCGTTGTGGACACCAGTAATCTACTAAAGCTTGCCACACCTAAGGTTTACAGTTACAAAGGAAAACAAGAAGAGTAGATAATTCCTTTAGGCATTATCTACTCTGCTTGTTTGCGTAGTATAAGTACACTAAAAGCACTTATATTAAGCAAAATTTATTCATCCATTCAATTATTACAGCCTATGAAAGGTCCACTACTGAACAAAGACCACCTTTTCTTTCTTCTTCTTTTTATTTACTTTATGGCTTCTTTTAAAATTATTCTGCCAATGTCAAGTCAAAGACTACCTCATAGAGAGAATATGGTTGGCAATTTGACATGTTCTTGAAGGGATTCACTGGTACAACCCGATTTTTCATATCTATCTACAACATCAATTATGGAATCACACCAAAAAACCATTTTTTCAATAAGATGATCTTAGATAAATGACATCATTCCAAAAAACTTCAAAAACTGCTATCAACTTCACAAATGTTATATGTGGTAGAGCCAAGATATTATGGTTCTAACATGAATGGGTCGGCTCGATCGGGGTAGGACCACACTCCAACAAAATACCTGTGTAAAATAGCAGCTTCACTAATGAGTGTAGAGAATCAGGGACCCTTTTTACTGGAAATGAGGTATTCTATCTTAGTCCTCAGGGGTGACAACACATCTGCATTTTGATTACTTATCGAGGATAAAAATATAGATGTATATGGCCACATACACATATTCTGAAAAAAAAATTACTTTGTCTTAATTGATGTACCTTCAGATTGAAGTTTTGTTTATTGTTTAGTAATTATGTTAACAAACAAGGTGGTACTATGATCATTAATCCAACAGTCAAGTGTAGTGATTATGGCAAGTCCTCCAGCAGTAGTCTGTTCAAGTGCTGATGTGAGAGCAAGCATCACCATATTGTGTAGATGTGCATGCAAAATTAAATGCATGATTAATCTTATTACCTTTTTCTTTTCAGATTTAGATTCAATGCCAACACTTCATGGTAACAAACTGCTGGTATCCAATCTTTGGGGCATTGTACGTCATCCCAACTATACTGGTGATATTCTAATTCACATAGCATTAATGTTACCAGGAATTTTGACCAGAAAACCTATGGCTGCCCTTCCAGCCTTTTTGACTATAGTAATATTATTGCATCGTGCTTGGCGAGACCACGGGCGATGCTCACGTCGTTATGGTGCGGCTTGGCAGAGATATTGTAAAAGAGTGCCCTCGGTTGTAATACCCAAGATTTTATAACTATTAAGATATTATGTAATATGACATTAGTCAAATATTTTTCTAAAGAAATTTTTCAGATTCAGAATGAAAAGAGGGCATTAAAAAATTAGAGCGTCATTATTGGATATTAAATTAATTCAACTTTTATTATATTTAATAATATTTTTTCAATTAAATTCAATTGATAATTGAAGATAAAATAGATTTTAAAGAATACAGTTCAAAGAAGAGGAAAACCTCTTTCTAATTTTTTTAACCATATTCTTATTTATGTATGTTATGCAATATCATCGGCTAATATAATCCGGTTTAATGATTCTGTTTTTATTGAAAAGATTTTTTTTTTTAAAAAATTCCACCCCTAAAGTAAGGTAAGTTGGTCATTCTGGTGAACGACTTACCTTACTTTAGGGGTACCTTAAAAAACCTTTAAAATACCTTCCGCCGTCGGTACGGCAAGGTATTTTTAGGTGACGAATAGTAATATAACTCAATATTGTTACATTATAGTTAAATTTTAATTACAATGGTCAAACAATGCTTTTGTAAACTGATAGATGCCGTATCGTCTCGGCAGCTCTCGGGATGTTTTGCAGTCTATATAATGTCGAGGCAGCAAATGGTATCCCAAGCCAAGGCAGGTATGGCCGCAATGAATTTTTGTTTCCAAAAGATATTCACCAATTTCTTCTCTTTTATTGAATCTTCTTCAGCAAAAACTGCTATGAACACTAGGCCCAAATCTGCCAAATGGGCCTGGTTGATTTGAATATATTATACTGTGTCATAAGATATTTTTAGAAGCCAAAAGACATGACTTATTTTAGTTTATATTATTTTGGTTGAGTGCAGTGCATAGATTTAGCAAAGTAATATTATTAAAATATGGGAGATCTACTTTTAAGTACTTATAGGTCAGATCTAAACTTGTTTTTTACCTAAAATATTTTAATTTTATATTTCTTTTTTTGAAAAGGTTAACACTAGGATATAATTATTATCTTTTAATTTGTAGGCTATTACTAAAAACTTATAAAAATTAACACTTCGACTGTCCGATTTTCAGACACAATAGTAAGACAATAGCAGTGAACTATATACACAGGACAGCGAAAGGGTTAAACTAATAGTGAAGTTCAAATTTAGAACCATTTGTTAAAATTTGCATTTTCTTTCCCTCCATATTATCTATATCATGACTTTCTTAAACTTTGCTATCACTGAAAAATATATATTTTAAATCTTAATATTTTTCACGGACACTACTCTGAAACTATGTGCTTACTTTTTACTTAGTTTACTGCTGAATGCACTCATTATGCACCTAAATTGGGTTGTTCAAATGATTTCAGATGCATATGTGTGCGTGAGTGCGAGTTCTTATAATAAGTTGAACATGGTTTCGGCGTCACTTGAATGTACTTTGTGTTCTATTCTATCTAAAGCCGCGTCCCCACCAAAGTTTTGTTACCAACTGTTGTGTTGCCAACACGTGTGGTGACAAATGTTTCTGTAATCACCTAGTGTTGGCAACAAAACTTGAAACAATGTCGGGAACCGTGTTTCCATTTTCGGAGGCAACATCAAAGGAATACGCTTGTTGCAAACATTTGTTTCCTCGGTGGAGACGCTTGTCGGAAACATTTGTCGGCAACATCGGAAACAAATGTTGCTAACTTTTGTTGAGTTGTAAACAGTTGGAAACATAAATGTTGTCAACATTTTTGGTGGATACGCGGCTTAAGTACATTTCATTGTTGGTCTCAGATTACCTACAAGATTTGAGTTTTTGGAGTGAAAGTGAGGATGTTAGTTACATATTTAGTTTTATATTCTAGTGTGGTGACAGAGCACTAAAAGTGTGTTTGATCCTTATTAAGAACTTTACAATTGTATACACATTTTAATATTCTAATTTAGTTTTATATTTTTCTTGCCATACGGTTTCCCACTGGAAAGTTCAAGCTTTCTCAGCCTAAGTGGCACTCATTGCAAGATATAAGTAGATATAACATATCTACATAGATACGTATTATGTAAGTTATAGATGATTTTTTTTACATATTTATTATGTAAAACATATCAAATTTTCGTATTTGTATTTATAAGTAATATTTACATTGAAATATTTTTTTTATATTGTAATCAATTAAATTTTGTGTGACAATATTATAATTTTTTATCGCTAGAAATTATGTGTGGCCATTAATAAAATATTTTTGAAATTCTTAATGTATGTACCTAAGTAATGATAAATAATATTTTTACACAAGTACAAAATTGAGATAATCTAAGTTAGATATAAGTGTTTTAATATTTTTTATTTTCAGAGACTAATTGACAATTTTTTAAATCTATGTTTAGAGAATTCTGGTGTACATGTGTTCGTAATTATTCTCCTCTTAAACGGCTTGACCGATTTTGATGATACTTTCAAGAGGTACTTAGAACCATCTAGGTGGCCCTACCTAGATGGTTCTTAGCTATAGTTGGACCAGGTAGGTGGCGCTGTTGTCCAAATCCAGAAATCACCCGTGCAAAGTTAGATATAAAATAAAATTGCTTCAATTATTTAGCGCACTGTGATCCTTTGTTTCCGGTTAGTTATTGTATTGCTTATATTGACGGTATCAAATCTTTAATTTGTTACATACCAAGATAAACTATCAAAATATGTAGTATTTTCAACAGACGTCAAAAAAAGTAGAAGGTTCTTAATTTGACTATTTTTTTTAATGTGCGTTACCTCAGAACTATTTTCTAGGTAAACTAATTTTGATGATTTTTTTATTTGAAAGCTGGTATTGATCACGTGGTCGCATATAAATTTGATAAAGATTTAAGCGGTAAGTTTTGAGTTATTATATTTCGACTTCATCAATGATTTTCTC
This sequence comes from Parnassius glacialis, assembly GCA_033319125.1. Classification (NCBI taxonomy): domain Eukaryota; kingdom Metazoa; phylum Arthropoda; class Insecta; order Lepidoptera; family Papilionidae; genus Parnassius; species Parnassius glacialis. Next base: position 11,307,041 of record JAVANC010000009.1, read on the forward strand.
ATTTTATTTATATTGAAGTCGGTTGTACGAAATTTTTAATTTTACCACTTGTATTGTATTAATTAAATCTACTTACAATAAAACCCTTCTTTGAACAATATCTATGTCACATGAAATGGAATTTTAGTCTCTGGAAATACAAAAAGTTTAGATTTTAATGAATTTTAAGTGTAGTGCTCCCATAATCTGGTTTAAGCAAGAATTAGTTTTCCGAATTAGGGTCGTGTCTAAGTGCTCCGAGTCGTGGTAGCCCAGGGGCTTAGCACCCGCAGTAAATTGTACAGTAAGCGAGCAACCCGAGTTCGATACCGCCGGCACCAGTGAAATTATTAATTGCAATTAAACTGCTCTGTCGATGCTTTACTTCACGTCGGTGTAAAGCGTGGATAGAAAACCTGTCTTATAAATTCAAAAAATATTTTCGAAGACGTGATGTTCGTCAACACGCACTGGAGCAGCGCGGCGTACATTTCCTGACCCACCCTCTAAAATGAGAGGAGGCCCATGCACAACTTACATCAAGATGTGGACTGCTACTGCTGCAGTTTGATAAATGTGCTGTGTATTTTTTTATTTTCATAAATAATATGCGTCAATTATACACAATTGGTATAATATTTTTTCTATAATTTTGGTTTCCTTAAGATATGATCTAGATCTCATATGTTTGTTTACTATAGCTCAACAAAATACAAAGAAATATAATTTTAAATGTAATAATTTAACAGTAAAAGAATTAAACATGTCACAATATATTGCTTTAATAAATGTTTATAAATATTGAGTGTTTTATTCCATGTATTGTTAAAACCTTCGTACTTCTTTAATAATTGTAAATTGCAATTTTATTAGGTACCTATTTCTATCATCTCGTGCCCGGCATTGAGGTTTTCCTCGCGCATGTTAAACGCGTTATTTTTATAACGCGAGGATTCAATAATATTGACTAATTTCCTTATAACAGAATAATACTTAACAAAGAATAGCCCGGCTAATAATCTGGGGGCACGGCAGTGCCCCCGCCAAGTCGAGCAAAAAAGCGGCACGGCCGTACCATCCTTTTCTCGAAGCAGTTCAGGCCATTTCCGAAACCCTATAACTTCGTTATGGATAAAACTAGAAACCTGAATTTTTACTAGCCAAGTAGGCATTGTATAAACTCGGTATATTTCAAATTTCATTAAATTTGAACCAGTAGTTTAAGAATTATAACTAGTCAAAGTTTCTTAATTTTGTCACTCACTGACTGACCGATCATCAAAACTAAGGCACTTCTAGCAGACATAGAAACTTCAAATTTGGAATACAATTATTGTTTAATATATTAATTAAGGAAAAATTAAAATATTTTACAATTTCGGTCCAGTTTTCGAGATACATCAACTGCATAAATAACTTTGTAATCCCATATAAACATATAGTATTACAATGTTACATTTGCAGTGAATGAATCTGTACCTATATGTATTCATGTATAATGGAATAATAGGTGTAAATAGCTACCTAGATATAACTATCTACAAAAAGAAATGAGATGCCATCAAAAACATAACTTGTAAAAAAGCCAAGTCTCGCAACTCAGTCCTACCGTAAAAAGTTGTGAGATCCATATAATATCAAGTCGGTTAATTTATTCAGTCCATAGTTTAATACATAGATTGACTTGGCAATCGCACTAAACAATCTAATTCAATATAAAATGTACTTATTTCTTGTGATTACTTGTGAGATATATTGTTTTCATGCGATTGCCATGTCAATCTATGGACTGAATAAATTAACCGACTTGGTATTACATGGATCTCACAACTTTTTACGGTAGAAGGACTGAGTTGCGAGACTTGGCTTTTTTACAAGTTATGTTTTTGATGGCATAGCTCTTTCTCAAGCGTAGGAAGTGAGGACCTGTGCCCGGCTCCTGCTCTGAGCTGCGGAACAGTGAGCAGCCCGTTGCACTCTTTCCAGCTCAAGCTAAGAAAGTGAAGATCTATGCCCAATGGTGAAACATTAGTCTGCTTCTTATTAGTAGATACTTAGTCTACGAGTGGTTTTACTTTATTTATTACAAGTATAATAAAAAAATTGTTTTTGTTAGTTTTCTAAATACAGTCGAAACCGGATATACTGACATCGCTAATTTAATGTATACATATACAAGACACACCTGTAAGTTCATATTAGCCCTATGTATGGCTATTTCCAGAAAAACTCATTCAAAGGGCTAATATGAAATTACAGGGTTGTATTGGTGATTTTAATGATAATAATTCTGTAAACACATAATCGCTACGGTCGCGAATCATATTTTGTTAAATATATAACCTAACCCTGACCTGAAAATTCCAAAAAAACGCAAGAAAATTTGAATTTCGCGGGCCACCCTGGAGCTTCCACCTTAAGCATAAAGGCTTTATGCTTAAGGTGGAAGCTCCAGGGTGGCCCGCGAAATTCAAATTTTCTTGCGTTTTTTTGGAATCATCGTGTAGAGCGGGTGTTTATGCCATAAACACCCGCTCTACACGATGGCCATCGTTATTGGCCAACATATTCACCATTATGTTGGCAAAGATATTGGCCAAGAATTTGTGATCGCGTCCACACGTTGGAAGATCGTTCAGTTTGCTTCGGTTCAGGCCAATGTGCGGACGAATTTATTAAAATGATTATTGATGCGTTATAACGTCTGCTACGGTTTATTTACACAGCATACCACTACAACGTGAATGTGTATAAGAAAAGGGTGATCAATAAGAAATGGAGAGAAAGAAATTTTATTTTTTGACGGCTCCGTGGCGTAGTGGCTTAGCAATGACTTGCTGCGTTGGGGGCCGCGGGTTCGAATCCCGCACGGAACAAGTATTTGTATGGCCTGCAAATAATTGCTCCGGGTCTGGATGTTTGTCCTTATGCAATTTATGTTTGTAAACTGCCTCCACGATACAGAACAAAATCCTAGTGTGGGGGTAACGTTTTTTTAAAAAAAAGATTTGAAAAACTTGTTTCACAAACAAATTCTCTATAAATCTCTATAGGGTCTATAAAGCGAAAAGATTTTTCATTGGTCATTGTTACCATTATGTAGACAAATCTAAATGTTCAATAAAAAATTCAGTCAATCAAATTACGATGCGTACATATAAAATTAAAATCATATGCGTGCGATTACTCTGGGAGCTCGTAGTAAACCATAGAGTAGAGTAATATAGAACGTGCGCCCAACGTGTGGACGCGGCGGCCAATACACTGCCACAACCCTTTGATCTTTTGCAAAAAACCGACACCATACGAATCTCGCGCCAACTTGTGGGCCATCGTTCCAATACATAAACGTAAGCATAAACACATGATAAACACCCGCTCTACACGATGGCCATCGTTATTAGCCAACTCATTCGCCAGTATGTTGGCCAACGTGAAGAGCCGCCTTAAGACTAATAAACTGTTTCCTCAGGGCCAAACCAGAAGAAGATATATTTTTTGACAAACCTAGCGTAATGTATAAAAATGTGTTAATTTTCTTAAATAACTTCGTAAGATAGAAAGAAGAATAGTATACGTTTAGGTAATTAAGTTTTATTTATGATAAAGTAAAAGATCTCATTATAAATTGTTGCGTCTGTAATTTATATTTTTTTTCTTTTTAAAAGAATAGAGAAAAGAAGAAATAATAGAGTTCTTAAAGGTATATACAATATTAAAAACTATATTAATAATAAAAAAGAAAAACTAAAACTATAAACTTAATTATCATATAGTCCTACTCCCCGCGGTATCGTGCCAAGAACGCTGGCTGCGTTTCCCCGCTGAATGGCCATACTTAGCCTTTGAGCGAGAAAAGAACCAGCCCTCTTATCACCAGCAGCAACGACCAGCCGCGAATGGAGTTCCTTTAGGAACGTCACCGCACGTGGACCCCACGGACTGATAGACTCTACAGCAAATGGAAATGGCACAAATATGTAGTCATCTCTCAGAGACTCATACTTACTCAGTTCAGCTGCCTTTGATGCCACCCCGGCTCTAAACGAGGTACATATATTGTGTATGTTAAAATTAATTATCAGATTTTTTTTTTGTTTATTTTATTTTGTACTTTAGTATAGATATAAGCGATTTGGTTATATATACTTTAAGCTTATATTTTATCAATAAATGAATATGAATCAATAAGGTGAAAAAAAAATCTTTGTTAAGCTAGCAATAAATTCTAATCACAACTTTTAACATAATTATACGATAAACTCCAAAGGAAGCATTCATTTACAGTATTATAATTTGTGTATTTATAATTATTTTATTAATTTATAAAGGATTATTTTACCATAACTATATTTTAAACTTTATTTACAAATATGGTATATATTTGGAAAACACCCGTCATCTCGCATATAACTAAGATATAACAGAAAATTAACATCTAAAGGAAATAAAATACATAACCTTCCTTTTTGAAGTTCCGTAATCGGATAAAAAGTAGCCTATAAGTTGCCCCGGGTTACATACTACCTACATTCAAAATTTCAGGTAAATCGGTTCAGTAGTTTTTGCGTGAATCCGGAATACACAGACAGACAGACAGAAAGACAGACAGACAAAAATTCTAAAAACCACTAATTTGGCTTCAGAACCCTTTATTTAGTCTCCTGGACTTGTTTTTTCAAGAATATATTAGAATTACAGACACGACTTTTCTACAGATTTATTATATGTATAGATTAGGTATGTAGGTAAAATATTTAAATCTTTCGCGGAACATATTTAAGCTCTTGTGGCCCGCGGACCACTGGTTAGGAATCACTGGATTGTAGCGACGCAATGGCTTGGTCCAAGTCTCCACATAAACAAAAATGTTTACTTGCAAATTAGTCCACTTAAACAGGAACCGATATAAGTAAATTATGTAAATATTGTTAACTTGTATGCATATTGCATAAAGCAACTACAGGAATGTCCCTCCAATTTCGTTATACCATATACCTACCTACTGTTACGAGCTTGGGGTTCGAGACACTTTAATTACAGAACACTAATTATAACTTAAAACCACACTAATAATAAAACACAATAGGGTATTACACCCATTTTCAAAAAGTGTTTTAAATGAATCCCAGAGTGATAATGAACCACTACAATTTTTATATAAATTTTTTAAAACCGAATAGTGAGATAAAAATTACTTTTAATCTATCGTTTTAAATTTTCGCGTGAAAACGCTAGCCGCCATACTGTTCAACTCGTGACGTCACTGTCCTAGAATTTTGACAATTTTGCAAAGGAATAAGATACTTTTGAATGTTTAATAATGAGTTATCATCTATATCATTGCTGTGTTGTGCCTGATTGCAAAAAGACGAGCATAAGAACGCCGGGGAAGGGGAAGTTATGGATTAAAGTGCCAACTGATTTAAATATGAGAAATACTTGGTTAAAACTGGCAAGAAGAGACCCGAAGGCATTGTCTACAAAATCTAAACTATACTTCTGTGAAGATCACTCTGATGTAAGTATGACTTATATTTAACTATCGATTAAACAAAACAAAACATCATGACATGATAGGTACCTATTGCAAGTCAAATTTTGTAATAGATTAGGTTCATTGCTCGTCTGTCCCGCGTCCCGCCTTTTGTGGGCCATTTTGATAGCCCTTGCAAGTGCAGTGCAGTGTTTTACTTAATTCCTGTTTTCTTCTATTATATGGGAATAAAGACATGGTTTGTACTCAGACGAAATAAAAAAGTGACTTTTTATTTCGTCTGAGGGTTTGTTTAAAAAAATATAACAAAATGTTTTTTTCACCTAAGCTTATATTATAATATCTATAACATTAGTGCTAAAAGCGAAGTAGTAAACTCTCTTTTACAAATCCGTCTTCCATGACGCCTTTTCAATAAAATTTGGAATAAAAGTCAACAATCGTAATGATAACTTGAAAAATTTCGAAATTAACTAGTTAGTACACAGCACATAACCTATTTCTTTGACCTAGTGACGTCACGACGCTATCTAATATGGCGGACATCATTTAGCAGATTTGAGGCACAGCTAAAATAAAATTATTCTTTAAATTGAAATATAAAATTTATAATGCATTCTTATAAATAGAAATCAATATTTCTCGTTTACTTTTTACAAAATCTATCATAAATATATATTCTTTGACTTGTTTTTACATGGTGTAAAATACCCTATTGTATTACTGATCACTTTAGTTCGCAGTTTGAAGTATTCGATTGTATCGCCAATTCAATACTGTCCCGGTCGCGGTCTATACCGGCCGTATATAGGGCCTCAGGTAGTTTCCAGAACCTTCTACTATAATAGAAACTTTTTGATGTTCGAGTACATATCGGCCCCGATTGTTCTAGAAAGTTCTTCCATGGAAATTGCTAGAATAGTCTTGACTCTCCTAGTTCTGCTACTCGGTACTAGAGGGTACTAGTGGTAACTAATGTCGCAATGTACCATGTATTAATCTTGGCGCGCAACACTACAATAGGATGGTAGAGTACATATTCTAATCATGTGTGAAGTTTGTTTGTAGCATTGTATTAGTAGTAATAAAAAATTGCTACCATTTTTTTTATTTATTTATTACCCATAAAATTCTACAACTAATAATACACATTAAAAACAGCGCAAACCACTGAGGTTTAGTTGCTCTGCTTGAGTTCGCTATGCTTAAAAAAAGAAGACTTAGAATTCTTCTGAAAGAAGTTAGTACGAAGGGCACACTGAAATGATCGGGAATAAGAAAAACCACATGCACGGTATAGCTAAATTGTATTTTATTGTTTTTCGAAGTATTCTCCGTTCAACTTAATGCACTTTTCCATTCGTGCAACCCAATCATTAAAACAGTAATTCCAGTCTGAAGTTGATGTTGACAAAATGGCTGATTTGTACGCTTCCACAGCTGCTTCGGGGTCTTCAAACCGTTGACCGCGTAATAAATCTTTCATTCTAGGGAATGTAAAGAAATCGTTTGGGTTCAGGTCAGGACGGTCAACGTTTTCCTGCTTCAAAAAATCATTTGTCTTCCGAGCCGTATGGGAGCTCGCATTATCGTGATGTAAGATGATGCGACGTTTCGGGTTATTTTTTGGAGTTCGGCTATCATTTCTGGCAAACAAACCGTGATATACCACTCAGCGGTAACCGTTCTGCGTTCCTGTAAAGGAATTATAGCAACATGCCCCTTTTTCGAGACAAACGTAGCGACCATTTTATTTGACACGCTGCGGGAGCGAACCACTTTCGTTGGTTTGACCTCGTCTTCGAAGACCTAAACTGCTGAATGATGTTTTTTTTCAGGTTCGTATGAATAAATCCATGATTCGTCACCTGAGACGATATTATAAACGGCATTTGACTTCCCTCCGTTGAAGCGTTGCAGAGTATTCCGGCATCAATCTACACGAGCCGCCTTTTGCTCTTCGGACAAATTGTGGGGAACCCAGCGGGAAACTAGCTTTCTTACACACAGCTCATTATGTAATATCGACTGAATTGCAGTCATTCCGATACTGATAACAGCCCGAATCGTATGTCACACGACGGCCATCTAATACATATAATAGTTCGCACAGCTGCGATGTTTTCAGGCGTGACCGCTGTCCTTGGTCGACCTGCAGAAGAAACAGTGCTGAGTGACACACGACCGCGTCGGAACACGGCATACCAGCGGTATATTGTCGTTTGATTCGGTGCTTCAACATCATAAATCGAAACAAGTTCGCTGAGACATTTATCTTGAGATAAGCTGCGACGTAAATTATGGCACGGAAATGTTCACGCGTGAGCTCCATTTCTGTTAACGTGTCAACTTTAAACCAACATAGTTTTTGTTTTTAAACATTTTTTTAAATGGTTTGAATGTCATTAATATTCTAAGAGGCCAGTATTCAAATTCTAAAAAAGATTTATTGTAACTCAATCCGAAATATTCTATTTCCGATGATTTCAGTGTGCCCCTCCGTACTTATACCTATTCTTAAAACTATTATATCTTTGCTAACAAAATAAATCACTAGAAACATCTTTAGTTTGTTATTTATATTTTTTTCGTTAATAGAGCTCCTCTAATTTATTTATGATTCTAGGAATCAAGTATAGAGCAATGCGTCTGCCGTAAGTGTTCCGCGCTGCTGTTGTGACCAACTTGCGTAGCTACCGCCGTATCAATGATACGGGGCCCCCGGGCTACAGGAGCCTCGAACATGTGTGAGCAAAAATTCCAAGGACTTCTATGGGACAGGAAAGGCTATCACTATTGTCTATAGAAGTAAAGAATTTAGTAAAACTGAAATCGTCTTCAGCTATGAATGCAGCCAAATCGTCTTCAGCTATGTTCGCCGAACAAAAGGCACGAAAAGTGTATTTGATTTGAATTGTTTGGCTAGTTCCTAGGAGTATTAATTGTAGGTAATAACTCAAAAACCCGTGTAGTGGCGGGTAAGAATACTCACTACCCCATATCTTCCCGTGAGTGTCGTAAAAGGCGACAGAGGGAAACTGAAGCAGAGGATGGGCAGCAGCATCTTTCTGATAACAGCAAAACAACAATAATAAAACTGCGGTTGCAAACCCGCTCGCCAAGCGTGGCAACTATGGTAATATACCCCCCCCCCCCATAAAAGTAACGAAGAGATAGCCCCCAGTCCTCGGCGGCCCCGCTATTCCTGGCTACGGTGGCGACCATGGTAACGGCGGGGCAGGGGGTGCTAAGAATCTCCGGTGGAGGTTCTGTTGCCACCTACGACGACTCAACCTGGCAACTTATAACGCACGCACCCTGAGGACTGACGAGAAGATCCTGGAGCTGGAAGAAGAGATAGACAAGCCTCTCGTGCTCTAATCCAAATCCCCGAAAACTTTCAGCTTGAGTTACAAAATCGTTTTCAGTGCCTAGAAGACTGCAACACAGTGGATAATATAAGCTACTACGAAAGCTGAAGACAGGCTGAGTTTTGCAAGACCCGTACGCACCAACCCGATGAGGTGGGGGAAATGTATGAGGATATCTCTAGAGCCATGCATTCCTCCAAAACTCAATATACGGTGTTAATGGGACACTCTAACGCAAAACTAGGCACAGAAGAGAACGGTGAGCTGAAAGTAGGGAAATTCGGAATAGGGAAACGAAACCCAAGGGGCCAGTAGCTGGTCGACTTCATGGAGAAAGAGGGACTCTTTATGATAAACTCTTTCTTCCAGAAGCGGCCCAGGAAGCACAGGAAGTGGACCTGGTCCAGCCCTGACGGTTCGACAAAAATGAGATTGACTTCATTATGATGACCAGATGACCACTGTTAAGTGATGTCTCAGTGATCGCGAGGATGAAAACCGACAGCGATCACCGAATGGTGAGAGGCACACTAAACCTAAACGTTAAGTTGGAGAGGTCACGTCTAACTAATGATGTCAACGCTCCGTCCCCCTCGTGCTCTAATCCAAAGTCCCGAAACCTTTCAGCTCGAGCTACGAAACCGTTGTCAGTGCCTAGAAGATTACAATGCAGTGGACGAAATGAATGACTGAGAGACATGAGTTTTGCAAGACCCGCCGCGGAAGAACACAAAAACTCTCCGATCACACTCTTAATCTCATGGCTGTTAGACGGGATATGAAGCTGCAGTCTTCAGTAGATTTGACAGAATACAGGCAACTGAACAGACAGATCTCCAAATGCATGCGGCGGGACTTACGCAACTTTAATAGTGCTTATATTAAAGAAGCGATCGAGCGGAACCAGGGCTCCAAAGTCTTTGCTAGAGATCTGTCTGCCAGAAAGAGCCAACTGTCGAAGCTGAAGACCGAGTGTGGCAGCGTCGTTTCCGGAACACCTGAGATTTTGAGTGAGATTGAGAGGTTCTATGAGCAGCTGTACACATCATCATTGCAGCCACAGGCCCACAGGTAAGTGTGAGTAACGATCTAAGAGCGAGTCTTATCCGACACTATTCCGATGATATACCAGATGTCAGTCTGACGAGATTGGAATGGCTCTCCAGCACCTTAAAAACGGCAAGGCCCCAGGCGAGGATAGAATTACAGCGGAGCTTCTGAAAGCGGGTGGAAAACCGGTACTTGAAGTCCTTCAGAAGCTCTTTAATTCCGTCCTCCATGGTGGCATTACACCGGAGGCGTGGAGCAGAAGTGCGGTGGTCTTCTTCTTCAAGAAAGGTGACAACGCTCTCTTGGAGAACTACAGACCGATTTCCCTTCTGAGCCGCGTCTACGTGCTGTTTTCGAGAGTCATAACGAATCATCTCGCGCGCAGACTTGACGACTATCAGCCTCGTTTCCGGTTTCCGAAAAGGCTTTAGCACCATATACCACATACATACCTTTCGGCAAATTGTACAGAATTCCGAGGAGTACAATTTGCCACTATGTCTGGCGTATGTGGACTATGAGAAAGCCTTTGATTCCGTCGAAATTTGGGCGGTGCTGCAGTCCCTTCAGTGGTGACAAGTTGACTGTCGGTATATCGAAGTGCTGAAGTGCTTGTACAGTAGAGCTACTGATGGCTATCCGAGTATGGAACCAGAGTACGAAACCTATCCAATTGCAGAGAAGTGCAAGACAGGGTGACGTTATATCCCTGAAACTCTTCACCGCCACATTGGAAGACGTTTTCAAGCTTCTGGATTGGAAAGGATACGGTATTAACATCAATGGCGAGTACATCACTCACCTTCGATTTGCCGACGATATAGTCCTTACGGCAAAATCGCTGGAGGACCTAAGCACCATGCTCAATGACCTCAACAGTGTCTCCCAACGAATAGGTCTTAGGATGAACATGGACAAAACAAAGATCATGTTTAAGGTCCATGTCACATCTATGCCGGTAGTTGTTGGAAGCACTAAGCTCGAAGTTGTTGACGAGTATGTTTACCTGGGACAAATAATCCAACTTCGACCAAGAGGTCAATCGACGGATTCAACTCGACTGTGCAGCGTTCGGGAACTTACGGCACATCTTCTCGTCAGGTATACCTCAAATCTTGAAAACGAGAATGTACAACCTCGATGACCTATGGTACTGAAACGTGGTCCTTCACTGCTAGCCGGATGAGGAAGCTCAAGGTCGCTCAGCGAGCTATGGAGAGGGCAATGCTCGGAGTTTCTCTGCGTGATAAACTTAGAAATGAGGATATCCGCAGTAGAACCAGAGTGACCGACATAGAACAACGGATTAGTGAGCTGAAGTGGCAATGGGCCGGCCATATAGCTCGAAAGACCGACAACCGATGGGGAAAAAAGGTTCTCGAGTGGCGGCCTCGTACCGACGGACGAAGTGTAGATTGTCGCCCACTAGATGGAGTGACGACCTGGTAAGATATGCAGGAAGTCGATGGATGCAGGTGGTTCAGGACCGTGCTTTGTGGGATTCCTTGGGGGAGGCCTATGTTCAGCATTGGACTTGTGAAGGGCTGTAATGATGATGATGAATAACTTAAAATCAATGTATAATAATATGAATTCAATGCAAGCGTTTTTGTTCCTGTTATGAAATCTTTACTCTTCATTGGGGCCCCCCAACAAATTTTGATACAGGGCCCAGGGCCCTAAGGCACGCTACGCCACTGAACTTGCCACAAGTGATCGCCCGAATACCCTTATTATGTTCCACTTTTATTTTAATAGAATTACTAAAAAATTCTTCCTTAAGAAGTTGAAGTATGAACTGGTCGTGCACGGGTAGTACGTTGCAATATTTAAATAATTGTATTTCATTTGACGAAAATTGTTGTTTTATGTTAGGTGAGACCACTTGTTTTAATATTGTTATTTGAAGATTATATATCCTATCCAGATATGTCTTGAAAGTTCGCCCATAACTGGAGAGGCTATAGCTGACTATGGAATTAGCAAACGCGTTACATAATGCTAATCAAGTCCTAAAAGTCATTTGATATATTTACTTGTTACTAATGAAACGCAATATAATTTCTTTTATTTATTTTCTGTAAAATACACATACAATTGTAAATAAACATTTAATATTTAAATACCTAATTACATACTCATTCATATCTAGACATGCGTTCTTGTTGGGACGATTCGAATTTAAAAAAAAACGTTAAAGTAGGTAATACTTTAGTTATAATACTTATGTAATAATAATATATGATGGATGCAGGTAAAGCAACAGTGTACATAATGCGTATAATTTTAGTATATTTATTAGCTAAATAATAGGTATCACACATAATTATGTGATTTTGGCCAAATGTCCTCTCAGATCTTATAAAAATTTGGTTTATTTTCAAGGACTTATAAAAATTCTAAACCAATGTGATTCATGCGGTTCTGCTGCTATATAAAATGTATATATAATTGTTTGAAACGATTATTATAGATATTTATAAAATTGAATAAATTAATAAACGTTCATATTATCTAACTACTTGTTAACCGATAGTGACCACTGAAAGTTTTAAACTTAAAATTTAAAGCACAGAAATGATATTTCATACAAATTATCTTCCTCAGACCTTAGTACACAATAATACTACTCACAAAACGCCTTAGTATCAAAGCTTTATCACTTTCTGTTCTTTAATCTCATCCAATAAATTTTATCATTAATATGTTGTAAATAACTGCTACTAAAATATTCACATTACACTGGTAACCTAGAACACGAGTGTACAAATTTTGGCTAAAACGTTAGTTATCATCATAACAGTCAAGTACCAGTTCGCTGAGAAATAGACCTTCCATGATTGCTACAAAGTACGGCCTTGAGCCGACATTCATCGGCTCCTGCAGTCAGGTCGTCACTCCGTCTAGGGATCAATCTATACAGCTAGTACAAGGCTGCCTCTAGAGAAACTTGCTTTTTACATTTCAGCTTAGGTACTATATTCCAAGTTATCTAAGCAACAGTATTGTGATGAATGATTTAAAACACACCTTTTGAAAAAATCCTAAAGTTGATTCAATCATAGATAAAACATAAATACTAGGATTCAATTCTGAACAATCGCTAGCTTACCATAATTTTGATTTTCTGAGAGAATTTGAGTGAATATCGATGCATGGTTACATCCAATAAGGGCAGGAGTATGCTTAAATAACTGTATCGTATTTTGGATATTTAACTCATAATTAATTTCGTACACGATTATATAGTAGATAAGGTCAATATATATTTTCACATTAAAATTTTCTAGATTAACATTATATTAAAGATTCATCATCATCATTACAGTCCTATTCAAGTCTACTGAACCTAGGCCCCCCAAAGAAGTGTCACAAAATACGGTCCTGAGCCACTTGCACCCGTCAAATTCCTGCATGTATTACCAGGTCGTCACGCCATCTAGTAGGAGGCCGACTTACTCCCTGCATTGAATCATTGTTGATATCGAATAACTTTCCATGCATCGATGCAGATAAGGGACGCAACATGTTATAATTTAGCTAATAAACATGAATATAATAGTAATAAAGAACAAAACGACAATGTTTTATAATAAGTATATTCTAAGTATTGATTAACGACTGATATGTCACTCTTATGAATTTATTGTGCAATTTACCGGTTTGAAAACTCTGACTCAAATAGAATGGTGTATGGTGGATTCAAATAAGAATAGGAAACATCAATGTCCCAGAATGACCGTGATCCGTCGCTTGAAAAGTATGGATTGCAAATAAAATTAATTTTCCACTTTTATATTTATTTAACGGAGTCTTAGTAGTCCAAGTATAATTAGTTTTAAAAATAATTTAAAACAGGTTTTTTATGTTCATTGTTAGTAACATTTCGTCAAAAAGTATAGTGATAAATGAAATAATAAATAAAATAAAATAATGATTGAAGTGCTAGATTCCGATTAAAACTTTTTCTTTCATGGTTCTTTTGTATTTATTTGTAAATAAATATTATTTCAAAAGTATCTGTTTTGCATAACCTACTAAACTGGTTTGAATTGACAGCTATGACGTCACATATGGCGCCAGGTCAGTCATATTCTTATTTGATTCGCATTTCTGAGATTACGGGCAGGTAATTTGAAAACCTGTGGATAAAACTGAGAATAACTGTCTTAAGCTATGGTTGTTTTAGTTGCAGTTTTAATTCAATCAAACGACGTTTAACCTTCAGTAGGATTAGGATGTGAAGTGAAGATTATATTAATTTATTATTTGAAAGAGCTACGCTACGCATACGCTGTAATTCTACCCGTTTTTCCTTTATTCGATTGTTTTTTTTACAGAAGTGATATACGAACATACAGTTTTCATTGACCTGACGATCTCACTTCACACTATGCGTTTATATTTCGTACAATATTATGCTTTTAACTTTTACTGCCGTTGTGTTTTCAAACTCTCACTACTGATTTAGACGAGTTATAACAGAACGAGATGTACATAATGTGTATAAATACAAGCAGTGATCGATCAAGATAATTATGTAAAACTTTTAAAACACCGTTTATATAGTATAATATTAATAGCAATGGACAATGGCGTATATGCATAACTTTTAACTAATTAACTAACAATAAGTACATTCCTGTAATTTAGATTATACTGTACATGGATCATAGTGATCTATTTTCAGACGACCATATAAGCTAATTTATAATAGGCCTATCAAAGTGCCGGTAAAATGAAAAATAATTTACACTTCCTTATTTAAAATACATCAGGCAAATTTATTTATTTAAATAAATGAAGCTAGCCTGTTTTTTTAATTGTTTACAATTTATATTATAATAATAATACAAAGAGAATAGTAGTAAATATCTAGGCATTAAATAACTTGTTCGAAGTATTTCGGAATAATTTCTACTTTCAATGATATCCTTAATTATTTCATATTTTAGAATTTAATATTATTGTGTATTCCTTAAATAACACATTTTAAAAACGTGGTCGATTCTGTTAGGTATACACCTAAGTATATTCTTAGTTTTAGAATATCATTTTCACATTGTTTAGTTCATTAGAATAAAAATTAAACAAAAATTTAGAGTTTAAATACACAATTTTTATATAACGCAAGTATGAAATTATTTTCTTTATACCACCAAGGTATCATTCGAGTTGTCAATATTTCTAAATTGAATCTCAAATTTAAACAACTTCAGTAATACATTTCGGGAAGATTTTTGGCACTAATACTGAAATGGAATTTATTTTTGCGACAGCAGTTAATAAAGAAGTTATACTATACTGGCCTTATACAATCCCGACCGTCCAACTACAAATTAATGAGTTTACAATGGTTCGCTTGTTGTGAACTCGTTTGAACTACAAACCGGACTCCCGTGCACATATTCTTGATAAAAGATGGTAGACACTAAGTATACTTCAAAGTAGTAGAATCAGATGTGTAAAGGCTGGTTGTTACGAGTTAGATAACACAGTTATATTATATTGGTGATGTAGATTTATTGTCGTCACCGCCGAATACAAGGCATAATTCAACTAAACGTAGCGATTATGCTTTGGACTCTCGAATAGTTATCATTTTTAAAACCAATATGTTCTTTAAAAAAAAACAAAAATGGAGTTAATAGGTTAGTGAGGGTGCAGCTCTGACGAACAAAGAAGATAAATGATGCCGAAACCATGTTCAACTTATGAACGGACACGTACACGCACATGCACGCACTGTGTTTTATAAGAGTCACATGCACCTGAAACAATTTTAAAGCCGCATATCCACCGCAAATGTTGACAACATTTATGTTTCCAACTGTTTGCAACTCAAGAAAAGTTACCAACATTTGATTCCTTTCCGTACCGAATTGAAACATGTCGCCAACAATGTGAGAAACATTTTAGTTGACAACTTGCTGTCTCCACCAAAGTTTTGTTGGCAACAATATGTCTTCAAGTGACGATATTATGCAGGCAGCCGCAGTATTTATAACTTTATGCAGAAAAAAAAACACCAGTAGTTTTGGAGTAATCCTTAATAATGCGTAACATATGGCATACTTATCCTGGGTCGATGGTCGAGACCGTAAAGCTCCGGATATCCGGATAGCCTTAAGAAGAGAGTCTTTAACCAAGCCGCCAAGTCCTGCAAAAAGGTATTACGCCAAGCCAGTTTCGACCGCATTAAGCGCATCGGCACAAAACTGTAAAACCATCTGGTAGTAGAGCTGTTTGGTCTCTCGCCAAAGCGGTCGAGACAAACGTCTGTCGGTCTATACTGCATCCGCTGGTAAAACCAGATGGCTCACTGGCGCATGCACCTAAGGAGAAAGCGGACTTATTTGCTTCTCTTTTTGCCTGCGACTCACGTCTGGACAGTAGCAACAGCATACCATCTCAATTACCTCACTGCGGTACCTCTATGACAGAGGTTCGTATCACCAACAAGGAGGTTCTTAAAACCTTGCGAAGTCTAGACGTGAACAAAGCAAAGTGGACCTGATGGTATACCAGCTATAGTTCTAAAGGCTTGTGCACCTGAGTTGTCTCCTGTGTTGACACGCTTGTTCCGCCTCTCATTCAGGACTGAAATAGTGCCCAAATCTTAAAAGCTGGCCAATGTGCAGCCGGTGTCTAAAAAAGGTAGCCGTAGCGATCCTATCAACTATCGGCCAATTTCAATTACCTCCATACTCTACAAGATTATGGAGCGTATACTGAACGCCCACCTCATGGCATACCTAGAGCAAAATTATCTCCTCAGTGATCGCCAGTACGGGTTTCGCCGAAATCGATCAACTGGGGACTTTCTAGCGTATGCCACTCACATATGGGGCGAAGCCCTCGAGAACAGTGGTGAAGAACTTGCTGTTTCCCTCGATGTTTCGAAGGCCTTTGACAGGGTTTAGCACGCTAGTCTTATTGGGCAAGCTTTCAGCGTACGGCTTATCCCCTGGCCTGATTGCCTGGGTGAAGGACTTTTTGAGTGAACGGTCTTTTCGGGTCGTCGTTCATGGCTGCTCATCCAATACTGTGACGACTAACGCCGGTGTTCCTCAGGGGTCCGTTCTCTCCGCAACTCTCTTCCTGCTGCATATAAATGATCTGCTCATTCCCGGTGTCTATGGGTATGCAGACGACAGCACAGTTGTGGAGAGATACCAACCAAGCGCCCGGGCCAGTCGGGATCAAATCCAGTCAGAAAGAGAGGCTATGGTTGAGCGTGTGAGTCTCACACTACAAGCAGTTTCCAAATGGGGCAATGCCAACTCGTGAGATTTAACGCCTCCAAAACACTAGCGTGTCTTTCTACCGCTAAAAGTAGCCCGCTCACCTTTGGCTCCTACTTTCCGGAATGTGTCCTTGGAGTACACTGACCGCCTTCAGTCGTTTTCGCCTTGAGTTTTCTCCGAACCTAAACTATGGGTGGTTCATTGAGTACAGAGCTAAGGCAGCCGCAAGGAAACTTTTTGTCCTTGCAAGGGTGCGGCGGTACTTCACGCCGGGGCAGCTTCTTACCCTACTTAAAGCGCAAGTCCGGTCGTGCATGGAGTACTGCTGTCACATATGGGCTGGTGCTGCAAAATGCCATCTGGCAGCATTGGACTCAGTGGAGAGACGTGCTAAGAGGCTCATTGGTGACCTTGATTTGGTTGAAACCAGTATTGTCAGCCTCGAGCACAGGCGCAGAGTAGCCAGTCTCTCGGTATTCTATAGGATGCATTTCGATGAGTGTGCGCAGGAATTACACGCTTTAACTCCTCCCTCTCCTTTCCACCATCGGACAACCAGGCGGTCGGCGGGTCTTCATCCCTTTGTTGTCGATATTTCACGCATTAGAACCAAACGGTTTGCTTCGTCTTTTGTAATGCGTACAGCAAAGGGGTGGAATAATTTGCCGGCGTCCATCTTTCCGTCCGAATACAATCTGGGCGTCATCAAGGCAAGAGTGAATAGGCTTTTGTTACGATAAGATAGTGCTATTTACCATCTAAGGCTACATCACCACTTACCACCAGGTGGGATTATGGTCAAGCACTGGCTTATAATAAGTAAAAAAAAAAATTAATATTGAAGTCGGTTATGGGCAAAATCTTTAATTTCATTAGTTGTCTCTCTTTCTCTCGTTTCGTTACCTCCACACTAGGGTTTTCTCCTGTATCGCAGTAACAGTTTACATACCTACATAGAACAGACCTAGAACAACTATTTGTAGGTAAGTAAGTATTTATACATTTAATAGTTAAGAGAAGAAATACTCTTGGCAAAATATAAAATAATATTTTGTTAGAAATAAATTATCAAAGGACGTAGAAATTAACGTATATACATAATATAACTATGTAACTATTTATGTTGATTTCTAACAAATTATCATACACATATATTTTAATCATAAGACATTGATTTATGTATATATATTATATGGCTATACTCTTTTTAAGTTAATATTAAACCTATTTTTATTTAAAACAACTGAGGCCTTGCTGGGCTTGGTGGTTAACATTAATAATCCAGTGAAATATGAAACATATTTTTTTATCAGGAAGACACTTAAAAAGCTCGACCGATAATAAAATTTCAAATTTTACAACGAAAGGAAACTGTTTAGTTCTTAATTAATCACTATACAATTACATAGTTATCATACATATGCACTTGTATATTTATTTTGTGGTTGCAGGACAAAACTTAGGTAAGGTACTTGCGGGTAATAAGGCCCTAAGGAAAAATCGAAAATCTGTAGACCGAAATATCTAATTCGGTCTACAGATTTTAATAAAAATCATTACAGTTTCTATAAAGTTTGAACGAAAAATTGTAAATTCGCCGTAAAAAAAAAAACAAAATTGAACATTTCTAAAAACCTTGCTAATAGGCCTTATTTTACTATTGTCGGGTAATAAGGCCTACTGCTTTAACGAACTCAAGTAATGAAACTATACATAATATTACTTAATATTTGTGATCAGTAATCACATGAATGCAGTAATTAAGACTTAAAATTAAAAAAAAAAATCAACAGCTCGCCTCGCCTAACAGTACTTAAAGTCATTAGTATAATGATGAACAATCTCACAAACAAACCCAATTCTCGTGATTATCGTCAATGCGTCGGTTGTGTCTCGAGTTGAGTTGAGTGTCCTCCCAACCAAATTTCTGTTATAGCGGCCAGTCTCAACGGAGACTAGCCCATCAGCACAGTACAGAATTACTGTATGCGAATGTATGCGCAAGCACAGGTGCACTCTCTATTCCCTCACAATCATTAAATCGCAATCCAACACCGTTCGAGAGAGCTTACGCGCAGGACCAATAATTTACACATAATTTAATAGCTTCTAATGTCAAAGCCTTAGTTCTTCGACACACTTTGTGTTTACACTGTTTGGACAGCTGAAACCAGGCCTTTTTCTGACTAAGACATTAGTTTAATAATAAAAGCGTACGATTTAAAAGTAATATAAAATTCATAATAAAACAAAAAAAAACTACACAAGAAAAAGTAGGTCTTAATAGCCGCCAATCAAGTATTTAAGAAACATTGAAAATAAATTGATCACGATACGTCACTCAAATCTTCAAGATCAACAAAGCATTTATTCATAAAGATAAAGATTATGATTTTAGATGTGCTAAGTGTAATATTACAAAACATACCTACGATTTATTTAGACTGATTTTTATCATTGGCGCAGTGTGGTCGTATCTTATGATAGATAATGCAACTCTGGTGGCAGGACGCGGGGTAATGCGTCTCTGCAAACTTGTGGAGACATTATCGTGTAATAGAAGTCTGTTATTATTTCCTTAAGCGAGTTTGGTTGTTATAAATACAATTTTTATTACTTAGGCCTCATTACCCACATGGACCTTACTTTAATAAGATATTTATAATGTAAACTTTTATGTCATATAGTTATTTGGTTCCATTTAACACTTACTATGAAAATATACATTTAAATCTATACCTCATAGGAGTACACACACAGTAAAATATTTACAATGTGATATTTTCCTATAAAATTTATATTTCTGTTAGCAATATTGTTAAGGTAAAAATTAAGTTGTATATACGAATTTTGCAATAATGTGTAGTTAGAAGTATTAGTATGCAAATACAAGAATACTTTATAGTTTTTTTTTCGTACATATCTTTGAAATTATAAATATCTGGACATCAAATACTTATTATGCATACTAATTGGCGAAATATAAGGTATTTCTTTAAACGAGATTTAAGCATGCAATGTTTTATATAACGTCAGTGGTTATGTTAATTTTGCTATAGAATGTAGCTGTTGTACATAGGTAGTATAGTAATCGGGTAAATTTTTGACTGCAACACAACATCGTATATGGAGGTGTGATACTAAGTCTATGAATAACATGGAACATTAGGATTTAGGTACAAAATATGGCTTTTGGTCTATTCAGCTAAATATTATACAAAAATGACAAAATTATTATTATATATCTTAAACGAGTACGTTAATCTATTTATTCTATTAAAAATGGCCGGAACAATTCAAAAATAAAGATGAAGTTTTCACAAGCAAAGAAAATAAACAATGGTTTATACTATACTAGAAGGACATAAAATCTGAACTGCCATTAATTTGTTGAAAATATTTACTGTTTTAACTCCCAAAAATTAAATGTTGAATAATACATAATATTTAATGTTTTTATGCGATATAATTTATCAATTTCACATTATTTAAGTCAATAAGTATACGATCACCCGGACCTATGCTGGGTGTGTTCGGATATACACTGTGACCACTGTAAGGTGTGACGTCAATTCGGTATACTGTGAAGCCGTTCCTTTTTAGTTTGCTATATTGGTTACTGTTTGAAACGGAACGCAGTCCCGTATATTGTCATCCTCATTTTTCGACAGTTTTCAAATGAAAATATTTATCATGTGTACAGGTTTTCTGTTCAACAAGAAAATTTATTATTTGAATGTTATTGCTTTTAAAACAATGTCCGTGTTTATTTGAATAACAATATTAAATAATAATAATAACATTCATTCGTGGAAGCTATTAAATCTCTAAGCGCTGTCATGTTTTTGATCACGTGATCAAAGTACTGAGAGCACCTTACCTCGTAAGAGCCAGTGCTCACAGCACAAAAATGACGGCGGTTTATGACGTCATATATTTCCCTAGGGTACTGCGGCAATATATTGGCAGTCCCTCTCGATAGTAGAGTAATTGTGTTCTGTGGGCAGTCCATAACGGAACGAATTTTTCACCAGTGAGAGCACTGAGCAGTGCTCGCAATGTATTTCTGAACACAACCGCTATAACATTTAAGCTAGGCTAGTCTAGGGCTGTGCCTAAAACGTTAATAATGTCAAAAGGTTATTCGTAAAAGACAACATCTACACAACATGTATTATTGTACACTTAATAAGTTTTACTGACATCGTTTATTATAACGAATATACCTTTCAAAACTTAACTATTAGAAGCATTTTAAGCTACTTTTTAGTAATAAGACTTTTAAAATAAATATTGAAGAGTTTTTAGTATAAGACATGCTCTAGTAAAATCCGTTTCGCGATTGGCAATTGCAATTACAGTGGGTGGTGTGTTTCTGATGACAATCAAACAGTACCAATTTTGTTAAAAAGTTATGCACAAAACCATAGATTTAGTATAACACATGTTTTTTTTAAATTGACAACACAATTAATATTCCTATTTTTGTATGATGGCTTTTAATATTTGCTTGCTATGCCAGTTAATAATAATCTTTTTTTTATATGTTTAATTGGTAACTTTAAATAGCATTGTTTAGATTTTAAAGGTAAATTTACAAATCTTGCACACAACACACCTTGTTAAATTTCTGTAACAAAAATTTGTTATGGAGCGTGACGAGAAACAGGTCTCTCGCCATCCGGACCCCGTCAGAAGTTGCTGTCGAAGACGCCCATGGACCGAGAAATACCTTCATCTCGAAGGCAGCAGTCTAGGAATTCGTCGAGAGTTAGGACACCGTCACGGTTTAAATCCATTTTCTGCAAATAAAAACGTTTTGATAGATATAATATTCAATATAATTTAAAAGATGATAGATTAGAATTGTATAAAATATTTTTGCGGGGTAGTCATGCTGCAGCTATATTATGGTTGTAGCAAGAATGGGTTGGCCGGCTGACCGGTGTGGAACCACGCTCTCACAGAATACCAGCGTAAAATAGCAGCTTAATGCTGTTGTGTTTCTTATGATGAGTGTAGAAAATCGGAGACCCTTTTTACTGGAAACGAAGTACTCCATCTTAGTCCTCATGGGTGACATCGCATCTGCATTTTGATTCTTAATCGGGGATAAATGTAGATGTCTATGGGCCACAGCATCCACTTACTACCAGGTGGACTGTGTGCTTGTTTGTCACCCTTATTCTATAAGAAAAAATATATTTAATAGATCAAAATTATCCAGACAATATAGTAGCAGACGTTATACACAGGTAGTTAAATTAATATAAATTTTGTTTGGTATAGTACATTGAGCATGACTCAGTTAATATTCTATTTTAGCAAAATATTTTGGGTAAGTAATTATTATTAGTAAAACGAAACTCGCTAATGAGATCTTACTCTGCCTACACACAGCCGTGCAAACGTCTTGGCCAACACTGAAGTCGGTTAAAAATTGATTCACGTCTAAAGAATGGCTGTCCGAGGGCAATGAGTGTAATATGTATCCAAGAAAATGAAGCGACAATCCACCGCATGGTGCTCCGTAACCGTTGCCTCATTACCTCATAGGGGGATATTTACCATAGTTGCCATACTTGGCAAGCGGGTTGGCAACCGCAATTTTATATTTTTAGTTGTTATTAGGAATACGCTGCTGCCCATCTTCTGATTTTTCCTCTGTCGCCTTTTGCGACACCCACGGGATGATATGGGGTAGTGCATATTCTTACACCGCCACTACATGGCCCGCATGGTGCTCATCGCTCGCTAAATACAAATGAACCAAAAAATATTATTTTGTTTTCAGTTCTTACTTGAAATAGCCGCTCCACCTTCTCCCGAACTGCTTCATCGTCAATCATTGGCTCTACAATTTTTCCCATAAGATCGTAAATTGCCGCTACTATCTCAGTCATCTCTTCTTTAGTTATAAATCCATCCCCATTTATATCGTAAAGGGAGAACGTCCAGCGCAGTTTTTCCTCCAATGTTCCTCTAGATAATATTGATAAACCGGTAACGAATTCCTGTAATAAGATTTTAATACTTATATTTCTTTCCTATTTTTTTTGTTTATTTGTAAAATACTATCAGTAAATAGAATTCAGCAACTTCTATGTATACTAGGTAATAGACTGGCACTACGGTACTAATAAGTTGTGCACTAAGTTACGGTCAATTCTCCGTAACTCCTTTAGTCGACTGCGAGCGGGTGAGAAGACTACATAGTTCTTTGTTTTGTAAACCGCGAACGTTCTTTTCAACTATCTAACACTGTTTTTTTTTGTTTGTCACGTGATTTTAAAGTTTATTTCAGATAAGTATGTAACTTTATTTCGTTTTTGCACTAAACAGTAACTGCCTTTAATCAAAATATAACTGCGTGGCATATTTACCGTGCCAGATAGCCGCCCCGCTGACGCCCGCGCGTACTACAACTGTGACACAGTTTTTGTTCTGAATTGCCGGTCTAGAAGTAAGTAGGTATAGGTCTTTGGAATTCAGAGTTACCTTGCGGAAAACGGAAATCCATTATATTGAAGATTTCAGATTCAATTAGCTAATTTTTCACGCGGATTGACAATTAATTTTAACACCTTTAAAATACGATCAAGGCAATAAACATATATATACTTTCTATGGAGAATTACGTTAAAATTTACATCTAGGACAAGCGGAATTTTCCTTGTCAAAGATCATAAAGACTTTTACCTTGTACCTAAAACATCGTCAGCCCTTTTAATATCCATTGCTGAACATAGAAAATGTCAATAATCACCACGCTGGGCAGGCAAGTAAT
The DNA here is from genome assembly GCA_033319125.1 of Parnassius glacialis. Taxonomy (NCBI): domain Eukaryota; kingdom Metazoa; phylum Arthropoda; class Insecta; order Lepidoptera; family Papilionidae; genus Parnassius; species Parnassius glacialis. Next base: position 11,330,972 of record JAVANC010000009.1, read on the forward strand.
GAGTGCAGAACCGAGTCACACGCATTGGGAATGCTGCTTACCATGAAGGATTTGGCATTTATGGATGGTTTATCCACCAGCAATCAGTCGTCAGACTCAGGGGATTGCTTTACCGAGTCAGAGCAGTCAACATTGTTCTCGATGATTTAGATTGAGAATATTTGAGATGGCTTATATTATGTATATTATGTCGTAGCTAGATTTCTGTTGTTCTTATTTTGTTTACTTTTACATACGACGACGATTCATACATCATAATACAAGTTTTGATAAATGTATATATATTGATAACTATATTTAAGTCAACCTCGGGTTTGACTTTTAAAATTCTTATCCCATCAAAAACATACTTATTTGACATTTTTCTTTAGATTTATTAGGCCTTTACCTATGAAATTGCCGTTTTTATGAAATAAGTTAACGAAATGTTTATTTCTATTAATCAAGTAATCACCCATGCAATCGATGCATCTTTGCCAACGCAGTGGCAGTTTATTGAAACCCTTCTTGACGAGATTAGCTGGACGAGAGGCAACAAATTCTTCAAATGCCTTTTGAACTGTTGTATTAAATTTTTTCCCAGCCAAAAAGTTATCCAAATTCTGTAAGTGCAAGGTTTGCTGAGTACGGCGGATGACGGAGAGCTTTCAACCCCAGCTCTTGAAACTTGAAGACAGTCTGTTGTGCAGTATAAGGACGCGCGTTGTCGTGCTGGAGCAGCAGGGACGAGCGATTGATTAAAGCTGGTTAGAAACGTGCGAGCTTCTCCATCATTGTGTTCAGTTCTTCACAGTACACGTCTGCAGTAATGCTCATCCCGTTTGGTAAGAAGCTGGGATGAATTACGCCGGCGCTAGACCACCAAACAGTGAACATCACTTTTCTAGGTGTAAATTTTCATTTAGGGCACTGTAGGCGCTGAACCAAGATCCAACCAACTTACTGTGAGCGTTTGCGATTGTCAAACAGAATCCATTTTTCGTTGCAGGTAACAATGCCGTTTAAAATTCCTTCGTTTGTGTGCTTGTTGAGCAGTGCAAGGCATCTCGACGCGTACTTCGAGCTGGCGATCATCGAGTTCGTGGGGCACCCATTTGTCAAGTTTTTTACCATGCCAATTCGACGCAAATTGACCAATATTGTTTTGATGCTGACGTCGAAAGCTGCTGCTAATACAACCGTAGATAGAGTATCATCAGCTTTCATAATCGCCTTTAATTCGTCATTGTCGGGCAAAGTTTGCGGACGACCATTTGTGGGGTTTTATTTCTCAGGTCGAAATTCCCAGAATGGAAGCGGGCAAACCAATAACAGGTGGTGCGTGGTTCGCTACGTAAACGTTGTTGATGTTGCGTGCTGCTTGTGTTGCATTGCTGCCACGACTTTACTCATATTCCATAATTAGGGTTTAACGTATCCATGATGAAGAAAAAGATTCAAATACGATGAAAACAACGCTAATCAATAAATAAATAACTAATTTTGAAAAATTGAATTGCAGGCATTGAGTTATATGTACTACGTACTAGAGAAGCCATTCCGAACATTAACTATGTTCAACTGAACTGTAGTGCAATCCGTACAAACTAAATATTGCGTAAATTGAAGATTTGTGAATTCTATAAAATAATTATGATTACATTTTATTTAGAAATATAACATGTTTGTTTCGATGAAATTAAGATATTTTATATTAATATCTTATTTTATATCAAATTAAAGTCTTCGCGCATGCGCGACTACCTGCTACTCCCGCGCATGCGGGAAAACAGAGTAGGACACAGTTTGTTTGAAATGGCTTCTCTAGTACGTAGTACATATAATTCAATGATTGCAGGTATATTTAAAATAAAATTAATTTCAAATTAGAATTCATAGCCAAAAAAAAATATTTTTATTTGAAATGGCCAGTACCTACTGCAGAACGGCAATTTCATAGGTAAATTAAAAAAGACCTATAAAATTATAAAATAAATATTTTTAAAGTTATACTTCTTTTGGAGCGTTTGTCTAATTTAATTAGTAAGTAATTATTACTCTCGTCAAGTTTTCGTGGGAACTGATATTTTTGTTTTGTTACGCTAAAGAAGTATAACTTCCCGTACATAAGTACACTCACGTTTTTTTTATTTTACGGCCCGTAAAGGACACTGGATATGGACCGCCTTTTACGTCTGGTGTAAGCGTGACGGTTTTAGGTACTGTTATCTATCCGAAGCTATAAGCATATTATTTTTTCTAGCATTTCCCATATTCGCCACTTACGACATTCACGGAATGATGAATGTCCATCTTACGACGCCACCACAAGGCATAACAAAACAAATACTTACCTCAAAACTTAACAGCCCGCTTCTGTCTTGATCCAAAGTATTGAATACATAATGAGCATACTGGGCAGTGTTTGCTGAAAATAAAAAAAAATGTATATATTAGCTAAAGCAGAGCAAATCAAGCAATATTTATATTTGTACATAACATTACGAAGCCGGCTGTATATCTTACTTGCTTTAAGCCGCGTCTCTACCAAAATTTTGTTACCAACTGTTGTGTTGCCAACTAGTGTTGGTAAGAAATGTTTCTGTAATTACCTAGTGTTGGCAACAAAACTTGAAACAATGTCGGGAATCGTGTTTCCATTTTCGGCGGCAACATCAAAAGAATACGCTTGTTGCAAACATTTGTTCCCTCGGTGGAGACGCTTATTGGAAACATTTGTCGGCAACATCGGAAACAAATGTTGGTAACCTTTTGTAGAGTTGTAAACATAAATGTTGTCAACATTTTTGGTGGATACGCGACTTTATATGCTATTTAAATATTATATAGATACCTATACGTAACGCCTCACTACCAACCAAATTAATTTCAGAATCGGGGGTAAATTTTTCATTATTTTCCTTTATCGCTTTCTTTTTACCCCTAGTTAAACGCCATGTAGTGGCGGTGCAAAAATATCCACTAACCCATATCGTCCCATTGGTGTCTTGTCTCTGAGGACGGCTTGTTCAGCAGAATGATGGCTATAACTTGGTTTGCTTGTTTACCACATGCTTAGTAGCAAGCTACATTTCTCAAGAAAGAAATATTTCCGCGAACACGCAAGGCGCAACACAGTGGACTAATACTTCCATAACCTGACATTAGAGATCTGTGCCTAGCAGTTTATTTACGCGTCTTCGATATTATGGTGTAGAGTAGAAGGAGAACCATCTTATAAGGCGCGAAAGTTGAAAAAGTGTCCTACTATTTACTGAAAATAGAGATTCCAAAACCTACCACAATAGCGCTGGCGTCTGAAAAACTACGTTATGAAGATAGCTGTTGTGAACGGAGTGAAGTCAGCTGAATTCAGATATTTAAAAAATTTCATAATTAGAGTAGTTAGTAAAATGCCAGTATACAAAATCTCAACTATTTACGTAGTACAAAACCAAGCGGATTGGTCGGTCCTTGTTTATTTCTCTATCTTATACTAATTAATTTTGGCGCTTTTTTTTTTAAATTTATCCTATGCTACTGCAGCGCCACCCTTATTGGACACGTTTTTAGGGACAGTTTTCATATATAGAGATGGTCCTCCTTCTACTCTACACTCCATATTCGATATGTAAAAAAAGCAGTGACAAAAACATAGTGTAATATTGCTCTGCATGTTAGCAATAAGCACAGATTTTATGTCGTGTCGGCCAGACTTGAGCGTAGTGTTAAATATTTAAATCAAATGCATATTAAATTTAGTGCAAATATTGGTCATTGAATCATATCAAAACATTAGATAGAGTTCAATTGATTTAGAACTGCACGTCGAATTTTGTAAAAATGCTTAAATCTATTAAATGCTATAGAAAGGTGCAGATTTTAATTTTATGGTGCTTGTAAATGTGACAATCTACAAAAAATACAAAGGATGCAGCTTTAATTCTTACGTCCTGTGCACTACATATAGGTCATTGCTGTCTTACTATTTGTCTGAAACCGGACAGTGAAAATGTTAAAATAGAGACAACTAATAAATAGTATACTAAGGTTACTTATAATACGAATATAAAATTAGATTAGATAATTAAATTTATTATTAATATCATCAGTAACGATTCATAAATTTTACTGTGACTATGACAAAAATATGGTAAAAATAGAAAATAATAAAACCACCAAAATTAATACAGTTGCTTTATTTCAGATAGGTACATCAGTTAGAGTTGACAATGGGATGGACTAATGTCCAATAAATTACATTTACCACATAGAAAAAAACTGGAAATGTCTAAGTGCTTCAGCATTCAAAATACTGGCTGATTGTATAGACACGTCAACTAAAATTATCACATTGGAATAATTGTAGAAGTTACTTAAAAACATTTGGTTTACCTCAAATTTCCACCTAAATTAATTTGAAAGTTACAAGATGTACAATAACACAAAAGAAAAATGTTAGGATGTGTTATTGTCCATCTGTCAACTTTCACATTCATCCTGACATACAGTTACAAATGTTGTTATTAAAATTAACTTAATGTTAACACGTTTGAGATGGGCACACTGTGGCGATCTTTCCACAGAACATGAACAGTTCCTTAAGATACAAATTACACTAGCAACACCCCTCCAGTCTGCTGCTGGTAGACTTCTATTGTGTCGCCTTCTTCCATTTCCAATGATGTTGGTGTGTCATTTTCATTAATGGGCTGTCCATCGAATCTGAATCTGACCACTTGCATTGATAGACCCTGCAATTGACATACAAAAATAGTAATGCTTGAAAACATAGTTTAAGTTTCGTAGATAATATTACTTTTTATTGTCACTGTCAGCTCTAAATACTTATACAGTGAAACCTTGATATAACAATTTTAAAGGAGATTAGGAAAATATTTGTTATACATAGTAACTTATTACGATGATGTTTGTTATGTTAGGTTAGGTTGGTTTAAGATTCGTTTTAGCTAGGAAGGCAAATAAAAAAAAAGTAAAACATTGTAATGAATGCCATAAAACACAAAACATTAATTTATTATGAAAGTTTAATTCCTGGATTGTCTTACGATAAATTGTATGTGAACCTGTCGAGACATAAATTCTTGTTAGATAGATTGGTAAAATACTTAAAGCAGAGGTTACTTATACTTTCTATTTGTTTTACAATTATTGAAAATTGTTATAGAGGTTTTTACAAAAGCTATTCATAATGTAAAGGTATATATTGCATTAACTCGTACAGCCAGTTCTAAGAGATTTTTAAGATTTGTTAAATCACAGAAACTGATATATTGAGGGTTCATTATACTAAGGTTGTACTTTATTATACTTTTTATAATTTTATTATCCTTTTAATTATTTCAGTAATGTGCATTGTTAACCAAGTTTTTATAGGTTTAACAAAGTTATTACAAAATATAAAGGAGTGGAGTGATGATGATACACAACATTGATAGATAGGTGGCCAGAAGTCTTATTATACTAAGGTTGTACTTTATTATACTTTTTATAATTTTATTATCCTTTTAATTATTTCAGTAATGTGCGTTGTTAACCAAGTTTTTATAGGTTTAACAAAGTTATTAAAAAATATAAAAGAGTGGAGTGATGATGATACACAACATCGATAGATAGGTGGCCAAGATTTCTATGGAAAGGTTCCAAGTTTGGTTACAACTCAGTAAGACTGCATGCAAGTGGGATATGGTCTATATATATATATATATATAGACAGTGATGTATGGTGAAAAAGGAATGCAACAAAATGGTGTAATAATATGAAACATTTTATTTTAATATAATAGCACAGTGTAAAAAAATTTGCAAAGTTAAAACATATTTTTTTATAGAGTAGGCATGACAAACAAGCACAGTCCACCTCGTGGTAAGTGAACACCATTTTATCATAGACATCTTCATCCACTTTTGATTAAGAATCAAAATGCAGATGCATTGTCACCCCTGAGAACTAAAATGGAATGCCACATTTCAGTAGTCTCTGGTTTTCTAAAATCACCATACAGCTGCTAGTTCGCAATTCGCAAACGAGGATAGATGTAGATATCTATGGGCCACAACAACCACTTACCACCAGATGGATTGTGTGCTTGTTTACCCCCAGGACCCCCACTCATAGAATCCCATCATTCTATGAGTGGGGGTCTTTCACTGGTTGAGTAGACCTATTGGGGCTAAAACCAAAATATAGCTACAGTGTAGCTCTAAAAAGTTTAAAATAATATCTAATGGTAAGCCCAGTAATGTTATTTCTGTTATATCTAATTAATATTGGTAATTTTGCACTTATTATTTTTAAACACGGTGGTTATATAAATAAGATGTTAGTTTATCAGTGCCTTTGATCTCCTTTAACTTTAAACAATTTCATAGATTTGGTAGTGTGGAGCAATCATTTGGTTTCTCCAGGAGTGTCATCCAATGGTAACAATATTTGTATAATGCTTGCAAATAATTTACTTACTAATCTAACAGTTGCTACAGGTAAATATCCTTGCTTAAAATTTTAACAATTATTGCATCAACACTTGGCTAGTGGCGATAGCACTTAGCTTTAAGCCTTAAATTAAGTGGTATAGCTATGATGCATAGTCTCTTGCTAAAATGTTAAAAGTAAAATGACAGCAAAGTGTAATGATGCATTCTAACCGCATATTTACGACCAAAAATTCAGTAATTGAGAATTTTATTTACGCAAAGTGAATCACAAAGGTAAAGGATAGTAAAATTGTTTCAAAGTACAACACTAAAGATACATTGGTGGAATATGGATCTTAACGGTGCAAGCACATAAAATATCGTTAGTATTTCTACAGCATTTATCTTATAAATAAACAGTAAAGTAATACATACCGCTCGATCACAGTATGCATTCATCAGTTTTCTGAGCGGTGTGTGTTTTTTAATTTTAAACTGGACAATAGCGTTATCCTGACCTAATACTTTCAAGTTGATGTGTTCGCTTTCTCCCTGTAAATAAAATAAATTATATTTATATTTAGCAGAATATTCTATATAGCTAGGAGACATATGAGGGAAATGAAATAACCACATTTTGTGAAAAACGCCATGTCGTTGGATAAAGCTTTTCGGTGAATGGGATAACTGATAATACGAAAATTTATGTACCTTTTTTTCATCCGACATTTTGGAATTAACTTAAATTTGTGAACTATAAACACAAAAACAAAGAACTGTATAAAAGTCTAACGATTTACACACAAACTAAGCACTGATGACAGATTCTTGATCCGGTGGCGTGGTAATGGCGACCGGCCGAGTGGCTTGGAGGATACAGCACAGTGCTGCCAACTGATGCGCACTAAGCAACGGCGCAACTTGCGCGCTTCTGCGCAAATTACGTTTTCAATAGTTCATTAAAAGTTACCGTCTATGAAATAATCTATTAAAACACCAAATACATATATAACTAATTTTACTAACAATTCTTAGTTATGTTTTAGAGTAATTAACTAAGTGATGACCTTTATATCGATTACGCAACTGCGAAAAATATTTTTCGATTGTATTATGCTAATACAATATAAATGCAGATATTTAAAATGTAGTATTTTAGATAGTTAAATTTCTAAAAATATGCTAAGGATATATATTAAACAAAAAAAGTATTTCAGTTAACTAAATACCAACATGACAAATCTCAACTGTTTTACTAGGGATGTTACTAATCGATAATATTCGACGGAAGTAAGTAGTGATGCTCCTATCATTTTACTAGGAATCTGTTAAAAAAATCGTTAACATTTTTTTTCTAATCTTATATGCTATAACCTAAATATCAAATATTATAACATATACTTCCGCAAAATTGCGATAGATGAAGCAATTATTTCTTCAAGCACATTTGTACCTAATAAATTGTTCACCCATGTAATAAATCTAGTAGGTTGAAATGTTTTAAGTATAGATGTAATACAATTTAAAATTACATTACATAGTTATTCTTGATAATTTGTTATTTGTGACGTATATGGCTAGCAGCACGTATTATGAGCGCATCTTCATCTTCACATGAGTAGCAAATTTTTGTCTGTTTCTAGATTGGTAACGCTCGGGATGGCAACAGATTGCGCTGCTCGGCTTGATGATTGTTCGATCAGTAATCAGTGATTGGTGAGAGTTCCATACGTGTAATGCACACACTCGTGTAACTGGTTAAAAAAATGAGTTTATGCACATCATGATATCAGTGTCGTGAAAGAAAACATCGTGAGGAATCTTGTTTATTTTAGGAATAAAATGTTTCGGGGATAGGTAAGTGAAGTCCGCAAACACGCACTGGGGCACAGCAGCGGCGGATCGATTGCTCTCAGAAATCAGAGGTATATGACTAGCAGTGGGACTTTATTGAATATGGGCTGTATTTTTACCATTACAAGTCTCAAAGACAATCTAAATTTTGAGATAGGTGTTCCGATTATAACACAGATTTAAACATCTGTGCCCTTTTTCAAAGACAAAGATGTAAGATAAAGACGTGATTATTACATAATAGAGTATGTCTTATTGTATCATAATATGACTTTAAGGTGGCACAAGTTGCGGTCTCGAATTCACTGGTGGGCGTGGCCAAAAAGCACGCTACCTCACCTGGCGTCGTGACAAAGATAGTATCAGTGATGAGCAGTAGGGATGCCCGATTTTTTGTTTTGAATCGATCTACTGGATCGTAACCTCGTGAATCGATGCACGATTTAATCATATTGCATTGGTTCGATCTTATTCGATCTCGGAAAATCGCATCGTAATTTTATAAAAATAAAGAAAAGCATACTATGCATGCAAAATTATTTATGTTAACAATGCCTATTACGGTATCCAGTGAATTTTTCCAAATTATTATTTAAAAAAAGTATAAAACATGTTTTACATTATAAATTCCAACTATCTACATTTAAACTCTTCAAAAATCATAATTTTGACAGCTGTTCTGGATCTAGCCTATTACGGCTAATTTTTTCTAAAATAAAAGTAGCGTAAGTTACTCCCTGTAACATCGCCAGTGAAAATGCCGTCAAAATCAGCTCAGCCAGGACAGACAGACAGACAAAAATTTTATAAATTTACTTTTTGTTATTAGTACCGTATATACTTTGATATGTATTTAGTAAAAAGCTGTTATTTTGACATTACAAACAGACACTTTAATTTTATTTATTTGTATAGAAGACAGATAGGTACTTACGATTTCGGCAATTGCTGTAATATAAATTTCTTCACTTTTGCTTAGCTCAGAATAAGTGTATGTGATGACGTCTGAGATGATTTTTTAAATTGGTAATATTTCCACTAGTTTTAACAGTCTGTTTACACATTTTACATTGTTCACCCATGTCACATTTAATAAAATAAGTCCAAACGTTTGATTTGGTTGGCGGTGTCATATTTAAAAGTATTTTAAAATAAAAGGTTACGCTTACAGAACAGCTTAACTTTTCGTATCGCAATAATACAAAGAATTAAAAATCATAGAATACTAACATATGTAGGTACCTAATAATAAAATAAACAAAATATTATCATACCTAGCTTCATATTTCATACATTACTGCTTTTGATGTAACTCGAAACTACTCTCATTCAATGTGTAAGTAGGTAAGTTTTAGTTATTCTGTCCCTTCCGATGATAGGTATGCAAAGATCGGTTATTACATTAGTTAGTACGTTACGGTTCGGTTGATATTTAGGTTCTAGTTGATACGATTTTTTAATACGATCTTATAGGCATACGATTCGATCTGTGTGAAGATCGCTGTCTCAAAAACCGATTCAAAAATCGGTAGATCGTATGGGCGTGAATCGATTTTTTAGAAAATCGATCCAGATCAGGAATCGTTAATGAGCAGTTAGACGTTAGTCTTCACGCACGTCTTGTACGAATGGCGTTTCGAACCGTTCGAACAAAAACGAAGTTACACGAACACGATGCACACATACATACCGCCCTATATCCAGATCCCTTCAGCCGTTCTGGCGTGATTAAATAACATACATCCATCCAAACATCTAAACTTTCGCATTTATAATATTTAGATAATAATTTTAATTACTTTTGCCTACCTATAAATTGTTTTCAAAAATACTTACTTACCTGTCTTCTTACTTTTTTATATATACTCAATATCACTAAATGTAAACACATGTTTTTATTAAGACAAGTGACCCATCAAGACTGTTTTCTTAGTACCGACGTACCTACCTAAAGTTTACATTTTAGTGTCCACAACGCGGCGACGGTTTGTGACATTTAGTTGTATTGTAGGTTGTAGGTATCTAGGTAAGAACAGTATGTACCTATGATACCCCCCCCCCCACATTATATATCTAGTTTGACCGCAAAAGTCGTTGAATAAATAATGAAACTGTTTTATAAACATATTTTGAAGAAGTAAGTTAACATATTATCCAGAACTGAGTTGACGCGATTGCGCGGAGCAGCGCAGTGTTACACAACATGTCTAAATCGATTATTAATCGGTTAATCGAACAAGTATGCTGATGTTTAGCAGTCGATTAACTGATTAAAAACTTAGTTGATTATTTCAAGGAGTTTAAATACAACCTTTACTTTTGATATTACTTAAATTTATAGTCCCTTACAATCGATGACCTTATACTGAACGCACATTTGTCCGCGCTGTACGCGCCGAATTTTACTGATCGTCTCGCACATTTGCACGTACGCATCGTCCGCGCCATCCGCAAATCTTTTGGATTGCCAACAACTCTTGCAGTTTTTTCCAACCACTGGTGTGAGACTTAGATTAGATTGATGAGATTTATCGCTCGCTATCACTATGGAAAAATATTGTAATAGCTTGCTTATTGGCAGAGGAATAAGAAAACAAAATTCGATGAAAAAGAAGATTCTGGATTCATAGTATTAATTTAAAAAGGCAATTGTATGGAGAGTATTATACTTTATTTAAAGACTTGTTATATGATCATGAACGATTTTTTAGATATTTGCATTTAACATAAAAGAAATTTTAAGAATTGTTACATATATTTAAACCATTGTGCCTAGTGCGAGATTTTGTTTTTACGCGTTCGATATCGAGAACGTTAAGGTTGGCTTTTCACTATGGGATATAATATATATATATATATATATATATATATATATATATATATATATATATATATATATACAACGTGTCCCAAAATTCAACGATAAGCCAACACCGGAGGATAGACCTGCCCCGGACTAATCGGGGAAAAAAAGAAAAAATAAATATATCCCAATTATATTTTAAGTTATATAAAAAAAATTAAATTCTTCAGAAATTGAGACCGTTTATGATATTTTTCACTATCATGACCACAATTTTTTAAATATTTTTTTCTTTTTTTTTTATAGGCAACCTGAATAGTACTGCTATCTACCACAATTCTTAAAAACTCCAGAATAACTCTTGTTTTACCACGAAAATTAATGAAACTTATTTTATTCCCTAAATTTTTTGAAGACTTTTACTTTTAACCAAATTTAACTTATCGTGGTGTAAAAAAAAAGTATGAACACTAGTATGGCAAGTTTTTTTAAAAATTGACGCAACTAACCAACATTCCAAAATGGTATAATACTCTAAGAAAACATGTTATAAAAAATATGGGCCTATTATTTCTTAACAGGGGCCAAATGACGGTCGGGTGTAATAAAAGTATTAGTTCTTGAAAAAGGTTTAATATTTCAAAACAAATGGTACAAACAGTTTCACGTGTAATTTATTAAGTTATTAACATTATAGCAAATGTTCGAACTGTTTGCCACCAGCATTAATACATGCACGACATCGCCTTAAAAATGATCGTTTTATTTGTCTTGTATATCTTCTGCTATTAATGTAATCAGCAGCCTGAGTGATATTTCGACGAAGCTCGTCCAATGTCACAATGGGTTTTGACTAGACCCTGTTTTTAAGACAAACCTAATAGAAGAAGTCCAGGGGGTTCAAATCGGGTGAACGGGGTGGCCATAAGATAGGACCAAGTCGCCCGATCCAACGCCCTGGATACTCTTGATTTAAATATTCTCGCACAGGACGGGCATAATGTGCTGGGCAACCATCATTTTGGAACCACATGTTTTCAAGATCACTTAAGGGCAAGTCGTTTAACAATTCTTGCAAGTCATTTTGTAAAAAGTTTAAATAACTATTGCCATCTAAGTTTCCTTGTAACTCAAAGGGCCCAATTACTTTTCCATTTAATATGCCAGTCCATAGGTTAACCTTGAATTGATATTGGGATTTGTCTTGTCTCATCAAGTGTGGATTTTCATTACTCCAACTATGTAGGTTGTGAAGATTTAAATACCCATCTTTCTTGCACGTTGTTTCATCCGACCATAAAATTTTGTCTAGGAAGTGGGGATCTTCCCTGTACCTTTGCAGCATTACACGGCAAAATGTGACCCGTAGCGGATAGTCCCGCGGTAATAACGTCTGCACACGCCTGTAGTGATATGGCTGAAGCTTGTGACGTTTTAATATTCGATGTGCAGAACTTTTCGGGATTCCTGTAGCTTCTTCTATAGCACGTACTGAAGTATTAGAGTCATTTTCTATCTCATTGAGAACTTCTTCATCACGATCCAATCTAGGTCTTCCAGCGCTTCTCCTACTGGATGGCATACGACCCTCCGAAAACGCTTGATGCACATTAATAAACACTCGATAATCAGGATATTTTTGAGCATTTGGGTATCTTTCTCGATACAGTCTACTAGCAGCGTTAGCATTACATCGGCATTCTCCATAGATCAAATGCATATTAGCGTATTCCTATGGTGTGTACGGTTGCAGCATGTTAAACGCCAAACAGTCCAAAATGCGCCACAACTCTAAATCACAAAACACACAATCGTAGTCCAAGATAATGCCAGGTCAGTTCAGTTTGCAGATCACTTCCAGTCCAAATAATGCCAGGTCGGTTCAGTTTGCAGGTCGATTCCAGTCCAAAAAGCCAAGCCAAAGGTCGATAGTATGTACAAGGGCCACGTAAGTTGAATTGGGAACGGTGCGCAGTAAACAAAGGAGCAGAGCGTAATGAACCGACTTGCTGAGAATAATAACAGCTTCTCTACCTGTCCTGTTGTTGTCTCTTTTTAACGTAAATATCTCTATCTATCTATCTCTCTCTTATATCTAAGGTATTAATGCCCCATTCGAATTCCTAGAAATTGTAACAGGAACCCATTTTTGGCATGTAGTAAAAGTGATTACTGACAATTACAATTTAAGGAATTTGGCCCCTGTTTAGAAATAATAGGCCCATATTTTTTCCTACAGTATTATACCATTTTGGAATGTTGATTAGTTGCGTCAATTTTTAAAAAAAACTTGCCATACTAGTGTTCATACTTTTTTTTTACACCACGATAAGTTAAATTTGGTTAAAAGTAAAAGTCTTCAAAAAATTTAGGGAATAAAATAAGTTTCATTAATTTTTGTGACAAAACAAGAGTTATTCTGGAGTTTTTAAGAATTGTGGTAGATAGCAATACTATTCAGGTTGCCTATAAAAAAAAAAGAAAAAAAATATTTAAAAATTGTGGTCATGGTAGTGAAAAATATCATAAACGGTCTCAATTTCTGAAGAATTTCATTTTTTTATATAACTTAAAATATAATTGGGATATATTTTTTTTTCTTTTTTTCCCCGATTAGTCCGGGACAGGTCTATCCTCCAGTGTTGGCTTATCGTTGAATTTTGGGACACGTTGTATATATATATATATATATATATATATATATATATATATATATATATATATATATATATATATATATATATATATATATATATATATATATTATATCCCGAAATATAAATTATATCCCGTGATTGGCTTTAACCTGTGTGAATTCGTCATTGGTCATTGGATTACCCCCCTTTACCCCGGACACCGTCTGCGGGGGCACGGAACGGTGTGCGGGGTACAGGGGAAGAAATATAAAATGAAAATATCGCTCGGTCGATCGAAAAAATATTTATAGCTTGAGATGTAATATATATTATAGCACAGTGTAAACGGTTCCATATAAAATGTATGGTGAGCGATATTAATTTATATCTCGAGATGTAATATATATTATATTATATCCCGTAGTGAAAAGCGGGCTTAACTACGATTTGTATAGAATAAAATCAGCGCCAACTAGTGGCAATAATCGGAATTACAATTCATTATTAGCTATTTGGCTCAGGACCGTGCTTTGTGGCATTCTTTGGGGGAGGCCTATGTTCAGCAGTGGACTTGTGAAGGGCTGTAATGATGATTAGCTATTTGTTTATGTTTCGTAATTTGATCAAGGTTTCGTCAGTTTGTGTTAGTATTATGAGATTGAGAATTAGCCATTTTATTTTAATGTTAATTATTGAAAGTATTAAATTGAAAGCAAAAAACATGAAGGTGTTTTCATTCTAATATGATTTTATGTTGACATTTATGGAGCAGTAAATGTAATTTAGTTACTTAGTGTTAAGTGAACTTATGATACTTACTACTGACTTAATTATTAAATATTGATGGTAAGAACTTGGATTTATCAAACGCTATTTACACAAAAACTTGAATACTTTCTTGGAAAAGGCGATATCTATCCTTAAATTACCTACCTGTCATTGGGGTGTAACAACGGACTAAAATATGCAGAAGCTCTTGCTTCAGCACTGGCTTTATAATAGTAGTCATTTATTATTATTAGTTATTAATGTCTTTGTGGCTGCAAACATCCTCCTAACGAAAAAAAACGGCCTGCCTAGATTATATATCGTTTTCACAAAATGAAATAAAATTAACTCTTCAACAATTATTCTCACTCTTCTATCTCACTGTAAAAATTTAGGTGAAATCTTTTTCGATATCGACCGCGTAAAATTTTACGTCTCGAATGATCGAAATTGCCGCTCCAACCAATCACGTGCGTTAACGTTCTCACTGACGAATGAGAGTCAATGCTCGATGGTGATTCCGATTATTGCCACTAGTTGGCGCTGATTTTATTCCATACAAATTGTAGTTAACTTTCTCGGTATCGAGCGCGTAAAATAACATCTCGCACTAGGTACACATATCTTTCTATGGAAAACTCAAGATTTAGAAGGCCAATTGACCAGTGGAAAGATTTGTTGTATGTTTGAGGTAAGTATTTTTAGGTATAATGGGTTTTTGAATTAAAATTCACTATCAATTTTTTTAATTTATTTATTTTATTTATTTATTTAACAAATTACAGATAATACAAAAAATATATTATGGTACAACATAAACTTAATGAAAACTTTACCGTGTGCCGCCGATTTAAAATTTGACAGATAAGCTAAACCTTAATCTACAAAATATGTATAATGTAACACTATTAAACAGCAATTGGTACAGTCAACAGGCGGTAAATCGGCAATACGTAATAAACTAATAGTACAATAAAAGACGTGTCTTGCCACCGCCCACTTCGCCGCGTCAAAAACCTGGTCGTTCCTGCGTCGCGTATACAGTAGGTGATAAAAATATATTGATAATTGTGATAATATTTAATAGTAGACGAGTATAATAATTATTATTTGTTTATATGTCATATAGGTTTATTTATGTAGGGAATATAGTTAGTGGGGATTATAGTTTTTTTTATTTAGTTTGTAGTCTGATATAGACATTTCGTATAATAGTTTTTTAATTTGTATTTAATATTTTTATGGTTAATTTCATTTTGAAAAGGAGTTGGTAACTGATTAATCAAATTTTAAACCATGTATTCTAAAGTATGTTTTCCGTATAAATTGTTATAATTAGGTTTAGCTAATTTTGTTTTGGCCGAACTGCGGGTCTTAGAAATAGTTAGAGATGACATATTTTTTTAAATCTTCTTTAAAAAATTCTTCATTTAAAAGAGTATATTGTACTTTTTTATGCGTCGTTATGGTAATCAGAATCGCTGTGTATGTTTCATAGATTTAGTATATACTTAGATTGGCAATGTAAAAGAGAAAGGGCATAGCTTATGCTTACATTAGAACGAGATAGAATGGCTAGACCATACACGTACACGCTATGAGCCTGTATCAGCCTGACGTCAATGGGTAACGAAAGAAATCCCGCTTATTTTCGCGATATTTTTGATTTTGAAGTATTAATAAATATTTAAAATGTGTGATTAAATATGGTGACGTGTGACATACCTGAATTCAGTTCATCGAGAAGAGAAAATCCACAAAATTACACTTTTTACATGTAAGTACAATTAAATTATTTAGCACTCTAAATTCAATATTTCAGAACTAGTACAAATGTTTTGTACACAAATGGATAGAGAAAAATATCGCATTTTATTACGATAATGCTCTAAATGGGTGAGAATTATATTAAAAATAATAACAAATACGTGAATTTCCGCTATTTCTGATCAATTTTTTGTAGGGATTGAAACTATCAATATCATCTTATCGATAATATGTTTATAACAGGCAAAGGCATATCCTTGGATGCAGCCTCTTGTAACTTCGTTTTTTTAAATTTTCTATTTTTACGTTTAATGTTTCGTAATAGTAAATACTTACGCATTATTGTAAATACTTTATTGAGATGACTTAAACTCTTATATTGTTTCAGATTTCCAAAAAATATTCAGGTTAAACAAAAATGGTTAAAAATAATAAATAGAAAAGGATGGGTTCCCAAAAAAAAAAAAACTACATGCAGCAAGCACTTTCAACAAAAATGTTTTTATCATAGAAGTGCAGAAAGAGTAAAGCTGCATTTTGCATAAATACCCACATTATTTATGCCCTTGCGTATTTTCTTAATTATGTATTTTACTGTATATATGTTCATTTCTTTTGCGCATGTTCAAATGTGTACAACATGTTGTTGTCATCCACGTGGTGTATATTTTTTTATAAAACCAAAGTAACAAAGGAACTTACAGTATCACTTAATAATAAACGGCTACTGAAGTACTTGGTCACCTACAGTCATCTTGAAACAAAGAAAGTTACCAAATTTTTTACGTGGTAGAGCCATGCTGCAGCTATATTAAAAGTATAGTTGTAGCAGGAATGGGTCGGCTGGACCGGAGAAGGACCACGCTCTCACAGAATACCAGCGTAAAATAGCAGCTTAATGCTGCTGTGTTTCGTATAATGAGTGTAGAGAACAGGAGACCCTTTTTACTAGAAAAGAGGCATTCTATCTTAGTCCTAACTGCTGACAATGCATCTGCATTTTAATTCGCAAACGAAGATAGATGCAGATGTCTATGGACCACAGCAAACACTTACCATCAAGTAGACTGTGCTCGTTTGTCACCCTAATTGTATAAAAAATCGTGTTTTCACCCCTGAGGACTAAAATAAAATCTCTTACAACTCATAATTATACAGGCTCTCTTTACTCAAATGGCTGGAACGCGGCAGTGTAAGCACTGCTGTTTAGTGGTAGTGTAAGTACTGCTGTTTAGCGGCAGAAATAGGTAAAAGGGTTGTATTTTTTAATTTTAATGTGTACACTAATTATATTTGTTTGTAGGTTGTATTGAACCGGTACGCAAAGCATCGTCATGTGTCTACAGAGATATATTGCCAGTACCCAGTAGCTCAATTGCAAACGTTTCTGTTATAGAGAATTCCTCGAGAAAGAAAAAAAATAAAGAAAACTATTGATTCGGACAAGATTAGATATGAAGCAAAAACTGAAAAATGTAAGAGCACAAAAAAACGTGCTAATAAAAATAAGAAAAGTTGTATTAAGTGATAAAAAACCTAGAAAGACTTCCTGCACTTCAAAATATCATTAGTGCTCTAATAGCATCTAGTTCAAACGATTTGTTGCAGCATCTCATCGAAAGGGTGATAAAGAAAAAGTTTATTAGATAGGTACTCGTTCTGAACGAGTTTTTAGAAAACATGTGAAAGAAAAATTGTAAACGAATGTTGAATGAACGTATGTTTCGGAAATTAGTAAATGAACGCCTTGTGTCCTGCAAATTTTTTTAACACACTTAACATACATGTGTACGATTCGCCAGCACTATCAAACGCTAAACACTTAATTATTAAATTAATAATCAAAACTTATTTGATAATTAGATTGAAGTATAAAGCAAAATTGCAAAATACCTCTTAAGGAGGGCTTACGAAATTTTTACAATAAATTAGTTATTTTTGGTGGAAAATAAACATCACAAACTTTTTGTTTGTAGTTTTATTTTTATGCCCTCAAACATAATATTATTAATTTTATGACACAGACACAGCGTTCTATATCGATAATTGAAGTTGATACATGGCGCAGCACTATTGTTGACGCACACATGCACATTTTACTCACACGGGTGCATTTCGTTTTTGGTCTCACCCTAATCACGCCATCGCCAATCTAATGTATACTATATCTAAGGTATGTTTTTAACCTTGTCTGGAACTATAGTTTTTAAGATGAGTAATTGCAATGAATAAATGTTATCTAAATGTGATTTGTAAGTTCACCCATAACTAGACAAGCCATATGAAATTTTAGATTCAGCCAGTGATTTATATAATTGTAACAGAATTCTATAGGGGACTTTATACTTAATTATGGAGAATTTTGCTAACATGCTTCGAAGTCTATTACATACAACCTCAATATGATGTTTCCAGTTGAGCCGACTATCTATTACAAGTCCTAAGTAAGTTTGAGTTTCTACCGGTTCTAATTCTGCACAATGAAAATTGAATGTGATTTGTCCTTTGTGAAGGCATAGGTGGTCATGCACAATAATGCTAGGTATTACTTTACTCCTATTATGACTAGAACTAATATACATTAGCTAGCTCTTGCTAGCATTAATAACTAATCCTTTATCATGAGACCATTGTGTTAATATATTAAGTTCTTATTGCATAATGCGGCCAGTTTCGTTAATATTTTCGCCGGCTGCAACCAGGCACGTATCGTCGGCATACTGGTATATTTCGCAACGCCTGATGATGTTTGCCAGACTATTAGCATAAGTGATGTAATGCAATGGTCCAATAACGGAGCCCTGTGTTGTGCCTACTGAAGAATTAACATAATAACTAATGGCATCCCCTACTTTTACCGCATATTTCCTGTCATTAAGGTAATCTCTGCACCATGGCAATAATGGCCCTCTAATACCACTATCATTAAGACTGTCTATTAGCTTATTATGATTAAGAGTATCAAACGCTTTAGTGTAGTCTACAAAGACTACCAAGACGTGTCTCTTATTATCTAAATGCTTGTAAACGCTGTTAGTGAAGGTCGATAAGTTGGGTGGTATTTTTCTGCGGTTGAAAACCATACTGTTTTTCCATTATTATATTATAGCATAGAAGTCATAAACCTGTCTGCAAATGTATTTTTCAGCAATTTTATCTATTACGGGTAAGATAGTAATTGGCCTATAATTGTCATGCACTTTATGGCTACCCTTCTTATGGATAGGTCTAACTATGCCAGTTTTAAAAATATGGGGATACTTTCCACTTTTTATACAGGCATTAATGAGATTTGTAATTACGTCACTGACTAATGTGCATATTTTTTTATGTCTATAGGTCTTATCCCGTCAATACCTGGCGCTTTATTACTGTTTAGGTTGTGTACGATTTTTTCTACTGCATTAGCATTAGCAGGCACAAAGCGTAAGGAGACATTTGTGTTGTTACTATACAATGACTTATCCAATAGAGGTATATATCAATTAGGGATTGATTTTTGACCCTTAAATCGAAAGTATCAGCAAATGAACATGCAATCTTATACGGAGGGTTACTACTGTTACCAAAGTTATTGAGCAATACATCATCAATCGATTTTGTAATTCGCCCCGTTAATTTATTTAATATCTGCCATAGGGTTCTAGAATTTTGTTTGTTCTTATTAATTTCTAATTTAAGCCACTTATTTTTACTTTTTCAAATTATTGTGTCTGCAGAATTTCGTGCCTTGTTGTAAGCTTGCTTTAAAAGCATATTTCTATAGTCTTTTGTCCACTGATTAAATAATTTGTCCCTGTTTTGGCATATTTTCAAATTTTTTTTTGCTAATCCATTTATTACCAGTACGTTTTGGTATAAAGATACTTTTGGACTCGTACCTATATTCCGTATAAGACTTATTAAAATATTCTCGTAGAAAATTATAAATTCTATACGGACAAGATAATTCCCTCGATTTTTCTCATTCTATTTTGCTAAGCGTGGTAGAGTCATGCTGCAGCTATATTATGGTTTTAGCATGAATGGGTCGGCTCGACCGGGTAAGGACCACGCTCACACAGAATACCAGCGTAAAATAACAGCTTAACGCTGCTGTGTTTCTTATGGTGAGTGTAGAGAACCGGAGACCCTTTTTACTGGAAACGAGGCATCTCATCTTAGTCCTCAAGGGTGACAACGCATCTGCATTTTGATTCATAATCGAAGATAGATGTAGATGTCTATGGGCCACAGCAACCACTTACCATCAGGTGGACTGTGTGCTCCTTTGTCACCCTATCCTATATAAAAAAAAGCGATTGAATACTTAGTATTAAATTATGTATTTACATAATTTAATACTAAGTATTCATTTCACAACGTTTATCGGAATTCCAATTTCGTTGCAGCATTTTTCTGCCAACCTCTAACCACAGTGTACATTTAATACGTAAAAAATTTAATTTGAAACAAAAGTCGAAACCACCAGTTTTAGTGGAAAATCTAGTAAGTTGGCAACATTAGACAACACTGAGTATCAACACGCGCCAAACGCGCCGCGTTATATAACGTCATCAAAATTCGTCCCTTGATATCGTATACCTACCGCATTTCATAAAATTCGGCGCGTACGGTGCGGGTGTAATCTGCGAAGTTTCATATGATTTCATACAACGAATTCTTAAATTCGGCGCGTACGGCGCGTACGGCGCGGACAAATGTGCGTTCAGCTTTACACTTCCAAATGTCGACATTGTCATAAAATAATTCTCGACTAGATGTGCTATAAAAATTATACGCATAATTATTTAAACAAATTTCAAAGGCTTTATTCTAACAATTGTATGAAATTTATTGTTAGTTTACGAAAATACGACCACATCTTTGGTTTTCATTATTCTTATTTTTTATATTCTTTTTCTTTAGTGATATGCTTATGTTTGACGACTGCCTTTTAGCCCGCGTTGTCTAAGTTTCATCATATTTATAAATTCAACCAAAGTTATAAGTATACTCACAGCGCTGTATTCTTCACCACTTTTTAAATACAACCGTTAGAAACATAGCTTCCATCTATGGAGTGTAGAGAGAAGGAGGACCATCTCTATAGAAACAGAAATAGAAACTTTTTTATTCAATATAGATTATAAATAATACTTATTGAAAGTCACTTTTTTGTATAATTACCACTGGTTCGAAAACAAAACCTCTGTCCTGAGAAGAACCAGCAAGAAACCCAGCGGGACTTTTTTTTAAATAACAGCTTACAAACAACAAATTAGAAATAGCTTGGTAGCATTCACCTCATTTCCAGGGGTTATTATCATCTATTAACTCTTTAATATTATAATAACCCTTATTATACAAACTTAGTTTAATAAAGTTTTTGAACTTTGAGCAGGTCAAATTTTGTATATTTTCTGGAATTTTGTTGTAAAAGCGTATACATCGCCCCAAGAATGAATTACTGACTCGATGGAGTCGAGTAACTGGTACTACTAGCTTGTGTCTGTTCCTAGTATTTACAGAATGAATATCACTTATTTTTGTAAAACTACTTTTATTTTTGTGTACATACATTACATTTTCATAAATGTATTGAGATGCCAAAGTTAATATATTAATTTCCTTAAATTCTTGTCGCAGCGACTCTTTAGGCTTTAAATCATAAATTGCTCTTATGGCTCTTCTGTAAAACAAATATAATTTCAGTGTCAGCTGCGTGTCCCCATAGCAAAATACCATACGACATTATGCTATGGAAATAGCTAAAGTAGAATAGTCTAGCTGTTTCAAGACTAGTTAGACTTCTAATCTTTTTTACGGCATATGCTGCGGAACTAATATATAAATGAAAAGTTAAAAATATAATATATAATATATATATATATATATATATATATATATATATATATATATATATATATATATATATATATATATATATATATGAAAAGTGTCCCTAGAAACGTGTCCAATAAGAGAGGCGCTGCAGTAGCATAGGATAAATTAAAAAAAACACCAAAAGTAATTAGAATAAGACTTAGAGTATTCAACTAACAGGAGACGCCATGCGCATAAAGTTCCGAACAAAAAAGTCTGTCACTTCTAGCGGGAGGCGAGGTAACGCACACTAAGCAAATCGTAAACATTGGGCCACGTCGTTACGCACGCACATAGCATAATATGAGCACACGATTAAGCAAAACGCACACAACCTTGAAAATCTCTTATAAATGTCTCATCGTTACAGTGCATAAGCCATAAACAACTAGTGCGAGGGCCTTGTCGATATGGATATGTCGATGAAATTTTATGCAAGTTACATTAGCATTAGCAAATAAAATAAAATAAAAATGAACAAATGTTTAATGAGTAATATTACATTCAAATTAAATTAAAAAAAAAATTACCTAAATTAAAACAAATTGAAAAAGTATTATATTATATTTTAACTGGTTTTTAAAGTGATTAAGTTTGGTATATATAACGAATACACTTTTTGGGATCACTCTTTTTTTGCGAGGTAGCTAATTCTGGTGCTTGCATATTTTTCCATCACCAAGTTTGCCAGTTCAATGTTATGTGGAACGTAATCATTATCGAAATAATGTTCCTGTATGCTTAAAAATATATAATATGCCTAGCATATGAAATGTTTTTACCATTTTTTAATGTCATGATAACCGGAAAGGTTATCTGTATATGGGTTTTAAACGGTCTAATTCTACAGATTTTACCCAACCTATAGAGTTAAACCGTTTTAAGGCTTAGAGTTGAACTACATCTGGCAGCACGGAATCGCACTTTCCTGTGCTTCTATCCTTCTTGTTCACTCAGAAATGTTATTTACTAGAGTGAGAAAGAGAGCGGGAGTTTATAGTTCTACCCTCAAAAAACCGATTGTAAACCGGTTTCAAAAGTTTTTATATCATTCTTGACAATCCATACTAATATAATATTATAAATGTGAAAGTGTGATTTTTTGTTTATTTGATTTTGTCCTTCCTTTACGCAGCAACGGAATGGACCAATTAAAAAAAAATAAATATTTGCTATCTCTTGGTCGAAGTTTACGCTTAACCAAACATACTTTTTTTCGTAATTTTACTTAGGATTGAAAAATAATTAATGTCTTCGTAAAAGGCGGTAATATTTTGTGTTCTACAGTACAAAAGTGTAGTACTCTGACTGTATATGTTTAATAATAATAGTTTATAAATATGACACTGTAATTATTTGTTTGTCCTTATTTATTTATTATTTAAGCTTTAATAATTCGTGTCTCATCTGAAAACAACAATTTAGTTGACACCATCTAAGACGATAAACTTGTAAATAACATTTTAAAATGAATAAATATCGTTCACTAAATCTTCCATCTCGATTTGTTACATGTTTAGAATTTTATCCTTCATAATGTAAAGTAAACCTGTAGCAAAATAATAACCTTACTCGTACTTCCAATAATTTCAAAGTCGGTACAGCAGTTTCATTTAGTTTCCTTTTATTATTTGATTGGATTACGAAAACCGATTGGTCAAAATGCTCGGAACAAATAGTACTTGTTCGTTTAGGTACCCAGGTTATATGATTGCCACATGCTTTTATCCTAACTTGGCGCCTGTAAGGATCTTTTGGAAAACTGTAAAACCAAAGATCTTTTTTAAACATTGTACAAAAAAGAATTTTAAATAACACCTTGATATTATATATCAAAATATCACTTATAGTCAAATAAAAACATCGACACTAAAGATTACAGTGAATATCACTATTATAGTCTTGATGATACCATTGTATATACTCGAAATTCCCCTTCTTTTCGTTTCATAATGTAACATAATGAAATGAAAATATCTATTTAAAATGATTTAAATGTATAATGTATACAATAAAACAATTTAAATTGATGTTTTCAGTTCGTTAAAAACAATTAAAGATTATTAATGTTGTTTGAAATAATATAGTTTTGCAAATAGATCACAATAATATTGATGAATTTAAGACTATTCAATAACACGATTTTGTCTTGTGTAATTAGAACAAAGAGAAACGACATTTGTCTACAATTAAGCAAAATTTAATTATGTCCTAGTAGTGCAAAAGTCCTTACTATAGTATTAATACTTTAAGTTGGCAACACTACCTGCTCAGCAATATTAATCAGAATTTTCGTGATTTAATGCTTATATTAATTATTGAAATCAAAATAAATACTTAAAGATGAAACGCCGTCTTTTTCTAAATTTGAGGTCTGTGATATTTTTTTACAAAAAAAACACACTGCAACTCGGCATTTTTCTGGTGGTCAACTCACGCTTACGACTACTTGGTAACTGACGCCGTACGCGGCGCAACTAGTTTTATATAACGGGAATGATCCGCGCTCTCGTACTTTTGACAGCGGGGAACGGTCTCCAATGTCGTCTCCTGTTAGTTTAATACTCTAAGGAATAAGATGAAGAAATAAACAAGGACCGACCAATCCGCTTGGTTTTGTACTACGTAAATAGTTGAGGTTTTGTATACTGGCATTTTACTAACTACTCTACTCTAATCATGAAATTTTTTAAATATTTGAATTCAGCTGACTTTACTCCGTTCACAACAGCTATCTTCATATCGTAGTTTTTCAGACGCCAGCGCTATTGTGGTAGGTTTTGGAACCTCTATTTTTAGTAAATAGTAGGACACTTTTTCAACTTTCGACCCTTATAAGATGTTTCTCCTTGTACTCTACACTCCATACCTCCATCTACGGTTATAATTTTTTTTTATTCTCTGGTGATGGACTTGTACGGTTGTATTTTAGCCATACCCAAATACTAGGACATTATCCTTTAAATTATTTTGTTCATTGTATTTCGCATAATATTTTGGTGCATCACATTGCAGAGTTTTTGGGAGGTTTCGACTACAGCTTTATCCTTAGTTGTTGAGGCGAAAAATAGTAAGTAGGTTTAATATCAACATCAGAGCACTTGTTTCGTCGTTTAGATTAATATTTCGCATGTGCTGACGTTTAAGACGCATAACCGCATAATTTTTTCGTATGTAAGTCTTGGTTAAACAATTATTTAAATGATAATACAGAATCACGAATCCATCGTGCAATCCAAGTGCTGCAAAAACTCCGAAACACTCCTAAAATATTTTTCAATTTTCGACTTAGAACAATAACTAAAACGAGATATTGTTCTGAGATTTTCAAACAGTTATTGTTGTAGCTACGATTCGCCAATTGTAACAGCCAAGGTTTTAAATTATACAGCATACTCCGACGCGTATTGTATTTACAAAATTCTGCACAATATGCTTCGTCACATTGTGAAGTTCTTGGGAGATTTTAACGACAACTTAACCTAGCAAACAATTGATGATGATATTATCTAAAGGTGCCTAAACAGATAAAAAGCTAGAGAATATTAATATCACCATCATCTAAGCCCTTCTTACATCGCTGCTGAAATAGTTAACATGAGCAGATATTTAATACACACATAAACACATTACACATAATCACACACAGAACACTTTTTATCATTTTATACAAAAAAATCCAACACGGAGCAAACTAGCCTTAAAGTGAATGCCGCACGGTTTTTAAACATTTCTTGATATTTATTTTTATATTACCTATATAAAATAACACGTCTTCTTTATTTTATTATTATATATAAATATACACAAAGCGCGAGTATCGCACAAAATGAATCTCTATATCGGAATATTTCAAAACAAAATAAAGCGTTAATATCGCATTGAAGTTTCTGTCACGTGATTGTTAATTTTATTAATAAAAAAAGTGTCAAATCTACATTGCTGAGTCTCAGTTTAAAATAAATATATGGCTGAGTCTCCTTTTGTAATTTTAGAAACAATATACAGACCGATTTCCCTCCTGAGCCGCGTCTACGTGCTGTTTTCGAGAGTCATTACGAATCATCTCGCTCGCAGACTAGACCACGTCCAGCCTCCCGAACAAGCTGGTTTCCGAAAAAGCTTTAGCACCATAGATCATAGACCATAGGCAAATTGTACAGATGACAACAGAGTACAACTGCCACTTTGTCTTGCGTAAGTGGACTAGGTGTATGAGAAATCCTTTGATTTTGTGCAAAGTTGAGAGGTATTGCAGTCTCTTCAGCCGTGCCAAGTTGACTGTCAATATATGAAGTGCTGAAGTGTTTGTACAGTAGGGCTAAGATGACTATCCGAGTCCAGAACCAGAGCACGAAAACTATCCAACTACAGAGAAGTGTAGTACAGGGTT
The DNA here is from genome assembly GCA_033319125.1 of Parnassius glacialis. Taxonomy (NCBI): domain Eukaryota; kingdom Metazoa; phylum Arthropoda; class Insecta; order Lepidoptera; family Papilionidae; genus Parnassius; species Parnassius glacialis. The sequence continues at coordinate 11,357,475 of JAVANC010000009.1, forward strand.
ACATCCCCGAAACTGTTGACCGCTGCATTGGAAGACGTTTCCAAGTTACTGTAGTGGACTGGAAAGAATACCTATAATAATTCAAATAAGTATTATTAAAATTTGGGTATAAAAACTTATTTAAATTTATATCTCGGAAATTCAGCAGAAGATCCCAATTCTGATCTCGGAAATACATCAAAATATCATTAATAGTTAAAAATAATACAAGTGTGAGAGCGGATGTTTAACTTGCTCTCTTGCTTACGCAATTAATCATTATCAGTAATAATAACACAGCGTAACGCACTATACATTCAGTAAGGTAGACTGGGGCAAGTGTGACAGTGGGGCAAGTGTGACAAATGCAAATTATGCGGCAAAAATGCGGGTTTTGGTTAAATGCCATCTATTGAACAACGCAGAAACTTTTACGCTATTGACTATACCGACAGTTAAGTATATAACTTAAACTATTTTATCGACAGAGATCATTTTTTTAAAACTACTCAACTAGCGAAAGCCCGCGCAATTTTAAGAGCCGAAGTTTTTAAGTTTTTCGATACGTCTTTCAGTTATTTTAAATAAGATACAAGGTGAGTGATAAATAATAATATTGATACTTATAGTGTAATATGTTTCTGAGACCTGAAATCGACTATTCCTTGAAATACGGATACAGTTATACTTGGTCACCTAATACCTGACATTGGGGTAAGTGTGACAGTGTCACGCTTACCCCGGTCATCTTGTATGAGAATATCATAACTAGTGATGGGACAGCCTATTTTTTTTAACTGACTTTCAAAAAACGAGGGTGCTATTTACCTGTGTTCTTCTATGTATTTATATTTAAGTATTTACTTTTATATTTATACTTAATAAACAAGCGAGCGAAGCGTGTGAGATCTCAGAGTCACATTTTACGAATTTTTGTTTGTATGTTAGCAGTTAGCAGTTCCATACAGCGTCTGATTGATCTCAAGACAACCTTGATACGGCGTCTGATAGATTATTCTATCCAGAGTCTGATTGATCTCAAGACGACCTTCGTACGGCGTCTGATAGATTACAAGACAGCCAACCTTCAGGCAACCTCCAACCGGCACCTGATGACTACAGACAACCTCCAACCGGCGTCTGATAACTCAAGATAATCTCCAACCGGTATCGGATAGCTCAAAATAACCTTGATACGGTGTTTGACAGATTGCAAGACAGCCGACCTTCAGGCAACCTCCAACCAGCGCCTAATGACTACAGACAACCTCCAAACGGCGTCTGACAGCTCATGATAACCTCCAACCCGTATCTGATAGCTCAAGTTAACCCCCAACCGGTATCTGATTGCTTAAAATAACTTCCATCCAGTATCTGATAGATCAAGATAACCTCCGACCGGTATCTGATAGCTAGCACAGTCATGACATTGTAAGTCAAAAGCGAACGAAACAAAAAGCAGTGCTGTTCGGCAGTTACTAAAACATTTTACTGGTCAGAATCAATGTCATAGACACAAGTATTGTCAGGCATCTGGGTCAACCTATCATGTGTGTACTTGTAAGCTTGGTTGGAATTTAGGGCTCTCAGGAGGTAACGATTACCTTTCAGGACTTCCACGACTTTAAATGGACCTTTGTATTTGGGCCAAGCTTGGTTTGTTTACGTTCTTCGTTCTGCAAGAGAACTTTATCTCCACCTGAGAATAACTTTACCTTGGCTTTGCCTTCAAATCGGGCTTTGTCTTCAGCAGAGGTTCGTTCCATTTTACCTACTGCTTCAGCTCTGACATTGTTGTCGAAATCGACGTCTGGCCCTCATTGTCAGCCAACATTATCTCTACAGGTCTAGCAATTTTACCTATGAGCAACTCCAGTGGACTCACTTTTAAAACGCAGTTCTGGGTGCAGTTAAGCGCGAACTGCACATCTCGTAGAGCGTATTGCCATGAAAGGTTGCTGGTCTCTGCGGCGGTAGGCATGTTCAGGGAGTTCATTACCCACTCTGTCACAACTAAGTGGAGCTTTATATTTACTGACTCGTAGTACTCTTTGAAGTCTCTGTAGGTGAAGTAACACCCTTGGTCCGCAATATCTTGATGTGGTGCGCCGAAGAGCAAAACACAGTCTTTCAGGGCCTTGATGTGCTAGAGGTGTCAATGTGCAAGGTATGGCGAAACAACTCGTACTTCGTGAATGCATCGATGATGACGAAAACCTATTCCTTCTTGTAATTCTTACCACTGAGTTTTCTGGTTGCGTCAATATGCAGCGTGTGCCACGACGCAATCGGTATCTACGGAATTCGACTTAATGTTACTTGAACTTCACCCGAGTGCGATTTTAAGACTTGCCAAGTCACACAGATCAATTAAAAGGAAGTTATACTTATTATTCCAATATAAAATCTTTGTTCACTGCGTCGCCTTCGATCATTTCTTCCCATTCCTACAAAAGTTATGCTCGCACAGTCTCTTCTCCTTCCTATTCTCGACTATGCTGACGCAAGCTATGTAGACATAGCTGAGGACCAGCTAAATAAGCTTGAGAGACTTCAAAATACTAGTATTCGGTTCATATTTGGATTGCGCAAATATGACCATATTTCCCAATTTCGCTCACGTCTCAAGTGGTTACCTATCCGACTTCGCCGAAACATGCATATTCTTTCTATTCTGTACTGTGTATTATTTCATTCTTCTGCTCCTCCCTATATAAAGAAGTTTAATTTTGTGAGGTTTCCGGGGGACCTCTACGCTCTTCTAGAAAATTCATTTTAAGGATACCAACTCACAAAACATAATTTTTTAATAAATCTTTTACTGTCCAGTCTGTTAAGCTCTGGAATGCCCTACCTTTGCATATACATGAAGCACAATCTATTGTAATCTTTAATTCGGAGACCGTTAGGATAAATTATGTGATTATGTATTTATTGTATTTATCAGCTTTATATTATTGTTTGAGGAATTTTGTAATATATTTATGTATTTTGGGTAGATATGTAAGTTTGTTTATATAATCTTATATATGTATGTATATGTATATATTATATGCTTTACTTTATCTTTTATTATGTATTAGTAATTTATATAATTTCATGTATTAGTTATTTATATGTTATTTTATTGCATTTATTGCCTATATATCGCATGTATTGATATTATATTTTGTGTAATTATATTGCACCACCTACCTAGTATTCATTATTTATTCCTTTACACCCTTGGTTGCCTGGAAAAGATCGCTATGTAGCGATAAGGCCGCCAAATTGTACATTTAATCTGTCTTTTGTTATGTAACTTGTATATTTGTTTGTGGTGTACAATAACGTATATTCATTCATTCATTCATAAAATGTTCAAAAGCCATAACATTTTTAATCGTTTGTTACACAACTACACCTCATTTCACTCCATTACATCTTAACGACGACTAAACTAGACTAACACTAAACGCGTACCGAACTCACTCTTTGAGCTACGGCTACGGTATGGCTTTTGAAATAGTCAAAACACAAAATAAAATGAAGTAGAAAACTCTCCAATTTAATAGGGTCCTTAATCGCCCAATAGACTTAGGTTAGTCAATTGAAATAAGCTTGGCCTTTCAGGCATTTCTCTCAACCAATTAAAAAGGTTAACCACTTATTCCAACAAAATATTTTTTAAAACAATGCTTAAGATAAATTTACTTTCCTCGTATATCAAATGGTGATTTGCAGTAGTGGCAAATAATGTGTTCGCAGCCTCTTATGTTGACAGCATACTTCCACTCAAAAGCTAACGTCACAGCACCACGCCTTCTACTAAACCCTCAATTTTAATCCCAATTTTGTCAACTACGTAATAATCGGAGTAAACTGTAACACTTATCAACATATTAGAACATAAAAGGGCCACTCATTTCTTTAATTCATAGCATGTTAAAATAATACATTTTTTTTCGGTACATCGCTTAAACATTTTTCACATGTAAATCATATTTCGCATGAACTATTAAATTGTAACATAACTCGAGCAGTTGAAATTTCCACCGAATGCAAAATTATAATTCGTCCAGGTACCTTAAATATTTCTTTCCACATTTGTTAACATTTGTTGTTTGGGTACGTTAAGGAATAAGAAAAGTACTTGAAGGTACTTTTTATCGAACAAAAAGATTTTAACTTTTGTCTTAAAACATTTTACTTTAAACTTTTACTCTACACTTTAATGGTACGTCAATGTTGTAAATAGGATAGCTAATTTCATTTCAACATTTAATAAAAACAAAGTCATTAACACGAATCTTTTCACAAACGTAATAACTATCACACTATTCGAAGATTATATGTGGGTGATAACAGGGACTCCAACCCAATTATGATCTCGAAAATACATCACAATATCATTAATTGTTTAAAATAATAAAAGTGTGAGAGCGGATGTTAAACTTGCTCTTTTGCTTTCGCAATTAATAATTATCAATAATCAAACAGCGTAACGCACTATACATTCAGTGTTAGAGAAATTACAGTTCGACCACACCGTAACACGTCCCCGCCACAACCACACACCAGTGCTACGTGAAGGACGTAATTACAAGATAACACCAAAGTAAGCAAACCAACAGCAACACTATACATCTCAGTGTAAGACAGGTCAGCCTCTCAGCAACACCATCCGACCATCCGTGCAGGCAAGCACCAGAAGAACCACCAAGACGGATAGAACCGCGACACTTTCTTACCACCTGTAGAAGGACTTCACTCAAGCGGAATCTCATGCGCACGGCTCCTACAGTGAACTTTATACTACACAAATGAGTGGGGGTTTCCCATTATACCCTCAATTCCACCCCCATCCGACCGATATTTTATAGACGCTTCGACATATATTTAAGTATTTTATTTTTATTATGTTATGTAATATTACATATTTTTAATGTAAATAAATTGCTCCATAAAAATCAGTTCGGTTTTACAAGAGTCGCTCGACAACTGATGCCAGTGTTGAGCTAATCAAACATATCAATATTTTCTATGCATAGGAGAATTCAGAGGATGCTTTGCGAGTATATTGTGTGATCTTTCCAAGGTTTTCGACTGTGTTCACCATGACACACATGTGAGTTGTTATTAATCGGAGCAATTCTTCCGGATCAGTATTATCTATGGGTGTTCCTCAAGGCTCAATTCTCGGTCCATTCATGTTCTTAGTTTATATTAATGACTAACTATACTTGGTAGGGAATAACCATGATATAGTTTTATTTGCTGATGATAATTCATTGATATTCCGACTTAAAAGCAATTATTAAAATACGACGAAGTGAATAATGCTATATCAAAAGTAGTACATTGGTTTAGCGCCAATAATTTGATTTTAAACGGTAATAAAACGAAATGTATTAAATTTACAACACCAAATGTTAAACAGGTGAATACCAGTTTCCTTTTAAATGGAAGCTGAATCTAGTTGAATCCACTGTTTTTCTCGGAATTACAGTCGACGCGAAGCTTCAACGGGGCCCTTATATATCTAAACTAACTAGCAAACTTAGTTCTGCAGCATATGCTGTAAAAAAGATTAGAGGCCTTACATGTGTTGAAACAGTAGATTAGTTTATTTTAGTTATTTCCATAGCATAATGTTATATGGAATCTTGCTATGGGGTAATGCGACTGACAATAAAACTATCTTTGTTTTGCAGAAGAGACCTATACGAGCAATTTATAACCTAGGTTCGAAGGAATCCCTAAGAGAAAAAATTTAAGAAATAAATATATTAACTTTGGCCTCTCAATACAAATATGAAAATTTAATGTATGTACACAAAAGCAAAAGTAGTTAACATTCTTTAAGTACTAAGTAGAAGCACAAATTAATACCAGTTACTCGACTCCAGTAATTCCTCCATGGGTTATAACTTAACTTTGCTACTTAGACGACTTGAAATTTAAATACTACGTCATCAGACAGTCGATGGCTTAAGCTGCCGTCAAAATCTCCCAAAAACTTAACAATTCTAGCAATGCGTTTCAGGAACATAATGTGGGTAAAACTTTTTAAATTAATACAGGCGTTTTATTTATTATTTTTGGCTGAAGGCCTAAAGAATATTGGAACTGATTGGAACTGATAAACATCCTACCTTAACTTAAAAGATTCTTCTCCTGGAGAAGAGGGATTTCAATATTATTGCATACCTTAAGCGAAAGCGCAATTGCATACCTTAAGCTAAAGCGCAAGGTATGTTCTACTATAACCTAAAAATTAAAATTCCAACGTTTTATGGAATAAAATCGTATCTATCAATCATATTATACAAAATAATAAATGATATAAAAAGCACATTGTTAGAAAGATAAATGATTGTTGAACTTATTAATAATTTTTTAAATAGATTAATCTATTTTTAAATAAGAAGCTATTTTTAAATAAGAAAAAGGGTTTTAGTGGCTTATGGTGTGGATTTATCATGGCCCTGTGGCTTGTAAACACGATAATTTTTGAAAATATCAATTGTTTAACTGAATCTATTTTTTAATCTCTTCATCTATCATGTGTGAAGCCACTGAATGAACGTGGCAGTGTTATTTTGTTTTGTTTAGCTATAATTAATTTTTTTCGGCTCCAAAATGGCGAAATTTTCGTTGATTTGGTAGCCTCGTATGTAAATTATTTCTGTAAATGAGGAGCTACAGCCACAGAGTAGTTTAGTTCGGCTTCAGTCGCCGTCGTGAGTGGATATTGTTTCGGTTGTTTGCAGCGGCTCAGAAAGATCGCTGTACAAATACACAATATTCGAATAACCAAATTTCTTAAATACTTGATTATAATAATAATAAGAGATTTTTTTATTACAATATTTAAACGCACAGAATAAATAATAGTAGTACGTAATAAAAGTAAGTACTATAATTTTTTTTGTCATGGGTGTCATTGTCATAGTTTTCGAGGGTGTTGAAGCCGATAGTGCTGTCGAAATGTAAATCCAAGATGGCGGCTGCAAAATATATCAATTTTTTCATCTTGCGTGTCATTTTCATGGTTTTCGAGGGTGTTGAAGCCGATAGTGCTGTCGAAATGTAAATCCAAGATGGCGGCTGCAAAATATATAAATTTTTTCATCTTGGGTGTCATTTTCATGGTTTTCGAGGGTGTTAAAGCCGATAGTGCTGTCGAAATGTAAATCCAATATGGCGGCTGAAGTGGGTACCAATTTTTTCATCATGGGTGTCATTTTCATAGTTTTCGAGGGTGTTGAAGCCGATAGTGCTGTCGAAATGTAAATCCAAGATGGCGGCTGCAAAATATATAAATTTTTTCATCTTGGGTGTCATTTTCATGGTTTTCGAGGGTGTTGAATCCGATAATGCTGTCGAAATGTAAATCCAAGATGGCGGCTGAAGTAGGTACCAATTTTTAACATCTTGGGTGTCATTTTCATGGTTTTCGAGGGTGTTGAAGCCGATAGTGCTGTCGAAATGTAAATCCAAGATGGCGGCTGAAGTAGGTACCAATTTTTATTATCTTGGGTGTCATTTTCATGGTTTTCGAGGGTGTTAAAGCCGATAGTGCTGCCGAAATGTAAATCCAAGATGGCGGCTGAATTAAGTACCAATTTTTTCATCATGGGTGTCATTTTCATAGTTTTCGAGGGTGTTGAAGCCGATAGTGCTGTCGAAATGTAAATCCAATATGGCGGCTGAAGTGGGTACCAATTTTTTCATCATGGGTGTCATTTTCATAGTTTTCGAGGGTGTTGAAGCCGATAGTGCTGTCGAAATGTAAATCCAATATGGCGGCTGAAGTGAGTACCAATTTTTTCATCATGGGTGTCATTTTCATGGTTTTCGAGGGTGTTGAATCCGATAGTGCTGTCGAAATGTAAATCCAAGATGGCGGCTGAAGTAGGTACCAATTTTTATCATCTTGGGTGTCATTTTCATGGTTTTCGAGGGTGTTGAAGCCGATAGTGCTGTCGAAATGTAAATCCAATATGGCGGCTGAAATGGGTACCAATTTTTTCATCATGGGTGTCATTTTCATGGTTTTCGAGGGTGTTGAAGCCGATAGTGCTATCGAAATGTAAATCCAAAATGGCGGCTGTAATAGATATAATTTTTTTATCAATGGTGTCAGTTTCATGGTTTTCGGGGGTGCTGATTCCGATAGTGCTGTCGAAATGTAAATCCATGGTGGCGGCTGCAATAGATATCAAGTTTTTCATCTTGGGTGTCATTTTCATGGTTTTCAAGAGTGTTGAATCCGATAGTGCTGTCGAAATGTAAATCCAAGATGGCGGCTGAATTAAGTACCAATTTTTTCATCATGGGTGTCATTTTCATAGTTTTCGAGGGTGTTGAAGCCGATAGTGCTGTCGAAATGTAAATCCAAGATGGCGGCTGAAGTAGGTACCAATTTTTATCATCTTGGGTGTCATTTTCATGGTTTTCGAGGGTGTTAAAGCCGATAGTGCTGTCGAAATGTAAATCCAAGATGGCGGCTGAATTAAGTACCAATTTTTTTATCATGGGTGTCATTTTCATAGTTTTCGAGGGTGTTGAAGCCGATAGTGCTGTCGAAATGTAAATCCAACATGGCGGCTGAAGTGGGTACCAATTTTTTCATCATGGGTGTCATTTTCATAGTTTTCGAGGGTGTTGAAGCCGATAGTGCTGTCGAAATGTAAATCCAAGATGGCGGCTGCAAAAAATTATAAATTTTTTCATCTTGGGTGTCATTTTCATGGTTTTCGAGGGTGTTGAATCCGATAGTGCTGTCGAAATGTAAATCCAAGATGGCGGCTGAAGTAGGTACCAATTTTTATCATCTTGGGTGTCATTTTCATGGTTTTCGAGGGTGTTGAAGCCGATAGTGCTGTCGAAATGTAAATCCAATATGGCGGCTGAAATGGGTACCAATTTTTTCATCATGGGTGTCATTTACATGGTTTTCGAGGGTGTTGAAGCCGATAGTGCTATCGAAATGTAAATCCAAAATGGCGGCTGTAATAGATATAATTTTTTTTATCAATGGTGTCAGTTTCATGGTTTTCGGGGGTGCTGATTCCGATAGTGCTGTCGAAATGTAAATCCATGGTGGCGGCTGCAATACATATCAAGTTTTTCATCTTAGGTGTCATTTTCATGGTTTTCAAGAGTGTTGAATCCGATAGTGCTGTCGAAATGTAAATCCAAGATGGCGGCTGAATTAAGTACCAATTTTTTCATCATGGGTGTCATTTTCATAGTTTTCGAGGGTGTTGAAGCCGATAGTGCTGTCGAAATGTAAATCCAAGATGGCGGCTGCAAAATATATCAATTTTTCATCTTGCGTGTCATTTTCATGGTTTTCGAGGGTGTTGAATCCGATAGTGCTGTCGAAATGTAAATCCAATATGGCGGCTGAAATGGGTACCAATTTTTTCATAATGGGTGTAATTTTCATGGTTTTCGAGGGTGTTGAAGCCGATAGTGCTATCGAAATGTAAATCCAAAATGGCGGCTGTAATAGATATAATTTTTTTTATCAATGGTGTCAGTTTCATGGTTTTCGGGGGTGCTGATTCCGATAGTGCTGTCGAAATGTAAATCCATGGTGGCGGCTGCAATAGATATCAAGTTTTTCATCTTGGGTGTCATTTTCATGGTTTTCGAGGGTGTTGAAGCCGATAGTGCTGTCGAAATGTAAATCCAAGATGGCGGCTGCAAAATATATAAATTTTTTCATCTTAGGTGTCATTTTCATGGTTTTCGAGGGTGTTAAAGCTGATAGTGCTGTCGAAATGTAAATCCAATATGGCGGCTGAAGTGGGTACCAATTTTTTCATCATGGGTGTCATTTTCATAGTTTTCGAGGGTGTTGAAGCCGATAGTGCTGTCGAAATGTAAATCCAATATGGCGGCTGAAGTGGGTACCAATTTTTTCATCATGGGTGTCATTTTCATAGTTTTCGAGGGTGTTGAAGCCGATAGTGCTGTCGAAATGTAAATCCAAGATGGCGGCTGAAGTAGGTACCAATTTTTATCATCTTGGGTGTCATTTTCATGGTTTTCGAGGGTGTTGAAGCCGATAGTGCTGTCGAAATGTAAATACAATATGGCGGCTGAAATGGGTACCAATTTTTTCATCATGGGTGTCATTTTCATGGTTTTCGAGGGTGTTGAAGCCGATAGTGCTGTCGAAATGTAAATCCAAGATGGCGGCTGCAAAATATATCAATTTTTCATCTTGGGTGTCATTTTCATGGTTTTCGAGGGTGTTGAATCCGATAGTGCTGTCGAAATGTAAATCCAAGATGGCGGCTGCAAAATATATCAATTTTTTCATCTTGGGTGTCATTTTCATGGTTTTCGAGGGTGTTGAATCCGATAGTGCTGTCGAAATGTAAATCCAAGATGGCGGCTGAAGTAGGTACCATTTTTTATCATCTTGGGTGTCATTTTCATGGTTTTTGAGGGTGTTGAAGCCGATAGTGCTGTTGAAATGTAAATCCAATATGGCGGCTGCAATACATATAAATTTTTTCAAAATTGGTGTCAGTTTCATGGTTTTCGGGGGTGCTGATGCCGATAGTGCTGTCGAAATGTAAATCCATGGTGGCGGCTGCAATAGATATCAAGTTTTTCATCTTGGGTGTCATTTTCATGGTTTTCGAGAGTGTTGAATCCGATAGTGCTGTCGAAATGTAAATCCAAGATGGCGGTTGAATTAAGTACCAATTTTTTTATCATGGGTGTCATTGTCATAGTTTTCGAGGGTGTTGAAGCCGATAGTGCTGTCGAAATGTAAATCCAAGATGGAGGCTGCAAAATATATCAATTTTTTCATCTTGCGTGTCATTTTCATGGTTTTCGAGGGTGTTAAAGCCGATAGTGCTGTCGAAATGTAAATCCAAGATGGCGGCTGCAATAGGTATCAAGTTTTTCATCATGGGTGTCATTTTCATGGTTTTCGAGGGTGTTGAATGCGATAGTGCTGTCGAAATGTAAATCCAAGATGGCGGTTGAATTTAGTACCAATTTTTTCATCATAGGTGTCATTTTCATAGTTTTCGAGGGTGTTGAAGCCGATAGTGCTGTCTGAATGTAAATCCAAGATGGCGGCTGCAAAATATATAATTTTTTTCATCTTGGGTGTCATTTTCGTGGTGTTAGAGGGTGTTGAATCCGATAGTGCTGTCGAAATGTAAATTCAAGATGGCGGCTGAAGTAGGTACCAATTTTTATCATCTTGGGTGTCATTTTCATGGTTTTCGAGGGTGTTGAAGCCGATAGTGCTGTCGAAATGTAAATCCAATATGGCGGCTAAAATGGGTACCAATTTTTTCATCATGGGTGTCATTTTCATGGTTTTCGAGGGTGTTGAAGCCGATAGTGCTATTGAAATGTAAATCCAAGATGGCGGCTGCAATAGATATAAATTTTTTCATCAATGGTGTCAGTTTCATGGTTTTCGGGGGTGCTGATGCCGATAGTGCTGTCGAAATGTAAATCCATGGTGGCGGCTGCAATAGATATCAATTTTTTTCATCATGGGTCTCATTTTTTGGTTTTCGAGGGTTTTGAAGCCAATAGTGCTGTCGAAATGTATTTAAACTACTTTAAAAATTCCGTATAATCATGTTATACGTAATTTTTTTAATGCGCTTAAGGTATGCCCAATTGGATTTACCAATATTTATTTAATTGTGAACCTACGTCTAACGCACTACATTATTTCTTAAATCTCATAAATGCCATGTTTCTTACAGGATAAGTTCCATCTGCATAGAAGAAATAAGTTATAATTCCCATTCTAAAGGCAGGAAAGCCAGTCACAGATGTTTCTTCTTTTCGCCTCATAGCATTATCATCAATTTTAATCAAGATAGTTGAATACCCGGTTACACATAGGTTGGAGTGGTTTATTTGTGGGAAAGAAAGAAAGTCTTATATAATTATCAATTCAGGTTTAGAAATAAAAAGGTACGTTGGATTGTAGCTTAATTATTATTATTTAAATATTTACTATGGATATAGATATACGCCTAACTTTTTCAAACAATGAATCAGTAGTTTCCGTTTACTTAGATGTAGGTTGTTGAGTCAAATGTAGAACTACGCTGCAGCTATATTACTTGTAGCACTTGTAGCACAAATAGGTCGGCTCGACTGGACTACGTCTCTCACGGTCTCACACAATACCAGCGTAAAATAGCAGCTAAATGCTGCTGTATTTCGTATGGTGAGTGTAGATAACCGGAGACTCATTTTTACTGGAAACGAAGCATTCTTCTCATGCATTTCTCATGAAGCATCTTAGTCCTCTGAGATGGCAACGCATCTGCATTCTGATTCTTAATCGAGGATTAATGTAGATGTTTATGGGCCACAGCATCCACTTACCATCAGGTGGACTGTGTGCTCGTTTGCTTCTTCTCGTTCGCTCTTATTTTATAAAAAAAGTTGATTGCTATGAAGTGGTCATCTTGTTTTCCCCAATTCAATTCGTTGAAATTGTTTTTGTGGTACTATATTCATCTAAAATTTCGTGTTGTTGACAAAGCGGAATAGCATGTGGATGTTTTGACATTATTACTATTAAATAGCTCCACTCATTCATGGTGAACATGATCCATTAGTTGTTTAAAAACTGTAAATGCCTAAATTAGAAGTGGTAGTTGACAATTGAAGATTAACAGTTACGTAATTACATTATTTAATATGTGCCAACAGTGTCTCAGCAACATTGCTGGCAAATTATACTTTGATTGAGTTTAAGTTATACTTCTATCCGATCCATAGATATGGCTTGTGTTGTCAAATATTCTCAAGTTTTTTTTATGTCTGGCTTAACTTAAACGGTCTCGACTTGTCTATTCCTAAAAATACAGCTGTATTGTTTACACGTATGCACAATCCTTCTCCAAAATGGACTCTAAATTATCTGGACAAAATTCGAAAAGTACATTCATATTTTAAGATGTCTGTCTTAAGGTTTGTGGGGGCTCACCCATATTGTTTAAAACTTCTCTATAATGCACTTAATAAAAGTCTATTGGATTATGGAACGTTTATCGTAGAACCAGGAAATGTTGCGAGCTTTAAAAGGTTTGACCCTATTCAATCAAAATGTCTTAGAATAGTCATAGGAGCGATGAGGTCAAGCTCTATTAATGCGCTACTTAAGTTTGTTAAAAAAGAGAGCGCGCATCACATATTATATAAAATATGTAAAGTATGTGTCACAATTTTTGACAGATTAATAACGATATTATATCGTTATATCAATAACGATGTTATATCTATGATATAATATTGTTATTAAATAGTTTTCGTTCCATTTGTTAGTATCGTTATAGCCAAGGAATTAGTTTTGTTACGATCTTAGTGGAACGGCATGAATTATCGTTACTGGAACTATGCATAACGTTATTTTGAGTAACGTTTCAAGCCCCTATCTTAAATTTGAGTTGTAATTATTTTAGAGATTTTTTGCAAATTAATAAGGGGTTTACAAAAATTGCTATCAATTAACATGTCACTCAAAGTCACTTTTTTTAGCCCGGTGAGCCAAAACCCTCCGTGCGGTAGTACGAAGTTATTATATATCAGAGTACTTCGGAAATTTCAACTTTTCAACTACTTTCGGCAACGTCAGAGCCGCCAAAAGTTGATATTTTACGTATGCGGTCCCTATTCATTCATCATTATTAAAACTGTTCATTCATCGATAAACTGAAAAGGCCAAACTTGTTACATATTCGGCAAATACTTGCTTTGGAAGTATTTGAATAAATTTTTATCAATTTTCTTAACAGTACTCATTGAATTTGTTCGTGTTATTTGAACGACCCTTAAAATTTATTCAGTAGCGGTTTGGTTAAGGCTTAAATATTGATTTAAGTGCAAAAATTAAATATTTTATTCGTCTTTCGCTACCCCAACAGTTCCCATGATTAAAACAACTCTTTGCGGTCATCCAGCAATACATACAATATACTTCATCTGAGGATACCTCGTTTAGAGGCGAAACACGTGTCGTATTATCGATAGTGGCGTGTCTTTCCTAGTGTAGTGGTGTTAAGAAAAGTGGTACTGAGATTAGTGGGGACGAGGATAGTGCACGTAATTGCAGGAGGGTGGGAGATGCTCTTCAAACTGCGTAAGACACATCATATTATTTTATTACGCGGCTCTTCATCATTACAGCCCTTCACAAGGCCACTGCTGGACATAGGCCTCCCCAAAAATGCTACAAAACACGGTGCCAAGTCACCGGCATCCATCGACTTCTTGCATGTCTTACCAGGTAGTCACTCCATCGAGTGGGTGGCCGCCCTACACTTCGCGTACCGGTACAAGGTTTCCACTTGAGAACCTTTCTTCCACATTAGTGGTCGGTTCGTCGAGCTATATGGCTGGCTCATTGCCACTTCAGCTTGCTAATCCGTTGGGCTTTCTTGGTTACTTTGGATCTACTGTGGATATCCTTATTGCTAAGTTTACCACGCAGAGACACCCCTAACATAGCCCTCTCCATATTTCGATAAGCGACCTCAAGCTTCCTCATACGCCCAGCATTGAAGGACCACGTCTCAGATCCATAAGTCATCACTGGCTACAGGTTCTAGTTGTACAATACTATTTTTAAGTCTTGAGGAGGACATGTGTTGTAAATTGTAATAACTCGAACGCTGCCCAACCGACATGAAATCGTCGATTGGCCTCACGATCGAAGTTGGACTGACCTAGTCGGATTATTTGTCCCAGGTAAACATACTCGTTAAAAACTTCGAGCTTAGTGCTCCCAACAACTACCAGCATAGGTGTGACATGGACGTTACACACGATCTTTTGTTTATTCACGTTCGTTTATTGTGTAATTAAACAAAAGAGTGACTTTCAATAAGTATTATTTATAATCTATATGGAATAAAAATGTTTCTGTTTCTGTTCATCTTAAGACCTATCTGTTAGGAGATATTATTAAAGTCATTGAACATAATGCTTAGGTGCTCCAGCGATTCTGCCACAAGGACTATATCGTTGGAAAATCGAAGGTGAGTGATGTACATTGATATTAATACCGTATTCTTTCCAGTACAGAAGCTTTAAAAAGGTCTTCCAATACAGCGGTGAAGCGTTTCGGGGACAAAACGTCACCCTGTCTTACACCTCTCTGCAGTTGGATAGGTTTCGTACTCTGATTCTGTACTCGAATAGCCATCGTAACCCTACTGTGTAAACACTTCAGCACTATGATATACCGACAGACAACTTGGCACCGCCGAAGGACTGCAGCATCGCCCAAATTCACAGAATCAAAGGCACAGTCCACATACGAAAGAATAAGTGGCAGATTGTACACTTCGGTCGACACAATTTGTCGAAGGGTATGTATGTGGTCTATGGTACTAAAGCCTTTCGGAAACCAGCTTGTTCGGGAGGCTGGAAGTCATCGAGTCTGCGTCCGAGACGATTCGTAATGATTCTCAAAAACAGCACGTAGACGTGGCTCAGAAGAGAAATCGGTCTGTAGTTCTTCAAGAGCACGTTGTCGCCTTTCTTGAAGAACAAGACATTCACAGAGAAAGATCGCACTTCTGCTCCACGCCTCCGGAGTAGTGTAACCATAGATGGAACCAATTAAAGAGCTTCTGAAGGACTTCAAGTACTGGTTTTCCAACCGCTTTCAGAAGTTCCGCTGTGATTCCATTCCCGTCCAGGCCTTACCGTTTTTAAGGTAAGCCAGTCTAATCTCACTCAGACTGAAGCCCGGGATATCATCGGAATAGTGTCGGATAAGATTTGCTATTGGATCGTTACTCACACTTTCGTTTGGCTCCAACAATGACGTGTGCAGCTGCACAAAGAACCTCCGAATCTCACACAAAATCTCAGGTGTCTCGGAAACGATTTGCTCTTAACTAATTATCGGCGGATCTTGCTTAAATATTTTTAACATCTTTAATAAAAGGGATTTCCGCAAAGTAACATCCAATTCTATTAATACGACATGAATAGCGCCTCTAATCGATACATCAAAATAAATGATGAATTTTCGTAAAGTATGGCTGTGTCTGTAAATATCAATTATTATATATATATATATATATATATATATATATATATATATATATATATATATATATATACGAATTGGTGCTATAATCATAATTATAGCTCGGCCGGGGTAGGATCACGCTCTCAAAAAATACAAGCGTAAAATGTAAAATAGCAGCTTATATAGCTGTGTTTCGTATGGTGAGTGTAGAGAACCGGAGACCCATTTCACTGGTAATGAGGCATTCTATCTTAGTCCTAAAGGTTGTGAACGCATTTGCGTTTTGATTGTTAATCAGGAATAGATGTAGATGTCTGTAAGTCACAGCATCCACTTAACGTCAGGTGGACTGTGTGCTCGTTTGTCACCCTTATTCTAAAAAAAATGCCGAAATTCGATCGACATTATGTCCTTAGAGCTGAATGTAATTAATTAAGAGTTGGGAAAAGACTCATTTACGTTGTTTTTTTTGGAATGAAATGTATATTAGTTAATATTAAAAAAAAGTAAAAAGAAATATTATTGCATAACAAAACTAAGGTCATTAATACAGTTGCTGAGCCTTCTTCTTAAGTTAATATGTACCTGTAGTAGGAGAATCTTCCGTAATTAAATTAATTACTGAAAATATATTTAAGAGAAATTCAAGATACTATCTAGCTGCACGTAAAATCACAGCAATTTAGCATGAATCTACTGTGATGAAAGGTAGAGAAGTATCTTATTATTGGTTAAAAATAAAAATTTGACAGGTTATTAAAAGTTGCTCCAATACTTATAACCTGGTGCTGTTGGCATAGCGAGATAGTCTACGTCCGTAGAGGTTTGTAAACATAGTTGGTTTTGATAATATGGTGTGCAATTTGCGAGATGAGTTTTATCAAAATGTTTACAATAACATTATTGAAGTTTCATCTTCGGGCTTCATGAAAATAATTTTCTAAAGTGAATATTGTAGACAAAAGTTTATCACAAGAAAGGAATCGCGAAGTTAGCACGTACGCTTATTGTAATAAAAATTATTTGTTACTCTGATTTTGCAATAAGTGTAAAATAGCTAAAATAATTAAAAAATATGGTTTACATTTTATAGTTATGTACTAATATTAATGGTGAGTACATTACTCATCTTTTATTTGCCGACGATACAGTCTTTATGGCAGAATCGCTGGAGGATTTTTGTACGTGGTAGAGCCATGCTGCAGCTAGATTAGTAGTATAGTTGTAGCACGAATGGGTCAGCTCGACCGGGGAAGGACCACGCTCTCACAGAATACCAGCGTCAAATAGCAGCTTAACACTGCTGTGTTTCGTATGGTGAGTGTAGAGAACCGGAGACCCTTTTTACTGGAAACGAATCATTCCATCTTAGTCCTCACGTGTGGCAACTCATCTGCATTTTGATTCGCAAACGAGGATAAATGTAGATGTCTATGGGCCACAGCAGTCACTTACCATCAGGTGGACTGTGTGCTCGTTTGTCACCCTATACTATAAAAAAAGGACCTAAGCACTATGCTCAACGATTTCAATAGACCTACCCCAACGGATAGGTCTTAAGATGATCATAGATAAAACAAAGATCATGTGTACGTCCATGTCACACCTATGCAGGTAGTTGTTGGGAGAACTCAGCTCGAAGTTGTTGATGAGTATTTTTACCTGGGACAAATAGTCCGACTAGGTAAGTTCAACTTTGACCGAGAAGTTAACCGACGGATTCGACTCGGCTGGGTAGCATCTGGGTAATTACGACACATGTCTTCTCGTCAGGTATACTTCAAATTTCGAATTCGAATAGCCCTTTACTGTATAAATCACAAGTCTCCAAAATGGTAGAATGAAAAATACAGGTCAGAAAAAAAGGTTTCTTTCAGATAGTGCTCCAAGTTCTGATCCTTGTAAAAGTAGCAAATGGAATTATACTACTCTGTAAGATGAAGTTTTGGGTAACAGAGGTATACATTGGCCTACATTTTCAGAAAAGAGAGGAAGGTGTGAGATTTGCAGCTTCAAGACGATTCAGTCCAAACCTTATACTAAATGTTCCCGATGAAAAAAAACTTTTTGTAGAAAATCACGAGGTTGACGTTTGATCTGATTATTTTTATCAAAATTATTCATATTTTCTATTAAAGTTACTAACATTGCGATACATAAAGTAACTGACGGTACAAATTAGTCTAGGTCTTAGAAATAGAGTATTAAGAAAAATAATTAGGGTTTCGCGCAAAAAAACTAAAACCCATGAAGTCTCTGAATTTGTCACTACAATATGTAATAATAAAATTAAAAGTTATTTAATAAATATTTCCAAACTACCTAATGTTCGCAGTGAAGTAAAAATATCGAGAAAACTTTATGTTCAACTCCCAGCAGGTGGATAGGTCGAATTCGAGGGTGTGTTACAAGGGAAGTCAATAAAAAGGCACCCTTGTGCACCAACAGTATATTCCAAAAGGTACTCCAAAGGTACAATTAATTTTACATAGTACAATGGTATATGCATCTAACAACAAACCTTATTAGCGCGACAGAACTATGTGCAACGCCATCTATAGAAAAATTTACGAACTATAATGTGGTTTGAGTCTGAGTTTGTACATTTTCCGCCCACCAAGGACAAACTGAATTTTGTCCTTAAATATACAAATCCGCCCACCATGACTAAACAAACCACCAACTAAGGTTTTAAGCATATTTAGCTAAACAAATTCATTGGGCAAAAAAGAATAAAATCTATTTTCAATAGCCATTTTAAACAAATAATAAAAAAGTACATAAAAATTTCATTGGGTTACAGGTAAAATACAAATTTTATTTGTGGGGCGCTTTATTAAAGAATTCTTGCACCTAACTGTGACCACCCTCGAGATTCCATCCTGACCTGGATGTTCTTCAACTATTTTACCATAAAGCCAACGACATGGGGGGAGACCGTCCTCCTTAATCAAAACAATATCCCCTATTTTCGGCTGTGGTCTTCGGGTTGACCATCGGTATCTATGAAAAAATTGATTTAAGTACTCTCTTGACCATTTGCGCCAAAATTCTTGACTCATGCGTTGAGTGTATTGCCATCGCCTGAGAGAACTTACGTTAGACGTCTCATAATTATAATCTGGGGCCATCACTAAAGGTTCGCCAATTAAAAAATGCCCTGGTGTCAAGACGTCAATGTTCTCATGGTCTGCGTCTAGTCTCGAGAGGGGTCTCGAATTGAGACAAGCCTCAATTTGTGCTAATACTGTTGCCATCTCTTCGTAAGTCAACGTAGACGTACCGATAACGCGTTTAAGATGCGTTTTTGCGGATTTGATACCGGCTTCCCACAGCCCACCGAAGTTAGGCGCGTGCGGCGGAATGAAATGCCAGGTAGTGTTGTTGTTTGCCAAGATTTCAGCTATATCGGGTAAAATACCAGATTTTTCCTGCGAAAACAACCGTTTGAGCTCCGCTGAACTCCCAACAAAATTGGTACCATTGTCGCTCCAAATGTCCTGACAATGACCTCTCCGTGCGACAAACCTCTTAAAAGCCTGAAGAAAACCTTGTGTTGTAAGGTCACTTACGGCCTCTAGGTGCACAGCCTTTGTACACATGCACACGAATAGGCAAATATACCCTTTGTACGATCGATGTCCACGACCTTTTGCAGTACGCATTTGTATGGGACCCGCAAAATCAACTCCGCTGCGCAAAAATGGACGAGCCGGAGTTACCCTTACTGTAGGTAATTGTCCCATGAGCTGATTTTGAGTATGTCCGTTGTTTTTTACACAAATGACACACTTTCTTATGTGCGCCCTTACTAACTGCTTAACCCCTATTATAAAATATTTGTTTCTAATGTAATTGATTGTTAATTGTGAACCTCCATGCAATGTTTGTTTATGTGCATCAGCAATAATTAACTCTGTTAACTTCGATTTCTTTGCCATTATTATAGGATGCTTTCTACTCTGTTCTAATCTTGTATTCTCCAATCTTCCTCCAACTCTTAAAATCTTTGCTTCATCTAGTATCGGCGTTAAAGTTTTTAATGCACTGTTCTTCTTAATTTCTTCTCCTATATTTATAGCCTTGATCTCTTCACTGAAATTATTTTCTTGATCTTTACGTATGCAGACTTCTAATGCTTCTTTTAATTCTTCAGTTTTTAAATAATCTTTATGTCTTTTACACTTAGGTTTCTTCTTTTGTAAAATTCTTCTGCAATACGCTATTACTCTTATCATTCTCCTTAATGACGAAAATCTTTCCCAAATTTCTTCTTCCGTCTTCACACAATGAACTTTAACAGCTTCTAAATTGGTCTTTATTCCTTTCGGTTTTTTATATATAATCTCCTTTCCTGAAAGAAAACAAGGCCCATTTACCCATACTATTTTGTCCTTTAATTCAGCACAAGATAATCCACGAGAAGCATAATCCGCAGGGTTATTATCAGTACTCACATGTGACCATTGACTCAGGTTCATTGAAGTTAATATTTCCGAAACCCTATTGGCAACAAATACCTTCCAACGACTAGGTAAGCTGTTGAGCCAAGCCAACACAATTGTTGAGTCAGTCCAGGCGTGCAAATGAATATTTTCTATCTTCATGATATTAGCCACATCCACCATCAATCGTGTAAGTTCCACAGCACCACAAAGCTCTAATCGAGGAATCGAAACCTGCTTTATGGGTGCTACCTTAGATTTCGCTGCCACCAATGCCACCTTAACGTTACCAGCCGAGTCAGTCGTACGTAAGTAAACAACCGCCCCATATGCCATTTTCGAGGCATCGCAGAACCCATGCAACTCTCTTTGGACATCAACTGATTGAGTACCTAACCACCTAGGAATCTTAAAATCTTTCATATTCCGTAGATCGTTTCGGAACTGACACCACTTCACTAAAATTTCTTTTGGTGCTTCTTCGTCCCAGGCAATACCAGCAATCCAGAGCTTTTGTATCATAGCTTTTGCAACGATGATGCATGGTGTAATCCAGCCAAGTGGGTCGAATAAGCGCGATATATCTGCAACAATTTTCCTTTTGGTGATAGGTGGTTGCAGTTCTGGAAGAGTGATTTTATACTGAAAATTATCTGCCTTTCTTTCCCAAGTCAATCCAAGAATTTTTGTCACTTCATCCATCCTTAGATTTATCTCATCCTTTACTCCTTGCTTCTCATTTTCCTTTTTGCCCTTTCCCTCATTTTCCCTAATGTGTTCCATCAATTTCTCATCACTACTTGCCCATTTCTGTAATTCAAACCATCCTTCTTGCAACAATCCTTTCATCTGTTTATAAATCTCTATTCCTTCCTTTATTGTTTCGCATCCACACATCAAATCATCCATATAAAAGCTTGTAGAAACCTTATCAGCAGCTAAAGGATACTTCTGACCTTCATCAGTTGCAACTTGTTGAAGTGTTCGTACTGCCAAAAACGGAGCAGACGCAGTACCAAAGGTGACTCGAAGCAGTTTAAAATCTCTGACTTCTTTACTCTCGAAGTCCATCCACAATAGCCTTTGGAAATCGGTATCTTCTTCATTGACCTTAATTTGGCGGTACATTTTAACAATGTCCGCTGTTAAACAAATTTTATTCATTCTCCACCGTAAAACTAAATGACGCAAATCCGGTTGTATTGTGGGTCCTACGAGCAGTTCATCGTTAAGTGATACTCCATTTTTACCAGTTTGAGAGGCGTTGAAGACGATTCTCAACTTGGTCGTTTCTTTATCCTCTCGAATTACAGGATGATGAGGGAGATAAAGTGACTTGTCTTTTTTGGTATCTGTTTCCTCAATTTCAACCATATGTTCCATCTCTAAATATTCTTCCATCACCGCTTTATACTCCGCTTTTAATTGTTCATCCTTCTCGAGTCTTTTAACTAAACCTTTTAATCTTTGCTCTGCTATTGATCTCGAATCTCCATTTGTACAAATAGGGTTATCAGTTTTAAATGGCAGTTTTACCACATACCTTCCTGTATCATCTCTTGTTGTAGTTTCCTCATAGTACTTTTCGCATTTTCTTTCCTCCTCTGTATAACCTTTTTCTTTAGTTAATCCTATTCCATTTTCTATTTCCCAAAATTTTTTCAAAAGTTCGTCGCTTTCCTTTAATTGACAATGTAATGCCAATACCCCCGTGTCACTACAACCCGATGTCTGAATAGCACCAGACAAGATCCAGCCAAGGCTTGTGGCTTGAGCAACGATTGAACCACTAGGTACTTTGCGAATCCCTTCCTGAAGAATTTGACTATAAATTTCTGCGCCTAATAATAAATCAATTCTATTAGGCCGATTATACTCAGGATCTGCAAAGTCAATTCCTTCAAATTCTGAAAACGCCAATTTCTCAACTTTCCTCCCCGGAAGGAAAGAGGTAATTGATTTCAGAACATATGCCTGTATCGTAAATACGGCATTTGCCTCAATCCTGGATTTAATTTTTAGAGTGACTAATGCTTTGGAAATTATTTCTTGGTTATTACCAACTCCAGTTATAGTACCTCGAATATATTTTCTTTTCAACTTTAAACTCTGGACAGTTGCTTCTGTCACAAAATTACCCTGAGAGCCCTGATCCAATAGAGCTCTCAAAACAAGTCCTTGGCCATTATCACCCTCAGCATTGACCAATGCTGTGGCCAACAACACTTGGTTTTTACCACCAGAAAAATTACAGGCTACAAAAGCTGAAGAATTATCTATACTTGCCTCTATAATAGGTCCTGACCCTGATCCCTTAGACGATCCCTCTGGTTCAACCTGCACAACATCAGCAGTAACTCGCGCTCTTCCGATTCCCTTTGGATGAAGGAGTGTGTGATGATGACGATGACACAAACTGCATTTAAAATTAACCTTACACGCTTTCACCCCATGATTGGTTCCTAAACAATTATAACATAAACTATTAGACTGAACAAAATCTCGACGTTGGTCAACAGTTTGGTTTGCAAATTTCTTACAAGCACTCAATTTGTGAGCATCAGAACAAAATAGACATTGGATCTTTGTTACATGATGAGCTTTAAATTTAACCACATTATTATTACATGTACTTGGCTGGAACTTATTTAATACAACCTTAGTATCTAACAATTCAAGTGCTCGATATCTATTAGTAAGAAACTCCTGAAATTGTTTGAATGTGGGTAGTTCCTCAGATTGAGTATTATCAGTTACATTGAACTCCCATTGCTTTCTAGATTCAGGATCTAACTTCAAACATAGAATATGTATTATAATTATGTCCCAATTATCCGTTTTGATACCTAGATTTTTTAAACCATTTAGGCAATCATTGGTAGTATCAATTAATTCTTTTAAACTACTCGAAGATTCTACTGTTAAATTTTTCTGGCTCAATAAACGTTTCAAAATAAAATGAGATAAATATCTTTTATTGTCATAACGAGATTTCAATTGTTCCCAGCACCAATCATAGTTTGATTCTGCAATTGGGATTTGTCTGAGAAGTTGTTCTGCTTCTCCAGACAAAGAACTCTTTAAATAGTGCAGTTTTTGCACTTTGTCAAGTTTTGAATTCTTATGGATCATGGACAAAAACAAATCCCTAAAGGTGATCCATTCGGTATATTTACCTGAAAAAGTGGGAATTATGATCTTTGGCAATTTAAAAGTTTCTGAATTTTTGTCTTCTGATTGCTTAGTAGATTGACCATTTGGAGAGTTATCAGACAATGCCTCAATTTTAGCTTTTAATTCCGTTTTATAATCTATATACGCTTCTTCTGTTTGTCCATAAAAATCTTTTTCACAGTACTCATGTTCTTTTAATTTAGATTTATAATTTTTTACTAATGATTTGCGTGTTTGAGTAAATTCTGTCCATAACACTTCTAACGATTCTAATCTGGTCTGACAATAAACTGTTGTTATACGGTCCTATGGAGACTTCCTAAAATTGTTTCTAGCCTTGGCAAGTTTTTCATAAATATCAACTTGTACATTTATTTCAGTTTCCATTATTGTAAATAAATAAATTTAAAAGGCCAATAAGCTTAAAATTCTGCAAAGCGAGAAATATAAACTAAAGTAATTTATCAGTTCAAGGCAGCACAAAATACTACAGCTGTTTAAAAGCTTGCAAAAATTTTGTGTAAAGCAATCAGTTCCTTAAGCCAAATATTACAAATTCAAGCAATTTCGAAAATTTTTCTAAGTCTTAATTTCACAGAAAAAATTGTAAGTGTTTTAAAAACATAACAACTTTGACAAAAATCGGGCATAGGTTCCCCGTCTCAACCAAATATTCTTAAAATCTAACTAAGTTAATGTAAACTATCACTAAATTATTCTAAGTCCCAAATAGCTAAAAATTTTCTAAGTCAGCAAAATAGCAAGAATTTTTCTAAGTCCACAATTTCTCACTGCATTCATTATCTTTACTAATCTTCCAAGTAAATATTCTTTAGAATTTAAGGTTTAATTTCCTTTAACTTTCAAACATAGAAAATGTTCAAACACTCACTATTGTTGTCCCGCTCACCCACTTGTGACGTCAACCTTGTTTGTTGTCCTTGTCTCACACCAGCTCGACCCTGGCTCCTTATAGTTCCTCCTAATGGTACTTCATCAGCAGAGATTGTCCCGAAATCCAAAGCCGGATTCACCACCAAGCTCGGACCCCTGCTGCAACAGCTCCGACTCCTGAAGCTGGAAACTCCTCTTCCAAGGTACCCCCCTTAATGCTCCAAAAAATGCGCCACCGCTGAGACGACTTCCGGAAGGGGGATGAGCTTATCCCAGATCCGGCTCGAATGGACCATGTTCAACTCCCAAAGTGTAGAAAGTCCCGTTAAAATAGGTCCAGCCATTTCGGAGATTAGCCGGAACAAACAGACAGATATAAATCTTAAAAACTGTTTTCTTGTTATAAGTGCCGTATAAACTTTCATATGCATTTAGTAAAAGCTGTTATTTTGATATTACAAACAGATACTTCAATTTTATTTATTTGTATAGATAATTCGCAAATACTTCTATTAACTCCCTTTAAAAATATTTTTATTTTGATTAAAGAATTAATTAAACGTAAAGTCTTTTTGCAATTCACCTTCTTCATGAAATCAAATCACATTTTGTCAACTCCGTTTTGGCTTTTCATTCTAAATTTTTCGGCGTCGCTGAAATTGCCATTTCTTTTATACTTTTTTCTCCGATAGCAATTAAGATTCATGCGAGTGGTGATTTACTTTTATATAACTGTCACTTCCTTATCTGGATTAGAATTTATGCTTACTGGGTTATTAAAAGTGCTTTTTATTAATTCATACATAAATAAAACCGTTACTATTATTTAAGGAAAAATTTGTTGCGACATTCATTTGAAATCTCTTATTTACTGTTCCAATTTGATATTTCAGTAAACTTTAAATCTGAACAAATATTACTGTATATATTTCTTAATATACTTTGCATTTGTAGGTAATTTGGGAAATATATAATATTATTTCTAATTATTCATAGAACACATCATAGGATACATTTTATGGTTTTTAGGAGAAGAAACAAAATTATCTTCCAAAGAACATTTAGTTTAAAAGTAAAAGTAAGAATTGAGTACACATCTGTGAACATTCTATATCAAAACCTGAATAGAATAGAATCATTTTTATTCAATATAGATTACACAATTCTTATTGAAAGTCATTTTTTACTTTTACCACTGGTTCGCTAAAAAAACTTCTGTCCTGGGAAGAACCATCAAGAAACTCAGCGGGACTTTATTTAAAAAAAAACCACTATTTACTATATAATTTTTTGTGTAATTGTTATGAAAACATTTAGAAACAGCATGTTATTATCAGTCATGTACTCTTTAGTAGTATAATATATTTTATACGTGGTAGGGCCATACTGCAGCTATATTAGTAGTATAGCTGTTGTAGCGCGAATGGGTCGGCCCGACCGGGGAAGGACCACGCTCTCACAGAATACCAGCGTAAAATAGCAGTTTAACACTGCTGTGTTTCGTATGGTGAGTGTAGAGATCCGGTCACCCTTTTTACTATAAAAGAGGCATTCCATCTTAGTCCTCACGGGTGACAACGCATCTGCGTTTTGATTCGCAAACGAGGATAGATGTAGATGTCTATGGGACACAGCAACCACTTACCATTTGGTGGACTGTGGGCTCGTTTGTCACCCTATCCTATTAAAATAAAATAATAACCGCTATTAGACAATTTTTTTTCGAGCTATATAGCTGGCCCATTGCCACTTCAGCTTATTAATCCGTTGGGCTATGTCGGTCACTCTGGTTCTACTGCGGATATTCTCATTTCTAAGTTTATCACGCAGAGAAACTCCGAACATAGCCCTCTTCATAGCTTGCTGAGCAACCTTGAGCTTCCTCATCCGGCCAGCAGTGAAAGAGCACGTCTCAGTTCCATAGGTCATCACTGGCAACACGCCCTGGTTGTATAGTCTCGTTTTCAAGTTTTTTTTCAAGTTAGACTGACGAGAACCGATGGGGAAAAAAAGTTCTCGAGTGGCGGCCTCGTACCGGTGGGTGAAGTGTAGGGCGTCCCCTCACTAGATGGAGTGACGACTTGGTAAGTCACGCAGGAAGTCGATGGATGTAGGTGGCTCAGGACCGTGTTTTGTGGCATTCCTTGGGGGAGGCCTATGTTCAGCAGTGGACTTGTGAAGGGCTGTAATGATGATGATGATGAAGACAATTTTTGCATAATAAATAATTTAAAGCGTTTTTGGGACTTTGTTGTAAAAGCGTATACATTGCCCCATGAAGGAATAATTGAACCTCGTAACTTCGTCATTGGTCGAGTAACTGGTATAACTAACTTGTGCTTGTTCCTAGTATTTGCAGAATATACATCACTATTTTTAATAAAACTATTTTTGTTTTTGTGTACATATAATAAGTTCTCGTAAATGTAAATGTTAAATATCTGACTAAAAGTTAAAAAAGAGAGGTAAAGCCCTAATGTGGGATGCTACTTGCGTAGACACTTTGGCAGCCTCTCATCTCAGGGGTACCTCGTTAATAGCCGGAGCGGCATCAGAGGCAGCTGAACTGAGTAAGTGGCGCAAATAGTAGTTGTCTCTGAGACATGACTTCATATTTATGCCATTTGCTGTAAAGACTATTGATCCATGGGGTCCACGTGCGGTGAAGTTCCTAAAAGAACTCTATCCGCGACTGGTCGTCGCTGGTGGTGATAAGAGGGATGGTTCTTTTCTCGCTCAAAGGCTAAGTATAGCCATTCAGTGAGGAAACGCAGCCAGTGTTCTTGGCACGATACCACAGGTAGTAGGATTGTATGATAATTTAAGTTATTACTGTTAGTTTATTTTTAATTATAGGTTTTTATTATTGTATATTTTTAAATTTTTTTTAAAAATGGTGTAATATTATTTGTATAATATTAAATAATTTATTCGACAGTTTCTCAGCCAAACAATTTTATTCGTTAGTTATTAGATATTTTATTTGAGGATGGATGTAATCGGCCCCAAATGTCAGTTTAAGTAACATCTAACGTTTACACAAATAGTATATTACGAGTATTATAATGTATATTACTTATTGCAAGTCACATAATATTGTTTATAATGGTCATTTTAAAACGGTTCAAAATGTTATTCATCCGTAAATTATTGTTTTATGTGAAAATTGTAATTTTTTTATATCTTTCAGTCTGCTTATTGTAAAGGTTACACATTTTTCCTTAATACACAAATAAATTATTTTTTATGCATAGAAATGGTGAACACAGATGCGGGGTTTTCAACCAATTTGGGACAAGTCTATGACTTGCCGTGCACTATTTTGTTTATGCTGATGAGGTCGTGATAAAGTAGCTATAGGTATATTAAATTTGTGATTACTTATGTTTTAGGCAAAACATGATTTCATTAGAGTATGTCCTTTCTTCTTATTTATCGGCCCGTAGAAGTCCACAGTTGGACATGAACCTCTTCCTTCATAGATAGGATTTGATTTAAATTTTACGCTTCGCTTGCGGAATGACTATCGCTATTGCCAGACGTCTCGCACCTTTGACGCTGCTGACCGTCGCCGGTCTGGGTCATTTATGTCTGACGTAAGCGAGACAGTTATACCACCATCTTTCGAGAACTTTGAGACTTTGCTGGAATATTCCATAGTCGCAAAAGCGACACCCACTGGACAAAATGTGGTGATAGATTCTCATACGCCGCCTACACATGACAGTCGCAATTTTTAAAATTGTTTCAATTACAATAAGAAAGGTTGTAAAGGTAAGTACATATTAATAATTTAAAAGCTTAGATTTATTTAGTGGAGTTGTAGTCTTATTTAGAAAATACTAAATATTTCATGAGTTCAATTAAAAAAAAAATTAAGTTTAAAATTAAGCTTTAAAGCAATATATTTATGGAAATACACGAAAGGTGGTTTTACGACTAAACATCTCGCGCGGTAAAAGATAAACTTTTCCAACGATACATAATTTATTCAAATGTATGCCTGTTGAAGTAATATTTGCCGCGCGAAATTTAATTGTAATAAGAATAATTTATTATTTGTATTTTCCTTACTGTGCCTATTAATTTTACAATTCATAAGTAGGTTTAAGTAGCTCAGTTTGAATATATATAATGTTACAATCTTAAACTCAAAAAAAAAAAAGATAAAAGAATCTGTAAAAACCTTCTAATATAATATATTCTTTTTTTATATTCATATTTGGAATGCGTTTATCATTGAAGTAATCAAATGCAAAAATAACCATTGAAGTGTAATGTACTTGTATGCAGTATTCGTACCTACCTTTCATAAATACCTCAATGTATTTAACATATTATTTTTCACTGTTATTGTTAAATTACATTATATAGTCTAGCATTGAAGAAAATAGGAATTCAGTGATTGCAGTACACAATGATAAGCTCGTAGAAACTGTTTATGCGGCCAGAGCGAGCCAAGTTCTGCAAAATTCGTACAGAAGAACCCAAAAACTCTCCCATCACTCTGAATCTCATGGCTCTTAGATGAAATATGAAGCTTCAAAGTCTTTGCCAGAGATCTGTCTGCCAGAAAGACCCTACTGTTCAAATGAAAGATTGAATCTGGTAGCATGGTTTCCGGGATACTTGAGATTTTAAGTGAGATTGAGAGGTTCTATGAAAAGTTACACGTCATCGTTAGAGCCACACGCAAGTGTGAGTGATAATACGATTAATCCCAAACGTTAGTCTGAGCGAAATTAGAACGACTCTTCAGCACCTTAAAAACGTTAAGGCCCTGGGCGAGGATGGAATTACAGACGAGCTTTTGAAAGTGGGCTGAAAACCGGTACTTAAAGTCCTTCAGAAGCTTTTCAATTCCGTCCTCCATGGTGGCATTACTAAGGAAGCGTGGAGTAGAAATGTGGTGGTCCTGAACTTCAAAAAAGGCGACAACACTCTATTGAAAAACAACAGACAGATTTTTCTCCTGAGCCGCGTCTCCGTGTTTCGAGAGCCATTATGTATTGTCTCGCATATAAACACGACGACATCTGACCTCCCGAACAAGTCCCAAAAAGGCTTAAGTACCATAGACCTCACACCTACCCTTCGACAAATTATACAGAAGACCGAAGATTATAATCTGCCGCTTTTTCTTGTGGACAATGAGAGAGCCTTTAATTCCGTCGAAATATTTGTGGTACTACAGTCCCTTCAGTGGTGTAACATTGTATGTTGGTATAATCGAAGTGTTCAAGAGTTTGTACAATAGGGCTTTGATAGCTATCCGAGTACAGAACCAGAGTATAAACAAAAAAACTGCAGAGAAGTGTAAGACAGGGTGAAGTCGTATCTTCAAAACTCTTCACCGCTGCATTGGCAGACGTTTTCGAGTTAGTGGACTGAAAAAGTATTAACATCAATGTCGAGTACATCACTCACCTTAGATTTGCCGACGATACAGTCCTCATTGCAGTATTGCTGGAAGACCTTCTGGGGGACCTAAGCACTACGATTTATTATCTCAACAGTGTTTCCAAACGGACTGGTCTTAAAATGAACATGGACAAAACATAGGTCATGTGTAATCTATTCCAGTAGTTGTTGTGCATGAGTGTGTTTAGCTAGGACAAGTAGGCTGACTATGTAAGTTCAACTTCGACCTAGAAGTTAATCGGCGAATTAAATTCGGCTGGGCAGTGTTCAGGAGGTTACAACACATCTTGTCAGGTGTACCTAAAAACTTGAAAATAAGATTA
Organism: Parnassius glacialis; assembly: GCA_033319125.1. Classification (NCBI taxonomy): domain Eukaryota; kingdom Metazoa; phylum Arthropoda; class Insecta; order Lepidoptera; family Papilionidae; genus Parnassius; species Parnassius glacialis. The sequence continues at coordinate 11,387,747 of JAVANC010000009.1, forward strand.
TACAACCAGTGCTTGTCGCCAGTGATGATTTATGGATCTGAGACATGGTTCTTCCCTGCTGGCCGTATGAGAAAGCTCGAGGTCACTCAGCAAGCTGTGGAGAGGGCAAAGCTAGAGTTTTCACTGTGTGATAGACTTAAAACGCGGATATCTGCAGTAGAACTAGAGTAACAGACATAGACCTACAGATTAGTAAACTGAAGTGGCAATGGGTCGGCCAAATAGCTCGAAGAACCGACAACCGATGGGAAAGAAAGTTTCTTGAGTGGCAAACTCGAACCGTTAAGGAAAGTACAGGGCTGCCCCTACTAGATGAACATGGTAAGGAAGAATGATGATGATGATGATTGCATAAAGTGAGTATTGAGCCGTCAGACTACTACGCGAGGAAAAGTTGTATATACTACACAATTTGCTTTCAAAAAAGATGACAATAAAAAATTAAAAGTAAACAGACGTGACATTTCAAGAAAACTTAGTCTAATAATGCTATAAGGTTACCTTTTTATGAGGACGAACATAGAGAACTTAGCGAGAGACTTTCGTAAACGTGTGTATAAGCAGACTGAAAAGCTATGAGCAACTCTCCTATTAAAAGTTCTAAAACTTACTCGTACATGTAGAAACTGTTTTTCTTCCAAAGGTAAAATACAAAGATTGCAAGTAATGCGTAAATGCAATCATTTGTAGCCAGGGTTGTGTAAAGTCTATATCAAAGCCAGAGGATTTAAATAATAAAATGATGAAATTAATGAAGAAAGAGTGGCAAAGCGAATTCATCCTACAGAAGTGAGTGGCAGGGTACAGGACAAGTAAGAGTAAGGGACGCCATAGACGGAACTTTATCGACAAGACTGGCTATACAGGTGTTCCAGAAGTCGACGTCAAGCTGGAATCTGGTGGTAGGTCAAGTCATAATAGTTAACAGAAAAATATAAAAAAGTATTTGCTATGTATTTTAAAATTACAGGCATTTATAAAACAAATCGAGAAAATCTACATCCTGTGACGCTATTTTGATTCCTGTTGCTACAATTTTTAACTTTAATTTAATTTTCTTTTTAAAATGTAATCCTGAATAATGATTCTGAAAACTGTTGCTTAAAATTTACAGCCAACTTCTCCAGTACAGAAGAACTGGAACAGTTGGCTGTCAATTTTAAGCAACAATTTTGGCTGTTGTGAGTTTTCCCTACCCAGCATTCAAAATTAATACTTTGCGCAGTTTTAAAGGACTGTACTAAAAAAAAAGTAATTTACATTAATGGTATGCGTAAGATATTTTCCTTCCATAACTGTAACGTCTGCTGTAAAGACCTCGGCTTTCAATTATTTAAATTGTCTAAATTGGCCAGGACGATATTTTCATGTTCATAATCATCGCGTATTTTTTTTAGGGTAAGGGTGACAAGCGAGCTCACAGTCCATCTCATGGCAAGTGGTTGCTGTTGCCCATAGATATCTACATCTATCCTTGATTGGACCCATTTTAGCCCTCATGGCTCTTTTCCAGTAAAAGGGTCTCCGGTTCTTTACACTCACCACGTGAAATACCGCTGCATTAAGCTGCTATTTTACGCTAGTATTCTGTGAGAGCGTGGTCCTGCCCGATCGAGTTGACCCATTCGTGCTACAAGTATACAACTAATATAGCTGCAGCATGGCTCTACCACGTACAAAATAATCAGCGACCTTAATCATTAGTTTTTAAGTAAATTAAAGCAAATTCACGGCCATTCCATAGTTCTTAATATGATTTTGTCAACAATTTATTGGTTATTCATTATCACAAAGGAATTTCTATAATTAAAAGTTGGGTGATGACATGTTTACGTTAGTTTCCAAGTTTCTCAATCAATTTTAGCGACATAATTTGTCAACTAACACAAAACTTCTTTGAAATTACACAGGAATTCGAATTACATTTTATCGACTTCGTTAACTGCTTCCGCAGAATTCATTCGAGATGCCTTAAAGGCCTTCAAAATTTATTAGACAGCGATTTGGTTTCAATTTCATGGACATTTGATAACTGAAACTAAATTGCTGCTATCGTAATATATCTAGTTGTTGTGTATTATGATAGTCAGTATATGATTAGTAGTAGATTACAATATTATTAATATTTAAGATTAATTTTGGAAAAAAATTATAACATATATTACTTATTACTAAACGTAGTAAGAAAAGTACTGTAAGCTTTTTTGAGAATTCAAAATAATGTGGACAGCAAAATGAAGTCTGCAATTTTGCTTTAACTGAAATGTTTATTACTTTAGTCAATGCATTTAACTGTAGCTAAACATTTTCTGAAATGAAAGAAAATTCATGTTATTTTTAGTTTTAAATTTTTAGTGTTATTACAAAGAACAAGTTTTAATACCCAAAAAGCGCCCTCATTCATACTGCCCGGGGTTGCTATTATATCGTATTTGTCTGCATGGATAAAGTTGTATGATTATGTTCCCTTAAAAGTAATAACTTCAGATTCAACTGCACTTTACATTTTTTATTTTATTTTTTCGTCCATTAAATAAAAAATAAGGTTTGAATGAAAAATAACATAAAGAGTGAGAACGATTGCTTCGAATTTGAATCATTTTTTTTTATAGGATAAGGGTGACAAACGAGCACACAGTCCACCTGATGGTAAGTGGTTGCTGCGGCCCATAGACATCTACATCTATCCTCGTTTGCGAATCAAAATGCAGATGCGTTGTCACCCGTGAGGACTAAGATGGAATGCCTCATTTCCAGTAAAAAGGACATCATATCAAATTTTTAAATTATTTGCATAAAGAGATAATCAAAGAATCTGAATATGCACGAATTCATACAATGGAGTATTTGTCGGTCATTTTTACTCACATTAATCCTAAGCACGGTTTGTCTTGCTCACACAGCTTAGAATTGGTTCAAACAAGGCGAGCAGGTAGTAAAGTAAAAATTTCAAGGGCGATAAATGTACCTACCTAATAAAGACATGCAATGTTAAAAAAACTATCTGCCAATATTTTGTAATTTTGTAATGAAATGCCTACTTTTACACATAGGCTACAAGGGCTATAGCTCAGTAAGTAATGACATTAAGTACATAGTATGCTAATGTTTTAGAATCCTTATGATATAGGCAAACTTTTTAAATGATTAGCCACACAGATCCTGTACGTTTTTTTTTCACCACAGGTGCTCAAACTTAGCAGTTAAATAAAGTAAAAAATTTAAACTTATGTTTAGTGCAGTCCTGTAAAATACTACCCATAGTAGTTGAAAACTTTTAAGGGTAATTTAGAAACACCATTATTAGGGAACATATTAAAAGAAAAAAATCCGATCTAGCCATTAAACTGCGGACGTGATGACCACAAATGTGAGCAGAAGTACGAATTTTCAGAATTTTATAAAACATGGCGTAGACCCCGAACCGTTCGGGATAGAATTATTTTAGGGAACCGAGGCCACCTTCCCCCTGCCCGAACACGTACGTACCAGATTATCCACCATTGCTGGGACACCTTGTATATATATATATACAAATAATATAACGATCCAAGAGCGAGTCTAATCCAACACTATTCCGAAGATATCCCGGACGTCAGTCTGAGCGAGATTAGAATGGCTCTCCAGCATCTTAAAACGGTAAGGCCCCAGGCGAGGATGGAATTACAGCGGAGCTTCTCAAAGCGGGTGGAAAACCGGTACTGAAAGTCCTTCAGATGCTCTTTAATTCCGTCCTCCATGGTGTCATTACACCGGAGGCGTGGAGCAGAAGTGCGGTGGTCTTGTTCTTCAAGAACGGTGACAATGCTCTCTTGAAGAATTAGACACCGATTTCCCTTCTGAGCCGCGTCTACGTGCTGTTCTCGAGAGTCACAACGAATCGTCTCGCACGCGGACTTGACGACTTCCAGCCTCCCGAACAAGCCGGTTTTCGAAAGGGCTTTAGCACCATAGACCACATATATACGGAATACGGAAACGGATACGGAAAAAGAAGAGTAAGTTTGTACAGCGGTTGCACTCCCTCTCCATTAAAGTGCACCTCACAAACATCCGAGGCCTGCACTGTAATCTCAATGCAGTCCATTACCACCTTGAGACTGACAAGCCGCACTTACTCTTCTTGACTGAGACGCAGATCAGATGTCCTCTAGATGCGGCGTACCTTGGCTACCCTGGGTACACATTGGAGCATAATTTCCATCAGCGCGCCGGAGTCTGTGTTTACGTCCGCAACGACATCTGCTGTAAGCGTCTCCGTCACCTTGAAGACCCCACTTTCTCTACGATCTGGGTATTGATAGACACTGGAATGGATAAAATTATTTATTCTTGTGTCTATCGATCGCACAGCGGCGACCAGGAGACAACTAGGCTGTTTGAACACCTCAGTGAAGCCTCTGATGTGGCTCTAAATCGGTACCCTAATGCACAGTTGGTTTTTCTGGGGGACTTTAATGCCTGTCATCAGGACTGGCTGTTCCCATACCAGAAGACCGACCACGCTGGGAGAGAGGCGTGGAATTTTGCCTTGTCGCTGGGGCTCTCCCAGCTGGTGCAACAAGCGACTAGGGTACCTGATGTGGATGGGCACACAGCCAATTGCCTCGACCTTCTGCTGACGACCGATCCAGACAGGTACGATGTTCAGGTTACCTCACCCTTGGGAACTTCGGACCACTGTCTGGTGAAATCTGTATCGTTATATTCCCCACCTAACTACGATTTCCACGGGATGCGACGAATGTGGCGATACAAGTCAGCAGATTGGGATGAGATGCGGCATTTCTTTGCATCTTATCCTTGGCGGCAGGCCTGCTTCTCCTCTAGAGACCCATTGAGCTGCGCGGATGCCATAACCAATGTGATACGCCAAGCGATGGAGTATTTCATCCCCTTTGCTGACGTGCCCATTGGTGGTAAAGCTCGCCCTTGGTTTAACGCCGAGTGCGCTCGTGCTGAAAAGCACAAGCATATGGCGTACTTATCCTGGGTCGATGCTCGAGACCGTAAAGCTCCGGATGTTAGCCTTAAGAAGAGAGCCTTTAACCAAGCCGCCAAGTCGTGCAAAAAGGCATTACGCCAAGCCAGTTTCGACCGCATTAAACGCATCGGCACAAAGCTCTCTGTCAAACCATCTGGCAGTAGAGCTTTTTGGTCTCTCGCCAAAGCGGTCGAGACAAACTTTTGTCGGTCTACACTGCCTCCGCTGGTAAAACCAGATGGCTCACTGGCGCATGCGCCTAAGGAGAAAGCGGACTTATTTGCTTCTCTTTTTGCTTGCAATTCGCGTCTGGACAGTAGCAACAGCGTACCATCACAATTACCTCACTGCGATACCTTTATGACTGAGGTCCGTATCACCAACAAGGAGGTTCTTAAAACCTTGCGAAGTCTAGACGTGAATAAAGCTAGTGGACCTGATGGTATACCAGCTATAGTTCTAAAGGTCTGTGCACCTGAGTTGTCTCCTGTGTTGACAAGCTTGTTCCGCCTCTCATTCAGGACTGGAATAGTGCCTAAATCTTGGAAGCTGGCCAATGTGCAGCCTGTGCCTAAAAAAGGTAGCCGTACCGACCCTGCCAACTATCGGCCAATTTCAATTACCTCCATACTCTGCAAGATTATGGAGCGTATATTGAACGCCCACCTTATGGCATACCTAGAGCAAAATGATCTCCTCAGTGATCGCCAGTACGGGTTTCGCCGAAATCGATCAACTGGGGACCTTCTAGCGTATGCCACTCACATATGGGGCGAAGCCCTCGAGAACAGTGGTGAAGCACTTGCTGTTTCCCTAGATGTTTCGAAGGCTTTTGACAGGGTTTGGCATGCTAGTCTATTAGGCAAGCTTTCAGCGTACGGCTTATCCCCTGGCCTAATTGTCTGGGTGAAGGACTTTCTGAGTGAACGGTCTCTCCGGGTCGTCGTTGATGGCTGCTCATCCAATACTGTGGCGACTAACGCCGGTGTTCCTCAGGGGTCCGATCTCTCCGCAACTCTCTTCCTGCTGCATATAAATGATCTGCTCATTCCCGGTGTCTATGGGTATGCAGACGACAGCACAGTTGTGGAGAGATACCGACCAAGCGCCCGGGCCAGTCGGGATCAAATCCAGTCAGAAAGAGAGGCTATGGTTGAGCGTGTGAGTCTCACACTACAGGCAGTCTCCGAATGGGGCGATGCCAATCTCGTGAGATTTAACGCCTTCAAAACACAAGCGTGTCTTTCTACCGCTAAAAGGAGCCCGCTCACCTTGGCTCCTACTTTCCGGAATGTATCCTTGGAGTACACTGACCGCCTTCAGTTGTTAGGGATTGAATTTTCTCCGAACCTAAACTTTGGGCGGTTCATTGAGTCCAGAGCCAAAGCAGCCGCAAGGAAACTTGGTGTCCTTGCAAGGGTGCGGCGGTACTTCACGCCGGGGCAGCTTCTTACCTTATATAAAGCCCAAGTCCGGTCGTGCATGGAGTACTGCTGTCACATATGGGCTGGTGCTGCAAAATGCCACCTGGCAGCATTGGACTCAGTGGAGGGTCGTGCTAAGAGGCTCATTGGTGACCTTGATTTGGTTGAAACCAATCTTGTCAGCCTTGAGCACAGGCGCAGAGTAGCCAGTCTCTCGGTATTCTATAGGATGCATTTCGGTGAGTGTGCGCAGGAATTACACGCCTTAATTCCTCCCTCTCCTTTTCACCATCGGACAACCAGACGGTCGGCGGGTCTTCATCCCTTTGTTGTCGATATTCCACGCATTAGAACCAAACGGTTTGCTTCGTCTTTTGTAATGCGTACAGCAAAGGAGTGGAATAATTTGCCGGCGTCTATCTTTCCGTCCGAATACAATCTAGGCGTCTTCAAGGCAAGAGTGAATAGGCTTTTGTTACGATAAGACAGTGCGATTTACCATCTAAGGCTGCATCACCACTTACCACCAGGTGGGATTGTAGTCAAGCACTGGCTTATAATAAGTAAAAAAAAAAATATACCCTTCCGCAAGTTGTACAGAAGTCCGAGGAGTACAATTTGCCACTATGCCTGACGTATGAGGAAAGCCTTTGATTCCGTCGAAATTTGGGCGGTGCTGCAGTCCCTTCAGCGGTTCCAAGTTGACTGTCGGTATATCGAAGTGCTGAAGTGCTTGTACAGTAGGGCTACGATGGCTATCCGAGTACAGAACCAGAGTACGAAACCTATCCAATTGCAGAGAGGTGTAAGACAGGGTGACGTTATATCCCCGAAACTCTTCACCGCTGCATTGGAAGACGTTTTCAAGCTTCTGGACTGGAAAGGATACGGTATTAACTTCAATGGCGAGTACATCACTCACCTTCGATTTGCCGACGATAAAGTCCTTATGGCAGAATCGCTGGAGAACCTAAGCACTATGCTCAATGACCTCAATTGTGTCTCCCAACGGATAGGTCTTAAGATGAACATGGACAAAACAAAGATTATGTTTAATGTCCATGTCACACCTATGCGGGTAGTTGTTGGGAGCACTAAGCTCGAAGTTGTTGACAAGTATGTTTACCTGGGACATGTAGTCCGAATAGGTAAGTCCAACTTCGACCGAGAGGTCAATCGACAGATTCAACTCGGCTGGACAGCGTTTGGGAAACTACGACACATCTTCTAGTTAGACATACCTCAAAATCTGAAAACGAAATAATTGTACAACCAGTGCGTGTTGCCAGTGATGACTTACGGATCTGAGACGTGGTCCTTCACTGCTGGCCGTATGAGAAGCTCAAGGTTGCTCATCGAGCTATGGAGAGAGTTATGCTCGGAGTTTCTCTGCGTGATAAACTTAGGAATGAGGATATCCGCAGTAGAACCAGAGTAACCGACATAGTCCAACGGATTAGTAAGCTGAAGTGGCAGTGGGCCGGCCATATAGCTCGAAGAACTGACAACCGATGGGGAAGAAAGGTTTTTGAGTGGCAGCCTCGTACCGGTAGGCGAAGTTTAGGGCGACCCCTCACGAGATGGAGTGACGACCTGGTAAGACATGCAGGAAGTCGATGGATGCAGGTGGCTCAGGACCGTGCTTTGTGGTATTACTTGGGGGATATGTACAGCAGTGGACTTATGAAAGGCTGTAATGATGATATATACACAGTCAGGTCATAAGTATTGTCACACAGTAAAAACTTTTATTTTAGAATGCTGGCCACAAAAAAGTTTATTGAATTCGAATTTCGAATTGTTCATGAAAATAAAACTGTATACTTTTTAGAATTTTACTCATTTTTAAATATGGAGTGGACGCTTAAAGAAGACCGTGTTGCAGTTATTGCGTTGCATCGTTGCGGTTACGCGCCAATTAAAATTTTTGACATACTGAAAAATGTGAATATAACCAAAAGATTCGTTTATCGTACCATCAAACGATACAATGAAGACACAAGTGTAGATGACCGGTCAAGAAGTGGTCGCCCTCGGGCTGTTAGGACTCCAGCAGTGATAAAAGCTGTGAAGGCGCGAATTCAAAGAAATCCCAAACGTAAGCAGAAACTGTTAGCCCTTCAGATGGGGTTAAGCAGAACTACGGTGAAAAGGGTGTTAAATGAAGACTTAGGGCTTCGGGCATATCGAAGAAAAACAGGACATCGTTTGAATGCTCGTCTAATGGACCTGAGACTGAAGAGATGCCGCATTTTTTCGAATGAAAAATTTTTACCGTAGAAGAAAGATACAACAAACAAAATGATAAGGTGTACGCACACAGCGTGAAGTAGAGGTTTACCTCTGGGTTTCGCTTGGTGAGTGCAGGTGGCCGGAAGCCCTTTTTACTGGAAATGAGGCATTCCATCTTAGTTCTCACGGGTGACAACGCATCTACATTTTGATTTGTAATAGAGGATAGATGTAGATGTCTATGGGCCGCAGCAACCACTTACCATCAGGTGGACTGTGTGCTCGTTTGTCACCCTTATCATATAAAAAAAAAACAGTAGTGAAGAAGCGAGCAACCGTATTCCGCGTGTCCAACGAGGTCATTTTCCATCCTCACTCATGGTATGGTTGGGAGTCTCTTATTGGGGCTTAACAGAGGTACAATTTTGTGAGAAAGGTGTAAAAACGAATGCAGTTGTGTATCAAAATACAGTCCTGATGAACCTTGTGGAACCTGTTTCTCATACCATGTCCAATAACAGGCACTGGGTATTCCAACAAGATTCGGCGCCAGCTCATAGAGCGAAGAGCATACAAGAATGGCTGGCGGCGCGTGAAATCGACTTCATCCGGCACGAAGACTGGCCCTCCTCCAGTCCAGATTTCAATCCGTTAGATTACAAGATATGGCAACACTTGAAGGAAAAGGCGTGCTCAAAGCCTCATCCCAATTTAGAGTCACTCAAGACATCCGTGATTAAGGCAGCCGCCGATATTGACATGGACCTCGTTGGTGCTGCGATAGACGACTGGCCGCGCAGATTGAAGGCCTGTATTCAAAATCACGGAGGTCATTTTGAATAAACTTTAGTGTCATAAGAATCTATGTTTAGTTAAGTTCATTTTGGTATATAGATGGTTACATAATGAATAAACTTGTTTCAATTATTTTATATTAAACATGTGACATAATTTATGACCTGACTAGTTATATATATATATATATATATATATATATAGTGACAATTATTTTCTTATGTTTTCTCATTTACAATAATGTTCTTTTTATTTTTGGCTACTGAGAGCGACAGAGAGCATTAAGTCCGCGCTTTGTTATCCTTTTAGTTAAGGTATACAATTAAGAATAAATAAATTCAATAAAGTATTATTTTTATTAGAACCGTAGGTCTAGCGATTATTGTAAGAAGTCATTGCTCAACCCTAATGCATGCGTGCTGCATAACCCTCTCAGAAATGAGAGGAGGTCTATCCAGTAGTGGGAGTTAAAGCCTGTAACTCTACTTCATTTTAATAGTTTATCTTAATAAACACCGTATAACATAATCTTTTTTATGTTAAATGTTACGATTTCACGTATTATTTTGAAAACTAAGTTGTTACCAAAAATATTTTGCATTTAATTTCCAGAATTTAAAAGTAAGTAATACAGAGGGTTTTAAATTAATTCTATTTAGATTACCTAATTACACTCTGTAAGCTGAAATTCCAAGTATTTAACACTCAGGCTCTTTAGAGCAGTAAATGCGAACTCTTTCCAGCCACTTTCAACGAGTTAGTCCAACTTGTTGCCTCGCTTCTGTAATATAGTAAAGGCTTACTTGAATATAACTGAATATTTAAAATAAATTAGGGATAAATTTGTATTATACTTTTGACATTTGAATTGAGACCTTTTATGGAATTATATGAAATTGCATATGATTTTCTAAGCAAAACAAAATCATAATTTGGGTTAAACACAAACAGGTGTCTGCGATTTGCTACGGCGACTGTTCTCCCTCCGCGCCTATGGCTTTACAAAAACGTTCTATTGGTAGGGCAGACAAGACTACGTGGAGTCGGGGCGTTCTGATTCGGTTTTAGTTCAGATTCAACCTTTCTTATCTATAAAGTCATGCACTAAACTCTGTTATGACAGTCGCAAATAAAACAATGTAATGTGAATTGTTATAATTTTACTTTCTGAAAAACTTCTGATTCAATTCGTGGTGTATGAGTCCAATCTTTCATAAACGGATTGTCCAAATAATACTATAATATATAAAGAGTCCAAGTAATTAATTTATTTTTAGATGACTCCTTTCGTTTAGTTAGTGAAATTTATTTTTATCGTAATTAATTCAAAACACATTTCCGATATCCAAAAACAGTGTAAAGATTCAATCTTAACCCAGACAAACCTTCTAAACTGAACACAAAATTAAAAAGTACTTGACTTCTACTTCATAATACTAGACCAAATTTACATTTTTGCATTTCATTATAAGCAATTATTGTTAGTGAAATTTATTTTTATCGTAATTAATTCAAAACGCATTTCCAACATCCAAAACAGTGTAAAAGTTTCAAGTTTAGTCTTGACAAGCATCCTTTACTGAAAACATAATTAAAATGAAGTACCGGACTTCTATAGACAAACCCCCCCCCCCACTCGTTTGTGCAGTATAAAGTTCACAGTAGGCGCCGTGCGTGAGCTTAAATCAGAAAATGTCGCTTCGATGCCCCCATTGGTTAGATCGGATGGTCAGTTAGCATTCGATTACTCGGAGAAGGCCGAGTTCATGGCGGATAGCATCGAGAGCCAATGCTCCCCAAGCACCCTGCAAATCGACCCCGTCCACCTGAACAAGGTGAACGAGGAAGCGGCTAATCTGTCCGCCACACCGCCAACGGATAATTCACTTCCTTCCGTTAATTTTGATGAGGTGAAAACCATCATCAAAAATCTCAAACCCCGAAAACCGCCAGGCGCTGACGGCATTAATAATAAAGATTTTAAAGCCCTTCACCTTAAGTTGATTTTTTTTATTGCAAAAGGGTGACAAACGAGCACACAGTCCACGTGATGGTAAGTGGTTGCTGCGGCCCAAAGCCATCTACATCTATCCTCTATTACAAATCAAAATGCAGATGCGTTGTCAGCCGTGAGGGCTAAGATGGAATGCCTCATTTCCAGTAAAAAAGGTCTCCGGTTCTCTACACTCACCATACGAAACACAGCAGCGTTATGCTGCTATTTTACGCTGGTATTCTGTGAGATTCTGTGATTTGTCTCCTAGTGGCTATTTTCAATGTTTTAATGTCGACGTGCACCTGTCCAGGAGTGTGGAAAGAAGTAGAAGTTATCGGCATTCACAAAACGAACAAACCCAGAGATAGGGGCATCTAGTTATAGACCCATCAGTCTCCTTAGTGCTATGGGGAAAATCTATGAGCGCATCATCCTCAGCCATGTGAAGGATGCAGTGCTAATTAAAAATCTAATTCCAAACGAGCAGTTTGGCTTTCGAGCCAAACACTCAAGTGTTCAGCAGGTGCACCGCCTCATGGAGCACATTTTAGATCAGACCGCAAAGGCAAACAAGCGCGCTGTTTATACAGAAGCACTGTTCTTCGATGTGGCCAAGGCCTTCGACAAAGTCTGGCACAATGGACTAGTCTTCAAACTTATCCATATAGGTGTGCACTTAAGACTCGTCAAAATCATTCCAGATTTTCTTGCAAAGAGATCCTTTCGTTTTCGCGTGGAGGGTACTTTCTCCTCTTCCAGACCCATCAGAGCAGGAGTTCCCCAGGGCTCTGTGCTCTTCCCGACCCTATACTCACTCTATGTAAGTGATATTCCTTTGATACCAGGTACTCATCTCGCACTATACGCGGATGACACTACCATCTATTCCTCAGATGTCCACCCTATTAGAATCTGCGGTCGACTCCAAACTGCAGCAAACGCATTAGGCGATTGGTGCAGAAAATGGAAAATCGAGCTGAACCCAGATAAGAGCGAAGCCATCTTTTATAACAGAAGGTTTGCTTATAACAGATTAATGGCAAATATAAAAAATATAAAAACTGTACGATCTCCCTCTACGACAACCCAATCCCATGGGTCCGAGAGGTGAAATACCTGGGGGTGACCTTAGATTGTTTAATGAGCTTCTTTCAGCACATTAGAACAGTTAAGAATAAGACAAAGTTCGTAGTGTATCGTCTTTACGCCTTAACTGACAAAAGCAGTAAGCTGTCCCTAAGACACAAACTGCATCTCTATAAAACCTGCGTCATAATATCATAACATACGCGGGTGTGTCCTTTGCTCATGTACCCTAAAGGAGTTTACAAAAACTTCAAGTTATTCAAAATAAATTCCTGCGTCACATCAAAGGAGCTCCCTACGAGGAACGCGGATCTTCACCGCGACCTCGATATGTCCACTATCAATTCGTATCTTAAGGAGTTATCCTTAAGATACTTCGATTTGATTAAGGAACACAAAAAAATCCGTTGGTGAATGAGGCGGGCTCGTACTCCCCAGTGAGGGATGCTGCCCCCACAGGTGACGTCCCAAGAACGTTCTTCTTGATCCCGACGACGAGATCACTTCTATGAATAGGTCGATCCCGTCCTCCCCCCCCCCCCCTCCACAGGAGAGGGAACTAGTTTAGTTAACATAAACACACACACACACACACACACACACACACACTCAGACACTACTCTAGTACAGAACACTAGGGCACACCGCGTTCGCCGGCGAACGCGTCGTCACAGCCACACCCCGTACTTGATTGAGGTTCAACACCCGTGATACGGGGCGTTTCTAATTTTGCGACCCGTAAACAAAATTGCGATAGTGATTCAAGCCGAGGTTCGTACCTCCTTCTGAGGTACGAACCTCTGCCCTTGAATCGCATCGAGCCCCCCTCCCGCCCTAGCTCGAGGAGCCTCACTCCAAAAGCAGGGGTCGGGGTGCGTCGGGAATGCAGTCGCCGCCGCCGCAGAATCATTGCACTCAATAGTTCGTAGGTCCTCACTAACGAGCCTAATTAAATGAAGCTGTCAAGGCCACAGGGCCAACAGCGTACACTTTCAGAAAAAAAATGCGTGAGAGATACCGAAGTCATTCTACGAGTGTTAAGATAGTATCGTGATCCTGTCCGTTGTGGTGCTTCTTCTGGTACAGGCAAGGAGTATGGTGTTGCTGAGAAGGCTGCCCTGTGTTACATTGAGAAGGGTAGTATTGCTATTGTTTGCATACTTTGGTGTTATCATGTAATTACGTCCCTCACGTTCCACTGCTGTGTGATTGTGACGGGGACATATTGTGTAATGTATTTCCTAGCTATAGATTGTGTTATAAGTGCATCTTTATTTACAATAAACTGTTTCTTTTGCGTACTTTGATAGTAAAAATTTAAAAAAAATGTAAACGCGTGTAAAAACATATACTTGTAAACGTTTAGTTTTACAAATGCTATTGCTGTCTGACTTGTGAATAATTAATGTGTTTGACGCGGCTTAAGGAACATACAAGACGAAAATTACACAGTTTTGATAATATTTAAGTAATTATACAATTGTTCGTGATAAAATGTGGTGTAATTATTAGTGATGTCTTCTTTTACGATCTCTCTGGAAAGTACGCTAATTTATTGTGGAAGGAGTCAGTATAATTAAGCGTAGTAGTTTCTTCTTTTCAGTCTGCAGACTTCTCAACACCCTTTTAGGGAGGCTTCCTTAGAGCTTTCCCCTTTATGGTGAGAACTTTTAATATAAATGTAATAAACTATGTAATATTAATCATATAATGGAACCTATTAGTCCGCAGGGGTTGGTATGATTTTAAAATGTATAATTTTTTTGGTTGGTTACATATACATTTGGTTGGTTACATACTTAAACACATATATGATATCTAAAATTTACTCAGTATTAACATAGTCACTTAACCGTCACTTGTAATGTAAACTTTTTTGTTGTACTAATAATATTTAAAAAAATCTAAATGTTTCCAATTTGTTCAAAAATTAAGGCTGCTAACTTTTTTATGTATTCCTTACCAGTATTTAAATTTTTTAATTAATATTACCTACGTGAAAATTTAATAATAAAACCCTTTTGATATTGAGTTCACATGTTGAAATACGATATTGGCTTATATTTTGTAATCCGGATCGTTTCACCAAGAATTAACTTTTTACGGATACCGGTATTGGTAATTTTTCGATATGCACGTTGCAATCGGATAGTCTGATAGTGCATATAAATGATCTGCTTATGCTAGGCATCTATGGGAATGCAGACGCAGCACAGTTGTAGAAAGATATCAGCCATGTGAAACTCGAACTGCAGACAGTCTACAAATGGGGCGATGCCAATTTCTTGAGATTTAAACGTCATTAACATCATCATCATTCAGAGTAGTCAGTATAACAATTCCTTTAGTTCCTTCGATACATTATATGGTCTAAACGGCACGACAGACTTTTAATTACGAGGTGATTTTAGGTTTGTTTTCATCTGCATATATCATAAGCTACATTTTAGATTGGTAATAAACATACGCCTCTTGCAAATACTCAATGGGTTTTGCATATACATTCTGACAAGCGCGCCATTTTATCTTTATAATATGTTGGGGAAAAGCTTCTTCGTCTTTTGCTTGTATATCATTGAAGAAAAATATCTTTGGTTGTACTGTTTGTATCTTAACATCAATAAATAAAGGACATTAAAAAAAATAAAAATAAAAAGTGAAAAACGTTTTCCCGCCATTTTGCAATTGTTTTTCTGCCTGCCAAAATGAGTGCATCTAACGAAGAAATTTCGTACATTCTGAAGTTTTATTACAAAAAGAGGGAAAAATGTGACTCAAGACGCGAAAAAAAATTGTGATGTTTATGAACCTAAGGCAGCGTCAGTAAGAGTAGCACAAAGTTGATGAAAAGTGGATCACCTATGACAAGAACGTGCGAAAAAGATTATGGTCAAGGGGTAGTCAAGTTCCACAGACAGTAGTGAAAACCGGTTTAACACGCAATAAGGTGATGCTGCGTGTATGGTGGGATTGAAAAAGCAACGTTATTATGAGCTAGAAGCTCATAATAACGTTGCTTTTTCAACGTTAACGCCGCCGGGCAAAACCATCGGTTCGGATCTTTACTGCCAACAACTAATGAGACTCAAGCAACAAAATGAGAAAAAGCGGCCGGAATTGATCAACAGAAAAGCAGTAGTCTTTCATCATGATTTTAACAGTGGTAGAGCCAGGCGGCAGCATTTGCTGTCGCATGGATGGGCCGGCTCGAACCGGGGTGGTACCACGACCTCACAGAATACCAGCGTGAAGTAGAGGTTTACCTCTGCGTTTCGCTTGGTGAGTGCGGGAGGCCGGAGGCCCTTTTTACTGAAAATGAGGCATTCCATCCTAGTCCTCACGGGTGAAAACGCATCTGCATTTTGATTCGTAACAGAGGATAGATGTAGATGTCTATGGGCCGCAGCAACCACTTACCATCAGGTGGACTGTGTGCTCGTTTTTCACCCTTATCCTATAAAAAAAATGATAACGCCAGACAACACATATCTTTGGCCACTCAGTAAAAATTTAGAGAGCTTGGTTGGGAAGTGTTAATGCATCCACCGTAGTCTTGTCCTTGCATCCTCAGATTTTTACCTGTTTAGGTCTCTTGAGAATTCTTTGGGAGGTGACAGGTTAAAATCATGAGAGAACTGTCAAAACTACATGTACCATTTTTTTAAATCAAAAATCCCAAAATTTTTACAGTAACGGGATGGTGTGGGTATTACCTACAAGATGGCAAGAAATTATCAAATAAAATATCACATATAATAATATAATTAAATGTAATTAAACTTTGAAAGTAAATGTTTTGAATTTGTATATAAAATACGAAGAAACATTTTTATATATAATAATAAGTTGCTGTCCGTTAGCCTCGCTAGAACTCAAAAACGGCACGACTGGTTTTGATGATTTTTTTGTAGATGATTTAAATTCACAATTGGACCCGGTAGGTGGCGCTGTTGTCGAGATCTATGGATCTAAATTACCCGTGCGAAGCCGGGACGCAAGTCACTTAATAATAACAAAATTTTGCAACCGGTGTCTTACTACAAACCTTACAATAAATGTCACTTTCTAGCATAGCGGTGGTTACGAGTAGGTTCAGGCTCATCTCACGCGTAGCATTAATTGTCACATAAGTAAATTACTTATAAAAGGGTGTATTCAAGAAATTAAATTGTTGCTATATACAAATTGTTTATACGATATTATTAGTTGAAAAATTATGTCGTACACAAAATATATGATAGAGTACATCGTACACATCACTATTGCAGTAACTTCATAATTAATGTCGATTAATTTGTAAGGGACATGTTATAAGCCACTCTACCCAAGGTTGGTGGCAGCTTAGTTTGAGTTTAAGTTTTATTCGATATCAATATGCTAAAAAGAATTTTAAATAAATTTGAAGACTCTGAGAATCCATTATTAGGACCAAATATTAAGTCACTAAAATTTTGGGGATTATTGATTTCGAAAAATACGCATATAAAATATTTTCATTATGTTTTGTTAATTTCAGTATGGTTATTCATTATAACACAGTATATTGATGTCTGGCTTATACGGTCTGACATAAATTTGCTTCTAGTAAATTTAAAAAATGCGATTGTGAGCACAATGATAGTGTTTAAAGCGCTAATGTTCTTAATCTGGCAGAAAAGATGGAAGAGTCTATTTGACTTTATAACACGGAACGATCTATATCAGCGAACTATGATTGATCCAAAGAAGATAAAAGTTATTACAAAAAGTACAAAACACTGTCGCACGGTAACCTATGTTTATTGGATATTAACATATTCTACCGCAATTTCACTAATGATTACACCAATTTTCAAATACCTGTTCTCACATACTTATAGAGAAAACGTTAAAGAGGGAACTGAAAGTTATTTAGATGTGGTAAGACATTGGTCCCCTCTAGACAAAAGTAAATTCTCCGGTTATTTAATTTCTGTTTTATATCAAATACAAGCAGTAATTACTGTAGCCGGTTATATATCATCATTTGACTCTATCGCCATTACAATAATGGTGTTTTTTAAAACTGAACTAATTTTACTGAGAATTGATTGCTCCGAAATATTTGGCTCCATATTTTCATCAGAAGACGATGAACATTCTCGACGCAGAATAAAGGATTGTCATAGAAGGCACGTCGAGCTTTTTAAGTAAGTTTATATACGTTAAATTAAATCTTGTAATAAAGGTTTATCTTTGGATGATAAATAAAGAATGAAAGATTTATTCATTAAAATATGTATGTAATAATAAGGTACTTATGTAATAATAATGTATAGTCAAAATATATGCCGCAAATTTAAATATTGGATAAATGCTTTTTTTACAGGGGATTTACGGAAAAGAATTACTATGTAATACTGTCTATACTGTCCCACTGTTGAACATTCTGTGTTCTCTTGCCTAACTCCATTGTGTTCAGCTTCGACGTCGAGTTTCCATTCTTTCTCGTATTAATCACGCTCGTTTCATGACTTGGGACCCACTTACAAGTGTAGTAGTTTTAGCCCAGATCTCGTCTGACGACTCGATTTTGACGGAAGACGCGTACAGCTCAGTCCCATTGGTACGTAGCGGTTTTTGTGTCGCATCGATAATGTAGGTCTTGAAACGCAGTATCGTATTTCTCATGCAGTCTTTTATTTTCACTACAAAGATGCTATATTTTGACCTGAAACTAAAATTTGGTGGCAAATCTTAACCGTGGCTTATAGCTGACCTGTTGACGTCCAAGTTTGAGCGTAGTGCGTATGTATAAAATTTAATATTTATTGTATATTTATATTATATGTACATGTGTATGATATATGTATAGAATACCTTAAAACGAGTATATTTATTTTATATATATATATGATTTTATTCATATTGATATATGATATTTTTTCATTATTAGTTTATTTTTTGCTGTACTACCTCCCATAAATTTATCTCTGATTAGCTTAATAATAATAATTATTATTATTTTATTCACAAGACAGCCTACAATTGCAATAATATGCGTGAATTTGTACTTAAGATTTGCATAGATATTTGTAATATATTGGCTATTTTTGCAACAACAAATTAGTCTTCTACCCCCCGTACTAGTAAAAAACTGTATGACGGCAGAGTAGTACGGCTAGTTCATTGTATTCGATGCAGTAATTAACTACCTGTGTATATAGTTTAATCAAAACATTCACATGAAGGAAATATTGTGTTTTTAGTTTTCAAAATGTTGTGACTACATTCACAAATCTTAGACTTTTCAGTTATCAGAAAGCATTGTCATAATAAATTTTGGACAATGATAATAATAAATTACTTATATGTACTTATAAGTCTATATTGTATATTATGCAAAGTATATTTTACTCTAGGATTATCTAACTTATTATATAAAGTTCATCAACGATTGCCACCCCTCACATATAAACGAGCAACTTAAAATAAAGAGAACAAAAGCGATAAATATCTTAAATTAGTAAAGAATTAAACAAATAAAAAAATCAAAAAAATCTTAATATGAAAATATCTTAAAATAGTAAAGAATTACACAAAAACGTAGAGCCACGCGGCAGCTTTTGCTGTCGCACGGATGGGCCGGCTCAAACCGGGGTGGTACCACGACCTCACAGAAAACCAGCGTGAAGTAGAGGTTTACCTCTGCGTTTCGCTTGGTGAGTGCAGGTGGCCGGAGGCCCTTTTTACTGGAAGCGAGGCATTCCATCTTAGTCCTCACGGGTGACAACGCATCTACATTTTGATTTGTAATAGAGGATAGATGTAGATGTCTATGGGCCGCAGCAACCACTTACCATCAGGTGGACTGTGTGCTCGTTTGTCACCCTTATCCTATAAAAAAAAAAATTAAAAAAATCATTCAACACTTCTTCATAAATTTTCAGTTAATTCATAGTCAATCGTTTTGAGATATATATCTATATATTTTTTACAAACGAATTTGTTGCGTTTGGTATATAGATAAGATTTAAATAAAACTAATTTTACGGATTTTATCGCGTATATTATCTTATTTTTAT
The DNA here is from genome assembly GCA_033319125.1 of Parnassius glacialis. Classification (NCBI taxonomy): domain Eukaryota; kingdom Metazoa; phylum Arthropoda; class Insecta; order Lepidoptera; family Papilionidae; genus Parnassius; species Parnassius glacialis. The sequence continues at coordinate 11,407,307 of JAVANC010000009.1, forward strand.
ATTTCCGACGTTTCGGGTGCTTTCCAGCACCCGAGACGGGGGACTCAGGTGTTTGACGTCCTGCTGTCATAGTTAGCCCGGCTACCTTCAGTTTTTTAATATTAACGCATTACGCATTACGCAGAATGAGCTTACAGTATCTTGAAGCTAGACTTCATTATTATTATCAGTAGTTGTTTTAAGTGTATTAGTTGTAGGGTCTATTTTGACCTTTTTGTATGTACTTACGTCTGATAAAAGTTGTTGTATTTTGAAATTATACTCTGACGTGTCCATTATTACCGTAGCATTTCCTTTATCCGCGCGGAGAATCGTGAGCTCTGGTCTGTTGCGTACAACTTAGCTTTCCTAGATGTTTTAGTCATCCGAAATCCTGATAACACTATTGGTCATACTGTGTACAGAAAAAATACCCATACCAACCGATATTTAAATGGTGAATCGCACCATCATCCTTCACAGTTAGCTACCGTGGGAAAATCTTTGTTTCAGAGAGCACGAGGGATCTGTGACAGAAAACATCTGGCCGCCGAGCTTTAGCATATCGAGCAAGTACTGCAAGACAACAAGCTTCGGGTCCCGCGCCTACGTCACAGTGATCGAGTGAAGCCAGCCACAGTCGAGCGTGTGCCTGCTGTACTACCCTATGTCAGAGGAGTCACAGACAAGGTTGGCTACACCTTGAAGCGAGCTTCCATTAAAACATACTTCAAGCCGCTGCAGAAGATTGGTCAGTTTTTACCATCCGTCAAGTGTCATATCCCTCTACAAGATGCAGGAGTGTACAAGCTGGATTGTGAATGTGGTTTCTCATACATAGGACAAACTAAAAGATCTATAAAAACCCGCGTTAAAGAACATATAGCTGACGTGAAGCACCGATGTATCGGGAAATCTGCAGTTTGTGAACATGTTCAAGATTGTCCCCGCCATTACATTAGATTGATAGACCACAAATCCTCGCAAAAGAACACCGATTCTCCCAAGGATGATAAGCGAGGCTATTGAAATTAAAAAACATCCTAATTTCAATAGAGAAGATGGATGGGTGCTGCCATCTGCTTGGGATCCCATAATTAATAAAATCAAATCCAAACCCAAGTATACCACTGCTAGACTTCAAGATACTGTAAGCTCATTCTGCGTAAATCGAACCAAAAACTAATATTAAAAAACTGAAGGTAGCCGGGCTAACTATGACAGCAGGACGTCAAACACCTCAGTCCCCCGTGACCACGGGTGCTGGAAAGCACCCGAAACGTCGGGAATATAAAAATAAGATAATATACGCGATAAAATCCGTAAAATTAGTTTTATTTAAATGTGTAGTGTTCGCGTAAATATAAGAAATCATTATATAGATAAGATGTTATTTAAACGGTTATATAGTAACGGCCCTAGGTACGGAAAAAAAATCTGGGTAAATCTTGTTCTACAGAGAGGAATATTATAGATAACAAAAGGCGTTATTGTATTAGATAATTCTAAAGGTTTGGTATGTTGTTTTATGACTGTGGTCTTAATATACAATTGTGTTAGAGTAAGCACGGAGTAATCCTTATAAAGGTCTTAAGTTGGATATCGGAAGTTTCTAAAATTAATTATTTTTATAATTGCTCGCTGAGCTCTCTCAACGTGAATTAGATTCGTTTTAGAAGCAGCTCCCCATGCAATTATACCATATGTAGAAATGGACTGGCATAAAGCAAAATAAACTGACCTTGTCGACGTATAATCTTTAATATGCCTGATTTTTTTTAAAAATCGTGATAAGTTTTCATAGCCGTGAGGTAAGATTGGTAATATGTGGTTTCCAAGTTAAGTTTGCATCAGTTAAAATGCCAAGACATTTTATTGAAACAGCCGAATTTAAATTTCTAGGGTGCATGAATGTGCTTTTAAGGTAAAACTGTTATGAGGTGATTGATCTTTATTATTAATTGAAACATTGTTTTTCTGACATTTTTGTTAAGCCATTGAATAATAGAAGCTAAACCCTTTTCGGCTACACTTTTTACGTTACTCCATGTGGTACCATGAAATATAACAACAGTGTGCAACAAAAGCAACAGTTTCTGCATTTATAAGATTTTGATTACATAAATCATTTAAATAATAAGAAATAGTGTAGGGCCCAAGACAGAGCTCTGTGGAACACCAAAGTGTATTGGTGCATAATCGCTTATTAAATTATTGATTTTTACTGCCTAATTCCTATTAGATAAATAATCAGTTAATAATTCCAGCGGCACGCCCCGAACTCCCATACTTTCGAGTTTATTTAATAAATTAGGAACAGATACAGTGTCCAAAGCCTTTGCCGTATCTAAAAAAAAAACTCCTATGCATTTGTATTTTTTATCCAATTTTCTGCTTATATGGCTAACAAGGTGTTCGGTTGCATCAGATGTGGATTTGTTTTCTCAATAAGTAATGGTTAATGGTTGACTGAGAGAGAATGCCTTAAGGCATTAAGTCCGCCATAGGTACAATTTTATTTATTGTGCATAAAAGTTTACATAAATAAATAAATACTAGGAAAAATAAACATAATGAAGAAAACAATGATAAAAAGAAAAAAGGAATGCATTTTGTTCAGCTGAAATGTTGTGTGTATGGTAGAATGTAAGGTGCCATTGATAACTAATATGATCAATATATTATGTAATACTTTCCGGCCATAAATAACAGTGAGTTGAAAAATTTAATTGAAATAACAGTAGAAATTGTTAACATTAAAAATATTAAATTATTAAATAAAATTTGGTTGTCCTGGCTGGAATGGAAGCAGCGCCGAGCTGCTCCGGTGCTGGATTACGGTGATCGAAATCTCCTGAGAATATTGTTAGTTTCTCAGAAAGATACTTGTAACCTCATTACCACGACGAAAAGTAATAACGGCAAGGATAGAATTCGGTTTACTTATCCCTATTATTGTTATTGAGTTAGAGTATTTTAGTTTAAGATATTTCATATTTTTTGTACTATACACTTATTATACTTTCAGACATGCTGAATTATTCAATTCCTGTTTGTCTCCTGTTATGTATTTGCATATAGTTATATGTTCCATAATGCTTTGTGCATCTATCTACCAAATAGTGGTAAGAAATGCCATTTTAAAGATGTTTTGACAATGATTTGACAGAAAATATATAAAGTTTTTTTTAGATAGAAACTAATACAATGCAACTATTTATCAAGACACAGTTCCTTGTTTTTGGAGTTTCACAACTGTTTATGTATTGTTGGCATAGTAGCGAAGTTTTTTCTGAGGTAACTATGTTTTTGTTATTGATTTAGAACATCATTTATCTCTAGATTGATTTCGTCCATATTTCTTAAACAGAGTCACGCTATAATATGCTTACGTAATAATTATGGTTGCAACAGGTATGGGTCTGCTCTATTGGTAAAGGACCATACTCTTACAAAATATCAGTGTGAAATAAGAGGCATTTTATGAGGCATTCCATTTTAATCCTCTGTCGTGACAATGTGTCTGCATTTTAATTATATTTAGTGAATAGATGTTTTTCCATTTTCTACCCAAAGCATGTATTTACAATTAGCTAGACGGTGAGTTTTTTTTATTACCTACTCTTTTATGTGTTTTAACAGTGGTAGAGCCACGCGGCAGCTTTTGCTGTCACACGGATGGGCCGGCTCGAACCGGGGTGGTACCACGACCTCACAGAAAACCAGCGTGAAGTAGAGGTTTACCTCTGCGTTTCGCTTGGTGAATGCAGGTGGCCGGAGGCCCTTTTTACTGGAAATGAGGCATTCCATCTTAGTCCTCACGGGTGACAACGCATCTACATTTTGACTTGTAATTGATGATAGATGTAGATGTCTATGGGCCGCAGCAACCACTTACCATCAGGTGGACTGTGTGCTCGTTTGTCACCCTTATCCTATAAAAAAAATGTAAAAAAAAAACTTGCAGATTTTGTGTGGAATTTTACCTTTTCCTCATCTCTTGTAAGCCTTACGCGGGCTTACAAAAACTAGCGCCCTGAAAAATAAACACAATTCTGCCTCTAGATCCATGAAAAGCGTTATCGTCACCGCATATTCAGACAACATGAGCATAATTGACAAAAAATTAGTTCACTTTCTTCTCCAGGAACATGTGCATTCTCGTCTCTAGTCAAAGTTGTCCAATGGTATATCTATCAGTCATTGCTTCAACTTTCGTACATAGTGGATAACTTGCTAGTTATTTTTTTCAAAATATTAGAAGATTATTTTGTATATCCTATCTTTAAAAAAGTCAACTGCTTTTCTCCGTCCAATCTCAGACCTATCGTCTGTATCCCTAGCATCTTAGGTTTAATTGTAATGTTACAGAGTGAAAATTTGTGGCTGGGTGCTTATGAGTCATTATGGTGGAATCGTGAAGTAAACCGTCAAAAGGATGTCTCTATTTTGATCGGTCAATTCAGTAAAACTATAACATTTACTGCTGGGCCATTCGCAAATCTTAGTCTTTCAACTTTTGTTAACGTAAGTAATTTTTACGCCAGCTAAATGTTTTTGGTTTGTTGGTTCAATCCTAGTAATATTCAAAAGATTTTTTTTATAATTGACGACCAGATAGTAAATTTGACGTGGATTTGAGTGGTATTCTGGGCAAACATGTATGTTTATGATAAATTTCAATGTTTGTACCGTAATAATGGGTATTTATCTCTTTATCTTTTTATGTTATTCGCACATCTCGTCTTATGACGTGAGAGTCGAACATAGGAATCGTCAACAAATACTACGGCCTCCAGTAGATATTAGTAACAATCTTGTATATGTCGTGTGTAAAATATTTAAAATACTCGTAGTTACAGGAATAAGCATCAAATGTACTCTAATACTGTAAATGAAAGCAGTTACGAAGAGAATCGTCAAAGATAAGAGATCTAAAAATGCGTAGCAACTTGCTCAAATTCTTACAATCATAGAAAATATACATGTCCATTAGTGGACTATAATTGAAAAAATGCATATATGCAGTGAAATATGTAGTTAACATGTAACTCTGACTATTGACATGAAACGAGAAAATAATTTGAAACTAGATTACTATGTCAGTTTACAGGTATCCCTAGTTAATAAATATACTTATTATTATAATTACTGGGTGACAATTTTTTTTCAGGTTTTAAAAGGGGCTTACAGTTATTATACATTAATTAAATAGTTAAACTTAACACAAAGTTTTAACTTCATACTAGCACACGTAATTAATAAACTTAAGATCACTAGAACAATTTTTAAAATTCATTATATATTATGTTAAATTAATATTTCTTCGCCGCGGCAGTATAAAATTAAGAAATTGTATGTCATATTCTTAGAAATAAATAAATATTATTATTATTATTGTGTTTCATGTTTCGTTTTCTTTCGAAAACGAAAGGATTTCGTATTACCTTCTTTGCGGGTGTAAGTCAAACCCAATAGGTTAAAAGTTTATTCTTTAGACTGGAACTTGCAGACTATTCTGGAGGTATGCAATATTGCTGCTATCTGCAGCAATATAAAGGTCATCATCATCATTATTACAGACATTCACAAGTACACTGCTGAACATGGGCCTCCCCCAGGAATGCCACAAAGCACGGTCCTGAGCCACCTGCATCCATCGACTTCCTGCTTGTTTTACCAGGTCGTCATTCCATCTCATCGGGGAACGCCCTACACTTCGTCCGCCAATACGAGGCCGCCAATCGAGAACCTTTTTTCGCCATCGGTTGTCGGTTCTTCGAGCTATATGGCCGGCCCATTGCCACTTCAGCTTACTAATTTGTTGGGATACGTTAGTCGCTCTGGTTCTACTGCGGATATCCTCATATTTAAGTTTACCATGCAGAGAAACTTCGAACATAGCCCTCTCCATAGCTCACTAAGGGACCTTTCGGAGAACACGGAAGTGATGCCGATAGGCCTGTAGTTGGACGGTTCTGAGCGGTCGCCTTTTTTAGCAGAGCTGTCTTCCATGAGTTCGGTACTACGCCTAAGGAGTAGGATTACCGGAAAAGACAGATAGATTCTCTCCGCATATACACATAATAAAAAAGTATATGAAGAAGAATACCAGAGCATCCACAAACTATTGGCAAAAAAGGTGTAAAATAAATTAAAAATGTTGGGCTTTGAGGTTGGGGATACGCAATGTGTTGGGATACAGGACTACACGAGAAGACACTCGGGATACCTGCTGTTATCATGTCATTCATCATCAATTGAGATAGCAGGTGCTGACCCACCTCTTATTAAATGGGCACCACGCACTGCAATCTTAACTGACTGCGAGGTGCAACATTGGTGTAAAGAGTAAACAGTTAAAAGGTGTAGAGAGGTGAGTCTGCGGGCTGAAGATCTTTATACGATATTTATATGTACGTTCAGCATCCTTTAGGCGCTATGATATTTTCCACTTACAACCTTAACTCAGTTCACAGTTCTAGCACTTTGACTCTAGCTCCGCGCTCCACTCTGGCCGGCCGGCCAAGACAAGCCTAGAGTGTGAAATTACAAACTTCCCGGGAGAATATTAATATTAAATGGCTAAGCTTAGGTTAAGTTTTGAGCGTAGACTGATGTTATATTTAGTCATGCACAGCGGTCTAGTCGTAAACTATCTATTAAAATCAAAAAACGAATGAAAATGGCGTATTGTATTTAATAAACATTAGCTTAAACTAATACAACACACTACTATTATTACTACTGGGTTTAATATTGGTGTGTTAGATCCATTCCTAGCCAAAATTTGTTGCTGGTTTCCAGAATTAGGTACGGCTGGAGTAGGCCTTGGGTCTATAATTAACCATAAGCGGCGTAAAACTTATAAAGTCTATAAATAATTCGATTAAAGATGAAAAAGCTTTTTGCAAATGAACATTATGTCGAACATTAGCCTACGTAGAAAATGAAATCATTTTTTTTGCTATTATTCGTAACATTTATAAAATTCAAAAACAAAATATGCACTTCATTCTTTGTATTAAATAATCTTATAATTATGAAAACAAAATGAAATAGAAAAGTCTCGCGAAGAAATACGAGTATATTTCTCGAGTAATTTTGATAAATTTTCATATAAAGGGGTTAATTTTTCTTTTCTTCTTTTTCCAAGTGAGACTAAGTGAATGTTTCAATATGTACAATGAAATATTCATATCTCAAGTATCCATTTTGGTAGGGCTACTTTGGTATAAATTTACTTTTAATCGGAAATACGTTTGTGTACTTTGAGTTTGTATAGTGCTTGCACAAATTAGTAGATAATGAAAAGACGTTGAGCTATTCAGACTGTGGGAATAGTGCTGCCGCCCCGTATCCTTGCTCATCACTGCATACAACCAAACAAGTCTAAACACAGGAGCTGCAAGTGAAGGTTAGATTAGCTCACAGTTGGTACCGTTTTCCACATATTAATTAGATTAGTAGATTTTGACGTTCATAAGAGCTTTTCATAAACCTAAATTGAATAAATAGTTTCAAAATTGATTTTGAATTGCTTTATGTAAATATATTACAAACTCGGTATTTGTTTTTTTTTATAGGATAAGGGTGACAAACGAGCACACATTCCACCTGATGGTAAGTGGTTGCTGTGGCCCATAGACATCTATATCTATCTTCGATTAAGAATCAAAATGTAGATGCGTTGTCAATCGTGAGGACTAAGATGGAATGCCTCGTTTCCAGTAAAAAGGGTCTTCAGTTCTCTACACTCACCATACGAAACACAGCAGCGTTAAGCTGCTATTTTACGCTGGTATTCTGTGAGAGCGTGGTCCTTCCCTGGTCGAGCCGATCCATTCGTGCTACAACCATAATATAGCTGCAGCATGGCTCTACCACGTATAAAACAAAACGTGTTTGTAAAATTGAAATTTAACTTGTACTAAGTTGTTACTCTGAAAACTTCTCAACCTTGAGGTCGGCTAAATTTTTAACAGAGGTGTACCTCTCCGAAAATGTGCTGTCGTTTGCATATCCATAGATACCGGACATAAGCTGATCATTAATATGCAGCAGGAAGAAAGTTGCGGAGAGGACGGACCCATGAGGATCTCTGGCGTTTGTTGCGATAGGATTGGACGAGCATCCACCGACGACGACCCTGGTAGATCGTTCACTCAGAAACTCTGGCGGTCATTGAGGAAGTCATTCTGCTCTAGGAATGCCATCAGATGGGCGTTCAATTTACGCTCCATGATCTTACAGAATATGGTGGTAATAAAATTGGCCAATAGCTGGCATTATCGGCACGACTGCCTCTTTTAGGTACAGGATACACATTGGCTTTCAAGACTTGGGCATCATTCCAGTCCTAAATGAGAAGCGGAACAAACGCGTTTTTTTCCTTTTGATTTGATCTCGATTGACCTGAACAATCGGCTGGTACCTCTTCATAACTGTGCTGTCGTCTGCATACCCACAGATACCGGGCGTAAGCAGATCATTAATATTCAGCAGGAAGAGAGTTGCGGAGACAACGAATCTCACAGGAACTCCGGCGTTTGCCGCCATAGGATTAGACGAACAGCCAATGAAAACGACTCGGAGAGACCATTCATTTAGAAACCCCTTCACCCAGTCAATCAGGCACGGGACAGCACAGCAGATTTGTCATAATTTTTCCTCATTCAACTTAATCTTCCTTCAAGCTCTTGTAAACGTCAAATTTTATAAAATCTAAGTGGCAAACAAACTTAAATGATGATAGGTATGTGGCTACTACAGCCCATGGTGACCGGTAAACGTAGTGATTTAATAGTATTACATCGTGGCAGAACTCCAGATACCATCCGCACCATCTGGATGATTGGCGGTCCACCACTGTGCGATTTAGAATATGTTTTCTTCCTCGCACAATTTCCTTGTGGAATCGATTATCACCAGTGATTTTTCCGGACCGATACGACTTAGGGACCTTCAAGAAAAGAGCCTACTCCTTTTTAAAAGGCCGGCAACGCATCTGCAATTCACTTGGTTCCCCTGGTGTTGCAGTTGTTCATGGGCAGCGGTAGTCACTTACCATCAGGTGAGCCGCATGCTCGTTTGTCCCCTCTCCTATAAAAAAAAATGTATACTCTATGGACAAACACAGAAGGCTCTATACTAATCAAGGTCGAATACTGACTCTTTATACCCTTCATATAACAATTGCAATATCATTTGTACGTTGTACACATATAAATGTGTTTTGAAAATTTATTTAGGTCTGTGTACATCGCACGTAGTTATTTATTATAAGAGCTTTGCCAACTTGCCCCCACGTTTCCACGTTCCATAGCACTTAATGAAATGCATTTTCCGTCAATTTTTGGCGTAACATCGCTTGTGCGCGCCTCGAACTTTGCTTTCAAACATTTTATAAACCACTCTAAAAATTTTGTTCCGAGTTATTGGAAATATTTATGTAGGGATGCCGATAATGGAGTTCACGGTGTTTGAAACTAAATGAAGAATTATTGGTTTACAATAATGACAAATTTTATTTTGGAATATAATGGCTTAAAAATTGGATTATTAATATTTTTGTGGCTTAGCTTAGGCTAGTATACCATTTAAATTAAACATGGAATTTTTTATTGTATCGTAAAACCAAGATAACTGCAAGCTGTTCTTCACATCTTTTGTATAAAGAACCATGCCCACTTTTCATACATTTAAAAACCTGATAGTAAAAGTTTATGTATAGTTATAAGGTATAGTAGAAAAACTTCCTGTAAGTTTAGAAAATAATGTCATGTAGTCATTTTTACGATTTAAACGCTACGAAGCCCAGAAATATTGATGTTACTCTTTAGGTTAGGATTTGCCGTTACTTAATATTTAATTTTTCTATCTCTTATTAATGTTCCATCACCACTTCCTCTGAGATTATACTGAGAAAAATCTTGTGTATCCCTACATATTTCTATTCTATATGATCAATGAAAAACACACAAAATGGGACAATACACAACGAGACGCAAACACAACAAGTGATTATATTCTCTTTGGAAACAATGAAGGACTGCACCGATTTATAACCTTGGCCGATGCCGATCGTAGAACTGTTAAATGTCAAAAAAATTCGTTTCACTCGTGTGCACTCAATGATATACTGATGACTGAATAAATATAAGAATATAGAGAAATACTTACTGATTAAATAAAATAAATGTTTAAAACTCAGAAACAGGGTTCAATTAAGTCAAGTAGCGAAATGCAAAGTATATGAAATGGAACGTCTTAGAAAAAGGGTAGTTGAGATGTGTTCATAATATGGCGGTAATAAGTTTACCCTTGATGTAGAATAAGCATAAATAAATATTAAAAATATTTTTCTCCTGCGTTTCTTTTATCATTGTGATACGAGTATTTAATTAAGAATTCAATTAGCTGAATTTTAAGATTTATTTCATTTCTATACATAGTCAGGTGAAAAATGGGCATCCTTCTTTCATTCTTATTTCTTAGATATTTACGGTAAAATAAAAAGTAAGCTTTGTCTCTGAACTTATTTTTAATCTCTGTAAGTATTGTAAATGTTATAAAGTTTGTACGTAAATTATATTAGGAAAAAAAGTTAGAGTTTAAGTGCCGTAACGTTTATATAACCACAGAATTAACAAACTCTCTACTTTATGTAAGAACTGATTTTATTCCTACTATTAGCAATGTCATTTGTTCAAAACAAATGACATTGCTAATAGTGGGTGCTATTATAATTTGTAAGAAGAACCTGCATTTAATTCGATTTAAATGGTATAAAGCACAAAACCGTTGCTATATTTTCAAATATTAAAAATTGCAGCGCACATTAGAATGGAAATATTATTTTTCGCTGAGCCATTATGCACAGCGCTGTTGCTGTAATCGCCAATTGTTGGGGTCATTACGGCGCACACCATTTTAAATCCTATAACAAAGTAGAGTGCAATTAGAGTTCGCTTATTGTCATCACCATTACCAGTATGTGAATCATTTGTTCCTGAACAAAGTTTTTTTCTACCGACTTTAAAAAGGAGGAGGTAAGCAATTCGACTGTATGTTTTTTATGTGTGTTAACTTATAACTTTTTTCTGGGTGAACCGATTTCGATGATTGTTGAAGTGAAAATTTCTTTAGCGGCGTTGTGCACTTTTTTGTAATGGGTAAAAAATGTTAAATTCGCGTCAGGTCACGTGTCCTGATCGAAAATTCGTAAGACGGACGGAGAGTAGATAGCCGGCGCGGCCTTGGAGAGGAAGTCAGTTAGGTTTAATTAATTTTCATTTAATAAATAATATAATTTTATTATTAAGATTAGGTTTCGATCGAGTCTACTGTACTGCTTGACGAAATTATTAATATAAATACATATGTACTTACACATTATAGATGTAATATTTGTAATATGTTTATACTTTATAGCATTAACCTATATTTTCATAACATCACAATAAGCACATGTGCGGTGTAGGTTTACCAAACAAATAATTTCGAATGAAAATAAATGAAATAAGATAATAATAAATAATCTCCGCAATTCCAAAATATCAAAAACGCACAACGTTAATATTCAAGTTTTCACTTCTGCCGGCACTCCCGGAGTGCAACCCGTCGTTTTTTTTTATTTGTAAACTGGTGTTTCTCGTGTAGTCTCATATAAATTGATCAAGGTCTGATCAGTAGTTTTTGAGTTATTCTTAATAATTTATATTAAAGTCGGTTGTACAAATTTTTTAATTTTAAATTATTTAAGAAGGAGTAGGATAGTGAAATTTCTACCCGACAACGGTACAGCCAAAGGGTGGGTACACATGTATGTACATATTACGTGTGTGTGTAATAAGTATGTATAAATAGTATAAATGCATGTCCATCTGTTTCCCCAGACCATTTGAACTATTCGTCGTATTTAAACAGATGCAGTATCGTCGGAAGTGTCGTTCTCTTATGCGAATTGTTAACCATATTACGTCACATAAAATCCAACATGCATGGAAACAATATAGCAATCCACATAAATGCCAAAATTAAATACGGGTTATAATGTCGTGTTTGACAATTGAAAAAGGAGCTGTAACCTTGTTCTACGTAGATGGGACCAAAAATTAATAATTAAAAGTTGAAAACTTTTGTACGGGGACGTTAAGGAGGGGGTGACCATGAGTGCTCGAAAGTGCCTGAAACGTCGGGATTCAAAAAGTTGAAATTAAACGCCATAAAATCCGTAAAATTGGTTTTATTTCAATTTAAAATTAATTTTAATTTTGGTTAAAATTGAAAGAAATAAAACACATACTTTGACGACATATTATCATAAAAATCACAAACCCTAAATAGTACTACTCGTGAACCTTTCTTTCCCATCGGTTGTCGGTTATTCGAGCTATATAGCCGGCCCATTGCCACTTCAGCTTCTAGTCATTCTAGTTCTGCTGCGGATATTCTCATTTCTAAGTTTATCACGCAAAGAAACTCCAAGCATAGCTCTCTCCATAGCTCGCAGAGCGACCTTGACCTTCCTCATCCGGCCAACAGTGAAGGACCACGTCTCAGTTCCATAAATCATCACTGACAACACGCACAGTGATGACCTATGGTGTGATTGAGTGGCAGCCTCGTACCGGCAGGCGAAGTGTAGGGCGTCCCCCTACTAGATGGAGTAACGACCTGGTAAGACATGCAGGAAGTCGATGGCTGCAGGTGGCTTAGGACCGTGCTTTGTGGCATTCCTTGGGGGAGGCCTATGTTCAGCAGTGGACTTGTGAAGGGCTGTGATGATGATGAAATAGTACTAATATATTTAGACTGCCACTGTTTTTCAGTATGACCAATTGCTTCTCTATCGAGTAGTGATGTTTTTGTCATAATTCCTTAATTAATACATTTCCTCATTTTCAATTCAAAATTTTCTTACCATAAACAAACATTTGTCGTGAGTCCAGTTTGCACTTAATGGAAATATTCAGATACAGCTGTTGTGGAGCTATTATGTCAGGATAATTGATTGCTGAGTTTTTTGAGGGCTGTCACATTACTATAATACTTGTATTTTGTTCTATTGATTGAAATAGGGGTAATTGTGTTGTTTTGTTTTGTATTGTGGACTTTCCAGAAAACCCATTAAATAGATTTTTAATTACGATATTTTATTAATTTTCTTTATATTTATTTTCTACGTATATAAAAGTTTATATTTCGACATTCGTTCATATTTTGAAAATGTCTTACAAAACCTAGGAAAAGCCAAGTTGCTGGAAAAATATTTTTCTTTCTTTTTCCCCACTAAACTATTAAATTCTGATCTCCATACTTAATTATATGGTTAGTAATTCCATTGACCTATTTATAGCGTCAGTCTTCTTTAAAGAACAAACAGAATAATAATGCGTTATGTAAAATTTATGGCAGATATATAGCAGAGATTTTTATCAGGCAATCTATAAGTGAGGTTCAGCAGTGGACTTTTGATAGGCTGTAATGGATGAATGTATGATGACTGTGTTATGTAATAAGGTTCTCCGTGAGTTTCTTGAAATGTTACTATGAGAAATGCTAAAAATTTTTATGGCTTCCGATAGATATGGGCATCTCTTTACGTTAGACGTAAAATACTCAGACCGATGATGACGAGCACTTTCCAGGGGGGGAGAGATCTAGTATGTATTACGATCACCAATTTGCGAGATAGCTTAACTGTACACTGATTCGGTAATAGGTGAACACCGCACTTGGAATCTAACGTTCGTACATAATCCGGAACCTTATCATCATTATTATTATCATCAGTCCGCCTTTTATATGTAGTTTCATAGGACTTATGGTTGTGAAATAACAGCTCTTTACAAAATATGGATCATCTCAAGATGCTACACTTGGTACATTGTTGGTTACAGTAGATCAGAATACATGATATCTTTTAATGTATTTGTTTAACGAGGTTTTATATAAGCTCATGACAAAATTAGGGACCATAGTAATTATAATGTCCTTGAGACCGAATTTCTGTCCCGGCGGCCAGTCTTAACGGAGGCTGTGACTAGCCATATGCGCAAGACAGGATTACGAGTATAGTGCACAAGAATGTGCGCAAGTAGGTGCACTCTTTATTTTCTCACTCTCATAATCTGATGGGATGGCATTCCGACAAGACTTTAAACGTGGTAGAATCATGCTGCAGCTATATCATGGTTGTAGCACAAATGGGTCGGCTCGACCGGGGTAGGATCACGCGCTCACATAATACCAGTATAAAATAGCAGCTTAATGCTGCTGTGTTTTGTATGGTGAGTGTAGAGAATCGGAGACCCTTTTACTGGAAATGAGGCATTCTATCTTAGTCCTCAGTGGTGACAACGCATCTGCATTTTGATTCTTAATCGAGGATAAATGTAGATGTCTATGGGCCACAGCATCCACTTATCATCAGGTGGACTGTGTGCTCGTTTGTCACCTATATTCTATAAAAAGAAAACTGGGCAGAGATCCGACGCAGGACCAACGGCACGTGCTTTCCGAGGCAAGGAGGTAAAACACCGCGAATTTCTTAACTCCGGGGTGCTTCTAAGAATTTCTTGAGAGAAAAACCCAGTAATTGATTTTTCGGCCCAACCCAAGATTTGAATTATGCATCATGGTCAGCAGTCACGGACGAGTACTAGGTCAACGAGACATTCGTATTAGGGCACGTAAATTTTGTGCGACATATAACGTAACGCAGTATTTTATTTCTTTTTACGGTTTAGTTTTTTTATACTTATTTTATTACACTATTACAGTTTTACTAACGCGGATGTGAAAGCTTTGAGACTTTAATGGCGAATAATACTTTATGGGCGCAATCTTTATGAATTTATGTGGTCCTTAAATTGAAAACAATAGTCTTGTACGTAAGTAAATAATTAAATCGTAATTCTGGAATACTAAGTTAATTTATTAGTATCCTGCTATCTTGTTTGAATATATCTGGAAAGTGAGAGGAGGCCTGTGCCCAGCAGTGGGACGTATATAGGCTGTAACTTTACTTTTATCCTGCTAATGAAGTTCGGGTCATGATCCCGTCTCATCCTGCGGATGGTTGTTATAGGAGTCGATTTTGTAAAATGCGATGGTCATAGGCGCGGTCCAATAGATGACGTTAAAAGTACCTAGTATAAGCAGAATGTTTATTCATAGCCGTTATAGGAGAAGCGTCAAAGTTCAAAGCTGATGAAATAAAACGAGGTTCTACCATTTTTTTTTATGGAATAAGGGTGATAATGATAAATCACAGTCCACCTGACGGTAAGTAGATGCTGAAGCCTATAAACATCTATATCTATCCTCGATTAAGAATATTTTTAATATGGGCCAACAAATGGTATCTTAAGAACAAATTGGTACATTTTGTTTCCGATGAAGCCGTTTTTAAAACCTTCTAGCTTCTCCCACTCTAGTTTATTCACTAGAAATATTTTGGAGTGTAATCAAGTTCATTTGATTGAATATAAATATATCAATAAATTCTTTCTTTGATTACTGATTTGTTTTTAATTAAAACTTTTGGTAGATTTTTAATATACGGCCCTTTTATATAAAACAACTAGTGATTCGCCTCGGCTTCGCGCGGGATATTTTTGGATCTCGACAACAGCACTACCTACCGGGCCTGACTGTGAATCTAAACCATCTAGGGACTCACTGAAACACACAAAAGAAATAATCCAAATCGGTCGAGCCATTTTCGGGTTTTAGCGAGACAAATATACAGCCATTGATTTTTGTGTACATATTATAGAGATATGTATATAAATATTTTATATAGTTAGTAATGGCTGTTACGCCGCGGATCCTGGGCTAGAATTTCTGATGCTGGAGTAGTTGAATTTTGTAGTTAGTATTTTGTTGTGTAGCATAAGCATCGACTGACTATGCGTCAGTTCGGGCGAGTGTGTGGTTGAGCATATGAGTGTTTTAGAGTGCGTACATTATTGTTAATTTATCGCAGTTAATACTTTCCGAAATCATTCATTGTTGTTGCCGTGGTCTTCATCATGTTTGCCTGCAAATGACGTGATAATTCCAAAAAAAAATTTCGTGCTGCATCCATTTAGAATTTTATTAATTTACGAAACTTAGGCCCCTTACATTATAGGGAGAATTGCCATATTCGGCAAGGCATTTTTTTCCGTCACCGGCCTAGGTATTTACTTACTTTTGTACTACATAATACTGTCACTTATCGAAGGCAATGATCTTTCAGGCATTCGTAATTTGTAGTATCTCTTATGTAGCCGTAGGATCAGTTTTCGGGCTACACCAAAAACGAAACCAGTGGCCGCGGTATGCCAACCCGATCTCACTATTATTACTTATTGAGAAGTGCCACTTTTATATTGCAATATAAGAGGTTGTTAACTCTCTACCTCTACCAACACACTTCTTCTAAACTACAACTTTAAACCAACATCATCGATACTTTCAACTCAAATATTTTTTTATAAAACTGTAATGACAGCAGTCCTTGAATATCAGCAGCCAAGTTCAAACAAAGAACTTGCGCTGATATCTTTGAGGATTAAAGTGGAAGACCTCAGTTATAATTACACTGGTTCTCTATATCCTTCAGATTGGAACGCAGCAGTACAGGAACTGCTATTTGGTGGCAGAAATAGGAAAGAGGTTGGTCCAGATGGGCTCCCAGGCAGAAAAGGAGTCGCACCACCTAGTAAAATTATTTGTTACATTAATTATTAAGTGTAATTTATCATTAAATGTGATAGTAACCTAATGGCTTTGGACACGGACTGTAAACTCAAAAGTCGTGAGTTCGAATCCATTATTCGAATACTGCTCTGAATCTTTTCTTATAACACGTGGGTCACGTGATCGAAGTAAACTTAATAATCTGGCTAGTAGATATTTAATAGCAAAATATATTTATTCATCTAAAATATAAAAAATATACTTATATTTATTAATGCAAATAACTTACCTTACACTCTTTTTTTCTCTGCAAATAGTTATTACTTTCACACATGGGACGGGGAAATAAATAATAGAAATATTCTTTATAGTGAAATAAAAATAATATTAAAAAAAATTCATTTTACGGTTGGGAATTATTCAGTCTTTTGATGTTTATAATAAAACTATGTGGAAACGTCTAGAATATATCAAACCACTTTAAAGTTTTGCTATATAATTGAATTATATAATTAATAATTTAATTGTGCTTTAAAATATTTTTATTTCGTAAGGTTAAATTTTTACGAAACATTTTTGTATCCATCTGCTATACTTACCTCCTTGAGGAAAGAACTGGGAATATATGTGCTTGAACGTATCTTCTCGCACCACACCAGTGGGACATTCGGCCTTAAACCCTCGGTACAGTCTCTTCAATTCTGGTTCAGTGAAACGAGTCGCTCGACGCAGTGCTGCGATAGAATCGGGGCGGTATCGCGGCATTTGTTCACCCAACTCCTCGAGTTCTGAATCTGTAAATAGGAAAGAGTAAATTTTATTTAGTTCTCTAGTCATTCTTTCTTTTTAACTGTTCTTAAAGCTTTTCTGCCACTGCTAGTGTGAGTCAGGCATAATTAATTAACCAATAAATGCACGCGTTAGAATAAAAAAATGGTAAACATACAGATGTAATTAAAATTTTGTCACAGCAATTTTGCTGACGTAAAAAAATCCTCTGGCGCCATGACGCCCCGTGGGTGTCGTAAAATATGACAGCGGGAAACTGAAACAGGGTTTAAGCAGCAGCACCTTCTTAAAAACAAGTGGAAATAATATAAAATTTTGGCTAACCCGCTTGCCTTGCGTGGCAACTATGGCAAATATTTCACGTATGGGGCAATCTATTGGGGACGGCTTAACATCAGCTGTGGACTTTAATAGTCTATAATGAAATAATTAACGAATTGTCTGTATGTTAAAAAAGTTAAAGTTACAGCTTATATATGTCCCACTGCTGGGCACAGGCCTCTTCTTATTTCTGAGTGGGTTTAAGGACAAGAAAGTGTCCACATGTATTCTTAATTTTTTTTCTTATTTCTCAGACATGCAGGTTTCCCCACGATGTTTTCCTTCACCACCGAGCACGTGATAAATCAGCACTTACAACTGCAATTAACAATTACATTGGTGCCAATGGAGATCGAACCCGGGTTGCTCGCGCATTGTGAAATTTACAGCGAGCGCTTAGTCCCTGAGGTACACGGTTAAACGCTTGCCTAAGTTAAATTTGGAAATGGTGATCAACCTGACTTTAATCTCCGTCAGTACAAAAGGTGCTAATTACAATTTTACGTATTAATTTATCACATGATTTAAGGACATATTATTTTGATAAAACTGCTCAAAACTAAAATTCATTACGAGGACAATATGTAATAATAAAAATAAAAATATTGACTCTTCAGTCAACACATTTGCAGGCTCAACGCCGCTCTCTACATTTAGTTATAATATATTATAAAACATATATCTGTTATAGTAAAATAAATATATATAGTGATATAAAGTGCTAACAAATTGATTTTATTATAATACATAATTTACAACAAGAAATATTCATCATTTTATTATGTGATAAATATGGTATATTCACGATTTTTTTATTACTACATGACCATGGCTATTTTTAAGCAATTTAAAGACCCATGTTTTAGGATTATGCTTTGTGGCATTGCTTGGTCTGTGTTAAGTAGTGGACTGGTGAGGGGTTGTAATGATGATGATGGTGATAAAAGACCCGTAAACTACGCTCGATGAAAATTTAGATTTCCAAAATTAACTAGAATACACTTGTCAAAGAAGGCGTTTTGCAATTAAATTGACGTCTCTGTAGAGCCGTGGGTAGGCATAGTAGTGGAGCCATGAAACAAAAAACAACGAAAAAGGTCATTAATCCCTTTACTATAGTGTGTTTGTTTGCCTCGTTGATCTAGTGGTCACAAGCGTGACTGCTGACCATGTGGTCCCAGATTCAAATCCCGAGTCAGGTCAGTAACAGCTCGGAGTCAAGAATTTGGCGGTGTTTCGTTATCCCCGTGCTTCGGAAAGCACGTAAAGCTTTTTTTTATAGGATAAGGGTGACAAACGAGCACACAGTCCACCTGATGGTAAGTGGTTGCTGCGGCCCATAGACATCTACATCTATCCTCTATTACAAATCAAAATGTAAATGCGTTGTCACCCGTGAGGACTAAGATGGAATGCCTCATTTCCAGTAAAAAGGGCCTCCGGCCACCTGCACTCACCAAGCGAAATACAGAGGTAAACCTCTTCTTCACGCTGGTTTTCTGTGAGGTCGTGGTACCACCCCGGTTCGAGCCGGCCCATCCGTGCGAAAGCAAAAGCTACCGCAGAGCTCTACCACTGTAAAGCTGTTGTTTTTGTGTCTGATCTCTCTTCAATCATATTGTATTGCCATCCCATCGGACTGTGAGAGTGAAAGAATAGAGAGTGCATCTGCTTGTGCACATCCATGTGCTCTACAATCCTGCCCTGCGCAGATGGCTAGTCTCCGTTAAGAATGGCCGCCACCACCGAAATTCGGCCTAGAGGATATTATTCAATTGTTGTGTACAAATAATATTTATCTTCATGAAAAAAGAGTAGAATAGAAGCTGAGATGAATGATAAATATCAATCATGTGACTCAAAATCCCGTGAGTCTTTCCGCGTTTGAATTTTCGCTTGTTACATAGTAAACTATAACTGCGATAAAAGAAAAGCCGACTTAAAAAAGTACGTTTACATAAAATATAGTTTATGTAGGTAAACGAATTATCAGATCTATCTATTATAATTATTAAAAAATGTCTTATCTTTAATTCGTTTGCCCATCGAAAAGTAGAATATGGCTATATTTTTGGTGAAATTATTAAGATCTATTGTAACTCATATATCGCAAACGAATAAATTATTTTTAATTTAAATGGAATTATTTTTCCTTTTCTTCCTTCCTCGATTGTCTCGATAAGGAAATGAAGATTTCGTTTTCAAAACAATTTAATTTGAATGTCATTTGCTTAAATTAATTTAAAACTGCTTCTGCATTTCTTTTATCACTAAAAATGGGAAGGTCATGGTGAGGTTAGACTGAATTACTTCAATTTTTTATTACTTGGCGTCTTCTTTGTGAGACAACCCCCACTAGATGGAATGACGATCTAGATGATATTGAATAAAACAATTTTTTACGCATTTTATCGCGTTTAATTTACTATTTTAATCCCCGACGTTTCGGCCATGGTCACGGGGGGGGGGGGGGGGCAAAGATGATTGACGTTCCGATGTGACAGTTAGCCGGGCTAACATCAGTTTTTTAATATTAATTTTTGTTTTTTTTTGTTATATGTAGGAAGACGATGGATTATTTTTTCGTTAGACGTTAATTAAATATATATATATATATTTTTAGGGTTCCGTACCTCAAAGGGAAAACCGGGATCCTTATAGAATCACTTTGTTGTTTTTTTTTTATGGAATAGGGGGCAAACGAGCATGCGGCTCACCTGATGGTAAGTGACTACCGCCGCCCATGAACAACCGCAACACCAGAGGAATTGCAGACGCGTTGCCGACCTTTTAGAAAGGTGTAAGCTCTTTTCTTGAAGGTTCCTAAGTCGTATCGGTCCGGAAAATTCGCTGGTGGTAATTGATTCCACAAGGAAGTCGTGCGAGGGAGAAAACTTCTTCTAAATCGCACAGTGGTGGACCGCCAATCATCCAGATGGTATGGATGGTAACGCGAGTTTTGACGCGATGTGCGATGGTGAAATTGAGCGGCTGGAATTAGTCCGAACAATTCCTCAGAGCACTCCCTGTGATAGATGCGATAAAATATGCAAAGAGATGCAACATCTCTACGCAGTGCCAGTGTATCGAGCCGATCAGAAAGAACTCGGTCGTCGACGATTCGAACCGCTCTGCGCTGGATGCGGTCAAGTGGAAGGAGCTGGCACTGGGGTGCCCCGGCCCAGAGATGAGAACAGTATTCCATGTGGGGCCGAACTTGCGCTTTGTAAAGTTGCAAGCGATGTGCCGGCATGAAATACTGTCTCGCTCTGCTGAGCACGCCAAGCTTTTTAGAGGCCAATTTGGCCTTCCCTTCCAAGTGACCACGAAACTGCACACTATTCGATATGTCGACGCCAAGGATTCCGATGCTGGCTGAGGCAGCAAGGGGAGTGCCTTGAAACTGAGGAGATACGACAAAGGGGTTCTTTTTAGCGGTAAACGCGCAAACTTGTGTCTTCTGGGGATTGAACTGGACTAGATTTAGTCGGCCCTAATCCGAGACTTTGTTAAGCAAAGACTCGACTTCAGACACAAGTTTGTTCTGGTACTCGGCGACGTTTTCCCGAGAAATATTAGCACGGCCGGTATATAAGGCATCACCAGTGCTGTCGTCCGCATAGCAATGAATGCTACCAGTTAGAAACATATCATTGATATGCAGGAGAAACAGCGTTGGTGATAGCACGCAGCCTTGTGGAACACCAGCGTTGATAGGCTTGAGATCAGAGCATGCACCGTCTACTACGACCTTGATGCTCCGATCAGCAAGGAAACTGGTGATCCATTTGCACAATTTCTCGGGAAGCCCATAGGTAGGAAGCTTCGAAAGAAGCGCTTTGTGCCAGACCCGATCGAAGGCCTTCGCTACGTCCAAACTAACGGCTAATGCCTCCCCCTTGTACTCTACTGCCTCCGCCCATCTATGAGTTAAGTAGACTAGAAGATCACCAGCTGATCGACCCCGACGAAAACCATACTGGCGGTCACTAATCAGCTGGTGATCCTCAAGTTACCTCATGAGCTGGCAGTTTATAACGGCTTCCATTATTTTGGAGAACAAGGAGGTGATGGCGATAGGCCTGTAGTTGGACGGGTCTGAGCGGTCGCCTTTTTTAGGGATCGGGTGCACCAAAGCTGTCTTCCATGAATTCGGGACTACGCCTTGGGAGTAGGAGTACCGGAAAAGACGCGTTAAAACCGGTGCCAACTCCGGAGCACACGTCTTCAGCACAATGGGAGGGACTCCATCAGGCCCACTCGACTTGCTGACGTCCAGGGAGAAGAGTACTTTGCGGACGGAGCGCTGTGTAAATCGCACATCCGGCATGGAGCACTCACATCGCGGGATGGTCGGCGGTGTGTTCCCCCTGTCATCTAGAGTCGAGTTGGACGCAAAAAGAGAACTCAACAGATCGGCTTTCTCCTTTGCGGCATGAGCCAGTGAGTCGTCCTCTCTGTGCAGAGATGGAAGAGATGGCTGATAGAAGTTCTCTTGGACAGCCTTGGCGAGAGACCAGAATGCACGGGTTCCCGAAGGAAGGCGAACTAGCTTCTCACCAATTCTGCCGATGTGCTCAGGACCTTGCCTTGGCAATGACACTTTTTTCGTCCGGATCGAAGTATCCAGTGGAAATGAATATCGTTTTCTAAGGTTGACAGTCTTTTGAAGTAGTAAAAAGTTTAAGCTTTTACGTCAAACCAATAATAATGTCCTCCAGACCGAATTTCGGCCACGGCGGCCAGCCTCAACGGAGACTAGCCATCTGCGCAGGACAGGATTATAGTGCCCAAGTGTATGCGCAAGCACAGGTGCACTCTCTATTCCCTCACTCTCATAGCCCGATGGGACGGTAAACCGACACGACCGGAGAGAGATCAGGCGCAGGACCAACAAAGCAGGGTGAAACACCGCCAAGTTCCTGATTACGGGCAGATACGGAGAATTTTTTGATGGAAAAACTCAATATCTGATTTTTTGGCCCGACCCGGGATTCGAACCCGGGACCTCATGATCAGCAGTCGCACTACTACAACCACTAGACCAATGAGGCAGTCAAACCAATCAAAAGATATGAAACCATTTGTATCACTTATTTTATTAGGCCGGGGAAAAGTTTCTTCGTATTTTATATACAAATTCAAGATATGTTTTTCAAAGTTTAATTACATTTAATTAAGTTATATATGTGTCATTTCGTTCAATAACTTGTTGCCATTTTGTAGGTAGTGACATAATCCTATTGCTGTAGAAATATTGCGGTTTTTGATAAAAATTCGACAAGTAATTTTGACAGTCCTCTCTTGATGTTAACCTAACACTACCCAAATAATTCTGAAGAGACCCAAACAGGTGAAAATCTGAGGGTGCAAGGTCAGGACTATATGGTGTATGCATTAATACTTCCCAATCAAGCTCTCTCAATTTTTGCTGAGTGGCCAAACATGTGAGCGGTCCGGCGTTATCATGATGAAAGCTCACTCTGTTTCTTTTGATCATTTCCAGGCGTTTTTTCTCAATTTCTTGCTTGAGTCTCATTAGTTCTTGGGATTAGAGACCCGAATCGATGATCTTGCTCGGCGGTAAAAGCTCATAATAAATTATGCCCTTTCAATCCCACCATACACACAGCATCACCTTGTTCCGTGTTAATCCGGGTTTCGCTACAGTCTGTGGAGATAGGTGATCCACTTTTCATCACCAGTGATCAATCTTTTCAAAAATGGTTCGGTTTCATTAAGTTTCAGTAGAAAATTGCAAATGAGTACACGATTCAATAGGTTTCTTTCAGTGAGTTCGTTTTGTACCCAAATATCCAGCTTTTTTGTTAAGCCAGACTTTTTCAAACGGATCAAAACTGCTTTGTAGTCAGTCTTTAATTCCTCGACTATGTCGTAACTACTAATATGCCCATCTTGAGACCCTTTTTACTCGTTACCAGGCATTCCATCTTAATCAGTTACTAACTACTAATATGCTGATCTTGCTCCACTTTTTCAAAAAAATGGCATCGACTTTATCCGTATGAGGGCGACCAGAGCGCGATTCCCGGACTGAAAACGCTTGAACCAATCTTGTGCTACTCGTACTGACATTGCGTTAGGTCCATAAACGTCACATTTTTTTCGCGGCTTGAGTCGCATTTTCTTATTTTCTGCCGACTTCCAAAAAGGAGACGGTACTCAATTCGACTGTATATTTTTTTTATGTGTGTTACCTCATAACTTAGTACTGGGTGAACCGATTTCGATGATTCTTTTTTACATGAAAGCTGATACCTCTCGTGTCGTCCCATATGAATTTGATCAAGGTCAGACCAATAGTTTTTGAGTTATTCCTAAATAACTTATATTGAAGTGGGCTGTACAAAATTTTTAATTTTAAATTATTTAATTTTAATTTTTCTTTTTCTTAATGTGCTGGAATGAAATGTATTGACATTAAATACAGCCAGATACAAACAAAATACGAAGATACTTTACTCCCGACCTTCTATTACTCGTAAACTCACTCATCAAAAATAGGGTAGGGTAATTTGGCAAGAAGCAAAGTTCACAAACAAAAGTAAAGAAAATAATCGAAAACCGGTTTGTAGTCGTATCACATCATGAAAAAAATATGCCATCAAAAACATAACTTGTAAAAAAAAGCCAAGTCTCGCAACTCAGTTCTTCTACAGTATAATGTTGTTTGATCCATGTTAATTTATTCAGTCCATAGATTGATACATAGATTGACTTGGCAATCGCATGAAAACACAATATATCTCACAAGTAATACATGTTATATTAAATTAGATTGTTTAGTACGATTGTCAAGTCAATCTATGTATCAATCTATGGACTGAATAAATTAACCGACTTGGATTTCACAACTTTTTACGGTAGAAGAACTGAGTTGCGAGACTTGGCTTTTTTTTAAGTTATGTTTTTGATGGCATCTCATTTCTTTTTGTAGATAGTTATATCTAGGTAGCTATTTACACCTATTATTCCATTATACATAATATATAGGTACACCGATTCATTCACTGCAAATGTAACTTTGTAATACTATATGTTTATATGGGATTACAAAGTTATTTATGCAGTTGGTGTATCTCGAAACTGGACCGAAATTGTAAAATATTTTAATTTTTCCTTGATTTATATATTAAACAATAATTTTATTCCAAATTTGAAGTTTCTATGTCTGCTAGAAGTGCCTCAGATTTTTGATGATCGGTCAGTCAGTGAGTGACAAAATTAAGAAACTTTGACTAGTTATATGTTTTAAACTACTGTTTCAAATTTAATGAAATTTGAAATATACCGAGTTTATACAATGCCCACTTGGTTAGTAAAAATTCAGGCTTCTAGGTTTATCCATAACGAAATTATAGGATTTCGGAAATGGCCTGAACTGCTTCGAGAAAAGGATGGTACGGCTGTGCCGCTATTTTGCTCGACTTGGCGGGGGCACTGCCGATTTTTTACGAATACAAACTTACATTTGCAGTTACAGCATAAATTACGATGTAGGCCGATGTATCGGAGAACATATTTCTCAACTGCAAAGTTAAGTTTGTCCTTCAAACCGACCTTTACCTGTTGTTTACAGCAACGTTCGGTTACCTAAAATTCCCACGTTGAATGAACTATTTACGTACACAATTAAGTTTGTACGGAACCATTGAGGCTAGGATCCTACCAGCTCTTGTACTGTTTTTTAAGTGAAACTTCTTTATCGACGTAGTGGAGAAATTTAGTACGATATATATATATTATAACGTTTTCTTGTACGGTTTCACCGCCGCGCCGGGGCTGCATGAGTGTACTATTATTTAAACTACTAACGTAAAATATAAAATAAAAGAAGAATGATATGTCGTAAAGAAGTTTCACTTCGTACGCGTGTACGTAATGACAAGCAAAATTTTTTTAAATTAAATACATTACTTGCGAACAGTTGGGTTTTGGCTAAAAATCAACACGAGTTTATTTTTCAATAAAAAATTTAATCTGAAAAGAGCTTGTGAGCTTAGGAAAAATTCAAAAGCATAGTTCAATTGCTCCCACGAAGTGCATTTCATAAAATATTTCTTATCAGGAAAGCGATGCAGCGAAATAGCAAATCTTTTCATTGCAGAAGATTGTTGTCCCTTTTAAATTTTGTAGTGCATTTTATAAAGTGGTTGTAGAAGAACGTTGAGATATATATCTATACAAATAAATAAAATTGAAGTGTCTGTTTGTAATGTCGAAATAACAGCTTTTTACTATATGCATATTATGACGGTATATATCGTACTTATAACAAAAAAACGATTTTTAATTTTTTTGTCTGTCTGTTTGTTCCGGCTAATCTCCGAAACGGCTGGACCGATTTTGACCAGACTTTCACTGACAGATAGCTGATGTTATAGGAAGTAACTTGGCCTACTTTTATTTTAGAAAAAGAATTAGAGTTCCGCGCAAAAAAATAAAACCTATAAAATCCAATCGTAATAATTTACGCGCGGGCGAAGTCGCGGTGAACAGCTAGTTTGTAAATATGATTCAATGAATAGAGGTAAGAGAATTTACCTACAAATAATAAATTTCAACTAATCGTCTAGTGGCGATTTAAGAATATCCCCAACTCCATATAATCCCGTGGGTATCGTAAGAGGGGACAGAGGAGAACAGCATCAATCAAGAAGCAGCATCTTCCTGATAATAGTTGAATGAAAATAAAAACTGTCGTTGCTAACCCGCTTGCTAAGCGTGGCAACTATGGCAAATGTCTCTGCTATGAGGCAATCTATGGGGAGGGGGGCATATGTTCAGCAGTTGATTTTTGATAAGCTGTAATAATAGTGGTAATGGTAACATCAATGAAAGAATATGATTTTACCAGCGTAAAATAGGAGCATAACACTGCTGTGTTTCGTATGGTGAATGCAGAGAACCGTTCTCACGGGTGACAACGCATCTTTATTTTGATTCTTTATTGAGGATAGGTGTAGGTGTCTATTGGTCACAGCAACCACTTAACATCAGGTGGACTGTGTGCGCGTTTGTCAGCCTATCCATAAAAAAAATATTTTACGTGGTAGAACGACGCTGCAGCTATATTATGGTTATTGTAGAAAATCACTTAACATCAGGTGGACTGTGTGCTCGTGTGTGTGATATTAGTATTTTGTCAGCCTATCCATAAAAAATATTTTACGTGGTAGAACGACGCTGCAGCTATATTATGGTTGTTGCAGAAATGGGTCGACTCGACAGAGGTATCACGCTCTCACAGAATACCCGCGTAAAATACCGGCTTATTAATGCTGCTGTATTTCGTATGGTGAGTGTAGAGAATCGGAGACCCTTTTTACTGGAAATGAGGCATTCCATATTAGTCCTCAGTGGTGACAACGCATCTGCATTTTGATTCTCAATTGGGGCAAAATGTAGATACACTTACCATCAGGTGGACTGTATGATTGTTTGTCACCCTTATTCTATAAAAAAGTATTTTTTTATTTTATTTTGTAGTTTTAATTAAGTTAAACTTATAGTAAATATAAGTTATAGTAAATATAACTTAATTTTTTATGAATTGTTTTTTAATCTATAATTTAAACTTGTCTTAATTGTAAAATAATATAAGTATATTTTCTAGCATAACATCGTGAAAATATATACGATATTAGTATTTTGAGGTAGAAAATACGTTGCTTGTTCATCCATAAGTAACCTATATTCTTCTCACTGTAGAGGATAGGATTCCTCTTACTGAAAAAGTAGTCAGTAAGGGTATGTTACGCTGCTCTAATGCGTGTTGACTGACTTCACATGTTCCTTGATTTTTTTTTATTATTTCCTCGGATATGCAGACTTAAAATATGTTTAAATACACCGGAAAACATGTTTATGTCAGCTTTGAAATTAGAAACAGCAATTTCACTAGTTCGTCACTGGAAATCAGGTTCGTAGCAATACTTGGTGATCCTGGTTGATCCTTTTTAATGACTTTCGTTTTAAGTGAATATTAGCAATATTACTGCTATATAATTGCATACATATAAATATTATTTACATTCATTCCATTTATTGTAATACTCGCTTCAACCACTCCCATTAAGCTTAAAATGCTTCTGGCAGTGGTTCACGAACGCAGTCGAATAGCGCCTACAAATTACTCCTAGATCCATAAAAGCTTAGATTATATATTTTTATTGTGTTTCTTATATCATATTACGGTATTTCAAACAAATCTATTGCTATGTAATGGATCTGAAACAAAAAAGTAAGTCACGTCATTTATATAAGCGAAGATAACGACGTCATTAGACACCCCGTCCTCGCTTAGGAAACGGCCACTTGTGTAAAAGCGGATGAGATGAAAGCGTTTCTTGTATCCTTTTGAGTGTCGTGCTTTATCAGCAAAGACCCGGTCTCTCCGGGCACAATGAGAGCGTACAATGCCGCTGATAGACGGGGTTATCGTTTATCATTATTCTTTAAGCCTGCATCTTAGCTGCTATGAATGGTTTTCTCTCAATTTGTTTTAATTTTATGATTATTTTATATTTAAATTAGCTAATTAAAAAATTACTTTTTATATACAGTTAAGTGTGGCAACGTTACCAATGGATGTTAACTTTGACGTCAGGGTATACTGGTACAAAGTTACTATTAACATTGAAAATACAACGTTTTTCGAAATATGCCATGTTTTGCATGAAAATACAATAACTAATTGATAGCATTGCTTTCGATATGGCAACATGAGAGTTAATTTTGGCATTTTATTTTAACGCGGAATTGTGCTGGCGAAATATCCACACTGGTTCATCGCATTCGAAAGAATTTTATTGCCATTAGATTTCATGTAAATTTGAATCAAATCGGCTCGGTAGATTTTGAAAAATGAAAAAAATTAAATTTTCAAAGCAAATGTTTGTTTTGAGATAGCTTTTAAACTAATATATCGATCGATTCCAAAATCTAGTCAGTTCTTAAACTTAAAAAAACAACATCAATTGCCGCAAACTGCAAAATTGATTCATTCGTTCCAGAGAAATCATTGTCGAAAATTATAAATTTTATGATCTTCCACCAATTATTACGAAGAGCTCAAAAATGTCATAATACGTGGTAGGGTTAACCATTTTTTTGTAAATAGAATATGAGTGACCAACAAACATACAGTCCACTTCAAGTGGATGCTGTGGCTCATAGACATCTACATTTATCCTCGATTAAGAATCAAAAAGGAGATGCGTGGTCTCCGGTTCTCTACACACACCGTACGAAACACAGCAGCATTAAGCTGTTATTTTACGCTGGTATTCTGTGAGAGCGTGGTCCTACCCCGGTCCAGCTGACCCAGTCGTGTTACAACCATAATATAGCTGTAGCGTGGCTTGTTTTTTTCTGTATGTTTCACCTTAGCCGATTTAGCCGTAGCCGCGGTTATTTAGACACATTATTATTATACATTATATTGATAAATTAAAAAGATTAGATAGAATTATATAAAACTAAATTAGATGAGATTAAATTTCTCTTCCATCTCTGCACAGAGAGGACGACTCACTGGCCCATGCCGCAAAGGAGAAAGCCGATCTGTTGAGCTCTCTTTTTGCGTCCAACTCGACTCTAGATGACGGGGGGAACACACCGCCGACCATCCCGCGATGTGAGTGCTCCATGCCGGATGTGCGATTTACACAGCGCTCGGTCCGCAAAGCACTCTTCTCCCTGGACGTCAACAAGTCGAGTGGGCCCGATGGAGTCCCTCCCATTGTGCTGAAGACGTGTGCTCCGGAGTTGGCACCGGTTTTAACGCGTCTTTTCCGGTACTCCTACTCCCAAGGCGTAGTCCCGAACTTATGGAAGACAGCTTTGGTGCACCAGATCCCTAAAAAAGGCGACCGCTCAGACCCGTCCAACTACAGGCCTATCGCCATCACCTCCTTGTTCTCCAAAATAATGGAAGCCATTATAAACTGCCAGCTCATGAGGTACCTTGAGGATCACCAGCTGATTAGTGACCACCAGTACGGTCTTCGTCGGGGTCGATCAGCTGGTGATCTTCTAGTCTACTTAACTCATAGATGGGCGGAGGCAGTAGAGTCCAAGGGGGAGGCATTAGCCGTTAGTTTGGACGTAGCGAAGGCCTTTGATCGGGTCTGGCACAAAGCGCTTCTTTCGAAGCTTCCTTCCTATGGGCTTCCCGAGAAATTGTGCAAATGGATCACCAGTTTCCTTGCTGATCGGAGCATCAAGGTCGTAGTAGACGGTGAATGCTCTGATTTCAAGCCTATCAACGCTGGTGTTCCACAAGGCTGCGTGCTATCACCAACGCTGTTTCTCCTGCATATCAATGATATGTTGCTAACTGGCAGCATTCATTGCTATGCGGACGACAGCACTGGTGATGCCTTATATACCGGCCGTGCCAATATTTCTCGGGAAAACGTCGCCGAGTACCGGGACAAACTTGTGTCTGAAGTCGAGTCTTTGCTTAACAAAGTCTCGGATTGGGGGCGATTAAATCTAGTCCAGTTCAATCCCCAGAAGACACAAGTTTGC
Organism: Parnassius glacialis; assembly: GCA_033319125.1. Classification (NCBI taxonomy): domain Eukaryota; kingdom Metazoa; phylum Arthropoda; class Insecta; order Lepidoptera; family Papilionidae; genus Parnassius; species Parnassius glacialis. Next base: position 11,437,643 of record JAVANC010000009.1, read on the forward strand.
GCGTTTACCGCTAAAAAGAACCCCTTTGTCGTATCTCCTCAGTTTCAAGGCACTCCCCTTACTGCCTCAGCCAGTATCGGAATCCTTGGCGTCGACATATCGAATAGTGTGCAGTTTCGTGGTCACTTGGAAGGGAAGGCCAAATTGGCCTCTAAAAAGCTTGGCGTGCTCAGTAGAGCGAGACAGTATTTCATGCCGGCACATCGCTTGCAATTTTACAAAACGCAAGTTCGGCCCCACATGGAATACTGTTCTCATCTCTGGGCCGGGGCACCCCAGTGCCAGCTCCTTCCACTTGACCGCATCCAGCGCAGAGCGGTTCGAATCGTCGACGACCGAGTTCTTTCTGATCGGCTCGATACACTGGCACTACGTAGAGATGTTGCATCTCTTTGCGTATTTTATCGCATTTATCACGGGGAGTGCTCTGAGGAATTGTTCGGACTAATTCCAGCCGCTCAATTTCACCATCGCACATCGCGACAAAACTCGCGTTACCATCCATACCATCTGGATGATTGGCGGTCCACGACTGTGCGATTTAGAAGAAGTTTTCTCCCTCGCACGACTTCCTTGTGGAATCAATTACCACCAGCGAATTTTCCGGACCGATACGACTTAGGAACCTTCAAGAAAAGAGCTTACACCTTTCTAAAAGGTCGGCAACGCATCTGCAATTCCCCTGGTGTTGCGGTTGTTCATGGGCGGCGGTAGTCACTTACCATCAGGTGAGCCGCGTGCTCGTTTGCCCCCTATTCTATATAAAAAAAAAATATATTATAATGTAAATGTTACTTGTATGGACTCAGTCTGAAATAAATTGATTTTATTTTTTATTTTTATTTATTTATTTATTATTATTAGTATACATTATTACATTAGACCGATTTTACCAAATGAGTCGTCAATCAATTCATCTTTATCAAAGTGAAGGAAAAGAAAAGAGAAATCTATATTATTTTTATAGCGTTGTTGGGCGTTAATAAAAATGTTACGACTCAGTATTTTTCAAAATTTCAACATAGTGTATTGATATTAATTTGCACCCAAAAAAAACAGTATAATTTCTTATTAATGTTTTGCTATTGTGGGAAAACAATATTTAGCTTGCTTACAATAATAATTTTTTAAAATAACGAAAAATTTTAAAAATAATTAAATTAAATAATTGATTTAAGTATATTATTGCACCAATTTGATTTAAAATTTTAGACGAGAGTATTTTAGTTTGATATATTTTAGATTTTTGCTTAACAAATTATTGTGACAAGATTTAAATAAAAAAAATTAAGTGCTTAACTTAATTTTTTTTTTTACGTAATCAAGGATTTTTGACAACTTAGACACATATTTTCAAGTTTGTACAAAAATTGAAAAATGGGAGGGCAACTTGCCAAAACTTTGCAATTTACAACACAATTACAGGAGCAATTCATAACTCTGAGTGTTATGATATTATGAGGTAAACTTACCTTTAACCTTGAAGTCAAATCTTATTATTTTTATTATAAACCTTGCTGGCAAAGTTTCCACAGAGAGAGGTTAACTTTGCTATTTTCTATTTTTGAGTATTTTGTTTATTTAATGTTAGTATTTGTTTATATAACTAATAAATATCAAATCTATGAAGAATATAATGTCACATTTAACATTGACGCCCAGTTTGACAGTACATTTTTTGTTGGAAAATTGGTGCTAAACTTTTAAGTCCTTCCAAAAATGGTATAGTTGCCAGGTTTCAAGGTAAATATTATGTATAATTTGGTTTTAGAAAACATTATAAAACTAGAATAATCTTAAAATTACATCTATTTTTTTATTTCACATTATTAACAGTTGGTAACAATGAGTAAAATTACTAGTAAAATATTTATATAAAATATAATAAGAGTTGGCTAGTGAACAAATATGTTTTATTTGCGTTCACTAGTGTTAGCCATATTTTTTCTAGTTAGGTACTCATAATGTTGTTGCAAGTTTCCTCATAATGTTTTTCTGCACTGCTAAGCACTAATAAAAATCTTTAAACAAAATGCAATTCATGTGTCTCCACTTCATGGTCTCCATGCCCGTTGAAGCGTGCCCGAACAACTCTGATTAATATTAATATGTCTAAAAAATCTGAGAAACATTACCGGAGCACGATATATTCGTTTCGTTAAATGTTTTAAGATTTTGTAAAAGTAATTAATAATACTTACTCGTGTGGTGACGGCATAAAGGAAAACATCACCCCATCACCATTTTGTCCCGTGGGTGTCTGTCTTAAGACTACCGATGATGGCAGTATAACTATTTCGTTTACATCACAGAGAGAGTACAGAGTAGAGTTACAGTAGAGCCATGCTATAGCTATATTATGGTTTTAGCACGAATTGATCGGCTCGACCTGGGAAAAACCACGCTCTTACAGAATACCAGTGTAAAATAGTAGCTTAATGTTGCTAAGTTTCATATGGTGAGTCTAAAGAACCGAAGACTAGACGACGGGACCCTATTACAAAGACTCCGCTGTCCGTCTGTCTGTCTGTGGGCGGGCTGTATCTTATGAACCGTAATAGGTACACCAGAATATGTATTTCTGTTGCCGCTATTACAACAAAGTGCATGAAGGGGTCAAGAATTAAGGAACACCCATAGATACTAACTTAAACGAACTAATTCTATTGATATTAACATTATGCGTTCTATTGCTTAATTATGAGATAATAAGATTAAGTACAATATCCTTCATACCAAATTGCTGTAGTTTCTTGATCCTGGATGTCCCAATAGGCCTTAGAGCCACGCGGTAGCTTTTGCTGTCGCACGAATGGGCCGGCTCGAACCGGGGTGGTACCACGACCTCACAGAATACCAGCGTGAAGTAGAGGTTTACCTCTGCGTTTCGCTTGGTGAGTGCAGGTGGCCGGAGGCCCTTTTTACTAGAAATGAGGCATTCCATCTTAGTCCTCACGGGTGACAACGCATCTGCATTTTCATTCGCAAACGAGAATAGATGTAGATGTCTATGGGCCGCAGCAACCACTTACCATCAGGTGGACTGTGTGCTCGTTTGTCACCCTTATCCTATAAAAAAAAATACTATTGTCAACCGAAGTTTTTTTATTATATGAACTGTTATCTGGAAAATTCTACTGTCCATCTCTTGTTTAATTTCCCTCTGTCGCCGTTTAGGACATCAATATGAATATATGGGGTAGTGAGTATTCTTATACTGCCACTACATGGTTGTGACATTATTATTGATATTCAGTTATAAGTCTAGAGTTAACTAGTATCATTTTGATAGTTTCAAAATTAATTAATTCTCCACTTTTTTATAGAATTAGGGTAACAATCGAGCACACACTCCACCTGATGGTAAGTGGTTGCTGTGGCCCATAGACATCTACATTTTTTTCGTTTGCGAATCAAAATGCAGATGCGTTGTTAGCCGTGAGGACTAAAATGGAATGCCTCGCTTTCAGTAAATAGGGTGGGTCTATGGTTCTCTACACTCACCATACGAAACACAGCAGCATTAAGCTGCTATTTTACGCCGGTATTCTGTGAGAGCGTGGTCCTTTCCCGGTCGAGCCGACCCATTCGTGCTACAACTATACTATTAATATAGCTGCAGCATGGCTGTACCACCTAAAACGTGATTTTTATTTTATTAGTGAAAGTCTCAATTTTGTTTTATAAATGTAAATAATAGGATTTGGAGTACACTCTTTTAAACTCTTTTAAAAATAATTTGGATTGATAACCGCAGATTTTTTATTTTGAGTTTTATTTTTTTCTTTTGCTTTTTACGATGATATGGGGTAGTGGATTCCCTTTCACTGTCATTACAAGGCAGTCAATTATGTATTCCTTATGGCTTATGGAATCCTTTTTTAAACGGTAGCATTAGATTCTATGGACTGCAAAACGTAGAAGTATTTTCAACTGATGGCTTGTTAGGACAATAACTAAGCTGCGAAAATAATAAAAAAAACTCCCAAATGCAAATCCTTTTGCCAAGCATAACAACTATAGCAAAAGCTATATGAAGCAATCTATGAGGGAAGCCTATGTTCAGAAGTGAACTTTTAAAAAACTGTGTAAGGCATAAATGAATGAAGAAAAATGTGATTAACAATAATATTGTTAATAAAGCAAGATCCTAGGGCCTGTACAATTGAGTAGTGTTAGTATGTACTATGATCGCATACCTACCTACCTGATAGCTTGGCCACAGGGCCATTTTCCAGGTATCAGGTAATCAAGACACGTAAAAACATTACACAACTCACATTAATTCTCCCAGCTAATTTTGACGTAAATGTTAAATAATACCAATAAAAACTGTTACCAATACTCCCAGACACTTTCCGTCGGCAGTATCGCATTGCAGACGCTTTAAATCTCTTAAAAAAACTCAATTTCACTTATAATCTGAAGCTCCATTTTTATATATGTTAGCTAGACAAGTATTTTAAACCGTTGTACAAGAAGGCAGACCAATCCAAGGGGTCAGTCATCCCCTAGATTGAATTTTAATGCCTCTGTGGGTATGAGCGTGAGAGCATTATCCGCGCGCATGAGCGTTAGTGAGACATGTATTAATATATCTATAAAATTATGTTTTTACGTACCTTGATTACCTGATACCTGGAAAATGGTCCTCTAGTCAAGCTAGCAGGTAGGCATGTGATCATAGTACATACTAACTACTCGATCATACACATTTCGTTCGTCAGAAAATAAGTGACGTCTGGTGATCCTGGGATCTTAGACTATAATGTTATAATATATTTCTCTTTTACTGTTTCTAGTGATGTCATTTTAAACTAAATACCAATAATTAAAACGTACCTTTATTACTGAAGAATAATAAGAAACTAGATGAAAAGCAAAGGTGACGCTAAGAATAGACAAGCATAAACATAGGATTAAGCCTGCGAGATAATGAGATAGAATACGGTGTAGACCGCGAACTCAAAAGGTGGATTGTGGGTTCGAATCCGCCATTCGACTACTGCGTATTTTTGTTGTCTTTTTAAAAATAATACTATTGCTAGTATTTTTCTTAAGTACAGTGTTTCCTACTACCTCAGTCTCCTATTTGTGCGGTACCTTAAAAAATGGTTAATATAAATTTTAAATGTTAAAATAAACAATATAAAAAATTAACAAATTTATTAAATAAATAAAATTAACCATAATAAATAAAATTATCTTAATATTCTAATTCAGTTATAACAATCCACGATTTCATGAGCCAACCTTGAGTAAATAAACTTTTGTTCGATATAATGACTTTTACTTATAAAGTGAAGTAGATGGCGCTACCTCAAAGCAACTTCAGTCGAACGAAAATATTCTTTTGATTTCTTAAATCAAATTATAAACAATAAAATTCAATTATAATATTAAAGAAACCTAAAAATTTTTGTGTAATAAATGAAATAAAAAAATTCAATCAATTCATCAAAATAACAACATTAACAGTATAACAATAACAATTTTAACAGTGGTAGAGCCACGCGGCAGCTTTTGCTGTCGCACGGATGGGCCGGCTCGAACCGGGGTGGTACCACGACCTCACAGAAAACCAGCGTGAAGTAGAGGTTTACCTCTGCGTTTCACTTGGTGAGTGCAGGTGGCCGGAAGCCCTTTTTACTGGAAATGAGGCATTCCATCTTAGTCCTCACGTGTGACAACGCATCTACATTTTGATTTGTAATAGAGGATAGATGTAAATATCTATGGGCCGCAGCAACCACTTACCATCAGGTGGACTGTGTGCTCGTTTGTCATCATTATCATATAAAAAAAAACGACGGGTTGCACTCCGGGAGTGCCGGCAGAAGTGAAAACTTGAATATTAACGTTGTGCATTTTTGATATTTTGGAGTGGCGCATGTGTTTATTGTGATGTTATGGAAATATAGGTTAATGCTATAAAGTATAAACATATTACAAATATTACATCTATAATGTGTAAGTACATATGTATCTATATTAATAATTTCGTCAAGCAGTACAGTAGACTTTTTTTTTATAGGATAAGGGTGACAAACGAGCACACAGTCCACCTGATGGTAAGTGGTTGCTGCGGCCCATAGACATCTACATCTATCCTCGTTTGCGAATCAAAATGCAGATGCGTTGTCACCCGTGAGGACTAAGTTGGAATGCCTCATTTCCAGTAAAAAGGGCCTCCGGCCACCTGCACTCACCAAGCGAAACGCAGAGGTAAACCTCTACTTCACGCTGGTATAAAACCAGTACAGTAGACTCGAAACCTAATCTTAATAATAAAATTATATTAATTAATAAATGAAAATTAATTAAACCTAACTAACATCCTCTGCTCTGTTCCAAAGTCCCGAAACCTTTCAGCTCGAGTTACAAAACCGTTTTCAGTGCCTAGAAGACTGCAATTAAGTGGACGATATGAATGACAAGCTCGTGGAAACTGTCCATGCGGTCGGAGCCAAGTTCTGCAAGACCCGCCGCAGAAGAACACAAAAAATCTACGATCACACTCTTAATCTCATAGCTGTTAGACGGGAGATGAAGCTACATTCTTCAACAGACTTGACAGCATACAGGCATCTGAACAGACACATCTCCAAATGGATGCGGCGGGACTTACGCAACTTCAATACAGGTCATATTGAAGAAGCGATCGAGCGGAAACAAGGCTCCAAAGTCTTTGCCAGAGATCTGTCTGCCAGAAAGAGCCAACTGTCAAAGCTGAAGACAGAATGTGGCAGCATCGTTTCCGGGACACCTGAGATTTTGAGTGAGATTGAGAGGTTCTATGGGCAGCTTTACACGACATCGTTGGAGCCACACGCAAGTGTGAGTAACGATCCAAGAGCGAGTCTCATCCGACAATATTCCGAAGATATCCCGGACGTCAGTCTAAGCGAGATTACAATGGCTCTGCAGCACCATAAAAACGGTAAGGCCCCAGGCGAGGATGGAATTACAGCGGAGCTTCTGAAAGCGGGTGGAAGACCGGTACTTGAAGTCCTTCAGAAGCTTTTTAATTCCGTCCTCCATGGTGGCATTACACCGGAGGCGTGGAGCAGAAGTGCGGTGGTCTTGTTCTTCAAGAAAGGCAAAAAGGCTCTCTTGAAGAACTACAGACCGATTTCCTTTCTGAGCCGTGTTTACGTGCTGTTTTCGAGAGTCATTACGAATCGTCTCGCGCGCAGATTTGACGACTTCCAGCCTCCCAAACAAGCCGGTTTCCGAAAGGGCTTTAGCACCATAGACCACATACATACCCTTCGGCAAATTGTACAGAAGTCCGAAGAGTACAATTTGCCACAATGTCTGGCATATGTGGACTATGAGAAAGCCTTTGATTCCGTCGAAATTTGGGCGGTGCTGCAGTCCCTTCAGCGGTGCCAAGTTGACTGTCGGTATATCGAAGTGCTGAAGTGTTTGTACAGTCGAGCTACGATGGCTATCCGAGTACAGAACCAGAGTATGAAACCTATCCAATTGCAGAGAGGTGTAAGACAGGGTAACCTCATATCCCCGAAACTCTTCACCGCTGCATTGGAAGACGTTTTCAAGCTTCTGAACTGGAAAGGATACGGTATCAACATCAATGGCGAGTACATCACTCACCTTCGATTTGCCAACGATATAGTCCTTATGGCAGAATCGCTGGAGGACCTAAGCACTATGCTCAATGACCTCAATAGTGTCTCCCAACGGATAGGTATTAAGATGAACATGGACAAAACAAAGATTATGTTTAATGTCCATGTCACACCTATGCCGGTAGTTGTTGGGAGCACTAAGCTCGAAGTTGTTGACGAGTATGTTTACCTGGGACAAATAGTCCGACTAGGTAAGTCCAACTTCGACAGAGAGGTCAATCGACGGATTCAACTCGGCTGGGCAGCGTTTGGGAAGCTACGACACATCTTCTCGTCAGACATACCTCAAAACCTTAAAACGAAATTGTACAACCAGTGCGTGTTGCCAGTGATGACTTACGGATTTGAGACGTGGTCCTTCACAGCTGGCCGTATCAGGAAGCTCAAGGTCGCTCAGCGAGCTATGGAGAGGGCTATGCTCGGAGTTTCTCTGCGTGATAAACTTAGAAATGAGGATATCCGCAGTAGAACCAGAGTAACCGACATAGCCCAACGGATTAGTAAGCTGAAGTGGCAGTGGGCCGGCCATATAGCTCGAAGAACCGACAACCGATGGGGAAGAAAGGTTCTCGAGTGGCAGCCTCGTACCGGTAGGCGAAGTGTAGGGCGACCCCCCACGAGATGGAGTGAGGACCTGGTAAGGCATGCAGGAAGTTGATGGATGCAGGTGGCTCAGGACCGTGCTTTGTGGCATTTCTTGGAGGAGGCCTATGTTCAGCAGTGGACTTATGAAAGCCTGTAATGATGATGATGATGATGATGAACTTACTTCCTCTCCTACGCCGCGCCGGCTGTCTACTCTACGTCCGTCTTACGAATTTTCGATCAGGACACGTGACCTGACGCGAGTTTAACATTTTTTACCCATTACAAAAAAAGTGCACAACGCCGCTAAAGAAGTTTTCACTTCAAAAAAATAAGGATTGTAACATTTATTTGCTATAAGATTACACTTTTATATTAGGTATATATTATACTACATTTGTGGTGAAATATTTTTATTTTATATTTCATTTTATTTTAAGGTATCACTTCTACAGCGTAGTATAGTCAAAACAAAACCAACTTTTAAAAATAAAACATAGAAATGAACGTTGATTGCTGAGATTTTAGAGAAACACAAAGCAAAAGAGCTATTACTTGTCACGGTGAGATGAGAACCTTGGACTTAAGTTAAAACGTCTAGCTTCTTTGTAAAACTTGCAGTTACAGCTTGACACTTAAAAATTTTCTAGCAATAGGAAGTAATAACAGAATCAGTTTGTTTTTAAGCAATGAAGTTGCGTGGAATTCGTGGTTGAAGCTTTTTGGAACGAAGTTCCTTATCGTGCGGTACGAATTTGGCGGCTAGGCGAGAAAAATTAGGCGAGATTTTTCCGTCACGACCCCTTCTGACGTAGTGTAGACGGCCTTGGCGGCTATAAGGAAGCGAGATGGAGTAATATCCATCTCCCTCGCAATTTTTCTTATCGCTTCATTACAATAGACGCTAGTAATTTATTTATTTGTATTTCTTAATCAATAATATAATACCTTTATCAATAATAATATACTACGAAAGGAACTTCGTTCCAACCGAGCGTTCCACGACACTCCCGCAATTTTTTTAGTATAAAAACTACACCTTACAAAATTAAAACAATTACATTCCATTGTTCAACTTTTAATTGTTTTCATTATACATTACACACACGGACTGAAGTATTTGCGCACGAATGCATGCACGCTCGTACGCTTGCTCCCTGAAGTGAATAAGTTTTAAATATATTAATTTGTCCTTAAATTATGAAAATTTTGACGACATAAGTTTAAGATAAGATAAAATTTTCAGAATAGATTATCAAAAGTGGTCGTAAAACATATATGATCTTGAATAAATATTCTTGTCATTTTTATTGAATAAAAATTATTCTATTCTATTGTATTCTATTCACCAATCAATATTTGTTTGTTTAATGGATATACACGAGTTTATAGAGGCGGCACTAAGACGGGTACATCTTATTTTGATATAATACTTTTTTATCAAAAGCTGATGCTTGACTATAATTCCATCTGATGGTAGGTGATGATAAAGTATTGGCTAGCTTAGTAAAAATCTATTCAAACCTCTTGTATACATTGAAATTTTATTTAGAAGTCAAGAATGTTGTAGGTAAATTAGACTGAGCCATTGCGCCTTCCTCGTCAAAATTAGCAAAATACTTTAGAGTTTCTGCAAGAATCTTTTTAGTTACGTAGCATCAGCACTTCCACTTGAATTACAAAGGTACAGTGTACAGTGCATTTATAATATGTATTTGGTCATTTTATTGCTTATCTTTATGGTGTTATAATTAGAATAGGCTAAGTATTACCACTTTATTACACGTAATCCGTGTGAATCAGGTTATTCAATTTTGTTAGGAAATAATTGCTGAGGCAGCACATTTCACGACATTAGACAGTTAGGGCGATTAAAACGCTAATTCTTCTATGCTTCCGCAGCAAGCTATCCTTGCTATAAAACAATCTCGAATGATGCAACCTGTAAGACGACACAACGGCACGGACTTTTCTGTCCACCTCTTTTCTGTGTTTAAGTCCACCTGAGCATGGCAAAGATATATATCCAACTGTTATATGTATGTTTGGGACTTATTCAAATCAAATTAAGCTCGATAAATAACTTTCAAGCACTTGTTAGGCGTCTTAAACATATCGCTAACCGATTGTTTTATGTCCGCCTCAACGATACCCATGTTCTTTGACATACCCAGCTATTATAATCAGCCTCGGAAAATCTAAGATAATAGACAAGTCTATAACTTCAGCTCCCCATAATTTTTATCATATTGGTCACGTTTAACAGATGGACGTGCAGTTGTAGTACTAGATATATCACACATTTGATGCTACTTTCTGTCACCGGTACAGGCATTCTATTTTACGTCTGGCGTAAATGGAATGGTTGTACTTTTATCCGCTAGCCATGTGACCTTTTAAGAAAAACTTTAAAGCAAGCTTACGGTACAGTACAATTAATGGCTCCGTGGCGCAGTGGCTTAGCAATGAGTTGCTTGCGCTGGGGGGCTCGGGTTCGAATCCCGCACGGAACAAGTATTTGTATGGCCTACAAATAATTGTTCCGGGTCTGGATGTTTGTCCTTGTGCAATTTGTGTTTGTAAACTGCCTCCACGATACAGGAGAAATACCTAGTGTGGGGGTAACGATTTTTTAAGAAAAGAAAAAAAAGAAAAAAAGATGGTGCAGTGCATGGGCACCTTTAACCAACTTCAAACAAAGACAACATATACGTTGTCACCTCTGAGGACTAAGATAGAATGCTTCATAGGCTGCAATTTTAATAAACTTAATATTTCTGGCATTTTTAGCCGACTTAAAAAAGGAGGAGTTTACATTTCGTCCGTATGTTTTATTTTGTATGTATGTTACGCGATATCTTTATCAATTGTAAACCGATATTTACTAAATTTTAAATAATTTAGGTATAATTTTATCAAATAGAAAATTACTTTAAGGGTGGTTCTCTATTAATTACATGAAGAAATTTCACGCCTAAGGGTGGCAAAATAAGGGACGACATTCTTGCGCATGTTGCGTGATGTAGAAGATAATCAGCTCCAAGTTCAGACTATGAAATTATTTTATTCGTTTTAGATTATTCAATATATCTGGGGGCACTACCGTGCCCCCGCCAAGTCGAGCAAAATAGCGGCACGGCCGTACCATCCTTTTCTCGAAGCAGTTCAGGCCATTTTAGAAACCCTATTTCTTCATCGTGGATAAAATTAGAAGCCTGAATTTAGTAGCTAAGTATGCATTGTATAAACTCGGTATATTTCAAATTTCATTAAATTTGAATCAATAGTTTAAGAGTTATAACTAGTCAAAATTTCTTAATTTTGTCACTCACTGACTGACCGATTATCAAAACTCTAAAGCATTTGGAATACAATTATTGTTTAGTATATATATCAAGGAAAATTAAAATATTTTGCAATTTTAGTTCAGTTTTCGAGATACACCAACTGCATAAATAACTTTGTAATCCCATATAAATATATAGGATTACAAAGTTACATTTGCAGTGAATGAATCAGTGTACCTATATATGTATAATATAATGGAATAATAGGTGTAGATAGATACCTAGATATAACTATCTACAAAAAGAAATGAGATGCTATCAAAAACATAACTTGTAAAAAAACCAAGTCTCGCAACTCAGTTCTTCTACCGCAAAAAGTTGTGAGATCCATGTAAATACTAAGTCGGCTAATTTATTCAGTCCCTACTTAAGGGTCCTTCTGTCTTAAGTTATTACGTAATTAGCTAACCTAACATCTTATAGTGACCACATCAATATTAAAAATCTTTTATGTTTTAAATTAATAAATTGACTTGGCAATCGCACTAAACAATCTAATTTAAAATAATATGTACCTATTACTTGAGAGATACATTTTGTTTTCATGCGATGGCCAAGTAAATCTATTTAATTAAAATACAAAAGATTTTTAGTATTGATGTGGTCACTATAAGATGTTAGGTTAGCAAATTACGTAATAACTTAAGACAGAAGGATCTTAAGTAGGGACTGAATAAATTAACCGACTTAGTATTACATGGATCTCACAACTTTTTGCGGTAGAAGAACTGAGTTGCGAGACTTTGTTTTTTTACAATTTATGTTTTTGATAGCATTTTACTTTTTATTGAAAGTTTATTTTCCATAGTCACCGCTTACGATACCTACGAGAAGAAACGAGGTGATGGAGTCTCTTACGACACCTACGGAGTGAAGCGAAGCGATGGAGTCTCTTGTGACACCTACGGGGTGAAACGAGGCGATGGAATCTCTTACGACACCTACGGGGCGAAACGAGACGATGGATTCTCTTACGACACCTACGGGGTGAAACGAGGCGATGGAGTCTCTTACGATACCTACGGGGCGAAACAAGGCGATGGAGTCTCTTACGACACCTACAGGACGAAACGAGGTAATGGATTTTCTAACGACACCTACGGGGCGAAACGAGGTGACGGAGTCTCTTACGAAACCTACGGGGCGAAACGAGGCGATGGAGTCTCTTACGACATCTACGGGGCGAAACGAGGCGATGGAGTCTCTTGCGACACCGACAGGGCGAAACGAGGCGATGGAGTCTCTTGCGACACCTACAGGACGAAACGAGGCGATGGAGTCTCTTACGATACCTACGGAGCGAAACGAGGCGATGGAGTCTCTTACGACACCTACATGACGAAACGAGGTAATGGATTCTCTTACGACACCTACGGGGCGAAACGAAGCAATGGAGTCTCTTGCGACACCTACGGGGCGAAACGAGGCGAAGGATCTCTTACGAAACCTACGGGGCGAAACGAGGCGATGGAGTCTCTTACGACACCTATGGAGCGAAACGAGGCGATGGAGTCTTTTACGATATCTACGGGGCGAAAGGAGGAGATAAAGTCTCTTACGACACCTACGGGGCGAAACGAGGCGAAGGAGTCTTTTATGATACCTACGGGGCGAAAGGAGGAGATGGAGTCTCTTACGACACCTATGGAGTGAAACGAGGCGATGGAGTCTTTTACGATACCTACGGGGCGAAAGGAGGAGATGGAGTCTCTTACGACACCTACGGGGCGAAACGAGGTGATGGAGTCGCTTACGGCGCTACTATACGGCAAGTACTTAGAGAGGCAAAATAATTTGCTATGAAATTAATACGAGTAAGAATGTGTTAATGAAAGAAGTAATACTTAATTTTTAGTCGGTTGTCACTTCGAACTAATACTGTGGGCAAAAAATAGTAAGAATTTGTTCATAATTTTAAAATTCTTTATTTATTCTGCCAAATCTATTTCGTCCCCCTCATAGTAATTCTCCCCGGTCGCAATACACTTATGCCAATATTTTTTCCAATCCTCGTAACAGTTGTTAAAGTCGATTTCCGATTTTCCTTCAATGCGCGTAGCGATTCACGTTTAATGTCTTCAATTGATTCAAAACACTTTCCCCGGAACGTTCGCTTGAGTTTGCTGAACAGCCAGAAGTCGCACAGAGCTAAATCAGGCAAATACGGTGGTTGTGGAACGATATTGGTTGAATTTTTGGCGAAAAACTCACGAAGAATCAATGTAGTATGCAACGGTGCATTATCGTGGTGTAAAAACCAAGAGTTGTTGGCCCATAATTCCGGCCTCTTTTTACGAATAGCTTCGCGCAAACGACGCATAACACTCTTTGAATAATTTCTACCAATCAAAAACATTTGCTCGCAACATACAATTATTATCGAAGGCCTTTTGCAACATTCTGAACTTTTTGGCACCAGAAATTTGATTCTGCATACAAAATTTAATGGAACTTCTTTGTGGAATAATTTCACTCATTGTATAAATCGCCGAATGCACTTTTTGTACTTCAGAAAGACAAGCGTATACTAAACACTAATGATTACTTTTTTGATTTCACTGACAGTCATACCAACGTAGAAAAAAAATTCAACGAATGGATTTCCGCGCGAATTATAAATTAAAAAGTCTTACTATTTTTTGCTCACGATGGTCGCCACATTACCACTTCAGCCTATAATTTTTTTTTGGCTAATAAAATGTGTTGAGTTTACTGGCTTTTTATGGCTTTAATAGGACATTACAGTTTTTTTAATATCTGAAGAGAGTTACTTTTTTTAGATGATAAATGTAAACATTTTAATTTCTCATGAATACCCAATTTTGCTACTGTACTTCTAAATTTTACGTTATTTATATTATCGCAACATTTCTCTGTGTTAACTGTGGTTGTTTATAGGTAACTGGGTGAGCATATTGCATTTTTGTCACAATGCTTGTATCTTCTTTTTAGTTTTTGTATATCATCTGTCGGTGACCCTTATAAATAAATGGAAATAAATATATAGAACAGAATAGAATAGAATAATTTTTATTCAATATACATTACATGTGTAATTCTTATTGAAAGTCATTTTTTACTTTACTACTGGTTCGAAAAAAAAACCCTCTGTCCTGGGAAGAACCAGCAAGAAACCCAGCGGGACTTTTTTTTTAAACAAATTTTACAATATAAATGATTACGAACTATTTACAAAATTTATTTTAGAAACTGCTTGGAAGCGTGTCTTGAAGCGACAATTAAAAAAAAATAGAACCTAACCTAAGAACAACAAAACAACAAAAGTAGAACAAGAAAATAATATATTTAAATTTTTAAAAAGGTATTTACAATTTTATAAAAAAATGAAATATGATGATGATGATGGATGAAGTGAGATTACAATTAGATTTAAAAAAATAAAGATAGGAGAATAGGAGAATATAGTGTTGTAGTGGAGCCTAAAGGTCGAAGTGACACACGCTGCGCTTGGAGTAGTAGTAGGCACACGCGGAGCGTGAAGTTTCCTGGCGGCGAAGGCACGCAGCGTCTGGTCTGGGCACACTCAGCGTCCGGAGCCGGCGCACGTAGCGCCTGGAGTAGGTGCGCTCAGCGCCTGGAGCAAGCAGTCGTAGCGCCCAAAGGTAGCGCGGGCAGTAGGTGCACTTAGCGCCTGGAGCAAGCAGTCGTAGCGCCCAAAGGTAGCACGGGCAGTAGGTGCACTCAGCGCCTGGAGCAAGCAGTCGTAGCGCCCGGAGTAGTGTGGCCCCGCGCTTGAAGTAGACTACGCCGACGACTTCAAATGTAGATGGAGGCTTGCAGGATCCCGGGGCAATGCGGCCCCGGGATAAGGCCTTTAGTAGATGCTTCACGTTTGAGAACTGAAGCGAGACTCCCTGTATTCTCCAATTGTTCGGCTTTTATACCTTTTTAGAGAGAACGAGAAATTATTTAAATTAAAAGGAAATTTATTGTATATGACCTAGAGCCAAAGAGTATTTATGAGGAAATATTAAACTAAGAACATCAGACCAGTGACGAATTTGAATAAAAGTTACCATAACAACCATATAAATAATAGTTGTCAAATCTAACAATTTTTGATTTCAGGCTTATAATTGAAAAACCATTACATTTAAGTAAGAAATGAGATATTATTCATATAGGAAAAACTAATGCGCGGCAGCGCGCACGAAGCCTGAAATTGCAAAGTTACGGAGAACTCAATAAAAGACCGAAAAAGGTAAGACTCCATTGACAGCGATTTTAAAAGGTGCTGATAGTGTGAAAATACGAAGTGAAAATGATTTGTTATTGTGTAAAAACGTTACAGGATCCTATGGAAATAAAGGTGATGCAAAATATAAATGCAGAAAATCAAAAACAGAATGGAAAAATAGTGTAAAATGATATGTTAGTAGTATAACTGATAGCGTGAAAAGTGATGCAAAATGTGAATGCAGAAAATCAAAAACAGAATGGAAAAATAATGTAAAATGATATGTAAGTAGTATAACACTACAAGCGACCACCTCATTCCCAGGGGTTATTATCAACCATACATACATACATACATAAATACTCACGCCTGTCACTCAGAGGGGTAGGCAGAGACTATGGACTTCCATTTGGCACGATCCTGACAGACCTCTCTCGCTTCCTCCACATCCATATACCTACGCATACACGCTCGTCGGTTAAAGGTACTCTTGATTTGGCCGAATTTCAATGCATCGCCGATTTGGTCGATAAATCTTCTTCTAGGACGTCCCTTCCCGACTCTGCCGTTCACTTCTGAAACATATATTTGCTTTGTCACTCTTTCCTCGTTCATTCTTTCTACATGACCAAACCACCGAAGCATTCCTTTTTTAATCCTGGTCCCAACGTTATCTTGCAAACCAAACTTTTCTCTTATTAATCAATTTCTCACTTTGTCATTCAGATTCATCCCTAACATACTCCTTAATGATCGCATTTCTACAGCATTTATTCTACTCTCGTGCTTCTTCTGCCACACCCAACTTTCTCTACCATACATTAAAGTAGGCACTAACACAGCACTGTGAATTGCCATACTTGCCTTTTTGGACACATTCTGACTTTTCACAATAGAGTGTAGAGCCCCATTCACTCTATTTCCTCCATTCACTCGTCGTTCTATATTCTTATCATATCTACCATCCCTGCTAAACACACACCCCAAATACACAAACTCATCTACTTGCTCTACCAACTCCCCTTCTATTCTTATTTCACATATCGTTTTACTTTCTTTTTCAAAAACCATAACTTTCGTCTTACTTGCGTTCACTTTCATTCCCTTTTCTTTTAATGTCCTGTTCATTAATGTAACCATCATTTGCAACTCGGCTGCCGAAGACGCAAGTATGACTTGATCATCGGCGTACAAAAGGCATTTGACGGCTAACTCACCCATTCTTAACCCGCATTCTTCTACTTTCAAATTTTCCAAATAACTGTCCATGAATAGGTTGAACAGCCACGGGGAAGCCACACAGCCCTGTCTGACACCTTTATGGATGCCAAACCAGTCCGAGTAGGCCCCGTTGATCCTGACACAAGCACTAGAGTCCCTATATAGAGACTTCAATGCCTGTATCAGACCAGCGCTCAACCCAAATGAGGTCAGTGTTTGCCATAACACGTTCTTGTCCACTCTGCAATAAGCCTTTTCCAAGTCCATGAACGCACAAAAAACTTTCTGGTTTTTGGCCAAAAATTTCTCCGCAATCATGCGCATGGAAAAGATTTGATCCGTACACCCCATCCCCTTTCTAAATCCAGCTTGCACATCCCAAATTTTTCCATTAGTTTCTTCCATAACTCTTTCAATTAACACCTTAGCATACAGTTTACCCACAATGTTTACACACAAATTATCAACCATGTATTCATTTATACTATAATAACCCTTTTTATACAGTTTCAGCTTAATAAAACATTTAAACTTGGTAATAGAGAGAACCTGTACACTTTCCGGGGCCTTGTTATAATAGCGTATACATTGCCCCATGAATGAATTACTGACTCTGTGGAGTCGAGAAACTGGCATCACTAGCTTGTGTTTGTTCCTAGTGTTTACAGAATGTATATCACTTTTTTTACTAAAACTATCTTTGTTTTTGTGAACATACATTAAATTTTCGTAAATATACTGAGAGGCCAAAGTTAATATATTAATTTCTTTAAATTTATCTCTAAGAGACTCTCTCGGTTCTAGATTGTAAATAGCTCTAATGGCCCTCTTCTGTAAAACAAAAATAGTTTCTGAATCAGCCGCATTTCCCCATAGCAAAATCCCATAAGACATTATGCTATGGAATTAACTAAAATAAACTAATCTAGCTGTCTCGACACTAGTGAGACCTCTAATCTTTTTTACAGCATAGGCTGCAGAACTTAGTCTGCTTGATAATTTGGATATATGGGGTCCCCACTGAAGCTTTGCGTCAAGAGTGATGCCAAGAAAAACAGTGGATACAACAGGGCTCAATTCCTCCCCGTTTAAAAACACATTGGTATTCAGATTTTTAACATTCGTTGTTGTAAATTTAACACAGTTTTATATCTATCCCCTCTTCTATCCCCTACAAGGTGAGGTAAGTCATTAATATACACCAGAAACAGGAAGGGGCCTCAAATCGGGCCCTGAGGAACACCTATTAGTACAGGTGACCCGGAAGAACTTTTACCATTGATAATAACCTTCTGCTTTCTATTACTTAAATATGAAATAATAAGTTTACGTGCTGTGTTCTTGACACCGTAGTATTCTAGCTTCCTGATTAATGTCTCATGGTGAACACAGTCGAAAGCCTTGGAAACGTCACAAAATATACCCAAAGCATCCTCCGAATTCTCCCATGCACAAAAAATATGTTTAATAAGGTCAACTCCAGCGTCAGTTGTCGAGCGACCCCTTGTAAAACCGAATTGATTTCTATGTAGCAATTTATTAATATTAAAGAAACTTAACATCTGATCTAAAATAATATTTTCAATAATTTTACTTATTGTTGGTAGTACAGAAGTTGGTCTAAAATTGGCGGGGTCTAATGTACTACCAGATTTAAATATAGATATGACTTTACTATGATTCATTAAATCAGGAAACACACCAGATTTGACGCTTATATTAAATATAGTGGCTAGATAAGGTGCTAATATATCTATTATAGATAAAATAACTTTAACGGAAATCCCCCATAAATCTGCCGTTTTCTTAACATCAATAGTTTTAAAATATTTAACGATATCTTTTGGCAGTACTCTATGGAATTTAAAAGTATTTGAACAAGCCTTTACATTTTGGTTGAGCAATGATTCGGCGACAGTAGGAGAAGTATTTAATGATTTTGTTGTCAAAAAAGGAACATCAGTAAAATGTTTCTCTAAAATGTTATAGTAAATGTATTTCATTCCTTGCCCTAAAACCCTCTCAAAAATGAGAGGAGGCGTGTGCCCAGCTGTGGGACGTATATAGGCTGTAACTATAAATGTATTTTTTATTATAATGTCTTCGATAAGTTAGCCAAAGAAATTGCCGTAATCCAATTCTGCATTACCATGAAACGATGTTGGCTTAGTGATTTCGCCAATTAATTTCTATCGTAGCCGACATACAGCTTACACGTGCTTCAGTTTAGGGTTCCAAATTAGCGTTAAATGCGCGTACCGCTTCGAAATTCTCAATGCAATTAGTTTCAGTAAGGAATAATTTATCGTTTCCCGAAGGCACATCAGAACATTGGGACCACTAGTTGAATTATATAGAGACATACCTTTTGTAACTGTGATTTACCTATATACATAATAAACGAACCTATATAATTTTCATGCCTTGATAGACTTAGGTTACTAGTAGATACTATAATAATATATTGTTAAATGGAATGAAGTAAATTTTAAATGAAAACTTTAATTTTTTAACGCAAGAAATTAAAGCTGTCGAACGTCATTCACTTTCACCGACTTCAAAAAATGGAGGAGGTACTGAATTCGACCGTATATTTTTTATGTGGAGAAATTTCAGAACTTTTTTTCTCGGTGAACCGATTTTGAAAATTCTTTCTTTATTTGAAAGCAGGTGCTTCTCATTTGGCCCCATATAAATTTAACTAAGATTTGACCAGTACCTAGTTTTTGAGTTATTCTTAATAATGCGTATTTGATTGACTTCGACTACATTGATAATTGTACAAAGTTTTTAATTTTACCACTTATGAGAAACCTGAACTGAAAAATCGGCGGACTAAAGAAGAACAGGTTGTTCTGCTAAAAAATGCAGTAGCTTTTTTATATAGAATAAGGGTGACAAACGAGCACATAGTCCATCTTACGGTAAAAGGATGCTTGGTCCATAGATATCTCAGTCAGGACGTCAGTAGCCTAATGGCAGGGCGCGGACCGCGAACTCGAAAGGTCGTGGGTTCGAAACCGCCATTCGACCACTGTCGTAAACCACTTCCAACACAAGCATTTTAAGCTTACCAGAAGTGGTTTAAGGGAATATTCGTAATGTTTAATAGCATTACTAGTATTTTAAAAAAAACTGTCCCCGATTAAGAATCAAAATGCAGATGCGTTGTCATCCTTGAGTATTAAGAAGGAATGCCTTGTTTAAAGTCAAAATGGTTCTCAACACTCACTATGTTTAAAGGTCTTTAAAATACCATATTTCACCATCGCACATCGCGACTAAACTTACGATACCATCCATACAATCTGAATGATTGGCGGTCCACCATGTTCTATTTACTAGAAGTTTTCTTCTTCGCACAACTTACTTGTGGAATCGACTACCACCAGCGATTTTTCCGGATCGATACGATTTAGGGACCTTCAAGGAAAACCGTTTTTAAAAGGCCGGCAGCGCACCTGCAATTCCCCTGTTGTTGTAGTTGTCCACGGGCGGCGGTAGACACTTGCCATCAAGTGAGTCAAATGCTCGTTTGTTATGCCCCGTCTTACATAAAAAAAATAACGGATACTATTAAAAGTTATATGAAAAATTTGTGAATTGTAAATCTGAGCACTTTCACAAGTAATACCTGTTCACTAATATGACGTATAGGTAACCATCGTCCCCTTCGATTATTTCGATAACTAATGGAAATATAATTTGTCTTGCTGTCTCGTCATTGTTGGATATTATTTAACAGTCCTATGGGGAACTTCATTATTGTCAAATATAATGGTTATTTAAAAAAAATAGGGGAATTTAGCTATGCATATATTTCTGAGAGCAAAGTAAGAACTACAAACAAAAGCAGGAGACTATTGTGTTGCCATTACTGAGTAATTAGATAAAATTAATCTAAGTATGTAATTTTCTGGCTCTCTTACCCTTTTAATTGGAATACAACAGTAAGTGCACTGCTGCTTTGCGGCAGCAATAATCAAAAAGGTAATATTCAAAAAAGATACACTCCTTAACGCGTTAAATTACAAGCTGTCAAAGTCACATTAAAATGTAGACACTTTAATGGATGTTATGAAGCTAATGGCCTGTGTTCCAGTCACTAGATAAAATAAGGTTTCGTTTATGCATTATTGAGTAAGTAATTTACTGATTGTCAACAGTATGATCATTATTTGTGTCGGTGCTTTAGTCGATTAATATACACATACAATACCAGATGGTGGCAGCATTTTTGCAAATAGACAAATTTTTCATTGGTTTGGTTGTATTGTGATTATCACCGAATGTAAGACACAGAGTCACTTTTTGTTTGTCGTAGTTAAATCCTCTTGCATACCTCCCGCTGCGTGGTGACGGAAAGGTTATGCCGGTCTCTACCGGCCAGTCTTACGGTGGGCACCGTCAGTGTATACAAGGGTCACGGGAATAGAAAAGTTGTTCGTTGGCTTGGTTGTGTTGCGATTATTGTAATTCACCCAGTTCTCATTATTCACGCACAGCGTCACTAGCCAAACTCTTATATAAGCATAAACGATGTTTGCGCGCACAATTATAGTATTATAATATATCGTGCGCAGTTAGCTTCTTATCGTTCGGAAGTTCACCGAAATCAAATATTGGGTACCGTTAACGTTACATTCAATATTAAAAGTCCACTGTTGAACATAGGCTTCCCCCGTAGATTGCCTCATAGGGGGGGGGGGGGGGGGATATTTTTTATAGTTACCATGCTTGGAAAGCGGGTTGGAAACCGCAGTTTTTATATTTTTAGGCGTTATTAGGAAGACGCTCTCCTGATTTGTGTCTCCTTGTCGCCTCTTACGACACCCATGGGATGATTTGTGGTAGTAGACATTAAATATATACGTAAAAATCGGGTAAGAGGTCATCATCTTAACTATTGTAGTAAAAAGGTTTAAGTTATATATAGTCTATAATACGTCTCACTATTGACCACAGGTCTCCTCTCATTTCTGAGACGGTTATGGAGCTATAGCTCCGCCACACTGCTCCAATGTGTGTTAGGGGACTTCACAAATCCTCGCAATACCTAGGTTATATATCGATATCTAGGTTTTATTATGATGTTTTCTTTCACCGATGAACATATGGTAAATCAGCAGTTTACTAATGTATTTTGGTGCTGTCGAGGTTCGAACTCGGGTTACTCTCTTACTGTGAAATTTACGGCGAGTGTTTAAGCTTTTGAGATACAACGGCTCAGATATATATACACACAAATATAGATACATATATACACGCTTTGTAAATGTTTACTTAAATATTGTGTCGAATGTTGTGAAATGGTTCCGTAGCGCAGTGACGCAACAATGAGTTGCTGCACTGAGGGTTTGGAACCCCCCACGGAACACGTATATTTATGACCTACAAATAATTGTTCCGGGTCTGGATGTTTCTCTTCTTCTTATGTTTGTAAGCTGTCTCCATGATATAATAGAAAATTCTAGGGGTTAACGTTTAAAAGAATGTTATTTGAATAAATTAATATTTTTAGTTATTATTTTACGTTATAAAACATTTATGAAACAGCAGTTAGAAGTAAATACAAGATATCACCAAAACAAATAAGGTACTCAAATCATCACAATGAGAGCTAATAATTTTCTGCTCACCAGATGTCGCTAGTTGACACTTAGGTGAAGTTTTTTTCTTACACAATGTAATTTAATTGAGAAGTTGTTTTTTAATAAAAGTTTTTCAGTTTCGAGAGTATTATAATAATACACAAAATAATGCGTCAGTGGTTTGCTCTTTTATTTTTTGCACATTTTTAACTTTTTTTAAATTCAACTTTTATGAATATCTGTGGTTTAGTTTATTTATTTTTAATGTTTTTAATATAAAATATAGCTAATAGTACAAAAAGAAACAATAACTTTTACATTTTCCAAACAAATTAACTTCCTCGCTATGAAATCTGTCAAATATTATACCTCACTTTCTAGTGGCGCTGCCCTGGTGGCAGAAAAAGTCGTAGATGCTCTCATTAGTCAGGGCAGACTCTTGGCAATATCATATTTTAGAACAAAAAATAATCAACAAGAAGTACAGAATAATAAAACCAATTAAGATTCGTAGATCGTCTGATTCAAGCCACTTTTCTGTACTTTCCACTCGTAGCCCTCATCGGGTACGGTACTCTGCGGGGTCACTGATCCCGCTGTTTTAGAGAACTCCCAGTACAATTTTACCGACGATACCTAGTGAAAACTTATAATAATAATGGTCAAATTAAAAATTTAAGTTATGTATATACTACCCACTCCTGTGCACAGGCCTCTTTTCTTATGATTTCCAAGAGGGTTTTAGGGCAAGGAACGCGATGACCAACGCTTTACCTAAATGCGCTTTGGCGGACTTGTTTTTTCTTTGTTAGCAATGCTCTTTACACTATTCGAAAAAGTGAGGGATTATGAGTTTAACCCTTAATTCTTTTATCTACTTTACTTCTACTCTCATGTATAACACTTATTATTTTTTTTAACCCAACACACACATGAAATTTGTTGTAATATTTTTTTTTATAGAATAAGAATAACAAACGGGCACACAGTCCACCTGATGGTAAGTGGTTGCTGTGGCCCATAGACATCTACATCTTTCTTCGTTTGCAAATTAAAATTCAGAAGCGTTATCAGCCGTGAGGATTAAGATAGAATGCCTCTTTTCCAGTAAAAAGGGTCTTCGGTTCTCTACACTCACCATACGAAACACAGCAGTATTATGCTGCTATTTTACGCTATTATTCTGTGAGAGCGTGGTCCTTCCTCGGTCAAGCCGACCCATCTGTGCTACAACTGTAGGTACTATAAATAAATATTTTTTTATAAAAAAAATATTTTGAATAAGTAAGCGCTGTACTCGATTTTATATTCTTTCTATTTAGTTTATTTTAGTGTGTTCTGAACTAATTGAATATAACCGATTTCCTCCCTTTTGTTGGCAGTTGTAATCTCTTTATCCACTCGGCGGATCACATGACGACGCGTTGCGGATTTAAACTCGTACTTGAGGAGGACATTTGTAAGGCTTCGAAATAAAAATAATGGAGTCGTAGTAAGGGAATAGTTTGTTTGATTTTATTTGCAAAACATTTAATGATGCGTAACAAGAATATGTATTTAAACATAATAAACGCAATATTTAAAAGTCGATTGATACTCGCAAGTGGCAATGAAAGGAAGCAGTGTAGCGGTGTAGTGACGGTGTAAGAATATCCACTACCCCATATCGTTCTGTGCGTGTCGTAAGAGACGATAGAGACAAACTGAAACAGGAGATTGGCAGCAGTATCTTCCTGGTAACGACTCAAAATAATAATTAAAATAATCGAGCATACAGTCCACTTGATGGTAAGCGGTTGCTGTGGCCCAAAGACATCTACATTTATCCTCGTTTGCGAATCAAAATGCAGATGCGTTATCAACCGTGAGGACTAAGATGGAATGACTCTTTTCCAGTAAAAAGGGTCTCCGGTTGTCTACACTCACCATACGAAACACAGCAGTGTCAAGCTGCAATTTTACGCTGGTATTCTGTGAGAGTGTGCTCCTTCCCCGGTCGAGCCGACCCATTCGTGCTACAATCACAAAACAGCTGCAGTATGCCACTTCCACGTATAAATATAAGTATAAATTTTGTATTTTTTCAGAATTAAATTTATTTTGTGGGTTATTTCCTTTTCACATTAATTCGCTTAATATTACGTAGGTACTTATTTAAGGCAAACGTAAAACTATAGATTAACTATCACGTAGTTCGCATAATGTCAAAATGTGCTTCCTTAAAGTACGACAACTACAAGTTTCAAGCACAAGCTGTCTAGTTCAACATATCACACATTTCGCTCAGTAAATGTGAACTATTCAAACCAAGGAATTGCTTTCATGACCTCCTTTCGAGGAATGAAAGTAAATAAATCTTTAATATTACACTTTTATTACGGGACAGTCACATTACAGTTTTACTCATATTCCTTTATTGAAACGGGACGTCCTGTTGGTATTTAACTAGTTATAACTTTAATAATAGTTTTTCATATTAACGAAATGCGACTTATATTGTTCCGAGTTCCAAAAAAGGAGAAGGTTCTATATTTCAGGCATATGTTCTCTTTAATGTATTATTTAGCGAGACCAAAAAGCAAAAAAAGGTTCTATGATCGAAGTGATGTTATTATGTATGTTCAACCATTTATCGGAAACGATTAAACTGATTTTAATGTTTCTTTTTTTAATAAGGGGTCCCATATAAAATTAGCGTGGCAAATGGCAGGGCGCAGACCGCAAACTCGAAAGGTCGTGGGTTCGAATCCGCCATTCGACCACTGTCGTGAACCACTTGTAACACAAGCATTTTAAGCTTACCAGAAGTGGTTAAAGGAATAGTAGTAATATTTAATAACATTAATAGTACTTTTTTGAAAAATAAATATAAATTTAAAAAACAAATTCCTTTCTTATGGGTGGAAAGATAAGGGATGAAGATTTTAATGTATCTATTAAAACAACATTCTAGTTGTTACGTTGAACTTGTGATATTCCTTAGACCACTTAAAATAGTACAATAATTAAACTTTCAATAAGAAGTACAAACTAACTTCGAAAACTAAAAAATAAACACAATAGTTTCTGAAGTGAACTTGATGGCGCTTTAATTCTCTGAAATACAATGTTTAAGTGTCTAAATTAGCATGAATAGAGAAGTTGCAGGTTTTTTTAATTTTATGTTTTGAAAGTTTACTAATTATTGAGAAAAAAAATTAACAATTGATTTTTCATGCAATTTTACAATTAACAATAGTTTTTTCTAAAATGATATATATTACTTCAAACGCTAGTGACGTAATTATATCGCTTTAGTAACGTCACTGTATGGTGAAATGACAAAACAGTCATGTTTACGTAGTCAAAATTTAAAAAAATTGTCATCGCATAATACAGATTATATATAATTTGTTATGATTTATGACTTATGAGAAATGGATGGTGATCTGAATATAGAAAATACAAAAGCCATGATTGCGATTGGCTCATAACCTCAACGGATATAATGACGTCACAACAAATCACAAGTCGTTTTTCATTAAAAAAAGACTATTTTTTATTAATATAATAATTACAAAAAAATGGAAATTTAAAAAAGAAAATATTTAAATATACTTTAAATGAATTATTTATTTATATATATTTAACAGTTTATGTACACACACTTATTATTCATTCATTTATATATAAATTTGTTGCAAAAAATTAATGCAACCTCTCTATTAAATACATTACAGCCTATCAAAGTCCATTGCTAAACATAAGCCCGCCCATAGAGCGGCTTGCGGCCTCACAAGGGCTGGCCATAGTTGCCGGATGTGTCCAACTCGCCTGAGTTGGCAAACACAGTTGTAATTAAGAAGACGCTGCTGCCCATCTCCTAGTTTCTCTCTGTCACATTTTATGACACCCACTGGACGATGTGATGTGAGGTAGTGAATATTCTTTCACTGATCATACTCAATCAACACTGCCACTACACGGTCAATGGGTGAAAAAAAGTGTGTGTGTCAGCTCCGACGCACGACTGGAGTTTACTCCTTCTATATATGAAATTTAATAACAAAACTCCGCAAGTTGATAGTTGGTTGACAGTTGTTATTTGTTTATATAAAGTAGTACAGCCGAGAGTACTCTGTGCTGGGGGATGCGTAAGATAAGTTGCGCACGACATTACGTAGTCATGGAAAAATGAATACATAACGTAACGCATGACGTAACGTTTGGTTTTACTCCTCATAAATTTATATACCCGGACTTATATATGAAGATCGATTGTTAAGGAGTAAACTCCAATAAGGAGTGAAGTTTTTAATGTTTAGACAACAATCTAGTCAAAAGGTCCAAAAATCAAATGCTAATAAAAAAAAATATATCAAAGAACTAAAACTAACAAAAATAATAAAATAATTTCTATAATAGCTAACAGGTGTAGGGCTATAGCTATAGAAGTTACTTTATTCAATGTGTAATGCTCGCGTAAATATAAGAAATCGTTTTCTAAACTTTATTTCCTTTATAATACATATTCCTTGAAAAAAGACACAGTTAAATTAATAAAAATTTGGCTACCACCAGTGTTATTATTAAAAATTTTTTTAGAGAAGTTATTAAGGAAATTATTTTATTCTTTTTAGTTATTGGAAAACCGTGCTTTTACTTTTTATTAAAAATTTAATTTAATGCTGCCGTTCTGTGCGAGCGTGAAAACTGTCTAGCCATTCAATCTGCTACTTCGAAATGCCACGTAAATACACATACGAACATGTTTAGCTTGCTATTGTAATTCTTCTGCTGTATTTATTATTTGCTATTATCAAATTAATTTAGTTGGGCTAACATCCTCGGTCACATGTTTGCTTGATGCACTAGTGAAGTAAAGATCTTAGTTTTTAAGACAGAAATGCAGAATACACATCTTTTTACTCGAGTGGTCTGTGGGTGAAGTATACGCAGCGCGTCTGTAGTATTCTACGTGTATATAGCAACGCTTTCAGTATGCTCTTAGGGCTGGCGAGGTAGTGCAGTGCCTCGGGGATATTCGCAGAGATGCAGGTGAATGGCTTCACATCTATGATTCGAAAAAAAAAATAGTATCCGTACTGGAGCGCCTGCGGAACTGTGGCAACAGCATTTTGAAAGTTATAGCAGCAAGATTGACTGCCCCATATAGAATCATTGGATGATGGTATTGTGTAAATATAATTAATTAATTAATAAAATAAAAATATTGTTGGAATACGACAACATTACTAATGTAATTTTTGAGGTAATAATTGTTACTAACCTTAACTAACACAATATAGGTTAAGGTCCGCAATAAATTATTATTAAATTAACTTACGTCTTACTTTTAGATATTCTTTTATTACAGTATTTCATTACAAAATAGATACTACATTCCCAAAATATTCTATCATTATATACATAAGATTCGCCGGTATACTTCTAATATAACGTATTTGTAACGACCCCTATATTGCCTGCAATAAGACAAAGCGATCGCAATTTATCGAATACGAGCAATGCGGCTCCGCCCAATCAGCGTGAGACACATTTAGCAGAGGAATCGTGAAATATTTGGATGAAGTGCTCCTACCTCGTTACGAACCCGTAGAGCGCATATACAAAACATCAGAACCATTTAAATTCTAGACGGTCAAAAAATATTACTTATCTGCATTTTTGGTGGCGTAACGTAATAAGAAAAGAGCCTATTCTTTTTTAAAATGTCTGCAACGGTCACTGTCATAAAGTGAGTTGCATGTTCGTTTGCCCCCTCTTCTATAAAAAATATATATTTAACTTACTCCCATTGCCAATATCAACTGCGCGTGGTGTATCTTATTCTGACGAACAAGACTCCAGTACAACTTGTAGCGGAAAATTATCAAATATATCATATATAGTTAAATAAGTAATAGTTAAAGAGAGTTATAAGTTTCCGCTATGTTGGCTTAGAATAGAAATACTGCTGCTTGGCAGCGAAAACCAAATAAAACTTGACAGGAAAGGGGCGTTGCTACTTAGTACATATATTTATATATTTTTTGTTGAATACTTCATTCATAATTCTATAATATTTTTTTTGTTAAACAGAAAGTCAAAAAATCTTGTTAAAATTTCAAGAACTCTAAAAATGTAAAACTCGGTTCTGCAAGAAATGTAACTATGAGTCTTTCAAAAAAAATTATAGCCAATTTCTGCTATTGACAGCAGTTGACGCACGTCATCAGAAAATCCAGCACAGTGCATCTTATACGACACTTATCAATCCTTTGTGAATACACGATTCTCGACTTCACGGCTTCAGATTTGTTTGCCTTCACTTCCTTATAAAGATGCGTAGTGTACCGAGGGAACTAGTTTGTCTGAATAGTTCAAATTTACTGGATGGAATATCTTGTGGTTGGCAAAGTCGAGCAGTTTGTATTTGCCGAATTACGGTCGCCTTATTGCGGGCGAGAGATAGTTAAAATTCACAGCTCATTGTGCCTTTGTCTTCATTTTGGTTTCTGTTCAATACTGTTATTACGAGTACGTTTGCTGTTGATTTCCATTTAGAAAGTATCAGCAGTATCAATAATGTTATGACAATGTTTTTAGTAAGCATTTGTTATAATCCCAGTTTTTTTTTGTTGTGAAATCAAATTCCTAAAATATTAAATATATTATATATAATTCTAGACCATAATTTTTATTTTAGGAAAATTTAGAAGTTAAAAAGTTAAAGTTACACCTATATACTTACCACTGCTGAGCACAGGCCTGCTCTCCCTTTGGAGAGGGGCAGAGCGGCGGACATTTCCTTGCCCTAAAGGCAAAGAAATGTCCGCCACGCTGTTCCAATGCATGTTGGCGAACTTCACAAGTCTTCAGAATATTTTTTTCATGTATATTGGCGAACTCTTCGAAGTCTTCGAAATATTTTTTTCTTATTTCTCAGACATGCAGGTTTCCTCACGTTGTTTTTCTTCACCGCTGAGCTAGCGGTGAATCAGCGCTTAAAATTGCAATCAACAATTTCATTAGTGTCAGTGTGGATCGAACCTGGGTTGCTCGCGTACTCTGAAATTTACATCGAGCGCTTAGCCCTAGCCCTTCCGTGGCTCTAACGTCTCACGTTTAGGAACTTTTATCAAAAAATAATTTATTTTTTATTTACTAACAATATTTCATATTTATTTTAAGAGTATTTCATTAAAATGTTTTGAATATTAAATATTTACGTGGTAGAGCCACGCTTCAGCTATATTATGACTTCAGTGAGAATGGGTCGGCTCTACAAATGTACGACCACGCTCTCACAGAATACCAGCGTAAAATAGTAGCTTAACGCTGATGTGTTTCGTATGGTGAGTGTAGAGAACCGGAGACCCTTTTTACTGGAAACAAGGCATTCCATCTTAGTCCTCACGGGTGACAACGCATCTGCATTTTGATTCGTAGTCGAGGATAGATGTAGATGTCTATGGGCCACAGCAACCACTTACCATAAGGTGGACTCTGTGCTCGTTTGTCACCATTATCCTATAAAAAAAATCTTAATCCTCAGGGGTAACAACGTCTCCGCATTTTGACTCTTATGTTCTTATCATCCTTATTTAACAATATGGGGTAATGGATATTCTTACTCCGCTACAACGCGGTTAGAGAGTACCCACCACTTGATCATCCACCTCTCACTCTGTGAGTGATATAAGCGGCGGCTACAGGGAAAATCAAAAAGATCTCGTGGCTTCTAATATGCCAATGTGCGACGTGCATCGCGTGATGTCAAAAATGTCACTCACATTTGTGTGACATTTTATGTGACTCATATTGTGAGTGGCAGTTTTGATACTGCCATTTTAAATCTGTCTGCCAAACGTGGCGAATGTGGCAAATGATCCCTCTTGAAGAAGAGACCCATTTTAAATAGTGAACTGTTACGGGCTGATAGTGAATAAAATATAAAATATAATGAGTAGGTCTTTGTTGAGTTTGTATGCACCATCTAGTCTACAAACTCTAGTCCCTTGTGAAGTAAGAGATGTCTTATCAGTTTGACATACACAATGAATTGTGACATACAACATGGCAAAGATATCAGAAGCACTTTAATATTTATGAGCAGGCGTGAAACCACCAGAAAAACATCTTGTTCGTTTCTTCACTTGCTATTAAAAACACCATAATGTTGTCAACAACGATGGTCTATATACATGTAATAAAAATGTAAAAAGCAGACGTCTGTACATTTTATATTTTTGTTTTTAATAAAAGTGGTTGAGAGGTAGTAAAAATAAGTAATTCAATACATTTCTACCATTTTTAGAATTTGCTGTCTGTCTGTCTGTTTGTTTGTTAACGTATCACGTATAAAGTACCAATTTATATCATAAGAATCGTTAAGGAAATTGTGAAGTGTATCTTCGTGTTACATTTAGTCTTTATTTTATTAAAATCAGTTCATTCCATCAAAGTTATGATAAATATTCTGAAGTATGGGTGCAAAATAGCGTCAATTAATCTCTTTTATTTTCTGCCGACTTCCAAAAAGGAGACGGTACTCAATTCGACTGTATGTCTTTTTTATGTGTGTTACCTCATAACTTTGTACTGGGTGAACCGATTTCGATGATTCTTTTTTATATGAAAGCTGATAGTTTTAGTGTGGTCCCATATGAATTTGATCAAAGTCAGACCAATAATTTTTGAGTTATTTTTAAATAACATATATTGAAGTCGGCTGTAAAAAAAAATAATTTTAAATTATTAGAATTGATGATTGATGATGTTAGCAGCGCCATCTCTCTTTAAATCTATACATATAATAAAAATGGTGACATGTTGTGTCTGTTTCTGCACATTTTATAGTATATTTGTGACTAAAATTATAATGGGGACTAAAAATAAGTAAATAAACACATTATTATAATTTTTAGAATTGTCTGTCAGGTTGTCTGTTTTTTTGTTTATGAACGCATCACATCTAAAGTAAACATTTTTTTTTCTGCCGACTTCCAAAAGGAGACGGTACTCAATTCAACTGTATTTTTTTCCTTTTTTTTATGTGTGTTACCTCATAACTTTGTACTGGGTGAACGGATTTCGATTATTCTTTTTTTATATGAAAGCTGATAGTTCTCGTGTAGTCCCATATGAATTTGATCAAGGTCAGACCAATAGTTTTTGAGTTATTCTTAAATAACTTATATTTTAATTATAATCATAATCTTTTGTATAATTACCACTGGTTCGAAAAAAAACCTCTGTCCTGGGAAGAACCAGCAAGAAACCCAGCGGGACTTTTTTTTAAATAACAGCTTACAATCATGTATGTTACACAAATTAACAACACAACAAATTAGAAATAGCATGGTAGCGATCACCTCATTTCCAGGGGTTATAATCATCTATAAATTCTTTAATACTATAATAACCCTTTTTATACAAACTTAGTTTAATAAAATTTTTGAACTTTGAGCAGGTCAAATTTTGTATATTTTCTGGAATTTTATTGTAAAAGCGTATACATCGCCCCAAGAATGAATTACTGACTCGATGGAGTCCAGTATCTGGTACTACTAGCTTGTGTCTGTTCCTAGTATTTACAGAATGAATATCACTTATTTTTGTAAAACTACTTTTATTTTTGTGTACGTACATTACATTTTCATAAATGTATTGAGAGGCCAAAGTTAATATATTAATTTCCTTAAATTTTTGTCGCAGCGACTCTTTAGGCTTTAAATCATAAATTGCTCTTATGGCCCTCTTCTGTAAAACAAATATAATTTCAGTGTCAGCTGCGTGTCCCCATAGCAAAATACCATACGACATTATGCTACGGAAATAATAATAATAATAATAATAATAAATAATTATATAATATTTGTACACCTACGGGTTTAATGCAGCGAACATCATTTTTTAAAGATCTATTCTGTCTCATTACCTGTATTCACAAATAAATATAATTTGAAATTGAATTTGAACAATACCAGTGATATACTCGTTACTTTTCATTCTGACAATTGGCTTAACAAAGTAACAAAGCGAGTCACTGTGAGAAAGTTCCACGCTCAGCTGTACATAAAAAGTGATTCCCCTGACGACGATTTTAGTTATTGCGGTAATCTACCGTACCATTTGTTTTTATGGTTCTTTTTGCGTATTATTTGTTTCTAAGAGAGCGTAAGTTATTGTAATATATCAAAACTATCCCCTTCTGTGCTATAATAGACCCACGATCTTTATAGAACAAAAACATATGCTGTTTATGTGAATGATTTGCATTAAGTTATATATTTTTTTTGGCGAAACTATCCCGATTCCAAAAGGTCTTTCTATTTAGAACGATTTAATTAGGTTTTTACAGTAAATATTAGTCAACTACACCTCTATCTAATACAACTAATTTTTTCTTAATGTTGAACATATAATAACAGGCACCTTTTTGTGTTGTTAGTCTGTCAGTTTACGAGCTCATAATCATCTTTGCTTCTCGTCACAAGTCAACTGCAAAGGTACCTCTCCAAGGAATTCCATAAAACACGGTCCTGGGTCATCTGTAGCCATCGAATGATTGCACATTTTATAGGATCGTCACTTCATCCAGTAGGAAAGCGCCCTACACTTGGTTCACTGATACAAGGCTGGCACTTGAGAACCTTCCGTCGGTTGTCGGTTCTTCAAGATACATATATTGCGGGCTTATTTCCACTTCAGCTTACTGATTCGTTGGGCTATGTTGGTAACTCTGGTTCCACTGCCAATATTTCGAAGTCTAATACGCAGAAAAAATTTAAGCATAGCTTTGTTCATTACAAGCTGAATGAACTAGAAATTCCCACACGGCAGTGAAAGAATATGTTTTAGTTTCGTTAGTCATCACCGGTAATGTTTGTACAATACCGCTTTAAGGCTCTGAAAAATAGCAGACAAACAGATTTGTCGATTGACCTCTTGGTTGAAGTTGGACTTATTACTGACCTGTTATTTTATCTCAGATACACATATCCGTCAACAATTTTAAGCGTAATGTTCCCAACAAGTACCGTTATAGGTGTAACATGGACTGTACAATTGACTTTTGTCTTGTCCATTATTATCGTTTTATTTCTAGACTTGGGCAGTGGGAAACCTACTGAGGTCGTTTATCATAGCACTGAGGTCTACCAGCGACTTTCTATAACGACTATGTTGTTGACTCATCGAAGGTGAGTGATGTATTCACACACATTTCCAGTCCAATAGCTTCGAATGCAGCGGTGAAGAGTTTCGGGGATATAACCTTACCCTGTCTTATACCTCTCTGCAGTTAGATAGATTCAGTACTCTGGTTCTGCACTCGGTTAGACATCTTAGCGTTACTATACAAATACTTAAGCACCGCGATATATCAACTTTCAACTTTCGCACCACCTAAATTCACTTATAGTTGAAATGAATAAAATAGAATAGAATAGAATAATTTTTTATTCATTATTGCTTATTACATAATTCTTATTGAAAGTCATTTTTTATTTACCACTGACGAGCCAGACAGATGCAAATTTAACTACTCAATTTCTTTCTTAATGGACACGATAACCTTGGAATTCCAAATCGCAGGCAAGACAATTCGTACGACTCCCGTAAAGATCAATTAGATGCGGCACAGAAGTGAAATCGGTAGTTATTCAAAGCAAACGCAAATATAGTTCACTTGAACTTACACTGAAAATTGGTAGAATGTGTATTTCATCTGGTATTAGAATCTAGAGACAGAGTACTTTTACAAATAATTACCCTAGATGTATAGGCAATTCTACATATACCGGGAAACTATGTCAGGTTCCACCTTCGTCCTCAGGGTGCAATGCATCTGCATTTTGATTCTTAATCGATGATAAATGTAGATGTCTATGGGTCACAGCATCCAATTTTTTATTATGTAAGAGCAGCTATGCAGTTCTAGGAGACCAGTATCACTGCGACCTAAAAGATCTATTGTGATTACTGCTGATGTGACTGTGATGTCTACAGTGAACTGTAAACATAGCAGTGACATAGCACTATTAATATAAGAAGTTGCTTAGCTGTGAGTAATTTCACTTCTTCTGGGCGAGTACATAGTTTCCCAGATGAGTGTTGCGTTTGCGCATTAAGGGTCCGCAATTCGTCAGGATATGTAAAGGCGTTTCCTCATCTAGGGAGCAAAACCAGAACATTCTTGAATTGCTTAGTCCCAGGATGGACATGTGTGTAGTGTGGTATAGCCCCCACGACTATATATAATATTAGAGTTAAGTTAAGCATGGGACAGTATAATTAAAGAATTAGTCTCAGCAACACGTCTTCTCTTTCATTAACACCTGCCGACATCACATGGCGACCCTGCCAGGCGGTGCGCTGCTACATTGCACGCGCACCGCCGGGCCTACATAAAGAGAAAAAAAACGTTACGTACGTTGCTTTGCTTCTTTGTTCTGTATCTTAATATGAAATGCAATTATTTATTTTTGATTTAATATTGATTAAACTTTCATATCATAAGGTTTTAACTATTATAATTCACTATTTTTTGGGATAACTGTTGGAATATCTAGCTTATTTATGTGGATTACGACAATAATAACTTCGTTTAATTCTTACTTACTTATCGTCACGCACAATCCCTGACGGGGTAGCCAGAGAATTAATTTCGTTTAATTCAATTTTGAAACTCTTTATATTATGTATATAATTAATTAATTTAAATTTTATTGTACCCATATTGTGAGCCTCAATCCCTAACTGACAATGATGTAACTAAATATTATACGAGCCTATTTTATGATATAAATTTGTAAAAGATGTGAGTAAATGTTTGGCTAAGTTACGGAATACGTAATAATAAATAAAAAATATTAATAGTGTGTACCTAGGTGTGAGAGTAAGGTAAAGAAAAATTATCGGAGGTTAGCATATCCACATACAATCAGCTTGATCAGTTGAGAGTTTGGAAAACCTAATAAGCGATTAATTTTTAAGGGGTTCTGACACTATTAAATACGGAATAAGTTTTAATGTATTGTTAATAAGGTAAATGAGAATTTATTTTGAATTGTATAAGAATATTATCCATAATTTTCATCATGTATGTACGCGAGCCGTGTACGTGAAAATTATGGTTCAATTAAAAACTGGTTAATAAATACTATAAATGTAAAGAAATAAATAAAAATAAAACAAAAGTTGACCTTGACAAATAAATAATGGAGAGATACGGGAACGTCCATCACTGGTAAAGCATATAGTCCTCGAGCAGGGTATGTTTCCATGATTGGATGATAAAATCGGGAGTAACGGGTACTAGGGAACAATACCTTTAGTACAAGTGAGATGTGAACGAGTTTACTCATATTAGTACTGTTGGGGACCAGAGAAGTCTTAAATTTGTTACCCTTAATAATGGTACATAGAGGTCACATCCTTCATTGGATCATAGTGTGAACTTAGTTTTCCTCCGTGACAATTGTTGGAGTCCTTTAAAAATGACTTAAAAGTTGACCTCAAGGTTGTGCGCACAACCCAAGGTACAGTTTTACCTTGATATAGTATGATACAAAAAAAGTTTATGTACCAATAAATTGAAATGAATGTTATAAAAAGTAATATAATACCCAAGTAAATGGGGGGGCCCATATTTATAAAGTACCCGCGTGATAAATATCACGAAATAAAGTATAAACGAAATGAATTAATACTCCGATTCCCGGTATCTGAATAATAAATAAATAAATATATAAGTGAATGGAGAGAAATAAAGCTAGCTAAAGATCAAAAATATCAAGAAAAAAAAGTACGTGTACAAGAATTATGAAAAAAAACAGATATTAAAAAGGCCTAACTCGAAAATTAGGAAGGAGATGAAAAAGTATGAATAAATAAATAAGACAAGAGTATTTTAAAATATAAATGAATGTACAACTATTCTAGAACTTCGCGAATTACCTAATTATGTCAAATAAGTATGTTGTATGTAAGCATGATACATCATACCAATTCTATTGTGACCTTGAAATTACTATGGGGTAGAGGGATGTGGCCACCCGAACTACCCATAGAATATACCTATATTTTGTTTTTGTATTTTATATTTAGGTCATTTAATATATAATTACATTGTATTTTTGTAATTTATATTAATAATAAACATATTTTATATTTATTTTTATAAGTTAAAAAAAAACAAATGTATTCATTTACTTTTTTTTTTGTCGGTGGGAGGTGTAGTGTGGTATAGCCCCCACGACTATATATAATATTAGAGTTAAGTTAAGCATGGGACAGTATAATTAAAGAATTAGTCTCAGCAACACGTCTTCTCTTTCATTAACACCTGCCGACATCACATGTGCTTTCTAAGAAAACAGTGTCTTGTAAGGGCTCTTACCAGAATGCGCAATTTATTTTTACCTAATCCCAGGGCTTCCCAAGCGAATTTACGATCAAAAGTCCGGATTAAGGTTTTAGAATGTTTTAAGCCTGGTGTATCAGACCAGATCTTAAGTGATTTATTGTGATAGCCATGATGCCCATTTTTGACCCATCGGTTTACCATATAAGGCTACCACAGTCTTCTTTAGAGGGTAGTTCCATTGTATGCTTTTTAATTAAAGTATATAGTGGACGCATTATATCTGAGATCATGCATAAAACCGGTGTTTCCTTAATTGAGTCGAGCCCTAAGTGTTAATCCTATACATACTAGCCCCCACCTTCTTGTCCAAATAAAGATCAAGGGGCGTTAGGGCCAGCAATAATGAAAGATGAATGAAAAAAATGCATTAAGAGCGTCTCCAGGCGATGATCGCATTGATCCGTTTGCCGTTAAGCAGGCAGTCTTTTGTAGACTATTTAGTCTGTCCGCAGTCATCATTTGGTGGCCTTATTATCCCAGACAGTGGATGTGTAGTTAAGAATCGGCCTCACTATGCAGCTGTACAGCCATAGGATCATACTGGGATGCAAGCCCCAGTTCTTCCCGACCTTGTAACTGCACGTACCTAAAGCAATTTTAGCCTTATGACATACGTTGCCAAGGTGAGAGTTCCACGTTAGTTTTTGGTCGATTGTTACGTTCAAGTACTTAAGTGGAGAATACTACTTCTTAACCATTAAGTTTTGTGTGACTAACTTGTCTAAACTATCTCTTCTTGTTAAATGGTTTTATAACAGTTTTATCAGCATTAACTGATCCCTGCACTAGTTTTTATGGTGTTTAGGGCTTTTTGTATGATTAATGATAAAGTACTTTGGTGAAAGCCCCTCGCAATGATCATAAGGTCATCAGTATAACACAAATCAGTATAAGACAAGATCTGCCATCTTGTCCAATAATTGGTCAACCGCAAGAGTCCAAAGGAGGAGGAGGAGAATGACAAAACACTCCCTTGTGGACAACCTCTTGCAGTTGCATCCACATACCATCATATGACTGAATGCTCGTTTCTCACCGTTGTTCTAAAAAAAAATACTTAAAAACTTTACAAATTAATTTAAAATTTAAGTATACGTATCTTATAATATACCTCAGAAACGTATGAACATTGATATTCAACGTAAAATAACATACGAACATGTAACGGTTGATTTCAATTCACTAAGGTCATAAAATAAGCTATAAATTGGTACTGATCTCCGAGCCCGTTTACACCCACGATACTTTCTAAATTTTCCTTTTATATCCACTGTCTGTGTTATCTTGTTATGATTAAATTAAGTTAAAGTTCATTCGCATTGAAAAAATATAACAAAAAAAAATATTTTTGATGCAGTATGAGTATTTTTCATTACAGCCCTTCACAAGTTACCGTTGCATGCATCTTTTCCATGTCTTACCAGCATGTCCCTCTATCTAGTGGGAGGCCGCCCTATACTTCGTCTACATGAACAAGGCTACTACTCAAGAACCTTTCTTTCGGTTATCGCCAGGATATAGAGCTTGAGTGTATGTGAAAGCTTTAAATAGATTGACTTGGCTATCGCATGAAAATACAATATATCCCTCAAGTAATATATATTACATTAAATTAGATTGTTTATTGCGATTGCCAAGTCAATTTATTTAAAACATAAAAGATTTTTAATATTGATATAATCACTATAAGATCTTGTGAGGTTAGCTATCTACGTAATAGCTTAAAACAGAAGGACCCGTAATTAGGGACTGAATAAATTAACCGACTTGGTATTACATGGATCTTACAACTTTTTGCGGTAGAAGAACTGTGTTGCGAGACTTGGTTTTTTTACAAGTTATGTTTTTGATGGCATTATATTTTACGCGAGTTTAGAGTGTAGAGTGCCGCGGTGATGACTTCAAAAGTTGGCGAACTTCACATATTTTAGAAAAGTTTTAATTTCTCAAATTAATTCCTAAGTAATTTACGTTTTGAACTTAATAGGATGCGGGCAAATTGATCTCGATTCCTAGCGCTGGCGTTATTTAATTTATGCTGGATAGCTCAGATCCAGGTTTACTCACAATAAATGTGATATATTTTGAAGACAAAGGAAGGTAAGATGAACTAGTATAGCGTTTTGCACTCTCCTTGTTGCAATGCCTTATGTAGTTTATGAACTTTAGATCCCATTGCACAAGCGTTAATATAGTGGAACCTTTGTCGGTCAGTTTTCGGAATTTACGTAATGAAGCGTGTAAAAATTACGATATATCCATAAGATCAGTAATATTCCTCCTAACATTTAGCTTTTCCATTACTATCGATAAAATAATTTTAATAATTAAATAAAATAATTCGAAATAATATGTTTATAAATATCATGTGATAAATAATTCCCTCATAGTAACATACCAAGTTTTACATATTATATTTCTTTTATAGAATAAGGGTATCAAATGAGTTTTGGTCCAAAGAACACAATTAATCTCTACCAAGAGCTTTGGTATGTGGCCATGTTGAGAAAAATTGACAGATGTCACTGTTAATGTCACTTTCACCAAAATGGCTACGCGGGAAGGTTGTGGGCCAGCACAAGGTAAGAAAAATCTATAATAATTTCCGTAATTTGTAATGTTTAGATCAATTAATCTTTTAAGTTACTCATTTAATAATCAAACTTTATAATGTTACTAAAATTTTGGTTCAAATCTGTAAGACAATTGCAAGGTCATATGTTTTTTTATTTTTTTATAGATTAAGGGTGACAAACGAGCACACAGCCCATCTGATGGTAAATGGTTGCTGTGGCCCATAGACATCGACATCTATATTCGTTTGCGAATTAAAATGCAGATGCG
This sequence comes from Parnassius glacialis, assembly GCA_033319125.1. NCBI lineage: Eukaryota > Metazoa > Arthropoda > Insecta > Lepidoptera > Papilionidae > Parnassius > Parnassius glacialis. The sequence continues at coordinate 11,477,494 of JAVANC010000009.1, forward strand.
TTGTCAGCCTTGAGGGTTAAGATCGAATGCCTCTTTTTCAGTAAAATGGGTCTCCGGTTCTCTACACTCACCATTCGAAACAAAGCAGCATTAAGCTGATATTTTACGCTAGTATTCTGTGAGATACGATAAATATGGCCAGGTGCTTGATGAAAATAAAATGTGCTACATTTGGCAAGTTTAGTATTTGTTTCAAATGAGGTTTGCGCTATATAATCTGCACGATCCGATTTTATTGTATGAGTAATAAATTTTTTTTAAGAGTGTAAAAATTATAAAATAGCGGATCTGATAAATAATTAAGACTTCAAAAACTCAGGGGAAGTAGAAGATTTTGTAACCGGGCATAATTCTAACTCTTCATCTTCTAAACCTGAGAATTATTATATCATGGAAGAAAACAGAGAGGAAGAAAATATATTTAGTAATTCACATAGACGAGGCATGGGTACCCCCAGTACCAACAGCGGAGAGAGAAGTAATAGCAAAGCGGCAAACAGGACAACCAGGAAAACGATGACCAGGAACAGGACAAACAGGACGATCAGGAATAGTACTGATTTCTTCTAAAAGACGTCGTCTCCATGGCAACATACATGTACATTTGTTGGAAAGTTTGGATAAATAGCAACGCATTTTGTGAAAAGATATTCTACAATGAAAGCGTCTGATTAGAGGACTTTACTTTGAATAATCTTATTATATTATTGTTTTCAGTACTAAGACACATTTTGGTGTTGTTTTCTGTTACCAATTTTCAATAAACGCATTTCAGCAGTTAAGTTTCATTTATCATCATCATCATCCTTAATTAATAAAAACTAAATGTTCTAAAATAAGCACCACGTATTTATAACTTAAAACATGTAACTAGACATTGAACCTTGTTTCTTAAATATCCTACAAGAATAATAAAACACATAATAAATATATTGTTGTTTCTGAAGAAAATAATTGACAATATCTTCCCCGGTCTGAAGCACTATGTGAACGTTTGTGCTTTTTAAAGTATAATAAGTCATTAACGATCATTGTTTTTAAAAAAGCGGGTCTTATGAGGGCAACATCTCAGGACTTATAATAATTTAATTTGAGAGTTAAATTCCAAAGTGGGCTCACGAAATTTCTTTTGTGTCAATTGAAATGTAAGTGTTTTTTTTCTACTTCTAAATTTCTGAACAACATTTTGTTTGAGTAAGTTGAACCAAAAAGATAATTTTCATCGAAATTTTCCCAACTTTTTCGATTATGAACACCTGGCGGCTTACTCTAATGGATAAATTTTATTTGTTTGTCTAAAACTAAAATCGTTTTCTCTATTTTAAGTTAAAATGTCATTACTTTACATTTAAATTACCTATAATAAGGTATACTTATATATATGGTATCCTGTTATAGCAGTTTTAGAAAATACGTGTACATAAGGCTTGTACTTTTATTTGAAATTATCTTATATTCAATGTGATTTATGAACAACAGCTACACGTACGCGCGTTCTTGTGTATGCGATTCAATTCACAAAGTTTCTGCCCACTGTTCACTTTCTTAGTGACACGCTCATTACTAATGTTTAAGTTAATAACTACTTCCAGTTCCAGTTTTCCCTTCACACTTTTAATGGGCTGCAAATCGTCATAGTACATAAATTAAGAAAATATTTTTACTTATCAATGACATTACCGATGACTGTCATTATTATGGCGTATTAAAAAAATCCAATTTTAATAATATATTAGTTATAGTTTAAAAATTATTATATTATTATTATTTTAAATATTGCTCTCCAATTTAATATAAAACAAATATAAAATTATATCTACTTAAAAGGTTACGCACACCATTAAAAGAAACTATAATAAAGAAAAACTAAAACTAAAAATTTAAATTGTCATGGAGTTGCTTCGCTAAATGGGAATATAAATCGCCTTAGAGCGAGAAAAGAACCAGCCCTCTTATCACCGCATGTGGACCCCACGGGACGATAGTCCTTACAGTAAATGGCACAAACATGTAGTCATCTCTCAAAGACTCATATTTGCACAATTTACTTGAGCTACCTCTGATGTCAACCCGGCTCTAAACACTTGAGATGAGAGGTCGCTGAAGTGTCTACGCAAGGAGCATCCCACACTAAGGCTTTACCCCTCTCCCAAGGGAACGAAGTCATACCGTCGAGTCTCTTTACATCATCTCTAAATATTCCAGAAGGCTCTAAAATCGAGGGAACATTTATAGAGACAAGAGCTCTTCGGATATCTTCGTTCAAAGAACTGTAACAAGAAACCTACATGCCTTTTGTTACATGAAAGTCCGTGGAGCCCAAACTCGTCGACGCTGCTACCACAGGGGCACTGATGAGATTGACAATTTGCCGCTCTTAGACGGATTCCCACGGCGATGAGCAAGATTTCTTCAACAAGCAATGTGCCGAGATTACTTGATACTAAAGCTTGTAACCTGCATGCTCGTTTGTCCCCTCTTCTTTATAAAAAAAATAGTAACATATAAAGTAATAGATCATTTAAAAATACGAGTAGCACAATCGTACGTAAGAGGTCACGATGACGATGATGATAATGATGGGGATAAAGATGATGGATGATGACGATAAAGATGACGGTGGCGATGATGATGACGATGACGATGACAATGACAATGACAATGACAATGACGATGACGATGACGATTACATTGAAGATGCAATGACGATGAAGATGAGAATGACGATGACGATGATGTTAGATTCCCAGACCAATATTTGTGTATACTACACTTTGTTATTGTCCTCTAGGTTCCCCCATTTACTTCCTCTTTTATTACAATTACGTGATCGTAAGACCGATATGGGTAGCTTAGCAAAAATGATCAGTCAAAAAAATACTCAGCAATTATTATTTTACTTTTTCAAAAATAGTACTTCAATTTTAATCGTATTTAAGTAAAATGCAGCTACTGATCTGATTAAAACTGTTTAATAAAATATTAGCTAAATGTCGCATATAATAGCAGAGTGGTATTAATTGTTACTTCATTAGTGTTAATGACAAAACGAAAATATTCGAACCGCGAATACTATGACATGGGTACGGTGTTACATTTTAAGCAATTATAGTTTACGTAGCGTGCAAAGATTATACGAAAGTAGGTCTTTACCGCGTTTGCAAAGACAAGGAATTAACGCACGTGCACTAACAGCAGCTACCCAAAGTTAGAGTTCACCACTCCGTCACATGGTAGTGCCCGAAGTGGTCATTCAGTAAAAAGCGCGGCTATCAAAAACGCAGTGACCGAGTATTTCGAGTGAAGCCCCCACGCTAGTAACAATTGATGATGCAGCTCGAGAATTCAGAGTTACTGTAAAAATTACTAAATTCTTCTGGATATCACCCATTTCATTACCAAAGCGTGCACTGTGACGCAGTAACTGTTACGTGGTTCAGCACAGCTTTTTACCAAACGGGATGAGCATTACTGCAGATGTGTATGTGAAGAACTGAATACAATGATGGAGAAGTTCGCACGTCTCCAACCAGCTTTGGTCAATCGCTCGTCCCCGCTGCTCCAGTATGACAACGCGCGACCTCATACTGCATAACAGATAGTCAGTAGTTAAGTTACAAGTGGGTTGGAGGGTCGGAAACTCTCCACCATCCACCGTAATCACCAGACCTTGCGCCAACAGACTTCTATTTTTTCCAGAGTTTGAATAACATTTTGGCGGGAAAAAATATTCATTATCCGAGAGGCAGTACAAAACGCGTTTGAAGAATTTTGTTTAGGCCCAAATATGGGCATTTGAAATTGCATCCAATAACGTTTGCCCGGCGCGTCACCCGATGGTATGAGGTGACGTAAACGTCGCCCGAGCGGGGAGGGGGGCGGCCGCGAGCCACTTCCCGGCTTTCAGCGTGTGGGCCGGCGGCCAGTATCTTGAACGCCGCGGCTTTGTAAACTAGTTTTGTATTGTCTGCGACCGTTGGATCGGTCGCGCGCGGCCAGTGGATTTTGATGGTCTAGAATTTGAGAAATTGTGCGCGTCTAAGTTACTATTGAATATTTGCGTCTAGTTGAGACCACCTCGAACTGAGTGTCTGTTTTGAGCGTTACGTGACACGAGGCCTAATTTGAGTTTTGAGTGATTAAAGTAACCGATTGCCATTAATTTGCGCCGACGACTTGTAGCTTGTGTTATTTTACGTCAATTTGTATATTATATTATTAATATTTATTTTTATTTGTGGCATTTTAATATCGTACGAAAGAATTTGCTTATCGTGTGGAACGCTGAACTTTGTGACTCGAGAAGAGATCGCGTTCGTACGTGTGGTTATAATTTTGTGCTAAGTGAACATACAGTTGAACTTTGATCGACCGTTCATTAGTTGTGCCGTGCGTCACGTGTTTGATCACGATTAAAGGGGATTTAGTTGAGTTTGAAGTTAATTAAACGTACAATAAAGTTGATAAACCGAAATAGTGAAATGAAGGCAGAGGCTTTCAATTGGTGAACTACCACTGGAGGAAGCTCACATTGCGAGAACATCAGCGCCTGTGGATCTCCTGTTCGATTACATCGGGCCGTCAGGTTCCATTTATACACACTATCACACACTACTTACATGCACATACTTAACGCCTGACCGCGCCTTGGGGTCGGTCCTCGATTCGGAACCCGGTAAGTTCGTATTAATTACCTAGCCTTATATATTGATTATCCATGGCCATTAGGCCCCGTCCTCTGTTGCCCGTCGATTGGATAACTCATGGGCCCTAGTCCAGTCAACCTTTGTCGGGGCAACTCAGGGCGTGAACAAATTTGTTGCCTCCTATCCAGCTGAATTCTTCAAGAAGGGCATCAGTAAACTGCCACTGCCTTGGCAAAGATGCATGAATTGCATAAGTGATTACTTTGATTAATGGAAATAAAAAAATATAGAAAAATATTACGTTAACTTATTTTATATAAAACGACAATTTCATAGGTAAAGACCAAATAGTAGGCAAAAGATCTGTGTATTGACTCGTACGAACGCACGTTTGGGCCGGCTCGAACCGGGGTGGTACCTCACAGAATAATAATATTTGGAGGTAGCCGTGGTTAATGTCATAGCATTGGGACATCATACACCTCAGTCCCCCCCCGTGACCATGGGTGCTGTAAAGTGTTTGAAACGTCGGGAATGTTAAAATAAGTTAATATACGCGATAAAATCCGTAAAATTAGTTTTATTTAAGCTAATGAATATTTTTTTAAAGTTATGAGTTTATTAGAAAGATTGAAATTTTCCAAAAAAAGACAACATCATTCAAATGACTGCCACGGTTAGCCTGGCAATAGTCCATTCGATCACTCCAATTTTTCAGTACATTTTCGATTGTTTGGGCCTCTATTTAGGCAATGGAAACTTCTATGTTCATGTTACAAGTCGTCAATCGTTTCTGGATGGTTAGCGTTTTAACACTTGTCCTTAACGGGTCCCCACAAAAAAGTCCAACGGAGTCAAATTGCAGCTTCGAGGTGGCTAATTTACATCAGCATTTCGACTTATTAAGTGATTTTCAAAAACAGTGTGCAAAATATCGATTTTTACGTTGCCTGTGTGGCATGTTGCGCCATTCTGTTGAAACCAAATGCCATCTATGTCATCCTCTTTAATTTTGAGAAAACAAAAAATTGCTTAGCGGTAGCGCGATAGCGATTGCCATTCACTGTAACGGCGTTTCCTTGTTCATTTTCGAAGAAAAATTACCCAATAATGTCGCCAGACCAAAATTTGCACCAAACAGTCTCTCATTGTGGATACATTGGTTTCTCAATAATGACGTGTGGATTTTCTGAGCCCCAGATATGACAACGTTAAAACAAGAAGAAGAAGACAGATTGACTTATCCTCCGAGGTGGAAATGTGCTTCACCTGAAAAGATTATTTTTTGGTAAAAATGCTCATCTTCGATCAAGCGGTCTTGAGCCCATCGAGCAAACTGAAAACGCATTGGATGGTTATGCGGCATCAGCCCTTGCACTAACTGAACTTTATACGCATTAATAACGAGATCTTTATGCAAAATTCTTCTCAAAGAAGTGCGTGAAATGTTCATCAAATCTTGAGAACGATGAAGAGTTGATGTTGATGGTTGTTCACGCACACTCTGAGAAAGAGCAGCGACCTTTTCGGTTGAGCGCATTGGACAATTACGTACACGGGTTGTTTTATCCAACAAAGATCCAGTTTCACGACCTTGCTTTAAAAATTGATCCACGAACTGCGTTTTTGGTACATCCTTTTGTCAATTTTTTTTTGTATAAATCTTACAGTTTGATTAGACGACTCAGCACTTTGGAAATAAGTTTTTAATATTTGCCAACTCTGATCAAGCGAAAAGCGAGCAAATGTCAAACATAAACTAAGTTTCTATCACATCGGAAATGTCATCAAACCTTCCAACCTCAATATAACTATAGTTCCAATTCCAAACGTTAGATGGGCCCAACCTGTATATTGTATAAATATCTTTCATATAGTATATAAAATCAATTTCTGCGCATTAATCTCGCTAAACCTCGTCCCTGGGTGATTTAGTTTTACAATGGGACCCGGTAGGTGGCGCTATTGCCGAGATCCACAAATCACCCGTGCGAAGCCGGAGTGAATCGCTATTTGTATATAAAAGTGTGTAAGCTAGGGGGAGAGTTTTAATGCTTATTAGTTATCTCAAAGTTATCTCTTAAGTCATACGGCATGTTTTTATTGGCTTGAAAACACCTTAAAGCAGATAAAGAAACACTAAAAAAATCTCTTGCCTCAGCCCTTCCGCACCATAAATCATTGAAATTGTGTTTAAAATACTATTTTATATTTGCGAATAATAATACATATAAGATTTACACAGCCTTATTTATTACAAAAACATTTTCCACTTTAAGCTGAGTAACGATCGTAGTACATGTAAACCTCAAAGTGAACTCCTAATTGTTCCGACTGACTATGATACGAATCGTTACGACAACAAATCACGGTATGTAGTTGTTACAATACGTAAATTAACAAGAACAAGCTTCATACTCACATTGCGAAATTGGTAAAAGCAGACCGACTTATAATAACCTTGCAAACAACCTAATTCGTCGTAAATACGCTAAGCACTAATCAATTATTAAGTGGCGAAGCTTGCGTCCGTCTGTCCGTCCGTCTGTCCGTCTGTCCCACGATTATCTCGAGAACGGTTTCGAATTTTCAAATTCTGTTTTCAGCCATCGATTACTGATCACCCAGGCATCTGAACCTCCTATTTGGAAACTGATTGCTCAACGGCAACCGTTAGAAACCGCTATAAAGTTGATTGCTTCGCCACTTTGCTATGCTGTTAGCTTGCTAGGTTTATTGCAAATAATTATGGCATTTAAAATAAAACAAAGGAATTTAAACGTGAAATACCGTTTAAGGATTCAAGGAGAAATTAAACAAATAATTTTAATAAGAACTATACTATGTTTTTGCGTGTGTTACGCGGCATTTTCGTAAATTGTGAACTGATTTTTGAACTGAATTGAAAGTTTGATGATTCTTTTTTTATTAAATAGGTATGGTCAGGGGTGGTCCCGTATAAATTTAAGACATAAATTCCTAAAAAATATCGAATATGTTAAGATATAGTGTGTAGAGAATCAAAGTCCCCATTTTAGAAGCTATAATGTTGAAATTATTTTTTGTTTTTTGTTAGTTATGTGTTTAATAAATTATAATAAATTTTGAATTAAAAAAAATTAACTATTTGTAAAAACTTTATCGAAGTAATAATAACCGACGTTTCATTGTTGTGTGATGACACATTGTATATGATAGTGACCTATTTAGCTCTCCATTACCTCGACCTAATTAAACATTCCATTAGGATGGAGGTAAGATACGAGTCCATTCACCTGTAATATTTCAAGACGTTAGCGCAGGACATTTATTACAAACTCATATCGAGCATAAATGTCTTTAGGCGGCTATTCATCTGTAGCTTTTATGTTATTCCTAATAATTTATCTGGAAAAGGCTTTCTAGTATTTTGTAACTTCTTATTTTCAGAGTTTCTACTTCAGCAATAAAAGTACTGCCGGACGTGGAATATGTTTCGCTCTTTTCATATTGCCCCATATAGTTGTCGAGATGATTATAATAAGATGTAAAATTACGAGATGATTATACTTTTATCTTTTCGAGGTCATAAGATTTTCCTCGTATTTTGAATAATCACCTGTTACAACATCCACGGGTTCGTGCTGTAAAGTACCCAAAAACAATGAGAATAAAAAAATAGTAAAAACGCTACCATCTAGTGACGGCGTAAGATAATCCAGTATCTCATAAAATCCCGTAGGTGTCGTAAAAGGTAACAGAAGGAAACGAAACAGGAGATGGGCAGCAGCATCTTCCTGACGAAAAATTACCCATCGTTACAGCCCTTCACAAGTCCACTGCTGAATATAGGCCTCCTCCAAGGAATGCCACAAAGCATGGCCCCAAGCCACCTGCATCCATCGACTTCCTGCATATCATACCAGGTCCTCACTCCATCTAGTGGGGGGACGCCCTACACTTCGTTCGCCGGAACGAGGCTGCCATTCAAGAACCTTTTGCCCCCATTGGTTGTCGGTTTTTCGAGCTATATGGCCGGTCCATTGCCACTTCAGCTTACTAATCCATTGGGCTATATCGGTTACTCTGGTTCTACTGCGGATATCCGCATTTCTAAGTTTATTACGCAGAGAAACCCCGAGCATAGCCCTCTCCATAGCTCGCTGAGCGACCTTGAGCCTCCTCATTCGGTCAGCAGTGAAGGATCACGTCTCAGTTCCATAGGTCATCACTGGCAACACGCACTGGTTTTACAGTTTCGTTTTCAAGTTTTGAGGTATATCTGACGAGAAGATGTGCATTAATTTCCCGAACGCTGCCCAATCGAGTTGAATTCGTCGATTGACCTCTCGGTCGAAGTTGGACTTACCTAGTCGGACTATTTGTCCCAGGTAAACATAGTCGTCAACAACTTCGAGCTTAGTGCTCCCAACAACTACCGGCATTGGTGTGACGAAGTCACCTTTCTTGAAGTATAAAACCACCGCACTTCTGCTCCACGCCTCCGGTGTAGTGCCACCATGGAGAACGGAATTAAAGAGCTTCTGAAGGACTTCAAGTACCAGTTTTCCACCCGCTTTTAGAAGCTCCGCTGTAAATCCATTCTCGCCTAGAGCCTTGCCGTTTTTAAGGTGCTGGAGAGCCATTCTAATCTCGCTCAGACTGACGTCCAGGATATCATCGGAATAGTGTCGGATAAGACTCGCTCTTGGATCGTTACTCACACTTACGTGAGGCTCCAACAATGACGTGTACAGCTGCCCATAGAACCTCTCAATCTCACTCAAAATCTCAGGTGTCCCGGAAACGATGCTGCTACACTCTGTCTTCAGCTTCGAAAGCTGGCTCTTTCTGGCAGACAGATCTCTAGCAAAGACTTGTAGTGTTATGCTACTTACATTTCATTGTACACTAATTCTCCATTCTGTTTTGATTTTCTGCATTAATATTTTGCATCACCTTTATTTATATAGGATCCTGTAACGTTTTTACACAATAACATATCATTTTACTGCGTATTTTCACACTATTTAGTACTTTTAAAATAGCTGTCAATGGAGTCTTACCTTTTTTGGTCTTTTATTGAATTCTCTGTAACTCTACAATTTCAGGCTTCATGCACGCTGCCGTGCATTAGTTTTTCCTATATGAATAATATCTCATTTCTTACTAAAATGTAATAGTTTCTTAATAATAGTCCAAAAACCAAAAATTGCTAAATATGACAACTATTATTTATGTCGTTGTTATGGTAACTTTTATTCAAATTCGTCTCTGGTATGATGTTCTTTCTACATAAATACTCTTTGGCTGTAGGTCATTTACAATAAATTTCGTTTTAATTTAAATAATTTCTCGTTCCCTCTAAAAAGGTATAAAAGCCGAGCAATTGGAGAATACAGGACAGTCTCGCTTCAGTTCTCAAACGAGAAACATCTACCAAAGGCCTTATCCCGGGGCCGCTTTGCCCCGGGATCCTGCAAGCCTCCATCTACATCCGAATTCGTCGGCAGTCTGCTTCAAGCGCGGGGCCACACTACCTTCGGGCGCGCTACGACTGCTTGCTCCAGGCGCCGAGTGCACCTACTGCCCGCGCTACCTTCGGGCACGCTACGACTGCTTGCTCCAGGCGCCGAGTGCACCTATTGCCCGCGCTACCTCTGGGCGCGGCGACTACTTCTCCAAGTACTGAGCGCACCTACCCCAGGCGCTACGTGCGCCGGCTCCGGACGCTGCGTGTGCCCAGTCCAGGCGCTGCGTGCCGTCGCCGCTGAGAAACCTCAAGCTCTGCGTGTGCCTATTTCTACAAAAGCAGCGAGGCTCCAGGCTCTACTATAAAACTATATTGTCCTATTCTCCTATCTTTATTTTTTTTAAAACCTAATTGTAATCTCATTTCATCCATCATCTTCATATTTCATTTTTTTTATAAAATTTTAAATACTCTTTTAAAAAACTTAAATATTATTTTCTTGGTCTACTTTTGTTGTTTTGCTGTTCTTAGGTTAGGTTATATTTTTCTTTTCTTTAATTGTCGCTTCACGATAGACTTTGGAGCCCTGGTTTAGCTCGATCGCTTTTTTAATACGAGCAGTGTTAAAGTTGCGTAAGTCCCGCCGCATGCATTTGGAGATCTGTCTGTTCAGTTGCCTGTATGCTGTCAAATCTACTGAAGACTGCAGCTTCATATCCCGTCTAACAGCCATGAGATTAAGAGTGTGATTGGAGAGTTTTTGTGTTCTTCTGCGGCGCGTCTTGCAGAACTTAGCTTCGACCGCATGGACAGTTTCCACGAGCTTGTCATTCATATCGTCCACTGCATTGCAATCTTCTAGGCACTGAAAACGGTTTCGTAGCTCGAGCTGAAAGGTTTCGGGACTTTGGATTTGGGCACAAGGGGGACGGAGCGTTGACTTCATCAGACGTGACCTCTCCAACTAACGTTTAGAATCAGTGTTTTCTTTATAGGATAAGGGTGAAAAACGAGCACACAGTCCACCTGATGGTAAGTGGTTGCTGCGGCCCATAGACATCTACATCTATCCTCTGTTACAGATCAAAATGCAGATGCGTTTTCATCCGTGAGGACTAGGATGGAATGCCTCATTTCCAGTAAAAAGGGCCTCCGGCCACCTGCACTCACCAAGCGAAACGCAGAGGTAAACCTCTACTTCACGCTGGTATTCTGTGAGGTCGTGGTACCACCCCGGTTCGAGCCGGCCCATCCATGCGACAGCAAAAGCTGCCACCTGGCTCTACCACTGTTAAGTACCTCTCACCGTGCCTCTCACCATTCGGTGATTGCTGCCGATTTTCACCGTTGCGATCACTGAGACATCACTGAACAGTTGTCGTCTGGTCGTCATAATGAAGTCAATCTCATTTTTTGTGGAACCGTCGGGGATCGACCAGGTCCACTTCATGTGAGACCGCTTCTGGAAAAAAGAGTTCATCATAACGAGTCCCTCTTTCTCCATGAAGTCGGCCAGCTGCTGGCCCCTTGGGTTCCGTTGCCCTATTCCGAAATTCCTTACTTTTAGCTCACCATTCTCTCTTGTGCCTTGTTTTGCATTGAAGTCTCCCATTAACACCGTATATTGGGTTTTGGAGGAATGCATGGCTCAAGAGATATCCTCATACATTTCCTCCACCTCCTCATTTGCCGAGGTTGGTGCGTAAACCTGTATGACCTTCAGCGAATACCGTTTGGTGATTCTGAGTATAAGGTACGCAACCCTCGTCGACACACTCTCAATCTTTACAACGTTGTTAACGAGAGATTTGTGGACGATAAATCCGATACCTCCTTGCGACAGATGGTCGCCCTCCCGGTGATAGAGCAAGTTGCTGGATTCGAGGATTACCGTGTCCTCCCCCTCTCTTCGGACTTCGGATAATCCTATAATATGCCAGCGTAACTTGTCTATCTCTTCTTCCACAATTTTCTTGTCAGTCCTCAGGGTGCGTGCGTTGTATGTTGCCAGGTCGAGTCGTCTTAGGTCGCAACCGAACCTCCACCGGAGGTTCATAACACCCCTGCCCCGCCGTTACCATGGCCGACCCGTAGCCAGGAACATCGGAGCCGCCGGGGACTGGGGGCCGTCTCTTTGTTACATTCATAGGGGGGTATTTGCCATAGTTGCCACGCTTGGCGAGCGGGTTGGCAACCGCAGTTTTTTTATTGTATTTTTGCTGTTATCATGAAGATGCTGCTGCCCATCTCCTGCCTGTTTCCCTTTATCGCCTTTTACTACACCCACGGGAAGATAAGGGGTAGTGGATATTCTTAACCGCCACTACACGGCACGAAAAATTACCCAAACTATTAAAATAGCCTTTCTACCTTAAAGACACGGGATAATGAGACTAGAGCTAATATCAATACACCAGTAATGCTATATACTCGTACTTACTCCCGCCAATATCATGCAGTATCGGCATTTTAATAACAGAAGAATAAAATATAATTATCGAAGAAAACTTATATCTTATGCGGGTCTCGTTAAAATAAAATGAGTTATAGGTGTAAATGACAATTTATTGTTCAAAGAAATGAAAGGTGTTACATTCATAATCATTTCTAAATATTTAGGGTACATTTATTATGTGAATTCGAGCACATTTATGAAATATTAAAATCTGGCTAATTACGCCAGTTTCCATTTGAAAATTTTCCCGAGTGTCATGTGCATCTGACGTTAAGTAATTAAATTCAGCGCTATTTAATTTGGAGAGTTCCGAGCTCTTTAAATGTAGATTAAGGCTGTCTTGCTTTATCGATATGTGGGTGATAAGCCTAAAGTTTTTATTTTAAGAAGTAATCACTATTATGTTTAATTAACATCATTCTTAAATTATTTGTGATTTAGCAGTAAAAAATAATCGCATAAATATCTTAATAAAACGAAAGATACTTAATCTGGGGGCACGGCAGTGCCCCCGCCAAGTCGAGCAAAAAGGGGCACGGCCGTACCATCCTTTTCTCGAAGCAGTTCAGGCCATATTCGAAACCCTATACCTTCGTTTTGGATAAAAGTAAAAGCCTGAAGTTTCACTAACCAAGTAAATATTGTATAAACTCGGTACGTTTCTCTATTGATTAAAAATAATATTTAATTAACTTAAATTAAATTATTATATTATTACTATAATCTTACACACTTACAACCGTATATAATTGAAAGCGACAGAAAGAAAGAGAAAGAGAGGGAAAGGTCGCCTGGAGCATAACACTTTTTTATTACGTGACGATTTCTGAAAGTTCACTCTATAACAGAACTTCGTTCAAAAAAAGATATTGTTTTGCCTGTAAAGTTGTAAAAATCAACTACTAGGTTTGGTTTAATAAAATAACACGATTTTTTATTATTTATATTATTATTTGTAGATTTCATACTTTGCTTGGTTTATAATATGATTAATTCACAATAACCTTTGCATAGACCATTGCTGTGATACGAGGACTGTTTTCCTAATGTCTAGATTTTCTTTATTATCAAAAGTTTGTGGGAGGTCAGTATGTCAATTAATAGAAGTTATTTAGGCTACGGTATAAAAAACTTTACAATTATTATATTAAATCAACCGTTTTCTCTTATTCATAGGGTATTTAATCGAAATCATCATCAAATGATAATAAATTAGGGGGAAAATAATGTTAATATTTGGATATAGTAAACATTAACACGACATTTATGTAAAATGTCAATAGTCTATAGAGTTTGTTACTGAGGTTTATTACATAAATTTGTTGCATAAAAGCTTTCTAGTTATTCCCAGGACGGAGGTATATTTTCCGAATCAGTGCAGTGGTAAAAAAATACTTCATTAAGAATTACTTGTGATATCATATTTTGAAAATATTGATCTATTCTATTCTATTACTTTTTAATCTTGACAAAGGTAGCAATTTTCAGTCCACTCTATGACGTCATCATCATTAAAAGGTTGAAAAGCTTTAAATAATTAACAGTTTAGAAAACAAAAATAATTAAAATTGGTATTTATCCAAATTTAAATAAAATTAGTTAAAATTGGTATTCATACAAACTATAAATATTTTATTACATACAATATAAAAAAAAACTCTCCGATCACACTCCTAATCTCATGGCTGTTAGACGGGAGATGAAGCTACATTCTTCAACAGATTTGACAGCATACAAGCAACTGAACAGACAGATCCAAATGCATGCGGCGGGACTGCCAGCTGTCAGAGCTGAAGACCGAGTGTGGCAGCATCGTTTCCGGGACACCTGAGATTTTGAGTGAGATTGAGAGATTCTATGGGCAGCTGTACACGTCATCGTTAGAGCCACATGCAAGTGTGAGTAACGATCCAAGAGCGAGTCTTATTCGACATTATTCTGAAGATATCCCGGACGTCAGTCTGAGCGAGATTAGAATGGCTCTCCAGCACCTTAAAAACGGCAAGTCCCCAGGCAAGGATGGAAATACAGCGGAGCTTTTGAAAGCGGGGGGAAAACCGGTACTTGAAGTCCTTCAGAAGCTCTTTAATTTCGTCCTCCATGGTGGCACTGGAGGCGTGGAGCAGAAGTTCGGTGGTGGGAACCACAGACAGTTTTCCCTTCTGAGCCGCGTCTACGTGCTGTTTTCGAGAGTTATTTTATCGCACGCAGACTTGACGACTTCCAGCCTCCCGAACAAGCCGGTTTCCGAAAAGGCTTTAGTACCATAGACCACATACATACACTGCGGCATATTGTACAGAAGACAGAGGAGTATAATCTGCCACTTTGCCTTGCGTATGTGGACTTTGCGAAAGCCTTTGATTTCGTCGAAATTTGGGCGGTGCTGCAGTCCCTTCAGCGGTGCCAAGTTGACTGTCGGTATATCAAAGTGCTGAAGTGCTTGTACAGTAGATCTACGATGGCTATCCGAGTACAGAATCAGATTACGAAACCTATCCAACTGTAGAGAGGTGTAAGAAAGGGTGACGTTATATCCCCGAAATTCTTCACCGCTGCATTGGAAGATGTTTTCAAGCTACTGGACTGAAAAGGTTGCGGTATTAACATCAGTAGCGATTACATCACTCACCTTCGATTTGCCGACGATATATTCCTTATGGCAGAATCGCTGGAGGACCTAAGCACTATGCTCAATGACCTCAATAGTGTCTCCCAGCGGATAGGTCTTAAGATGAACATGGACAAAACAAAGATTATGCTTAACGTCCATGTCACACCTATGCCGGTAGTTGTTGGGAGCACTAAGCTAGAAGTTGTTGACGAGTATGTTTACCTGGGACAATTAGTCCGACTAGGTAAGTCCAACTTCGACCGAGAGGTCCATCGACGGATTCAACTCGGCTGGACAGCGTTTGGGAAACTACGACACATCTTCTAGTTAGACATACCTCAAAATCTGAAAACGAAATTGTACAACCAGTGCGTGTTGCCAGTGATGACTTACGTATCTGAGACGTGGTTTTTCACGTCTGGCCGTATGAGCAAGCTCAAGGTCGCTCAGCAAGCTATGGAGAGGGCTATGCTCGGGGTGTCTCTGCGTGATAAACTTAGAAATGAGTATATCCGCAGTAGAACCAGAGTAACCGACATAGCCCAACGGATTAGTAAGCTGAAGTGGCAGTGGGCCAGCCATATAGCTCGAAGAACCGACAACCGATGGGGAAGAAAAGTTCTCGAGTGGCAGCCTCGTACTGGTAGGCGAAGTGTAGGGCGACCCTCCACTAGATGGAGTGACGACCTGGTAAGACATGCAGGAAGTCGATGGATGCAGGTGGCTCAGGACCGTGCTTTGTGGCATTCTTTGGGGGAGGCCTATGTTCAGCAGTGGACTTATGAAAGGCTGTAATGATGATGAAACTGATGATGAATATAAAAAAAAACTGTAATACAAAAAAAACTAAAACTTATAAGTTAATTATCATACAGTCGACTCCGAATGGTTTCGTGCCAAGAACGCTGGCTGCAATTCCTCTCTGCATAGCTTTACTTAGCATTTAAGCGAGAAAAGAACCAGCTCTCTTATCACAAGCAGCAAGGATCACTCACGGTCAGAGTTCCTTTAGGAAGTTCCCCGTGGGATCCTCGCATCGATAGTCTCTACAGCAAATGGCACAAATACGTAGTCATCTATCAGAGACTCATACTTGCGCTACTTAGTTCAGCTGCCTCTGATGCTGCCCCGAGTCTAAAAGAGGTACCCTTGAGATGAGAGGCAAAGAGTCTACACAAGTAGCATTCCACGCTAGGGCTTTCTCCCAAGGGATCAATAATACTGTCGGGTCTCCTGCCATCGTCTCTAAATATTTCACAATGCTTAAAACCGAGGGAACATTTATAGAGACAAGAGCCCTTCGGATGATATTGTTCAAAGAATCGTACCGTGAACACTTTAAATAATGTGCTTAATAATACACCTTATACATGAAGCAAAAATTAAAAAAAAAACAACACCTTATAAAGATTTCCGTATCGAATTGCGGGCAGCGATTTAACGTTTTCATACTTACATACCGTACTACAAGAAAGCCTTAAGACAAAATAAAGAGAGCTTTAGTTGCTTCGGTCCTATGCAATTAAGGCCAAGTTTGTTATTAAAATGTTGAAGGCCATTCTCGTTTATTCGGATCGAATTCAGTTTGCGTGTACTATGATTTTAATAGAGGCTGATAAACCTCAGTGATTCCTTGTCACCATAGTAAAAATAAAAATATTTGAAGATTATTCTCTTCAAAATAATTCATTTCAGTCGTATTAGGATGATATTTTCTTTTGACATCGCTGAAGGTTGTATGTAGTATGCGTTATGAGTCATAAATTTTCTGGCACTTTATCTTAATATGACCTATTGAGACGTCCTATCGCTGTCGTATTGAAACTCATAAATATTGAAAGGAACACGATCATTCGAATATTATCTTCTTGAATTTTTGTTTTTATATAACATGCGGACAATATTTTTTTTATGTAAAGCAATAAAAATTTGCTATTTTAGTAGTATACTGAAGAGACAGCGTGTAAGTGGATGCTGTGGCCCATAGACAACAATATCAATTCTCGATTAATAATCGGAATGTAGATTCGTTGTTTTATTTCTCAGGAGTAACAACACATCTGCATTCTACATCTTTATTCATAATAGAGTTTAAATGTAGGTGTGAATACTGAACATAGTCTCAAAGTATATGTTTTACAACTTGTGAAATAATCAGTTAATAATTCAATATTACAAATTAAAAAGATTATATATGTAATATTAAATAAAAAAATTGAAATATCCTTGAACAAAAAGAGCTGATAATCTTAAGACGGCTGAAAACATTTTCTTGAATCATAGCTAAGAAAACTCTCGATAAAGTCACCTTTCAAACAAAGAGAAACTAAATCTAAATCGGTTTATTCGTTTGGGAGTTGCGATGCCACAGACAGACACACATACATAGATTACACACGTTAAACATTTAACATTCCTCATTTTCATGGAGGTTAAAATATATTATAAGGAATTATTAAATATTGTTTAATTTACTTTTCTTAATCAGATATTGGTTAGTATTTTCTTTGAGTATCGTTAATAAAAGTGTACTTATTATGCTATTAACTTACTCTCGCTTTGTTTTAATATGGCCACTTGAGACGTTTCTTAATAAACTATAATTAACTATAATTGTTGTTATTGTATTTCGAGACGCTTTAAAGGATTTTGTGTCAGAAAAAAAAACGAGACCTGGGAAAACATTTCAATGATTAATTTAATTTAAAATGCATAGCAGAAGGAAACCTTTTTTTTATGGAATAGGGGGCAAACGAGCATGCGGCTCACCTGATGGTAAGTGACTACCGCCGCCCATGAACAACCGCAACACCAGGGGAATTGCAGATGCGTTGCCGACCTTTTAGAAAGGTGTAAGCTCTTTTCTTGAAGGTTCCTAAGTCCTATCGGTCCGGAAAATTCGCTGGTGGTAATTGATTCCACAAGGAAGTCGTGCGAGGGAGAAAACTTCTTCTAAATCGCACAGTGGTGGACCGCCAATCATCCAGATGGTATGGATGGTAACGCGAGTTTTGTCGCGATGTGCGATGGTGAAATTGAGCGGCTGGAATTATTCCGAACAATTCCTCAGAGCACTCCCCTTGATAGATGCGATAAAATACGCAAAGAGATGCAACATCTCTACGCAGTGCCAGTGTATCGAGCCGATCAGAAAAAACTCGGTCGTCGACGATTCGAACCGCTCTGCGCTGGATGCGGTCAAGTGGAAGGAACTGGCACCGGGGTGCCCCGGCCCAGAGATTAGAACAGTATTCCATGTGCGGCCGAACTTGCGCTTTGTAAAGTTGCAAGCGATGTGCCGGCATGAAATACTGTCTCGCTCTGCTGAGCACGCTAAGCTTTTTAGAGGCCAATTTAGCCTTCCCTTCCAAGTGACCACGAAACTGCACACTATTCGATATGTCGACGCCAAGGATTCCGATACTGGCTAAGGCAGCAAGGGGAGTGCCTTGAAACTGAGGAGATACGACAAAGAGGTTCTTTTTAGCGGTAAACGCGCAAACTTGTGTCTTCTGGGGATTGAACTGGACTAGATTTAGTCGGCCCCAATCCGAGACTTTGTTAAGCAAAGACTTGACTTCAGACACAAGTTTGTCCCGGTATTCGGCGACGTTTTCCCGAGAAATATTGGCACGGCCGGTATATAAGGCATCACCAGTGCTGTCGTCTGTATAGCAATGAATGTTACCAGTTAGCAACATATCATTGATATGCAGGAGAAACAGCGTTGGTGATAGTACGCCTTGTGGAACACCAGTGTTGATAGGCTTGAGATCAGAGCATGCACCGTATACTACGACCTTGATGCTCCGATCAGCAAGGAAACTGGTGATCCATTTGCACAATTTCTCGGGAAGCCCATAGGAAGGAAGCTTCGTAAGAAGCGCTTTGTGCCAGACCCGATCGAAGGCCTTCGCTATGTGCAAACTAACAGCCAATGCCTCCCCCTTGGACTGTACTGCTTCCGCCCATCTATGAGTCAGATAGACTAGAAGATCACCAGCTGATCGACTCCGACGAAAACCGTACTGGCGATCACTAATCAGCTGGTGATCCTCAAGGTACCTCATGAGCTGGCAGTTTATAACGGCTTCCATTATTTTGGAGAACAAGGAGGTGATGGCGATAGGCCTGTAGTTGGACGAGTCTGAGCGGTCGCCTTTTTTAGGGATCGGGTGCACCAAAGCTGTCTTCCATGAGTTCGGGACTACGCCTTGGGAGTAGGAGTACCGGAAAAGACGCATTAAAACCGGTGCCAACTCCAGAGCACACATCTTCAGCACAATTGGGGGGATTCCGTCAGGCCCACTCGAATTCTGGATGTCCAGGGAGAGAAGTGCTTTATGAACCGAGCGTTGTGAGAACAACACATCCGGCATGGAGCACTCACACCGCGGGATGGTCGGCGGTGTTTTCCCCCCTTCATCAAGAGTCGAGTTGGACGCAAAAAGGGAGCCTAAAAGGTCGGCTTTGTCTTTTGCGTCTTAGGCCAGTGAGTCGTCCTCCCTGTGCAGAGATGGTAGTGATGGCTTACAGAAATTCCCTTGGACAGCCTTGGCGAGAGACCAGAATTCACGGGTTCGTGAAGGAAAGCGAACTAATATCTCGCCAATTCTGCCAATGTGCTTTAATACTTTGCCTTGGCAATAACTTTTTTGAAGGACCTGGAGGCGAAGTTATACTTCTTTTTAAGTATGCTGGTGTTTACACCGTCCGGATGAGAGGTCAGCAGAAGGTCCAACAGGTAAGGTGTATGATCCTCCACATCTGGAATCCGCGTAGTTGAAGCAACCAGTTGTGTCAGACCATATGCCAAGGCAAAGTCATAAACAGATCTCCTCGCATGATCGGTTAAACGTGAACCGAGCCATTCGGCATGGTGGGCGTTAAAATCGCCAAGGATCACGATCTCTGCGGATGGGACCTGTTGTAGCAAGGAATCTGTAGCCATTTGGACGTGGTCGATGAGTCGGTCTGTTTCGGCATTACCGCTATGGGACCTATAGAGGCACCCGTAGACGCGCGGATGGTCGTCGCTGTCTACGCGTAGCCAAAGGATGGACAGGTCCGAACCTTCAAGACTGCCGAGGCGTCGAGAACAGATGTCTTCTCTGACATACACGCAAACTCCAGCCCGAGGCACAAAGGAGTGCTCCAATTTGTACCCTGGGTAGGAGAGATACGAAATATCAGCCGGAGAGGAAACCTGCGTCTCGGTCAGGAAGAGCAAGGCCGGCTTCGCCGTCTCGAGATGGTAGTGGACGGCGTTTAGGTTAGAGTGAAGTCCCCTGATGTTGCAGAAATTCACGGATAGCGTGGCAGGGGTCGCCTTGGTATTGTTGCTCAGTTTGCCCCGAGCAGTTATGTTTTTGAGTGGAATTTTGCCCCCCCCCCCCCCAGAATACGCGGGGGAGCCTGAGCACCCACGCTCAGGACTGGAATAACATGGTCGTGGATGCTCAGCGAGGGATTCTCCAGGGGTACTGGTACTCTCCTGGGGTAGTCTATTGTGTAATTCCGCTACCATGTTGATAGGGGGGGGGGGAATTGGGCCTCCGGTCACCTGCACTCACCAGACGAAACGCAGAAGCAGAGCTTCTACTTCACGCCGGTATTCTGTGAGAAGTTCTGACCGAAAAATTGTCAACATAATATATTACGATATAAACGTCTTTATTCTTTCTACATACGAGATTAAACCTTAATATTTTTCTTGAATTTTCGTGTTTTCTTTATTACGACTGATAGCATTTTTGAAACATAGTTCCTTATCGCACGATACGAATTGGATGGATGGTGGCTAGGTGAGAAAAAGTGTAAGATTTTTCCGTCACCGCCCCCTTTCTATAGTGCGAGCGAGATGGAATAATATCCACTTTTTTACTCCCTCGCACTTTTTCTTATCTTTTCATGAAAGAAGTATTATGTTAAATGACATTTCATTTTAATAGACGCTAATGATTCATTTATTTGTATTTATTAATCAATAATATAATACGTTTTTCAATAGTAATATACTACGAAAGGAACTTCGTTCCAACCGAGTGTACCACGACACTCACACATGTTTTTTGTTATATTATCGTATAATTTTAATGAATACTGCTCTCAAAAATGATATTAAACTTAATTATAACTCTCCAATGTATTAGTTTTCTGAAAATCACCTTCCATCCTCAATCGAGACAGTTTTGTAGTTATACTAATTTTTTTTAATCAATTGTCCGATCAAGCTGTTACAACAGTAAATATATTTGCAACTGTAAAGTGCGGGTGTGTGAGTATATGAGTATTCAATTTTTCTTTACTTTAAAAATTATTTTAAAGTTTTGCAGCAATAATTTACATTTAATATTCAATGGCGCAATTGGACTGCGAATAGTGAATGACTTCCGCCGGCTGCATTGATGCGGTGACGAATGAGTTGATCGAGCCGAGTTGAAAATAAAATTCACCCGTGCTTAAAATTTATTTGAAAGTTTTTCTATTTTTTAAAGATTAAAGTGATATTTGTGCTGTTATAGACAACCTTATCGTGGGGTGATACATATACTGAGGCCCTATTAAGCTACGATTAATTCAGTAATTAACTATTCCAAAGAGCCAATGTAGTCTCAGGTGATAAGGAAAAACATAACTAGTAGATTTCTATTTAAAAAATTATGGACTATATCTTACGAGTATATTATTATTTTTTTCAAGTTGACTTCGTTAGTAAATTTGGCAAGTAACTGTGAGATACTTTTATTTTTTTTGAAATCCAAATTGTTTACAGTTTATTATTTTATTCTGAGCAAGGTATTTGCTTAAAGTATCTCCAATGTACCTTTTTTTTAATAGGATAAGGGTGACAAACGAGCACACAGTCCACCTGATGGTAAGTGGTTGCTGCGGCCCATAGACATCTACATCTATCCTCTATTACAAATCAAAATGTAGATGCGTTGTCACCCGAGAGGACTAAGATGGAATGCCTCATTTCCAGTAAAAAAGGCCTCCGGCCACCTGCACTCACCAAGCGAAACGCAGAGGTAAACCTTTACTTCACGCTGGTTTTCTGTGAGGTCGTGGTACCACCCCGGTTCGAGCCGGCCCATCCGTGCGACAGCAAAAGCTGCCGCGTGGCTCTACCACTGTTGTATTTTTACAACGCTACTATTGAGCACATAGTACTTATCGATGCAATCTAGGCTTTCCAGTACGCCTAATTACCTCTTCTAAATATCAGAATGGCAGCACAAAATTTCGGTAGAACTAAACCACGCTTTCTGACTGTCGCGTTCTTTAACGCGAACGGCCAGAGAGACTAAAACGACGAGATCGCGCTCTTCCTGCGCAACCACGATGTAGACGTAATGTTAGTGCAAGATAATTTTTTGAAACCTAGCCATCGCGATCCTAACCAGATTTACTCAATCTAGGTTTCAGTGTTATAATAGCTGAAGACCTTAACAGTAAGCATTCTTCCTTGAACTCGCTTACAAGCAATCCCAATGGTAATGCATTGTTCGATCTCACGGAGCGACTAAACTTCGATGTTATCGTGCCTGAGACTCCAACCCGCTACCCATTCGCTACCAGTCACCAACCGGACGTCCTTGACGTAGCGGTACTCAAAGATGTCCGTTTGTCGCTAGCATAGATCGAAACTATTTTATAACTCAACTCGGAGCACAGATTAGTCCTATTGCAAATGGGTCAGCCCGCAGGTGAGCTTCTATGGGCAGCTGTACACGTCATCGTTGGAGCCACATACAAATGTGAGTAACGAACCGAGAGCAAGTCTTATCCGACACCATTCCGATGATATCCCGGATGTCAGTATGAGCGAGATTAAAATGGCTCTCCAGCACCTTAAAAACGGCAAGGCCCCAGGCGAGGATGGAATTACAGCGGAGCTTCTGAAAGCGGGTGGAAAACCGGTACTTAAAGTGCTTCAGAAGCTCTTTAATTCCGTCCTTCATGGTAGGACTACTCCGGAGGTGTGGATCAGAAGAGTGGTGTTCCTGTTCTTCAAGGAAGGCAACAACGCTCTCTTGAAGACCTACAGACCGATTTCCTTTTTAAGTGGCGTCTACGGGCACAGGACAATGCTTTGTGGCATTCCTTGGGGGAGGCCTATATTCAGCAGTGAACTTGTGAAGGGCTGTAATGATAATGATGATGATGACAACAATAGGAAAATACTTTTCATAGTTAGCAATTAATTGAATTTTCTTAAGTAATTTATACATATATTAAAACCATTTATTTAAATATATTGAAATTAAAAATAAATTATGTGTATGTGCGTAATAATTTGATAAACTGGATAATACGAAACGATAAGCAAGAGTTGAACAACAAATCAAACAAATCAAGTATATTCAATTCTTTGCTGTATTATTTATTTTAAATCTACAATTATATAAAACATTTGCAGCCTTTCTAAGCCCGTCTGCCCTTGACGAAATCATAAAACTCAGTTATGTGTTTAGATAATTTGCATTCAGTATTGTAAAGACAAAGAATTTGAATTTATTTACAGTTATCTTTGCTCTCATCATTAGGGGGTATTTGCCGTAGTTGCCACGCTTGGCGAGCGGGTTGGCAACCACAGTTTTTTTTATTGTAATTTTGCTGTTATCAAGAAGATGCTGCTGCCCATCTCCTGCCTGTTTCCCTTTGTCGCCTTTTACAACACCCACGGGAAGATATGGGGTAGTGGATATTCTTAACCGCCACTACACGGCATAGAAACAGAGTAACCGACATAGCCCAACGGGTTAGTAAGCTGAAGTGGCAGTGGGCTGGCCATATAGCTCGAAGAACCGACAACCGATGGGGATGAAAGGTTGTCGAGTGGCAGCCGTAGGCAGTAGCAGTAGCCGTAGTAGCAGTACCGGTAGGCGAAATGTAGGGCGACCCCCCACTAGATGCAGTGACGACCTGGTAAGACATGCAGGAAGTCGATGGATGCAGGTGGTTCAGGACCGTGCTTTGTGGCATTCCTTGGGGGAGGCCTATGTTCAGCAGTGGACTTATGAAAGGCTGTAATGATGATGATGATGATGACAGTTATCTTATTATGCTTTTAAATAACATTTTCATATAATGTTTGAGTGACGAACGAACTAACAGTTTGTCGTGAAGCGACAATTAAAAATAAAGAGAACCTAACCTAAGAACAGCAAAACAACAAAAGTAGACCAAGAAAATAATATATTTTAAATTTTTAAAAAGGTATTTACAATTTTATAAAAAATAATGAAATATGAAGATGATTATGGATGAGGTGAGTTTACAATTAGATTAAAAAAAATAGGAGAATAGTAGAATTAGTATTATAGTGGAGCCTAAAAGGTTGAAGTGACACGCTGCTCTTGTAGAAATAGGCACACGCGGAGCTTGAGGTTTCTCAGCCGCGACGGCACGCAGCGCCTGGAGTAGGTGCGCTCGCAGCGTCCGGAGCTGGCGCACGTAGCGCCTGGGGTAGGTGCGCTCAGCACTTGGAGAAGTAGTCGCCGCGCCCAGAGGTAGCGCGGGCAGTAGGTGCACTCGGCGCCTGAAGCAAGCAGTCGTAGCGCGCCTGAAGGTAGCGCGGGCAGTAGGTGCACTCGGCGCCTGGAGCAAGCAGTCGTAGCGCGCCCGAAGGTAGCGCGGCAGTAGGTGCACTCAGCGCCTGGAGCAAGCAGTCGTAGCGCGCCCGAAGGTAGTGTGGTCCCGTGCTTGAAGCAGACTGCCGACGAATTCGGATGTAGATGGAGGCTTGCAGGATCCCGGGGCAATGCGGCCCCGGGATAAGGCATTTAGTAGATGCTTCTCTTTTTGAGAACTGAAGCGAGACTTTTTTGTATTTTCCAATTGTTCGGCTTTTATACCTTTTTAGAGAGAACGAGAAATTATTTAAATTAAAACGAAATTTATTGTAAATGACCTACAGCCAAAGAGTATTTATGTAGAAAGAACATCATACCAGAGACGAATTTGAATAAAAGTTACCATAACAACGATATAAATAATAGTTGTCATATTTAACAATTTTTGGTTTTTGGACTGTTATTAAGAAACTATTACATTTAAGTAAGAAATGAGATATTATTCATATAGGAAAAACTAATGCGCGGCAGCGCGCACGTAGCCTGAAATTGTAGAGTTACAGAGAATTCAATAAAAGACCGAAAAAGGTAAGACTCCATTGACAGCGATTTTAAAAGTGCTAGATAGTGTGAAAATACGAAGTGAAAATGATTTGTTATTGTGTAAAAACGTTACAGGATCCTATGGAAATAAAGGTGATGCAAAATATAAATGCAGATAATCAAAAACAGAATAGAAAAATAGTATAAAGTGATGCAAAACATGAATGCAGAAAATCAAAAACAGAAGGAAAAATTGTGTACAATGAAATGTAAGCAGCATAACACTACAAGTTCTACCTTATGGTAAATGTTGATTTTACATCCACACTATCTGGATGTGTAGCGGTCCACAACTATGAAAATTTTTGATAGTTTTCAGCCTCACTCGGTTAATTCAGTCTTGTGAAATAAGTATGCTACCACCGGAATTTTTTCTCGAATAGCTATGAATTAGAAACGTTAAAGAAAAGCGTCTACTTATTCCTAAAACAGTGGAAACGGTCCTGCGATTTTCCTCTGATGTTGCAGATGTTAATGGGGAGGGGGCGATTACACCCCAGATGACAGATAAACGCGATAAAATCCGTACAAGTAGTTTTATTCAGTATTACGCGAACACTGGTTGTTGTGACTCAAAAAGCTTTTTTTTTTGTAAAAGTACGTAAAAACATGCGCGTATTCAAATGCAGCTTTGTGTCAAAATTTCAAAGCAATCGGAGAACTTCTACGGATTTAAGATTTTGAATAAGCGATCGTTTTTATTTACCTGTATTCAGAATATAAATATGATAGGAAGTACATATTTGATACCATCTCTTTCGACCGAAATGCCTCTGCAACATGGGTTTTTATTGTTTATGTTGTATGTTACAAACAATTTGTTTTATCTGCTTGAAAATCAAACAATGCCACGTTGTGGATTGTTCGAAAATGTTTGGCATGATTCAAATCACTGGGTAATCGATATCTGCCGCCGGAGGCTTTGGTTTCCCTGGCCCCCTTTTCCTACGCTACTGAATTCTACATAGGTTTATAATTATATTAATTAAACGTATGTAGTGAACTTGTTAATATAACAATTTTATCTCCGAATAAGCTAGAATAAAGCCAATCTTTTTCAAGTTGTATTGTTTCTGAAGTAATTGTTTTATTTAATATAATATAGTTTATATATTTTTTTAATTATTTTGAACTATCTTTTATATATCAGACAGAAAATAAGCGAAAAGATAATACTATTCAAATTAAATTAATATTAAAAATGTGCGGATAAGTACAATTGCTATTCTATTTCCTATAAAAAAAAATGTATTTCAACAGAGACAAGTATAAATCCTTTATTTTGCCTTCTTTTTTCTTATTTGCTTGTTTTTTATAAGGCGGCTGATTTCACGCAATGACTGTTACTAAACCAGATAAAGCAGAATGGCGCTGAATACACTGTTTCTCCGCATGTTCGTAGGTAACAACTGCGAATTCTCTTAAGTCACATTTGGTATTATAGCTCACATATTTACATAATATGTATCTAGTGTAGCAGAGAGAATTGTAAAAATTGTCAGATTATTCATACCTTAAGTTTTTAAGCGAAAATAATACTAGTATCACTAATACTAGCAGTCGAGCCAAGCTGCAGTTATATTATGGTTGTAGCAGGTATGGATCGGCTCGACCGGGGACGAACCACACTCTTACAGAATACTAAAAATACGAATATTTCTTTTAGGTTCTGGGACTTTTGGATAAGTTCCAGTCTATTTCTACCACCGAGGATTAGTGTATCAACTGATGTGTTTAAGTTCTAAATATGTCCATATCTTTAGAAAGGCTACAATAATAACAGCATGTGAGGTATTTTATTTTAGTCGTCAGAGATGAAGGCGCTACTGTAATCAACTTTACTTGACTTTAGATATCCATATTTCAAAAAATATCCTATATTTTGGACTTAAATTGCATTCTGTGCGATAAGTTTCATTACAATCGATTCAACAGCTAAGCCCGGACGGAAAGACAGACGGACAAAAATTTTAAAAATATTTGGCCACTATGATAAATATCCCCCCCCTATAAGGCAGTCTATGGGGGTGACAATAAACATGAATTTGCTGTAGTGATAACTTCATGGAAGTCTATTTTCAGTGCAATATCGATAAAATGATACGAGTTACAAAACAGCAATTTTTATTCTTCCAGTACTTGCACATACGTGTTCCGAGCACCCTCGACGATTAATAAAGTAAATTATGGTAAGCAGCGACCGATATTATGAATTATAGCGTAATAAAAAAAAGAGTAGTATGATGTCGTGATTGAAGTATTATTAGTATATCCGATCATTATATGTATGTTATGCATATATAGTATGTTCGATCATTATCATTACGGACCTTCACAAGTCCACTACTGAACACAGGTTTCTCCAAGGATGGCAAAAAGACACGGTCCTGAGCCACCTACTTCCGCCGGCTTTCTGTATGACTGATAAAGTCGCTTACACCTACTCACTTCATTTGATATTACGAGGCTGCCACTCGAGGAATTTTTACCAGTCCATTGTCACATCAGCCTACTAATCTACAATTAGGCTTAGTCGGTTACTTTGGCCTATAGCGAATATCTTTATTATGATTTATATCAAATAGAAAAACTCAAGGTATTCTATGAGAGCAGGGTTCTTCCCCGGTGTTCATTCGTTCTGCAATCATAATATAGCTGCAGAATGGCTATACCACGTATTATATTGATATTATCAGATTTAAAGCTATTTGTCATTTATTATTTAGCATTCGAGGTATTTAAAACGCGACTCTATTATTTAATTTAATGTGTGAGTACTCCGTGCTGCAGTTTCTAGAGGACTACTTTAAAAATTTCGTTTTAGTGACGTTTATAAGACCAAATTTACAAAATCATACGTGAAGAGAGTATATCTAAGCTTGAACAGACTATAGATTCAGCCATTAGACAAATGTTGTTGTCATCCAGTAGTTTGAAGACGGAAAGCTATAGTTTTCAGACATAAATAGTTTCGTCGGGCTTTGAATGAACCTCAATTAGAACACCACAAGATTTGTCAGCATCGCGCATTACAGCAAGGACAAGGACAGCCTTGATGAACATCACATGTGACTGGGAATTGGTCTGAGAAATTGATTTCTTGTTGAACTCTCGCCTTCATACTTTCATGAAATTGGCGTTTGATTAGATGATTGAGGAATGAATGATTGATGACTAATTGATTGATTGATTTACGAAATTCTTAGGACAACTAATTATCCTTAGGGCTACCAGAGAGCTTCCTATGGTACGCGGTCGAAAGTTATTTCTAAGGCCATCTAATCAGACGTTTCTGTGTCATGATCTGTAAGTCAGGGATTACAAATTTAATTAATTTAAAACAAAAACACTTGTTAGTACGAGGTTCCCACTCGCCTTCGGTTGCGAGTTGTTCGAGATATTAACATCGACAAGATAGCAGTTGCATACATAGCGTATAATTTGTGCACGTTAGAAATGCTTACCGTATTTAGTATTAGATTTTAATGAAATAGATAGAAATTTT
Source organism: Parnassius glacialis (assembly GCA_033319125.1). Classification (NCBI taxonomy): domain Eukaryota; kingdom Metazoa; phylum Arthropoda; class Insecta; order Lepidoptera; family Papilionidae; genus Parnassius; species Parnassius glacialis. The sequence goes on from JAVANC010000009.1 coordinate 11,506,347, forward strand.
AGAATTATTTAATTAAAATTTATTTAGCTTACTTTTGAAATAAAAAAATCCTGATTTCAATAGAGAAGGAGGCTGGGTACTACCGCCTGCTTGGGATTCTCTAATTAATAAAAAAAATAAACTAAACCCTAGCATAGAGTTGTTGAGGTTGTAATGAGCTTGTAATGAGATTTCCACAAAGTGACGCCTGATTCTATTAATAACAATAAGTTCTCTCTTCGTAGATCGGACCAAATGTAATAATTAAAAATCTGAATGTACTCAAGGTTAACCAGGACATCGAGACGTCAATCACCTCAGTCCCCCGTGTGCTGAAAAGCACCCGAGACGTCGGGAGCTAAAACTAAGTATAATTGCGATAAGATCAGTAACAGTAGTTTTATTCAATGTGTAGTGTTCACGTAAATATAAGAAATCATTAATTAAAGTCACAGTGAAAATAGTCGAGAACAATATGAATAAAATATAATTTAATAATGTACGATAAAGTGCGTACAAGTGGAAGTTATAAGTGCTACGAGGAAAGTTGTCATAGGAAACGGAATGCAGTAAATTGATTTACGATTGCCCGTGAGTCTGTTAGCCCATAATACGGAAAAATGAACATGGACTTTGTTCACAATAATACATTACGTGTGAGTAATAAAAATAAAGCTAATTATATGTTAATGAGTTATAAACTAGTTTTATGGTAGAAGGCTTTTGGCAATGTAATTAATGTCATTTTACGTGTCATAAATTATTTCAGTGAGCACAGGAAATATGTTTGTAGCCTTTCTAATATTATTCGAAATATTACATAACATAATGCATTATTTATCTTCATTCAGTGAATTTACGAATTACGATACGCTGTAACGGGAATCTTGCACATTTTACGCTGCTACCCGTCTCTAGCCATGAGATCTTAATAGCATTTCCATAATCGCCTCTTATAGGATGAAATGGCGGCGATGGATTAGACGCTGACATAAAATCGTTAAATTATGGTGATCTTTACACGTGAAATCACAAGCCGCGCCACGCACAGCCGATTTGTACAGGTGAGTACGCGCCACGGGTCACGCCACGCTATCCATTCTCACGGCATGGCTCAACGCGCGCTGGTTCCGACGCGTTGCATAAGCATGGCACGCGAGTTTAATGTTTTGCTCGTCGGCATATTTGTCGACTTCGAACTTACCATTGAGAGCTAGGAATGAGACCTGAATGTTAACGGCTTTATTGAGATATTTACGTTTCATTCTATTCCTGTTAAATATGTTAAGCCAACAATATTGCAGGGTCTTAAGGAGGTGCTGATTCTGTCCATAACGGAAGGAACAGCTTTGCATCCTAACTGATTGCAAACCCTTAATGCACAACTTTCCTCTGGGTAACTACATACCTACTTAGCCCAAAAGAAGTGTAAATATGGGTGCAAAGAGATGTGGTTGGAATCTTCAAAAAATATAGATATCAGCTGCCGAGACATAGGACTTTCGCAAGGAAGCAAGATTTACTTTAGGGAATCCCTGACACCTGTAACTGCTTATTTGCTGTGGAAATCAAAAACAGAACTAAAAAGAAATAATCTCTGCAAGTTCGTGTTGTGTAAGAATGGTGTGATCTTGGCAAGAAAACATGAAACAGATAAAATACACCACATTCGATCTAGCTATTGCCAATGATGTAGAAAGATTGGTGAAATTATTTAACACAAAATGAAATCATATGATCAACTGTCAAGTTATTATTGTAGTGTTTCATGGAAGATTTCACTCCACACATAAATGAATATACATATAACAGCTGGAATGCATTTATAGAAAAGGCTCCCATAGAATGTAACTATTTATCTACGCTTCATGTAAATATAAGATACATGCTAAAAAACCTTGACCAACTTGAATGCATAATAAGCAACAGCTTAAGAATAATACACATTATTGTAGTTACAGAAGCTAACATAAGAGCTGAGTGCTCATCTCTTTTTCAACTAGAAGATTATGAGATGTATTCACAACTTCGCAAAAATAAAAGAGGTGGAGGAGTCATCTTATATGTGCATAAAAGTGTTTTATTTAATAGACTTCCAGTGAATACATGCTTTTCCGAATCCATTATTGGTGAAGTGTCAACATGCTACAACTTGTAGTGTTATGCAACTTACATTTCATTGTACACTAATTCTCCATTCTGCTTTGATATTCTGCATTCATGTTTTGCATCACTTTATACTATTTTTTTCATTCTGTTTTTGATTCTCTGCATTTATATTTTGCATCACCTTTATTTATATAGGATCCTGTAACGTTTTTACACAATAACATATCATTTTACTGCGTATTTTCACACTATTTAGTACTTTTAAACTAGCTGTCAACGAAGTCTTACCTTTTTTTTGGTCTTTTATTGAATTCTCTGTAACTCTACAATTTCAGGCTTAGTGTACGTTGTCGTGCATTAGTTTTTCCTATGTGATTTTTATCTCGTTTCTTACTTAAATGTAATAGTTTCTTAATAACAGTCCTAAAACTAAAAATTCCTCAATTTGACAACCATTGTTTTTGTGGTTGTTATGGTAACTTTTATTTAAATTCGCCTCTGGTATGATGTTCTTTCTACATAAATACTTTTTGGCTGTAGGTCATTTACAATAAATTTCGTTTTAATTTAAATAATTTCTCGTTCTCTCTAAAAAGGTATAAAAGCCAAACAATTGGAGAATACAGGACAGTCTCGCTTCGGTTCTCAAACGAGAAACATCTACTAAAGGCCTTATCCCGGGGCCGCTTTGCCCCGGGATCCTGCAAGCCTCCATCTACACGTGAAGTTGTCGGTGAATTCTAATTCAAGTGCTGGGCCACACTACTCCGCGCGCTACGACTGTTTGATCCAGGCGCTGAGTGCAGCCTACTGCCCGCGCTACCTTCAGGCGCGCTTCGACTGCTGGCTCCAGGCGCTGCGTCCCTACTGCCCGCGCTACCTCTGGGCGCGGCGACTACTTCTCCAAGAACTGAGCGCACCTACCCCAGGCGCTACGTGCGCCGGCTCCGGACGCTGCGTGTGCCCAGTCCAGGCGCTGCGTGCCGTCGCCGCTGAGAAACCTCAAGCTCTGCGTGTGCCCATTTCTAAAAAAGCAGCGAGGCTCCAGGCTCCCCTATAAAACTATATTGTCCTATTCTCCAACCTTTATTTTTTTCAAACCTAATTGTAATCTCATTTCATCCATCATCTTCATATTTCATTTTTTTTATAAGATTGTAAATACCTTTTAAAAAGTTATAATATATTATTTTCTTGGTCTACTTTTGTTGTTTTGCTGATCTTAGGTTAGGTTCCTTCTCTTTTAATTGTCGCTTCACGACAGTTTGGCGCCCAACGTAAAAGTCCTCTTTCTCACTTAATTCTTCACCTTTACTGCGCCTTGTCTATTCTCTTTTGATTTAATTGCTTTCCCTTTCGTTCTTAACTCATTATTCATCATTCATTTACACAACCTTTTCATACCTTCAAAATTCTAAAACAAAACTTCTTCTAGTTTTTCAACTTACCTGGATTGTATTTAGGCCTACATATAACACTTCATTTACATTCATCACTCTAAGTTACATTCATCACTCTAATATTTTTATTCTAGATAACTTATACAGGTACAATTTTTAATAAAATCTTTATTTCTTAAACTTAACTTTACACTTTGCACTTTTGTTTTTGAAAGCTGAAGCGAAACGAACTATAACTTTTCTAAACATTTATTAACTGTTAATTTATATACATGTATAAATACTTTTCTAAACATTTAGTAACTGTTAATTTGTATATATGTATAAATATAACTGTTAATTTGTATATATGTATAAATATTACCATTTTCACCTTATTATTTTAATTTCTTTTAATTTGTTTGTTTGTTTGGTGTTCCAGGGTTCTTCAACTTCATAGCGACTAATGCTTGCTTAAGAGTAAGTTCTTTATCTTTATCTTCACTTGGGAACGGCTGACTACTCCCTTAATTTTCTTCACCTTTATCTTCACCTGGGACCAGCTGACTACTCCCTTAATTTTTTATCTTCACTTAGGAGCGGATGACAACTCCCTAAATAAGCCTGAATGTCCTTTCGAAAACACACTTCTTGAGTGGTGTCTCTTCGAATTTTTTTATCTTCACTTAGGAGCGGTTGACTACTCCTTAAATAAGCCTTAATGTCGTTTTAAAAACACACTTTTAGAGTGGTAGTCATTGAATGTGAACTCCACCCTTACCTGAATGCAGATGATGAATGTAAGAGATAGTATATCTGATTTTGACTGGTGATGTCTGTTTCTGCAAAGCTGTGTTTGTATGGATTATTTTAGAATGTACATGTCAAAATTTTTGCTGAGTCAAAAATTTTCCAGGGTCGGGGGGAAAATGTAGTGTTATGCAACTTACATTTCAATGTACACTAATTCTCCATTCTGCTTTGATATTTTGCATTCATGTTTTGCATCACTTTATACTATTTTTTTCATTCTGTTTTTGATTCTCTGCATTTATATTTTGCATCACCTTTATTTATATAGGATCCTGTAACGTTTTTACACAATAACATATCATTTTACTGCGTATTTTCACACTATTTAGTACTTTTAAACTAGCTGTCAACGAAGTCTTACCTTTTTTTGGTCTTTTATTGAATTCTCTGTAACTCTACAATTTCAGGCTTAGTGTACGTTGTCGTGCATTATTTTTTTCTATGTGATTTTTATCTCGTTTCTTACTTAAATGTAATAGTTTCTTAATAACAGTCCTAAAACTAAAAATTCCTCAATTTGACAACCATTGTTTTTGTGGTTGTTATGGTAACTTTTATTTAAATTCGTCTCTGGTATGATGTTCTTTCTACATAAATACTTTTTGGCTGTAGGTCATTTACAATAAATTTCGTTTTAATTTAAATAATTTCTCGTTCTCTCTAAAAAGGTATAAAAGCCAAACAATTGGAGAATACAGGACAGTCTCGCTTCGGTTCTCAAACGAGAAACATCTACTAAAGGCCTTATCCCGGGGCCGCTTTGCCCCGGGATCCTGCAAGCCTCCATCTACACGTGAAGTCGTCGGTGAATTCTAATTCAAGTGCGGGGCCACACTACTCCGCGCGCTACGACTGCTTGATCCAGGCGCTGAGTGCAGCCTACTGCCCGCGCTACCTTCAGGCGCGCTTCGACTGCTGGCTCCAGGCGCTGCGTCCCTACTGCCCGCGCTACCTCTGGGCGCGGCGACTACTTCTCCAAGAACTGAGCGCACGTACCCCAGGCGCTACGTGCGCCGGCTCCGGACGCTGCGTGTGCCCAGTCCAGGCGCTGCGTGCCGTCGCCGCTTAGAAACCTCAAGCTCTGCGTGTGCCCATTTCTAAAAAAGCAGCGAGGCTCCAGGCTCCCCTATAAAACTATATTGTCCTATCCTCCAACCTTTATTTTTTTCAAACCTAATTGTAATCTCATTTCATCCATCACCTTCATATTTCATTTTTTTATAAGATTGTAAATACCTTTTAAAAAATTATAATATATTATTTTCTTGGTCTATTTTGTTGTTTTGCTGTTCTTAGGTTAGGTTCTTTCTCTTTTAATTGTCGCTTCACGACAAACTATAAATTGTCCAAGCTCTAATCAAGTATTTTTATTAGGGAAATCAAACAGGTAATAATGCAGTTTCCTTAAAAAGTAATCTTGTAATTCTCGGGTACATAAACATAAACATTACACTAAATGAGTCAAATGCTAACTTATATTTCAACACCATGAGTGAGGTAGGCCTTGATTGTGGAATTCGACAATATACACGGATTGAATCTAGAGGGAACTTGATTACCAAAAGCTGTATTGATCACATATTTATACGAAGCCTTGACAATGACAGTGCTACTCCATCATCCATATATACAGAAATGATAAATAACTCCATAGCTGACCATTATTTGACCGGTTTTGTGATAGTCCAGGCTTCATTACAAAAAGAGAACATTAAATATTGTAATAAAACAAACCATCGCAAATTACTAAATGTAAGGGCTCGTAATGTAGACTGGAGCCAGGGGTTAAGATAAGACGTTAGTCCTAATGATATAATGAACTTTATTTCTCACAAATACAATTATATTCATAAAAAATGTCAATATACTGCAAAAGTACATACATATTATAAGCAGGAGTGCTACCGGGCCTGGGCTGACGCATCAACGTCTCGGGATGTAAACACCAGCGCACTTAAAAAGAAGTATAATTCCGCCTCCAGGTCCTTCAAAAGCGTCATTGCCAAGGCAAGGTCTGAGCACATCGGCAGAATTGGCGAGAAGCTAGTTCGCCTTCCTTCGGGAACCCGTGCATTCTGGTCTCTCGCCAAGGCTGTCCAAGGGAACTTCTGGCAGCCATCTCTTCCATCTCTGCACAGAGAGGACGACTCACTGGCCCATGCCGCAAAGGAGAAAGCCGATCTGTTGAGCTCTCTCTTTGCGTCCAACTCGACTCTAGATGACGGAGGAACACACCGCCGACCATCCTGCGATGTGAGTGCTCCATGCCGGATGTGCGATTTACACAGCGCTCGGTCCGCAAAGCACTCTTCTCCCTGGACGTCAGCAAGTCGAGTGGGCCCGATGGAGTCCCTCCCATTGTGCTGAAGACGTGTGCTCCAGAGTTGGCACCGGTTTTAACGCATCTTTTCCGGTACTCCTACTCCCAAGGCGTAGTCCCGAACTCATGGAAGACAGCTTTGGTGCACCCGATCCCTAAAAAAGGCGACCGCTCAGACCCGTCTAACTACAGGCCTATCGCCATCACCTCCTTGTTCTCCAAAATAATGGAATCCATTATTAACTGCCAGCTCATGGGGTACCTTGAGGATCACCAGCTGATTAGTGACCGCCAGTACGGTTTTCGTCGGGGTCAACCAGCTGGTGATCTTCTAGTCTACTTAACTCATAGATGGGCGGAGGCAGTAGAGTCCAAGGGGGAGGCATTAGCCGTTAGTTTGGACGTAGCGAAGGCCTTTGATCGGGTCTGGCACAAAGCGCTTCTTTCGAAGCTTCCTTCCTATGGGTTTCTCGAGAAATTGTGCAAATGGATCACCAGTTTCCTTGCTGATCGGAGCATCAAGGTCGTAGTAGACAGTGCATGCTCTGATTTCAAGCCTATCAACGCTGGTGTTCCACAAGGCTGCGTGCTATCACCAACGCTGTTTCTCCTGCATATCAATGATATGTTGCTAACTGGTAGCATTCATTGCTATGCAGACGACAGCACTGGTGATGCCTTATATACCGGCCGTGCTAATATTTCTCGGGAAAACGTCGCCGAGTACCGGGACAAACTTGTGTCTGAAGTCGAGTCTTTGCTTAACAAAGTCTCGGATTGGGGCCGCGCCTAAATCTAGTCCAGTTCAATCTCCAGAAGACACAAGTTTGCGCGTTTACCGCTAAAAAGAACGCCTTCGTCGTATCTCCTTAGTTTCAAGGCACTCCCCTTGCTGCCTCAGTCGGTATCGGAATCCTTGGAGTCGACATATCGAATAGTGTGCAGTTTCGTGGTCACTTGGAAGGGAAGGCTAAATTGGACTCTAAAAAGCTTGGCGTGCTCAGCAGAGCGGGACAGTATTTCATGCCGGCACACCGCCTGCAACTTTACAAGGCGCAGGTTCGGCCTCACATGGAATACTGTTCCCATCTCTGGGCAGGGGCTCCCCAGTGCCAGCTCCTTCCACTTGACCGCATCCAGCGCAGAGCGGCTCGAATCATCGACGATCGAGCCCTTTCCGATCGGCTCGATTCATTGGCACTGCGAAGAGATGTTGCATCACTTTGCATTTTCTTTCGCATCTACCATCGGGAGTGCTCTGAGGAATTGTTCGGATTAATCCCAGCCGCCAAATTTCACGAACTCACATCGCAGCAGAACTCCCGACACCATCCACAATATCTGGATGATTGGCGGTCCACCACTGTGCGATTTAGAAGAAGTTTTTTCCCTCGCACGACTTCCTTGTGGAATCAATTACCATCAGCGAATTTTCCGGACCGATACGACTTAGGAACCTTCAAGAAAAGAGCTTACACCTTTCTTAAAGGTCGGCAACGCATCTGCAATTCCCCTGGTGTTGCGGTTGTTCATGGGCGGCAGTAGTCACTTACCATCAGGTGAGCCGCATGCTCGTTTGCCCCCTATTCTAAAAAAAGGCAGAAGGGAATTGTGTATGGATAAATAAAAGAGCCATAACAATGTGTAATACTAAGAATAAGCTATTAGCTATATGGAAACAGGATGAAAGTAACTTGCAAAATAGAATATTGTATAATAAGTATCGAAATAAAACTAACAAATATATTAATTACATAAAAACAAACATATTAAAAGTCAGATAATAGCTAATTTTAAAAACCCGAAAGAGTTTGGGATATTGTGAACAAGTTATGTGGTAAATTGACAAAATATATAGACGAAATTTTATGAAATAAGTTCAAAATGCCTGCTAAATTAATATCAAATAAATTTGCTACAGAATTTCAAAAAAATATTGAACAAACCTGTACATCCTGTAGCACCTCTATTCTTAAAACCAATATTTATATTAATGAACCGAATGTATGTTTTAGATTGGGAAAAGCAAACCAATACACTATATTCACAATAATAAACAAATTAAATGGGAATAAAAGTGCTGGCTGGGATAATATAAGTGCAAAATGCATAAAACATGTTAAAGGCAAGATAACACTTATTATTACTCATTTAATTAATCAGTCCATTGAAACATGTAATTATCCCGACCTATTAAAATAGGGGTTATTAGGCCTATACATAAGAAAGGTAGCTACGACAATCCAAATAATTATCGACCAATTACTATTTTATCTTCCATTGACAAAATAATTGAGAGGCTTTTACACGTGGTAGAGCCATGCTGCAGCTATATTATAGTTGTACTTTAAGGAAGCACATTTTGACTTTATGCGAACTACGTGATAGTTAATCTATAGTTTTACGTTTGCCTTAAATAAGTACCTACGTAATATTAAGCGAATTAATGTGAAAAGGAAATAACCCTCAAAATAAATTTAATTCTGAAAAATTACAAAATTTATACTTATATTTATACGTGGAAGTGGCATACTGCAGCTGTTTTGTGATTGTAGCACGAATGGGTCGGCTCGACCGGGGAAGGAGCACGCTCTCACAGAATACCAGCGTAAAATAGCAGCTTAACGCTGCTGTGTTTTGTATGGTGAGTGTAGAGATCCGGAGACCCTTTTTACTGGAAACGAGGCATTCCATCTTAATCCTCACGAGTGACAATGCATCTGCATTTTGATTCGTAATCGAAGATAGATGTAGATGTCTATGGGCCACAGCAACCACTTACCATCAGGTGGACTGTGTGCTCGTTTGTCACCCTTCTCCTATTAAAAAAAAGGTACATTGGAGATACTTTAAGCAAATACCTTGCTCAGAATAAAATAATAAACTGTAAACAATTTGGATTTCAAAAAAATAAAAGTATCTCACAGTTACTTGCAAAATTTACTAACGAAGTCAACTTGCACCTAAATTAGAGGAGACATATTATTGCTGTCTTTATTGATTTGAGTTAATATTTGATGTTTTAAATTATAATATACTTTTTTCAAAATTAGAACAAAACGGAATTCAGGGTCCGACCCTGAATTGGTTCGAAAACTATCACACAAACCGTTATACAGTAGTAAAGGTCGCAGGTGAATTTAGTAATAAAACATCTACTTCTCAGGGTATAGCCGAGGGCTCTATTCTTGGTCCGTCCGAATACTTGTTATATGTGAATGATATGTGTAATATCTTAAAAGGTTGTTCCATTTACCAGTTTGCAGACGACACATATCTAATAACTGCACATAGCAACCTATTTAAAGCACAAGAATTGATGCAACATAACTATGATCAGCTGTGCAAATGGGCACATGATGTTGAGCTGGTAATCAATACTCAAAAAACTAAACTGATGCATATACACTCAAGCTACATAAAATATGATACACAGCCCACTATCATTGCACATGAGCACAGCTGTCTGCATCAGCAGTACACCAAATGCAACTGTAACCCTCTGGAAATGGTTGATCAGCATATGTATTTAGGCCTAACAATAGATAGTAAATTTAACTGGAGTCCTCATGTTATTCACATTTGTAACAAACTAAGAGTAATACTTTGTAATTTAACAATACTTAAGCATAAAATTCCTTACCAAACGTTGAGAATTTTATATTTGGCATTCGCAAATTCAATAATAAATTATGGACTGAGTAGCTATGGTAGAACAATTAAAACTTATATACAAGAAATTTATAAAATACAACTAAAAATCTTAAAAGAAATAGTTCCTAACTATGTTAAGCAACTATACAGACATGATGATTCCAACTTATTTAAATATTGTAAAACGTTAAATTTAAATGAAGAAATTAAATTGGCAGTCCTATGTGAAGAGTGGGAACAGTTGAGTAAATTAAAAAAATATAGTAGACCTGTAACCCTACGTAAGTTGAATAGGTTACCGACATTTAAGCTTCCAACTTACAAAAATGTTTATGGTAAGCGCACATGGGAATACCTGCTCCCCTCTTTACTCAACGAACTTCCTCTCACTATCTTAAATAAAGTAAAATATTATAAAGTAAAAATAGCTAAAAGAACACTAAAAGAGTTTCTAGTTAAATAACTAGATGGTCGGTATGGTATGTGTATGTTGTATTATTATAATAAACATACATAAACACTCACTCCTGTCACCTAGAGGGGTAGGCAGCAATTATGGACTTCCATTTGGCGCGATCCTGACACACCTCTCTCGCCTCCTTTACATCCATATATCTACGCATACACGCTCGTCGGTTAAGGGTACTTCTAATCTGGCCCAATTTCAATGCATCGCCGATTTGGTCGATAAATCTTCTTCTAGGACGTCCCTTCCCGACTCTGCCGTTCACTTCTGAAACATATATTTGCTTTGTCACTCTTTCCTCGTTCATTCTTTCTACATGACCAAACCACCGAAGCATTCCTTTTTTAATCCTGGTCCCAACGTTATCTTGCAAACCAAACTTTTCTCTTATCACACTTTTTCTCACCCTGTCATTCAGATTCAGCCCTAGCATATTCCTTAATGACCGCATTTCTACAGCATTTATTCTACTCTCATGCTTCTTCTGCTGGACCCAACTTTTACTACCATACATTAAAGTAGGCGTTTTATACACACAGCATTGTGAATTGCCAAACGTGCCTTTTTGGATACATTCTGACTTTTCACAATAGAGTGTAGAGCCCCATTCAATCTATTTCCTGCATTCACTCGTCGTTCTATATCCTTATCATATCTACCATCCCTGCTAAACACACACACACAAACTCATCTACTTGCTCTACCAACTCCCCTTCTATTCTTATTTCACATATCGTTTTACTTTCTTCTCTTTCAAAAACCATAACTTTCGTCTTACTTGCGTTCACTTTCATTCCCTTTTCTTTTAATGTCCTGTTCATTAATGTAACCATCATTTGCAACTCGGCTGCCGACGACGCAAGTATGACTTGATCATCGGCGTACAAAAGGCATTTGACGGTTAACTCACCCATTCTTAACCCGCATTCTTCTGCTTTCAAACTTTCACTACCATACATTAAAGTAGGTACTAACACAGCATTATGAATTGCCATACGTGCCTTCTTTGACACATTCTGACTCTTCACAATAGCGTGCCCCATTCAATCTATTTCTGCGTTCACTCGTCGTTCTATATCCTTATCATATCTACCATCCATGCTTAATAAACATCCCAAATATACAAACTCATCTACTTGCTCAATCAAATCCCCTGCTATTTTTATTTCACATAACGTTTTAATTTCTTCTCTTTCAAAGACCATTAATTTCGTCTTCTTTGCTTTTACTTTCATACCCCTTTCTTTTAATAACTAGTTCATTAAAGTAACCATTATTTGCAACTCAGCCGCCGACGATGCAAATATGCCTTGATCATCGGCGTACAAAAAGAATTTGACGGTTAACTCACCTATTCTCAACGCACATTCTTTAACTTTCAAAGTTTACAAACAACTGTCCATAAATAGGTTAAATAGGCACGGGGAAGCCACACAGCCCTGTCTGACAACTTTTTGGATGCCAAACCAGTCCGAGTAGACCCCGTTGATCCTGACACAAGCACTAGAGTCCCTATAAAGAGACTTTAATGCCTGTATCAAACCAGCACTCAACCCAAATGAGGTCAGTGTTTGCCATAACACGTTCCTGTCCACTCGGTCATAAGCTTTTTCCAAGTCCATGAACGCACAAAAAACTTTCTGGTTTTTGGCCAAAAATTTCTCCGCAATCATGCGCATGGAAAAGACCTGATCCGTACACCCCATCCCCTTTCTAAATCCAGCTTGCACATCCCAAATTTTTCCAACAGTTTCTTCCATAACTCTATCAATTAACACCTTAGCATACAGTTTACCCACAATGCTAAGCAAGCTGATACCACGGTAGTTTTTACAGTCCTGCTGCGACCCCTTTCCCTTATATATTGGGACTATAACGGCTTTGCACCAGTCTTCCGGTACCCGCTTCAGTTCTCACCATAAATTAAACAAGGTGTACAGCAGGCCTGCAACCACACTCTCTCCAGCCGTTAGCATTTCGAGTGATACTCTATCATATCCGGCTGCCTTACCTCCTTTCATGCTTTTCAATGCTTTAATTACTTCATCTACACATATTACCCTATCTCTCTCCATTTCTCTCAGAATTTCGACTCTTCACTCTTAAACACGCTTTCAAAGTATTCCTTCCATCTCTTTAAATTCGAAACTTCATCATTCAGCATGCAGCCATTCTGGTCTCGTATAGCACTCATTCTAGGCTGTTTTGAATTTCCCCTGGAAGTTCTTACGAGATTCCAGAACATTATTATTATAAGTTAGTATAATATATTAATAATAGTATTATAAGTTAGTATAATATATTAATAGTATCTTAAATGATAACATAATAACTGTAAATTGTCTGATCTAATGTGTTTATACCTGATTTATCTCAAATTTACTTATTAATAATATACTTAGTGATTAGCTGATTAGTAAATAAATATATAAATCTGCCATTATTATCAATAATAGTTTTAATATAAGATAATAGTTTGTAGTTAATGGACCACAGCAACCAAACCGTGAGTAGTTTCTGCTGTAGGGCTAAATAAATCATTTTGTTTATTTTTTATATTTTGAATAAATGAAAAAAAAATGCTCACATCTTAGAAACACCTTAAATTCATTAAAGACATGGGGCTTAGCAAAACTGGTCTTATTAGACGTGAAAAAAGAAAAGATAAGTATTAATTTATATTAATTATTATACTTTAATTCTAAATTTACTAAATAATTGATTTAATAATATATAGTGAAAAATTAATTTGCCCGAGGCCTTAGGATAAGTGTAATTAAAATTAGTCGACTAATGTTCCAATATTCAAACGCTACTCAATTTTAAGATGCCGTTTGACATTAAGTCAAAGTGACTGTGACATTAAAATTTTTGTTTGAGTATTTGTCTATAAAGGTAAGGGTCACGCCTAACACAAGACTTTTGTGCCCTGAGGTGTGCCCGCTCGAGTTGTATGATAAATACTTTGTTTGCCGATTTTTTCTTTTTATTTTCCCATCTTTTTAATTTTCCTCATTTCTTTAACATTCGCAAAGTAACATATGAGTGAGTCTATTTATAGCTTTTTTATTATTTCTTATAGTTTTAATAATCAGTATCTTGGTTAAATAAATTAAAAGAGTAAATTAATGCGACGTTGCCTGCCGAGACATTTTCGAGGTTGGATGCAGCATACATGTTTGTTCTAAAATTCTCACCTCTTTAGTGGTACATATTCTCTTGAAAAATGGGGGGAGTGAAAGTAACGTTTTCATACCGACACACCATACTTCAGAGCCTTATTAAACAAAAAGTTTTAAAGTGTGATTGGAGGACTTTACATGTCCTTGGTTTACATTTTGAATTCTAAATACAAATTTTCCTAATCTGTATAATTTATTAATTCGAACATAATAAGTATAATTCTGTAACCACCTTGATGGCGGTTTGAATAAAAATAAATATGGAAAATGTCGGCAACTGGATTCTAATTTAGGTTTCCCAATGTTCAATATTTTTGTTTATTGAAACCAAACTTGAAACAAATAAAATTTTTACCACCAAATTTTACTATTAGTCCCTCTGTAAGATGCAAGAGTGTACGAGCTTGATTGGGAATGTGGTCTCTCTTAAATAGGACAAACTAAAAGATTAATAAACACCCGCATTAAGGAACACATAGCTGATGTGAAGAATCGATGCTCCGGGAAGTTTGCAGTTTGTGAGCACATACAGGATCACCCCCGTTACTACATAAGATTTGATAGACCACAAATCCTCGGTAAGGAACACCAATTCCTTCCAAGGATGATTCGCGACGCTATTGAAATGAAAATACATCCAAATTTCAATAGAGAAGATGGCTGAGTGCTACCATCTGCTTGCGGTCCTTTAATTAATAAAATTAAATCTCAACATTTCTATTAAAACATTTACACGACATTTATGTAAAATATCAAAGGTCTATAGAGTTTGTTTATGGCATAAAAGCTTTCTAGTTATTCTCAGGACAGAGGTTATTTTCCGAACCAGTGGTTAAAAAATTACTTCAATAAGAATTACTTGTAATCTATTTTGAAAAAAATTATCTGTTCTATACTTTTGCTTTTTAAGCTTGACAAAGATAGCGATTTCCTTTCCACTCTACGACGTCATCATTAGTAAAAGTTTGAAAAGCATTAAAAAATTAACAGATTAAAAAACAAAGAAAAAATAAAATTTATATTTATCTTTTAAGCATAATTAGTGAAAATTGGTATTTATACAGATCAATTTTAAATAATGCTGCTTATATTAAAAAGCTAAAATATAGAAATGACACCTTATAAAGGTTTTCATATCGAATTGAGGGGAGCGATTTAACGTTTTCATATATATTATTACATAATATACCGTTCTAAAATAAAGCCTTAAGATAAAATAAAGAGAGCTTTAGTTGCTTCGGTCCTATGCAATTAAGACCAGCTTTGATATTATAATGTTGAAGGCCATTCTCGTTTATTCGGATCGAATTCAGTTTGCGTGTACTATGATTTTTATAGAGGGTGATAAATCCTCAACGATTTCTGGCCACCAAAGTAAAAATAAAAAGGTTTGAAGATTATTCCCATCAAAATAATTCATTTCAGTCGTATTAGGATGATATTTTCTTTTAACACCGCCGAAGGTTGTTCAGTATGCGTTACGAGTCATAAATTTTCTGGCACTTTATATTAATATGACCTCTAGAGACGTCCTATCGCTGTCGTATCGAAACTCATAAATATTGAAAGGAACACGATCATTTGAATATTATCTTTTTAAATTTTTGTTTTTATATAAAAAGTTAAAAGTAAAAGTTACATACAAAGTGGTAGAGCCATGCTGCAGCTATATTCATAGTATAGTTGTAGCACGAATGGGTCGGCTCGACCGGGGAAGGACCACGTTCTCACAGAATACCAGCGTAAAATAGCAAGCCTAACTCTGCTGTGTTTCGTAGAGAACCGGAGACCCTTCTTACTAGAAAAGAGGCATTCCATCTTAGTTCTCACGGGTGACAATGCATCTGCATTTTGATTCGCAAACGAAGATAGATGTAGATGTCTATGGGCCACAGCAACCACTTACGATCAGGTGGATTCTGTGCTCGTTTGTCACACTATCCTATAAAAAAATATACGTCCCACTGCTGGGCACGAGCCACCCCTCATTTCTGAGAAGGCTTTAGGGCAAGGAAATGTCCGCCGCGCTGGTTCAACGCGTGTTGGCGAACTTCACATGTCTTCGATATATTTTTATTCAGATTTTTCAGACATGCCAGTTTCCTCACGATGTTTTCCTTTACCGCCGAGTAAATCAGCACTTAAAATTACAATCAACGATTTCATTGGTGCCGGCGGGGATCGAACACGGGTTGCTCGCTTACTGTCAAATTTGCAGCGAGCGCTAACCAGCTTAGAAGACTACGGCTCCATACATCCATTTTTATACAACACGGACAATATTTTTTGTTTAAGCAATAAATATATGCTATTTTAGTAGTATACTGAAGAGGGAGATGCTGTGGCCCATAGACACCTATATCAAACTTCGATTAATAATCAGAATGTAGATTCGTTGTTTTATTTCTCAGGAGAAATAACACATCTGCATCTTTACTCATAAAAGAGTTTACATGTAGGTGTGAATACTGAATATATGAAAGACAATCGTAATGCACGTCTCAAAGTTCATGTTTTACAACTGACGAAAATTACAAATTAAAACAAAATTAAATGATTTTATATATAATATTAAATTAAAAATTAGAAAAATCTCTGAAAATATGAGCTAATAATCTTCAGACGGCTGAAAAGATTTTCTTAACTCATAGCTAAGAACACTCTCGATCAAGTCACATTTCAAACAAAAACAAACTAAATCTGTATCTGTTTATCCTCTTGGGAGCTACGATGCCACAGACAGACACACAAATATAGATACACACGTTAAACATATAATATCCTTCTTTTTCATGGGGGTTAAAAATATATGATAAGGATTTATTAAATATAGTTTAATTTACTTCTCTTAATCAGATATTGGTTAATATTTTCTTTGAGTATCGTTAATAAAAGTGTACGTACTATGCTATTAAATTCCTCTTGCTTTGTTTTAATATGACCACATAGACGTTGTAGTGTTATGCTACTTACACATCATTTTACACTATTTTTCCATTCTGTTTTTGATTTTCTGCATTCATATTTTGCATTACTTTTCACGCTATCAGTTATGCTACTTACATATCATTTTACACTATTTTTCCATTCTGTTTTTGATTTTCTGCATTTATATTTTGCATCACCTTTATTTCCATAGGATCCTGTAACGTTTTTACACAATAACAAATCATTTTCACTTCGTATTTTCACGCTATCAGCACCTTTTAAATCGCTGTCAATGGAGTCTTACCTTTTTCTATCTTTTATTGAGTTCTCCGTAACTCTGCAATTTCAGGTTTCGTGTGCGCTGCCGCGCTATAGTTTTTCCTATATGAATAATATCTCATTTCTTACTTAAATGTAACTGTTTTTCAATTATATACCTAAAACCAAAAATTTATATTTTTGACAACCATTATTTATTTGGTTGGCAATTTTTATTCAAATTCGTCACTGGTCTGATGTTCTTATTTCGATATTTCCACATAAATACTCTTTTGTTCTAGGTCATTTACAAAAAATTTCCTTCTAATTTAAATAATTTCTCGTTCTCTCTAAAAAGGTATAAAAGCCGAACAATCGGAGAATACAGGGAGTCTCGCTTCAGTTTTCAAACGTGAAGCATCTACTAAAGGCCTTGCCCCGGGATCCTGCAAGCCTCCATCTACATTTGAAGTCGTCGGCGTAGTCTACTTCAAGCGCGGGGCCACACTACTCCGGGCGCTACGACTGCTTGCTCCAGGCGCTGAGTGCATCTACTGCCCGCGCTATCTTTGGGCGCTGCGACTGCTTGCTCCAAGCGCTGAGCGCACCTTCTCCAGGCGCTACGTGCGCCAGCTCCGGACGCTGCGTGTGCCCAGACCAGGCGCTGCGTGCCATCACCGCCAAGACACTACAAGCTCAGCGTGTGCCTATTTCTACTCCAAGCGCAGCGTGTGTCACTTCGACCTTTAGACTCCACTACAATACAATATTCTCCTATCTTTACTTTTTTTATCTAATTGTAATTACACGTCATCTATCATCATCATCATATTTCATTTTTTTTTATTAAAATTGTATATACCCTTTTAAAAATTTAAATATATTATTTTCTTGTTCTACTTTTGTTGTTTTGTTGTTCTTAGGTTAGGTTCTTTTTTTTTAAATGTCGCTTCACGACAACGTTTCTTAATAAACAAGTTGTATTCACTGTACAACACAAGGACTATTAACTATAATTGTTGCTTTTGTAGTTCGAGATGCTTTAAAGGATTTTGTGTTATGATTTGCATTGTAAGATTCGACTCAGTCCAGAAAAAAATCAAGTCCTGGGAAAACATTTTAATTATTAATTTAATTTAAAATTCGTAGCAGAAGGAAACTATTAAGTTTGCGTAATATTTGACGCTATTTGCAATAATGTCTACCGTTGAAGCTACAAAACATGGCAATTATGAAAATTCTCTCCATTTACCGCAAAACCAAATTTCCCTTTGTGAACGCGTCGACTAAGCACTAGCACTAAAACTTTTACGGAATTGATTGAGTTTCATTTTACTTGTTTGTCAGCCATAGTCGCAGTGGTCTAAAGTGTTTGACGTCTCATAGTCAAAGTTATCTTCTTTATACCTTCAGATTTTGACTATTAATTTTGACCCATCTTTGAAGAATGAGTTTACTTTATATTGAAGTCTTGCTGAGATATGCTTGGGTTTAGTTTTAATTTTAGTAATTACAGGCATCGAAGCCAACCGCCTTCTCTTTTAAAATTCGAATGTTTTTAAATTTCAATATCCTCACGGATTGTTCTTGGTAGGAATCGATGTACTTTAGCAAAGATTTATGGTCTATCAATTCTGATGTAATGGCGGGGCCGTCTATGACAATATGATCATAGACTACACTTATATAATAATTATGTTATCAATATTATATAATTAATATAACATATGTTTTAAACAATGCCAGATTCATTGCAATTTAAATACAAAAAAAAAATTACAAAAAGGTATATAATTACAGATAGTTGCTTAATTATGGATGTGATCTCAAGTTACGCTGAAAATACCGCGAAAATAGGTGGTTTTACCTTATTCCACGTGAGAAGTTCTGATCGCTAAATCGTCAACATATTATTACGATATAAAAGAATGCTAATTCATTATCATCATAATTATAACACATCAGCACTGCCAATCAAAGGGCTCCCTCACAGGTCGTAACAAATCACGGTGTTAAATCACCTGCATCTTCGCTTACTTTACGTATTAAACCTACATATTATAATTCTTGAATTTTCATGTTTTCTTTATAACGATTGACAGGATTTTTTTATAATCGATTGTCCGATCAACCTGTTACAACAGTAAATAGATTTAAACACTGTCAAGCGCAGGTATGTGACTATATGGGTTATCAATTTTTCTTATCTTTAAAAATTTTAATCAACGTATTTCAAATTTCTGCAGTAATACTTTACATTTCTTATTCAATGGCGCAATTCGACTGCGAATAGGAATTACTTCCGCCAGCTGCATTGATGCGGTGACGAATGAGTAATTCGATACTGCCGAAATGAAAAACAAAATTCACCCGTGCTATTTAAAATTATTTGCATTTTTTAAAGCTTAAATATATTGGTAAATCCAATTGGGCATACCTTAAGCGCATTAAAAAAATTACGTATAACATGATTATACGGAATTATTAAAGTAGTTTAAATACATTTCGACAGCACTATCGGCTTCCACACCCTCGAAAACCATGAAAATGACACCCATGATGAAAAAATTGATACCTATTGCAGCCGCCATCTTGGATTTACATTTCGACAGCACTATCGGCTTCAACACTCTTGAAAACCATGAAAATGACACCCGAGATGAAAAAATAGGTACCAACTTCAGCCGCCATCTTGGATTTACATTTCGACAGCACTATCGGATTCAACACCCTCGAAAACCATGAAAATGACACCCAAGATACTTGATATCTATTGCAGCCGCCACCTTGGATTTACATTTCGACAGCACTATCGGCATCAGCACCCCCGAAAACCATGAAAATGACACCAATGATGAAAAAATTTATATCTATTGCAGCCGCCATCTTGGATTTACATTTCGATAGCACTATCGGCTTCAACACCCTCGAAAACCATGAAAATGACACCCATGATGAAAAAATTGGTACATACATCAGCCGCCATCTTGGATTTACATTTCGACAGCACTATCGGCATCAGCACCCCCGAAAACCATGAAAATGACACCAATGATGAAAAAAATTATATCTATTGCAGCCGCCATCTTGGATTTACATTTCGATAGCACTATCGGCTTCAACACCCTCGAAAACCATGAAAATGACACCCATGATGAAAAAATTGGTACCTACATCAGCCGCCATCTTGGATTTACATTTCGACAACCCTATCGGCTTCAACTCTCTCGAAAACCATGAAAATGACACCCAAGATGAAAAAATTGATATATTTTGCAGCCGCCATCTTGGATTTACATTTTGACAGCACTATCGGCTTCAACACCCTCGAAAACCATGAAAATGACACCCATGATGAATAAATTGGTACCTAATTCAGCCGCCATCTTGGATTTACATTTTGACAGCACTATCAGCTTCAACACCCTCGAAAACCATGAAAATGACACCTATGATGAAAAATTGTATACCTATTGCAGCCTCCACCTTGGATTTACATTTAGACAGCACTATCGGCTTCAGCACCCTCGAAAACCATGAAAATGACACCCATGATGAAAAAATTGATACCTATTGCGGCCGCCATCTTGGATTTACATTTCGACAACCCTATCGGTTTCGACACCCTCGAAAAGCATGAAAATGTCACCCATGACAAAAAAAATTATACTACTTACTTTTAGTACGTACTACTATTATTTATTCTGTGCTTTTAAATATTGTAATAAAAAAATCTCTTATTATTATTATAATCAAGTATTTAAGAAATTTGGTTATTCGAATATTGTGTATTTGTATTTTGTACAGCGATCTTTTTGAGCCGCTGAAAACAACCGAAACAATGTCCACTCCATATAGGAAAGTACTCTGTGGTCCACTCACGACGGCGACTGACTGGTATATAGTGTATTATCTATGGCGACTGAAGCCGAACTAAACTTAATACAAAGGTACTCTGTGAACTAAACTACTCTGTGGCTATAGATCCCCATTTACAGAAACAATTTATATACGAGGTAACCAAATCAACGAAAATTTCGCCATTTTGGAGCCGAAAAAAATTAATTATAGCTAAACAAAACAAAATTACACTGCCATTTACATTCAGTGGCTTCCCACATGATAGATGAAGAGATTAAAAAATAGATTGAGTTAAACAATTGATATTTTCAAAAGTTATAGTGTTTACAAGCCACAGGGACATGATAAATCCACACCATAAGCCACTAAAACCCTTTTTTTAAAAAAAAATAGCAATTAATCGATTTAAAAAAATTATTAATAAGTTCAACAATCATTTATCTTTCTAAAATGTGCTTTTTATGTCATTTATATGTATAATATGATTGCTAGATACGATTTTATTCGATAAAATGTTAGAATTTTAATTTTTAGGCGATAGTAGAACATTACCTTGCGCTTTCGCTTAAGGTATGCAATAATAATATTTGTGCTTGAGATAGCCTTCTCGTAGGGTGATACTTATACTGCGGCCTTACTAAGTTACTACTAATTCAGTAAATAACTATTCCAAAAGTAAATTTAGTTCATACTTTCCCTATCACCTCATGGTGATAAGGATACATTTAATTATTAGGTTTCCTACTTAGAAAGTTATGGACGTTTTTTTGTTCATATCTTATATTAAAATTTTTACAGTAAAACAAAAGTAAAATTCGTATTTTTTATTTTTAAGAAGACCTCAGACTAGAAACTCCTCTTGTATTGTGTAAGTGTTTCATGTACATAAATTGCACATAGACAAACATCCAGATTGGCTACACAATTATTTGTAGCCCATTCAAATACTTGATCCGTGTGGGATTCCATTCCATGGCCCTCAGAGTAGCAATCACACTTAGCCACTGCGCTACCGAGGAGACTGCTTTTGTCGAAACATTAACACGATTAAAGCAAAATTACATAGATACGTATTTATGGGGTAGAGCCACGTTGCAGCCCTATTATTGTTTGCGGCTAGATCGTGGCAGGACTGCCCAGGCTGCACAGAATATCAGACTGAAATAGCAGAAATTTGCTGCTTCGTATAGTGAGTGCATATAACCTTTAAGACACTTTTTACTGTTCGTTAACAGTAAAAAGTGTTTTATTTTATAGGATATGGTGAGAAATGAGCACACATTCTACCCGATGGTAAGTGGTTCCTGTGACACATAAACTTCTACATCTATTTTCAATAAAAAATCAAAATGCAGATGCGTTGTCACCCTTGAAGACTAAGATGGAACGCCTCTTTCCCAGTAACAAGGACAAGGGTCTCCGATTCTCTGCATTCATCATACGAAACACATCACTGTTAAGCTGCTATTTGACGCTGGTATTCTGTGAGAGCGTGGTCCTTCCCCGGTCGAGCCGACACATTCGTGCTACAACTATACTATTAATATAGCTGCAGCATGGTTCTACCATGTATTGTATCGAAAATAAAACTACCTACATTCACTCATTTTATTGCTTTCGTGATCTAAGGTCGTTTCGGAACATTCGTAAATAAGTATGTTCATGACTGAATACAAAAGCGAATAAGGTAACGTGGGAATAATAAAAGCTATCATAGAAATAGCAGTGATGTTGCATCTAAAACTGCGACAATAGACAATAACTCGGGGTTCTATCTGACCGAAGTCGACTCGAACGCGATATGGTGCTGTAATATATATTATATAGATCTTAAAATCAAGTAATAATTTTTCCATCCGATTACAATCTGGGCACTAAAATTATCAAAGAAAGAGTTAATATGCTTTTATTATGCTAAAACCATTTAAGCTTCATCAGCGCCTACCATTAGGTAGCATTGCAGTCAAGCACTGGCTTATAAAAAGTAAAAAAAATAACATTAATTTTGTAAACACTCCAATAACTATAGTTTTGGCGAAAGCGAATCCGTTTTTTCTTATTTTTTTTTCTCTGTCCCTTAACTCTTTAAAGAGAGAAAAAGGGCGTGCTACGGACGGCGAGGGGAGCCGCCGCCCCGTCGCCCCTTCATACCCCGTTGCGCCACGCGCACCCCGCACATCGACCGAATATCACGTGATGCCGTCGACAAATCAGCGCGCGGCATCACCTCACGACGCTACTCACATGCCGAGACACTCTCTTCCGAAATATAAGAAGGGCGTTTTGGTCTGTGAGCTGTTCATTTCGGAAGCGGCACTCGAAGACAACAGCAACTGAAGAAACCTCGAGAGAAATCAAGAGAGAAGAATTAATACTCCATTGAAGATTGAAGACTCCCCTCTGTATATATAGTTATATAGTTAATTAGTGAAAGCCGCTGTAAATAGTCTGAATATATAATCGTCTACAGTACCATCTTTTCTTTGAACAGTCCCTAGTGTAGTCTACCTCAAACAACATCAGTCAGTTAGTTAGTTAATCAGTCAACCATTTTACATTAAAATCATACAGTCCACTACTGTCCCTAATATTCTTGGTCCATCGTCGCCGGATAAAAGCCAGAAGAAAGAAGATAATTATAGAAGAAAGGAGATCATTATAGAAGATCTCCAAGGAAGAAAGAAGTTCCTCGACGAAGAAAGAAGGTCGTCGGTTAACTAATTTCATCCCCGTTTCTTGTTACGACTACGTCTACACATACGTCTATTGTCTGTTTCCAGACAATTTCTTGTTTCTTAACCGCGTTTACGCGGCCAGGTGATTGCTCCCTAACGGTGCCAAACTGCGATCATCTGGTAACGCCCTTGCGGCGGGAACGGCAACCAATACGTGTGTATTTTTGAAGACGATCGGAAGCCGCAACGTTGGACATCATGAGGAAGACAAGAAGCCGGAAGACACGGAACGACGACGAAACGCCGGTAGGAATACGGATTTTCGCACAATTTTAGGAAGCACCCGCGTCCTCGTCCGATTATCTCGCATTGGCACAAGCACCCTCCGCCGCGGCTCAGCCCCCGCTCGCGCCCGCATCTATGCCCGCGCCCGGGCCCGCGCTGCCGCGCCCCGTTATGTCCGTGTCTACAAACGATCGCTTGGGAGAGGTTAGCACGTCCGCACATTAGCACATTCCGGTTACAGAGACTAGTTCGATAGTGCGTACCGTCCCGCCTGTAGCAGACGTTGTACATAGGCCCGCGCTCCGTGCCCCGTCGGTCCGTTCAGTTCGTTCAGCCCAGTCGACAGCTAGCGCGATATGAAAGTTAAAACAAATCGAGTATAATACCGCGGAGGAACTAGCTGCAATTAGAAGGAAGCAATTGCAAATCGAAGAAGATCTCATCAAGAAGAAATACGCTATGGACGTCGCTCAACTGCAAGAAGAAACGGACAGGGATAGTTTGAACGAAGACGATTTAGTGGAAAATAGGATACGTGTTGATAGGTGGTTAGAGAACATGGAGACTGTGCGGGGGGAGCCGCCCCACTGCCCGTCTCAGCCCGCGCCCCGCATCGAGATAGAGCAGGCCCCGTCGAATAGGGGAACCGGTTACGTGTACGCTGAAGATGCCCAGGGGAGGTCGGTTGCGAATAACGATCAACCACACCGCGTAGATACGATACAGAGGGACAATGGAGTCGCCGAAGAAATTAACCAGGTGGATCGCTGTGTACGGCTTACGTCGCCGTCACGCGTCCAACGCCGCACTCTATCGCCTATACGTAGTCGTACACGTCGTACACTTCCGCACGCATCAACTTCGTGACCAAAGAAGAAAGCGACTAATGGTTCACAAGACCGTCATTTCTTTACGAGGACGAAGACAGATGGCCTCGCCGGAAGGAAGAAAAGGCAGGGGATGATGAAGAGTTGGAGGAAATCGTGGCGCACCAGAGCGACACCAAGGACGCTCCATATCTGCCAGACATAGAACGATTATCTTTCTACGAGAGATTGATCAGGGCCACAGCACGAGTACTGCAGTTCGTCGATGCCATACGAGGAAGGGCACAAGGACTGACATTGCAACAAATCCAGAGGGCAGAGCGGATGTGGGTAGAACACAGCCAACGTGAAAGCTTCGCTGAAGACATCAGCCGCCTTCAGCGGGGGGAGAACCTGACCACCGGCAGTGCACTTAGGAAGCTCGACCCCATACTGGAAGATGGAATACTACGAGCCAGGGGAAGAATCGACGCAGCCGACGTGGACGGCCAGATGAAGAGATCCATCATACTGAATGGGCGCCACCAATTCGTGAAGCTGCTTGTAGAGAAGGCGCATCAGGAAGCAAGCCACGTCTACAGAGAGAGGGTGGTCAACGACCTACGCACCAGATTTCATATCCTCCGACTACGACCGACCGTACGAGAAGAGGAGCGGAGATGTCTGCGATGCAGGGTACGTAAGGCGACACCACGGCCAGCAGTTACAGGAGACCTACCACGCGAACGGTTAGGGGCGTTTGCGCGACCGTTTACTTACACCGGAGTCGACTAT
Source organism: Parnassius glacialis (assembly GCA_033319125.1). Lineage (NCBI taxonomy): Eukaryota > Metazoa > Arthropoda > Insecta > Lepidoptera > Papilionidae > Parnassius > Parnassius glacialis. Next base: position 11,531,857 of record JAVANC010000009.1, read on the forward strand.
TTCGGGCCTTACGATAGGACGACGACACGAAAAGCGGTGGGTAGCACTATTTAAGTGCTTAACGACGCGCGAGATTCATTTAGAACTAGTTTACTCCCTAACGACAGACTCAGCGATATTGGCATTGCGGCGCATGGCGGCTAGGCGTGGGTGGCCGCGGGTCATATACTCCGACAACGGCATAAATATTCATGGAGCAAATACAGAGCTACAACGGGCGATGGAAGAGTGGGCACCGCAGCTGAAGGACTACGCGCTGACTCGGCGAACAGAATGGAAATTCATCGCACCGGGCGCGCCTAACCAAGGAGGCGCATGGGAGCGTTTCGTGCGCTCAGTGAAGACCGCACTCGAAGCCACTCTACATCAGAAGAGCCCACGGGAGGAGACTCTAGCGACGCTCCTGTCAGAAGCAGAAAATACAGTCAACTTTCGACAGTTGACGCACCTACCGGTTGACATCAACGACGAAGAGGCATTGACACCCAACCACTTCATTCTGTTGGGACCATCGGGCCTACCAGCTACCGCGCCGTGCACGCCCATCGATCGTCGGGCGTGGAGAGCGGCGCAGGGGCTCGCCGACGAGTACTGGAGGCGCTGGGTGAAAGAGTATTAGCCAACGCTGGTTGCGCGCGGGGACTCCCGAGACGCCCAGCAGCGACAAATACGAGAAGAGGACCTCGTCGTGGTTGCGGACGGCAATCTACCACGGAACGTGTGGCCGCGGACGGTCGTCACGAAGACGTTTCCTGGACCGGATGGCGTGGTGCGCAACGTCGAGGTCAGGACCAGGAGCGGAGTGCTGCAGCGACCAGTAAGGAAGATAGCCGTTCTCCCGAGGGAAGCTTAGGCTCGCAGGCTACGCTGAAGTGAGGATGTTACGGACGGCGAGGGGAGCCACCTCCCCGTCGCCCCTTCATACCCCGTTGCGCCCCGCGCACCCCGCACACCGACCGAATATCACGTGATGCCGTCGACGAATCAGCGCGCGGCATCACCTCACGACGCTACTCACATGCCGAGACACTCTCTTCCGAAATATAAGAAGGGCGTTTTGGTCTGTGATCTGTTCATTTCGGAAGCGGCACTCGAAGACAATAGCAACTGAAGAAACCTCAAGAGAAATCAAGAGAGAAGAATTAATACTCCATTGAAGATTGAAAACTCCCCTCTGTATATATAGTTATATAGTTAATTAGTAAAAGCCGCTGTACATAGTCTGAATATATAATCAAACGAAAGAAAATACAGTACCATCTTTTCTTTGAACAGTCCCTAGTGTAGTCTACCTCAAACAACATTAGTCAGTTAGTTAGTCAATCAGTCAACTAGTTTACATTAAAATCATACAGTGCACTACTGTCCCTAATTGGACAATTTCTGGAAATATCAAAATATTTCATAGTCTTCTATAGATAGCGTTATAACTGTCTAGTGTATACAAGTTGTAAAATGTCCCGACCACCCAGCCAGCAGAGACCGGGATAGCATGGGCAGGAGACAATTTTATCCCCGGGGAAAGGAGAAAATGTTTAACCCCTCGCTTAATTTTATCCACCTTTCGAGCCTGGGCACACCGGTGGATATAATAGATATAGATTTTTTGTATGAATTTTATATTAAACCCACGTCTAACGAACTGGGATAAAATTGTCCCTTGCAAATTTCAAAGAAACATAATTTTTTATCTTTTATTTGACTCCGTGCTACTGACGGGGGATATATATCTACTCGTTATGTCAAACTGGGATATACTTCTTCCCGTTGCCGTGCTTTGGCATTAGGACAATATAATTTTATCCCTTGTCAGTGGATATAATAGGTGGATATTTTTTTTTGTCCCCAGCCCATGCTAGCCGTGCTGTGATGGAGAGGATCAACAAATATGCGAGCTTTAGTGTGGTAGTAAACGGTGCTGCCATAATATTTACTATATTATGGTTGCAGCAAGACTCGACCGGGAATGTACTACGCTCACACAGAATACCAGCTTCAAATAGGAAGAGCATAATGCTTCTGTGTTTCGTATGGTGAGTGACGAGAACCGAAGACCCTTTTTACAGGAAACGAGGCATTCAATTCATCATAGGCCATTCGATTAGGGTGACAACGGATTTAAATGCTGTAAAGTGTAGTGGCTAAGCGTTTTGTCGCGGCGCTGCGCGGCGTTCGAATTCCGCACAGAGCTCTTATGACCTACAAGTAATTGTTCTGAGTCTGGATGTGTGTCCTTGTACATTTTATGTATGTAAACTACCTTTATCTTCTCACATGTACTATACATACATATACAGCATATTACAGCATATATACATATACATGTATATATGCTGGCAGTTTATTTTTATTTTTTTTATAGAATAGGGGGCAAACGAGCATGTGGCTCACCTGATGGTAAGTGACTACCGCCGCCCATGGACAACCGCAACACCAGGGGAATTGCAGATGCGTTGCCGACCTTTTAGAAAGGTGTAAGCTCTTTTCTTAAAGGTTCCTAAGTCGTATCGGTCCGGAAAATTCGCTGGTGGTAATTGATTCCACAAGGAAGTCGTGCGAGGGAGAAAACTTCTTCTAAATCGCACAGTGGTGGACCGCCAATCATCCAGATGGTATGGATGGTAACGCGAGTTTTGTCGCGATGTGCGATGGTGAAATTGAGCGGCTGGAATTAGTCCGAACAATTCCTCAGAGCACTCCCCGTGATAGATGCGATAAAATACGCAAAGAGATGCAACATCTCTACGCAGTGCCAGTGTATCGAGCCGATCAGAAAGAACTCAGTCGTCAACGATTCGAACCGCTCTGCGCTGGATGCGGTCAAGTGGAAGGAGCTGGCACTGGGGTGCCCCGGCCCAGAGATGAGAACAGTATTCCATGTGGGGCCGAACTTGGCACGGCCGGTATATAAGACATCACCAGTGCTGTCGTCCGGATAGCAATGAATGCTACCAGTTAGCAACATATCATTGATATGCAGAAGAAACAGCGTTGGTGATAGCACGCAGCCTTGTGGAACACCAGCTTTGATAGGCTTGAGATCAGAGCATGCACCGTCTACTACGACCTTGATGCTCCGATCAGCAAGGAAACTGGTGATCCATTTGCACAATTTCTCGGGAAGCCCATAGGCAGGAAGCTTCGAAAGAAGCGCTTTGTGCCAGACCCGATCAAAGCCCTTCGCTACGTCCAAACTAACGGCTAATGCCTCCTCCTTGGACTCTACTGCCTCCGCCCATCTATGAGTTAAGTAGACTAGAAGATCACCAGCTGATCGACCCCGACGAAAACCGTACTGGCGGTCACTAATCAGCTGGTGATCCTCAAGGTACCTCATGAGCTGGCAGTTTATAACGGCTGCCATTATTTTGGAGAACAAGGAGGTGATGGCGATAGGCCTGTAGTTGGACGGGTCTGAGCGGTCGCCTTTTTTAGGGATCGGGTGCACCAAAGCTGTCTTCCATGAGTTCGGGACTACGCCTTGGGAGTAGGAGTACCGGAAAAGATGCGTTAAAACCGGTGCCAACTCTGGAGCACACGTCTTCAGCACAATGGGAGGGACTCCATCGGGCCCACCCGACTTGCTGGCGTCCAGGGAGAAGAGTGCTTTGCGGACCGAGCGCTGTGTAAATCGCACATCCGGCATGGAGCACTCACATCGCGGGATGGTCGGCGGTGTGTTCCCCCTGTCATCTAGAGTCGAGTTGGACGCAAAAAGAGAGCTCAACAGATGGGCTTTCTCTTCTCCTTTGCGGCATGGGCCAGTGAGTCGTCCTCTCTGTGCAGAGATGGAAGAGATGGCTGACAGAAGTTCCCTTGGACAGCCTTGGCGAGAGACCAGAATGCACGGGTTCCCGAAGGAAGGCGAACTAGCTTCTCACCAATTCTGCCGATGTGCTCAGACCTTGCCTTGGCAATGACGCTTTTGAAGGACCTGGAGGCGGAATTATACTTCTTTTTAAGTGCGCTGGTATTTACATCCCGAGACGTTGATGCGTCAGCCCAGGCCTGGTAGCACTCCTGCTTATAGCGTGATGATATTTTACAGAAGCGACCAAACCATGGCTGGGATCTGCCTCCGATGGGCACCACAGAGGAAGGAATAAAAAGTTCCATACCCTGAAGTACTACATCAGCAACAGAATCGGCAAAAACGCTGGGATCTTCCGGCGAGAAGCAAACCCGCCCCCAAGGGTAGGATGCAAAAAAAGACCGCATCCCGTCCCAATCAGCTGACCTATAGTGCCAAACACGGCGACAAGCTGTAGATCGCAACTTCGATTGGAGCGTGAGTGGCACCGTACTCCGGATCAGACAATGGTCCGAAGAGCCCAAAGGGGCATCGACGGAGACCTGATATCCGTCCGGATGAGAGGTCAGCAGAAGGTCCAACAGGAAAGGTACATGGTCTTCCACATCTGGGATCCGCGTAGGCGAAGTAACCAGTTGTGTTAGACCATATGCTAAAGCAAAGTCATAGACAGATCTACCCGCATGATCGGTTAAACGAGAACCAAGCCATTCAGCGTGGTGGGCGTTGAAATTACCGAGTATCACGATCTCTGCGGATGGGACCTGTTGTAGCACGGAGTCTGCAGCCATTTGGACGTGGTCGATGAGTCGGTCTGTGTCGGTATTACCGCTATGGGACCTATAGAGGCACCCGTAGACGCGCGGATGGTCGTCGCTGTCTACGCGCAGCCATAGGATGGACAGGTCCGTACCTTCAAGACTGCCGAGGCGTCGAAAACAGATGTCCTCTCTGACATACACGCAAACACCAGCCCGGGGCACAAACGAGTGTTCCAATTTGTACCCCGGGTAGGAGAGATACGAAGTATCAACCGGAGAGGACACCTGTGTCTCGGTTAGAAAGAGCAAGGCCGGCTTAGCTATCTCCAGATGGTAGTGGACGGCGTTAAGGTTTGAATGAAGTCCCCTGATATTGCAGAAATCCACGGTAAGCGTGGCAGGAGTTGCCTTTGTCTTCTTGCTCCGTTTGCCCCGAGCAGGTTTCGTCTTGAGCGGAATTTCGCCCCCCCCCCCCAGAATACGCGGGGCAGCCTGAGCACCCACGCCCAGGAGTGGAGTAGTTTGGTCGTGGATGCTCAGCGAGGGATTCTCCAGGGGTGCTGGTACCCTCCTGGGGTAGTCTTTTATTTAATTCCACCACCATGTTGATGGGGGGGAGGGGGGGGGGAATTGGGAATACACCTAGGGAATAAGAGTACCGGAAAATACGCATTAGAACCAGTGCCAACTCCGGAGCACACAGATTCCGTTAGGCCCACTCGACTTGTGGATGTAAGGGAGAGGAGTGCTACGCGAACCGAGCGCTGTGAAAACTGCACATCCGGCATGGAGCAGTCACACCGCGGGATGATCGGCTGTGTGTTCCCCCCTTCATTGAGAGTCGAGTTGGACGCAAAGAAAGAGCCTAGCAGATCAGCTTTCTCCTTTGCGGCATGGGCCAGTGAGTCGTCCTTCCTGTGCAGAGATGAAAGAGATGGCTGACAGAAGTTCCCTTGGACAGCCTTGGCCAGAGACCAGAATGCACGGGTTTTCTAGGGAAGGCAAACTAGTTTCTCGCTAATTTTGCCAATGTGCTCTGAATTTGCCTTGGCAATGACTCTCTTGAAGGACCTGGAGGCGGAATTATACTTCTTTTTAAGGGCGTTGGTATTTACATCCCGAGACGTTGATGCATCAGCCCAGGCAGGGTAGCACTCCTGCTTGTAGCGTGATGCTATTTTACAGGAGCGACTAAACCATGGCTGAAATCTGCCTCCGATGGGCACTATAGAGTAAGGAATAAAAAGTTCCGTACCCTGCCCTACCTGCATCAATATGGTCCTCAATCGATGATAGACATTGGTTGCTATGGGTCACAGACTCCACTTACCATCAGACATTGGCATGAGTCAAATACAAATAATCTTGCATGATCAATTAGGTGTAAAAAAGTGGTTTTCCCGATGGATACCGCATTCGGTCTGTGAAGAGCAAAAAGCGGCTCGCGTTACTTGGTGCGTCAGAACTCTCGAAAGATTCCACGCAGGATCCCCAAATGCTGTACTCTTGACTTGTTACCCTAATTTTATAAAGAAAAATAAAAAAACAATAAAAAAAAACCTTTTATAAACAAATTACGAAACTTGACCTCGGTTAATTTGTTATTCCTCTGGAAGTAATAAAAACGAAACGTGTCTTGATCTTGTCTGTGTATTAAAAGTAAATGGATTTCAATGGAATAATACGAGAATATATTACTCATGAAGGTTTAGAAAGAAAATATGCATGGAATTTTGATCATTGTAAGTGTGATCATAGTGTGTATACTTAAAAGTGCCTTTTCATATAGAATTGATTTTTTTTATAGAATAAGGGTGACAAACGAGCACACAGTCCACCTGATGGTAAGTGGTTGCTGCGGCCCATAGACATCTGTATCTATCTTCGTTTGCGAATTAAAATGCAGATGCGTTGTCAGCCGTGAGGACTAAGATGAAACGCCTCTTTTCCAGTAAAAAGGGTCTCCGGCTTTCTAAACTCACCATATGAAACACAGCAGCATTAAGCTACTATTTAACGCTTGTATTCTGTAAGAACGCGGTCCTTCTCCGGTCGAGCCAACCCATTCGTGTTACAACTATAGCATAAATATAGCTGCAACTTGACTCTACCACGTAAACGTAGTTTTACCTCCTCTTCTATAAAATATCTCAATGTCTTCAGAGCCAACAGAGGGAAACTGTAACAGGTGATTGGCATCAGCATTTTCTTGACAATAATTTAATAATTGGTTAGGCGTCCCTTGCCGGCTCTGGCATTCACTTCTGCAACATACACACATTTTTTTTGTCACTTTTTCCTCATTTATGGTTTCTACATGAACAAACCACCGAAGTGTGGAGAGGGCCTCACTAGATGGAGTGACGTAAAACATGCAGGAAGTCGATGGATGCAGGTGGCTCAGGGGAGGTCTATATTCATCAGTGGACTTGGAAGGGCTTAATAACTGCATTTATAGAGCATTCATTTTACTCTCGTGCTTCTTTCGCCACACTCAACTTTCACTACCATACATCAAGGTAGGAACTAACACAGCATTGTAAAATACCACACGTGCCTCTTTTAACACATTTCGACTTCTCACAATAGAGTATATGGCGTTCTTCACTCTATTATGGTCTATTCAAATATATTTTATTATTTTCTAAATATTTTTAAAATATAGAAAGACAAAGTAAATATACGAAGACGTATACCAATTTTATATGCTTAAGATACTTCGAAAGGTAAGGGGAGTAAAGGGAGGGCCTTTAATGGCCCCGGACTGCAGCTATCTATGCTACGCCACTGTGATTCCAAATGTGGAACGTTATTTTACAAATAACATGAACATTGCCCATTTATTTAATTGTTATCAATAAATTCCATATGTTATGATATACGAATTTAACACATTGGGGAATTCCTAAATTAATCAACGTATATCTAAATTAAAAAATAAGACGTTGGCAGATATAAAGTGATGGTTTGATTTATTCAAGAAATAATATATGTATTTAAAGTGCACTTCTACATTTATGGATCTAGCAAAATCAGTTAAAAATTTGAAGCATGTATATTTTGAAATGAGATTCGTATGCATGGGCGTACTCAGAATACTAAGCGCGTTCCAATTTCAGCTGCTTAAAATAATTAAAGTAGTTATTAGCTAAAGAGGTCAAGTTAAAATTTAAGTTAATTAAACAGTATAAACGCAAGAGCATTTTGAATGAATAAATGAATATAATTTATTGTACACAACAAACAAATGTACAAATAAAATAACAAAAAGCAGATTATATGTATAATTTGGCGGCCATAGCGATCTCTTCCAGGCAATCAAAGGTGTAAAAGAATAAAACAATGAATACTAGGTAGGTGGTGCAACATAAATAAAATAAATAAATAAATATGTAAACTAGCAAAAAGCGGTACTTTAGGAGAGCTCACGAAGTTTTCTATATAGTAATTTAGAAGTCAGATTTTCAAAGAGAATTAACTTTTAATTTATGGATTATTAACATGGGCTTCTGTATATAATTCATACGACAAATTATTTTTATTATATTTTTATTTTTCATTTTATACGATAGGGTAACAAATGAGCGCACAGTCCACCTGATGGTAAGTGGTTGCTGTGGCCCATAGACATCTACATCTATCCTCGCTTGCGAATCAAAATGCAGATGCGTTGTCACCCGTGAGGACTAAGGTAGAATGCCTCTTTTCCTGTAAAAAGGGTCTCCGGTTTTCTACACTCACCATACAAAACACAGCAATGTTAAGCTGATATTTTACGCTGGTATTCTGTGGGAGTGTGGACCCATTCGTGCTACAACTATACTACTACTAAAGCTGCAACATGGCTCTATCAAGTTTGAGAAGGATCTGGGTACAGCGTTGATATGAATTGATCGAAATAATTTATCATTTCTTGAATTCTTGCGATATCATCTGGATTGAGATTCTTAAGATCTGGAGCATTTTAAAATCAGAAAATACCATGCATATGAGGACTACCTCGGTGCTAAAACTCAATACAGAACCAAAAACCCTTAACTTTAAACATTTTTTTAATAATATGCTCCATAAAAAGATCTATTCGCTTATGAAAAAAGTAAGCAAATATCATAGGATTTGAATTTAATAATTTAGATTTACGAATAAATTCTCCATTTTGACTAAAAAATTTACATATTTATCAGGATCTAATACACGGTACAGCTTTGACCAATATAAGTCAGCTGCATTTAATGTCATAAATACTGTTTGACTTCCTCATTCTTTATGCATGTAGTGAAATTTTTAGTAGGTGGTCAAATTTATTAAAATCTTAATAATAAAATGTGATAATATCATTGATTAACCAATAATTATAATTAAAATTTAAGGTATAGTGTAAAAAGAAAAAAATAATAATTTTAATTTTGTAATGGATCTGTGTTGTCTGTATCAAATAAATTATTATTATTATATTATTATTATTATTTAATCATATCCACTAACTGTCTAGATCTTGCATACCAATATGAGTTGTATGACGTCAAATTAGGATAATTTAATAAAATAGATTTAGACAATAATGGATTTTGCTGTTCAATTGTTTCAAGATTATGTAAAATTGAATTCTTTTTTACACCAATATTTCCATTATGTAAAGCTGTCCAACGCATCATACTACTATATGCAAAAAAATCAAAATATTGGATCTCTTGCAAACCTACCTAGTCTTCATACGAAAATCAAACCAACGACCTATAAAACATCTTTGCCAACGACATTTTCATGATAAAAATTTAATTCTGCGTCTCGAGCTCTGTTCTGACATCGTCTTACTTAATTCATCAAATAACGGTTTAGTCCACATTCTTTACTGCCAGTTAACGTGCGTCTTCTTAGCTTTTTGATGTAACATTAACATTGTATGTCAATTAAAATTTCCGACATTTTTCATCATGTTGTTCCATTTATAATTCGTAATCAGCGCTATCTTACGTATATAATGATGTACTTCTATAAATGTATTTTTTTGTTTTCTTACAGATGGCGTTAATAACACAATAAAAAACTAATTAATGAAAATTGTTACATATATTTTCAATTTTTTTTTTAAATAAGATTAAAATAATATTTTTATGATTGACATCTAGACATGAATCGAAAATACAATGTCAAAGCGCAAACCTAAGAGTGTGATAGTTTCTCAGTAAAGTTAAAGTGTACCACAAAAATGCATAGAATATTTGATAGTGCAGGGCACGCATCGCTCGCCTTGATAATGCAATATCAATACATGCCATATATAGACAATACATGTAATAAAATAACATATAAATAATTAACACAAGAAATAATATAAATTACTAATACATAATAAAAGATACATATATCTGAGTATATACTAAACAAACATACATATATATACAATATTATACATCTATATAATCTATATATATATAATATAAGATATACATATCTACCCATATATTACAAATTTACAAAAAAAAAATTACAAAATTCCTCATACAATAATATAAAGCTGATAAATAAAATAAATATATAATCACATAATTTATCCTAACGGTGTCCGAACGATTGAGAGACGTAATGCTCTTTAAGTAGTCGCTTAAATATTTAAAATTGTGCTTCGCGTCGCTCGCCTTGATAATATAATATCAATACATGCCATATATAGACAATACATGTAATAAAATAACATATAAATAATTAACACAAGAAATAATATAAATTACTAATACATAATAAAAGATACATATATCTGAGTATATACTAAACAAACATACATATCTACCCAAATATATATATATATATATATATATATATATATATATATATATATATATATATATATATATAAATTACAAAATTCCTCATACAATAATATAAAGCTGATAAATACAATAAATATATAATCACATAATTTATCCTAACGGTGTCCGAACGATTGAGAGAAGTAATGCTCTATAAGTAGTCGTTTAAATATTTAAAATTGTGCTTCACGTCTATGCAAAGGTAGGACATTCCAGAGCAGAATAGACTGGACAGTAAAAAAATTAATTAAAAATGATGTATTGTGACTTGGTTGGACCCTTAAAATGAAAAATGAAATTTTTTTGAAGAGCGTGTAGGTTCTTCTGGAAGATCTACAAAATTAAACATCGCCTTTAGATAGGTAGGAGTAGAAGGGTGAAATAAAACACAGTACAGAATAGAAAAAATATGCATGTACCGGCGAAGTCAGATAGGTAACCACTTGAGACGTGAGCGAAATTGGGAAATATGGTCAAATTTGCGCAATTCAAATATGAAGCGAATATTAGTATTTTGAAGTCTCTCAAGCTTATTTAGCTGGTCTTCAGTTTACGTTACGTTACGTACATTATGTCTACATAGCTTGTATCAGCATAACCGACAATCGGAAGGAGAAATAACTGTGCGAGCATATTTTTTGGGGGAATGGGATGAAATTATCGTAGGAGACGCAGTGATCTCTTTGTTCACTGCGCCTCTTCGATCATTTCTTTGACAAAAAGGTTTATTTTGTTTGTGTTTTAACATGATTTTCAATGAAAATAAAAAAGGGCTTAAAAAGGCTTAACGCGCTTAAAAACTAATCTTAAAAAAGCATTCGCTTAGTCCGTTAAGGTAGGTGTCATCTTCTTTTTTATTTCTGCCTCCAATTGATGCAGGCATTTCGACTCACAAAAATAGGGCCGACAACACATTTGTGGTCTCCTTTGTTTAATGTGGGTTGCACGTCACTATTGGTTACAGTTAGCAATGGGTTATTGACGGTTTTTCCGTTAACGAAACGTTAACGTTGATTTACGTTCGTCAACTGATTAATCAACTTGTTAAATTCGTCAACGAGTTAACTTAATACTAATGTTAACTTACAACGCAAACAGTTCATTCATAGAACGGGTTTAATTCAACGCTGCGACGTTAAATTTTCGAAGCAATTAGATTCAATGTATGTATTGAAAAACGTTAGATTGGTGGTTCAAAGTAGATGACCTTCCCTTCATGCTTTTTCTTTAGGCTTAGGACTGAATACAATTATATATAAGCCATATTCTACTCAGGCGTATTTAAAAGATCATCTGATTCTATATACACAAATCAATTATTATTTAAGATATGTTGTTTTATAGTTTTGTTTCTTTATATTTTTTTGTTTTTTTTTTCATTTTTCGATATGCAGCCACAATTGACTGTTACCCCTACGTCCCGAAATTTTTCCCTTTTGTAACTAAAGTTGTCTTATTTTATGCAAATATACACAATTATGTTAACACAAACAAATTAACACTGTTACTATAAACATTAACTAAAAGTCTAAACTCTAAACATTTACTATAAGCCGCAAAATAATTTCTGACCTTCCACGCAACTTGTCACAAACTGTCAATTAAAAATTAAGGAAATCGAACTTCATATCGTTCGTAAAAGTAAACAAACAAACTAGTATTAACCTGTTTTTCTCGGGCGGCACGAGTGGGGCATGCCATTGCACCTATATCGTCATAAGTACTAGTCTTAAAATAAATATTTTGAAAATCATCTGTGTTGTACGTTACTTAGAGTTTAAATTGCACGACAAGACCGTCGCTCGCAATCTATGACGTTATTTTCAACGTTATTTTTTAATTTGCATTTGTGTTTTCGATTAATAAACGAGACGAGTTAAATTAATAAACGTGGTTGACGAATTCAACTAGTTGATTCATAAACAGTTAACGTTAATACGTTAACAGGAGATCAACGGTTTATTCAACTAGTTCGTTGATTAAATACTTATCGCTAGTTACAGTAGCTAATAAAACATGCTAACGGCCTTTCATAAGGTTTGGCGGTAATAAATAAAAAAAACTTTGAAACAATTTTTATTTATTAAAAATAGTGAAAAGTTTAATTATTTGATTGTGCATGTAAAAAACGCAAGGGACAGCTCAACCGCTGAAGGATCATGCACGTACAAAATACGGGAGCGAAATAGTAACTGTTGCGTTTCGTATGATCGTTGAGTACCGAGGATCCTTTTTACTTGTAGTGAGGCATTCCGGCTTGGTACTTAATGTAACGCATTTGTATTTTGATTTTTAATCGAGGAAAGATGTGTCACATCAAGTCACGTAATGTAACGTGATGTCAAGGGTCGCATTAAGTAATAATTTAAAATATTTTTTTTTGTATCATCGACTGCAAAATAAATTATTAATAACAATTCAAAAACGATTGGCCAGACCTTGATCAAATTTATATGGGACCACATGAGAATCACAGGCTTTCAAACAAGAAGAATTAATGAAATCGCTTCACCCAGAAAAAAGTTATAACACACATAAAAAAAAAGAAAAAGAGAACATACAGGTGAATTGAGTACCTTTTCCTTTTTGAAGTCGGTAGAAAAGGTTTGGAATTTTATACCAAGTAACCATATTCGTCAAAAAATTCGAACAAAATGTCTTTAACAATTACTCTTCATTCTTCCTTAAGCGAAGATACTCTTCGATGAATTGTATTTTCATAATTCATACTTGAGCACCGATCAGTCTTTACCGTAGGAAGAGTTGGCTGTAAACGCCACGATTGGCTGGCAGGTTGACGATAGTAACTAAGACGATAGTAACTAACAACTAAGAGCACCTGCTCTTAGTTGCTGTAACGCTTGCAACTTTCTTTCTTCTTGACTTGGAGTCAAGTAGAAAGAAAGGAGGAGTCTGTACAATAATGAGACAGACAATATTTATGTTTTCTTTTACTATGTTGTATATTATATTAAGTCTTTACCTGTATTCAAAATCAAAATCAAATCAAAAATGTTTATTTCAATAGCAATGACAGTTGTTTTATTACAATCAAAGGTTGGGGCCAAACCTTTTAAGTATTATATATACTTGTGCCAGGAGGCCCCGCTCTTCCATAACTAAGTTTGATAGTTCTAAAATTTGAAAACAAAAATTGTATTAGTTCAATCTGGTTAATTATTTCTTTTGTAAATCCATTATAACTTTTTCTCTTCTCTCTTTCTCCCATCAATGCCTATAATAGGTTTGTGTTATTTAAAACCGACGTTAAATGGTTTATACTATGGGTTTCTCAATTTAAAATTATACTTACTCTTAGTTCATTTCGCTTTACGGAGCTTATGGCATCATTCCTTTCAACAATAATGAGTTCTTACAAGTAAAAGCCTGGGGTGTGGATTTATTAACAGTTATTAGGATTAAAGATAGTTAAATGAATGTTTAATTACGCCGTCAGCTATTGCTATTAATTAATAACTTTCAAGAATTATTCGTCTTATAGCTTAGTTGTAATTTAAGAACAATGATAAAATTACCTCAATACGGCACACGGCGAGCTAATGGATTACCACGCCTATTATCCGTACATCTATACGTAGTAAAACCGTGCTGCAGCTATATGATGATTATAGCACGAATGGGTCGGCTCGTCCGGGGAAGGACCACGCTCTCACAGATACCAGCATAAAATAGTAGCTCAATGCTGCTGTGTTTCGAGTCATTACACTCTCCATATATGGAATGGAATATGGAGAGTGTAAGAACTGGAGACCCTTTTTACTGGATACGAGGCGCTCCATCTTACTTCTCAAGGGTGACAACGCATCTGTATTTTGTTTCATAATCGGAGATGGCTGTAGATGTCTATGGACCATAGCATCCACTTACCATCAGGTGGACTGTGTTCCCCTTTGTAATCCTTATTCTATAATAAAAACTACGACCATGACATTCTTCTTTAATGACATTTTAGCGAGTAAAAAAGATAATTAAATAAGAACATATAAATGATATTTAACGTCTATAATATCTTTTTTCTTACGTTTAATAAAGACTCTTGAAAGTTTTATAAAAATTAGCCTAAAGTTATCCTTAGTTGATTTAAAAATAGTCTAATAGTGGTTGTTGTAGCTCAAAAAGTTTTTAAAAGGTATATAAAAGTACTTATGTAAAAACACGCGGGTATCCGAATGCAACTTTGTGTCAACATTTCAAAACGATCGGAAAACTTGGAGATTTAAGATTTTGCAACCAACATTATATATATCCTATAAAAATATTAATATTTTATTTACCTGTATTCAGTGTATAAATATGGCTAGGTACAAAATATTTATTGGATAGCATCTCTATCGATCGAGACGCCTCTGCAACATGGTTTTTCATGTTTTATGTCGTATGTTACAAACAATTTGTTTTATCTGCTTGAAAATCAAACAACGCTACGTAGTAATTTGTTAGAAATATGTTTGTCATGATTCAAATCACGTGGTAATCGATATCTGTCGCCCGAGGCTTTGGCTCCACTGGCCCTTTTTCCTACGCTATTGAGTTCTTATAATTATTTTAATAAAATTTACGTAGCGAACAAGCTATTTAAACAATTTTATCTTCGAATAAACTAGTATAAAGCCAATCGTTTTCAAACTGTATTATTTATAAAGTAATTGCTTTATTTAAAATACTAGTCCATATTACAAAAGATTTCAGAAAAGGAATACTACTTAGGTAATTTTATTTTCTATTTATTTCTTTTTCTTTTAAAACCTTTATTTTGTCTTCTTTTTCCTTATTAGCTTATTTTTGATAAGGTGACCGATTTCACGAAATGACTCTTACTAAACGAGATCAAGCAAACTGGCGCTGAATACACAATCTCTCCGCATGTTCGTAAGTAACAATTGCGAATTCTCATAAGTGACATTTGGCATTATAGCTCACATATTTACATAATATGTATCTAGTGTTGCAGAGAGAATTGTATAAATTGTCAGATTATTCGTACCTTAAGTTTTAAGCGAAAGTAATACTATTGTCACGTATACTTTGCTGAAGTGTATTTTTATTATTGTGCTTAAGACGTGCACCGGAATTAGTGCTCTGAGGAATTGTTCGTAATTATCTCAGCCGCCAAATTTTACGAACGCACATCGCGTCAAAATTCACGATACCATCCTCATCATCTGGATGCTTGGCGGTCCACCACTGTGCGTTTTACTAGGAGTTTTCTTCTTCGTACAACTTGTCTGTGGAATTGTTTACCACCGGAGATTTTTCCAGACAGATACGACTTAGGCACCTTCAAGAAAAGAGCTTACTTCTTTCTAAAAGGCCGGCAAAGCACTTGCAATTACCCTGGTGTTGCGGTTGTTCATGGGCGACGGTAGACACTTACCATCAGGTGAGCCGCATGCTAGCTTGCCCCCTCTTCTATAAAAAAATACTAGCAGTAGAGCCGTTAAATTATGGTTGTATCAGATTTCCGAGCACCCCCGACGATTAATAAAGTAAATTATGATAAGCAGCGTACAATATTATGAATTTTAGAGTTATAAATAAAAGAGTACCTAGTATGATGTCGTGTTTGAAGAATTTTAGTAAATCCGATACGATGTTATACATATATAGTATCTTCGATCATTACCATTACGGACCTTCACACGTCCACTCCTGAACATAAGACTCTCCAAGAAATGTCAAAAAATACGATCCTGAGCCACCTACTTCCGTCGAATTTTTATGCGACTGACCAAGTCATCTATACCTTCACTTGCTATTACGAGGCTGCCACTCGAGGAATTTTTACCGGCCCTTTGCCACATCAGCCTAATGATCTACAATTAGGCTCAGTCGGTTACTCTGGCCTAATGCGAATATCTTTATTATGATTTATATCAAATAGAAAAACTCAAGGTATTCTATGAGAGCGGGGTCCTTCCCCGGTGTTCATTTGTTCTGCAATTATAATATAGCTTCAGAATGACCAAACAACGTATTATATTAATATGCCATATTTAAAACTATTTGTCATTTATTATTTAGAATTAGGTATTAGGTATTTAAAACGCGACCACCTTCTCTAGTAACACTATTATTTAATTTAATGTAAGAGTACTCCATGCTGCAGTCCCTAAAGAGCTGCTTTAAAAATTTCGTTTTAGTGACGTTTATAAGACATATTTACAAAATAATACGTAAAGAGAGTATATATAATCTTGAACAGATGTTATAGATTCAGCCAACAGATAAATTTTGTTGTCATACAGTAGATTGAAGACCGATAGCTATGGTCTTCAGGCAAAAATAGTTTCGTCGGGTCTTGATTGAACTTAAATTAGATCACCACAAGATTTATCAGCATCACGCGTTACCGCGGCGATATAAATATCAAGCGGTCTAGGGGCAAGGACAAGGACAGCCTTGATGAGCATCACATGTGACTGGGAATTGGTCTGAGAAGTTATTTTATGGTTAAATTCTCGCCTTCATACTTTCATGAAATTGACATTTTAAGTTTACGATCTTCTTAGGACAGCTAATCACTCTTTCTACCGGAGACTCGTCGGCTACCAGAGAGTTTCCTATGGTAAGTCCATATAACCAGACGTGAGAGTGTCATGATCTGTATGTCAGGGATTACAAATTAAATTAATTTAATACATAAACACTTGTTAGTACGAGGCTCCTACTCTCAATCAGTCGCTAGTTCTACGAGATATAATTATACATTAGTAATTTTAATATCGACAAGATAGCAGTTGTATATAAATAGCGTATAACTTGTGCACGTTAGAAATACTTACCTTAATTTGTACTAGATTTTAATGAAGTAGCTAGAAATTTTTGAATTATTAAATTAAACTTTCCTTTGTTATTAAGCATATTATTGAATTAAAAAAAAACATACAAATTTCAATAGAGAAAATTCAAGACTGAAGTTAGTAGTAGTAGTAGTAGACACAATAAGTTCACTGTGCGTAGATGGGACCAAATGTAATAATTAAAACCTGAAGGTACTCCGGCTTAACTCAGACATCGAGACGTCAATCAATTTAGTCCCTCGTGACCATGGGTGCTGAAAAGCATCCGAAACGTCGCCAACTAAAAATAAGTATAATTAAACGCGATAAAATCAGTAAAAATAGTTTTATTCAACGTGTTTGCGCAAATATAAGAAATCATTAATTAAATTCACAGTGGAAATAGTCGAGAGCAATATAAAGAAAATATAATTTAATAATTTACGATAAAGTGCGTACAAGTGGAAGCTATAAGTGCTATAAGCGAGGAAAGTTGTCATAGAAACGGAATGCAGTAAATTAATTTACGACTGCCCGTGAGTCTCTATAATACGGAAAAATGGACATGGACTTTGTTCATAATATTACAGTACTTGTGAGTAATAAAAATGAAGTTAATTATATGTTAATGGGTTGTAAACTAGTTTTATGGTAGTAGGCTTTTGGCAATGTAATTAATGTCAGCGAGCACAGGAAATATGTTTGTGGCCTGTCTAATCTTTTTCGAAGTATTAGCTTTAAATACAAAATGTATTATTTATCTTCATTTCGTGAAGCTGCTGGACACAGGTTCCTCGTGTAGAGATGATTTGCTCTAACCACCATGCTTAGTAGGCGAATTTACGATTGCTGTACCGGAAGTCTTGCAACTTTAACGCTGCATGGGACGAAATAGCGGCGATGCATTTTCATACTCTGACATAAAATGGTTAATTTACGGTGGTCTGCATACGTGACATCGCAATCCGCGCCATGCACAGCCGATGTGTTCGAGCGAGTACGCGCCACGGCCCACGCCATGGCCCACGCCACGGCCCACGCCACGGCCCACGCCACGACCCACGCCACGGCCCACGCTACGGCCCACGCCACGGCCCACGCCACGGCCCACGCCACGGCCCACGCCACGGCCCACGCCACGGCCCACGCCACGGCCCACGCCACGTTATCAATTCTCACGGCATGGCTTAACGCGCGTTGGCTCCGTCGCGCTGCATAACCATGGCACGCAAGTTTCCTGTTTTGCTCGTAAGCATGTTTGTCGACTTCGAATTTATCATTGAGAGCTAGGAATGAGACCTGAATGGTAACGGTTTTAGTGAGATATTTATTATTATTTATGTTTTAAATATGGCAAGCCAAAAATATTGCAGGATGTTAAGGGTGTGTTGATTCTTTTCAAAACGGAAGGAACGGCTTTGCATCCTGAGGGTCATGCTTTACACAAGACTTTAGTGCCCTGAAGTGTACCCGCTCAAGTTGTATGAGAAATACTTTGTTTGCGGATTATTTATAATTATATTTCCCATATTTCGGCAGTGCCCCCGCCAAGTCGAGCAAAAATGCGGGACGGCCGTACCATTCTTTTCTCGAAGCAGTTCAGGCCATTTTCGAAACCCAATAACTTCGTTGTTAATAAAACTAGAAACCTGAATTTTCAGTAACCAAGTAGGCATTGTATAAACTCGATATGTTTCAAATTTTATTAAATTTCAACCAGTAGTTTAAGAATTACTACTACTAATTACTAGTTATTCGTTACAACTATTCTAACGAATAACTAGTCAAAGTTTCTTAATTTTGTCACTCACTGACAGACTGATCATCAAAACTCTAAGGCACTTCTAGCAGACATAGTAGCTTCAAATTTGGAATACAACTATTATTAAGTATATGAATTAAGGAAAAATTAAAATATTTTGCATTTTCGGTCCAGTTTTCGAGATACACCAACTGTATCTATAAATAACTTTGTAATCCCATATAAATATATAGGATTACAAAGTTACATTTGCACTGAATGTATCATTGTACTTATATTATTTATTATATTACACATAGTAATATAATGGAATAATAGGTATAGATAGGTACCTAGATATAACTATCTACAAAAAGAAATGAGATGCTATCAAAAACATAACTTGTAAAAAAACCAAGTCCCGCAACTCTGTTCGTCTACCGTAAAAAGTTGTGAGATCCATGTAAAAGAAATAAATAAATAAATTGACTTGGCAATCTCACTAAACCATCTAATTTAATATAATATGTATTACTTGAGAGATACATTGCGTTTTCATGCGATGGCCAAGTCAATCTATTTAATATATTAAAGATTTTTAGTATTGATGTGGTCACTATAAGATGTTGTTAGGTTAGTTAATTACGTAATAACTTAAGACAGGAGGACCCTTAAGTAGGGACTGAATAAATTAACCGACTTGGTATTACATGGATCTCACAACATTTTACGGTAGAAGAACTGAGTTGCGAGACTTGGTTTTTTTACAAGTTATGTTTTTTTTTGATGGCATCTCATTTCTTTTTGTAGATAGTTATATCTAGGTACCTATCTATACCTATTATTCCATTATATTACTATGTGTAATATAATAAATAATATAAGTACAATGATTCATTCACTGCAAATGTAACTTTGTAATCCTATATATTTATATGGGATTACAAAATTATTTATAGATACGATATTTTTTACAAGTTATGTTTTTATTTCTCGTTTCTATAACTTTCGTAAAGTAACATATGAGTGAATCTATTTACGGTTTTTTAATATTTTTTGTAGTTTTTATAATCAGTATCTAAGTTCAATAAATTTAAAGTGTAAATTGACGCGACATTGTCTGCCGAGACATCTTCGAGTTTGGATGCATGTTGTTTGTTCTAAAATTCTCACCGCTTTAGTGGTACATATTCTCTTGACAAATGCGGAGAGTGAGGTAACGTTTTCATTTCGACACACGGTACTTTAGAGCCTTAGTAACCAAAAAGTTTTACGAGTGTGATTGGAGGTCTTTACATGTCCTTGCTTTTCATTTTGAAATCTAAATACAAATTTTCCTAATCTGTATAATTTATTAATTCTAACATATTAAGTATAATTTCGTAACCACCTTGATTTGAATAAAAATAATTATGTAAATTAACAATTAAATTTTAGTTGTGTCGGTAACTGGATTCTTATTTAGGTTTCCCAATGAACAAAAGAATGTATTTTAATTACATAAAATTTGTTTGTGAAAATAAATATGAGCATTATTCTTTGGTTCGAATGTATCATTGTTTGAATTGCCTTGTAGTTTGATCTTAGAATTTCAAACTACATTTTGTAAGCATTTTGTCAACGCCCGCCTAGTAACTTAAAATTTCTGTACATTTATAACATGAAATTTCAAAGTTATTCAATTAAATTGTTCAATTTTATTCTTATTAGGACACAATGAACATTGGCCTGCTCTTACGCATGTAGAAAACACGACACACACACGAGAAAATATCCTGTTTATTTTACTATTCCGCACAATGTTGATACCCATCAGGAACGAAGTTCTTTGCGTTATTGTTTTCAACTCTAAACGTGATTTAATATAAAGATTTCTATTGATCAAAAATAATAAATTTTATTTTTAATTTATTGTTTTTATAATTAACTTCAATTAAATTAATTAAATTATAATATTAATCTTGATACATGCACGAATACTACAACCTTATATAATAGAAAGAGACAGAAAGAAAGAGAAAGAGAGGGAAAGTCGCAGGGAGCATAACACTTTTTCCTTACTTGACGATTTCGGCCAGTTCACTCTACTGCAAGACGCGTAAAAGAATTTAGTTCCAAAAACGATATTGTCTTGCTTGTAAAGTTGTAAATAACCAATTCTCGGTTTTGTTTATTATAGTAATATGATATTTCTTTATTTCTAATTTTGCTTGATTTATAATTTGATTTATTTGCAATAACTTTTGCGTAGACCATTGCTATACTACGAGGGACTGTTTTCCTACTATTTATTTTTTTATTATCAAAGATTTGTGGGAGGTCACTACGTTAATAAATACAAAGTTATTTACGTTAAGGTACAAAAAAACTTTACAATTATTATATGAAATCAACCGATTTTCTCTTATTCACAGGGTATTTAATCGAACTCATCATTAAATGATAATAAATTAGGGGAAAAATAATGTAATTATTTGGATATAATAAACATTAACACGACATTTATGTAAAATGTCAAAGGTCTATGGAGTTTGTTTATCGCATAAAAGCTTTCTAGTTATCCCCAGGACAGAGGTTTTTTTTCCGAACCAGAGGTTAAGAAATTACTTAAACAATAGGAATTTTTTTATAAGAGCAAACGAACATACGGCCCTACTGATGGTAAGTGACTACCACCGCCCATGAACAACTGTAACATAAGGGGAAATGCAGGTGCGTTGCCGGCCTTTTACAAAGGAGTAAGCTCTTTTCTTGAAGGTACCTAAGTCGTACCAATCCGGAAAAATTGCCGGTGGTAAGCTATTCCACAGAGAGGTTGTACGCGGACGAAAACTCCTAGTGAAACGTACAGTGGTGAAACACCAAGCAGATGCAGCAGATGGAATGGATGGTATCAGGAATTTTGCCCCAATGTGCGTTCGTGAAATTTGGCGGCTGAGATTAATCGGAACATTTCCTCAGAGAATTCCTCCCCGTGGTAGATGTGAAAGAAAATGCAAAGGGACGCAACATCTCTTCGCAGCGCCAGTGAATCGAGCCGATCGGAAAGGACTCGGTCGTTGATGATTCGAGCCACTATGCGCTAGATGCGGTTAAGTGGAAGGATCTGGCACTGGAAAGCCCCAGCCCAGAGATTGGAACAGTATTCCATGTAAGGCCGAACCTGCGCCTTGTAAAGTTACAGGCGGTGTGCCGGCATGAAATATTATCCCGATCTGCTGAGCACGGCAAGATATTTAGAGGCCTTGGCCTTTATTTGGCCTTCTCTTCCAAGTGACCACGAACTGCACGTCACTCAATATGTCGACGCCAGGGATTGCAATACTTGCTGAAGCATCAAGAGGAGTACCTTGAAACTGAGGAGATACGACAAAGGGATTGTCTTTTAGCGCAAACTTTTTTTTATAGGATAAGTTGATAAATGAGCACCTCCACCTTATGGTAAATGGTAGCTGTGATCCATAGATATCTACATTTATCCTCAATAAGGAATCAAAATGCAGATGCGTCGTCACCCGTGAGGACTAAGATGGATGCCTCGTTTCGAGTAAAAAGTGTCTCCGGTTCTCTACACTCACCATACAAAACACAGCAGCGTTAAGCTGCTATTTTACGATGGTATTCTGTGAGAGCGTGGTCCTTCTTTGGTTGAGCCGACCCATTCGTGCTACAACTATACTAATAATATAGCTGCAGCATTGCTCTAACACGTTGAATACTTGTGTCTTATGAAGATTAAACTGGACTAGATTTAGTCGCCCCCAATGCGATACTTTGCTCAGCAAAGACTCCACTTCAGGCACAAGTTTGTTCCGGTATTCGGCGACGTTTTCCTGAGAAATATTGGCACGACCGGTGTATAGAGCATCAGCTGTTGCTGTCATTGGACAGTATTGGTGATAGCATGCTACCTTGTGGATCACCAGCGTTAATAGGCTTGTACTCGGAGCATGCACCGTTTACTACGAACTTGATGCTCCAAAAACTCTGAAAACTGGTGGTCCAATTACATCATTTCTCAGGAAGCCCATAGGAAGGAATCTTCGAAAGAAGCGCTTTGTACCAGACCCCATTGAAGGTCTTCGCTATGTACAAACTAATGGCCAGTGCCTCTCTTTTGGACTCGATCGCCTGTGCCCATCTATGTATTAGGTAAACAAGAAGATCACCAGCTGAGCGATCCCGACAGAAACCGTACTGGCGGTTTCTAATCAGCTGTTGCTCCTCAAGGTACCACATGAGCTGTACCTTGAGGTACAACTCATGCGGTAATGTGTAATAATGAACTCCATTATGCGGTACTCAAGTAATAATGAACTCCATTATTTTCCAGAACAAAGAGGTGATGGTGATAGGCCTGTATTTGGACGGATCAGAGCGGTTACCTTTTTAAGGATCGAGTGCACGAAGGCTGTCTTCCATGAAAACGGGACAACGCCTAGGAAGTAGGAGTACCGTAAAAGACGCGTTAGAACCGATGCCAATTCTGGAGCGCACGTCCTCAGCATAATTGGTGGGACTCCGTCAGGCCCACTCGACTTGTGGATATCCAGCGAGAGAAGTGCTTTGCGTATTGAGCACTGTGTGAATCGTACCTCAGGCATAGAACACTCACACTCTGGGATGTTCGGCGGTGTGTTCTTCCGGTCTTCGAGAGTCGAATTGGACGCAAAAAGAGAGCCTAAAAGGTCGGCTTTCTCTTTTGCGTCGTGGGCCAATAAGTCGTCCTCCCTGTGCAAAGATGGTAATGATGGTTTTTAGAAGTTCCCTTGAACAGCCTTGACGACAGACCAGAATGCATGGGTTCCCGAAGGAAAGCGAACTAATATCTCGCCAATTCTGCCAATGTGCTTTAATACTTTGCCTTGGCTATATCTTTTTTGAAGGACCTGGAGGCGAAGTTAAACTCCTTTTTAAGTATGCTGGTATTTACATCCCCATCTGCCGAAGCCTCAGCCTAGGCCTGATAACACTCCTGCTTACTACGTAATGCAAGCAAACCAAGACTAAGATCTGCCTCCGATGAGTACCACAGATGATGGCATAAATGTCACTGGTGTGGTGCCATTCCCTGTGCACCACACCAGTGACAGAGTCAGCAACAGCGCTGGGATCATCTGGCGAGAAGCAAACCCGCCCCCATGGGTAGGATGCAAAGAAAGATCGCATTTTGTCCCAATTCGCTAACCTGTAATGTCAAACATGGCGGCAGCCTGCATAACACAACCCCAAAGGGAGCGTGAATACCACACTCTGAATCAGACAATGGTACAAAAAGTCGAGGGGCATCGAGGGAAACCTGATACCCGCCCGGATGAGAGGTCAGCAGAAGGTCCAATAGGGAAGGTGTATAATCCTCCACATCTGGAATCTGCGTAGGCAAAGTAACCAGTTGTGTCAGACCATATGCCAAGGCAAAGTCTTTAACAGATCTCCCCGCATGATAGGTTAAACGTGAAACGAGCCATTCGGTTCGGTGGTGTTAAAATCGCCAAGTATCACGGTATCTACGGATGGGACCTGTTGTAGCAAGAAATGTGTAGCCATTTGGACGTGGTTGATGAGTCGGTCTGTGTCGGCATTACCGCTATGGGACGTATACAGGCGCCTGTAGATGCAGGGATGGTCTTCACTGTCTACGCTCAGCTAAAGGATGGACAGGTCCGTACCTTCAAGACTGTCGAAGTGTTGAGTACAGATATCCTATCTGACGTATACGCACACTCCAGCCCGGGTCACAAAAAAGTATTCTAGTTTGTACCTCGGGTAGAAGAGGTACGAAGTATCTGCCAGAGAGAACACTAGCGTCTCTGTCAAAAAGAGCAAGGTCGACTTCGCCGTCTCTAGATGGTAGTAGACGGTGTTAAGGTTCATATGAATTCCCCTGATGTTGCAGATGTCCACAGATAGTGTGGCATGGGTCGTTATGGTTTTATCGCTCTGTTTGCCTCGTGCAGTGTTAGTATAGAGCTGAATTTTGCTCCCCTCAGAATACGTGGGGCAGCCTGAGCACCCATGCTCAGGAAGAAGAGGATAGCTTGACCGTGCTCAGTGAGGGATTCTCCATTACCAGGGGTGCTGGTACCCTCCTGGGGTAGTTTTTCTTTTTGAATTCCGCTACCATGGTAATGGGGGGGGGGGGGGATATTCGACCACCCGACGCACTAACCAAGCGAAACGCAGAAGCAAAGCTTCTACCTTACGTTATTTCTGTGCGAGTACGAGTACTGTAATAGTTTAAGATACCCTGCATGTAAACAAAGTGAATAAATTAAAATTATTAAATTATTATTAAAATTAAATGAAATTATTAAACTATTGTACAAGTACAATTTACAGATAACAAGATCTATTTTGAAATAAATAATCCATTCTATTCTATTACTTTTTAAGCTTGACAAAGATAGCGATTATCAGTCCAGTCTATGACCTCATCATTAGTAAATATTTGAAAAGATTTCAAAAATTAACACATTAGAAAAAAAAAATTAAAGTCGGTATTTATCCTATTTTAAATAATACCTTATATGTAAAGCCAGAATATGAAAGTGACACCTTATAAAGGTTTTAATATCGAAATGCGGGGAGCGATTTAACGTTTCTATATATATTATTACACCATATAACAAGAAAGCCTTAAGACAATTTAAAAAAGCTTTTGTTAATTCCGTCCTATGCAATTAAGTCCAGGTTTGATATTATAATGTTGAAGGCCATTCTCGTTTATTCGGATCGAATTCAGTTTGCTTGTACTATGATTTTAATAGGGGGTCATGATCCTCAGCGATTCCGGTCACCAAAGTAAAAATAAAAATGTTTGAAGATTATTCAGTCGTATTAGAATGATATTTTCTTTTAACACCGCCAAAGGTTGTTCAGTATGCGTTATGAGTCATAAATTTTCTGGCACATTATTTTAATATGACCTCTTGAGACGTCCTACCGCTGTCGTATTGAACTCATAAATATTGAAAGGAACACGATCATTTGTATATTATCTTCGTAATTTTTGTTTTCATATAACATTTAAACAGTGGTAGAGCCAGGCAGCAGCTTTTGCTTCGCACGGATGGGCCGGCTCGAACCGGGGTGGTACCACGACCTCATAGAAAACCAGCGTGAAGTAGAGGTTTACCTCTGCGTTTCGCTTGGTGAGTGCAGGTGGCCGGAGGCCCTTTTTACTGGAAATGAGGCATTCCATCTTAGTCCTCACGGGTGACAACGCATCTGCATTTTGATTTCTAATAGAGGATAGATGTAGATGTCTGTGGGCCGCAGTAGGCACTTACCATCAGGTGGACTGTGTGCTCGTTTGTCACCCTTGTCCTATAAAAAAAAAAAAAAAAAAAACATACGGACAATATTTTTTTAATGTAAAGCAATAAAGATGTGCTATTTTAGTAGTATACTGAAGAGGTGGATGCTGTGGCCTATAGGTACCAATATCAATCAGAATGTTGTTTTATTTCTGAGGAGTAACAACGCATCTGCATCTTTATTCATAATCGAATTTACATGTAGGTGTGAATACTGAACATATTCAAGACAATCGAAATGCACTTCTCAAAGTCCATGTTTTACAATTTATTAAATAATCAGTTATTAGTTAATAATTCAATATTACAAATTAAAAATATGATTTATATAATATTACATTTGAGATACCCATGTAACAAAAAGAGATGATAATCTTCAGACGGCTGAAAAGATTTTCTTGAATCATAGCTAAGAACATTCTCGATCAATTCACATTTCAAACTAAAAAAAAAACTAAATCTAAATCGGTTTATCCGTTTGGGACCTACGATGCCACAGAGAAACACGCATACGTAGATATACGCGTTATACATACAACATCCCTCTTTTTCATAGGGGTTAAAAATATACGATAAGGCATTATTAAATATTGTTTAATTTGCTTTTCCTAATCAGATGTGGGTTAATATTTTCTTTAAGTATCGTTAGTAAAAGTGTACGTATTATCCTATGCACATTTAGTATCATATTACTGCAACTTTTCACTGTACAACACAAGGACTATAATTGTTGTTTTTGTATTTCGAGATGCTTTAAAGGATTTTGTGTTATTATCTGCACTGTAAGATTCGACTCAGTCCAGAAAAAATCAAGAAACCATTTTAATTATTAATTTAATTTAAAATTCGTAGCAGAAGGAAACTATTAAGTTTGCTTAATATTTGGAGCTACTTTCAATAATGACTACTGTTGAAGCTACAAAGCATGGCAATTATGAAAATTCTCTCCATTTAGCGCGAAACCAAATTTCCCTTTGTGAACGCGTCGAAACGATTACTCGTCTGGAAATACATATAAAAATTGTAATGAAATATAGTTTAATTAAACAGTAGCATTAAAACTTTTACACATTTGATTGCGTTTCATTTTACTTGTTTGTCATCCATGGCCACAGGTGTCTAAAGTGTTTGACATCTCAAAGACGAAGTTATTTTCTTTATACCTTCAGATTTTAATTATTAATTTTGACCTATCTTCGAGGAACGAGTTTACTGTATATTGAAATCTTGGTGATATATGCTTGGGTTAGGTTTTAATTTAAGTAATTACAGGCAACGAAGCCAACCGCCGTCCCTTTTATAATTGGAATGTTTTTAAATTTCAATAGCCACGGATTGTCTTTGGTAGAAATCAATGTTCTTTCGCGAAGATTTACGTTCTATCAATTCTGATGTAATGGCGGGGGCCGTCTATGACATTATGGTCATAGACTATAGACTTATATAATAATTATGTAATCAATATTATATAATTAATATAACATATGTTTTAAACAATGCCAGATGCATTGCAATTTAAATACAAAGAAAAATTTACAAAAAGGTATATAATTACAGATAGGTTACTTAATTATTGATGTGATTTCATGTTACGGTGAAAATACCGCGGAAGTAGGTGGTTTTACCTTATTCCATGTTAGAAGTTCTGATCGCAAAATCGTCAACATAACATATTATTACGATATAAACGACTGATAATTCATTATCATCATCATTTTAACTCATCACCACTGCCAATCAAAGGGCTCCCTCACAGGTTGCAACAAATCACGGTTTTAAATCACCTGCATCTTCGCTTACTTTACATATTAAACCTACATATAATTCTTGAATTTTCCTGTTTTCTTTATAACGACTGTCGGGATAATGATTTCTTATATTTACGCGAACACTACACATTTAAATAAAACTAATTTTACGGATTTTATCGCGTATATTAACTTATTTTATATTCCCGACCTTTCGAGCACTTTACAGCACCCATGGTCACGGGGGGGACTGAGGTCACCTCAGTCTCAGTCACTGTCAGGATTTTTTTATAATCGATTGTCCGATCAACCTGTTACAACAGTAAATATACTGTCAAGCGCAGGTGTGTGACTACATGAGTTATCGATTTTCCTTTTCTTTAAGAATCTTATTCAAGGTATTGCAAAGTTTTGCAGTAATAATTTATATTTCATATTCAATGGCGCAATTGGACTGCGAATAGGAATGACTTCCGTCGGCTGCATTGATGCGGTGATGGATGAGTTGTTAGAGCCAGACAAAATGAAAAAAGATAAAAATTAAATTTTCTCACCTGCGTAGTATTTGTTTTACAGTTTTTGTATTTTTAAAACTTTGAAGAATGATATTTGTGCTGTCATATACAACTTTCTCGTAGGGATGATACATATACTGAGGCCATACTAAGTAACGACTAATTCAGTAAAATAATTATTCCAAAGAGTCAATGTAGTCTCAGGTGATAAGGAAAAACTTAAGTAGTAGAATTCGTTCTTAGAAAGTTATGGGCTTTTTTTTATAGTATAGGGTGACAAACGAGCACACAGTCCACCTGATGGTAAGTGGTTGCTGTGCTCCATAGACATCTACATTTATCCTCGTTTGTGAATCAAAATGCAGATGCGTTGTCACCCGTGAGGACTAAGATGGAATGCCTCTTTTCGACTAAAAAGGGTCTCCGGTTCTCTACACTCACCATACGAAACACATCAGTGTTAAGCTGCTATTTTACGCTGGTATTCTGTGAGAGCGTGGTCCTTCCCCGGTCGAGCCGACCCATTCGTGCTACAACTATACTACTGATATAGCTGCAGCATGGTTCTACCATGCATAAAATAATATATATGTAATATATCTTATATTAAATATCTTAGAGTAAAATAAATTTATAATTCGTATTTTTCATTTTTAGGCATGCCACCCTAGATTAGAAACTCCTCTTGTATTGTGGAAGCGTTTCATATACATAAATTGCACATAGACAAACATCCATATTGGAACACAATTATTTGTAGCCCATTTACTTGATCCGTCTGGGATTGCCTTGTTGATTTGACCCTCAGAGTCAATTACACTTAGCCACTGCGCTACCGAGGAGACAGCCTTTGTCGAAACATTAACATGATTAAAGTACATAGAAAGGTATTTACCTCGTAGAGCCAAGTTGCAGCTATATTGTGGCTTGCGGCTAGATCGGGGCGGGACTGCGCAGGTGGCACAGAATACCCAGCGTGAAATAGCAGAATAATGCTGTTTCGTATAGTGAGTGTAGAAAACCTTTAATACGCCTTTTACTGTTAACGAGGCATTCTATTTCATTCTGTATAACGAATCCGTATTTTGATCTTTAATCGAGGATAGATCTCTATCTGGCTCAACATCCACTTCCCATTCGATGAACTGTGTGCTCGCTTATCAACCAAAATATTTGTGAGTTTTCGTATCGTGGTTTTTGTATTGTACCGAAAAAACTACCTACTTGTACATCCGCTCATTTTATTACTTTCGTGAACTAAGGACGTTTCGGAACCGTCGTAAATAAGTATGTTTACGACTGAATACAAAAGCGAATAAGGCAACGTGGAACTCATAAAAGCTATCATAGCAATAGCAGTGAACTTGCATCTAAAACTGCGACAATAGACAATAACTCGGGGTTCTATCTGAGCGAAGTCGACTTGAACGCGATAACGTTCTTTAATATATATTAAATAAATAATAATAATTATCACGTAATAATTTTTCCATCCGATTACAATCTCGGTATTGAAATCATCAAAGCAAGCGTTAATATGCGTTTACTTGACGGTATTGCTATTTACCATCTAAGCTTCATCACCGCCCACCACCAGGTGAGATTGTAGTCAAGCTTATAATAAATTAAAAAAAAATATATTAATTTTGTTAACACTCTAATAATTATCAAGTATATTAAGTATAGTTTTGTCGAAAGAGAATCCGTTACCTCCTTTCTTTCTTCCTTCTTTTTCTTTGACCACTTTCTGTCGTAAGATGCAATTTCGGGAAATGCCAAAAAGATTACATATATAATAAAAATATTATATAGCCGTCTATAGATAGCGTTATAGCTGTTTAGTGTATACGAGTTGTAAAACGCCTCTACCAGTGACGGGGAGCTTCAAGAAATATGCGAGCCGTCTGATATTGTGTTCGCTAATCTGTCTACTTAATGTGGTGAATAAAGAAATATTATGCGTGCAGCAAGATTAAAATAGGAAGAGCATAATGCTTCTTTGTTTTGTATGGTGCGTGACGAAAACCGAAGACAACTTTTACTGGTAATGGGCATTCTGTCCTTCATAGTCATTCGATACGGGTGATAACGTATCTGAATGCTTCAAAGTGTAGTGGCTAAGCGTTTTGTCACGGCGCTGCAGGGCGTCCGAACCTCTGCAATTCATTTCTGCAACATGCATACATTTATTTTGTTACTCTTTCCTCATTTGGTGGAAAATATGAATCACTGTTATGAGACTGATATAGAGTGTCTAAATTCAAAAACAATTTTATCACTTAAAAACTCCCTACAAATTCTATCAAATAAATATGCATCGGCTCAAGATGAGATAAAAGAATGCATATTGGCCATGAATGATCTGGTAAAATCATGTAAAATTCATGATTTCTACATGACCAAATCACCGAAGTGTGGGACGGGTGCGCACTAGATGGAGTGACGACCTGTTAAGACATGCAGGAAGTCGATGGGTGCAAGTGGCTCAGGATCTGCTTTGCGGCATTCTTTGTGAGAGGTCTATTTTCAGCAATGGACTTGTAAAGGGTTGTCATGATGATGATGATGATGAAATCACCGAAGCATTTCCTTCTTAATTCCAGTCACAATATCTTCTTGCAAACTACACTTTTCTCTTATCACACAATTTTCAACCTGTATTTCAGATTCTGCCCTGACGTACACCTTAATGACCGCATTTTTACAACATTTATTCTACACTTGTGCTTCTTCTGCCACATTCAACTTTTACTACCATACATCAAGGTAAGGACTAATATAGCATTATAAAATACCATACGTGCTTCTTTTGACACAATCTGACTTCTCACAATAGAGTAAATGGCGCTCTTCACTATATTGTGGGAAGTCTATAAAATTATATTTTATTATTTTCTAAATTTCAAAAAGATATAAAATGACTATAGAAGACGTATACTAATTTTATATTATATTTAAGATATTCGAAAAGGAAGGGAAGTAAAGGGAAGGCCTTTAACGGTCCCGGACGGCAGCTATCTATGCTACGCCACTATGATTCCCAATGTGGAACGTTATTTTATAAATAACGTGAACATTGCCCATTTATTAAATCGTTATCTTAGAATTTCATATGTTATGATAACTTAATACCTAGCGGCATTCCTAAATTAATCAACGTACGAGGGTGGATTGAAAAGTACTCGGCCTAACCAAGAAAATAAACACATACTAAATCAGTTATATTTTTATTTTTCTACATAATCACCATCAAGTTCAATACACTTTTGCCACCTCCCCTGCCAAGCATTTAGACCGTTGAAAAAAAATGATTCTTCCTTAGAGTCAAAATATGCGTCTACAGCTGCTTTGACCTCGTCGTTAGTCGAAAATCTTTGACCTCCCAAGTGCTTTTTTAGGTGAGGGAACAGAAAGAAGTCTGATGGTGCCAGATCAGGTGAATACGGCGGATGCGGTAACAGTTCAAAGCCACAGTTGTGAATTTCAGCCATTGACTGTACTGACGTGTGAACACGGGCGTTATCTTGATGAAACAGGACTTTTCTTCTGAGCATTCCTCGACGTTTTTCTTTTATTTCCTCTCGTAAACGACGTAGTAAGGTGCAGTAGTAATCAGAGTTTATAGTCTGACCCCTTTCAAGATAATCAATCATAATCACACCTTTCGAGTCCCAGAATACTGAAGCCATCACCTTATTTGCCGACAAAATCGACTTAGCCTTTTTAGGGGGTGGTGAACCAGGTCTTCTCCACTGTTTTGATTAATGTTTTGTTTCCGGTGTACAGTAATGAACCCATGTTTCGTCTATAGTAACAAAACGATTCAAAAAATCATCTGCATCGGCTTCAAATAACTCCAAACAGTCGCGTGAAATAGTCAATCGCGTCCTTTTTTGTTCAACTGAAAGCAGTCGCGGAACCCACCTCGCAGACACCTTGTGGAAACCCAACTCGTTGACAATGATGTTTTGAGTTCGTTCATAAGAGATGCCTATAATCTCGGCTATCTCTCTAATTTTTAATCTGCGGTCTCCCATTATTAAATCAAGTACTTTTTTAATATTTTCTTCAGTAGTTGACGTCGAAGGCCTTCCAGAGCGGGGTTCATCTTTCACACTCTCTCTACCACGCTTAAATTCTGCTATCCATTTTTTGACGGATGAATATGACAGAGCACAATTGCCTTATGTACTGACCATGTCATCATGGATGGCTTTTGATGATAGCCCCTTCTTATGGAGGTACTTAATGACGGCACGCTGCTCGATTTGCTCCATTCGCGGAAATTATGTCCGATTACTTTGTTAATAAATTTATAAAATCACAACTAATTATCGCACACGTTTCGAACTTCACACAATGAACTAGTCTGAACTGAACTAAATAATGTGGGTAGATTTGATTTTTAGAATTGAATGGACCTGTGTTAGGCCGAGTACTTTTCAATCCACCCTCGTATATCTAAATTAAGAAATATGACGTTGGCAGATATAAAGTGGTTTTATTTTTTCAAGAAATAAAAGATACATTTATAATAATCTTCTACATTTATAAATCTAGCAAAAACAGTTAAAATTTTGAAGCCTGTGAATTTGTACATGAGATTAGTATGCATGGGCGTACTCAGAACACTAAGCGCGTTCCAATTTCAGGTTCAGTGATACGAAGATTAGCAACATGTTACATCGGAAGCTGCGTAAAATAATTAAAATATTTATTAGCTAAGGAGCACCAGCTCATACCAGCTCAATATTTACTTAAATTTTAACTGGATATAAGATTTTATTAAATTATTTATTAATTTACATAAATAAAAGCTGTGACATTATTTTTGGTTGCATTTTGACATGAGTTACAATTAACAGAAGAAAAGGGTTTTAGAAAAGCTAAATGCATTTAAATCATCATCATCATCATTACAACCTTTCATAAGTCCACTGCTGAAAATAGGCCTCCCCCAAGGAATGCCACAAAGCACGGTCCTGAGCCACCTGCATCCATCGACTTCCTGCATATCTTACCAGGTCTTCACTCCATCTAGTTGAGGGTCGCTCTACACTGCGCCTACCAGTACGAGACTGCTACTCGAGATTCTTTCTTCCCCATCAGTTGTTGGTTCTTCGAGCTATATGGCTGGCACATTGCCACTTCAGCTTACATATCCGTTGGGTTATGTCCGTTACTCTGGTTCAACTGCGGATATCCTCATTTCTAAGTTTATCACGCGGAGAAACCCCGGGCATAGCCCTCTCCATAGCTCGCTGAGCGACCTTGAGCTTCCTCATACGGCCAGCAGTGAAGGAACATGTCCCAGATCCGTAAGTCATCACTGGCAACACGCACTGGTTATACAATTTCGTTTTCAGGTTTTTAGGTATGTCTAACGAGAAGATGTGTCGTAGTTTCAGAGTTGAATTCGTCGATTGACCTCTCGGTTAAAGTTGGACTTACCTAGTCGGACTATTTGTCCCAGGTAAGCATACTCATCAACAACTTCGAGCATATTGCTCCCAACAACTACCGGCATAGGTGTGACATGGACATTAAACATGATCTTTGTTTTGTCCATGTTCATCCTAAGACGTATCCGTTGGGAGATACTATTGAGGTCATTGAGCATAGTGCTTAGGTCCTCCAGCAATTCTGCCATAAGGACTATATCGTCGGCAAATCGAAGGTGATTGATGTACTCGCCATTGATGTTAATACCGTATTCTTTTCAGTCCAGTAGCTTGAAAACGTCTTCCAATGCGGCGGTGAAGAGTTTCGGGGATTTAACTTCACCCTGTCTTACACCTCTCTGTATAGTTTGGATAGGTGGATAGTTGGATAGGTTTCGTACTCGGATTCTGTACTCGGATAGTCATCCTAGGTTTACTGTACAAACACTTCAGCACCTCGATATACTGACAGTCTGCTTGGCACCGCTGAAGGTACTGCAGCACCGCCCAAATTTCGACGGAATCAAAGGCTTTCTCATAGTCTACATACGAAAGGCAAAGTGGCAGATTATACTCTTATCTTCTGTACAATTAGCCGAAGGGTGTGTATGTGGTCCATGGTACTAAAAACTTTTCGGAAACCGGCTTGTTCGGGAGGCTGGAAGTCGTCAAATCTGCGCCCGAGACGATTCGTAATGACTCTTGAAAACAGATTCAGAACAGATTCTGAGTATTATAGGGTACGCAACCCTCGACGGCACACTCTCAATCTTTACAACGTTGTTAACGAGAGACTTGTAGACGATAAATCCGACACCTCCTTGAGACAGATGGTCGCCCTCCCAGTGATAGAGCAAGTTGCCGGATTCAAGGATTACCTTGTCCTCCCCCTCTCTTCGGACCTCGGATAATTCTATAATATGCCAATATACCTTGTCTATCTCTTCTTCCAGCTCCACGATCTTCTCGTCAGTCCTCAGGGTACGTGCGTTATATGTTGCCAGGTCGAGTCGTCTTAGGTGGCAATCGAAGCTCCATCGAATATTCTTAGCACCCACTGCCCCGCCGTCACCATGGTCGCCACCGTAGCCATGAATAACGAGGCCGCCGGGGGCTGAGAGCCTTCTCTTTGCTACTCTCATCATTGCGTTTGAATGCATTAGAAAAATGATGAATTCCTTAAGAATTTTCGCATAAGTTCGGTTGTGTAGGCGTCCTCTTCTTTCTTATTTCTGCCTCCAATCATCATCCAACCTACTGTTAAGTTTCGGATTAAAGTGTAAGGGAACCAGTACATATTTACAGGCTTTGAAATGCCCATTTCAACTCACACTGTAACTTAGGCCGACAACACACTTGTGGTCTCCTTTGTTTGATGTTGGTTGCAGGTGGGTTGGTTATGGTTACAGTTGCTACCAAAACAAGCTAACAGCCCATATCAGATTTAGTTGTAATATTTAATGAATTGGACAATTATCATTTAATTAAAATGGTGATAGTGTTGTAATTAGTATTTGCATGGAAAAAAATCATAATGCAGCAAATTATGTCTGTAGCACGAATGAGAAAGCTCGTCCGGTGAAGGATCACGGAGCAAAATAGTAGCGTGGTGTTGCTGCGTTTCGTATGGTGTGTGACGAAAACCGGGGACCCTTTTTACTGGTAGCAAGGCATTTCGTGTTGATCCTTAGTGCAACGCATCTGCATTTTGATTCTTAATCGAGGCAAGATGTGTCACATCATGACAAGTCATGTAACGTGATGTCAAGGGTCTTCGAAAGAAGAATCGGAATCTTATGCGAGTAAGTAACCAGATTCGTTAAAAACTTCGAGCAAAATGTCTTTTTCTTTTTTTTTTAAAGGAGAGGGGGCAAACGAGCATGTAGCTCACTTGATGGTAAATCATTACCGTCGCCCATGAACAACTGCAACACCAGGGGAACCAGGGGAATTGCGAATGCGTTGTCGGCCTTTTAAAAAGGAGTAGGCTCTTTTCAAACAATGACTCTTCAATCTCTAACAATCACTCTTCATTCTTTCTGTTAGACCTATCCAAGATAGCGAAGCGAAGAGTATCTTGCTTGAGCACTGCTCGGTCTTTGCCACACGAAGGGTGTTATTTCCTTTGATCTTGACTCCAAGTCATATAATGAGACAGACAATATTTATATTTTGCTATGTCGTATAATATATTAAGCCTTTATCTGCATTAGCTCAATCACGTTAGTTGTGACTTTTGTAAATCCATTATATCTTTCGTTCTTCTTATATTTCTTTAAATTTGTAAATTAATTTAGGTAGAATTAATCAATGTACGTAATAGAATTTTGTTAATTAAAACCGACGCTAAATGCTTTATCAATTTAATATTATACTTAATCTTAGTCCATTGCGCTTTACGGAGCTTATGGCATCATTCCTTTAAACAATAATGAGTTTTTAGATGTAAAAGCCTGAGGTGTGAATTTATTAATAGTTTAAGGATTAAAGAAAGTTAAATGAATATTTAATTACGCCGTCATCGCGTTGCATTTAATTAATTACTTTCAAGAATTAAACCTCTTATAACTCAGGTGTAATTCAAGAATGATAATAAAATTACCTCACCACGGCCAGCGGCTAGCTACTGGGTTACCAAGCCTTTTATCTCTACATCTACAATCATAACAATTCATTTTTATCGAGTAAAATACTTCTATATTAATAAGAATATTTATACAATATTTAACACATTTGTTTTCTTTTTACCCGATTGTCCCAGAAGGAGAGTAATGTTTTTCGAGTGTATGTATGTATGTCTATTTATTTGACATGCTCTGTAGCTTGAACTGCTTGTCAGATTATAAAATAGGGGTTATTAGATTTGTCTTAGTTATGGTAGTGACATAGGGTATAAAAATCTCTTTTCCGTAAACTTTTTACGCAGTGGTTTTTACTGTTTTAACCGTTGAGCTTGTTTGATAAAGACACTTTAAAGTTTTATTAATATTAAGTTAACATAATGTAATTCTTATTAGTAAATGTCTAAAAAAGGAAAACACGGGCTCTCTTATCGGAGAAAGAATGGAGCAAAGCAAACTTTTCATGTCCTAGACATAATATGTATTATTTTTTAGATATTAGGGGGTTCTACTAAATTTACAAATTCTAGAGTGGGATTTATCGAGGCTAAGTTGTCACTGATGTCACTGTTTCTTGACAACAAGTTTCAGTACGACAATTATGTAAAAGCATAAACGTGATTTTTGATTTCAGTACAACAATAATAAAATACTTTTCAATGAATTGAATTTTCTTATGTAATTTATACATAAAAAAACCATTAATGTAAATATATTGAAAATAAAAATACTTATATATTATGTATATGAGTGTAATATAATAATTTGATTAATTGGATATTTACGAAAAGATACGCAAGAGTTGAATATCAACAAATCAAGTAAATATATTCAATTATTAGCTGAATTTTTATTTTAAATCTACAATTCTATAAAATATTTGCAACCTTTCTAAGCTCGTCTGCCCTTGATAAAATCATAAAGTGAGTTTTCAGATAACTTGCATCTGTATGGTGAAGACACGGAATTTGAATTTATTTACAGTTATATTATCATGCATTTAAGTAACATTTTTATATAATGTTTGACTGAATGAAGTAACAGCTCTACCTCATGGTGAATGTTGATTTCACATCCACACTATCTGAATGCATAGCGGTCCACATCTATGAAAATTTTTAATAGTTTTCAGCCTGATTCTTTAGTTTGTGAAATATGCTATCGGATAGGTATGAATTAGAAACGTTAACGAAAAGCGTTTAACTATTGCTAAAACAGTGGAAACGCACCTGCGATTTTCCTTTGATGTTGCAAATGTTAATGGGGAGTGGTGCGATCACACGCCAGACAGAGTTAAAAGTAATATGTAAAATTAAACGCGATAAAATCCGTAAAAGTAATTTTATTCAGTAGTAGCTGAAGCGAACACTGGTTGTTGTATCTCAAAAACATTTTAAAAAAATATATAAAAGTACGTTAAAACATGCGTGTATTCGAATGCAATTTTGTGTCAAAATATCAAAGTAATCGGAGAACTCCCGCAGATTTAATATTTTGAACAAACGAACAACGAACATTTTTATTTACCTGTATACAAAATATAAATATGGGACAAAGTATTTATCTGATACAATCTTTATCAACCAAAACGCCTCTGCAACAATGTTTTTCCATTGTTTATGTCGTATGTTACAAACGATTTATTTTATCTGATTAAAAATCAAACAACGCTACGTAGTAGTTTGTTAGAAAAATGTTTGTCATGATTCAAATCATTTGGTAATCGATATCTGCCGCCCGAGGCTTTGGCTCTCCTGGCCCACTTTTCCTACGCTACTGAATTCTATATAGGTTTAAAATTATTTTAATTAAACGTACGTAGCGTACTTGCTATTAAAACAATTTTAGTCTCCGGAAAAGCTGGAATAAAGCCATATTTAAATTTATAAAGAACTCGTTTTCAACTTGTGTTGATTTTAAAGTAATTGTTTTATTTAAAATACGAGTCTATAATATATAAAGATTATAGAAAAGAGATGGGGATTGGGATAAGGTAACTTAGTTATTTTTCTTTATATTCTTTTAAAACTTTGAACTTTATTTTATACATTATAAGACAGAAAATAACCAAAAACCTACTAGTCAAATTAAATTTTTTTTATAGGATAAGGGTGACAAGCGAGCACACAGTCCACCGGATGGTGAGTGGTTGCTGCGGCCCATAGACATCTACATCTATCCTCTATTACAAATCAAAATGCAGATGCGTTGTCACCCGTGAGGACTAAGATAGAATGCCTCATTTCCAGTAAAAAGGGCCTCCGGCCACCTGCACTCACCAAGCGAAATGCAAAGGAAAACCTCTACTTCACGCTGGTATTCTGTGGTCATGCTACCACCCCGGTTCGAGCCGGCCCATCCGTGCAACAGCAAAAGTTGCCGCGTGGCTCTACCACTGTTAAAATTAATATTAAAAATGTGCACATAAATACGGTTGCTTTTATACATCCCATCAAAAAAATCCACCAAGAGACAAATATAAAACTTTATTTTGTCTTCTTTTTTCTTATTTTTATAAGGCAACAGATTTCATGGAATTACTGTTACTAAACCAGATAAAGCAAACTGGCGCTGAATACACAATTTCTCCGCATGTTCGTAGGTAACAATTGAGAATTCTCATAAGTGACATTTGAGATTATAGCTCACAGATTTACATAATACGTATCTAGTGGTATATAAATTGTCAGATTATTCATGTCTTATGTTTTAAGTTAATATGATACTAGTATGCGAGTATTTCTTTTAAGTGGTGGGGGGGGGGGGTGGCGGGGGGGGGGGGGGAGGGGGGGGGGGGTTTGTTGTAGTTTCAAAGATCTTCATATTTTAAGCAAGGCTAGAATAATAACAGCGTGTGAGGTATTTTATTATAGTCGTTAGAGTTGAGTGCGCTACTGTAATTAACTTTACTTGATTGCAGATATTCATATACTGCAGATGTTATTTACCATAAGGGGGACATTTAGGTTTGTTATCAATTTAATTTACCATTTACTGTTTCCTTTCCCTCTGTCGCCTTTTACGACGGCCACAAAATGGTATTAGTGGATTCTATTTTGCCGCCATTACACGACGATAACGCATATCAAATTTCACGAACACATACGTGAAGTCACCATGAAAGCAAATTTACGTAAGTTTTTCTTTAAATGCGATATCGATGAAATGTAGGGATAAATTAATATAGCAAGTGATAAAATAATAGAGAATAATATGTGTAGACTAAGGCTGAGATCTATAGATCGTACTTTGACTTTGCTCAGACTTAGCTTACGACAAACTTAGCTGAGTATATGCTGTGCATAATCTTTGATTCTAAATTTATAGTTGTATCGAGCTAAGATTAAGCTAAGTTTATGCTTAAAGCCCAGACAGTCCAAATATTAATGGATGTTTCATTCCATGCATTATGTTTTTCACTTTACTGTATAAAATTAAAAAATATATATACACAGTCAGGTCATAAGTATTGTCACACAGTAAAAACTTTTCTTTTAGAATGCTGGCCACAAAAAAGTTTATTGAATTCGAATTTCGTATTATTCATGAAAATAAAACTGTATACTTTTTAGAATTTTACTCATTTTTAAATATGGAGTGGACGCTTAAAGAAGACCGTGTTGCAGTTATTGCGTTGCATCGTTGCGGTTACGTGCCAATTCAAATTTTTGACATACTGAAAAATTTGAATATAACCAAAAGATTCGTTTATCGTACCATAAAATGATACAATGAAGACTCTAGTGTAGATGACAGGTCAAGAAGTGGTCGCCCTCGGTCTGTTAGAACTCCAGCAGTGATAAAAGCTGTGAAGGCGCGAATTCAAAGAAATCCCAAACGTAAGCAGAAACTGTTGGCCCTTCAGATGGGATTAAGCAGAACCACAGTGAAAAGGGTGTTAAATGAAGACTTAGGGCTTCGGGCATATCGAAGGAAAACAGGACATCGTTTGAATGCTCATCTAA
The DNA here is from genome assembly GCA_033319125.1 of Parnassius glacialis. NCBI lineage: Eukaryota > Metazoa > Arthropoda > Insecta > Lepidoptera > Papilionidae > Parnassius > Parnassius glacialis. The sequence continues at coordinate 11,572,386 of JAVANC010000009.1, forward strand.
TGGACCTGAGACTGAAGAGATGCCGCGCTTTGTTGAAACGGTACGCGGGAAAAAATATCGGGAAATTCTTTTTTCGGATGAAAAAGCGAGCAACCGTATTCCGCGTGTCCAACGAGGTCATTTTCCATCCTCGATCATGGTATGGTTGGGAGTTTCTTATTGGGGCTTAACAGAGGTACATTTTTGTGAGAAAGGTGTAAAAAACGAATGCAGTTGTGTATCAAAATACAGTCCTGACGAACCTTGTGGAACCTGTTTCTCATACCATGTTCAATAAAAGGCACTGGGTATTCTAACAAGATCCGGCACCAGCTCATAGAGCAAAGAGCACACAAGACTGGCTGGCGGAGCGTGAAATCGACTTCATCCGGCACGACGACTGGCCCCCCTCCAGTCCAGATTTGAATCCGTTAGATTACAAGATATGGCAACACTTGAAGGAAAAAGCGTGCTCAAAGTCTCATCACAATTTGGAGTCACTCAAGACATCGTTGATTAAGGCAGCCGCCGATATTGACATGGACCTCGTTCGTGCTGCGATAGACGACTGGCCGCACAGATTGAAGGCCTGTATTCAAAATCACGGAGGTCATTTTGAATAAACTTTAGTGTCATAAGAATCTATGATTTGTTAAGTTCATTTTGGTATATAAATGGTTACATAATTAATAAACTTGTTTCAATTATTTCATATTAAACATGTGACAGAATTTATGACCTGACTAGGTATTTAAAAACGAAAAAAGTCCAAATTGTACATATTTCATAAATTATTTATTATTACATGAAATAGAAAACGGTCCTAAGAGAACGGGAACGAATGAGATGAGTGCAAAGTCAGAAAAAAAGAAAAAAATAAGATTATAAGGAATTTGAAATAAGATTGAAATTACGTAAATAGAAAATGGATTAATGTTATTTACAACTAGAAGGCGGCCTAAAACTACCTATTTATTTGTTTAATTAATTAGAGTAGCATAAAAACAACAATTTAAAGTTAGTACAGTGGTTTTGAATAATATCCGGAGTTTTACGTAAGTCGTAGATATCGTTGTCTTGTTAAGCGCGCACTCAGCACACAGTCTTAGCTCGAAAGTAAAGTCTGAGCAAAGTCAAAGTACAGTTTATAGATCTCAGGCTATGAGCTCGTGATCGCCAGACCTTTCTTATTTTAAAAAAAGCTGAAAGTTGCTGAGCACATACTCTCAACATAGATATGAACGATGGGCTACTATGAAGTTTGGATCATAGTGGCTTGGGCAGATAACAGGTAGCAAAGGTGTATAAAATGGCAACTTAAATTTGTCAAAATATAAAGGGTAATTTTCTCATATTTTCTTTGCCATAAACGCTGCTCTGCCTTATTGGGCTTCAAAAATTACTCCTTTGTTCATTTTTTTTAATAGCGCCATCGCCTACATTCTATAAGTAAAGTCATTCTATCAAACTAAAATTGATTACGAGTAACTATCATGGTGGTACGTAGAAAATCTTGTAGATGGTACTATTACTCAAATGCGATCACTCTTTCTAAAGTAAATACGTGTACCTTGGTAACTATCTTAAATACATAAAATGAATAGATTAGTATTTGACCAAAAGACCGTTATAATCTTGTACTTGTAATTGTATTACTATATACTTTATGGTATGTAATGGCATGCGTTCGCGATTAGAATGACCTACATCAATGGCACGGTACGTAGTTTTAACCCCACCACTTTTCGTCACACAAAATGGTTGCGGATCAGAATTTCAAAGCCCTCCCGTAAAAGGTTTCACTTCAATAATGTTGTCACTAGCAACCACACTGGTAGCTCATTATAGCAAATAATTATTATTGTTATTAATAAATAATTGGAAATTATTAATAGAAGCAGGCGGTACTTTGAGAACAGTGGTAGAGCCAGGCAGCAGCTTTTGCTGTCGCACGGATGGGCCGGCTCGAACCGGGGTGGTACCACGACCTCACAGAAAACCAGCGTGAAGTAGAAGTTTACCTCTGCGTTTCGCTTGGTGAGTGCAGGTGGCCGGAGGCCCTTTTTTCTGGAAATGAGGCATTCCATCTTAGTCCTCACGGGTGACAACGCATCTACATTTTGATTTCTAATAGAGGATAGATGTAGATGTCTATGGGCCGCAGCAAGCACTTACCATCAGGTGGACTGTGTGCTCGTTTGTCACCCTTATCCTATAAAAAAAAGTTACATTGAGGATGTGAATATTATTATTATTAATTATTTAATGGTTTTAATTCTAATGGATTTCCGTAATTCGTCTTTAAATAACTTGAAGCCAAAACAAAAACGATTTATCGCTAAAAAAGTTTCAATCCTTTCCCACTTGTAAGTAGTGTAAAAGATCATTTTAACCGAAATGTAAAAAAGATAACCGAAATGTAAGGGAGTGGCGCGAAATCACATTGAAATTCAATATTGCGTATATAAATTCAGTCTCGAGTATATCCCAAAAGTACTATAATCGGCTTACATGAATTTTCTTCAAAATTTTGATAAAAACGTGATGATAATTCAAATTGTTTGTCCCTTATTTTTGTTGCCGCATATGTATCCTGTTCTGATAGTATTGATTCAACCTACTATACGGCTTATTTTTGTTACTTGGTTTTCGTTGGTATTCATTGTAAATTTAAACCAGAGTGAAATAATAGCATAATGATGCTGTGTTTCATATAGTGATTGAAGAGATTACATTTAGATAACATTTGTCAAGGGTGACCACGCATTTGAACTGACAGCGTCCATATGCGATCAGGTAGACTATGTGTTCGCTTGACATCCATACTTCAATAAATAAAAAGTAACTGACCAGAGTAAGAAACTCCGTGATCCAAAGTAATCCGTGATAATGATGATTACGTCTGACCAACATCGACCACTATCGAATATTGAACAGACAAAAGTTATCAACTATAATATCTATCAGTTATAATACCTACTCATAATGGCACAAGTGTATGCACTAACACAAATAATTATCATAATCTATAATAAGGATTGGAGGTAGGCCACGATGCAGGGTCAAGTCGCCGGGGATGATTGAAAGACGAATACATTACAAGACAATGGCATGTAAACCCGTGCCGGGAAACGAACAGGTTTTTGAAGCCAATTATAGCCAAATTAACAACGTATTGAATAAAACTATTTTTACGGATTTTATCGCATTTAATTTTACTTATTTTTAATTTTCAAAGTTGCGGATGCTTTGCAGCATCCGTGGCCACTAGAGGACTGGTTGTGTTTGACGTCCCGATGTCTAAGTTAACCCGGAGTACCTTTACATTTTTAATTATTTAGCCCGTCTACGTAGAATGAGCTTACTATAAATCGAAGTCTTACAATAGTATGCCTGGGTTTCGATTTAATTTTATTAATTTGAGACTCCCAAGCAGGTGGTAGTAGCCAGCGTCCTTCTCTATTGACATTTGATTTTTTATTTCAATAGTCTCACGTATTATCCTTGGGTAAGTTAAATATAAAAAATCACAAAAATGTGTATTTTCAAATATCAGCCGAAACCGTTTATACGTCGTAGGGCCACGCTGCAGCTATATTAGTAGTATAGTTGTAGCACGAATGGGTCGGCTCGACCATGCTCTCACAGAATACCAGCGTAAAATAGCAGCTTAACACTGCTGTGTTTCGTATGGTGAGTGTAGAGAACCGGAGACCGTTTTTACTGGAAAAGGCATTCCATCTTAGTCCTCACGGGTGACAACGCATCTGCATTTTGATTCTTTATTGAGGATAGATTTAGATGTCTATGGGTCACAGCAACCACCTACCATCAGATGAACTGTGTGCTTGTTTGTCACCCTATTCTATAAAAACCCCATGTTGTTGACGAGTTGACTTTCTATAAAACACAGATTTGATTAATATGTATCTAGTGGGGCAGAGGGAATTGTATGAATTGTCAGATTATTAATGTCTTAACTTGTAAGCGATAATAACTCTTGTATAGTTTTTTGGGTGGTGCACTTCCGTTGTAGATAATATTTACTTGAACGCCAGGTTACAAGCGGGGTTAGCCAAATTGACTGTCTACAATCGATAACTATAAAAATAAAATCAGCGTTAATTCACGTAAAAGTAACGGCACCTAATGTTATTATGTAATTCCCTTTCATTTTAAAGCTTTTTACAACGCGGGAACTATTGTCACAAGAAAATTAACTAGGCTAACCCCGTTGTTCATATATATATTGCATGCCTTAAGCGCAAAGCGCTGTTCTACAAGCGCCTAAAAATATAGATTCCAACTTTTTATCGCATGAAATGGTATCTAACAATAATATTTATAACAAATTTATAATATATCTGTTAAAGTTAAAGTTACAGCCTATATATACGTCCCACTGCTGGGCACAGGCCTTCTTTCATTTCTGAGAGGGTTTTAGGGCAAGGAAAGGTCCGCCGCGCCGCCCCAATGTGCCTTGGCGAACTTCACATGTCTTTGAAATATATATTTTTTTCATATTTGTCAGACGTGCAGGTTTACTCACGATGTTTTCCATCACCGCCGAGCATGTGATAAATCAGCACTTAAAATTGCAATTAACAATTTTATTGGTGCCGGCGTGGATCGAACCCGGGTTTCTCGCGTACTATGAAAATTACAGCGAGCGCTAAGCATCTGAGCTACCACGGCTCTTTATAGTATATTAGTGAATATATCTGTAGAGTATATTAATATAACTAATTTAATATTTGATGTAATAAAGTATCCAGAGGAATCTGGTGCTGGAAAAATTACGACTTTTAGAAAATCTAATATAAAATGGCAATGCGGCCATTGTTTCAAAGATGCGAGAGATCAGGTACTTCGTCTGCTAATTACTTTGTCAAGCGATTACAGCAGAATTTCTCAATTTGCACGTAGAATATACGCTTATGTTCTGAATTGTACCATTGTGAGTAGGGTGTAATGATAATGATGGTACGACACAACGAGACTTAATGTTGAAATACTCCGGTTATTTAAACATATTGTGGACAACGTGTTTTGACGTCAAGAGCTATCTTTATGTTAATTTATTAATTTTTTAAATGTTTTATTGCCATCACCTTAAAGAATAAGGTAATATAAGGTGGACTTAATGCCTTTTGGTATTATCTCATTTATGTTATCAAAATTATCTTTGTTAAGAGATGGATTACAATAAAAAAATCTAAAATAGAACTGTCCGAGGTATCCTGCATCTATCGAATGCCTGCATATCTTATAACTTACTGGTTAGTCGATAATAGTATATGTAATGTGAAAGAAGGCTATATAAGAACAGATATAATAAATTGTTAAAAATCAGTTAAGTTGACTTCCGAGGCGTGTGAATTGTCAAGTCACTTCCGATTTGTATTCATGAGCGCTGTTCAATGCTTGGCACGTGCCGCCCTCAGTTCCAGGTGGCATGGGTATCCATTCCGCTTTGTTAAGTCAGGTAGGAGTATTTAGAACTTATTATATTCTTTACGTTTATTAAAAATAAAATTTATTATAGACATTACTAAACAAAATGATTTTGCGTAGTCCTATTTTTTTTATTTATTTAAACTTTCATGCACAAAGTTGTACATATGGCGAACTTAATGCCATAGGACATTCTCTCCCAGTCAACCATTAGGCTAAATAGAGATAGACAAACAAGAGGCAGTGCAGCACTAATCAAAAAAGAAAGGGTTAAAAAAATTGGTATATATATATACAGATAAACATATACATATACACATATACATACACATATACATGCATAGAGTACATATATACACAATACATGTAAATATTGTCTATGTTAGAACAAATATGAAATATACATAATTATGTATATGAAAATAAGAGCTGTGTTAGTTCAAACTTGCAACGATTTTTTCACATGCTTACGGACTTGATTTTTAAAAACAAACTTGTTCGAAACAACGTCTTCGCCTCATCTTCATCCTAAGAGCTTTAATTTTCTCATAATGGAAGTTTAGAGTTGCAATAATGGGAAGTTTAAGTTTTTACCATATTGTGTTAGTCGATTTCTGATTACTTACTTACAAAATATTGCTATTTCTTATATATTTGATTACTGAAAAGCGGCGGTGAGATCTGAAAAGCAGGGGGCCTAAACTAAGAAGGCTATATTTATACTGGTATTGAAAAAAATCTGGTAATTAATATGCGAAAATGGTAGTTTAATTATTTGTTTGAAGACAAGCGAAACTATTTATATATATATATATATATATATATATATATATATATATATATATATATATATAGAAAATATTTCTAAGTTCTGTCTTTCTCTTTCAGTTTTATCATTACATGAACTTTTTGAAAATAGTGATTAGCACAGGGCCTTTAATGTTTTTCACGACTTGTTTAAAATATTATTTTGTATTGTCTTTCCTGTAGTCTCGAGCTTGCATGACTGGCCTTTGTTTTATTAACTGGTTAAAAGCTTTAGATGATCACTTCCAGATTAAATGTAGACGCATAATTCTCTTCATTGATAACCCCGCTCACCCTAAAGATGTTGAACTAAAGAACATCATGCTTGTTTTCTTACCTCGGAATGCAACAAGCAAGTTGCAACGATGGATCAGGGCATTAGAAAAGTCCTTAAACAAGGCTACAGAACACGATTGATACATCGCTATCTTAAAGAAATGGAAAACCCTGACAGCAAACGACTCTTGACTGTGCATGACGCGATCCTAAACATTGCAACGGCATGCCAAGCAATTAAGCCTGAAACCATACAAAATCGTTTCAAAAAAGCAGGTTTCCGACATAACGAAGTTGATGTAGTATTGGAAGAAGAACCCGCGATACTACAGGGTTTTCCTAGATATTCTTCCATTGATTACAATGTTGCACCTTACGAAATCTGTTCGATTAAAGATCTTATTCAATTGAATAACACCCAAAAAGAGGCCCTAAGTGATGACGTTGAAGATGAAGGAGAATCAGTTCCGATTTGCGAACGCAGAGGAATTATCAGCAGTAAACAATTTAAGGGGCTATGTATCTTCTTTCGGGAAAAGTGAAGACGCACTGCAAAAGTCAAATTATATTGAAAGCCTTGTCATTAATAATGCATCAAAATATTTTTGTCAAACCAAAATAAGTGATTATTTTAAGTAATTGTTACGGCCGGCAGCTGCCCATCCCAGGAGTAGAATCCTTCGCGGCCCATAGACGAAGAAGCTACGGGCAGATGCTGGTCGGGCGTCCTCACGCCACGGGTTAAAAGTTTAATTACTCTAAACAATCCGGGGGGAGCGTTACAATTGTTGAACAGAGCTTACTTACCTCTATTCAAGGCGACTGGTCCCTCAGGATTCGGTCAGGTCTCGTGTGGGTGTATTGTGCTAGAAAGTAAAGGTCAGTGATGTGTATTTGGGTGTGGCTGGTAGTGTTATTGACCTTATTTGACCGTTCCCCCTGCAGCAGTTCGGCCCTCAGCTCCTCTATAAGCTAAGGTCGCCTTCCGCAGTCACTTTCTTCCTTTGTTACGATTGACTCGCGAAAATGAACACAGAACGTACGGGTCAAAGGTCACCGTTATTTCTAGAATATTAACTACCGCACTAGTAACTAATACAGTCGAATCCACTTATACAGATTCTGCGTTAAACCTAAAGTCCCGGGTAAACTCTCAACACGCGCCACCATTCCCAGTGGTATATTCACTATACGCGCCTATCATAAAATTAAGAGCTCCCGACCAAAAAACGGACTGCCTTCTCCTACGACGCGAAGAAGACATCTAATCTTTCGCTCTCGACTCCCACCGTTCAGTAAGCTCGGACGTTCAACACGCGCGAACGTCATCCCGTATCAGCCGAGCCGAGAGCCATCTAACGTCGATGCCTGACACCAACGCTTTTGCGTAAACAAACCCCCGTCCCGGACATAAGGATTTAGGTCCGCGAGCAAACCGGTCAGCGGGACAGGGTCGCGACGGCAAGTTGCAAGATCGAATCTACAACCAAACTAGGCCACCCTACGCACCCAATCAGATCTTGCAACCCTGACCAACGCCTCAAAATTACAGCCCCAACGTGGGCTAGCCGGAAAGTTGAACTGGATGCCCTTCCTGGTCATCGCAGCACATAAATAAGTCCTATTTCTAGACAGAAGTCAGACGACCTCCTTCAAACACCTATCTGCGCTCCTATGATTAGTTCCGCAACTCGACCGGATCAGGTCTGCAAACAGCGACGCGACACGAACGGCCCAGAGGGACCTTCAAGCTTCAGTGCAGAGAGCACCCCCAAATTCCCCATGAACGTCGTCTGTGGAGAGCTGAACGAAACGCACAGATGGTCCCTAGCAGGTGATCCTATGCTCATATTTCAACTAATTTTTCAAAAGCATCAATGTTCAATTACAGAATTAATTAAAACAAGTAATCACCGATGCACATAGGTCAACTTGGCAAAGTAAACAAAACAATAAACGTAAGGGACAGCCCTATTTCTTATTTCAAATAAATATCTTAGACAGTGCCAACAAAATCTAAACCAAAAGAGAATTGACTCCTATTTCCTTCGGCAACCACAGGGTTATCTAATTTCAACCTTCCTTATCACAAAGCAAAATGATTAAACACTATCACAAACATATACATAATTTTCAAAATAGAGCGCCATTCAAATTTCAAATGAATTCAAACTTCCCTTCAGCACAGGCGCGACAATCAAATACAATTACAAGCATACGCACAAGCACTCAAAAAGGGCACACAATTTAATCTCCATTTTCCGTGCAACAGCAAACGCAGTGATCAAATGTATTTACAAAACATATGCAGCAGCATTTAAAGGAGTATTTTAAATTCAATTCTTTTAATCACAACCGCTACAATATGAATTTCGCGGAAAACTCAAAGCATTTTAATTTAAATTTAAAGAATTTTTAGCTAAGTGCTCGACCAAACCAAATCTAATACCCCTTGAGAGCGTGATTCAACGCTCCAGGGGGCCCTAATCTTCCCACCACCAAGTGGAGGCCACACCGCGTGAACCCGATACTGACAGAGCGCAACCGCTAACGGTCGCCACTCGGGTTGTACGCCCTCACTGAGGCCGTCGGCAACAGAACAGCTTGACAAGTGGACTGTTGACGGCTTAAGGCTCAGTAGAGGCAGCCATGGTGGGAGCTAAGGCGGCAGCTAGCTAGGGCCGCCTCCATCAAATGGGGTACAGTGGTACACCAGTCGCGGCCACTCAGCTAACGGGAGTGGGAAGGGTCCAGCGGACCGATGAGTGGCCGTGAAGTTCCTCTTCGCACGCTGAGGGGGGGTGATGACACCCCCGCCCCTGGGGGAATTACCCCCCGACTGGTCGGGGGAGGGACCCCTTTCAAACCTAGGGGCCTGGTGGCTAGCCGGCGGGCGCCGAGCGTCGCCCGTCAGAGGGAGTGGCGGAGCGCCCCCGCCCGTGGGGGTCGAGGGCCTGGCAGTGCCCCGAGAGGAGACGCCGTTTGCACCCAGGCACAGTACGGCATGGTGATTGCCCTGGCAATGCAGACAGAGCCGCTGGTGCGGACAGTCTCGCTGAAGGTGCCCTTCCAAACAGGAGTAGCACCAGCGGCGCTCCTTGACGATAGTTCGCCTCGCCGGAACCGGCTTACTTAATAATTTTGGGCAAGACGTTACCCGGTGATCAGATGCTCGACAATAGGAGCAGGGGGGGGTTGACGACGACTTGCCCGGCGGATTTCGCCTCTCACTGGGCACGGCTCGTAAGTCGTCGACGGTGCCCGCCGCGTGCTCGATCTGTCGGCACTGCTCCTCCAAAAACCGCAGCAGGTCATAGAAGGGCGGAATATAGGAGGCCTCGTCCCCGCCGTACCTCTCCTCAAAATGCATTTGAAGGTCGAGAGGTAGACGGGACAGCACGATGCGGAGCAACAAGAAGGCCCATTCGCCCACTGGTAAATCCAGCCGCCTCAACATATTACAGGCCACCAAGACTGGATCCAACAGGTCTGGACGTAGTCTGGCCCGGTCACTCAGCAGCGGGAGGCTCAGAAGCTGCTTAACATGTTCGTCCGCAATTCGCCGGACGTTGGCGTATCTTCTGGCTAGGAGGTCCCGAGCAGTTTGGTAGGCGTCGTCCGACAAGCTCAAATGGCTGACAACGCCCAGGGCCTCCCCCTCCAGTGAGGCCAAGAGGTACGCCATCTTCTGGCTCGGAGTCAAGTCACTCCGGGCGTCCACTAGGCCGTCGAAAAGACCAACGAAGGTCAGCCACTCGGAAAGGACCCCGGAGAACTTTGGCAAGTCCAGAGTTGGGAGTCGTCCCAACAGCTCCGGCTGAGGCTGCTTCCGAACGGACTCGGGCAGGCCACTCGTCCGAGCTTCACGCGCCTCTTCGGCATACCTGCCTTCAGCCTCGATCAACTCGTCCGTGAGCCACAAGAACTGCTCGTAGTCTGCGAAGCAGGAGTCCAGGACTCCCTTTTCCACATCCAAATCCTCGAGCTCAGCGTAAGCCTCCTCCACTGCAGCCCTTCGAGCATCGACCTGCTCGAACCGCTTCATCAAATTATGGACCCTATCCGGTCGACCTATCAAAGCATGGGCGCTGGTGGCCCAGCGTAACTCAGTCCGCAGGCAACGGATTAGCATCTTGGGCGAGGACATCACTACTAAATACAAATTACGACGCCGCTCGAGCACAATTACAAAAATAACAAATAAAAAATACAAAAAAATTAACAGCTAACCAATGCAGTTCCTATCAAATCGAGTTGAATAGAAATTACTCAAATAAGAACCGCTATTTATTAAATCAAACACAAGTTAGTACAAAAGAAAAGGCAAATCAAATTAACAATAACAAATACTAGTGCGATCAAATCAAGTTAAATTCAAATTACGTAAATACAAATTACCACTCTTTAGTTCAAATACAAATAACAATACGAAAGATACATAACGAAGATACACATCAACAAAAAATGCCTTGCTCGGAAATCGACCCTTCGATAAGTAACACACTACAACCATCCGACAACGATAATTAACCGATTACGTAAAAATAACCATCTACCTACATGACGCAATCTCCCGCTTGCGCGCTAAACCGGGCGTGGCTTTTCAAATTTACCCGCAAACAACAAAGCAAGCTAACAAAGAAAGGAATTTTATTATTACGTATATAATAAAAAAAAATATTTTTACGTATTACGGACGGGCGTGATTGTAGACACAAAATTAAACCAATCAACCCAACGCTCCCTGCCACCAAAATTATTTAATTTTTATCAAATACTATGGTCGGTGGATCGACCGGGAATCGATCCCAGCACCGCGTTCTGCTACCAATTGTTACGGCCGGCAGCTGCCCATCCCAGGAGTAGAATCCTTCGCGGCCCATAGACGAAGAAGCTACGGGCAGATGCTGGTCGGGCGTCCTCACGCCACGGGTTAAAAGTTTAATTACACTAAACAATCCGGGGGGAGCGTTACAATTGTTGAACAGAGCTTACTTACCTCTATTCAAGGCGACTGGTCCCTCAGGATTCGGTCAGGTCTCGTGTGGGTGTATTGTGCTAGAAAGTAAAGGTCAGTGATGTGTATTTGGGTGTGGCTGGTAGTGTTATTGACCTTATTTGACCGTTCCCCCTGCAGCAGTTCGGCCCTCAGCTCCTCTATAAGCTAAGGTCGCCTTCCGCAGTCACTTTCTTCCTTTGTTACGATTGACTCGCGAAAATGAACACAGAACGTACGGGTCAAAGGTCACCGTTATTTCTAGAATATTAACTACCGCACTAGTAACTAATACAGTCGAATCCACTTATACAGATTCTGCGTTAAACCTAAAGTCCCGGGTAAACTCTCAACACGCGCCACCATTCCCAGTGGTATATTCACTATACGCGCCTATCATAAAATTAAGAGCTCCCGACCAAAAAACGGACTGCCTTCTCCTTCGACGCGAAGAAGACATCTAATCTTTCGCTCTCGACTCCCACCGTTCAGTAAGCTCGGACGTTAAACACGCGCGAACGTCATCCCGTATCAGCCGAGCCGAGAGCCATCTAACGTCGATGCCTGACACCAACGCTTTTGCGTAAACAGTAATGTCATTATAAATAATAATTAACTATGATGTAACGTATTTAAATACATATACTTATGCACAACACTATACCTTTCTAACAAATTTATAAATACGTATACCTATAATTCAATACCTACACAATATTTGTAAATGATATGTTTTATTTTTCCTATCCCGCATATGCTTTCCCGCTTAAGTCGCAATTTTGGCTGGGTCCCTTCAAAATCGTCTTAAGCGGGTTTTACTGTATTAATTTCACGTATATACACGGGCAGCGTTCGGGAAGCTACGACACATCTTCTCGTCAGAAATACCTCAAAACCTTAAAACAAAATTGTACAACCAGTGCGTGTTGCCAGTGATGACTTACGGAACTGAGACGTGGTCCTTCACTGCTGGCCGTATGAGGAAGCTCAAGGTCGCTCAGCGAGCTATGGAGAGGGCTATGCTCGGAGTTTCTCTGCGTGATAAACTTAGGAATAAGGATATCCGCAGTAGAACCAGAGTAACCGACATAGCCCAACGGATTAGTAAGCTGAAGTGGCAGTGGGCCGGCCATATAGCTCGAAGAACCGACAACCGATGGGGAAGAAAGGTTCTTGAGTGGCAGCCTCGTACCGGTAGGCGAAGTGTAGGGCGTCCCCCCACAAGATGGAGTGACGACCTGGTAAGACTTGCAGGAAGTCGATGGATGCAGGTGGCTCGGGACCGTGCTTTGTGGCATTCCTTGGGGGAGGCCTATGTTCAGCAGTGGACTTGTGAAGGGCTGTAATGATGATGATGATGATATACACGTCTGTAAAGTAGGTTTTATCACCATAATATAATTTAAAACTCATTTTGTTATAAAATCGTGTAAGTAAAACAAATGTTCAAAATCAATTTGCATCAAAAGTTTTAGAGATAAAAGATCAAGAATAAGTATGTTTTAGTCAGTTTTTCGATTCCAAAAAAATATAGATTAGATCACCCCTGGAATCTATCTGTTCTCGAAGTTTTATCACAATCGGTTCATCCATTCCAAAGATTAGCTTAGGCAGACAGATAGACTTTTTTACTGGAAATGAGGCATTCCATCTTAGTCCTCACGGGTAACAACGCATCTGCAATTTGATTCGCAAACGAGGATAGATGTAGATGTCTATAGGCCGCAGCAACCACTTACCATCAGGTGGACTGGGTGCTCGTCTGTCACCCCTATCCTATAAAAAAAATAGATAGGCAGAATTTGTATAAATCGTAACTCATATTTTAATAGCATGCAAATAGCCCCCTTAAAAGCTTAATACAAGCCAGTTATTTAAAGTAATGTTTTTACGCCATAATGGCAGAATATGTTGGAAAATATAGTATTAGAATTTGTTTGTGGCATCATATTCTAAGAAGTAAATAAATGTTTAATTTGTACTTAAAAATATACCACTGATAGGTATATTTCTTTTAAGTGATCAAAGCTTCGACGTGCTGTGGTAGTTCCAACAAATGAAAGTAATTTTAGTGATCGGTGTAAAAGAAAATATTGTAAGGAAAGTTACGTCGTCTCTTTACGTCTTAGAAAAAAAAATCGGGGATGCGTGAAATCTGTAAATACTCATTGGGAAGTGCGAATCTTTTTGCTCCAGAAACCTTTTAGAAATGGCAGGAGATTTGTGTCTATTGTGGGAAGTAAATCTTTCAACAAAATAGTAAAGTTTGAAGATCCGATTAATCCAATATTTTATAAAGTTTTCATAAATATAATTACAAAAATGCCATAGGTTATATAATGAATTACGATTAGACAGAGACATCCGATTGAGTGTTCAGTTAGAATATGTTTTCATATACCTGTATGCAGGGCCATTATATTATGTAAGTAATTCAGTCTTCTTTGAAAATAGTTTCATGGTTTTATGTAAACTTAATAATTGAATTTTTATTTTAAGCACAATCATTATTTTAATTTGCATTTGCAGTAAACTTAAAGCCTTACACAGAAAACTGAGCAAGTAATGATTTCATCTAAAGTATTTTATGACATTTGATGGATCCATTTACTAACATCTTAGAAAAAGTTCAATCTAATTCATGATCGTTAAGCATACAAATTGAATAGTAGATGTGTTTATTTGATTAAGCAGTGATATCAACGAATTTCTATAAGGCAGTATATGGAGGAGGTCTAGGTTCACTTCACTCACAGAACTTTACACTTTTTAATGATGATGATGATGAAGAGGCAATATGTTAGTCATTAAAATTGCGTGCGTTTGCAAATCGTGAAGGGAGAAACGAAATAAAATCTAAATCCTGCAGGAATATCTGTGTATGGAACCATGTAAGGTTATGTAAGAGTAAACGTGTAATAAGAGATATTAATAAAGATAAAATTGTGAAATCAAAATATTGATTAAATGTCCTGACTGATGTAGACTTAATTACGACTGAAGAGAAGGTTATTTATGTTGTTATGTACGTATAAAGCCCAGCTCAAGTTGTTTACTCTAATACGAAAACATTTCACCAGATTGCGTGAAACGAAATGGGGTGAATATGTGACGGCTCGAATGCTCGTGTGTAAACTTTACGTGTTTTAAAAATAAACAGACTAATTTCGTAATAAATGGTTCACTATTATTTATTAATTATTTTATATATAAATTGTAATTCCCACATTAACAATTTTATATTAAAATACATTCTATTAGATGGGAAAGTAATCAATCACAGATTATTTGAACTTTTTGTACTTAGTGGAAAGGAGATTTACGAGACATTTTAGTGGTCACGATTTTGTTAAAGCCAATCTTGCCAGTTCCGAGCACAGGTGCAAAAGAACTTTTTGTGATACTATTGTGTGATATAATTAACAAACATATGTCTTTGCTTCAGATTACAATATTTTGCAGGAATGAATATGTTTTTATCTAGCTACGGTTACCGTCAGGTAGCATACTAGACAGTACTGGATAGCCATTACAGCCTATAAAAGCCAACTGCTGAACATAGGTCTCCCCCATAGATTGCATCATAGGCAGGATTGCCAAATGGCAATTGCGGTTGTTAGCCCACATGTCAATCGTTGCAACATTTTCAAAAACATTTCAAAAGTACTAGCTTTTAATAACCAAAATAAATATTTTTTTTAACTATTACCTTTATATAATTAATAGAATCATGCCTTATTTTTTGCTATGATCAGCGTAATAAAATAAAATGTTGTGTCTTACCTAGTTTGAAGAGCACCTCGACACCCTCTCGTAATTGTGCGCATTATCTCCGTCACCACTAATCCCAACACGACTATACTAGGAACGACAACAACCGTCGATAATATGACACGGGTAAAATTTACATTCTGTGGCTACAAATTATAAATATAAGCATGTTATATTTAATTCATTGAAATTTTAATGCGCGTTGAAAGGTTAAATGTGGGAATACTGATAGCTTTTATTGAATGATATTTTATTTTTCTAAATGGTATTTTATTTTTCTATTTGAAATCTCTTTTTCCTAAACTTAACTTAATTATTAATTCAATTCACTTCAGTTAATTCGACATCGTACTTCTGTTTCATCAGTTTCAAGTGTTTGTCTCTCAGTTATTACTTCAATCTCGAATATAGATAAACATTAATAGGTAAAAAGTTTGGTAAATATGGAGGTTGCTTAATTATTTCAAATCCCGTATCTAAAATTACAGAATTAATAATATTAATTTAAGAAGTATTAAAGAAAAAAACTGAATATGAACAAGCACTCAGATCCTGAACAATTCTTTGCAGCATCTGGTCGTAGCACCGTACTTGTTCCGCGCGAGGTTTGAATCCACGGCTTCGTAGTGACGCACTTGTTCCGTCCGAGGTTTAGGCGCACGGATTTGTAAAGTCACAGGTAATTACTAAACATATTATTACGGGCTTAGGGTTTGAGACAATTAAAAACTGCCGAGTGAATTACCAAAATTGACATTTTAGTTCGCACTTGTATCGCTACGAAGTATTCGCTTGTATCGCCAATTCAACACTGACTCGGGTCGCGGTCTCTACTGGACTTATACTGTGGAAACATCTAGAATGTTCGAGTATACCGGTCGAATACCGGTCCCGTCTGACTAGGTGTCGATAGTTTTAGAAAGTGCTTCCGTGGAAATTTCTAGAAGAATCTTGAATCTCCTAGTTCTGCTACTCGATACTAGAGGTGCTAGTGGTAACTAGTGTCGCCATGTACTAGGCATTAATTGAGCCGGGCAGCAATATAAATAATTTCATAAAAATTTAATACGTATTTTTGAAAATCTAATAGAAGTAAGCAGAGTTCGTTCAATTGGATCAATTCTACAAGAAATTATTAATAAACCACATAGTAAAAGAATGATAGATATTCATGGGTTATAGAATATATGTAAAGCTATGATCGACATCACCCCATTTTGTTGCGTATGCATTGTACTTCCCTTAAATGGCGGGAAAACCATCTCGTTAGCCCAGGCGTTATACGCGTTATAGCCTATATTATGGTTGTAGCAGGAATAAGTGGGCTCGACTTGGGAAGGCCACGCTTTCACAAAATACCAGCGTAAAATTCTCAATGCTGCTATGTTTCGTAAAGTGAGTGTAGGGAACCGGAGACCCATTTTACTGGAAATGAGACATTCTATCTTAGTCCTTTAACAGTGGTAGAGCCACGCGACAGCTTTTGCTATCGTACGAATGGACCGGCACGAACCGGGGTGGTACCACGACCACACAGAATTCCAGCGTGAAGTAGAGGTTTACCTCTGCGTTTTGTTTGGTGAGTGCAGGTGGCTGGAGGCCCTTTTTACTGGTAATGAGGCATTCCATCTTAGTGCTCACGGGTGACAACGCATCTGCATTTTGATTTGTAATAGAGGATAGATGTAGATGTCTATGAGCCACAGCATTCATTTACTTTCAGGTGAAATTTGTGCTCGTTTGTCACCGTTATTCTATAAAAAAAACCTAGAGTGGCGACGGAGAGCAGCGTCATCGGTGGAAGACGGTAAAGAAAAGAAAAAAGACAAGGCAAATGCTCGAAACTCCAGAGGTCTATATCCAGCAGTGGACCTTTATGGGCTGATAATAATGACGATGAATCTATAATATATTACGAGTATATAAACAAAGACTGATTTTCGAAATTTCGACAGCGTTATATATAATTCCAACAATAAGAAAATATGAAGTAATTAGAGACATTAGTCACAGAACAGAAATATATTTCATTTCGTTGAAGTGTTCCTGCGAGAATGATTTCTTGCTAGATTTTCTCTCTCTTTTTACTGCCATGCGCATCTGACGTTAAACTAATGAATGCACATTTTCTTTTATTACTCTAGATTTTTCCAAGCTGGCGTCTTGCTGTTTAAAATTTTTATTTTAAAAGTATAACGTATTTTTTATATTTTTAACTCATGTTATATTTTATAGAAGAGGGAGCAAACGAGCATGCTGCTCACATTACGGTAATTCAATAGTATATTGCTGCCTACGAACAACTGCAACATCAGGGAAGCAAATGAAGGTGCGTTGCCTTTTAATAAGAAGTAGGTTCTTTCCTTGAAGGCCCCCGAGTCATATCGGTTCGGAAAAATTGCTAATGGTTAACGATTCCACATAGAAACTTCTGGTAAATCGTAAAATGGTAACCGCTAAATATCTAAACGGTGAAGGCGGTATCGCGAATGTAATAGACGCGAAGTGCGATGATGGGCAGCAGTGTCTTCCTAATAACTACAAATAAAAAATGCGGTTGCAAACCCACCTGCCAAGCGTAACAAATTTGATAAATAATCAAATTTGTTAAAATTTTTTCTGTTTGTTTTTTCAAATTTGTTTGAAAAAAAAAAATCGCCCTACGAGGCAATCTATAGAACTATGTCCATCTGTGGACTTTTGATTGGATGTAACGATACGAAAACGCGATGGTGGAATTTATCCGAACAACTCCTCTGAATACTCCCCGTAGTGCTGTAAATTATGTTAAAATCTTAATAAATTTCAATTTATATATTAATATAATTTACCTACTAAATTTATGCAATGCTTTTCACCTAGTCACTTCGATTGCATAATAATTTTTGAAGTATTATATTATGATATTTACTAACATTAGTCTATCTTCATCATCCTTAGTTATCCTTCGTTCCTTATTTTTAGAGTAGTGCTCTGTAGGTTTATAATTTGCGTTGGTAGTTCTGTTGCTAATGCAATTTTGATCCAAAGGTTATGCGTTTTTGTCTAAAGCTTGTGTGAAAAAGAAACCGGTGTAGAATTTCAGGGCGCTGCAGAGTTTAAGTAGGAATTTTGATCTTACGACTGTAAGATTTTCATAAAATAAAATTAAATGTAACTTTTCATAAGCGCCGTTACTTCTTTGTATTATAACTTATGATATATTTTTTAATTTTTTTTCTTTTTTCACAGGCTCTTACGCTTATACGCTTACCAAAAAACCAATTCGTTAATATTTTAACCAACCAGGTCGCTTGTGCAAATTCTCGACAGTATTAATGAGTTCGTTTAAAAACCTAAGGTACCAAACTGAGTATCTACAATACCTTTGTCTTATTATATTATCTAAAGCACTTATTTTGTTCGTCCTTGTGGTATTCACGAGAAATGTAATAACCTTTGTAAAATAACTCTACGAAAGGTCTAAAGTTAAGAAAACTAAACTAAATTTAATTAATTTTGTATTATTCTTGAAATGCTTTTGTTTAATTTAAATATAAAGTGAACATTAGGAACCTTATATTTCATTTTTAATTTTTAATATTACTTAAGCATTAAAATTAATTTGAAAACGGTCGCCAGTACAGTAAAGTAAAAAAAATATTGAAGCACCGTCCCACGGGTAAATGTTACATGGAACTCTTTTAAAGCAAAACAATAAAAAGTTGATGAATGTTGGAAGAATATTTCCAGTAATTATAACAGGCAACTGATAATTTCGGTAGGTTCATTTTTATAACTTGGCATTAAAGTTCATTGGTTTGAAAATCAATGGGTTTGATTCTCTTAAAATCTTTTTCCCATGTGATTCACAATATTAATCAATAACGCAAATATGATATAATTTGCAATTATTTTTATTTATGTTTAAACCCCCGATGCAAAAATATGTTATAAGTTTGACCGCTATGTGTGTCTGTCTGTTTGTCTGTGTGTTTGTCTATGACACGGTGGCTCTTAAAGTGGTGAACCGATTTGGGTGCATTTTTTTTTATTTGTTGGTATGTTTTCCAGCAGTGGTTCTTAGACATGTTTTATCAAAATCCGTTCAGCCATTTCAAGGTCATCAGCTGTTTTGTTTCGGAGGTTTTAAAAATTATTCACACGCAACTTAACACCGTCCACTACCATCTAGAGATGGCGAAGGCGGCCTTGCTCTTTTTGACCGAGATGCACGTGTCCTCTCCGGCTGATAGTTCGTAATTGTCCTACCCGGGGTACAAATTAGAACACTTCTTTGTATCCCGGGCTGGAGTTTGCGTGTACGCCAGAGAGGATATCTGTTCTCGACGCCTCGGCAGTCTTGAAGGTTCGGACCTCTCCATCCTATGGCTGCGCGTAGACAGCGACGACCATCCCCGCGTCTACGGGTGCCTCTATAGGTCGCATAGCGGTAATGCCAACATAGACCGACTCATCGACCACGTCTAAATGGCTGCAGACTCCGTGCTACAACAGATTCCATCCGCAGAGATCATGATATTTGGCGATTTTAACGCCCACCACGCTGAATGGCTCGGTTCATGTTTAACCGATCATGCGGGGAGATCTGTTAATGACTTTGCCTTGGCATATGTTCTGACACAACTGGTTACTTCGCCTACGCGGATCCCAGATGTGGAAGATCATACACTTTTACTGATGGACCTTCTGCTGACCTCTCATCGGGACGGATATCAGGATTCCGTCGATGCCCCTGTCAGCTTTTCGGACCATTGTCTGATCCGGAGTGTAGTGCCACTCACACTCTCCTCACGGTTGCGTTCTACAGGTTGCCACCGTGTTTGGCACAGGTCGGCGGATTGGGATGGAATGCGGTCTTTTTTTTGCATCCTACCCATGGCGGCGGGTTTGCTTCTCGCCGGATGATCCCAGAACTGTTGCTGACTCTGCACCGATGTGGTGTTACAGGGAATGGAACTATTTATTCCATCATCTATGGTGCCCATCGGTGACAGATCTCAGACTTGGTTTGGTCGCTCCTGTATGACTGCATTATGCAGTAAGCAGGAGTGTTATCACGCCTGGGCTGCTTCTTTGGCGGCTCGGTATGTAAATACCAGCATGCTTAAAAAGAAGTATAACTTTGCCTTCAGGTCCTTCAAAAGAGTTATTGCCAAGGCAAAGTCAGAGCACATATGCAGAAATGGCGAGAAACTAGTTCGCCTTCCTTCAGGAACTAGTGCATTGTGGTCTCTGTGGTCTCCAAGGCTGTCCAAGGGAATTTCTGTAATCCATCACTACCATCCCTGCACAGGGAGGATGACTTAGTGGTCCACGCCTTAAAAGAGAAAGCTGACCTTTTAGCGTACAATTCGACTCTTGAAGATGGGGGAACACACCGCCGACCATCCCGCAGTGTGAGTGTTCTATGCCTGATATGCGATTCACACAGTACTCAGTACGCAAAGTACTCCTCTCTCTGGACATCCAGAAGTCGAGTGGGCCTGACAGAATCCCGTCAATTGTGCTGAGGACGTGAGCTCCAGATTGGCACCGGTTCTAACGCGTCTTTTTCGCTACTCCTACTTCCTAGGCGTTGTCTCGAATTCATGGAAGACAGCTTTCGTGCACCCGATCCCTAAAAAAGGTAACCGTTCTGATCCGTTCAATTACAGGCCTATCGCCATCACCTCTTTGTTCTCGAAAATAATGGAGTCCATTATTAACTGCCAGCTCGTGCGGTACCTTGAGGACCACCAGCTGATTAGTGACTGTTAGTACGGTTTTCGTCGGTGTCGCTCAGCTGGTGATCTTCTTGTTTACCTAACAAATAGATGGATGCAGGCGATAGAGTCCAAGAGGGAGACATTGGCTGTTAGTTTGGACATAGCGGAGGCCTTCGATCGGGTATAGCACAAAACTCTTCTGTCGAAGCTTCCTTCTTATGGGCTTCCCGAGAAATTGTGCAATTGGATCACCAGTTTTTTGGCTGATTGGAGCCTAGTAGACGGTGCAAGCTCCAATTACAAGACTATTAACGCTGGTGTTCTATAAGGGTGTGTGCTATCACCAACGCTGTTTCTTCTGCATATCAATGATATGTTGAAAACCGGTAGCATACATTGCTATGGAGATGACAGCACTGGTGATGCTCTATAGACCGGCCCTGTCAGTATTTTTCTGGAAATCGTCGCCGAGTACCGGAACAAACTTATGTATGGTTTCGACTCTTTGCTGAACAAAGTCTCGGATTGTGGGCGACTAAATCTAGTCCAGTTTAATCCTCATAAGACACAACTTTGCGCATTTACCACTAGAAACAACTCCTTCTCCTCAGTTTCAAGGCCCCTTGTTGCCTCAGCCGGTATCGGAATCTCTGGCGTCTACATATCGAGTGACGTGGAGTTCCATGGTCACTTGGAAGAGTAGGCTACATTGGCCTTTAAAAAGTTTGCCGTGGTCAGCAGTACGGGACAGTATTTCATGCCGGCACACCTGATGATGATGTTTTATTCCTCGCACAACTTCCTTGTGGCATTGACTAGTGATTTCTCCGGACCGATACGACTGAGGGGCCTTCAAGAAAAGAGCCTACTCCTTTTTATAAGGCCTGCAACGCATCTGCAACTCCTCTGGTGTTGCAGTTGTTCATGGGCGGCGATAGTCACTTACCATCAGGTGAGCCGCATGATCGTTTGCCCCTCTCCTATAAAAAAATTATTAATTTTAGTTATTCATACAATAGAACGCTTTGGTTATGTCTTTGAACTTAAAAAGCCTGCATCTGTATTGATCTCCTCTCCTCCAATATATGATGTGTTAATTAACCACATTGTAGAAATGTACAAAGTTGAAAATCATCGGAAACACATGCTATGTGCTATGTCGTGTATTCTATGAAAGGCTTTATTTACAGTAGGCTTGTGGTAGACTGCTTTATGATGCAAACGATTACTAGGGGCTTGGGTTTATTTATCATCATCATCATTATTACAACCTCTCACAACTTCACTACTGAACATAAGCCTCCTCCAAGGAATGCCACAAAGCTCGGTTCTAAATCACTTGC
The DNA here is from genome assembly GCA_033319125.1 of Parnassius glacialis. Taxonomy (NCBI): domain Eukaryota; kingdom Metazoa; phylum Arthropoda; class Insecta; order Lepidoptera; family Papilionidae; genus Parnassius; species Parnassius glacialis. The sequence continues at coordinate 11,594,720 of JAVANC010000009.1, forward strand.
ATCCATTGTCTTACCAGGTCGTCAATCCATCTAGTGAGGAGCCGCCCTACACTTCGCTAACCGGTACGAGGTTGACACTCGAGAAACTTTCTTTCCCATCTGTTGTCGGTTCTTTGAGCTATATAGCGGGCCCATTGCCACTTCAGCTTACTAGTTCGTTGCGCCATGTCGGTTACTCTGGTTCTCCTGAGAATATCCTAATTTTCCGGTCTATTACGCAGAAACTATGAGCAAAAGCCTTTCCATAGCTTGCTGAGCGACTTTAAGCTTTCTCATTCAGCGAACAGTCTTCAAACGTCCATGTCACACTTATGCCGGTAGTTGTTGGGAGCACTACGCTCGTAATTGTCGATGAGTATGATTACCTGGGACAAATAGTCCGATATCCATCTTCGTCAGAGAGGTTAATCGACGTATTCAACTTGGTGTTCGAGAGATTACGACACATCTTCTTGACAGGTATACCCTCAAAACAAGATTGTACAACCAGTGCGTGTTGCCAGTAATGACTTATGGAGCTGAGACGTGGTTCTTCACTGCTGGTCGATTTATTTATATGTGTGTGTATTATGTTCATAAGCGTTTGTATATATTGACTATCAACAACATAACAGACAATTTAATACGCCGAGACGGCGCCAATATAGGGTTGCGATTGCGTGCTCTTGATGGAGAGATGTGGTCTATACGTGCCGCCTAACCAGCTGCTATTCGTTGCATATAATTTGAATAAATATATTCCTTATCGATTTTTATTATGAAAAAAGTTACCTTTATCAAAATAAGTGCTGAATCTAATACACACCACACTCGCCTATTCAATTTTAAAGTTTTCCTACTTTAAAATTGAAATCCTTTCCCAGTTTTTTAAATACCTCACAAAGTCCACTGTTGTTTTTAGATCTTCCTGTAGTGGGGATTTTGCTATAGTTGCCACGTTTGATTGGCGGTGCCAACCTGCCGCAGTTTTTTATGATTTTAAGTTGTTATCAGGAAGATGCTGCTGCCCATCTCCTCTTATAGTTTCCCTTTGTCGCTCGTACTACGCATATATGCGGATATTTTACACCGCCACCATATGGTTAACTCACAAATTTTACTACACTACTACTATAATTATTAACATATTTTACTTAAATTTCTAAAAGAGAACGATTTAAAATTATTACTATTTTTTCTGTATACTTATATTTATTTTTGATAATAAACAGTATATCGAATCCAGGAAATTGACCATTTTACAGGTAAGTTGTTTGCGACTTACAATAATTCACGTATACATGAATATTTCAACATGGGCTACATATCACAACACTCTTTGTTCTTTTTTAGTATACTACTTACATTCTATTTTTTTTTAAATCAAAGTGTAGGTGTGTTGTTATCAATATAGAATACTTCGTTACAGTAAGAGGTTCTGGTTCTCCAAGTTTAAAACCATATAAAAAATAGGAGCATTAAGCTGCTATTTCACGCTGGTATTTTGTAAGAGCGTGGCCCTTCGCCGATCGAACCGATAAATTTTTGCTGCATCCATAATATAGTTGAATCGTGACTTGACCACATTCCAAAATTTCTATAAGTAGAATTCTATTTTTCAGCTATTTAAATTTTTCATATTATATGCCGCTTAATTCGTAATTTTTTTCTTTCGTCGCCGAACACGTGGTAATTCATCATTTAAAATTGCAAAGTTATATCGCGTATGATGGATATTTTAAGGCATGCGCTTATCCCCTGGGTTACTACGTTTCCCAAGAATATATCAAAGTCAGGCAACATATTCTTAGATTTCGATTTTAGGTTCTGGCTCATATTTTAATTGTTGATTTCTCGCAAATCGGTGATTCAAGCTAGCAACTGTAATGTCTTCTGGTAATGTAACTGGGCGGAACAAGAGTTCTACCACCTAATTAGTTCTTTTTTCAGTAACGTTGTTTTAATCGAAAACGAACGAAGGAAACGTCTTTACTAATAAATATTCATGCTACCAAATCACACAGTCCTTTAAAAGTACACTGTTTGACATCAGACTCTGCCACAGGAAGAAGAGAGAATAGTACGTGGAATAGCAATAGCAGCTTTAGATGTTTCATCCATAAGCTTTAAGATTTAATTATGATAATATTAATTTAAAAATTTAATGATTGGATTATTTTTAAATTTTAGTAGATGTTATAATTTGCTATATAAAATCGGTTGAAGGATTGCTGGTGGAAAAAAAAATTATGAGGAAAGAAAAAATCGTAATCTGCAAATACTAGTACCAGTATGAGTTGCTCGGTGGGGAATGGGCCAAACATTTGCCTCTTCTATAACAAAAAAAGCAAAAAGTTACAAGCTAACGGGGTTCAATGGGAAATTTTGCTTATTTTTGTTTGTGTAGGGTTATTTATTTGTAAAAAATGTATTTAAATGCATAAACATTTTACGATATTTCATTTTTTACATTTTATTTAAAAATTAACCTAATGCTAAATATGTACTTTGCTAAATATGTACTTTTCTAGAGAAATTAATTTCGAATTGATCAATTTATATCTTTGCTTATAGTCCATTTAACTTTACAGAGGTTGTGACAGTTTTCCTGGGAACAATATTAAATTTATCAACGATAAACTTTCTTGTGTGAAGTTGGAAAGAGCCATATTTTAAACTCAGGGAACAAGAAATTGAGATAAAGTTTATTATGGAACTTTAATAAATAATTCTGTGAACTGTAAGGATATATCAAACCTAATTTTTTTTCGATATGGCACTGGAGTTTTGTAAAGCCATCACATCTTCTTCTTCTTTATAAAAAGCCGTTAAAAGTCCACTTCTGGTCATGGAAATTTCCACTAGAAGAGGGGATTTGTCTTGATCGTCACGCTAGGCAGGGGGATTGACAATCCCAGTACCAGACGTCTCACACTTTTGACGAAATGTCCGCTCTCACATAACATGAGTAAAATATCAAATTACTGTAATACTGCTATGATTCGTATGGTGCTTGGTAGTGAGGCATTCCATCTAAGTCCTCATAGGTGATCTCGAATTCGCATTTGGATATTTCATTTGTGTCTATGGTGTTTGTGGGCCGCAGCAAACATTAAATAAAACTTAAAATGTACTTTTTGGGTAATTTATACAAAAAATGTTATTACTTAAAACAGTGTATATGCGTTTGCTCAGGTCCTAATTAGGCTCTAATGTTTTCTTTTTACAAACTAAATTAATTATACTTAATGTAACGTCGACTCAGGTCGCGTCATCACAAACCTTAGTGGTTTTCTGTATACGACTTTTTAGGATAGTTTTTTTTGTAATGCTTTGTGATATGGTAAATAAATTTAAAAAAAATTAAGTGAACGATGTGTTTGTCTTTTTATAACAGAAATATGAAAAAAACGACTGAGTATGTTGGGATTTGCACTTACTACCGGTAATCTATACAAATAAAGAAAATGGAAGTGTCTGTTTGTAATGTCAAAATTACAGTTTTTTACTAAATGCATATGAAAGTAAATACGGTCATCATCATCATCATCATTACAGCCCTTCACAAGTCCACTGCTGAACATAGGCCTCCCCCAAAGAATGCCACAAAGCACGGTCCTGAGCCACCTGCATCCATCGACTTCCTGCATGTCTTACCAGGTCGTCACTCCATCTTGTGGGGGGACGCCCTACACTTCGCCTACCGGTACGAGGCTGCCACTCGAGAACCTTTCTTCCCCATCGGTTGTCGGTTCATCGAGCTATATGGCCGGCCCACTGCCACTTCACCATACTAATCCGTTGGGCTATGTCGGTAAAATACGGTACTTAAAACTAAAATATTATTTTTAATTTTTTTTCTGTGTGTCTGTCTGTTTGTTCCGGCGAATCTCCGAAACGGCTGAACCGATTTTGACGGAACTTTCACTGGTAGATAGCTGATTTCATAAGGAGTAACTTAGACTACTATTATTTTAGAAATCTAAAATACATTCGTTCATTTGTTCGTCGTCGTTATTTCCAGTGTACCTGAGATTTTAACTTTTAACCGGATTACGATGAAATTACAGGGGAGGTACCTACTGAATTCTGGTGACCGGCAGGTTATTAGAAGTAGCAACTGGTAAGGTTCTTAAAGACCATCAGAATTTTCTATACAATTCCGTTCTTCGGTATTCAAGATGCATCGAGCAGAAGTGTAGTTATTTTTCAAGTAAGCCGATGACAACACACTGAAGAACCACATATTGCGATTTCTCTCTTGACTTTCATCTACGTGCTGTTTTCGAGAGTCACAAACCGTGTTGCACGACTCTACTACTTCCTGCCTCCCAGACATGCCTATTCAGAATTCAGCTTCATCTATACAAATAAATAAAATTGTAGTGTCTGTTTGTAATGTCAAAATACCAGCTTTTTACTAAATGCATTTAAAAGTATATAATTATATTTTAGAAAAAGAATTAGGGTTCCGCGCAACATAATTAAAACCCTAAATTACACGCAGGCGAAGTCACGGAGAACAGCTAGTAAGATATAAATGATAGATTTTCTGCAAATTTTGAATTAATCTTTAATGATATATACTGATATTGATATAATAACACGTACTTACGTGTTGCTTGACTTGAATACGTGTCGTGATATATCTTAATTCTTACTTCAAATTAGGTATAAAATATGTCAAATTGCAAGATAAGGTATTTGTTTCTACAGTAAACTGAACAGATTATGTGTAATGATGAGAATATTGCCAGTAATAACATTTTTAGTTTTACTCACACCTCAAATGAGGTAAATAATGTTCGTTTTTTTTTTTACGGAAATTATGCCGCCACGGCTCTACCACAGTACTATTATTAAAATAAACGCATATTTGTAATTCATTTGGAAATGTTGGCTCCTAACTTGTGCCAGTATATCAGCTAATGATTCACTAACCCTCTAGCATAGCAATTGGTATGGAAAAACATTTCAAGTGTTGACAGGTCGGTAATGCTGTCATTAAGCATTCTACCGCAGCGCTATGGGTCGCGAGCTCGATTAGCGCGCGGGACAAATATTGTAATATTTTCAAGTTAAAGTGTTTGTCTCTGTGAAATTTATGTTTGTAAAATTCCTTCACTATAAACGAGAATGGGAAAAAATGGCAAACGTGTTTTAATAATAAAAACGATGTTGTTTGCTAAAAGTAATGTGGAAAACGATGATAATTGTCATCACAAAGATGGCATAAGAGGCTTGCTATGTTTTTAGTTTTTCACCATTATAATACAACCTTTGTAGAGGATACCTTTTATTAAGCAGGGAATTGACACGGTGATCGATTTAATCATAACGATATTATCGTTCTACATGTTATCCTCTAAAGGATATTAGCAATAGATCTTTAGTCACCGATAAAAAACGAATGATTAATTATTAAGTGGCGAAGCTTGCGAAGTCACTTATTGATTTCACGATGTCTGTCCGTCTGTCCGTCTGTCCGTCTGTCCGTTTGTCCGTTTGTCCGTTTGTCCGTCTGTCCGTCTGTCCGTCTGTCCGTCCGTCTGTCCGTCTGTCCCACGGTTATCTCGAGAACGGTTTCGAATTTTCAAATTCTGATTTCAGCAATCGATTACTGATCACCCAGGCATCTGAACCTCCTATTTTGAATTTTTTTTTCCGTAAGAAACCGCTACAAAGCTGATTGCTTCGCCACTTTACTATGCTGTTAGCTTGCTAGGTTTATTGATTTCACGGTGTCTGTCCTTCTGTCCGTCTGTCCCACGATTATCTCGAGAACGGTTTCGAATTATCAAACTCTGTTTTCAGCAATCGATTACTGATCACCCAGGCATCTGAACCTCCTATTTTGAAACTGATTGCTCAACGGCAACCGTTAGAAACCGCTACAAAGCTGATTGCTTCGCCACTTTGCTATGCTGTGAGCTTGCTAGGTTTATTAACCTAATTGTCAGCCGAAAAAATCGACATAACAGCAGCACTGCTGATAATTATTATCATCATCATTACAGCCACTGCTGAACATAGCCCTCCCCCAAGGAATGCCATAAAGCACGGTCCTGAGCCACCTGCATCCATCGACCATGTCTTACTAGGTCTTCACTCAATTTAGTTGGGGAAACGCGCTGCACTTCGCCCGCCGGTACGAGGCCGTCACTTGCGAATCTTTTTTCCCCATTGTTGGTCGGTTCTTTGAGCTACATGGTCGGCCCATTGGCACTTTAGCTTATTAATCCGTTGGGCTATGTCGGTCACTCAAGATTTACTGCGGATACCCTCATTTCTAAGTTAATCACGCAAAGAAACCCTGAGCATAGCCCTCCCATAGCTCGCTGAGTGAGCTTGAGCTTTCTCATACGGCCAGCAGTGAAGGAATACTCGATCGAAGTTGGACTTACCTATTCGGACTATTTAACCCAGGTAAACATATTCGTCAACAACTTCGAGCTTAGTGATCCCAATAACTACCGGCATAGGTGTGACATGGACGTTAAACATGATCTTTGTTTTGTCCATGTTCATCTTGAGACCTATCCGTTGGGAGGCACTATTAAGGTCATTGAGCACAGTGCTTAGGTACTCCAGCGATTCTGCCATAAGGACTATATCGTCGGCAAATCGAAGGTGAGTGATGTACTCGCCATTGACGTCAATACCGTATCATTTCCAGTCCAGTAGCTTGAAAACGTCTTGCAATGCAACGGTTAAGAGTTTCGGGAATTTTACGTCACCCTGTCCTACACCTCTCTGCAGTTGGATAGGTTCCGTACTCTGGTTCTGTATTCGGATAGCCATCGTAGCCCTACTGTACAAACACGTCAGCACTTCGATATACAGTCCACTTGGCACCGCTGAAGGGACTCTCAGCCCATATACTCGAGACGTAATGGTAAATTATACTCCTTAGTCTTCTGTACAATTTACCGAAGGGTATGTATGTATGGTCTGTGGTGTTAGGCCTTTTCGGAAACCGGGTGGTCGGGTGGCCGGAAGTCGTCAAGTCTGCGTGTGAGACGATTCGTAATGACTCTCGAAAACAGCACGTAGACGCGGCTCAGAAGGAAACCGGTCGGTAGTTCTTCAAGAGAGCATTGACACCGTTTTTGAAGAACAAGACCATCGCACTTCTACTTTACGCCTCCAGCGTAGTGCCACCATGGAGGACGGAATTAAAAAGCTTCTGAGGGACTTCAAGTACCGTTTTCTACCCACATTCAGAAGCTCTGCTGTAATTCCATCGTCACCCATGGACTTGCCGTTTTTATGGTGCTGGAGCGCCATTCTAATCTCGCTCAGACTGATGTTCGGAATATCATCGGAATAGTGTCGGATAAGACTTGCTCTTGGATTGTTACTCACACTTGCGTGTCTAACTGTGATGTATACAGCTGCCCATAGAACCTCTCAATCTTACTCAAAATCTCAGGTGTCCCAGAAACGATGCTGCCACATTCGGTCTTCAGCTTTGACAGTTGGCTTTTTCTCGCAGACAAATCTCTGGGTGAAGACTTCGGAGCTCTGGTACCGCTCGATCGCTTCTTCAATACGAGCTGTACTGAAGTTGCGTCAGTCTCGCCGCATGCATTTGGAGATCTGTCTGTTCAGTTGCCTGTATGCTGTAAAATCTGCTGAAGACTGCAGTATCATTTCCCGACTAATAGCTAAGAGATTAAGAGTGTGATCAGAGAGTTTTTGTGTTCTTCTGCGGCGGGTCTTGTAGAACTTAGCTCCGACCGAGACGGAGCGCTGCCTACATTTCAAGTGACGCAAAAACCAAGCCACATCCCAACTTATATACGTAAGAACATCTTTCACGTTCACATATTATGCATTTTAATTATTTGAGACCGAAAACATGGTTTTAGGAGCATATTTATGCTGCTAGCTGAGAAAATTTACGGGCAGATAAAGAAAGAAAGAGGATGATGTGTGCGTGAGTGATCAAGAATTTGAGCATGATTTTGGCATCGCTTGAAATGTTCGCAGCGCCTATCTTTCTTTTTTGGTCTGAGCTTTTCTCATAAGAATCCAGTTCTACAGCTTAATTTCCATCTACAAAGAACGGTATATATACGTATATAGTCTTAACATAACTTTATGAACATAAGTTGTTTATTCAAATGCGGCAACAGATTTTATGTAGGGGCTGCCGCCATTTTGCGAAATAAAATGACGCAAAGTATGCGGGATTTTCGACTTTCTCTTTGTATAACAGCTGCGATATTTAACTTTTCGTACGTTTCTTCAGAAATTTGAAGTCAATTAGGCAAGAGGTTTTATGATAATTATTTGATTATACGTAGAATATATTTTATATCGTAATAAAAATATCTATAGCCAAGTTCCAAACTTTTAAAACAAAAATTATATAAAAAGAGTCATTATTCATGGATGACAATAGTTTATTAAACATAGGCTGCACTAAAAGTATCGGGAATGGAATATTTCCACTGTTCCTGTCATATTAAAATCTTTTTAATTCAAAACTCCTTGGTTTTAAAAATCGAATACCATTTATTTATTTAAAAAAAGATTCTCGGTCTTGTCACAAGGTTTTGTCAAACTTGTTTAGTCGTCGAGAAAATCGAATTGACTTGAGAAAATTCAAGAGCGATGATTTATTATGACTTTCGAAATGGTTTCACACAAAAACAGTGTGTTGACCGGATGATTTCTGCATTTGGTGATGAAGCCCCATCCAAAACCACAATTTATCGCTGGTTTGCTGAATTTCAACTTGGACGTGTCAAGCTCAGTGATGATCCCCGTCAAGGTCGTCCAAAAACTGCAGTCACCCAAGAAAACGTTGATGCTGTGCGTAAGCTGATTGAGGAAGATCGACATGTGACATACCGCGAAATTCAGGCAACTTTAGATATTGGCATGAGTTAAATACAAATAATCTTGCATGAAGAATTAGGTGTAAAAAAAGTTGTTTTCCCGATGGATACCGCATTCGCTCTGTGACAAGCAAAAAGCGGCTCGCGTTACTTGGTGCATCAGAACTCTCGAAAGATTCCACGGAGGATCCTCAAATGCTGTATACAACATCGTATCAGGTGACGAATCCTGGATATAGGCGTACGAACCCGATACAAAAAACCAGTCACGAGTTTGGGTGTTCGAAAATGAGTTAAAGCCAACAAAAATTTTTCGTTTACGGAGTGTTGCAAAAAAAAATGGTGGCCACGTTTGTCTCCAAAACCGGCCATGTTACGACTATTCCTCTTGAGAGACAAAGTTAAAAACAAAACGGTTAATGCAAAATGGTATGCTAGCATTTGTTTGCCACAGGTCGTTTCTGAACTCCGTAAAGAGAACTGCAACCGCCGCATCATCCTCCATCACGACAATGCGAGTTCTCACACCGCACACAGAACAAAATAGTTTTTAGAGCAAGAAAACATAGAATTATAAGACCATCCGCCGTACAGCCCCGACCTAAGCCCTAATACTTTCCCTAAAATAAAGAATAAATTGCGTGGACAGAGATTTTCATCACCTGAAGAAGCTGTGGACGTCTACAGAACGACCATTTTGGAGACCTTAACATGCGAATGGAATGGTTGCTTCAATGATTGGTTCCATCGTATGGAAAAATGTGTCAAATATCGCGGAGAATACTTCGAAAAGCAATAAATACATTTTTAAATAGTAATGTTGTGTCACTTCCTTGATTCCCGAAATTTTCACTGCCGCCCTCGTGATTACAGAAACAGAAACAGAAATTATAAAAACAAAAAAAAAATATTGTAATGTGAAAAATGTTTACAAAAAAGGCCCGCTGAGTTTCTTGTTGGCCCTTCCTACGACAGAGGTATTTTCCAAACCAGTGGTGAATAAAGAAAATGACTTTCAATAAGTATTATTTAATAAAAATTATTTTATTCTATTCATCAATCAACAAATGAAATTGTAAACAATGATTGTAAATTACTTTCAATAAGTTTGATATAATATGTATAATCCATATTGAATAACATATATATATATATATATTTCTCATACATTAGATAATTAGAGCCATTTTTATATTTAATAGAATTAGAGTGACAAACGAGCACACATTCTACCTGATGGTAAGTGGTTCCTGAGGCCCATAGACAATACATCTATCTTCGATTACTAATCAAAATGCAGATGCGTTGTCACTCATGAGGACTAAGATGGAATGTCTCCTTTCCAGTAAAAAGGGTCTCCATTTTTCTACACTCACCATACCAAACACAACAGCATTAAGCTGCTATTTTACGCTGGTATTCTGTGAGAGCATGGTCCTTCTCCGATCGAGCTGACCCATTCGTGCTACAACTATACTAATATACTCTGTCGACTGCCTCGTTGGTCTAGTGGTTGTAGTAGTGCGACTGCTGATCATGAGGTCCCGGGTTCGAATCCCGGTTCGGGCCAAAAAATCAGTTATTGAGTTTTTCCATCAAGAAATTCTCAGTAGCTGCCCGGAGTCGGGAAGTTGGCGGTGTTTCACCCCCGTGCCTCGGAAAGCACGTACAGCCGTTGGTCCTGCGCCTGATCTCTCTCCGGTCGTGTCGGTTTACCGTCCCATCGGGCTATGAGAGTGAGGGAATAGAGAGTGCACCTGTGATTGCGCATACACTTGGGCACTATAATCCTGTCCTGCGCCAATGGCTAGTCTTCGTTGAGACTGGCCGCCGTGGCCGAAATTCGGTCTGGAGGACATTATACTAATATAGCTCAGCATGGCTCTACCACGTATAAAAATTCTCTGTGTTTTCCTATCATAAGGCTGCTAAATTCAAAAAATTGATTAGGGCGAGCTGATCATCCTCTTTATCTACTTGAGTCCAAAGGTCCACTGCTGGACATGGAACTCTCCCGTTGTAAGAAAGATTTACCTTAGGCCTTGGCCTTAATCATCATGCGTGGCAGGCGTTTGACGATTGTATTACCAGATGTCTCACAAGTTTGTCGCTGCTAGCCAGTAGCATAAACGAGATAGTATATACAGCCATATTTCGTAAATCATGCAAGCAAAATGTCTTGTAATAGGACACTAACGGGACGAAATACGTTGATATATTTTTAAGCAGACTTCAAATAAAGGATGAGGTCCACAATTCGACTGACTGTTTTTGAAGGTGAAAAACAAAGTGAAAAAAACCAGCAAAGTGCGAGTCGGACTCGCGCACCGGGGGTTCCGAACAAATCTATAGGTATATAAGTTTAAAATTATTAAAAATATTTTTATTATATGATGTAACTAAAAATTTATGCTTTTCGCAATTTTTACTTTTTCTGTGCTATAAAACGTTGCTTCGTACCAAATTTCAAGATTCTTAGTTCCCGGGAAGTACCCTGTAGGTTTTGATTCCCTTGCGAATGTCGAAAATTTACGGCATAAACGGCTGTGTCTTCTGATTGCGTTGACTTAGAAGTTTGATTTTTTCACAGCTCTAAGGGACAGTAGACTTGAGTTTTTTATATAAATTTCAGCTTGATATCTCCACGCGTTCCTGAGGAAAAGGGTCTTGACAGACAGACAGACAGACAGACGGACAACAAAGTGATCTAAGGGTTCCGATTTTTCCTTTTGAGGTACGGAACCCTACAAATAGAAGATGAAAAATTTAATGTAACTATTTAGACGAAATCCTAGCCATTACCTTGAACTCGTAATATTCGTTAGACGAATAAAAACTGCAACGAACTAAAATATTAACCATTTATTATAAAGTAACTAACTGACTTTAAAACTAAAAATAATATAATAATTTCTACATAATTGCATTTAAGTCGAGACGTTAATTCTTTGATTCATAATGTTTCAGCACTTTCTTAGCATTACTTATTTTAATAAATACTAAACGAGCACAAGAAAACAAAGATTAAAAAAAAACTAAAGGTAGTCTAGATGAACTTAAACACGACTGAGACTTTACTTAATTAAGTAACAGCAAATCTAAAAGCTAAAGCTTATTCATTAAACGATTACAATTTGCTTGTTCTTGTTGCGTTGTACTACTCCTTTCTTTTATGTAATTACTAGCTGTGCCCGGCACGTGTTGCAAACTATTTTTTGTCAGTAACATTCACAACTTATCAAAGTTTTACCGTTATCGGATGGAATGGCATAAAAAGCATAGAAGAACAAATAAACAAATATTTGTTTATATATATATATATATATACATATATATATGTCTACATACATATATATGTCTACACATATACATATATGTGTGTAAAGAGATAATAAAATAATATAAAGCTTAAAAACTTCCCGGTGAAAATACTTTTTTTTTAATACAAATAAGGTGACAAACGAGCACACAGTCTACCTAATGGTAAGTGGTTGCTGTGGCCCATAGACATCTACATCTATCCTCGTTTGCGAATCAAAATGCAAATGCGTTGTCAGCCTTGAGGAATAAGATGGAATGCCTCTTTTCCAGTGAAAAGGGTTTCCGGTTCTCTACACTCACCATACGAAACACAGCAGCTTAATGCTTAATGCTGTCGAGTCGAGCCGACCCATTCCTGCTACAGCTATATTATCTTGGATACTTTTCTAGATTTGAGATTTTTGAGATTATCCAAACATCCAGAAGTGGATTAACCTGAATTATGAAATTACCGAACAATCCCTAACATTCATTCAGAGATACTTACATACATGCATACAGGTAAAGCTAATGTAAGCGCCTTAAAAATGAAAAAGAGTTACAAGAAGTACAAGGGGGGGGGGGGGGGGGATATAGAAGATCTGTTGTACACGGTGGCACAATACATGCACATTACTATAATACACACATGTCGTACAATACAAACATTCAACTCTGTCTTTTGGTTCCTGTGCTGAAAAAAGAATAGTTTACAATTATGTTCTTAGTAACCTAGTTTGATAATTAACTACTCCAATCATGTTAGAAATAGCTTGGTAGCGTATTGAAAGAAAGAAAGAAAATATTTTTATTACAACAAACAGCAACAACATACAGGTTACAAAAGATAAGATTAAATAACCTATAACTACACACTAAAAGGAAACTAAATTTCAGTGAAACGGAATCAATTTATTTTCAATTCAAAAGAAAAAATTCAAATGGCTAACAGCACTAACATATCATCTGATACCAGAGAGGTGTGCTTAGAGATAGATGAGATATTCTCGAAATGTTTTTTTTAAAATAAACTGGAAGTGACAAATGAACGTAAATTCCATATGATGGTAAGTTGATACTGCGTATGTACACTTGAAACCGACTTTATACAAAGAACTTCACGTAAGACAGATGCGTTGCCATTTCGTAGGACCTCGATAGAATGCCTTATAACTAATTATACGGGTTCCCTATACTATTCAGACTATAACACAGTAGTGCAAGCACTGCTGTTTGGTGGCAGAAATAGATAAGAGGATGCAATAGCATCTGGTAATAACCAGTCTGTGAAATTTGGACCCAGCATTTATGGATCGGATTTTCGTGAACAGTAGAACACTTGAGCCTTATTCGACAAACAACAGGGTATAACACGGTGGAGTGAGATTGGTATTGAAGGAAAAGGCGGCATATTATAATTATTGGAAAAAAAATATTATAAATGCGAATATAATAATTGGAATATAAATGCGGCCTTCGTACATACCGTACTCATATTATTTGAACAATTTTTAATAGTGATGGTAATAGCATTATTCTAGCCATATATGATTACTTATGTTATACACTAGCTGTTCCCCGCGACTTTGTCCGCATGTAATTTAGGGTTTTAATTATGTTGCGCGGAACCCTAATCTTTTTTCTAAAATATAAGTAGCATAAGTTACTCCTTACATCAGCGAAAATCCCGTCGAAATCGGTCCAGCCGTTTCGGAGATTAGCCGGAACAAACAGACAAACAGACAAACTTTTTAAAATTGTGTTTTTGTTATAAGTACAGTATATACTTTCATATGCATTTAGTAAAAAACTGGTATTTTGCCATTACAAACAGACACTTCAATTTTATTTATTTGTATAGACTACCTGGTACTCAGCGCGTTTCGGCCGCGGAAGAAATAATTGGCGAAATATCGTTTTAAATTTGGAGGAGTTATATTGTTTAATTGGATATGATAACATATTCATTGAAGTTGAATGATATAAAACTTTCAAATGTCGATACGATACACGTGCCACCTACAGCAAATTAAGTATATGCCTATAACCTATGCGCAAGTGCAAGCAATAACTTGGCAGTTTTATCGCAAACTGACTAACGGTATGGTAGCGTTAAAATACGAACAAAGAAATATTAATTTTTATGTATGTTAGATTTGCTGCTTCATGGACAGCGTGATGTTGTCTTGTTCAGTACCAGACTGAAGCATTATTTTAGCCAAGTATTATTATTTCTTAGAAATTATACTTTTGCTGAATATTGGCCTATGGTACATAGTTCGCTCATGTGGGACAGCGCTGTTTTTCTTATTACCAGCCTGTATAATTAATGTTTATTAATGAACCATTGTAGTAAATTGCTTAATATCACAAATTACGTTTGCTGTCTGTAGACTAGTAAATCTTTTTTCTTCCCACTTCGCAAAAGGATGTGACCTTTTCAATATTATGATAAATTAGGCATAATCGCCACGGTTAGCAAGAAACCTTTTAAATTTGATGATGCTTCCTGTTGTGAAGAGGATAACTTTTGTAGCTTTAATCATTTCTTCAAACACAGACGTTATTCATATGTATTCATCTCCCTGTTGTCGCTAAACCCTCAAGCGAGGATTCCCATTTACGAAAGAGTCTTATTTTTCTATCCTTTCTTCCTGTTTTTTGCCATCACGTTACAATAATACCTTATAGAAATAGAAAAGGTTTGTAATAACTGTTTGTAGGTCATACAAATACGCCAATCCGCTACCAGGCGGTGCCGGTGATGATCCTATTTCGTATAATGTCTGAACCAGACACTTTCGAAGTATTTGAAAGTTGCTTTAATACGGTTTCTGATATCGAAGCTTTTCGAGTAATTTATTCGGAATGATTTACGCGAAAATTTCTAAACACTATTCGTACACTTTTTGAATATTATTCGAAAGTTTTGGGCCTTAGTAGGAGGTTTTGAAATTCACATAAAAACATAAAGCGCTATAATTAATTATGCAAATAGTCACTTAGGAATTCACTTATCCGTATCTAAATTATATCCCTATTAAATATAAGATTTGACGATTACCAGACTAAAAGCCAACATTCAATAAACATGTATTTATGGTTAATCCTTCATACTTAACCCAAGACACTGGAATGTTAACTCGAAATTTGCAATTTCGTAGGCAGGTAGGTTTGACCCCTTAAACCACACGAGGTCCGACATACGGGAACTATTATATTAAGTTAAATATGTAAGTAATTGGCACAACATTAAAGATTAATATAGTGACTATGAGCCCGCTCTAAACATATAAAGACTAAGCGCGTGTCGCTGACAAAGGTACGGCATTCTATAAACGAACAACTTGTACAATAAACAATTTTTCAAAAAATGTTTTGAACTATTTTATTAATTGTTATAAATGTTATGTGTATTTCGTATCGAAGCATTTCATCTTGGTCGTCAGGGGTGATGACGCATCTGCATTTTAAATTTTTCATTGGAGATAAATGGAGGTGTCTTTGGGTTTGGTGTCACAGCAATTATTTACGAAAACCCAGGTGGAATGTGTGCTTGTTTCTCACTCTTAACCTTTAAAAATGGCTTTATAGTGATGTTGATAATTGTCATCAACGTATTTGAGTCAGCTTTAGCATCCGGTCTAGAATCATGATTACATGGGTAACCCGGATAAACGATATTGATCGCTTGTCCCACACAGTGCGTTATACGTAATTGGTAATAAATCCTGTCAGAATCACTAATAGCCACTTAGTATATCTTTAGTTATTGGTGTCAAATTGAAACTGGATTAAGTGGTGAAATCTCAACGTTGTTTTGTATTAATGACTATGTAATGCATAATATGAAGATATTAGTAAATGATAAATTTGATTTAAAATTATTAATATCATGTATATTGATGCCGTTGAGATATTTTTATACACTATTCCGGACATTGACAGCAATGGTGTGTCCATTCTATTTATGTAACTGTAGTGCAAATTTACAGTCTAACTGAAAGAAACTGGCTATTGCAGTACATGATTGGATACAGTCAAAAAAGGCCACGAATGCGTGGTCACCTTTGATGACTAAGGTGAAATATCCTATAGCCTGTAATACTCTATAGTCTTTAAAATGGGACACAGTAGTGCACGTACCGCAATTTGGCGGCAGAAATATAACAAAGAATTGGTTCCTACCCAGATGAACTCCTGGGCAGAACACAATCTACTAAGTACTTGGACGACCGCGTGGCTCAGTAGTTAGAACATCTAATTCTTAAGCAGCAAGTTCTAAGTTTGGATTCCAGCCATGCCAAGATATGTGCAAAAGCACAAATTGTTAATCTTCAGTCTGGTTTTGTTGTGATTGTCCCCATACTTGTGACTCTATATCTTAGCGATTAAGTATCTTATCGCGTAAACGTTCTATCGGTAGGTTAGGACGAGTTCATATGTTTAGAAAATTGAATTTTAATTTTTGTGTCGTGTTTTTGTTTTTTGGTTCTTACGTTGTAGACACACTAAACATAATTTCTGTTGCGTTATGTATAGTGATTCTCAAGTATCCTAGAAACCGTTTACGTACACAGATTGCACATGGTCACACACGCAGATCAGGAACAGTGTTTTATGGGCCATACAAATACTTGTGACGTGCTACAATCAAAGACGCTGCCCGCAGCGTCACAGCCAACCGCTTCTTCTTTATGTATGGGTCTCTATATCTCCATTACCTATATTTATTACCTAAAAAGAAGAGCCCGTATATCATTCACGCTGAAATAAAAAATACAGAGAATAATGCCGTGGAAGATATACGATTAAATTTCAGGAAATGTTCAACGCAACCCCCGAGTAAATAATGATAAAGTATAAAGCGAATAACATGATAAATATTAATGGACATCGATACTCGGGAATCGTTTTTTATGTACAATATGTGAAAATTTTCTTTGAGTTTCCATTTTACGTTATAATATGTACCTTTGGGATATCAACCTTTTAGGCCCAGTGCCCACTGCCGGGAGGGCACGACAAGGGATTTGTTCGTGATCATTACAGTTGAAATTTTAAACGTAATGATCGTAGCTACATAAAAACGATGCGGTATACTTAAGATGCGATGGCTGCAGCTTTTGGAACGCATTGATAATCCCAAGATGCTTTGTCAGTATTCGGGATGCTGAGATAACACTCGGTATGGCGACGCAGGTGTGATCGCTTTGAATACATGCTTCCAAAGGTTATTCATCAAAAAAAATTCTTTACTAGAATATGTTTATCTTTTTTTCTTTATCACGTGTGAAGCTGGGGTGGATCGCTAGATCGCGACTTTAATGTACATCATATATACACAAAGAAAAGCTTAACAGGTAGGAACAATAAGGCGATCTTAACGTTAACGAGCGATTTCTTTCAAACTTATGGCATAATTATTTTTACGATGTGTATGTACTAGACATATCTTCTTAGTGCAGATATCACGTGTGAAGCCGAGGTGGATCGCTAGCGTAGGTATAAACTTTAATACACATCATATATACACAAAGAAAAACTTAACAGGTAGGAACAATAAGGCGATCTTAACGTTAACGAGCGATTTCTTTCAAACTTATGGCATAATTATTTTTACGATGTGTATGTACTAGACATATCTTCTTAGTGCAGATATCACGTGTGAAGCCGAGGTGGATCGCTAGCGTAGGTATAAACTTTAATATACATCATATATACACAAAGAAAAACTTAACAGGTAGGAACAATAAGGCGATCTTAACGTTAACGAGCGATTTCTTTCAAACTTATGGCATAATTATTTCGGAGCTAAGGTCGGCAAGACCCGCCACAGACGAACACAAAAACTCTCCGATCACACTCTTAATCTCATGGTTGTTAGACGGGAGATGACGCTAATTCTTCAACAGATTTGACAGCATACAGGCATCTGAACAGACAGATCTCCAAATGCATGCGGCGGGACTTACGCAACTTCAATACAGCTCGTATAGAAGAAGCGATCGAGCGGAACCAAGGTTCCAAAGTCTTTGCCAGAGATCTGTCTGCCAGAAAGAGCCAACTGTCAAAGCTGAAGACAGAATTTGAAAGCATTGTTTCCTTGGCACCTGAGATTTTGAGTGAGATTGAGAGGTTCTATGGGCAGCTGTACACGTCATCGTTGGAGCCACACGCAAGTGTGAGTAACGATCCAAGATCGAATCTTATCCGACATTATTCCGATGATATCACGGACGTCAGTCTGAGCGAGATTAGAATGGCTCTCCAGCACCTTAAAAACGGCAAGGCCCCAGGTGAGGATGGAATTAAAGCGGAGCTTCTGAAAGCGGGTGGAAAACCGGTACTTGAAGTCCTTCAGAAGCTCTTTAATTCCGTCCTCCATGGTGGCATTACACCGGAGGCGTGGAGCAGAAGTGCGGTGGTCTTATTCTTCAAGAAAGGCGACAACGCTCTCTTAAAGAACTATAGACCGATTTCCCTTCTGAGCCGCGTCTACGTGCTGTTTTCGAGAGTCATTACGAATCGTCTCGCGCGCAGACTTGACGACTTCTAGCCTCCCGAACAAGCCGGTTTCCGAAAAGTCTTTAGCACCACAGATCACATACATACCCTTCGAAAAATTGTACAGAAGTCAGAACAGTACAATTTGCCACTATGTCTAGCGTATGTGGACTATGAGAAAGCCTTTGATTCCGTCGAAATTTGGGCGGTGCTGCAGTCCCTTCAGCGGTGCCAAGTTGACTGTCGGTATATCGAAGTGCTGAAGTGCTTGTACAGTAGGGCTACGATGGCTATCCGAGTACAGAACCAGAGTACGAAATCTATCCAATTGCAGAGAGGTGTAAGACAGGGTGACGTCATATCTCCGAAACTCTTCACCGCTGCATTGGAAGACGTTTTCAAGCTTCTGGACTGGAAAGGATACGGTATCAACATCAATGGCGAGTACATCACTCACCTTCGATTTGCCGACGATATAGTCCTTATGGCAGAATCGCTGGAGGACCTAAGCACTATGCTCAATGACCTCAATAGTGCTTCCCAACGGATAGGTCTTAAGATGAACATGGACAAAACAAAATCATGTTTAATGTCCATGTCACACCTATGCCGGTAGTTGTTGGAAGCACTAAGCTCGAAGTTGTTGACGAGTATGTTTACCTGGGACAAATAGTCCGACTAGGTAAGTCCAACTTCGACCGAGAGGTCAATCGACGGATTCAACTCGGTTGGGCAGCGTTCGGGAAATTACGGCACATCTTTTCGTCAGGTATACGTCAAAACTGGAAAACAAGACTGTACAACCAGTGCGTGTTGCCAGTGATGACCTATGGTACTGAGACATGGTCCTTCACTGCTGGCCGGATGAGGAAACTCAAGGTCAGCGAGCTATGGAGAGGGCTATGCTCGGAGTTTCTCTGCGTGATAAACTCAGAAATGAGGATATCAAAATAGATAGTAAAACCAGAGTGACCGACATAGCCCAACGGATTAGTAAGCTGAAGTGGCAATGGGCCGGCCATATAGCTTGAAGAACCGACAACCGATGGGGAAAAAAGGTTCTCGAGTGGCAGCCTCGTACCGGCAGGCGAAGTGTTGGGCGTCCCCCCACTAGATGGAGTGACGACCTGGTGAGATGTGCAGGAAGTTGATGGATGCAGGTAGCTCAGGACCGTTCTTTGTGGCATTCCTTGGGGGAGGCCTATTTTCAGCAGTGGACTTGGGAAGGGCTGTAATGATGATGATGATGAACGTTAACGAGCGATTTCTTTTAAACTTATGGCATAATTATTTTAACGATGTGTATGTACTAGACATATCTTCTTACTGCCGGTGGTAAGCGGGTTTGTTGTAGCAATACGACTTGCCGTGCACATCGCACACCCCTCTAACGTATATAGGCGGCGTCTTATCGCATAGCGTTATGATACGTCGGCTACCTTTTGGATTAGGGTGAGTATGTTTAGTAGTACATTTAAGTGCAGCAAGCATACTCATTTTCATGTGTTAGTGCAATAGCGCTATGATACGTAGAGTTTGGCAATTTTTTTACTGGTACGCCAGTTATTTTGCTGTGGACTACGCTCCAGTTCCCAACTTAGCGTCCCCTTTGAGGGAAGCGCATTTGTTTCTTGGCGCTCACCGTACACGGCGTGTGTGTGGATGTGGAGTCGTGCGCCTCCCGCACATATTTTTTTTTAATTTAGGAGAGTAAAACCCTTTTATCTTGTATTTGATTTAAATATTGTGAGCATTATCCAAGCAGGAAGGGATTAATTAATAAGGAATTGACTGATGTACCTGATACAAGTGGAAAAGGTACGATGTTGTTAACCTTTTTTGAGCCCTGTCTTCGTAAACAGGGGTTCTTTAGCTAATAAGGCATTACCAACAGTTTTTGACTGCTCTAGTGAATGTATATAATATATATAAATAAGGGTCCTAAATGAGACGATCACGCCATAAATTACTAAACGGGCCTATATTTAAACATTTAGAAAGATCAATATATGTTATTAAGCACACCATATATTGTGTATCTTTCTATAATTATTTTTTATTTCTATAAAATTGAACGTAAATTTTATTTTTATTTTTACTTACAATATGAATGATATGTAGCAAACCGGTAACATTCATTGCTACGCGGATTGTGGGCGACAAAATCTAGTCCTCAGAATCCTCAGAAGACACAAATTTGCACGTTTACCACTAAAATAACCCTTTTGTCGTATGTCCTCAGTTTCAAGGCACTCCCATTGTTGCCTCAGCCAGAATCGGAATCCTCGGCGTCGACATATCGAGTGACGTGCAAGTTCGTGGTCACTTGGAAGAGAAGGTCAAATTGGCCTCTAAAAAGCTTGGCATCTCAGCAGAGCGGGACAGTATTTCATGCCGGCACACCACCTGCAACTTTACAAGGCGAAGGTTCGGCTTCACATAAAATACTGTTCCCATCTCTGGGCTGAGGCTCCGCAGTCCTGGTAGTACCTTCCACTTGACCGCATCCGGCGCAAAGCGGTTCGAACCGAACCGCGCGTCGACGACCGAGTCTTCCGATCGGCTCTACTCACTTTCGCTGCGAAGAGCGGTTGCATCCCTTTGCATTTGTTTTCGCATCTTTTTTTTTATAGGATAAGGGTGACAAACGAGCACACAGTCCACCTGATGGTAAGTGGTTGCTGCGGCCCATAGACATCTACATCTATCCTCTATTACAATTCAAAATGCAAATGCGTTGTCACCCGTGAGGACTAAGATGGAATGCCTCATTTCCAGTAGAAAGGGCCTCCGGCTACCTGCACTCACCAGACGAAACGCAGAGGTAAACCTCTACTTCACGCTGGTTTTCTGTGAGGTCGTGGTACCACCCCGGTTCAAGCCGGCCCCTCCGTGCGACAGCAAAAGCTGCCGCGTGGCTCTACCACTGTTAAAATCTACATTGAGTGTTTCACTATGCTGAAAATTGGAGGAGCAGAGAAGAGAAAGAGGACCATGAAGCCATCATCATCGTCATAATGATAATCTATAGACTACCAATACTTCATAAATATAAAAATTACTCGTCCTAGATTGTTTAACTGATACCAACCAAGATGAGGTGTAAATCAAAACTTCTCTACACTCTCTGTTATCTGTGAAACTGATATACTACGCCGTTTTGCTGCAGGAACTTACCTGGAAAGAAAAAAGTTATGCAATAAATATATTATTATAATGTTACCTTTGGATATTATTTTATTTAATATTAACTTATAACTTATTTTTAACCCCTCAGCTATCACGGCTTACTAGTTTTTGTAAGTCATAATAATAATATATCAACAAGTTATGTACACACACAAGAATAAGGTAGGTAGGTGTATTTGAAGTATGTAGTATACTCTAGCGGCATTACTTATAATCGTTGATTATCACTTAATTCAACTAAAGAATTATTATTCTATTGTCATGAATAGAGAGAGCATTTTTAAGCATTACCAAATTTGATGTCGATTTTATGAGTAAGGATATAAGTTCAGTAGGCCATAAGGTTTGTTTGAAAACTTTATATAGACCTTGATATATTATTGGTTTGCGATTCTAACGATTAAGGAACTTCCACCACCATCATCATCAGTCCTTTACAAGTACAACATTGGTCTACGCCGTATATTATTACTGACCAAGGTTCTAAACTATTACATCCACCGACATCGTCATTCCATTTATTGGTAGTACAAGGTTGTCAAAAAAAAAAAACAAAAAATATAGTTTTGATTTTTGAAGTAAAAACTTTATATGGCGCGATTAGACCTAGATTATTTTCAGGCAAAAGTAACATTCAGAAAAACCTAGACTCCGTTTACGCAGTATTAATATTTATTTATGATGATGATTAAAATATATTGGGTACTAAGTACTTCAACTGCGCGTAAAGGTTACACGCACCCTAAAATAAAACAAATTTATAATATTGTAAGAATATCACGGTACCGTATTTCTAGCGAATACGTTTTCTACTTTTATTTGGAATGTCACGTCTGTAGTATTTTATTTTATTATCATTTTTGGATGTTTTTAGTATTTTCAACTGCGCGTAAAGGTTACACGCACCCTAAAATAAAACAAATTTATAATATTGTAAGAATATCACGGTACCGTATTTCTAGCGAATACATTTTCTACTATTATTTGGAATGTCACGTCTGTAGTATTTTATTTTATTATCATTTTTGGATGTTTTTAGTATTTTCAACTATTTGTGACACATAAATATGTATAAAAAATTATAAATGACATAAAATAAATTATGTATTGAATATAAATACCATATAAATGAAAGATGAATATAAAATAAAGTAAAATTTATACCTCAATACGCTAGTGGGCATCTTTGAAATGTAAGCCGCGATTTATTGTCTCAGATATAATTCTAAAAAGAGCGAACTACTCATTTTTAAGTGTGGAAATTGAAAACCTAGGTCTGTTCCTCATGTTGGACTTGAAAGGTTTACACTGAGTAAAGTCACCAAATTCAGATATCTGGGACACTGGGTCGCCGAGGATCTCTCTGACGATTATGATGTTGAACGGGAACGTAGAGCGTTGGCAGTGAGGTGTAATATGCTTGCCCGTAGGTTAGCTAGGTGTACGAATGAAGTTAAGATAACATTATTCAAAGCTTACTGTCAGACATTCTACACCTGCAGTCTGTGGACAAAATGTACTCCCGAACACTCTTTGCGCTGCGTATTCAATACAACAATGGATTCAGGATGTTGTTGGGACTGCCACACTTTTGAAGTGCATCACGCATGTTTGCCAGCTTGTGGACAGCTTTGCAACAATATTACACAAAAGAATAGCCTCCTTGATGCGTCGCGTGCGAGACAGCACCAACAGCCTCCTAGCTACGATATATGGAAGAAAAGATTTCCCTGTGATGAGGCACTGGAACACAGTGCATATGGGTTCCAGGCTCAGTACGTTTAATAATAAATGATAATTTTGGTAGTGTATAATAATTTTTGTATGCTAAATTTACAAACCCCTAGTTTTAAGTGTACAAAAAAGTGGGTGTAATTAAAATGTAGTAAGTAAAATGTAATACCTGAATAATAAATAAATAATAATAATAAATTTGAGTCCGGAGGGGTCCGAATCTCATTCATCTACGACTCAAGAGGCTGAGCCATATAAACAGGTTGCAGAAAAAATTACAGAAATAAGTTCGGTCGGTAAACCACCCCACATATAGGTCATTTCGCGAGCCCAGTTTCAGATAGTAAGTCTTCTTATCTCTGGTGTGTCTGGCCATATGGAATGGTAATGTCGACAAGAAATATCTTTGCTAATGTCCGGTTCATCAACACAATATTTGTTATTTTCGCAAGAATAATTCCCTTAAGAAAAGCACAGTCATTAACTAGTATAGCTTCCGGCAAGTGTATAATATATAATAGGGCAATTTCCGATCCACAAGACTGTACTTCGAGCTCCTGGTGTAGAATACTGACTACTATCTGGTATTTATACAAATGCTAAGAGTTAAGAGAAAAAAGCTTGACACCATCGATGGCAGAAAAGAATGTGTTGAAAGAACATGGCAGAACCTTAGGGATGGAATGGTAAGTGCAGCGGAAGAAGTGTGTGGAACGATTAAAAGAGGCAGTAGTAAAAAAAGAGATGCATGGTGGAATGATGAAGTGAAAGAAGCTGTAAAGAAGAAGAAGAAAGCATGGTTAGACTACTTGGCCTCTAGTAATGATAAGGATATGAGAGAGAAGATGAAAGAAAGATATAAGCTGCAGAAAGTTCACACGAAAGCATTGATTGAGGAAGTGCGTGAAAGGTGTAGAATGGAAGCGGACGAAAGGTTGTCGCACAACTTTAAGGAGAACTCCAAACTCTTCTGGAAAGAGGTTGGAAGGACCCGAAGTGGTGCGATGGCCTTAAGAATGAACAAAGTGCTTTCGAGAACTAATGACGTCCTCTCAGAAAAATCGGACGTCATGCAGCGATGGAGCGAATTTTATAGAGAAATGTATGCGTGTGATGATCATAGTGAGGGATCCGGGGATGACGCCGAGACTGGTACGCCAGACCCGGACGTCGATGACACTGAGGTCATCAGTATGAAAGAGATTGAACGTGCGATTCAAAGTTTGAAATGTGGTAAGGCTGCGGAACTAGACAGAGTTACTGCTGAAATGATCAAGTATGGTGGGCCTCGCGTCTGGGACAGCTTTCATCTGCTGTGCAATTTGTGCTGGCGGACGGGGGATGTCCCGGATGATTGGCGATCCGCAGTCATTGTGCCTTTATATTAAGGTAAAGGTTCACATTTTGACTGCGGGTGTTATCGGGCGATCAGCTTGACCAGTTTAGCAAGTAAAGTTTACTCGAAGGTTTTGACACGTAGGATGCAAGAGAAATCGGAAATATTTCTATGGGAGGCACAATGCGGATTTAGACCTGGAAGAGGATGCACGGATCAAATGTTTTCTCTACGCATGATCACGGAAAAGCTTCTGGCTGCTAACCAGAAGATTTTCTGTGCTTTTGTAGATCTTGAGAAAGCATTTGATAAGGTTGTAAGGAAGAAAATGTGGGAACTGTCGCCGGGGTATGGTGTGGATGGTCGATTGCTAAGGGCTGTGCAGTCACTTTACTGTGACTGTAAAGCCTGTGTGCGGGTAGGGCATGACCTGTCACCCATGTTTAGCGTCCAAACGGGCGTAAAACAGGGTTGTGTCATGTCTTCCTGGCTGTTCATACTGTATCTCGACAGCTGTTTACAGAAGCTGGAAGACAGCTGTTTGGGTGTGAAATTGGGTGACATTAAATTGTCTGCTGTATGCTGATGATGCAGTGCTTATTGCACTATCAGAGGCAGAACTGCAGGCATTAGTCACGTGTATGAAAGAGGAATGTGAAATTAAAGGTTTCCGTTTGAATGCTAATAAAACTAAGGTTCTGGTATTTGAAAGGGACGAAGAGATAACGAAGTGTGAAATATGGGTAAATCAGGAATGTCTAGAACAGGTAAATGAAATTGTATACTTGGGGAGTGCTTTTAGCCGGGATGGAAGATGTGATTTAGATGTGGACAGGCGTGTCGCTGCCGGGAACAAAGTCAATGGTGCCCTGACTGCGTTATTCAAAAGGCAAGGCGTAGTGAAGAGTGCACGCCTTGCAATAAATAACGCAGTGTTGGTACCGACTATGTTATATGGCAGCGAAACCTGGGTATGCCAGAAGAAGCATAAAAGCAAGTTGAATGCAGTGGAGATGCGATCTCTTCGTAAAATGTGCGGCGTTACCATGGCCGACCGAAAGCGAAACGAAGAGATTCGCAATATGGCAGGTTTGAAAGATGACCTTATCACAAAAATTGATAAGGGCGTGCTTCGATGGTTTGGGCACGTTGAGAGAATGAGTGAAGACCGAATGGTGAAGAAAATATATAGCGCGAAAGTTAATATTAAAAGGTGTCGAGGTAGACCGAGACTAACTTTCGAAGACCATGTGAGCAAATTGCTCGAAGAGAGGAGGGTCAAGAGTACTCGGATACCTAGACGTGCATGTATGAAGAAGATAATGAATCTGAAAGAAGCGAAAGAGGTATGTAAGGAACGTGACACTTGGCGATCTGTTCTCTCTGGCTACCCCGTCAGGGATTGTGCGTCACGATAAGTAAATAATTAACTAAGTGTTAGAATGCGCAACTGGTGATGACATGCCTCAGTGACCCCGTTGGTAATCCTTATATTAATTTAATCAAAATTATAAATTACCACACATAAATAATTGAGCATAGAAGGATTAAAATTAAAAAATTTGTACAACTTCAATAAATATTATTATGGATAACTTAAAAACTACTGATTAGAACTTGTTCAAATTGATATGGGCCCACATGAGAAGTACCAGCTTTCAAATAAAAAAGAATCATCGCAATCGGTTCAAAAAGAAAAAAGTTATGAGGTAACACACATAAAAAAACATACAGTCGAATTCAATACCTCCTCCTTTTTGAAGTCGGCAGAAAGTCTAAATCTACTAAATAGGACCAAGGGCCGATTTTTAACTTCTTAGTTAAAATTTATTCATAGAATAAAATAAAGCATAAACAATTTAAAATTTTAGTTGTGCGAAGAAAATAGCTTGTTTCAAGTTTACACTCAGGGTATAATTAATTTGATGGATAACTTTTAACAGACGAACCAAAATTCAACCCTTAATAATTTTAGCTTTCGACAATGTTGATATTGAGATATTTTTTTATTTAATGTACTTGTAAAAAATTATACGAGTACTGTTGAAATTATTAAATCTTTAAATTTTTGCATAATGCTAGTAAATGAGCTCCGGAGATTGCTTAATGCCAGTGTTTTGGGATAAGTAACTAATCCCGTAAATATGTAAGGTGGCGCGTTAACGTGGCATTAAGCAATCTAATAAATAGTATTATAACTTTAATTTTAATTTTGAATATAAATTTAAACGATTAACTGAGAAAAATTCCCTTAAATGGAGAAAACGAAAACTATACACAATTTTTTTTTGTTTTGTTATAGACAGACTAATCGGCTCATTAAAAAAAAATAATATGAGTGGAGGTATCGTGATATGGCTCTGTTAATGAAGTTCTTTTTAGAAAATTAATAATAAAACTACTCCACATAAAATAAAATAAAATGTATTGATTTCTTATTCTTACGCGATTAACACACATTGAATAAAACTAATTTTATGGATTTCACCTTGTTTAATTTAAAACTTATTTGATTCGTGACGTTACGTAAATCTCATAATAAATCATCTCAGTTCGTTATCCTGGGATTTTTTTCAAAGAACACAAGCGATCTATGACAGAAGATGCCGCCTGGCATTCGCTGGCAAACTTAGGTCTCATACTTTTCTAGTTCACCGTGACTGACTGAAATAGGCCACAATTTGCCGAACTATCATATGTTAGAGGAGTCACAGATAAGATTGGCTACATTTTGGAGCGGGTTTCCATAAGAACACACTACAAACCGCCAAAGAATGCTATTAAAACTCATGAAAAAGAACATATATTTGACCTAAAGCACAGAAACTCCGGGAAGAATGCAATATGGACATCTTCCGGACCGTTCCAACTTGCGTTCTTTTGCATTCCCATTCCAAGCAAGGATGTCTTGTGAGACTATTAAAATAAAAAAAAAGACTACGAAGTATTCAATTTCTACAATTTATTTCATTTCACGATCCAATAAAAACTACAAAATGGAGTAGTTTTTCACAAAAAAAATATTATAACGAATAGCGAAACTCAGCGACGTGATTTACACATCTGTGTTACTAGAAAATAACTGACCACACCTAGTTTTAGCCATAAATAAATTGAATACACCTAAGTTAAACCAACCGAAATGAGGGCATCTACGACATTTTTCTGCCACGAGGGCGTCACCACTTAAAAATGAGGTGTAATACAGGCTGGGCCATTTAACGTTTGGAATTGGATTGAATATTTTGAGGTCGGAAGGTTTGATGACATTTGCTGTTTGACATAAAGTTAGTTTTATTTTTGAAATTTATGAAATGGGTCGCTTTTCGCTTGAAAACAATTGGTAAATATTAAATACTTACTTCCAAAATGGTGAGTCTTCTCCTTAAACTGTAAGAAATTTACGAAAAAAATTTGACAACAAGAATGTACCAAAAACGCAGTTTGTGGATCAATTTGTGAAGTGAGTTCGTGAAACTGGATCGTTGTTGGATAAAACAACCCGTGTACGTACTCTCCCAGTGCGTTTAACCGACAAAATCGCTGCCGTTGCTGAGTGTGCGTGAACAACCATTAACATCAACAGTCACCGTTCTCAAGAAATGAACATTTCACACACTTCTTTGAGAAGAATTTTGCATAAAGATCTCGGTAGGAATGCTTACAAAGTTCAAGTACTGCAAGAGCTGAAGCCGTAAGACAATCCGATGTGTTTTCGGTTTGCTCAATGGGTCGAAGGCTGCTTGATCAAAGATGAGCATTTTTATCGAAAAATTTGAAAATCTTTTTAGATGAAGCTCATTTCCACCTCGGAGAATACGTGAATAAGCAAAATTGTTATATCTGGGGCTCAGAAAATCTAAGCGTCATTGTGGAGAAACCAATGCCACAATGAGTGACTGTCTGGTGCAGATTTTAGTCTGGCGGCATTATTGTGCCATTTTTATTCGAAAACGAAACGCCGTTACAGTGCAGCAATTTTTTGTTTTCCAAGATTGAAGAGGATAACATAGACGACATTTAGTTTCAACAGAACGGCGTAAAGTGCCATAACAATCGATATTTTGCGCACTGTTTTCGAATATCGTAAAATCAGGCAAATTACTGATGTCCATTGGCCACCTTGAAGCTGCGATTTGATTCCGTTGGACTGTTTTTTGATGGGAGCCGTTAAGGACTGGTTTTATGCTAACGAACCGGAGACGATTGACGACTTGAAACACGAAATCTAAGTTGCCATTGACGAAATGGAGGTCCAAACAATCGAAAATGTACTGAAAAATTGGACTGATCGAATGGGGTATTGTAAGGCTAGCCGTGACAGTCATTTGAATGATGTTGTCTAAATTCTGTTCCTAAATGGAAAGGTTCAATCTCTCTAATGAACTCATAAAGTTGAAAAAATATTCATTGCTTTTTTTGTAGTCGATTCATATTCCAAATCTTAATTAGTCCACACTTTATTTGAAGCCCTTGTCGAGGGCTTAGGTCTGGTTGGTTTTTATTTTTTATTTTACTGTATTTTATTTTATAAATTATTTTAAGTATTTAAGTATAAGTATCAGTCGGTTCTTACGGAATACGGATGACAAGCGAGTGGATTGTTCACCTAATGGAACGTGGATGGGGTGGCTTATGAATAAAATCTACATTTACTGTCGAGAAAGAATCAAAACGAAGATGCGTCGTCACCCCTGAGGACTAAGATGGAACGATCCGTTTCCAGTACAAACGGTTTCTGATTCTCTACTATTATCATACGAAACACAGTAGCATTAAGTTGTTATTTCACATGAGTATTCTGGCCGTATGAGGAAGCTCAAAGTCGCTCAGCGTTGCTAAGCGTTTCTCTGCATGATAGACATAAAAAGGAGGATATCCGCAGTAGAACCAGCGTAACTGACATAGCCCAAAGGATTATTAACCTGATGTGGCAGTGGGCCGGCCATATAGCTCAAAGAACCGAACACCGATTTGGAAGAAAGATTCTCGAGGGACAGCCTCGTGCCGGCAGGCGAAGTGTACTGCAACCTCCCACTAGATGGAGTGACGAACTGGTAAGACATACAGGAAGTCAATGGATACATGGTGGCTCAGGACCGTGTTTTGTGGCATTCCTTGGGTGAGGCCTATGTTCAGCAGTGGACTTGTGAAGGGCTGTAATGATGAATGTTGATGATTTCGTGAGAGCGAGTGGGAATGCTCGACCTGGAAAGGACCACCCTTTCCAGGTCGAGCATTCCCAATCGCACTAAAACAAATATCGCTGCACCATGACTCTAGCACGTAATAAAAAGTAAAAATGTTATAATAATTATTTTATGCTTTTAGTAGTAATATAAAAATTACATATTTTATAAGTATTCATAAGTTCCACCAATAGAACACTATTTAAATTCCCAAATATTAATAAAAGTAGATATAAATGTCTTTGACATAGCAATACATTGTGGGCTTGTTAAATAAATGTAATGAAAAATGTTTGTGTTGTCTGTGTATCAGAGGAACATAAACAAGGGAAGAGATACATATTGATGTTACATAAAAGTACTCGTTACGGACAAAAAGAATAAGATGCGATAAGCGATACGAAGATAAGTTGGCTATTGGCCTGATAAAAATTTAAAAATGTCCTGTTTAGTTTTACAGATGATTTATAACTAACTACATTTATAATTTACAGGTAAAGAGATGAGGATTTGTAATAGAAAAAGGTGGAAGGAATCTTTTATGCTAGCAAAAGAAAATAACAGAAAACTAGATGTATATAGACGGGCATTAGCGTGCCCGTTTAAGCCGATTACCCTTTAGAGCTTTGAAAAACACTGAATTTCAAATGTGTGTGCTTGAGATAAAAATAAATTTTTGATATTTTTTTCTTTTATATACCTCATTATTTTATAGTGGTTTTAAAGTAAAAATAGTTTTTACAATGTCTCTGATAATATACATATATCGTACCAAACGTGCTAGAGCCACGCCGCAGCTTTATTATGCTTGCAGTACGAATGGGTCGGCTCGACCGGGGTAAGACCACCCTCTCACAGAATACCAGCGTAAATTAGTAGCTTAATGCTGCCGTGTTTGATATGGTGAGTGAAGAGAACCGGTGACACTTTTTACAAGAAATAAGACATTCCATCTTAGTCCTCAGGGGTGACAACGCATCTGCATTTTCATTCTTAATTAGGCCACAGCATCCACTTACCATCAAGTGGAATGTGTGCTCGCTTGTCACCCTACTCAATTAAAAGAAAACTTGGTACAAGTTATTTTTAATACTTCATCAATATTTATATTGTTAATATTGTAAATATGTGCATTTTTTTATAGGATAGGGTGACAAACGAGCACACAGTCCACCTGATGGTAAGTGGTTGCTGTGGCCCATAGACATTCACTTTTATCTTCGTCTGCGAATCAAAATGCAGATGCATTGTCACCCGTGAGGGCTAAGATGGAATGCCTCTTTTCCAGTAGAAAGGGTCTCCGGTTCTCTCTACACTTACCATACGAAACATAGCATCATTAATGTGCTATTTTACGCTGGTATTCTGTGAGAGCGTGGTCCTTCCCCGGTCGAGCCGACCCATTCGTGCTACAACTGTACTATTAATATAGCTGCAGCTTGGCTCTACGACGTAAATAATAATAAGCATATTAATAAAGTACCGAAGCAACGTGAGAGAATCGACTACCCAATATCATTCCATGGGTGTCTTAAGAGACGAAGGAGGGCAACATAACAGATATGGTCAGCAGCGTCTTCTTAATTAGAACAAAAATGAAACTGTGATTGTCAACTCACTCGTCAAGCGTGATAGCTATGGAAATATCCCCACTGTGAGCAATCTATGGGGAAGACCTATGTTTAGCAGTAGACTTTGCATATGTTGTAACAAAAAATTAAATTTTATATTTTGATTTCATGAAAATGGTATGATAACTTTAATGAAATACTGACATTATTTTATTTGTTAAAAACAAACATTATATTCTAAATATATGGTGCAGTAAATGATCAATACCACTAACGCTAATTATAAGTTCACTGATAAAAATATGCATTCCCCATAGATTACGTCCTACATCCAGCCATTCTGTACGTTACCGGGCCACCTGTATCAATCGACTATCTCGTCGACATGTCGTCACTCTATCTAGCAGCGGTCGATAATAATGTGGATGAATTCTAAGAGATTTTTCTTCATAGCCGTAATTCCATAGATATAAAATCTATTTGACCTAACATCCGAAGTGACACATCTACGGCTTCCTTTTCTAGAAGTATATAAAATGTTCTACATCCTAATAGTTATTGTATATACGTGTGCTATATGTCCTTAAGGAAGCTTGTGATACTTTAGGCAGTAGGTTTTCTTTTACAGCACTTGTCGGGATAAAACAACGTATATTCACGCACGCGATCGCGTGCACAATGTCTCTTATTACGTCCGTTTTCCCTTATAGTAACTTAATAACATTGTTATTAGCAATTTCGCTAAAATTAAATTGTTCAACCGATTGTATTACTTGAAAACTTATTTATTATTAATATTAATACCCATTTATGTGTGGCAACTGTGGCAAATATTCCCTCTGAGGCAAAATATTGGGAAGGTAGGTATATACTCGGTAAACTTTTGATAGATTGAAATTTAATAGAATGAACAGCAATTGATTGATCAATTAAAATGTTAATTGCTTTGTAAAGGCGTTGCTTCGAATGGAATTAGTATATTACAGAGATATAAAAATAAACCTAGATCTTTAAAAAACATAGGCTTGAAACTTGAAACTATTTCTCCGCCTCGCTGCTCAAGTGAATGAATAAGTGAATCATAAAATTTTATTACTTAAACATGCAGGTTTTCTCAGTATCTTTCACCGCCGAACACAGGGTAAATAGCAGCTTAAAATTGCCAGTCAACGCAATTCCATGTGCCGCGTCGTTTGAACCGTACGAAGTTTAAGGCAAGCGCTGAGTACCTGAGTGATCAGAGTAATTTAATAATTTGCAGAAATATTGTGTTCGCTAGTTTAAAACCATCATCACCATCATCATCATTACAGCCAATCACTAGTCCACTGCTGAACATAGGCCTCCCGCAAGGAATGCCACAAAGCACGGTCCTGAGCCAACTGCATCGACTTCCTACATGTCTTACCAGGTCGTCACTCCATCTACTGGGGGACGCCCTACACTTTGTCCGCTGGCACGAGGCCGCCACTCGAGAATCATTTTTCCCCATCGGTTGTCGGTTCTTCGAGCTATATGGCCGGCCCATTGCCACTTCAGCTTACTAATCCGTTGGGCTATGTCGGTCAGTCTAGTTCTCCTGCGGATATCCTCATTTCTAACTTTAACACGCAGAGAAACCACGAGCAAAGCCCCGTCCATAGCTCGCTGGGCGAACTTGCTTCTTCCTGATACGGCCAGCAGTGAAGGACCACGTCTCAGTTCCATAGGTCATCACTGATCAATGACAGCACACACTAGTTATACAGTCTCGTTTTCAAGTTTTAAGGTATACCTGACGGGAAAATGTGCCGTAATTTCTCGAACGGTCAAAGTTGGACTTACCTAGTCAGACTATTTGTCCCATGTAAACATACTGGTCAACAACTTCGAGTTTAGTGCTCCCAACAACTTCCGGCATAGGTGTGACATGGACGTTATACATGATCTTCGTTTTGTTCTTGTTCATCTTAAGACTTATCCGTTGGGTGACACTATTGAGGTCATTGAGCATAGTGCTTAGGTTCTCCAGCGATTTTGCCAAAAGGACTATATCGTCAGCAAATCGAAAGTGAGTGATATAATCGCCTTTAATATTAATACCGATTCCTTTCTAGTCCACTAGTTTGAAAACATTTTCCAATGCAGTGGAGAAAAGTTTCGGGGATATAACGTCACACTGTCTTACACCTCTTTGCAGTTGGATAGGTTTTGTACTCTGGTTCTGTACTCGGATAGCCATTGTATTCCTACTGTACAAACACTTCAGCACTTCGATATACTGACAGTCAATTTGGTACCGCTAATGGAACTGCAGCACCGCTCAAATTTCGAGGAAATCAAAGGCTTTCTCATAGTCAAGATACTCCAGATATAGTGGAAAATTGTGCTTCTGGGACTTCTGTTCAATTTGCCGAAGGGTATGTATGTATTTTTGTACGTGGTAGAGCCATGCTTCAGCTAAATTAGTAGTATAGTTGAAGCACGAATGGGTCGGCTCGACCGGGGAAGGACCACGCTCTCACAGAATACCAGCGTAAAATAGCAGCTTGACACTGATGTGTTTTGTATGGTGAGTGTAGAAAACCGGAGACCCTTTTTACTGGAAAAGAGGCATTCCATCTTAGTCCTCACGAGTAACGACGCATCTGCATTTGGATTCTTTATAGAGGATAAATGTTGATGTCTAGGGTTCATCACAGCCACCACTTACCATCAGGTGGACTGTGTGCACGTTTGTTACCCTTATTCTATAAAAAAAGTGTGGTCTGTGGTGCTAA
This sequence comes from Parnassius glacialis, assembly GCA_033319125.1. Lineage (NCBI taxonomy): Eukaryota > Metazoa > Arthropoda > Insecta > Lepidoptera > Papilionidae > Parnassius > Parnassius glacialis. The sequence continues at coordinate 11,629,130 of JAVANC010000009.1, forward strand.
AGCCTTTCTTGAAACTGTCTTGTTTGGGAGGCTAGAAGTCGTCGAGAATGCATACGATACGATTCGTAATGAATCCCTAAAATAGCACGTAGACGCGACTAAAAAGGCAAATCGGTCTGCAGTTCTTCAAGACCCTCTCTTGTCGCCTTTCCTAAAGAACAAGACCACCACACTTCTGCTCCACGCCTGCGTTGTAGTGCCACCATGGAGGTAGGAATTAAAGAGCTTCTGAAGGTCTACAACTATCGGTTTTTCACCCGCTTTAAGAAGCCCCGCTGTAATTCCATCCTTGCTTGGCGTCTTGCCGTTTTTAAGGTGCTGGAGAGCCTTTCTAATCTCGTTCATACTGGCATCCGGAATATCATCGGAATATTGTGAGATAAGACTTGCTCTTAGATAACTACTCACACTTGCGTGTGGTTCCAACGATAATTTATACCTTTAACCTCTCAATGTCACTCAAAATCTCAGGTGTTCCAGAAATGACTCTGCCACACTCGGACTTAAGCTTCGACAGTTGGCTTTTTCTGGCAGACAGATCTGTATCAAAGACTTTAGAGCCCTGGTTTGGCTCGATCGCTTCTTCAATATGAGCAGTATTAAAGTTGCGTAAGTCCCGCTGCGTGCATTTGCAGATCTGTTTGTTCATTTACTTGTAAGCTATCAAATCTACTGTAGACTGTATCTTTATTTCTTGTCTAATATCCATGAGATTAAGAGTGTCATCGGAGAGTTTTTGTGTTCTTCTGCGGCGAGCCTTGCAAAACTTTGCTCCGACCGTATGGACACTTTCCACGAGCTTGTCATTCATATCGTCCACTGCATTACAATATTCTACGCACTGAAAGCAGTTTTAGAACTGGAGCTGAAAGGTTTCGGGACTTTGGGTTAGAGCACGAGGGGGATGGAGCGTTGATTTCATTAGACGACACCTCTCCAACTTAACGTTTAGGTTTAGTGTGCTTCTGAACATTAGTTTATCGCTACCAGTTTTCACCTTCGTGACCACTGAGATATCACTGAACAGTTGCTGTCTAGTCGTCATAATAAAGTCAATCTTATTTTTGTCGAATCGTCGGGCCTTGACCAGGTCCACTTCCTGTGGGGCCGCTTCTGGAAGAAAGAGTTCATTATAAAGAGTCCTTCTTTCTCCATGAAGTCCGCAAGCTCCTGGCCCCTTGGGTTCCGTTGCCCTATTCCGAATTTTCCTACTTTCAGCTCACCGTTCTCTCATGTGCCTAGTTTTGCGTTGAAGTTTCCCATTAACTCCGTATAGTGAGTTTTGGAGGAATGCATGTCTCTAGAGATATCCTCATATATTTCCTTCACCTCCTCATCGGGGTGTGCCGAGGTTAGTGTGTAATACTGTATGACCTTCAGCGAATACTGTTTGGTGGTTCTGAGTATAAGGTAGGCAACCCTCGTAGACACACTTCCAATCTTTACCACGAGAGACTTGTGGTTGATTAATCCGACACCTCCTTGGGTTAGATGGTCGCGATGGTGATAGAATATGTTGTCGGATTCGAGGATTACTTTGACCTACCCCTCTTTTCGGACTTCGGATAATCCTATATTATTCCAGCGCAACTTCTCTATCTCTTCTTACAGCTCTAGGATCTTCTCGTCAGTCCTCATGATGCGTGCGTTATAGGTTGTCAGGTCGAGTCGTTGTAGGTGGCAACCAAACTTCCACCGGAGATTCTTAGCACCTCCTGCTCCACCGTTGCCATGGTTGCATCTTGGCTAGCAGGTTGGCAACCGCAGTTTTTTATTGTTGTTTTACTGTTATCAGAAAAATGCTGCTGCCCATCTTCTGCCTCATTTTCCCTCTGAAGCCTCTTGGGTGGTGTTGCCTTGGGATGATATGGAGTAGTGGGTATTCTTATCCGCCACTACACGAGTTTGAAACCGGGAAGAAAAATTAAACAATGTTTTATATTTATTAATTATATTCGCAAAATAATAAAAATATACCTTTTGAAGGCATTTGAAATAAAGTTAAAAAGAAGTCAATTGTGACATGTAGTTAATTAGGTTTTAATTAGGTTTTATACCATAGACCGTATAAATATCCTTCGACAAATTGTACAGAAGATCGTAGAGTACAATCTGTCACTTTATCTTGCGTGTGTGGGCTATGAGAAAGCTTTTGATTCCATTGAAACTTGGGTGGTGTTACAGTCCCTTTAGCGTTGCCAAGTTCACTATTGTTATATTAATGAAGTGAAGTGTTTGTACAGTATGTCTACGATAGCTATCCGATTACAAAACCAGTGTACAAACCTATTCAACTGCAGAGAGGTGTAAGACAGGGTGACGTTATAATCCCGAAACTCTTCATCACTACAAAGGAAGTCGTTTTCAAGCTACTGGACTAGAAATGATACGGTATCAATATCAATAGCGAGTAAATCACTTTACTTCGATTTACCGATTATATAGTAGAGGTCTGATTATGATAGAATCATTGGAGGACCTCAGCACTATCACACTTAGAAATCTCAGTAGTGTCTTCCAACTAATTCTTTCACAATGGAGGTCTATGTTTAGTAGTGGACTTATGAGGGGTATAATGATGACGATGATGATTTTTTGTAGTCCTAATTGTAAAAAGTCACTGCAATCCATGTTGATGGAATGTTCCATGACCTATATTATTTATATTAACAACTGCTTGCTTTGAGAGTAAAGAAGGTAAAAGAATAACACAAAACTCGATAAGTTACAGAGACAAGAAATGCTGTTTTCCTTTAAGATGTTTAGAATACCTACCGTACTTTCCACCGAGAAATAAGTGAAACATTGTCTGCACAAGATCTACACCTCCTGACGTACCTGGCCATAAAAGTGAACGAGAGGTCATCAAATCTTAACACAGTTGCTAAAACTTTGTTGTTCAAAACCTTAAAGTAACGCAATAAAGTTTTGTTACGAGCATAACAACGAGTCGGCAGCACACAAAAATAAATAGAACAGAGTTTACTTGAATTTTAAATTTAAAACTACTTTATAAATATTATGAATACTATTAAGTTCCATGTTAAATTTAATAAGACGCCGGGAAAAAAGTTTCTACGTATTTTGTTTGTATAAAAATGAAGAAAAATCCCTTTGGTTGTTCTGTTTATATCTGGCTGGTTTTAATATCTATGCATAATAGTACATAAAAAAAAGAAAAATAGAAAGTAAAAACACTTTCCCGCCATTTTTCAATTGTTTATCTGTTCTAATTAATAGAATCAGGCGTTACTTTGCGGTAATCCATTATATAAAAAAAAAATATAAAAGCTTTTAGAAAAATTTACTTTGCAAATATTCGCGTTATTAAATAAAATGATGTTGGGAGTAGCGGTGCTGGGATTAGTGGTGACGGGGATAGTGCACGCAATTGACGGAGGCGGGAGGTGCTCTTCATACTAGGTAAGACACATCATTTTATTTTATAACGCGGATATTTGCAAAGTAAATTTTTCTAAAAGCTTTTATGGTTTATCTGTTCGCCAAAATGAGTAAATCTAATGAAGAGATTCGATACTTTCTGAAGTTTTATTACAAAAAAGGAAAAAATACAAATCAAACCGAAATAATGTGATGTTTATGGACCTAATTCAGTGTCAGTAAGAGGAGAACAAAGTTGTTTCAAGCTTTTCAGTCCGGGAATTTTGATGGCAAAGATGCAGCTTGCTCTGGTCCCCTCATACGGATAAAGTCAATGCCATTTTTGGAAAAGTGAAACAAAATCGGCTTATTAGTAGTTACAACAAAGCCGAGGAATTGAGGATTGACAACATAACAGTTTTGATTCATTTGAAAAAGACTGGCTATACAAAAAAGCTCGATATTTGGGTACCACATGAGCTCACTGAAAGAAACCTAATCAATCGGTACTCATTTGTGATTGTGATTGTGATGACTCAAGCTAGAAATTGAGAAAAAACAGCCAAAATTGATCAATAGAAAAGGAGTGGTTTTTCATCATGATAACGCCAGACCACACACACCTTTGGCCCAGCGAAAATTGAGTGAGCTTGGCTGGGAAGTGTTAATGCTTCCGTCATATAGTCCTGACCTTGCACTCTCAGATTTTTACCTGTTTCTGTCTGTTCAGAATTCTTTGGGTAGTGTTAGGTTAACATCAATTAGGGATTGTTAAAATTACTTGTAGCGTTTTTTGATTAAAAATCCTAAGATTTCTGTAGCAACGGGATTATGTCACTACCTATAAAATGACATCAAGCAATCTAACAAAATTTCGCATATATACTATACTTAAATATAATTAAACTTGAAAAAAAATGTCTTGAATTTGTATTTAAAAACCGAAGAAACATTTTCCCCAACCCTCTAAAGTGTCTTTCCTAGCACTACATTTTTGGAAGAAGGTTACTGCCACTGGAGATCACATAAAGGTATTTATAAACTTATTAGTTTTAATATCATAAAACGTAATTATTTATTATTTTACTGCAACGGGTTAATTATTGTATAAACTAATACTTGCATTGGGTTTATTTTTGTTTTTGATTGTTCTATATTTCTTTTACTACCTTAAAACTGGCATAGTTTACGAGGGCAATAAAAACTTTTATACTCCAAAAGATTATTGCTGATGTTCTATTTTGTTTTATTCGTCTACCTCAAGAAATTACTTTTACCGTTGCTAGTATATGTGAAAATGATAAATAATAAAATATCCTACTATTAAACATTAAACCGCAATTGTCTTGTAAACACAAAGTAACAATGAACTATATAGATTTGCTCGAATTTATTCATCGCATTGTTACGTAGTACTATTATTTATCCTGTGGCGTTGAATGAATGAAGTCACAAAATAGAATATATTTATTCGAGTTATGATCTTATCTTTTTCCTGTCTAAAAAACTAAAAGTATTCAGAGAGATGAATCCTTGAGGCAGTCAGCTTGAATCTTGAAATCTTTTATCTGTTACGAAAAGCTTTAAAGAAGCATGTGAAAGGAATTTTAAATTACTGAAACAAAACATGCGGAATGAAGTTATTTTTAGGGCATTCTTAGAAAGAACATAATTATCATTCCATTTCATACAAGCAAAGAAAGTTTTTGTATAAAATATTAAAAGTAATATTTTTAAGAAATAATATACCTACATTTTACTCATGTAAAATCTTTATGACATATAGACCTGTTTTAAATAAACATTATATGTATTTACACTTGTGTCTGAAAAATTATTTTGTGATAAGTAATAACATTATGTAGGTCTGAATCCGAGTTTAAATTCTTTTAGATAGTAGGAAGTCGTTTTTATTGACCGAAACTCTTGATTCAAATTACAAGCTTAACTAAAAGTGACACGTTTTTTAACCTTGGTAAACACCGGAATAGACGGCATTAATTTACGTATGTGCGCGATATTATTTACGTATGTGCGCGATATTATTCATTTGTTATCACGTTTAGAAATATAGAGTCGAGTTGTTTGCAAGAGACCCTGGGTTTTGTTTTATTATTTAAGTCAAAGTTTATTTCGTTTTGTGGTACATTCTGTGTTATGTAAACTATATAAAATATTAATTAAAATTTTATTTCTTTGAATTAATTTTAACCATTTCACTATTCCTTGGGTCATACGTGAACATTTCGATTGTTTAAATATAGTGTATTTTTTACGGAAACTGTTAATTATGAATTAAATGTAACAATAGGCAATTATGTAAATGGTTATGAGGAGATTGAATACTTCAAGTTTCCCGACACAATGTGATAAAAGGATCACGGATTAGCTAATACAAAATGGTCTCACGCTCAATGTTGATAAAACAAAGCTTATGACATTTATTATTCGATCTCCTAATCTACTTCCAAATCTTAAAATAATATGCCACAGACATATTGATAACATTCCATCTCCCAAAACAAACTGTGTCTGTCCTAGGCTAGAAAGGGTCCATTCTCTAATGTATCTCAAATATAAGGAATAATTTTTGATGATATAGACTCACTTTCAAACTTCACGTAAGCCTGTTTGTCTAGTAGGGTTCGAAAATTAATATTTATGTTTAAAGGCCTGAAAGATGTAGCTAACGTTATTAAAATGATTTACTTTGCACATTGTCAATTAATACTTAGCTATTGTATTTCTATTTGGGGTGGAGCCGCAAAGACATGCATGATTTTATTTGAACGTGCTTAAACGGCATATATCCGTAATATTGAAGTTTTGTCAGAACAACCGCCTGCCCTATTATTTTATAAAATAATTTATAAGCAAGCCTCTTGTTTCTCAAAGAGTAAAAGAGCGATTACTTTGCTCTAGTGCGTGAAACAAATTAAGTATGATAATTATAACTTTTAACAAAAAGTACAAAACTTTTTGAAGTCGCTTAAGAATACGATGTCTCGTATTATTCTTCTATTTGTTTAAATATAATTTTTGTTTTGTTTTTTTTTTTATAGGAGAGTGGGCAAACGAGCATGCGGCTCACCTAATGGTAAGTGACTATCGCCGCCCAGGAACAGCTGCAACACCAGGGGAACCAGGGGAACCAGGGAATTGCAGATGCGTTGCCGGCCTTTTAAAAAGGAGTAGGCGTTTTCTTGAAAGTCTCTAAGTCGTATCGGTCCGGAAAAATTGATTTATGTATTGTTATCTCCAAGTGAGTTATTATCATACAATGTACATATATAAATATTTATTTTGAAATTCAACATTTATTTCGCTACTAGCTGTTCCCTGCCACTTCGCCCGCGTTGAATTTATTGCGATTGGATTTCATGGGTATCAATTTTTTTAAATAAAAATAGTCAAGTTACTCCTTATAACATCAAATATCTGCTTATCAAAGTTCCATCCAAATTGTTTCACAGGTTTTTGTGTGATGCGTGTTCAGACAGACGCCATGTTAGAGTTTTATTATAGTATAGAAGATATAGCTTTGTCAGCATCAACGTTTGCATAAAAGCAATGAATGTTAACTGAAATGTAAATTCTAAATTTGTTACTCGAAATACGTAATAAATTTCAATAAATTTTGGCTAAAATAACTTGTAGCTAATTTTAAACGAGGTCAGTTAGTTCTAACGAATTATACCAATTGTTAGTAGTTATGTTTTTGATTCTAAAGAATATTTTGCCAAAACAGTTTGTAAATAGCGTATGGTATCAAGTTAAATGAGTGTTAAGTAGAAAAAATGACATCTTATAAAACTCTAATCGTTATTTATTTTTCTTATTTTATTATATCTTTATAAAAGGTATTTACTTAACGTGTAGATTAGATTGTAAAGTATAAAAACTTTACAATCTACACGTTAAAGTATATAGATTAAACCGTTATTTGGTATTAAAATGAGATATTTGATTTGTATAGTATTTTGGAGACCTGAATAATTCTAGATAAGTTTTGTTCTTCGTATAAATATGTTTATAGTGGTAGAGTGGGACATAAGAAGAAGAAAATAAATTAAACATAAAACTTAAAAATGACAAACATATCATTACGTCAAAGTTTTATGCCATTTACAAGATGTGGTATGTTTTTCAAAGAAACTTAATTAAGGTAATTATAAAGATTTTAATTTTCTACAAATTTACAAAGGTTATTTACGAGGGGGCGTTTTCAAGTTCGCGGAATGGGTAGATAGATAATAAGGGGGGACGTCGCTGAATTACGTGCTAATTGAGCAACTCATCATTAGTATAAATAGCGGGTTTTATTGTAATAAGATCATTAGTCTTTGAGTTATTGTCAACCATACAAGTCAATCGGGAAGAAATTGTGATATATGGAGAAAATCGAGTTCCGTGCCGTTAAAAGTTCCTTACCAATCGCGGAAAATCAGTTCAGATTATACTGGAAGAGATTTCATGCATTTACAGAGACTCTTGTACAAGTAAAACTATAGTTTACAAGTGGCATACCCTTTTTAAACAACAAGGCAGAGAGTCATTTGACGACAACCCACGGCCAGGAAGACCGATCGAGGTGACCACTTCGGAAATTATTCAAAAAGTCGAAAAATTAATATTAGAAAATGAAACAAAAAAAAATCAGCTGGCAGAAATGGTTGAAATATCAGATACAACCATTTTCAAAATTTTTTATGACCATCTTGGCAAGACTAAAGTCAGTGCAAGATAGGTGCCTAGAATGCTCACGCTGCCTCAAAAGCAACAGCGCGTGGAGTGTTCTCGTGCATTTTTGGACCTCTGTATGGAAGATAAAAATGGAGTGTTAACTCGAATTGTTACTGGTGAGGTAAGTTGGGTTCACCATTATGAATCTGAGTTCAAACAGGACTCTATGCAGTGTCACAAAAAAGGCACACCACCACCCAAGAAATCCAAGGTGGCACAATCGGCTGGGAAAATCATGGCGACAGTCTTTTGGGACTCAGAAGGAATTCTATTGATTAATTATAAAGGTAAAGGTGTCTCCATAACCGGAAATCACTACGCTTCAATCCGAAAACAATTAGGATTGAGGAGAAAAGAAGGGGAAAATTTACCAAAGGAATCCTTCTTTTGCACGACAATGCGCCGGTTCACAAATGCCATGTTGCGATGGCTGCCCTGCAGAAGGTGGGCTTAGAAATTTTACCACACCCACTGTATAGTCCTGACCTGGCTCCCAGTGATTATTATCTATTTCCAAATTTAAAAATAGAACTTCATGGGAAAAAGTTTTTAAGTGATGAAAAAGTGAAGGAAGCAGTTTTGGCGTATTTTTTAGACAAAAACAAATAACTTTTTTGAGGGTATATATAAGTAAAAATGTATTAGGGTAGCAAATGAATATATTGAAAAGGAAAAATAAATTTGGATTTTTATTTCTACTCCTTACCCACCATTCCGCGAACATAAAAATACACCCTCGTACATAGAGATGCATTGAAAAGTAATAACAATTCACATAACAACAATTTACAATAAAATCATTTATCATAGTGACTGAACATACTTTATTGTACACCACAAACAAATATACAAATAAGATAACAAAAAGCAGATTATATGTACAATTTGGGGATCTCTTCCAGGCAACCAAAAGTGTAAAGGAATAAAACAATTAATACTAAGTAGGTGGTGCAATATAAATATACATAATATAATATCAATACATGCGATATATAGACAATACATGCAATAAAATAACATATAAATAAGTAATACATGAAATAATATTACTTACTAATACATAATAGAAGATAAAGTAAAATATATAATATACATATATACATACATTTATATAAATATATAAAAACGAACTTACATATCTACCCAAAAATATTTATATAAATTACAAAATTCCTCCAAACATAATATAAAGCTGATACAATAAATACATAATCACATAATTTATCCTAACGGTGTCCGAACGATTGAGACAAGTAATGCTTTTTAAGTAGTCGCTTAAAGATTTAAATAGTTTGTGCCTCACGTATTATGCAAAGGTGGGACAGGATATTTCAGAGCTTAATACGTACACTGGACAGTAAAAGATTTATTAAAAAATTATGTATTGTGAGTTGGTAACCTTAAATTGAATTTTCTTGAAGAGCGTAGAGGTTTCCCAGGAAGCCCTACAAAATGAAAGTAGTAGCCGCATGACGGAAACCGGATTGTAAGTAATGCAACAAATTGTGCTTATTACGGAAATGAGTCAGCTGTTGGCAAATAAGTCTTTCAAGGACTTTAGAATAGAAAGGTAAAATCGAGATGGGACGGAAATCAGAGAGCTTGACGGGATTTGATTTTTTCGGTAGGGGTATACCATGTGCACTTTTCCAGGCTTGACGGACTTTAGAGGAAGAGACACATGCATTAAGTAAATAAGTAATAATTGGTGTGATAACATCAAGGAGAGGAACAATCATATTACGGCTAATATTGTCGCTACCGACAGCATTTGAGGAGATGGTTTAAATGATTTCCTAACATAACATTCAGTAAACTGACTAAAAACGAACGGAGGATAATTAGGAGTCGGAGTTACAGAAAGAGAACGAAGTGTTTGAAGTTTATATTCACTATAAAAAGAGTTAGAAGGATTAGAAAAATGTTGATTTAATAGTTCAACATCAACATTAGGAGGTGAAGCATTGAGGGATGTTCTACCAACTCCCACTGTTTTAAGAAACTTTCACAACTGAGATGAGTTGCCGTTCTCGAATGGTGTATAAATATGGGATCGTTATGCGTCTCTACATAATGTGTTGCAGCGATTCCTGATTTCGGTGTATTTACTTTTTTTATATAGGATAGGGGTGACAAACGAGCACACAGTCCACCTGATGGTAAGTGGTTGCTGCGGCCCATAGACATCAATCAAAATGCAGATGCGTTGTCACCCGTGAGGACTAAGATGGAATGCCTCATTTCCAGTAAAAAGGGCCTCCGGCCACCTGCACTCACCAAGCGAAACGCAGAGGTAAACCTCTACTTCACGCTGGTATTCTGTGAGGTCGTGGTACCACCCCGGTTCAAGCCGGCCCATCCGTGCGACAGCAAAAGCTGCCGCGTGGGTCTACCACTTTTAAAAACTACTTCGGTTTTCCTCTGTTTTATTCCTCTTAAGTTTTGACAATGCCGCATTCTTCTTCAAAATTAGCCTTTTTAGATTATCAGTGAGACATGGAGCAGGTAAGTGTTTCAGTCTCACATAATGTATTGGCGCGTGAATGTCATAAAGCTGAGTTAGTAGGGAACAGACAAGTTCTACTTTATCGTCAATGCATGGTGCTCTCTCAATCACTGACCAGTTAATATTATGAGCATCTTCACAAAGTTGGTCAATATCCATTCCTCCAAAATTACGTCGCGGAAATAATTTAGGTTTGATTTATATAGGCCTAGTTTATACGATAGGAAAATTAAATCGTGATAAGAGAATGAATCAGCAGGACAGTGTTAGTGTAGTGGATTATCTGGTATATTCCAGTTCATTAGCGATGTTGTTACCCTTATTAAATGGTTTCTAGTTTTAATTACGTTATGCATTATTGACCACGGTAATTTAATTTTTCCAATAAAATCACAATGACACAAAAATAACCCGAGTTTAAACTATTTGGCAAGGAATTATGAGATATGAAGGAATTGAAAATTAAAAAAAAAATTAGCAAGGTAATTGATTTAAGCATTTGAAAATATTTTTTTGTAGTTAACAGACTCCAAAATATTCATATAACTTTATTTGATACCCAATTTTTAGATATGTGACGTCAGTCTTAAGAATTAAGAAAAAATGACTCGTTATCAGTAAAAAGGATCTCCATTACTCGTTATCCACCATATAAAACACAGCAGCAATATGCTGTTGCGTGACGTTGGTATTCTGTGAAATCGCCTTGCTATTGCACTTTTAATCATCGCAGAGAATCTGTTTTTCATCAAACGGCACAATCATAGCCAAATAGATTCATTTCTGTACCTATTCATTAAAGCAAGGAAAGTTTCAACGCGTGCTCCTCTAAATAAATCATTTAATTCAAGAGGCTTCCATTTTTCAAGTATTTTATTTGTACAATTTGGTGCAAATGACTCAATATTGTGGATAAACTTACTTCTATACTCGACGCTAATTTCTTGAATATTTGATAATGAAAGTGATAATGAAGTGAACTCCGAAACCAAAATCGCACAGTGCTTTCGTTAGTCGTAGCTTCTCAAACGCAACGTTGATATTGCGAACTATCTCTGCTGAGTTAAAACTATTTTATTATTTTATCTATTTAAAACTATTTTTTTATTGGAACAAGTGTTTGAAAATTAACTCAAATTTCTCAGATCTCTATGTATAGCTCAAATAATGAATGTATATTATACAAGTGTACTTAAATCAATAAAATGGATAAGCTTTTGTGTAAGAAAAAGTTATTTTTTTATTGGAAGTAGTGTTTGAAAATTACTCTAATTTTTGAGATCTCTATATATAATTCAAATAATGAATGTTAAAACAATTGAAAGTAAATCAATAAAATGGATAAGTTTTTGTGTAAGAAAAAGATTTAATCACAAAATTTCAATCTTGAAAAATTAAAGCTTTATCAATTTTGATTCAAAACAGCCATCCTATTAAAACGGCAACTTTATCGTCAAGCTTCTTTTATTAGTTAAATTCTGAAGTTGATACTTGTAGAGCTATTACACACTACAGCTATATTATGGTTAGCACACATTGGTCGTCTCGACCGGGGAAGGACCACGCTCTCACAGAATATCAACCTAAAATAATGCTTAATGCTACCATATTTCGTATGATGAGTGTAGAGAACCGAAGAACTTTTTACTGGAAACGAGGCATTCCATATTGGTACTCTGTGGTGACGACACATCTGAATTCTTAATTAAAGGTAAATGTAGATGTCTATGGGCTAAAGCATCCAGTTACTATCAGGTGGACTGTGTGCTCGGTTGTCACTCTTATTCTATATATAAAAAAATCGCTTTTATTAAAGATAAGGACATTGAAGTCAGTCATCCCTTGGGCTAGGTACTGCAAAGCTATTGTAATATCAGAATATCAAAATAAGTAACACCTAAACGCAATAAAATTAGTTGCAGCTTAACGTTCGTAATTTTAACCATAAACACATAAGCGCATTTTTTTATTTGATAAAGGTAACAAACGAGCACAGTCCACCTGATAGTAACTGGTTACTGTGGCCGCCATAGACATCTGCATCTATCCTTGCTTACGATTCAAAATATCGATGCGTTGTCACACGTGAGGGCTAAGGTGGAATGCCTCGTTTCTAGTAAAAAGGGTCATGATAATTGCATGGCTTTTCTGATATCATATCTTGACAACATGTTTGGATGACCTCCTGTGAGGAAGTGAGTTACTAATTTGTTTAAATATTTACTTACTAACCTACATAAAACTAACTAAACTTTGGAATTTAATATGGACATAATGCTAAGTGAACATAAGCCCAGCCTACTAATACTTGCTACATATTCCAGAGAAAAATGATCACAAGTTCGTGTAAACAGTGGTAAAATCTTCTAAAAGGTCTCTCTATCTTTTATATTGCTACCTGTCATCAGATTAGTGTTTTACAGTCGGCATATAAGTAAGATATGGATATACCCACCCCACCTGCAGGAGATAATGAGATTTTTCTCTCAGTTGTCTTTAGCAATACTCGGCCCCACATAGAATACTGTTCTCATCTCTGAGCCGGGGCACCCTAGTGCCAGCTCCTTCCACTTGACCGCATCCAGCGCAGAGCGGTTCGAATCGTCGACGACCGAGTTCTTTCTGATCGGCTCGATACACTGGCACTGCGTAGAGATGTTGCATCTTTTTGCGTATTTTATCGCATCTATCATGGAGAGTGCTCTGAGGAATTGTTCGGACTAATTCCAGCCGCTCAATTTCACCATCGCACATCGCGACAAAACTCGCGTTATCATCCATACCATCTGGATGATTGGCGGTCCACCACTGTGCGATTTAGAAGAAGTTTTCTCCCTCGCACAACTTCCTTGTGGAATCAATTACCACCAGTGAATTTTCCGGACCGATACAACTTAGGAACCTTCAAGAAAAGAGCTTACACCTTTCTAAAAGGTCGGCAACGCATCTGCAATTCCCCTGATGTTGCGGTTGTTCACGGGCGGCGGTAGTCACTTACCATCAGGTGAGCCGCATGCTCGTTTGCCCCCTCTTCTATAAAAAAAAATTAAACTGATTGTTGGATTCCCTAAAGTGGCCATCACACGATGCTACTGATATAGTAATAAGTAATATTACGTGTCTAGAATATGTTTACACAGTCTGTGTGTGTGTCAGTGTCAGTGGAAGTCTGCACCTTTGCAAGACTTCAAGATACTGTGAGCTCTTTCTGTGTAGATCGAACCAAAAATTAATATTTAAAAACTGAAGGTAGCCGGGCTAACTATGACATCGGGACGTCAAACACCTCAGTCCCCCTCGTGACCATGGGTGCTGTAAAATACCCGAAACGTCGGAAATTAAAAAGTTAAATTATACGCGATAAAATCCGTAAAAAATAGTTTAATTTAATGTGTAGTCTTCGCGTAAATATACGAAACCATTATATAATTTCAAGTTATAATAACACAGAAGAAGTTTTAGTATCAAAACCATTTTTCTTTTTAGTTCAATATTGGCTAGTCTAAGAAAAACTTGCCTTGAAGTTCGTAACTCATTTGTTGGGTTCACTTTCTTATCCTTGAAAGAAAACAAAGAGCGTCCGATGATCTTTCACTTTATTAACGTAGGTACAACAAAATATTTTTTCTTCGTTCGTTCGTAATTCTTACTGAATACAAAGTACCAGGGTTTTAAAAGAATTACAGTAATTATGTATTTTTCTCTTTAATTAATAATTAATTGATAGTGTAGGGTCCGAAGAATTAGAGCAGAAAATTAACCGCATTTAAAAAATCCTGTAACTAAAGTATGGGAGACTGTTAAAAGAGAATATTATTAGAAGTATTAAGGTATTGGTTCTACGCACACGAATTTGGCTGTCCAGCGTGGTGATTTTGGGATTTTTTTTTTAAATTCATTACAGTTTATTAAAATCCATTGCCGAACATAAGCTTTACACTTGAGGAGGTCGGTGGAGGTAGATTGTACCATATTTGCTATAGTTGCCACACGGTTTGGTAACCGCAGTTTATTATTTGCTAAACTCTTCATATTTTAAATGGCCAACTTTGAAAAGGCCTATATCAAGGGACAGCCGTAATTTTAGACCGAAAATTTCAACATTAGTTAGAGTTAGAATAATGGATGACAATGTCTAAAATGCGAGTATCATAACTATTAAAATTTAAATAGGAGGGGAGGGGTCATCACCGCCCATGAGCAGCTGTAACACCAGGGCAATCGCAGGTGCGTTGTCGGCCCTTTAAAAAGGAGTAAGATCGTTTTTGAAGGGCCCTAAGTTGTATTGGTCCATTACAAATCACTTGTGGTAAACGATTCCAAAAAGAAGTTGTGCAAGAAAAAAACATCTAGTAAATCGCACTCCGGTGGACCGCCAAGCATGTAGATGGTATTTTCACGATGTACGTTAACGGAATTTAGCGGCTGGAATTAATCCGCACAATTCCTCTAAGCACTCCTAGTGGCAAATACGATAGAAAGTGCAAAGGAATGCAAAATCTCTTTGCAGTGTCAGTGAATCAAATTGACCAGAAAGAACTTTGACATCGATGATTCGAGCCGCTCTTCGGTGGATGCGGTCAACTACAAGGAGCTGATACTGAGGCAGAGATGAGAACAGTATTCCATGTGTGCCCACAGATGTGAACAGTATTTCCATTGACTTAGTTATATTACGGCGTAAGAAAGTGAATTCCTTGCGCGGTGGCTGTCGCGGAAGTGGTTTCACATTTTAGTTGCAAAAATGCCAAGTTGTGCCGTGGAGAATTTACGCCTTAGAGTAATTGCTCAAGTAGTTGCGTAAACTATACCAAAAAGCACCGAAAAATAATAAAGGACTTTTATATACCTAACCGGTTAATTCAAGATGTCAATAAATACCTGAATACTACTAGAATATTGATACTTTAAACTTGAATTTTGATTGACTTGAAAAAAACAATTTAGTTTCCGAAATTTGTAAATTTTTGGCCAAGACGAAACGAGGCCACGCGTGCCGTACTGCTGTACAGCATAACTTTGCAATGGCGTGCATATGTTGCTTTGCAACAAACGCGCGTGGGCTTCATACGGGGATAGTCGATGTAGTGAAATAATTTTAATTATAGTATTACAACATTTATTGTGTACAAAATTGAATTAAATGTGTTTCACGTACTAATAATATATCTATACAGTAAAAACACGTATTCATTTTCAGATTTCCTACTGATGCCTTGTGAAATTAAGTGTGTCGTATCATTAAGCAGGAATAAGGTATAATAATTTTAAATTTTATGGATTTTTGGATGCCTAGGAGTTCGTTCAACGCACTTCAAAGTAAACTTTTTTAAGTTTACATTAAAAAAACGACGGGTTGCACTCCGGGAGTACCGACAGGATTGAAAACTTGAATATTAACGTTGTGCATTTTTGATATTTTGGAATGGCGGAGATTATTTATTATTATCTTATTTCATTTATTTTCATTCGAAATGATTTGTTTGGTAAACCTACACCGCACATGTGCTTATTGTGATGTTATGAAAATATAGGTTAATGCTATAAAGTATAAACATATTACAAATATTACATCTATAATGTGTAAGTACATATGTATCTATATTAATAATTTCGTCAAGCAGTAAGACTCGATCAAAACCTAATCTTAATAATAAAATTGTATTAATTAATAAACGAAAATTAATTAAACCTAACTTACTTCCTCTCCTACGCCGCGCCGGCTGTCTACTCTCCGTCCGTCTTACGAATTTTCGATCAGGACACGTGACCTGACGCGAGTTTAAAATTTCTTACCCATTACAAAAAAGTGCACAACACCGCTAAAGAAGTTTTCACTTCAAAAATCATTCTTTAAATCCTTTGTTTTTAAGAAACGCAATAAGCATTGTATTGATTTACACAAAAATATTATTATTAATATTGATTATAATTACTTAGTTACGTTTCAGTTCTTCAGTTTTTTTTTCACTCCTAGCACGTTTCCTGCGATTACAGTCGTCAAAAGGCGACCACTTCCTTCGTCTCTCAAAGTTAGTCAACCGTGCTGAAATTTGTAATACCAGCGGCACGCCGTTGCCTCAGTAATGCCTTTATCCATCTCGCAAACGATTTATTCGGTCTTAAGCGACTTTTGAAATCGTAAAATATGAATGTGGATCCATTTTTCAATGAAACACATGGAATATTTTTAAAGTATAAGTAATTTAATATATCTACATAAGTAAATGATGAAACACGATATTTCGACTTAGCTCGTAGAAATGGGAAGAAATTTGAAATTAGAGCATTCGTATCGCATTGTAAAAGTAAATTATAACTTTGTGTGTGTAAAACGTCTTATATCAATACTTTCTGCGTGGCCTGTCGTGCATAAATAGTGGTGATTATTAAAATTTTGAAATCAAAACTAATAAATATTGGGAAAAACGTATTCAATTAAAACGAGCTCAACTAAAGTTACATTTTCGATATTACAGACCAACACTTTAATTTTATTTATATGTATATGTATTATGAAATTTAGTAAATATGTGTATATTTTAAACGTTTAACTTTAATATACTCGCAAAGCAATAATTGTGACCGTTTTTAAATTGAAAGAACCTATATTTTACAGATTCGTTAATACAAAAGATTAGATAACCGCAGTGACTGCTTTTGTTCAAACTCACTCACGAAACAGTAATAAAGTAAACTTAAGTTACATCCTATATATATTATTCCTGAGAGGGTTATGAAGAAATAAGCCCGTAGCGATGCTCCAGTGCGCGTTGGCGGACTTTATGTAGGTTTTCCCCTTTGTCGATTTTTCGACTATATTGTGCTTCGCCGCCAAGCACGTGGTAAATTAGCAGTAAAATTTTTAATTAATTATTTCGTTTGGTGGAGTGAAATTACAGCTCCAAAGTCATTTCATTTTTTATCTTTAACTGCATGCAATTATATATTACAGATATAGTATTACTAGCTGGCCAGGCAGACACTGTTCTGCCCTCTCCGACGACCCTTTATCGTATAAAAAATCCTTAAATTCGTATAAAAAATATTGAGTGTCACCTATCGAGATAAAATCTGTTCTATCTCTTAAGTTGGACCAAACTGCACACAGTGTG
Organism: Parnassius glacialis; assembly: GCA_033319125.1. NCBI lineage: Eukaryota > Metazoa > Arthropoda > Insecta > Lepidoptera > Papilionidae > Parnassius > Parnassius glacialis. Next base: position 11,646,875 of record JAVANC010000009.1, read on the forward strand.
CAAAATTTCATTGAAATCAGTTCAGTAGTTTAGAAGTTCATCGGGGATAAATAATGTGATACGTTATTTTTATATTGTATTTTTTTAAATGGTCAGTGAGTAAAACGTTATCAAAAAATGTTATGTACAATTTTATTCTATTTATATGTGATACTGAAAGAGTCAGAGAACACTTTCTAGTGACGTGACGGTGAATAAAAGCTTTGATCCATAACTTCTTGTAATAAGTTCAAGCACTTTTTCCTTCATTAAGTAGAAGTTAGGGACGTTCTGCTTAAACTTTCTTGAAGTTTTCTTAATATTTACTTAAGGATTATTAATTTTCGTACTCTAGATGAAATGGTCAATAATGGCAAATTTATTGGCAGTTATTATTAAATCGATTATATGAAGCCGGTGGTTTAATGAATTTTCTTAATTGGGCTGTTAAAATGTCACATTACATCATCAACTTTTTAATACTGGACATAGGTCTTTCCAAAAATGTCCCGAGTGCCATGCGTTTCTTGGTAGATTTTCCATCTCGTATATACTAGACGGTATATCGTAATCTATTGCAAGCTATAAGGTCTTTTTCTAGCCTTTTCCATAGTCACTCGTTACGACATGCAAAGGCCAAAATGGTGTGATATTTTCCCATCACATGATATTTATTAATTGATAAAAAAAAGTACCAGATTTTTGTATATCATCCAAATCAGCACATCTTAGTTAATATTTTTTCGTTAGGTAGATGTACTTTTGTTTATATCAGTTAAGAAATTAATGCAATATATTCAATATTCATGTAATATTTTATGCAATATTAGTATATTATTCTAAGAGTATTAACAGTTTTATTCGAAACTGGTAGCTTCATTTGTCATGACGCAAATTAAAAGCACAACTGGACGTAGTTATGCAAAAAGGATCCAACCCGCATCAAGTTAATTTGAGTTTATGATATTAGAAGTATCCATATGTAGATAGGGTAATTGAGTATAGTACAGAGACTAATTTTGTAGTTAGGAATAATAATTATTTCGTTTACACGAATTAATTATCCAACGAGTCGAGGATAAACTAGTAACGGAATACGACAAGCGTACCGTTTCACGTCAGAGCCAAGACTGTCCTAACGGCGGCCGCGCCGTCCGTTTTATACAAGCAAAACGAGCGCCACTGCAGGTGCAATGGTGCTGCGGAACACGTGTTATTTACAAGAATTCTGTCTAACTGCACCGACGGCTACCGCGGCGCACGTGCAATGGTGCTGGTCCCGTCACGGCCATACTGACATGCGTGCGTCCTCGCACGCGTTCCATCACAATTTTAGTTATCTGTAGACAAAAAAACATCGTTCGACTATCCTGACATAACAGCGTTTGGTCCGGTCTATATTGACCCTTCAGACTTGGGTGACAATCAGTTTTGTTCCGGCAGTAAGCCCCACAAAACTTTAATCAACTTTATGCGAGATCGGAATGATTAGTCTGTAGCTTTTCTATTTTCTCTTTTTTTTTTCAAGTACTGTTTTCGCTAGTCCGGAATCACTATTCCCTATAGCCATATCATTGGACCGGCAGAAAGCCCTGCAATGATAGTAAGAACTATTTTTTTTCTTACTCTCTTTTTTTTTTCAAGTACTATTTGCTAGTCCGGAATCACTATTCCCTGTAGCTATATCATTGGACCGGCAAACGCCCTGCAATGATAGTAAGAACCACTTTTTTTTCTTACTCTCTTTTTTTTTCAATTCAATATAGAACAGGTACAGACAAACCATACCGCAAACATGTACCTGTCACAATCACACAAAAGTGTATCGTGAGGGACGTAGTGACATGATAACACCTAAGTATGTAAACCAACAGCAACACGACACATCCCAGTGCAGCACAGACCAGCCTTCCTGCAACTCCATGTTCCTTTTCTGCACAATAATAATTACTTCGCTAGAGTGTTGCGACGTCTCTAGTATTTTCTAGATGCACAGACACGGCTACCTCTGCCTGTCGCACGTCCTCGTGCAGTTGACAGTGAACAGCATACGGTCTATCAGTTATCACCACCTGCTAACAGATATTAACTCTTGTTAAATATTACAACGGTCGACCATCCCAGACTTCATTTAAGTCATGAACGCGGCGATATGGCTACCTTCAGGCAAACGCACTCCAGCTTTTCGTTCTGCTGCGTTCGTGCCACAATCGCGCTAGCGAGCCGTCGCGCCGTAGCCGTACTAGCTCTAGCGAATCGTTGCACTGCCTTCTAAAATTAAAAGAAATCGAGATAAATGTATTGCGAACCATGGAATTCCGAGCTTCCAAAATTCATCACATATTATCTTAAGAAACGGCAACAGTATGACATTTGAAAACATTGCAAAAACTAACAGAAACTATGTGTAGAGGCAAATACCACAACATTTCAAAGGGAAGGAGGTAACTGCGCAAAATCTACGAAAGCCGACCTCAGACGTCCATTTACAGCGCCAAAGCATCATTTGTTCGGCGGCCGCTTAAATTGCCCTGCCGTAAGATCAGCCGATAAGTTACCGTCTGTAGCGGTGTAGGCTCAATCTTACCAGCGCTCGGCCGTACCTGACCATGTTCGATTAGCCGTCACAACATCTTCTTCATTGATCATTGTTGTAGAGACTTCTACGAATCCCTCGACATCAAACCCCAATCTTGTCGACGACACAATACTCGGAGCAAACTGCAACACTGATCAACACATTAGAACACAAAAATGTCACTTATTATTTTCAATTCATAGCGTGTTAAAGTAAATCCTTTATTTTGGTACATCCCTTAAACGTTTTGAACTTCAAAATATAGCAAAAATGATAATCATGTTTCGCGTGATCTATCAAATTACAACAAAACTTGAACGAGTTAATTAGAAAGCCTCCAACATTTCTTTCGACATTTGTTAACATATTTAGGTAAGTCAAGAAATAATGAAAATACTTGCGGGTACTTTTAATACAAATCGAACAAATTAAAAAAAATTGGCTCAATTAATTTCACTTTATCTTTTCTCTACACTTTAATGATACGACAATATCGTAAGTAGCATAGCAAATTTCATTACGGTATTTAACATAAAAACAGATTCATCAATGCGGAATGCATTATAGTCTTCACAAATGTAATAATCCTCATACTATTTGAAGATTATATGTGGGCAAAAATGGGGACTTTATCCCACTTCTGATGTAGAAAGGGTAATTGAGTATAGTACAGAGACTAATTTTGTAGTTAGGAATAATAATTATTTCGTTTACACGAATTAATTATCCAACGAGTCGAGGATAAACTAGTAACGGTATACGACAAGCGTACCGTTTCACGTCAGAGCCAAAACTGTCCTAACGGCGGCCGCGCCGTCCGTTTTATACAAGCAAAACGAGCAGGTGCAATGGTGCTGCGGAACACGTGTTATTTACAAGAATTCTTTCTAACTGCACCGACGGCTACCGCGGCGCACGTGCAATGGTGTTGGTCCCGTCACATACTTCAAATATCATAATCTCAAATTATGGTTATGGTTTCTGTCTGTTTGTAATTTTTCTTCTTATTTGTGTTACGTTTGCTAAAATTGTTACATCATATAATAGTATAGACCACAAACATTATTTTTCAAGTCAACATTTTTTCATGAGTTTCCGGGTCTTCCTGTCAAGAAATTCTCAAAGCAGCCCGGAGTCAGGAATTATTTCACCCCGTGCCTCAGAAATCATGTAAAGAAAAAATATGACCGCAAAGAAAGCAGTCGCAAGACCAACGGCTGTCTTGTGCCTATTTCTTTCCCGTCGTGTCAGAATTCCGTTTTATCTGACAATGAGAGTAAGAGCGTAGAGAGAGCACGTTTGCTTGCGCATACACATGGGCACTATAATCTTATCCTGCGCAGACATTTGAACATTTTAACTACAGATATTTGTTCATCACGGAAAGAAGATTTTCTATTTTTTCTTTTTAAAATAAATTCTTTTTCTAGTGGCCAGTTAATATTAGCCTTACGAGATGACGTTGCAATTGCAATTTCGATTCCTAAACGTTTATAGGTGTAGGTTTCTAAGAGCAAAAGCATCTTCACAATATCAGGTGGTCTGTGTGCTAATTTACTTACTTCTATAAAAAATATTAAAAAATAAATTGATTACATCTGAGTATAAATATTGAATAAGCTTGGTGGCGTTTAATATACACGTCCTTACACGTTAAATAAATTTAACTGGCTTAAAAGCGACGCGAAGAAAATTAAGGAGTTAAGAAAACGAAAGTTAGTATGGCATAAATTTTATCCAGAATAATGTATAATTTAATTTTACAATCTTAATAATGAAAGGCTGCGCGTTACTTAGACGCTTTTTAATTGAATTTATTTAATTTTTGGAGTTTGATTTTCAGCAGACTAGAATACTGAGGTAGCTCAGAAACGTTTACTATAAAAGTGAGAAACCCGAGTTCAATTACTGCGAGTGCCAATGAAATTGTTAATTTAAATTTTTAGACCCAATTTTCTACGTGCTTGGCGGTGAAAAACATGGAAACCCGCATGTCCAAGAAACAGGGAAAATATTTCGAGGACATGTAAAGATTGCCAACACGCATTGGGCAGCGAGCGTATCGTGCGTGCTCCTAGTACTAGCTCAGTCCCTAATATCAACCTTTTTATTATTTATTTATTTTAGTCACAAAGTCTAATAATTATTGTATAAAATACTTTTTTTGTGTTTGTAGTTGCTTAAAGACAATCAAACTATTGCTTAACTGCTAGGGACTTTTAATCTACGGCCGTGAAGTATATAAGGGCAGCCTAACCAGTCCCCTATCGTCAGGGACTATGGAACTGGAGCGCATCCTATTCACGGTGGTGTAAAAGCAGTCTACATGTGCTTCTATAAAAATGCGTGAAGCGCTGCAGCAGCAAGGCAACCCCGTCAGCACCGAGAACTCGTTATTAGTCCACCTGATAATAAGTGGATACTTTGGCATATAAACATCTACATTTATCCTCGATTAAGAATCAATATGCAGATGCGTAGAATAAGAATAAAAATGCAGAACCCATGATGACTAAGATGGAATGCCTTGTTTTCATTAAAAAGTTTTTAATTCATAAATTTAGGGTTTCTAGTGTCTTAAAATATATTCTACTAAAAATCTTGTAATAATTGGTAAGTAAATTTAAAATTCTACTACACCGTTATAAATCTATCAGTGTCAGGGAGCTTCAGCGGCAACTTGACCGCCGACGGATTGTAGCTCCTGTAGGTATTATCATTTGAATAAATTGTTTGAAGTGGATTTTGATAGGTTGAAGTGATGTAATTTGTTTGTATTAAAAGTCGTGGCGCATGTGAACTATTAGTAGTAACGATGTTAATGTGCTTCGATAGTGTGTTTTAGCCACTTGGGCGGCTTGGCACATCATTTAGCCGTTGCATCAACATATTATGCAGTATTTTGTGAGCAAAATACACATAAGACTAAGTTGAACTTTATTTATATTACTAAAGATATTATACATGGTTAAATCCAATTCATACTCGTGACATGAATCAAAATTAAAATTTGTTACAAATAAATCACTGTATATTTAAACTTACGTAATAGGGTCATCCACATAGTGGACTATTTCTGCTCCAAAACTCTCTCAGAAAAGTAGGCCTGTGCCTAGTGTTGGAACATATTTAAACAGTGGTAGAGCCACGCGGCAGCATTTGCTGTCGCACGGATGGACCGGCTCGAACCGGGGTGGTATCACGCCCTCACAGAATACCAGCGTGAAGTAGAGGTTTACCTCTGCGTTTCGCTTGGTGAGTGCAGGTGGCTGGAGGGCCTTTTTACTGGAAATGAGGCATTCCATCTTAGTCCTCACGGGTGATAACGCATCTGCATTTTAATTTGTAATAGAGAATAGATGTAGATGTCTATGAGCCGCAGCAACCACTTACCATCAGGTGGACTGTGTGCTCGTTTGTCACCCATATCCTATAAAAATATAGGTTTTATTTTACTTGTTAGTTTAGAGGTTAAATCATCTACTAAAGTAGTAGAACTAGGAATATTCTGTTAATATTGTGTGTAAATATTTCTATCTCTTTCTATGAACGTAAATAGAATAAAAATAGTCGAGCAAACTGGGACCCATACCCGCTGGCATTAATAAAAATGTTAATTGCAATTTTGTGTGCCAATTTTCCATCTCCTTGGCGGTAAAAGAGAAATTCGTGATGAAAACTGCTTGCAAAAAATGTTTGAGAAATTAAACAAAAACATTTCGAAGATAAAAATTTGAAAGTAAGTAATGATTTGAAATCCATTGTCAAATGTAGGTCATCTTAAATACTTCAAAAAATACAGTGCTCAGTAATGTGCATTCATCGATGCCACATTAGCTTGTCATTAAATCTAGTGCAGAGGCATTGGACCGAGAACGAAACTCGTAAAGGGGACAACCACGAAGAAAGATTCTCGAGTGACCCGTGCCACTGAGTCGCAGTAGTGTGTGGCGAAACCCAGACATATATAATTACTATTATTTAATATTTTTTATCTTGTGTTTTTTAATGAAAATCATTTTTCGGGGTGCGTATGGTGCATACGTATTATTACTCACTTAATACGCTAACATTCAGGACAGTGTAATTTAAGAAGTGCGTAATACAAGAATGTCCTGTACTCGTATGTCAAACGCTTACAGGTTACTGAACGCTCGTCCCTGAGTTTTTTTTATCCTACACTTATGTTAACTGTATACGATTAACTCTCATTTCTAACATTAAAACAACTGTTTGTAAATAGGCCTCACCTGAAGATATCCACAAAGTACGGTCTTGAGCTAAAAGTATCCTTGATTCTTTATTTTTGTTGTAAGGAGGATTGTCAGTTTTAGATGTCCCGCACCTTTGATGATGCTGCCCATCTCTGGTCAAAGTATGTTACGTTTGACGTACATGAGTAGGTTATATCTGCTATATATCTGATGCTATAGCTTTTCCGGCGCTTTTTACAATACTCACTGGATGAACGAGGGTAAAAGTAAAAGGTAAAGTAAAACATATAGCCATTGAATTTTAAAGGAATATGTTAATTGATATTTTTCTGGCTAACGTATTTAACATGTAAAACATTAACACCACTTTATACTTTAGGTAAATCTGAGTGAGACAATATATTATTGATGGAAAATATATCTATTATGTAGCCATTACAGCCTATAAGGGTCCACGGCTAAACATTGACCTGTTTTATAAATTGACTGATAGGAGGGATGTTGCCAAAGGTGCCACGCTTGGCAGGCGGACCGGCAAAATCAGTTTTTATTTTTAAGTTATCAGGAAGATCCTGCTGCAGCCCATCACGTGTTTCAGATTCCCTTTGTCGCTTTTACGACATCCACGAGACAATATGATTTAATGGATATTCTTGCGCCGCCACTTCACGATAAAAAATTTAACCGGCTAATAATTCTTTTTTTAGCTAAAAATTTATTTATTACATAGTTATATTATTAAAATTAGTTGAATAACAGATGAAACCATAATCTAAAGCAGATATTTTATCCAAACGTAATATGTTCATGATCTAGTACGAACCAGATACTGCATATCGTAATCACGTATAAGCAAAATGTTTGTTAAGTGAGAAGCATGTCTCCTTTTGGTTATTCTCGTAGGCTTAATCTAACATGACATTAAGGAAAGACAAGAAAATGGTCAAAAAAGGAATGTAAAGGATTGTTTTATATTAATTCTTTAAATTATTTTAATGTTTCTATTCTTCTTATTCTCATCAGTCTCTTAATATTTCAGTACCGGGCTTGACAATAAAGAAGTTACGACGACGTTCTTATTCGAATTAAGAGGAGACTTACGGTTTCGATAATTTTTTTAAATTGAGAAAGAAAGGGTATAAAAATTATTTCCGCTTAAACAATGACTTGTAGTTATATCTCCAAATAAAGCAAAACAAGATAGAAGAAAATTGAATGAACGTCAGCCATTTTGAAAATAATAGCCCGCAAGAAGGTGCGGATAAATCCCTATAACATAATAATTTTAGTATTTTATTATGAACATTGTTTATGGTTTCTGGAAAAAAACAAAATATGAATGATATGACCCGTGTTTTAAAGACCAATAACCAACTATAGCATATGTGTATTTAATTGAAAAATGTTTTAAGAGTTGTAAAATTGAAACACAGCATAATTCGATAATCATTTGTGTCAACAGTAAATGTATCTTTATGTGGTAGAGCCAAGCTGCAGCTTTTTATGGTTGTAGCACGAATGGGTCGGCTCGACAGGGAATTACTCTCTCACAGACTACCAGCGTAAAATAGCAGCTTAATGTTGCTATGTTTCCTATGGTGAGTGTAGAGAACCGGAGACCCTTTTTACTGGATACGATGGATTAGATGTTAGTCCTTAAAGACGAGAAATGCTGCTTTTCTCTTAGATGTTTAGAATACCTACTCTATTTTCCACCAAGAAATAAGTGAAACATTGTCTGCACGAGATCTACAACTCCTCACGTACTTGGTCATAAAAGTTAACGAGAGGTCATCAAGTCTTAACATAGTTGTGAAATTTTTGTTGTTCAAATCAGTATTAAAGTATTGCATTAAAGTTTTGTTATATCGAGTCGGCAGCATACAAAAATAAAAAGAACGGAATTTACTTTAACACTGCTTAGTTCTTATTATGTATACTATTATGTTCCATGTTAAATTCAATATGTTTATCACAACACTATATTTCCGGGAGAGAATTACCGGCACTGGGAATCGCATTCAGTTTGCTTATGTATTTTGAACGTATTACTTCTAATATTTTAAAGGTAATTAAGTATTATTTTACTGCGACGAGTTAATTACTTACTTACTTTTTTATCATATTTTCTTTGATCGTTATATATTTAGCTCGCCTAGTTTACGAGGGCAATAAAAATGTTATTCTCCAGTAGATGTTTGTTGATGTTCTATTTTGTTTTATTCTTCAACCTCAAGCAATTACCAGTATACCCGTATTATGTGTGTCAAGTTATAAAAATATACTATTAAACATTAAACTGCAATTTTCCTGTCAACATAAAATAACTAACAACTTTAACAATTTGCTTAGATTCTTTTATCTCATTGTGTCGTGAAGTCCACGAGGTAGTATATAATATATTCGAGTTTTGGTCTTATCCTTTTCGTGTCTAGAACACTAAAAGTATTCAGAGAGACGAATCCTTGAGGCAGTCAGCTTGAATAGAAATGTTTTATCTGTTACGATAGGAAAGCTTTAAAGAAGCATGTGAAAGGAATTTTAGATTTCGGAAACAAAACGTGGGCATTGAACGTATTTTTAGGGTATTCTTTGAACGAACATAATTATTATCATAGCATTCATTACATGCAAGCAAGTTGTTTTTATAAAATACTAATCTAATTTATTTAAGAATAATTTATTTGTTGATTTACAGACATGTTTTAAATGAATGTTATGTACATACACACTTAGCCTTATAATCTATTTTATTTAATAATTGTGATAAAGGTATGACTGAAAATTATTTTGCGTTATGATAAGTAATACAATATTATGTAGGTCTGTATTCGTAAAATGTATTTAAATTCTTTTTATATATTACGAAGCCTTACTGTCCGAAACTCTCGATTCAATTTAAAAGCTGCGATACTTTTTTAACCTTGGTAAACAACGGGATAGAAGATATTAATTTACGTATGTGCGCGATATTATTCATTTGTTTGCACGCTTCGAAATATAAAGTCGAGATGACGGCAAGAGACGCCGGGATTTGTTTTATTGTTTAAGTCAAATTTTATTTGGTTTTGTGATTCATTATGTATTATGTCAAAAAAAAAAAAAGGTTTTGTACTTCATTTTGTAGTATTATTTCAAAAAAGTAATATTTTACTATATTCTTTGAATTCATTTTAATCATGTCACTATTCCGTGAGTAATTTATGAACGTTTCCATTGTTAAACTATTGTTTTTTTTTCGCGGAATTAGTTAAGTATGAATTAAATGCAGGCGAAACCTGTACATATATAATATTACAGTTTGATCTACTATTAACAAAAAATGAGTCCAATGCTTCCAAATTTTTATTATTTGTACATTATTGAAAACATCAACATACATAGCACAACTAACAGATATTTCGCGAATGGGTTTGCGGGTAAAAACTAGGAAGTTAAATACGTTTGAAAATATTTTAAAGCGACAAAGAAGCTTAATAAAATTGCTGAAACTGTGTGACCTGTAAACCTTGAGAATTTAATACGCCTATTTAATTAATTTAATAGATTTCCTGTTTTATGAACTTCGACATTATAATTTATTAAATACTCGTGGTAATAATAACTAAAAACGTAACACTAACAGTGACCAGCTAGCTAGCGGATCAACCAAAACTTCTTCTATCTAGAATAGTCCTAGCTCTCTGCTACAATTTCTGGATGGTTATGAGGCTGTCTCACGTCCTGTTCATCAGGGATGCTATATCTCTAATGTTGAAGTTTATCAGCACTAGCTACCTTGTTATTTAAAAAATAATAATTTATACGCAATGAAACGAAATAGAATTTACATTTGTTTGTTTTATTGAAAAAACAAAATAGATTAGGAGTAGTTACAGCCTAAATACATCCAACTGCTTGCCACGGAGGCCTATGTGTATTTCTGAGAGAGTTAAAGAACGATTACTCCGCAGCGTCGCTCTAGTATATGAAAGAAATTAAGTATGAAAATGTAATCTCAGTTGGGTGAGGATAACTGCTTTAAATTTAATTTGCAAAATTTGACCCTGACAAACAAACGTTGTAAGTAAAATAAAAGTTTTTTAAATGCGAGGTCTTTGTATTATTCTATGTTTGTTTAAATATATTTATTGTAGTTGGTTTGTGTATTGTTGACTCAGAGTGAGTTATTATCATACAATATACATTCAAATATTTTTTTTGAAACTCTACATTTATTTCGTATTTTCGTCAGCACCAACGTTTGCAGAAAATTAATGAATGTTAACTGAAATGTAAATTGTCAATTCGTTATACGAAACCTGTAATAAATTCCGATAACTTTTTGCTAAAATACCTTGTAGCTAATTTTAAACGAGATTTTTCAGTTGTAACGAATTATTCCAATTGTTATTAGTTATGTTTTTTAATTCTAAAGAATATTTTGCCAAAAACAGTTTGTGAACAACGTATGGCATTAAGTTAAATAGGTGTTTACTAGATGAAACTCTAATCGTAAATATCTTTGACATCAAGCTTCATTTTAATCGTACAAGAATAACAGGAAAAGTTTTTTGACGTTTTACCTTGAGATCTGGTTAAACACAGCTCTTCGGTATAGGAATAAGCGTAAGCATGCGGCAGTAAACATAAACTTGAAGATAGGTATTAGATCAACAGGCCTTATCCGATAGTTGGGAGATCCCTTTTTTAAATAATCGAAACTTAATAAATTTGAATAGAAAACTTTGCTGCATGTAGATTACATGTTTAAATATGTAGATTAATCTGTTAAAATTAATATATTTGAGTTTAGTAGTATTCTGCATACCTATGTTATTAATAATTTTTATAGTACTTGGTAGAGTGAGATATAATTAAGGATTAAAAAAAGAAAAATTAATTAAACCCAAAACTTAAAAAAGGCAAACAAACCAGTATATTGCAGTAAATTGAATTTTTCAGCTTTTTTTATACGTACATCAAAATATGTATAATATATAATATCTAACCAATAAAATTTAATAAAGTTTTCATTCATTATTCATTTTCAAAAAAATAAAAATACAAAGATTCATTACGTTAATATGCGCTAAAAGTAATAAAATTTCACATAACAACAATTTACCAGAAAATAATTTAGTTCAATGTTAGTGAAGTGGATTATCTGGTACATTCCAGTTCATTAGTGGTGTTGTTACCCTTGTTAAATGGGCTCGCTTTACTAACGTTATGCGCGATTGACCACGATAATTTAATTTTTTCAATAAATTCACAATCACACTAAAAAACCCGAGTTTGAATTATTTGGCAAGCAAAAGTGATTGTCTTTGTAAAATTATGTGTTCATACTTAATAGACTCCGAAATTTTCAAAGCATTTCGCCGTTGATGCTAATTGGATAGCATTGATCGGTGTCAAAAACAAAAACTGTAATTTAAGCACCTGCGAGATCTTGTAGATCAAGGCTTTCAGGCAACATCTATTACGTAACCCGCTGTACAGCTGTTAGATTTGAGGAAGGCACGCTATGCAGCAAATATTATAGGTAAAGCAAACAAAGCTATTAAAGTTCAAGATGTAGTTAATTTTGATATTTATTTAAAATTAGATTCGAAGTATGCAATGCAAGTAGTTAAAGCTCATGTTCAATCGAAATTGACACCATTATTGCCTTCACATGATTTACACAACACACACACAACGGCATGGTATTTTAAAGCTAAAGTTAGCAGACCCACGATTACAAAAGCTAGGGCCTGTAGATATTTTATTAGGAGCAAAAGTATATGCTTCAATTATACTAGAAGGTTTACGCAAATCTAGATCTCTTATTGCACAAAACTCAGGATTGGGATGGTTAGTGTCAGGCCCTACCCAAACACAAACTGATTGACTTGCACACATAGTGGTAGTTACAACCAATCTAGTATAAATTGATCAATTACCACGCAAGTTTTGGGAGATGGAAGAATAAAAAGCACTGGAGAAACTTTTATGACAACTTGATCAAGAATGTTAGGAACACTATGTAAAAACATACACAAAAAACAATGACGGGCGCTATGTAGTGCATTTACCATTCAAATGATGACATAAAAAAAGCCAGGTGATTCGTTCAGGTCATTCACAAATAGCACTCAGTAGACTTTTCACATAGAGAAAAGGTTGAAACAAAATCTTAAATTGTGACAAGATTAGATTTTATTGAGTAATATCAAAATTTTAATCACATGGAAGATGTAGATTCTAATGAAAAGTCCAAACACGAGATATATACTATCTACCACACCATACAGTAATAAGGGATTCCAGAACTACTACTAAACTAAGAGTTGTGTGGCGGGTAGTAGGAAAAGGGGAGATCTCCCGCCGGACAAGGTGTTCTGCCCGGGGAGCGGCCACCGCTCCGATTGGTAGTTCGGAGCTATTCTATATATGCTGCTTTAACTACGGAACTTTGTTAGCGCGATTTAGGGTACGATATGTTTCGCTTGTGGCGCGACGACAGCGCCGCTACCGTTGTTTTTCATGGCACATCAAAACCATCTCTATTAGATGATCTGTCTTTCATGGCACTGTATGGCTATCCAATAGAACAGCATTGAATGACGAGTTACTGATTTTACCGCCTTTACAACAACATTTAATATATTTAATTATTCGTTGGCGTACTTACAACATCTGTTTATTAGCTGATATAAAACTAATGTATAGACAAATATAAGTAGACAGCAGCATTAAACTGCTGTATGACACTGGTATTCTGAGTGTTCGATTTAGGGCAGTGTTCCGTCATTAGACCTTTGCCCAACCATTGCGCTTTGCATTTGCAATTTTCGTAGATAATCGGCTTTTCATCATACGTCACAATTCTAGCGAAAATCGCTTAATTTCTGTACCTATTCATCAAATAAAGGCAAACTTCAACACGTGCTCCTCATTTAACTAAAGATACATACATACATAACATACATAAACACTCACGCCTGTCACCCAGAGGGGTAGGCAGAGACTACGGACTTCCATTTGGCACGATCCTGACACACCTCTCTCGCTTCCTCCACATCCATATACCTACGCATACACGCTCGTGCTCCTAATCTGGCCCATTTTTAATGTATCGCCGATTTGGTCGATAAACTTTCGTCTAGGGCGTCCCTTCCCGACCCTGCCGTTCACTCCTGCAACTTAGAACCGCAATAGGCGCACGCAAAGTGAAGCCATTTCAAGTTAGCCTTTAAAGGCTAAATATGACTTTTGGCGCGTTAGTACTCGAATCCACGTAGTCGTGTAAACAGCTCGCACAATTTTTCAAAAAAATGCCGTACTACTGCGAAAGGGTGTCACAACTCATCACATAATTACGAAAAAAATGTAAAATTCTCATTTCACGGTTAAATACTGCCTAGCATCGTATATTTTTGTAAAAAACATTCATCAAAACGAAATAATAAATTTGACAGACGCCAATATAATGAAAATGTTGTTAGGCATAGTAAAATATTTTACCCCATTTTTTCTTATTATTATAATTATAAAAAAATGCATATTGAAAAAATACATACATACTGCGAATAGTCTCATTCACATATAAATAGGTATTTTTATTTGCCAAATATTATTAGGGTTCCCATTTGCCACGAAAAAAATGTGTTTATTTTATTTTGTTTTGATAATGTGCAGTTGTTTTCAACTTTTTATGGTATGTGTTTTAGGATTAATAACATAGCCTATTATTGTTTTTTTTTATTCTAATTTACATATATTTAATATTTTTAGTTCGATTCTTTTATGAATCTAATAAAATAACATTTCGAGAATAACGTCATCAAAGCGGCAGTTGTTTAGAGAACAGTTGCAGTTTCAGGGTCATTAAGAGATATTTCTTTAAGTAATTGGGTATATTTTATTTTATATTATTTAATAAACAGTTTTAATTTCATGTTTTATTTGAATAGTTCATCTCTTTCCGAATCTTATTTTGTTTTAATGCAAAACATAATATCCAATGAAGTAATAATAATAATCACTTGAAGCTGACCACACTCTTAAGTCTCGTGATTCCTTCTAATATTATCTAATCTAATCTTCTAATATCCATTCTGTAAAAGTTGTATATTGTAACCTTTACGTTGAAACCGATTTAAATTAAATATATCACGTAGATTCTTAGAATGGCAAGAATCGAGTTGCTTTAATATTCGGGTGAAACCGCGGGCCACAGCCACAATTAGTAAGTAATGACTAATGAAGAAATATTTGACAGCTAAAATGATTATCTGACAACTATTTACTTAAAAGCTTTTAGAAAAATTTTTACTTTGCAAATATCCGCGTTATAACGCGGATATTTGCAAAGTAAAATTTTTCTAAAAGCTTTTATATAATGGATTTCCGCAAAGTAACGCCTGATTCTATTAATTATAAACTATTTACTTGTTAAGTGTAAGTGGTACTGGATTGTAAAAACTGGAAGAAATAGACGTAAGCATTTGCCTCCTCCATTTCTTCCACTTCTCTATATATATCATAGAATAAGGCCATTGAGTATTATATAAAAATTAATATTTACAAATAGTATAAGATTTTATGGAAGATAAATAACACATATTTATATAAATATACCACTTCTAACAGAATAATATAACTACATAATAGATTTGTGAATATAACACAAGGTATTACGTATATAAATATTTTTTTTTAAAGAATAAGGGTGACAAACGAGCACAAAGTCCACCTGATGGTAAGTGGTAGAGCCAGGCGGCAGCTTTTGCTGTCGCATGGATGGGCCGGCTCGAACCGGGGTGGTACCACGACCTCACACAATACCAGCGTGAAGTAGAGGTTTACCTCTGCGTTTCGCTTGGTGAGTGCAAGTGGCCGGAGGCCCTTTTTACTGGAAATGAGGCATTCCATCCTAGTCCTCACGGGTGAAAATGCATCTGCATTTTGACTTGTAATTGAGGATAGATGTAGATGTCTATGGGCCGCAGCAACCACTTACCATCAGGTGGACTGTGTGCTCGTTTTTCACCCATATCCTATAAAAAAAAGTAAAAAAAAGTGGTTGCTGTGGCCCATAGACATCTACATCTATCTTCGTTTGCGAATTAAAATGCAGATGCGTTGTCAGCCGTGAGGACTAAGATAGAATGCCTCTTTTCCAGTAAAATGGGTTTCAGGTTCTCTTGACTCAGCATATGAAACACAGCAGCATTAAGCTGCTATTTTACGCTGGTATTCTGTGAGAGTCCCCGGTTGAGCCGACCCTTTTGTGCTACAACTATCCCATTAATATAGCTGCAGCATGGCTCTACCACGTAAATAAAAAAAAAATATTACATAACTTAACAAAAATAAATAATGTTACATTTTCCTCTTTGCAAATAGTTAATAAATGATTATAAACGCAACCTAAATATTAATTCTATGACGATTTCTACCATTATATTTTCCCCACTTTTTGGGGAAAATGTCATTAACTTGTAAACATTACTCATTTGCTTGTGTGCGTATGGGCAAACGTAATTACAGGCCGCTAGTGCATACGTTCATTGTGTTGTTGCTTCAACTTTGAACGGAATTTTGAATGTCACTATCACTCTATGTATAATTACTCTAAGGGCATGGTCCTTTGCTTTGTCACTCTTTCCTCTTTCATTCTTTCTACATGACCAAACCACCGAAGCATTCCTTTTTTAATCCTGGTCACAACTTCATCTTGCAAACCACACTTTTCTCTTATCACACTATTTCTCACCCTGTCATCTAGATTCAGCCCTAGCATACTCCTTAAGGACCGCATTTCTACAGCATTTATTCTACTCTCATGCTTCTTTTGCCAGACCCAACTTTCACTACCATACATTAGAGTAGGGACTAACACAGCACTATGAATTGCCATACGTGCCTTATTTGACACATTCTGACTCCTCATAATAGCGTGTAGAGCCCCATTCACTCTATTTCCTACATTCACTCGTCGTTCTATATCCTTATCATATCTACCATCCCTGCTAAATAAACATCCCAAATAAACAAACTCATCCACTTGCTCAATCAACTCCCCTTCTATTCTTATTTCGCATAACGTTTTACTCTCTTCTCTTTCAAAAACCATCACTTTCGTCTTACTTGCGTTCACTTTCATACCCCTTTCTTTTAATGACAAGTTCATTAGAGTAACCATCATTTGCAATTCGACCGCCGACGATGTAAATATGACTTGATCATCGGGCGTACAAAAGGCATTTGACGGTTAACTCACCCATTCTCAACCCACATTCTTCAACTTTCAAAGTTTGCAAACAACTGTCCATATAAAGGTTAAACAGCCACGGGGAAGCTACACATCCCTGTCTGACACCTTTATGTATGCCAAACCAGTCCGAGTATACCCCGTTGATCCTGATACAAGCACTAGAGTCCCTATAAAGGGACCTCAATGCCTGTATCAAACCAGCGCTCAACCCAAATGAGTTCAGTGTTTGCCATAACACATTCCTGTCCACTCTGTCATAAGCCTTTTCCAAGTCCATGAACGCACAAAAAACTTTTCTGGTTTTTGGTCAAAAACTTCACCGCAATCATGCGCATGGAAAAGACTTGGTCCGTACACCCCATTCCCTTTCTAAATCCAGCTTGCACATCCCAAATTTTTCCATCAGTTTCTTCCAAAACTCTTTCAATTAACACCTTAGCATAGAGTTTACCCACAATGCTAAGCGAGCTGATACCACGGTAGTTTTTACAGTCCTGCTGTGAGCCCCTTCCCTTATATATTGGGACTAAACGGCTTTGCACCAGTCTTCCGGTACCCGCTTCAGTTCCCACCATAAATTAAACAAGGTATACAGCAGGCCTGCAACCACACCCTCTCCAGCCGTTAGCATTTCGAGTGATACTCTATCATATCCGGCTGCCTTACCTGCTTTCATGCTTTTCATTGCTTTCATTATTTCATCTACACATATCTCCTTACCTCTCTTCACTTCTTCCGGAATTTCTATTACACTTACTTCAGACGACTCTTCACTCTTAAACACGCTTTCAAAGTATTCCTTCCATCTCTTTAGATTCGAAACTTCATCATTCAGCATGCAGCCATTCTCGTCTCGTATAGCATTCATTCTAGGCTGTTTTGAATTTCCCCTGGCAGTTCTTACGAGTTTCCAGAACATTTTAATATTTGCCTGGAAATTATCAAATATCCTTCTATCATTCTTATCCATCCTTTCTTGCTTTTTCCTTTCAACAACTTCTTTTACTCTTTTATTTATACGTTTAAAATCTGCCTTTTTTCTTTCAATATCATCATTCATACCGCTAGAATTACCAGCTTTGGTTGCTAGTAAATCTAGCCATGCTCTCTTCTTTGCTTCAACTTTCATCCGTACCTCATCATCCTACCACAACGTATTACTTTTCCTTTCATTCTTTCTCTTACTTACACCACATACCTCGGTGGCTGCATCCACCAAAACTTTCTTAACATTATTCCATACAGTCTTCAAGTCTAAATCACTCATACATAATTCATTCACATCACTTATATTTTCCCTCAGTCTACATTTATACTTCTCTTTCACACCTTCATCTTGTAGCCTCTCTATTCTTATACGCTCTAACGCAGTGGTAGACACAGATGTCCGATGCCGCCAACGCCTGAATAGACAATTAATTCGGCATACGACCAAGTAATGATCCGTTCCTACGTTGGACCCCCGGTAAACCCTTGTATCTAACACTGCGCTTCTCATTCTTTCATCCACAATTATGAAATCTATCATGCTTCTATCATCCCCTCTTTCCCATGTATTCATGTGAATCCTCTTATGACGAAAGAAAGTGTTTGTCACAAAAGGATTCTTTTCCACACATACGGTGAGGAGGTCTTCACCATTCTCATTTATACTTTCACCACCAAACGTTCCTAATATCCTTTCATAACCAGACCTCCCCACCCCAACCCTTCCATTAAAATCTCCTAACATAATAATATTTTCATTTTCCTTGCATTTCATTAGCACCAAACTTACCATGTCCCAAAACTGCTCTCGGATATAAGTGGGCTTAGACATATCTGGGGCGTACACCCCTATCACAAACAACTTCTTTAAGCCAACTTTCATTCGTATCCACAGCAGCCTTGGGCTTCCACATTCATACTCTTTCACACATTGACCCATTCTTTCTGAAAGGTTGACACCGACTCCCTGGCATGCCCGCTCGGTCTCGTCTACTCCAGACCAGTAAGCGGTATACATGCCATGTACAGTGACATCCCTTCCCTTTCGTTTTGTCTCGTTTACACATAACACATCTATTCCTCTATCATTCATCATTTCGCATACTTCATCCATCTTATCATTCATTGCTCCACATACATTCAGCGTAGCCAGACGGGCCTCCGCAATCCACTTTTCGCCCCTCCGGGAGACAGGACGTGACGGGTGGCGAACCTTGTCGTCGGTTTTCCTCCTGGAGATTCTTCGCACCCCTGCCCCGTTAAAGGGGCGCCGGGAACTCAGGGCCATTTCTTTAACTTGTTGGCTCATGGTGCGACATAAAGGGTGGTAGATTTTACGCCGCTACCACACGGCGAGGAGCCGAGTTTGTCGTTTCGGCTTTGTCACTCGTTTAGCACCACCCGGGGGACACGTGTAGGGTGGGTCTAGGATTAGGTGGTCGAAGCCTACGGACGCGAGCGACTCATCCCCTAACTAAAGATATCTCAATTTTTTTAAGTTTTTTATTTAACCAATTTGGTGCAAATGAGTATATATTTATGGTAAACTAACTTCAAAACTCAATGCTAATTTCCTGGATGTTTGATAAGAATTGGCTACCACCATTATTTTAATTCATCGTTATTTACCTGTATTTGATCTTCCTCGTGGTTCATTCATTAATTTGAAGTTCCTAAGTGAACTCCGAAATTGATTTAGCTAAAAATGCATAGTGAGGTCTTTAGTCGTATCTTCTCAAACGCAACATTGATATTGTGAACTGTCTCTGTTGTATTAAAACCATTAGAACTAGTGTTCGCAAAATTACTCTATTTTTTGAGATCAATGAATAAAACTCAAATAATGAATGTAAAAACGTTACCCTTCCTTGGCAGTTGCGTAAAAATAATTAAAAGTAAATCAATTAAATGGATAAGGTTTTCTGTAAGAAAAGTTTTAATTACGAAAAAAGAAAAAATCACAAAGTTTCAATCTTGAAAAATTATACCTTTATGATTTTAATTTCAAAGAGGCCACTCTATTAAAACAGCACCTTTATACTCGAGTCTCTATAATTAATTAAATGCTGAAATTAACGCGCCGTAGAGCAACTCTGCAGCTATATTTTGGTTGTAGCATGAATGGGTCGGCTCGACCGGGGAAGGACTCACGCAATACCAGCGTAAAATAGCTGCTTATTGATTCTGTGTTTCATATGGTGTGTGTAGAGACCCGGAGATCTTTTTTACTGGATACGAGGCATTCCTTCTTAGTGGACTGTGTGCTTGGTTGTTACCGTAATTCTATATAAAAATAATCTGCTTTAAATATAAGATTAAGACACTGAAGTCAGTCATCCCGTGAACTAGGTCACTCTCTTAATGTCAGTATATCAAAATAAGTTACCTCTAAATGCAATAAAATTAGTTCCAGCCAAAGTTTAATGTTCGTAATTTTAACCATAAACACAAAAGCGCATGCTAATTGCCTTCCTTTTCGTCTATCATATCTCAACAGGAAGTTCGGATAACGTCGTGTGAAGAAGTGAGTTAGTAATTTGTTTAAATCTTTATTTATTAACCTACATAAAACTAACTAAACTTTGGTATTTAAGACGGGCTTAATGCTAAGTGAACATAAACCCAGTCTAATAACACTTGCTACATATTTCAAAGAAAATGATCACAAACTTGTGTTAACAGGTAAAATTTGGGTTTTTCATTAATCGTAAGTCATGAAACCAGAGGTCTTGCATCTTATTGCTATCTGTCATAAGTTTAATATTTTACAGTCGGCATATAAGTACGATATGGATATACCCACCCTACCTGCAGGAGATAATGAGATTTTTCTTTCAGTTGTCTTTAGCAATACTCACAAAAGGAAACTGATTGATTGATTTCTTAAAGTGGCCATCATACGGCGCTACTGATATAGTAATAAGTAACGCAAGAACAAACTTAAATGAACATCAGAATATATCATTTCAACTCATCATTTCAATAAAGCGTCAGTAGCCTAATAACAGAGCGCAGACTGCGAATTCGAAAGATCGTGGGTTCGAATCCGCCATTCGACTACTGTCGTGAACCACTTCTCACACAAGCATTTTAAGCTTTTTTTGGTTAAGGGGAATATTAGTAATGTTTAATAGCATTACTAGTATTTAAAAACACTTGTAATAATATAGAAGAAGTTTTATTATCAAAACCATTTTTCTTTGTAGTTCAATATTGGCTAATCTAAGAAAGAACTCGCCTTAAAGTTGCTAACTCATTAGTTGGGTTCACTTTCTTATCATTTAAAGAAAATAACGACCGCTCAATGCTCTTTAACTTTAATAATGTAGGTACAGCATAAGATTTTTTTTTCACAATAATGTTACGAAAACAGATTTTGTTGGTAGCCTTGGTACTTTATATTCAGTAATGATTTAAAAGAATTTTAGTAATTACGTATTTTCCTTCTTAATTGACCTCTCATCCGGACGGATATCAGGTTTCCGTCGATGCCCCTCTCGGCTCTTCGGACCACTGTCTGATCCGGAGTATGGTGCCACTCACGCTCCCTTCGCGGTTGCGTTCTGCAGGTTGCCGCCGTGTTTGGCATTACAGGTCAGCGGATTGGGATGGAATGCGGTCTTTCTTTGCATCCTACCCATGGGGGCGGGTTTGCTTCTCGCCGGATGATCCCAGCGCTGTTGCTGACTCTGTCACTGATGTGGTGCTACAGGGAATGGAACTATTTATTCCATCATCTGTGGTACCCATCGGAGGCAGATCTCAGCCTTGGTTTGGTCGCTCCTGTAAAACTGCATTACGCAGTAAGCAGGAGTGTTATCAAGCCTGGCTGCGGCTTCGGCGACTCGGGATGTAAACACCACCATACTTAAAAAGAAGTATAACTTCGCCTCCAGGTCCTTCAAAAGAGTTATTGCCAAGGCAAAGTCAGAGCACATAGGCAGAATTGGCGAGAAACTAGTTCGCCTTCCTTCGGGAATTCGTGCATTCTGGTCTCTCGCCAAGGCTGTCCAAGGGAATTTCTGTAAGCCATCACTACCATCTCTGCACAGGGAGGACGACTCACTGGCCCATGACGCAAAAGACAAAGCCGACCTTTTAGGCTTCCTTTTTGCGTCCAACTCGACTCTTGATGACGGGGGAAAACACCGCCGACCATCCCGCGGTGTGAGTGCTCCATGCCGGATGTGCTGTTCTCACAGCGCTCGGTTCACAAAGCACTTCTCTCCCTGGACATCCAGAAGTCGAGTGGGCCTGACGGAATCCCCTCAATTCCCATAATTGTGCTGAGGACGTGTGCTCCGGAGTTGGCACCGGTCCTAACGCGTCTTTTCCGGTACTCCTACTCCCAAGGCGTAGTCCCGAATTCATGGAAGACAGCTTTTGTTCACCGGATCCCTAAAAAAGGCGACCGCTCAGATCCGTCCAACTATAGGCCTATCGCGATCACCTCCTTGTTCTCCAAACTAATGGAATCCATTATCAACTGCCAGCTCATCCGGTACCTTGAGGATCACCAGCTGATTAGTGACCGCCAATACGGTTTTCGTCGGGGTCGATCAGCTAGTGATCTTCTGGTCTACCTGACCCATAGATGGGCGGAGGCAGTAGAGTCCAAGGGGGAGGCGTTGGCCGTTAGTCTGGACATTGCGAAGGCCTTCGATCGGGTTTGGCACAAAGCGCTTCTTTCGAAGCTCCCTTCCTATGTGGGCTTCCCGAGAAATTGTGCAATTGGATCACCAGCTTCCTTGCAGATCGGAGCATCAAGGTCGTTGTAGACGGTGCATGTTCTGACTACAAGCCTATTAACGCTGGTGTTCCACAAGGCTGTGTGCTATCACCAACGCTGTTTCTTCTACATATCAATGATATGGTGCTAACTGGTAACATTCATTGCTATGCGGATGACAGCACTGGTGATGCTCTATACACCGGCCGTGCTAATATTTCTCGGGAAAACGTCTCCGAGTACCGGAACAAACTTGTGTCTGAAGTCGAGTCTTTGCTGGACAAAGTCTCGAACTGGGGTCGACTAAATCTAGTCCAGTTTAATCCTCAGAAGACACAAGTTTGCGCGTTTACCGCTAAAAAGAACCCCTTTCTCGTATCTCCTCAGTTTCAAGGCACTCCCCTGGTTGCCTCAGCCAGTATCGGAATCCTCGGCGTCGACATATCGAGTAACGTGCAGTTTCGTGGTCACTTGGAAGAGAAGGCCAAATTGGCCTCTAAAAAGCTTGGCGTGCTCAGCAGAGCGGGACAGTATTTCATGCCGGCACACCGCCTGCAACTTTACAAGACGCAGGTTCGGCCTCACATGGAATACTGTTCCCATCTCTAGACAGGGGCTCCCCAGTGCCAGCTCCTTCCACTTGACCGCATCCAGCGCAGAGCGGCTCGAATCGTCGACGACCGAGTCCTTTCCAATCGGCTCGCCTCATTGGCGCTGCGAAGAGATGTTGCGTCTCTTTGCATTTTCTTTCGCATCTACCATGGGGAGTGCTCTGAGGAATAGTTCGGATTAATCCCAGCCGCCAAATTTCACGAACGCATATCGCGGCAGAACTCCCGATACCATCACACCATCTGGATGATTGGCGGTCCACCACTGTGCGATTTAGAAGATGTTTTCTTCCTCGCACGACTTCCTTGTGGAATCGATTACCATCAGCGATTTTTCCGGACCGATACGACTTAGGGACCTGCAAGGAAAGAGCGTACTCCTTCTTAAAAGGCCGGCAACGCATCTGCAATTCCCTCCCTGGTGTTGCAGTTGTTCATGGGCGGCGGTAGTCACTTACCATCAGGTGAGCCGCATGCTCATTTGCCCCCTCTCCTATAAAAAAAAATTAATTGACTGCCTAGGGTATGAAGACTGTCTGAGAGCAGAAAATTAACCGCATTAAGATAATCCTGTAACTAGTGAGTGGAAGACTCTTAATAGAGAGTATTATTAGAAATATAAAACTATTGTGGCGTTACACCGGAGGCGTGGAGCAGAAGTGCGATGGTTTTGTTCTTCAAAAAAGGTGACAACGCTCTCTTGAAGAACTGCAGACCAATTTCCCTTCTGAGCCGCGTCTACGTGCTGTTTTCGAGAGTCATTACGAATCGTCTCGCGCGCAGACTTGACGATTTCTAGCCTCCCGAACAAGCCGGTTTCCGAAAGGGCTTTAGCACCATAGACCACATACATACCCTTCGGTAAATTGAACAGAAGTCCGAGGAGTACAATTTGCCACAATGTCTGGCGTATGTGGACTATGAGAAAGCCTTTGATTCGGTCGAAATTTGGGCGGTGCTGCAGTCCCTTCAGCGGTGCCAAGCTGACTCTCGGTATATCGAAGTGCTGAAGTGTTTGTATAGTAGAGCTACGATAGCTATCCGAGTACACAACCAGAGTACGAAACCTATCCAATTGCAGAGAGGTGTAAGACAGGGTGATGTTATATCTCCGAAACTCTTCACCGCTGCATTGGAAGACGTTTTCAAGCTTCTGGACTGTAAAGATACGGTATTAACATCAATGGCGAGTACATCACTCACCTTCGATTTGCCGACAATATAGTCCTTATTGCAGAATCGCTGGAGGACCTAAGCACCATGCTCAATGACCTCATAGTGTCTCTCAACGAATAGGTCTTAGGATGAACATGGACAAAACAAAGATCATGTTTAATGTCCATGTCACACCTATGCGGGTAGTTGTTGGGAGCACTAAGCTCAAAGTTGTTGACGAGTATGTTTACCTGGGACAAATAGTCCGACTAGGTAAGGCCAACTTCGACCGAGAGGTTAATCTACGGATTCAACTCGTCTGGGCAGCGTTCGGGAAACTGCGACACATCTTCTCGTCAGACATACCTTAAAACGAAATTGTACAACCAAAGTGTGTTGCAAGTGATGACTTACGGATCTGAGACGTGGTCCTTCACTGCCGGCCGTAAGAGGAAGCTCAAGGTCACTCAGCGAGCTATGGAGAGGGCTATGCTCGGAGTTTCTCTGCGTGATAAACTTAGAAATGAGTATATACGCAGAAGAACCAGAGTAACCGACATAGCCCAACGGATTAGTAAGCTGAAGTGGCAATGGGCCTTCCATATAGCTCGGAGAACCGACTACCGATGGGGAAGAAAGGTTCTCGAGTGCCAGCCTCGTACCGGTAGGCGAAGTGTAGGGCGACCCCCCATGAGATGGAGTGACGACCTTGAAAGACATGCAGGAAGTCGATGGATGCAGGTGGCTCAGGACCGTGCTTTGTGGCATTCCTTGAGGGAGACCTATGTTCAGCAGTGGACTTATGAAAGGCTGTAATGATGATGATGATGATGAAAGCTATTGGCTCTGCGCTCACTAATCCAGCTGTCCAGTGTGGTGACTTTAGGGTAAGTTTTTTATTTCATTACAGTTTATCTAATTCCACTATTGAAACTTTAAACCTCATCAGCGATTGCCCCATATTTGCTATTGTTGCTACGCGTGTAGGTAACCGCAGTTTTATTTTATTTTCTGCCGACTTCCAAAAAGGAGACGGTACTCAATTCGACTGTATGTTTTTTTATGTCTGTTTCCTCATAACTTTGTATTGGTTGAATCGATTTCAATGATTCTTTTTTTTATATGAAAGCTGATACTTCTCCTATGGTCCCATATGAATTTGATCAAGGTCAGACAAATAGTTTTTGAGTAATTCTTAATAATTTATTTTGAAGTCGGCAGTCCATAATTTTTAATTTTAAATTATGTAAAATACATTTGTTTTAATGGTGAACTTTGAAAATGCCTGTATCATGCAGTAGCCGTAATTTTGGGCTGACGAATTCAAATTTACTTAATTAAAAATACTTTTCATGTGTTACAGGATAAGAGAATTTTAGATAATAGAGTTCCTTTCTGACGTGCAATAACTAAAATATTGAGAGAGTAACGGATGATAATGACAAGGGCACTGGGGTACCCCAGCCCATATACCAGAACATTATTTCATTTGAGTACGATCCTGCGCTTTTTGAAGTATAAGCGGTATGCGGGCATGAAATACTCTCCCACTTTACTGAGTACTCAAAGCTTTTTAGAGGTCAATTTAAAAAACAGCAAAACATTGGCCATTCTTACATCGTTAAACATCGAAGTGTATAATTCCATGATGTTGCTCGATACAGACTGTTATGTCTAGAGATAGATTATATTATCACAAACTTAAAAAATGATTAAGCCACAGGAATCGACAGAATATAAGCTAGTCATAAAACGTGCCAACCGACAACAGCAGCCTGATCCCGCCTGTTACACATATGTGTAATCTTTGCCTAATACCTGGTGTTTTTCCATACATCTTATAAAGGGCTTTAGTTTGTCCCATACATTAGAGTGGTGACAGAGACAGTGTTGAAAACTACCAGCCCATATCTGTACTGACAACTTGAAAAAAAAAACAAATTTTCTCAAACATTATAATATTATCTCGAATAACCAATTTACTTTCGTGAAAGGTAAGTCTACTGAAGACGCAACTTTAATCCTAACTGAGACGATTGCAAAACATTTTGACAATAAGTCGAAAGTTATAGGTATTTATCTTGTTTTGTCAAAGGTCTTCGACACTGTCTCTGTTCCCCTATTTCTTCATAAGTTAGAAGTGATCGACGTACGGGGAATTGCTTTAGATATATTTCGATCATATTTTTCTAATCGACCGCAGTTAGTTAAAATCGGTAATTACACTAGTTTACCTGCAACTGTCTCATTTGGAGTTCCACAAGGCAGCGTAATGGGCCCAACTTTCTTTCTCGTTTACGTGAATAGCTTATGCAGAATGACGTTTCTTAACTGCAAAACCATTTCATTTGCCGACAGTACAGCTTTAATTGTATACGGTAAGGATTGGGAAGACGCGCAATATTATACAGAGTTTGCGCTTGGTAAGGTCATGGGGTGACAGAGTAGTAACCTACTGACACTTAATTTAAATAAAACGAGATATATTATTTTCATTTACCGTATTAGTACCCAACCATTTGCGGAATTTCATTTCAAAGCACATACATGTGAACAACAAAGCAAATGTGTGCCCAACACTGTCGTTCCACTAACATAAGATACCTCGGACTTATCATAGACTACTGCCTATCTTGGTCAGCGCAACTTAACCTGCCGTATTAGAAAATTAATACCAATTTTCAGAAAAATGAGGAACTCGGCTGATTTTGAAACCTTGCTGTGTGTTTATTATGCCCCTGCTCAGATTTTACTAGAATACTGCATTTTACCCTGGGGTGGAATTGGAAAGACAACTCTACTCATCTTGAAAAAATTTAAATTTTGAAAAAGTTAAATCACAAAAATATAGCACTGAACTTATTTTTAAGGAATATTTTGTACTTACTATAAGAAAACTATTTGTCATGTCTGTTATACTACGTAAGCACAAAAATACAGATTTTAAACCTAATTTAAAACGTAACCAAAATAGTATTTGTAAAATGGCTTTTCGTAGAACTGCTCTAGCCCGTTGACAATATTATGTCATTAGCAGTCATTTATATAATATAGCAAATAAAGTGAGCAATATTTACCATATTTCCCTTAATAAATGCAAAGACAAAATTCTAAATTGGTTGCTAAATCTTAATTACATGGAAACAGAGAGGTGAACGAATATTAAAATTCTAACGCACATGCACATTCATACAAACACACACACACACACACACACACAAACACGCGCAGGTTGTGGTAATTAGAAAATAAACTCTTTATTTTCCATATGTATTTTAACATGTTTGTGTATTGTATAGCGAAATGAAATGCTTTTTTATTTATTTTGTACTACTCAGGGTGGAAGACGCTGACGGCTCTAACACAGTTTATACGAGTATGACCGTCAACGCTAACTTCTTTGAAATGTTACTTTGTAACAAAAATATAAATATTCAAAAATATTTAAAAGAGTGTGCTCCACAGCCAAGTCTTTGCATTTGAGTAACAAAATTAAGACGGCTTCTAATAAAATTAAAATGACGTGGAGTATAATTAATACCGAAACTGGTAAGATCAACTCTCGCAATTCAAACTACCAGTTAAGTGTTAATAACAAATTAACCGAATCAGATCAGGACGTTGCAATGTTTTTCGAGAAATATTTTACTGATATTCCGATATTAACCACTAAGTCACTGAATTCTTCTCCTGCGGTCGCCGAATCATTACTTAAACAAAATGTAAATGCGTGTACAAAGAATTTTACATTTCACAAAGTATCATCAAAAGATATTGTAAAATATTTTAAAACTATTGATGTTAAGAAAACTGCGGATCTGTGCGGGATTTCTGTTAAAGTTATTGCGTCTATTATAGATACAATCGCGCCGCATTTAGCTATTATTTTTAATACTAGTATCGAATCTGGTGTGTTTCCTGATTTAATGAAGTATAGTAAAGTAATACCTTTATTTACATCTGGTAGTACATTAGACCCCGCCAATTTTAGACCTATTTCTGTACTACCAACACAAAAAATTATTCTTGATCAAATGTTAAATTTCTTTAATATAAATAATTTACTTCATAAAAATCAATTTGGCTTCACAAAGGGTCGCTCGACAACTGATGCCGGTGTTGAGCTGATTAAATATATATTTAATGCATGGGAGAATTCACAGGATGCTTTGGGTATATTTTGTGACCTATCCAAAGCCTTGGATTGTGTTCACCATGAAACATTAATCAGGAAACTTCAACACTACGGTGTAAGAAGTGATAGTCTTAAATTAATTATTTCATATTTAAGTAAGAGAACGCAAAAAGTAGTCATTAACAGTATGAGTTCTTCCGGGTCGATGGTACAGATGGGCGTGCCTCAAGGCTCAATTCTCGGCCCCTTTCTGTTTCTTGTATACATTAATGACTAACCTTACATAGTAGGAGATAACCATGATATAGTATTATTTGCAGTGACACTTCTTTAATTTTCAAATTAAATCGACATTTGCTAAAATATGACGAAGTAAATGATGCTATATCTAAATTAGTAAATTGGTTCAATGTTAATAATTTGCATTTAAATGGCACTAAAACGAAATGTATGAAATTTATGACTCCAAATGTCAAACAATTAAATACTAATGTAATTTTAAATGGGGAGAAACTGAGTCTTGTAGATACCACCATTTTTCTTGGAGTCACACTAGACACGAAGCTTCAATGGAGTCCCCATATAACAAAACTAGCAAGCAGACTTAGATCTGCAGCATATGCCGTAAAAAAGATTAGAAGTCTAACTAGTGTTGAAACAGCTAGACTAGTTTACTTTAGCTATTTCCATAGCATAATGTCGTATGGTATTTTGCTATGGGGACACGCAGCTGACACTGGAATTATATTTGTTTTACAGAAGAGGGCCATAAGAGCAATTTATGATTTAAAGCCTAAAGAGTCGCTGCGACAAAAATTTAAGGAAATTAATATATTAACTTTGGCCTCTCAATACATTTATGGAAATGTAATGTATGTACACAAAAATAAAAGTAGTTTTACAAAAATAAGTGATATTCATTCTGTAAATACTAGGAACAGACACAAGCTAGTAGTACCAGTTACTCGACTCCATCGAGTCAGTAAATCATTCTTGGGGCGATGTATACACTTTTACAACAAAATTCCAGAAAATATACAAAATTTGACCTGCTCAAAGTTCAAAAACTTGAAAAAAAAACTCGTAAAAAGGGTTATTATAGTATTAAAGAATTTATAGATGATAATAACCCCTGGAAATGAGGTGATCGCTACCAAGCTATTTCTAATTTGTTGTGTTGTTAATTTGTGTAACATAGATGATTGTAAGCTGTTATTAAAAAAAAGTCCCGCTGGGTTTCTTACTAGTTCTTCCCAGGACAGAGGTTTTTTTCCGAACCAGTGGTAATTATACAAAAGAGTGACTTTCAATAAGTATTATTTATAATCTATATTGAATAAAAAAGTGTCTGTTTCTGTAATTTAAAATAGATATAATACATAAGTTTAATTCATCAAACTGAGGGTAAGTTATTATTATTATTGAAGTGAAAACTTCTTTAGCGGCGTTGTGCACTTTTTTTGTAATGGGTAAAAAATGTTAAACTCACGTTAGGTCACGTGTCCTGATCGAAAATTCGTAAGACGGACGGAGAGTAGACAGCCGGCGCGGCGTAGGACAGGAAGTAAGTTAGGTTTAATTAATTTTCATTTATTAATTAATATAATTTTATTATTAAGATTAGGTTTCGATCGAGTCTACTGTACTGCTTGACGAAATTATTAATATAGATACATATGTACTTACACATTATAGATGTAATATTTGTAATATGTTTATACTTTATAGCATTAACCTATATTTTCATAACATCACAATAAGCACATGTGCGATGTAGGTTTACCAAACAAATAATTTCGAATGATAATAAATGACATAAGATAATAATAAATAATCTCCGCCATTCCAAAATATCAAAAATGCACAACGTTAATATTCAACTTTTCACTTCTGCCGGCACTCCCGGAGTGCAACCCGTCGTTTTTTATTAATTCCAAGTGACCGCAGAACTGTTAGTCTTTCGATCTGTTCACACCGAGGATTCC
Source organism: Parnassius glacialis (assembly GCA_033319125.1). NCBI lineage: Eukaryota > Metazoa > Arthropoda > Insecta > Lepidoptera > Papilionidae > Parnassius > Parnassius glacialis. The sequence continues at coordinate 11,677,494 of JAVANC010000009.1, forward strand.
CTTGCCGGCTGAGACAGCGAGGGGAGTGCCCTTGAATACATACTGGCTCCGACAAGTTGTGGTAGATCAGGGACTAAGCGTTTGTCGTAAATTTCAAAGTACGCGAGCAACTCAAATCCGACCTTCGCCGACAACAGTGAAGTTGAAACAGTCAAGCTTGCGTTTTGTTTCTAGTTCGTATTGATAAATATCGTAGACCCAAGTCTTCTTCAAGTTTATTTTTTTATATCACGCGATTAAACTATTACAATACGTAATTACGATACGTCTTTTTTTGATAGCCCAAAATTTCTAATAGATGGCGTTCGTTTTACTAATACGAAAAAAGTGTTAGACAAACATTCGGACGATCATATATTTACTTTTTGAATCAATGTTCTCTTCAGTAATTTTGCACGTTTTCTTCCGTAACAACACCTCTCAGAGTTACTTGCTGTTTTCAATACCAGCGATATGCCTTTTCTACAGAAGAGCCTTCATACTTAATGCCATTCGAAATTAATATGGCAAGTGACTTATCCGGTTTGGGCGACATTTGAAAGCGTAAATTATCGTAGCGTGAACATGTTCATGACGCGGATCCATTTTTCAATGAAACACATTGATTTTTTTATAGAAAATATAGGGGAAACGTGCCAAATATGAGAATCCATTTTCTATTTTGCGTAGGTTGGTAACTGTACGTGATAATAAATTAGATTTAATGTATATTTCAAAACTATAAATATTTAGAAAATAGTGCTTACCTATCAATACAAATCAATAAAATTGGAGTGTCTGTTGGTAATTTCGAAATAACAGTATTTCACTAAATGCATAAATACAAGTATATATAGTACTTATAACAAAGACACAATTTTAGTTTTTTTGTCTGTCTGTCTATCTGTTTGTTGCGGTTAATCTCCGAAACGGGTGTACCGATTTTCATGGGACTTTAACTGGCAGACAGCTGATGTTTTCAGGAGTAACTCAGGCTGCTCTTTTATTTAAGAAAAAGAATTAAGGCTCCACGTATAAAAATTGCCGTGTAGTGGCGGTTAAGAATATCCACTACCCCATATCTTCCCGTGGGTGTCGTAAAAGGCGACAAAGGGACACAGGCAGGAGATGGGCAGCAGCATCTTCCTAGTGACGGCAAAATACAATAAAAAACTGCGGTTGCCAACCCGCTCGCCAAGCGTGGCAACTATGGCAATATACCCCCCATAATGAAAGTTACGAGACGAGTTACGAGAGACGGCCCCCAGTCCCCGGCGGGCCCGCTATTCCTGGCTACGGTGCCGACCATGGTAACGGCGGGGCAGGGGGTGCTAAGAATCTCCGGTGGAGGTTCGGTTGCCACCTACAACGACTTGACCTGGCAACATACAACGCACGGACCCTGAGGACTGACGAGAAGATTATGGAGCTGGAAGAAGAGATAGACAAGTTACGCTGGCATATTATAGGATTATCCGAAGTCCGAAGAGAGGGGGAGGACACGGTAATCCTCGAATCCGGCAACTTGCTCTATTACCGGGAGAGCGACCATCTGTCCCAAGGAGGTGTCGGATTTATCGTCCACAAGTCTCTCGTTAACAACGTTGTAAAGATTGAGAGTGTGTCGAGGAGGGTTGCGTACCTTATACTCAGAATCACCAAACAGTATTCGCTGAAGGTCATACAGGTTTACGCACCAACCTCGGCACACCCCGATGAGGAGGTGGAGGAAATGTATGAGGATATCTCTAGAGCCATGCATTCCTCCAAAACCCAATATACGGTGTTAATGGGAGACTTCAATGCAAAACTAGGCACAAGAGAGAACGGTGAGCTGAAAGTGGGGAAATTTGGAATAGGGCAACGGAACCCAAGGGGCCAGCAGCTGGCCGACTTCATGGAGAAAGAGGGACTCTTTATGATGAACTCTTTCTTCCAGAAGCGGCCCCACAGGAAGTGGACCTGGTCGAGCCCCGACGGTTCGACAAAAAATGAGATTGACTTCATTATGACGACCAAACGACAACTGTTCAGTGATGTCTCAGTGATCGCGAGGGTGAAAACCGGCAGCGATCACCGAATGGTTAGAGGCACACTGAACCTAAACGTTAAGTTGGAGAGGTCTCGTCTAATGAAGTCAACGCTCCGTCCCCCTCGTGCTCTAATCCAAAGTCCCGAAACCTTTCAGCTCGAGTTACAAAACCGTTTTCAGTGCCTAGAAAACTGCAATGAAGTGGACGATTTGAATAACAAGCTCGTGGAAACTGTCCATGCGGTCGGAGCTAAGTTCTGCAAGACCCGCCGCAGAAGAACACAAAAACTCTCCGATCACACTCTTAATCTCATGGCTGTTAGACGGGAGATGAAGCTACATTCTTCAACAGATTTGGCAGCATACAGGCAACTGAACAGACAGATCTCCAAATGCATGCGGCGGGACTTACGCAACTTCAATACTGCTCGTATTGAAGAAGCGATCAAGCGGAACCAAGGCTCCAAAGTCTTTGCCAGAGATCTGTCTGCCAGAAAGAGCCAACTGTCAAAGCTGAAGACCGAATGTGGCAGCATCGTTTCCGGGGCACCTGAGATTTTGAGTGAGATTGAGAGGTTCTATGGGCAGCTGTACACGTCATCGTTGGAGCCACACGCAAGTGTGAGTAACGATCCAAGAGCGAGTCTTATCCGACATTATTCCGATGATATCCCGGACGTCAGTCTGAGCGAGATTAGAATGGCTCTCCAGCACCTTAAAAACGGCATCGCCCCAGGCGAGGATGGAATTACAGCGGAGCTTCTGAAAGCGGGTGGAAAACCGGTACTTGAAGTCCTTCAGAAGCTCCTTCAGAAGCGTAATTCCGTCCTCCATGGTGGCATTACACCGGAGGCGTGGAGCAGAAGTGCGGTGGTCTTGTTCTTCAAGAAAGGCGACAACGCTCTCTTGAAGAACTACAGACCGATTTCCCTTCTGAGCCGCGTCTACGTGCTGTTTTCGAGAGTCATTACGAATCGTCTCGCGCGCAGACTTGACGACTTCCAGCCTCCCGAACAAGCTGGTTTCCGAAAAGGCTTTAGCACCATAGACCACATACATACCCTACGGCAAATTGTACAGAAGTCCGAGGAGTACAATTTGCCACTATGTCTGGCGTATGTGGACTATGAGAAAGCCTTTGATTCCGTCGAAATTTGGGCGGTGCTGCAGTCCCTTCAGCGGTGCCAAGTTGACTGTCGGTATATCGAAGTGTTGAAGTGCTTGTACAGTAGGGCTACGATGGCTATCCGAGTACAGAACCAGAGTACGAAACCTATCCAATTGCAGAGAGGTGTAAGACAGGGTGACGTCATATCCCCGAAACTCTTTACCGCTGCATTGGAAGACGTTTTCAAGCTTCTGGACTGGAAAGGATACGGTATCAACTTCAATGGCGAGTACATCACTCACCTTCAATTTGCCGACGATATAGTCCTTATGGCAGAATCGCTGGAGGACCTAAGCACTATGCTCAATGACCTCAATAGTGTTTCCCAACGGATAGGTCTTAAGATGAACATGGACAAAACAAAGATCATCTTTAATGTCCATGTCACACCTATGCCGGTAGTTGTTGGGAACACTTAGCTCGAAGTTGTTGACGAGTATGTTTACCTGGGACAAATAGTCCGACTAGGTAAGTCCAACTTCGACCGAGAGGTCAATCGGCGGATTCAACTCGGCTGGGCAGCGTTCGGGAAGCTACGACACATCTTCTCGTCAGACATACCTCAAAACCTTAAAACGAAATTGTACAACCAGTGCGTGTTGCCAGTGATGACTTACGGAACTGAGACGTGGTCCTTCACTGCTGGCCGTATGAGGAAGCTTAAGGTCGCTCAGCGAGCTATGGAGAGGGCTATGCTCGGAGTTTCTCTACGTGATAAACTCAGAAATGAGGATATCCGCAGTAGAACCAGAGTGACTGACATAGCCCAACGGATTAGTAAGCTGAAGTGGCAATGGGCCGGCCATATAGCTCGAAGAACCGACAACCGATGGGGAAGAAAGGTTCTCGAGTGGCAGCCTCGTACCGGCAAGCGAAGTGTAGGGCGTCCCCCCACTAGATGGAGTGACGACCTGGTAAGATATGCAGGAAGTCGATGGATGCAGGTGGCTCAGGACCGTGCTTTGTGGCATTCTTTGGGGGAGGCCTATGTTCAGCAGTGGACTTGTGAAGGGCTGTAATGATGATGAATGATGTAAAAAATTAAAAACCTAAATTACACGCAGTAGAAGTCGCAGGGAACAGCTAGTTTTGTTATATAAGTGATATAAGAAAATAATACACTTTTTCTATGCAGGGATGAAGGTATCCTAAAATGAGATAGGTAGGGTTCCTAATTTGAGATATATCTCATTTTAGGCAACTCCAATTTTGAACTAGTTTAAATGAAAAATACAATTAATTAATATATTTTTATTGACTTTACTTATACGTTAGAGCAACAATCAGTGTTATTATTATTAATATAAATATTAAAAATAATAACTCTGCCATTTTTCTGAAATCATTAACAGAGTTTGCATTTGTTGCTGATTTTTCGTATTTTTATATTTTCCAAACAGCATACATTTTTATTAGCTTTTGCATGCACACAGAAGATGCTGTTTGGAAAGTTTTATGTTGTGTTGGTCAAAACATGTCCGGCATTATCGTGTAACATGGTGTTTATTTATTTATTCTTTATTGCACCAAATATTTGTAAAAAAGGCGAGCTTAATGCTAAATAGCATTCTCTACCAGCTAACCTTGCATAGAACAGAGAGTGAGTTTGGGCATTTAACTTGTTTTAATTAAATGCAATTCAAATATATACATGCAAAACATACATAAAATATACACATATAAATAATATATATATAAATATACCTAGTCAGGTCATAAATTCTGTCACATGTTTAATATAAAATAATTGAAACAAGTTTATTCATTATGTAACCATTTATATACCAAAATGAACTTAACAAAACATAGATTCTTATGACACTAAAGTTTATTCAAAATGACCTCCGTGATTTTGAATACAGGCCTTCAATCTGCGCGGCCAGTCGTCTATCGCAGCACGAACGAGGTCCATGTCAATATCGGCGGCTGCCTTAATCAACGATGTCTTGAGTGACTCCAAATTGGGATGAGGCTTTGAGCACGCCTTTTCCTCTAAGTGTTGCCATATCTTGTAATCTAACGGATTCAAATCTGGATTGGACTTCATCCAGTCCGCCAGTCTTCGTGCCGGATGAAGTCGATTTCACGCGCCGCCAGCCAGTCTTGTGTGCTCTTCGCTCTATGAGCTGGCGCCGAATCTTGTTGGAATACCCAGTGCCTGTTATTGAACATGGTATGAGAAACAGGTTCCACAAGGTTCGTCAGGACTGTATTTTGATACACAACTGCATTCGTTTTTAAACCTTTCTCACAAAAATGTACCTCTGTTAAGCCCCAACAAGAAACTCCCAACCATACCATGAGCGAGGATGGAAAATGAACTCGTTGGACACGCGGAATACGGTTGCTCGCTTCTTCACTACTGTATGCGTACACCTTATCATTTTGTTTGTTGTAGCCCTCTTCTACGGTAAAAAATTTTTCATCCGAAAAATGAATTTCCCGATATTTTTTTCCCGCGTACCGCTTCAACAAAGCGCAGCATCTCTTCAGTCTCAGGTCCATTAGACGAGCATTTAAACGATGTCCTGTGTTTCTTCGATATGCCCGAAACCCTAAGTCTTCATTTAACACCCTTTTCGCCGTGGTTCTGCTTAACCCCATCTGAAGGACCAACAGTTTCTGCTTATGTTTGGGATTTCTTTGAATTCTCGCCTTCACAGCTTTTATCACTGCTGGAGTCCTAACAGACCGAGGGCGACCACTTCTTGACCTGTCATCTACACTAGAGCCTTCACTGTATCGTTTGATGGTACGATAAACGAATCTTTTGGTTATATTCAAATTTTTCAGTATGTCAAAAATTTGAATTGGCGCGTAACCGCAACGATGCAACGCAATAACTGCAACACGGTCTTCCTTAAGCGTCCCCTCCATATTTAAAAATGAGTAAAATTCTAAAAAGTATACAGTTTTATTTTCATGAACAATTCGAAATTCGAATTCAATAAACTTTTTTATGGCCAGCATTCTAAAAGAAAAGTTTTTACTGTGTGACAATACTTATGACCTGACTGTGTGTGTATATATATATATATATATATATATATATATATATATACAACACGTAACATAACTAACGCACTTTGAGAAAGTAGCTTGTTCAGAATCGTTTACTGAATCGATTTCTATCATTTTTAATGTAGGTAATTGTTTTATCCAAAAATAATTGAAACTACGTAATTTACAGTCACACTAAACCTGTACAGTCAATACAAACTGAAATGGACCGTAACTTAAGGCAATAAGGATTTTAAAACTGCAGTTTTATTTGTATTAATACAAATTCCGTCATTTAATACAAAATAAAGAAAATCGAACCTTATTTCAAGAATGTTAAAGTCTTTACAAATGCATAGTTTGGAGTACCTTATAAAGGTCGCGGCGGCCAGGCCATTGACCTCCCAGATCACCTGATTACGTACGTATTAAATATTCATACTTATTAAATCATTACTTTATTTTAGTGAGACGACAAGTGCCGAGGATCTAAAAATAGTAATTCTATGAGTGAACAATTTTAGAATAGTGAGAAATGACACTGAATTGCTTTCTAAATTATTTTATTTCTTTTTCTTTTTTTATTTCGTAACCTCCACACTAGAATTTTCTCTTGTATTTTGGGGGCAGTGTACAAACATAAATTTCACAAGGACAAACATCCAGACCCGGAACAATTATTTGTAGGCCATACAAATATTGTTCCGTGCGGGATTCGAACCCGCGGTCCTTAGCGCTGCAACTCAATTGCTAAGCCACTGCACCACGGAGCCGTGGTGGACATTTTGAAAATGTATTAAAATACAACGTTGCATGAGAGTTTAGGCTATCAGTAAGTTAAATATTTGATTCTTAAAATTATTGTAATCTTGATTCACATCTTTTACACATGCCGTTTTTGAATTATGTTTTCGTATTGCCTCTTAGTTTTAGCAGTTTATTATTATTTACAATTACAATTCAAATGTTATGCAAATTCATAACATTTTGTAACGAATATTGCCTATTGATATTGTATCATAATCAATAAACAAAATTGTTCAGAGTCAAAAGTCCAATGGTTGAAAAGTTTGATTGAAAGATGCGATCAAATGTTTACTAGACTTAAATAAACAACTCGATGGTCGGAGTATGAACATCAGTTAGTGTTCATAGTGTGACGCCTCATAATTATTATTAATAAATAATAATTAAATTCAATGTAAAGGCATTTAAAAATGTCTTAGAAATTATATTTTAAACAATTAAAATGTTTAAAATTAAGTATAAAGTTCAAATATGTTCATTGGGAATATTGAATATTATAGTATAGTTAACGCATAAATTGTCTCTAAAAAATCTCTAAATTTATTAAAATCTTGTTTAAGATATTCAAAATATATTAAATTATATAAATACAAGTCGATTATATTACAATAATAAGGATAAATAACATTTGTAATATAATAGACAAAATGGATAAAAATTTTCTAAGTTGATGAAAGTGTTCTTGTAATGGTCTCCATAATAAGGGGCGTTGCCGGAGACACATACCCAAGGTTATACATATATATGGGGTGGTCGGCTGACCGACTGCTAGTACTAATGTTGCACAATGACTAGTCCTATATTAGGGACTTATGATAGTAAGGTCTAACGAACCAAAGCATTAATATAGAAGGTCTTTATGATGCATAAGCATTATGATAGCAGAGTTATGACTTGAAGTCCCATATGAATAAGACATACAATAGTATGGTCTATGAAATAAAGCAAATATGTTGAAGGTCTCAAATATGTAAAAGCATTATATTGAAAGAATTGGGACTTGAAAAGGATTATTATAGTGGCGTGTAGATTGTTTCACAGCATCCGAGACCGAGGTAAACTTGGACTCGCTAACCGATGTGTCCTAGACATATCATCTTAGTGCCGGTGGTAAGCGGGTTTGTTGTAGCAATGCGACTTGCCCGTGGACATCGCACACCTCTACCGTTTGTGGGCGGCGTCTTAGCGCATAACGTTATGATACGTCGGCTATCTTTCGGGTTAGGGTGAGTGTGTTTGGTAGTACTTTTAAGTGCAGCAAGCATACTCAACTTCATGTCTTAGTGCAATAGCGCTATGATACGTGGAGTTTTGGCTACTGACGTCTTAGTACCGTGCTACTATGATACGTTGGTGGTATTTTTAGTTAACAACATTATCAATTTTGTTACCAAAGTCGATAGGGATCATGTGGGTGTGTTGTGAGGGGCGCCATCCGTATGATAGTTGCATTGATGCTTATTGCTACTTGCAGTATTGCATCTTGTGATGGATCTGCGGGTGTGCTGCTCCTGATTCGACGCATCTTGTGGTTCTGGTCGATGGAGGTATGCGGGTGGTGATGTCTACTGGGACTGTATGGGGGACCTTGGGATGGTGTAAGCCCGACGATAGTCGTATTGATGCTTGTTGCGTTCTACAGCATTGCATCTCTGCGATGGTTGTTTGGCGGGTCGCTATTCTCAATGGCGCTCCTTGCGTCGTGGTTTGACTCACAACCTAAGTAGCTTTGCCCAAGTCGGGTCCCTTCATAGCGGGGCTGCAGACTGTCTGCCCTCCATGATGTTTTATATAACAACATATTAATATATCTCTATAAAGTTCCCACCTTTGAAAGATTGAAGGCAACTTGTTGGTGGGTGAGACAAACATGATCGAAAAATGCATATACTCAACGTCAGTGACACAAACCCTTTCTGATGGCGAATTATTACTAATATCTTATAACTGCCTATTGGCTATATCTGCCATTGTATTGGTTGGTGGAGCATATGTGTCGACCTCATGCGGGTGGTAGCTGGAGGGAGAATCTGAGGAGGCTCTCAAGGCTGCGGCCGAAAGCCGCGCAACGTGGGACCCCATTCCCTTGAGGTGAGCGGTAGACTCATGACACGCTCTGCGGCCAATTGGCCGTGCTGACCATGCAATTGGTGGTGATGCCTTACACTTACATCACGTCTGCAGGAACAGCGGTCTGGCAGGTGGTGGCGCTCACGGACGGCTTTTTATGGCCAGTGTGCTATTGTTGCCTAACCCGTGTGACGTACATTCACTGTGGCTGGATTTGATCGTATTCTGTATGGCGTTTACACGCATTGACATGCGCGACTTCGGTCGATGTTTGTGCTTACGCACTATCAAGGGGCCAAGTCCTCTTTTACTGGTTCGCCAGTTATTTTGCTGTGGACTACGGTCCAGTTCCCAAATTTGCGTACCCTTCGGGGGAGCGCATTAAAATGGTTGGCGCTCACCGTGCGCGGCGTGTGCGGAGCCGTGTACCTCCTCCACATTTTTTTAAATGTGGAAGAGCGAAGCCCTTGTATCTGGTATTTGATATAAATATTGTGAGCCTTTTCCAAGCGAGAAGGGATTAATTAATAAGGAATTGACTGTTGTGAACCTGATACAAGTGGAATAAGGACAATTTATTGTTCTTAACTTTTATTTGATCTCTGTCTTCGTGAACGGGGTTCTTTAGCTTATAATACACTACCAACAGCTTTCGATTGCTCTCGCAAATATTCATTCTTCCAAGATACACCTAAAAGAACTAAGTTACTATACAAACACAACGTAAATAAGGGTCCTAACTAAGACGATCACGCCATAAATTTATTATACGGCCTATATTTGAACCTTTAGAAAGATCAACGTATGATTAATATACTGGTCACGTAAGTTAGATATACTTGTATAACTTATAGAAATAGATTTTAAGGAAATAAAGGTATAAATATATATAGAAAGAGTGAAGAGATGAGAAAGGGGGGGGGGGGGGTCGTTACAATAGGTAGGTATTTTTAACATAAACCAATGTGTATTGTCGGCCTTTTTTGGCACTAGTACCTACCTACAGTTGTGTCAAGCGGCGGCGGCGTTAACTCGTCTCGAACGCGAGCGAATAGGAACCTACTGTGATAGAAAGACCCTCAAAACCTATACCTACGTGAGCGACTGCGTGCGTTCGTAAATTTATACTGTGACCACAATATAGTTCCGGAATTAGTATAACTAATTTAATAAATAATCAATGCATAAACATGTTTAATTTAAAAGTCATGATTATTTACGTTATATATATATATATATATATATATATATATATATATATATAATTGATACACATATTAAAAAACAATAGAAAAAACATATATAAATAAATAATATATACATCATAATACATATATATCGTATAGTGTATATAATTATAAATAACTATAAACATATAAATAGACTGAACTTTATAGGCTACGGATATGTTCGTATAATTTTCTTTTAAAAACATTTTTGACAGGTATTTTTCGCAGATAACAGACAATTTTTTCTAGAGAGAGATGGAAATAACTGTGAAGGAATTTGACATAAACTCAGAATGGTGGAAAGGAGTAGACAAGAATAAAGTTTTTTACACACTTTTTAACACGACCGAATGACTGACCAAACGATACCACTATCGCTCACGATAAGTAAATGAACTTTCAAATACTGAACTACCTCATGTTAGGAACCTATTTCATATTAGGCACCTTTACCCTATACATTGTGTAGTACAAGTCAATGATGAAACACGATATTTACACATAGCTCGGAGATACGGGGAGGGAAATTTTAAATTAGTACATTCGTATCGCATTTTAAAAGTAAATTACGAGTATAACTGGCTAACTTTTAACTTTTTTCGCAATATTTTCAGCGTAGTCTGTCATGTTTAGAGGGTCACAGTTATTTATTAAAATTCTAAAATTAAAAGTAATAAAACTAAAAAACAAACTATGTATAGCTATGCATCCTAAAAACTTTTGACCGATTTTAAGAGTGAAACTTCACAAATTGACTTATACAATCAATTCAAATTCAAAACAGTCAATTTGTCAAGTTTATTTACTGTATACTAGCTTTTAACCGCGACATCGTTCGTATAGTGGTCTTTAGAAAAGTAGTTAAATTAACCATTTGAAACTTAGTTTTTATGCTATTTTCTTTAAAAATATTACCATTTGGGAAAAAGCTAAAGATGACATTAGACGATCTATTCATTTGACGTTAAAAGTTCTTAGTACCTTTTCCTCGATCACTCATAGTTTTTTTTGTTAATTGGAGTTAAAGTAAGAAAATGTCGATAATCGATTTTGATTCAAAACAATACGAGATAGAATATTATATTAAAGTGTGAGTATCTTTTTTGTATAATATTGTAAGCCAAAAAAAGTTTTGTTCGAGTCTTTTTTATATCTTACAGTGTAAGAGATAATCATAAAAAAAAAACATAAGTTTTCAATGTTACAAAAATCTCCCATATTTTAAAGTAAAGCCGAAAATTAGGACAGATGAGCGGCGGTAGTTACTTAACATAAGGTAAGCCGCTTGCTTGTTTGCGTCTACTATAAAAAAAGATAGGCAACCTGATATACACATAGATAGGCAAAATTTTTAAAACGGTGATTCATATCTTAATAGCATGCAAATAAAAGGCTTCTGAGCTTAATAAAAGGCATTTATTTTGATAGTACTGTAGGTACTCACACTCATCTATAGATAGTGCAAACGATGTCAATTAAGTGATTTTATTAATGTCATTACAACAAAAGAGTATAATACTCTCTTGTAATTCTCGTATAAATTTCAACAAAATGAAATTATACTAATTAGAAATTGGTTTGTATTATTTCTCACTTAAACTGTGATACTTATGGGGATTGAGCTTTGCTTGATTTTTCTTTCTTGTTCTTCTTTGGCAGTCCACTGCTTGGTATAATATGTAGATACTAAAGAATATAAACAAACTTCATGCTTGGTTAACAGATTGGTGATCGTAGTACCAGAACTCTCGCAGTGTTGATGTGAAGTTGAGGTATACGAGATGGTTATACTTATGTCACCATTGGTTTCAAGTTTATAGTTCTAATTATGTAGTGGCCTAATTAATAATCGTAAAAACATATTCGTTAATGAAGATGAAACTTGTAATAAATTTTTCATTGGTATAAGAACCTTGTTTATTTGAAAAAAGAGCAAGAGTATATATAACCTTGGGAGAAAGTAGTTAAAATATTTGTCTAGCATTTTTCGCATCATAGGCCGCTGAATTGAGTTAACATAATTTTCTAAAAGATTTGAATATTTTTGTACTATTTGATGTAAGTATTCTGAGGTTGTCACGTAAGGTAAAGATTTAAAAAAAATGTATTACATGTGCGGTTAGTCGCCTCTGGTGGCAAGGAGGGCTGATTTTTTTCGCACCAATAGGCTAAGTAGGGTATAGCTATTCAGTCATTTTTTGGTAATATTAGTGGATCAAAAAAAATTAAACTACATTATATAAATTCTAAACTAATTTAAAACTCAATTTAATTTTGTGAGTTTACAATTCTGGGCTATTTGTGTTTTCTTAGAAATACAGCACACGTCTTGAGGCTTACATAAATTTATCTTGAACTTTTTCACTTAAAATGTTGTGAATGTATTTGATGGCTGAATTGTTTTATTTAATTGTTTCGTAAATACTTAGATTAATATGCTTTTTTTGAGTCTTAAAATCTGCTGTTATAGTGCAATATTGTACATGAATGTAAAGGTGTAAGGGGCTGAATATAACATTGTTTATCCAACGTCGTACTTAGCTTGGTGAGGTGCTCCCTTCTACCTATTCAAATTTGCTAACACTAAATGTTACTTTATTACTAAGTGGTAGGTCTGAAGATAGAACTACATAACTAGGGAGAAAGTCTCAATTTTTGACTAGTACGTCTGGGTGGGTACAACCCCTTACTTATTTGTGCCGCCAAATAGCAGTGCTAGTGCTGCTTCATTCCAATATGAAGGGTACAGCGAATCAGTATAATTACAGTCTGCGCAGAATTTCATTCCAGTTCTCATCTGTAGTTTTCTTTCTTTGCAGCTGTTTGTAGATGTTGATGGACTTTACTATCAGGTGGACTGTTAGTTCGTTTGTTATTTCAGTTTTATAAAAAGATTATGTTAAAGCATTATTGCTAGAAGACTGCAATGAAGTGGACGATATGAATGATAAGCTCAACTGTTCATGCGTTCAGAGCTAAATTCTGCATGACCCGCCGCAGAAGAACACAAAACTTTCCGATCACACTCTTAATCTCATGGCTGTTAGAAAGGAAATGAAGCTGCAGTCTTCAACAGATTTGACAGCATAGAGACAGGCAACTGAACAAACAGATCTCCAAACGCATGTGACGGGACTTACGCAACTTCAATACTGCTGGTATTGAAAAAGCGATCGAGCAGAACCAAGGCTCCAAAGTCTTTACCAGAGATCTGTCTGCCAGAAAGAGCCAACTGTCGAAGCTGAAGACCGAATGTGGCAGCATCGTTTCCGGGACACCTGAGATCTTGAGTGAGATTGAGAGGTTCTATGGGCAGCTGTACACATCATCGTTGGAGCCACACGCAAGTGTGTGTAACGATCCAAGAGCGAGTCTTATCCGACACTACTCCGAAGGTATCGCGGAAGACGGGAAGACGGAATTAAAGAGCTTTTGAAGGACATCAAGTACCGGTTTCCACCCGTTTTCAGAAGCTCCGCTGTAATTCCATACTCACCCGGGGCTTGTCGTTTTTAAGGAGCTGGATAGCCATTCTAATCTCGCTCAGATTGATGATCGGGATATCATCGGAATAGTGTCGTATAAGACTATGCAGCATAACAAGTAAAGAGTAATTAAATACCAATATTATAAATTTGAGAAAATACACTTAAAATTACCCTGTGCTGCAGCATGAAACTGCGAAATGGAAATGATTCAGTGACAGCACTGGTTTTCTGCCCATACCCCGAGGCAACTCTGAGGTGAGCTCTGGCTGAGTGTTTACTTGCTCTTGATGTCCGAAAACTTAAAATAAAGAATTATAAATAGACTAATAGTAGGATTTGCCGTGTTTTTTTCAAATAAGATACGTGTGCATGCAATATCTATAGTATTGTATTAAAAATAAGTCTAAGGTAAATAACAACAAAACTCGTATAAATATTTATAAATCAATTTAAAAAAAATAGGCTACCTACATAATATGCAATTTTCATGTTATTTTCAATATTGTTATATTTATATTTTTAAAATATTACATATTAAGCCTGGATTTATTAAAAATTAAAGTGCCAAACCGCGCGTTGTCTATGACAGTTAAATTACTAGTAAATACATTCATGGTTAAATTTAGAAAGAATTGCTACATTAAAGAATTTTCTTAAATAATTTATACCTAGATACTACGTCTTAACCAACATTTTTTGTTCATTAAGAAGCAGTAATTTATATTTTTATTTTTAAAACCGTTAATTGTTGTAAGGCTACGTAAGGGAGGCGGCAGGTTGTTCCAACACTTTGTTTCACTGTATTTGAAACTTCCTCTGAATGCAGTAGGGCAGCTAAAAGGATATAATAACTTTTGATGAAGTGATCTGAGATTATGATGTGTATTATTTTGATCTTTAGCCCAATCCAGCTTATTGAAAAGATATATTGGTTCTTTGTTTTTTACTGTACCGAACAAAAGAGTGGCAAAGTGTAGCCATCTGCGGAAGTCCATTTTTAATATATTGACTTTGTTATAGAACGGTTTTACATATGTGTGCTTGGTAGTATATTAAAGCAAAAGCGCGCACAAGCGTTCTGCACTCAGTGTATTATTCGTTTGGTATGAGCTAGAAGTCGCGGTCCTATCAGAGAATCACGACTTGTACCGCTGCAAATAGAACTTTCAACTTCACTCAAAATCTTAGGTGTTCCAGAAACGATGTAGCCACATTCGGGCTTCAGCTTCGACAGTTGGTTCTTTCTGGCAAACAGATCTCTGGTAAAGACTTTGAAGCCCTGGTTCAAAATCTGCGAAAATATCATATGAAATACCAAACAAGTGTCCAATATACAACTTTTTCCACCATTAATGGCGAAATATTTTCTTTAAAAATTATTAAGACTACTAGAAGGTAAAGCCTATTTAGTAAAAAAAAATATTAAAAACGGTTCACAATCTATAAAGATGTCACATAAAATTTCGTAAAAAATAGTCCAATATGGAAACTATTTCCTCTATTTTCCTCTTTTAGGGGCGGAATTTTTTCTTCAAAATTTAATGGTATGGTATGGTAACCCTTGAGGTAAAGCCCATTTAATGAAAAATAATCATTAAAATTAGTTCACAATCTGCGAAGGTATGGTACATACAAAAAAACATACACTCGAATTGATAACCTCCTCCTTTTTGAAGTTAGTTTAAAAGAGGCATTCCAAAGCATCCGGGCACAGCTAGTTTTTTAAGCTGATCGTAACTGGCCCATGTATATTTATATCTGTCCTTAGTTAGTAATCAAAATGCAGATGCGTCGTTACCCCTAAAAATCATAGACTTAGAATATACTGGCGTATAGATTACCTGACAGCCCGAAAACGCGTGACCAATTTTGATTTATTATTGTGTGCGTTAGCTAGTGATGTATATTTTACTTACAAGGACTATCGAAAATTATTGTTAAGGAAGCGGTAAAAGGATTGAAAAAAGGGTTTAGTGCATGAAGTTGAATAATTTCAAAAATTAACTGAATTTTACCATAATAGTTCTAAAATAGTTAAAAAGTATTCATATAACATGTTCCTGGGAATAAGCTGAACCTACCTGCTTTTGTTGGATTTCAATTAAAATGTGTAAAATCCCAGGTGAATTTACCGATAAACTTAAAAAAAACTCCCCAATAATCAGATCGAAAAGTTGTATTTACGAGCTATGATCTTTGGGGAAAAATATTTACTGTCGTGGGCAGTTTACCCGGAATTTCTTTTTTAACATATTGCTAATATAAATAGGTAGATACTTAAATAAGCATATACTTATTTATATTTTATTAAATGTTTTGATGGCGAAATAAAAACGGCGACACGGAGTACATCACGGCTGCTTTATTTTTCATATAAGTATTACTTGTGATAATTATAAACATTTTTTAATTAATAATTAAATACATTATAGAACTTTATTTTAACATTCGACTTAAGTATAAATGTAAACTTAATAATTCAAGGGAGGTAACTTGTCCAATATGTTTATGAGGCTTCATCATGCTTCATGCTTATATTCTTTCATCTTTCCCTAAAAAGTATAAAGTTATAATAAATTTATTATCATTTTAGCTGCATGGATTTTAAAAACATAATGATCTTTACACAGTAAAGTGGACTAAGTGTCTGAGGATACAGATGCACTCTCTATTCTCTCAATCTTGGTATGTTTAGAAAACGGTCACTCATTCATGGACTGACCGCGGCAAGTGCAACTTAATCTCGCAGGTCTATTGATATGCGCAGCTATTACTTAACCACGAGTTCCTCTTCTCTGCGACTAACGCTGTAGGCGATGAACCAAGCTATTTAAGCCCTAGGCACAATGTCGTCGGCTATCAAGCATGACTTGGGCATCGACCGGTTTGAGTATCAAATACTATGGAATTTATACTATCACATTATCATTACTAAATATCTATACCTAACTACGCTAAAAGTTTTATCATTGTGACTTGGGTATGTTACGAGCTTGGAGTTCGAGACAATTAAAAACTGCCGAGTAAATTACCAAAATTGACACTTTAATTACAGAACACTAATTACAACTTAAGACCACACTAATAATAAAACACAATTGTACTACAGATCACTTTAGTTCACAGTTGTATCGCTTAGAAGTATACGCTTGTATCGCGAATTCAATACTGACTCGGTCGTGGTCTATACCGGCCTTATATAGGGCCTCAGATAGTTTCCAGAACCTACTACTGTAGAAACATCTAAAAAGTTCGAGTACATATCGGTCCCGAAATTTCTAGAAGGATCTTGACTCTCCTAGTTATGCTACTCGATACTAGAGGGCGCTAGTGGTAACTAGTGTTGCCATGTACAATACATTAATAGTGGTTCCGAATCTCCACTCAACCCCTTGGGGAAAATAGCGTGATGCTATGAATATTGTACTAGTATGACCGTGAGGCTGTGCGGTTGGTTAAGTAAGGTTATACATATATTTTGGGGGATAAATAGATACTTAGTTGGGTTCATAATGGCTTAAAGAGGATAATCTCAAGATTTTTTTTGTCTTTAATGTACTACAGTTTTATAATGTATGAAAATTTGTCTCTATATTTATCTAGGGTTGGATTTAGAATCGTTTGGTAGGAATTTGGGGGAGTAAGGTGTTTTATTTGATAAAGGCTTGGTCCCAGATTATAATAATACCACTCACATTATAAGGTAATGCACGGTTATCGAATAAATAAATTAAAACTATTATAACCTAAAACGCGTAAAACATGGAAAAAATGCATGTATTATTACTGTGAAAGCTGTATAGCCCACAAAATTTAGTGTAAGTGCAACAAGGACGTAAGACTAGTGTTACATTATTCTACTGTCTATAGTCTCTGTCAAGTGTCAAATAAGAAATGATTATAATATCATACTGCTTTATTTCAGAATTGTTTAAAACTGCCCAGAAATACATGAACACCCAGACATACTTTCAGTTGTAATAGGTTAGAAGTATGTGGCGGGAGCGAAGGCAACCTGGCTTTATAGATAAAATATCTGATCTGATCGAATCTGTACTAAAATAGAATTAGCACGCCCTGACTCCACGAAATCTTGTCTGCCCTACTCCTAGAGTGTTTTTGTAAATCCGTAGGCGCGGAATGCAAGGTTACGCTACGCAAGGGCGAAGGGGTTGTACCCCCCGCTGCTCCGAAGACGTTGTAGAAGTAACTTTGGGTCAATATTCCTGTGTAAAAAGTGAGGTTATGATTTAAAAAAAAAAACCATTACTCATAAACTATACTTTTCCGCAAGGAGAGAAGGGTAGAGGGGCTTTCCCTGATAGGACATACTCCTGCTCCTCTCTTCCCCCCTCGTGCCGGAGACGATAAATGTTATCATTTTGAGGTTAGGTCTATGGGATTTTCTTTTTGATTGTTCTCAAGAACAGTGTTTTACCTTTTAATGAGAGTGGTATCGGGAGTAAGGAGACGCTCCCCCCTCCCCGCCTCTCCCCTGCCTCCCTCTCCTCCTGCCAAACGATTCTAAATTTCAACCTTTATCTATATTTATCTAAAGTTTTGAAAGTTAAGTTTTGAAGTCTTATTACAACAATATTTTACTTACTGGTACAAATAATGTAGAAATGACTTCTTTTAATAAAATTGTTTTTATTCTACTTTTTACACTTCTATCTATATCCTATCTATATATATTCTATCTTCTTTTTATACTTCTCAAGAAAATGTTTGCTGCAAATGTTGAGTCCTTCTTTGCATTACAACCAACCCGTCCAATTAACCTTAACCATTTTTTCTAATTATAGAATCTGGAGGGAATCTGTTTGACAAACGGCAACATAAAATTACATTTTAGAACGCAAGCCGAGGATTTATTTTCTTGTTGTGTACGCAAGTCTATCGATTCATCATAAACATTCACGTTAAATATCGACATTGATTTTGATATAGTTGAGTCAATCCCTACCGTACATGTAAAATATTTCTTATAAAAATTTATTTATCAAATTCATGCAAATTATCAACAACGTGACTTTTTTCTTTGTAAAATATCAAAATAAACAAAATAATTAAAAACGTTCTATATTTTAAACAGTATATAACATAAATTTGAACCAAAAATAAACGCTAACGTAACGTCTTGAGATTTTAGCTGTGAAACGTGCAATTATCAGGATTATTTCTATTATTAACATCACAAACACTCACCGAACAAGTAAGCATTTTGGAAAAAACTTACTTACTAAAAATAACCACTATTACACTTTAAAAAATTACAAAATATCTAGGAGCTATTTCTTGCGGGCCGAATTGCGCCGATCTGTCATTCAAAATCGGTTACAGTCATGATTTGGTATCCTTTCCTATCTTGCATTTTTGCCATAAGGAATTTTCTTCTCCCTTGCACACTATGTTGGTCTATACGCCAGTATATTCTAAGTCTATGCTAAAAACTAATATTAGACTCATAGTCTACTTTATGCACCGTTTTGCTTCGTTTCTTTGGAGAACTAAGTTTTAATATGAAATTCTGAACGAAATAAAAATACCAAGTATGTGAGAGTTTCATAAAGTTGTGCACGCTAATAATGAAGTTTATAGATATGGAACTACGATAACATATTTTTTATGAATTAATTTAAAGTATAAATATTGATAATATGTAATATTATAATAATTTTATTCATTATCATATTATGAATCCTGTATTTTCTTCGAAAATATATACCTCTCAAGCCCCGACATTTTATTGGATCAACTTAGTCCGACCTATGGTCAAGCCAAAGAGTATAGTAGGTCTGGCCAAGAACATTTTTTTTCAATGAAGGTAAATACTTAGTCATTACTATGTTCTTATCCAAAAATAAAAAAAATATCGACAACTAAAATATCGAATTTTATGTATGAAGGTCAAGTGAGCTCTAGAGAAACGACGATTGCAATACGTTGTCGATAAATAAACTGTTTTGAGAAATTATCAATTACGTGTAGTGGCGGTGTATGAATATCTATATCATTCCGTGAGTGTCGTAAGAGACAACTAGACTTGAAGAAAAGTGTTATTTTTAAATAACTGTGACTGTCGCGTCGTTTCTGTTACAAAAAAGTCACAGTGAAAAATCATTGTGCTTTCTCACGTCGATAACGTTGTATAACTACTTGGAACATTAAAACGACTTATAACGTTAATCTATATAAGCATTTTAGTTTAAGTATAGGTTTTATTTCAGTAGTTGATTTTTGTTTACCTTCCTTACCTAAGCTGCGTAGATGTTATAAGTACCATTCTAATTATTATATTTGAAATATACGAATTTTACCTAACCTAGCCGATCAGTCGGTGTACCGTACCAGTGCACGGTACACGTACCTTGTTACACAAAAATAGGGTACGCGTTGTTCCTTTTGTTTGGTTAAATCAGTGACAAGAGTAACGGAGAAAATAGTACGGCGGCGGCGTTAAGCAAAGACGTTATTATGGAACGTAGTTAGTTATCGTGACTTTAGACCGATCACGGTGACTTTCGTGATGTTATTTATCATTCATGTGTAGGGGTGACAGAGGGAAACAAATCAATTGCGTTTTCCTAATAACGACTAAAATAAAATAATACCGTGGTTGCCAACCCGCTTTTCAAGCATGTCAATTATGACAAATATATCACCTATAAAGGAATACATGGGTTTTTTGTAATAGTGGTAGGAAAAAGTATGTGATGAAAAAAAAGGAATATTATTTTTATTTCATCTCAGGGGAACGCAGATGCTCCGGCAGTAAGTTGAGCTCCCCTTTGTTTCTATAGCCCATGGTCAGCAGTGGAAGAAAACTGGAAGGAGCGGGAGTGGGTAATTTTATTATGTGAAAAAATATTTTTGTGTGTTAAAAAAGTCATCAAACATCAACATCAAACAATTTAATGAACAAAATTTGCATAAACAAGATAAATGGTTAAATCAATCAGAAATAAATAACAAAACCAAATAAGTTTGCTGAAAAGAAAAAATCAAATATTATAATTATGTCACTTCTACAACTAACGCAAATCTAACGAATCCTCGTATGTTAAAATACAATATCTATATGTTATAATCAAATAACCACTAAGAAGAAAAAGACAAGAACATGGAAACACTTGAAATTTCGTAAAGAAAGGAAATTTATAATATAATTATATCTATTTACTCAGTAGGAGCCTCTAAAAAATAAAAATAAATATTCAATCATAGGTTTACACTTAAATAACACTATCTTTGACCAACGCCAGTTTTGTTGCTAACAACTTCGTCATAATATTTACTATGTATGGAAATTATAACATGAAACGTAATTTTCGCATATTGGACTTTGTGGAGTATGAAAATTTGTGTTTTTTACATGATTTATTTTGATAACAGACACTTTATATTTAATTTTTAGTTACTTCAGACCACTATTTTATACGTCAATAACACAGTATATTTGAAATGCAAATTTTATAAAGTGTATAAAAATGTTACGAGACAAAATAGAAGATATAAAAGATATAAAAAACAAACAACAAACTTTGTTTTGTACCTACTTATTTTTTTAAATTGAAGTTGGCTCTTGCTTTCACGCAGCGAAGGGGCAGCGACTTCAGTATATGAAGTAAATGGGACGGTAAATGCGGAAACTCGTCATTTGAAGTACTTTCTTTTAATTCAGAGAAGCGTAATTTAGTAACGAAACTAATTACAATACAATAAATTTTTTAAAGAAACTAATTCTTATAAAATTTTGAGAATTTTAGTTGCATAATTCTTGTAAATAACATTATAAATAACAAAATTGTTCTGAGCCCTCTTATCTTTTTTTCTAAGTAAACGTAGTGATTATATACTACTAGCTGTGCCCCGCGGTTTCACCCGCGTCATCACGTGTCGGAGGTGCGCGATATGACCTAGTGTAAGCATTTTATAATTGCAATGAAATATTTTATTTGATAGCAATATATGGAAAAATTGGCATAATTAATGGAGTACTTTTATCTGTCGGCATATTATGTATGATGTAGAGCGAAGTTAAGTTTTATCCACTTTCCCTCCCCCTCTGTTGAGCAGTTCTCGCAGTTCTCACCGAGCGGCTAGAGTTTATGTGTCGTTCGCGCGCCCAGCCAAGTATTGAATTATTTTAATTTTATATTATCTCTTAAACAATGCGTCCAAATAACATGGTATAAAGAACAAAGTTTATCGTCATAAAATTGTCTTGATGATGAAGTAACTTTCGTTCGTAAGGATAAATAGGCCATGCCTAATTATAACGCTCATAAATCACTTTTAAATTTTCAATATTTTTTTGTCACAAAATACCTAATTATGGCTTATGTATAAGAAATAGACATATGGTATCGCGGACTTTTTTTTAGACAGATAAATCATATCGGGAGTGCTTTTTCTACTGACTTGCTTAACAAATATCTATATTTAAGGCTAGCTGAGTGATATAGCTTAATTCTAGATAGCCTATACTATTTCACATGAATCAGGCTATAGAGATAAATATACAAAAATAATGTTTCAAATCGGACTGGTAGTTCCAGAGATTAGCGCGTTTAAACAAACAAAAAAACAAAAAAATCTTCCGCTTTATTATATAAGTATAGATTTAAAATATTACTATCTACCTTCTAAATATTACTATACACTTTGGCGGGGTCTACAAATTTGTCACGAGGAGACCGAATTGGAGCGGCAGGACTTGACAGATTAATCTTTGAATCTCATCAATTCTACTTACTGCTGATGAAACTATACATTCATGTAGTGTTATAAAGTAAGGCTGTTAATTCTCCATACTTAAATAATAATAAAAAATACGGTTGACTCTACAGGCCATCCCTGGAACTTCCCGCCAATTTCAAATGCAAAGCGCTCCAAATACTACTTATTATGACTTTTTAGAGCTCTTTAAGCTGTAAAACGTAATTTATTACATCATTAGCGATCCCAGAAGAAATTTCAAAGTTATTTAAAAAAAAATACTTTTCTCGAAATTTTACGTTAACGATTTTTCTTCAACGCATCAACCGATTTCGATGCGGTTTACAGCAAAAGACGGAGTTGTTTGAGTTTAAGTGCTGATTAGATTTGTGAATCGATCGTTACATCTACTTAAAAGTTATTTCAAAAAAATAGTCCGAATCGGTTCCAATGGTATAAAAAATGTAAGTTTGGTGAAGCCCTTTCGAACGCCGCCGAGTTCGTTAAAATCGATCCATACATACACACATCCGTATGCACGCCCGCACGCACGCACGCACGCAGTGACATCCTTGTAGGGATAGAATAACTTCCTAGAACCTCAAAACGTCGAGATCTTTGATTTTCGAAAACTCAGGTGAAACTAATAACTTCCTGCTTTTTTGAAAATCATTGCTTTTCATAGCGGGAAGTTATAAATAGTGACAGCTAAAACATTGTCATTCTTTATGACTTCGATTTTAGGCTCTGCGGATTGCGGCTGTAATCATGTTTTTTTGCAGATGTTCTATGACCCAGATCAGTTTGCGTTGCAGCGTATTATAGCTGCAATGTTAATGTGTAAGCTCGAATGGGGAAAAACAACAAAACTTAAAACCATAATGTGATATAGTAGGAAGCTATGCTTTATATATACGATGATTGTGAAAATAAAATCTCCGCTTTAAATGAAAATGTAGGGAAATGAAAATAAAAGAATGCTTACTCTATGACAGAATCGTCTAAAAAGTCGCTACACACACAAAACACTTTCATGTTCATGTTCATTCAACTCAGCTGTTTTTGTTCACGCTTGAGCAATCTTTTTTATTGTTTATTCTACCATGCTTTATATTTGTGCGACACAACGTTTATGAATACAACCGCATTTTGAAAATATAAATCTTACTGTAAATATTATTTGTCTGTAAACCAATTCAAAGTATTTATAAGAAATATTTTAAAAAAGGAACGTACGGTATTTTTTATAGGAATCATGGTAGTTCAGGGACAAGCATTCGCTGTAAATTTCACAGCATGCGTGTATCCCGGGTTAGAGTACGTAGCAAGTGCTGACATACTACGTGTCGTGTACTATTGTTTATTCTGTGCTGAAACTGCCTGTCTGAGAAGATTGTGCGTGTAATTGTGTACACACGTACAAAGTAAAACTTCTTTACGACATATCATTCTTATTTTATTTTATATTTTACATAAGTAGGTTAAATAATAGTACACTCATCCAGCCCCGGCGTTGAATGGTTACAGGAAAACGTTTAATACCGTACTAATTTCTCCACTACTGTCATAAAAAAAAACAAAAAACAAAAAAACCCTCTAAAAGCGAGAGTAGGCCTACGCCTAGCACTGGAGCCTATTAATGCTGTCGAGTAAAGTTACTCCAGTGCGTGTTGGCAGACTTCACATGTTTTCGAAATATTTTTATGACTCACGTTTCATAACTCTCGAGAAACTCGTAGAGAATTTTCTTCATGTTGTCTTTTCTCGATGATTCGACGATGTTGTCCTTCACCGCTGAGTACTTGGGAAATTAGCACTAAAGACTTTACTACAACAATTGGAATAATTAATATTTCGTTTGATTAAGTGGGGATCGAACCAGGGTTGCTCACATACTGTGAAATTGCAACGAGAACTTAGCCACATAACTGTTAACTCTGTAATTTTATATTACAAATATAGTATTATGTTAATAATATTACGCGATGCTCGGGAGTAAAAAGTTAAGAGAAATTTTATGTACAACTGTATCCTAATTATGTGGGATATTGAAAGAGTAAACACTTTTTCGTTACGTGACGAGGGTTGAAAGCATTGATCCACTACTTCTTGTAAAACGTTCAATTACTGCTTCATTCATTAAGTGGAAGTAAGGGACGTGGTACTAAAACGTTTATTGCCGTTTTCTTAATACATTTTAAAAGAAATTTTCGTATTCTATATGAATTGGTCAATAATGGTAAATTTATTGACAGTTACTATTAAATGGATTATGTAAAGCCGGTGTTTTAATGAATTTTATTATAAAATATTGGCATAGTATAAAGAGAGGCCAAGTAGGCTATCTGCGGCCCAATCCGCGATATAATTGCCTACTGTCTCAGAGTTGTCACTGTCACCAAATCATTAGTTTAAAACCCGGCCCTTGCCAAAGATAATAATACATCTCTGTATAACTAATTCAGTGATCATTAGTCGATAAAGTTCAACAATGGTTTTCCTAACAAATACAGAAATGTGTTAAGATTCAGAGCAGTATAATAAATATATATATAATAATAAAAAAAATTGAATAAAGCGACCAAAATTATTGTAAAAAAAACATCGTACAATAACATAAAATTACTAACGCCTGCCTCTTAGACTGTAATCAATTTTTTGTTCTGTTGTTATTATTCGAACTTTACTCTATTTATCTGATTCACAATTAGTCAATTACTTATTTTTAATTGCGATTTTATAACCGTAAGTAGGTACTTAGTTACTATTGTTCCTCTGTTTGATAGACAACTAATACAACAAAAATAAATAAGTAGGTATCTCATCGTCAAGTAAAAATTATATGCTATAATAAGTGACTCGCTTACGTGACGCGCGAACCTCGTGCGGTATTAGCCTCGACTGGCGCATTGAGAAATACTTCGAGATTGTGTTTAAGTGTGCGTGCGGCGCCTCATAGATACTATGGCGCACACATACAAGCCGCGCACAGTGCGTTTGTATGAAGATAACGTACTTCCCCTCTCTTTATACTATGATATTGGGCTGTTAAAATGTCGCAATGCATCATCAACTTTTAATACTGGATATAGGTCTTTCCAAAAATGCCCCGAGTGCCGTGCGTTTTTTGGTGGATTTCCCCATCTCGCATATACGAGGCAGTATAGTGTAATCTATTGGAGGCTATGAGGTCTTTCTAGGTTTTTCCACAACCACCTGTTGCGATATGCAAGGGCCAAAATGAAGTGATATTTTCCCATCCATAACAACTTGTAAAAGTCTACTGATAAACATAGGCCACTCCCGTAAATTGCCTCATAGGTAGGATATCTTCTGTTTTAGTATGAGGTAGTGGATATTTCCTCATCACATATTTATTAAATCATAATAAAAGCGTACCAGATTTTAATCTATCGTTCAAATAAGCACATCTTAATTAATATTTGTTCGGTAGGTACTTTTGCTCAATATTAGGTATGAAATTAATGCAATATTATATTCACGTAATAAATTATATGCTAAGAGCACTAACAGTTTTAATTGAAATTGGTAACTTCATTTCCATCCATTACAGCCCTTCACAAGTTCACTGCTGAACATAGGCCTCCCCCAAGGAATGCCACAAAGCACGGTCCTGAGCCACCTGCATCCATCGACTTCCTGCATATCTTACCAGGTCGTCACTCCATCTAGTGGGGGGGGGACGCCCAACACTTCGCCTGCCGGTACGAGGCTGCCACTCGAGAAACTTTTTTCCCTATCGGTTGTCGGTTCTTCGAACTATATGGCCGGCCCATTGCCAATTCAGCTTACTAATCCGTTGGGCTATGTCGGTCACTCTGGTTCTACTGCGGATATCCTCATTTCTGAGTTTATCACGCAGAGAAACTTCGAGCATAGCCCTCTCCATAGCTCGCTGAGCGACCTTTAGCTTCCTCATCCGGCCAGCAGTAAAGGACCACGTCTCAGTTCCGTATGTCATCACTGGCAACACGCACTGGTTGTACAGTCTCGTTTTCAAGTTTTGAGGTATAGCTGACAAGAAGATGTGCCGCAATTTCCCGAACGCTGCCCAACCGAGTTGAATCCGTCGATTGACCTCTCGGTCGAAGTTGGACTTACCTAGTCGGACTATTTGTCTCATGTATACTCGTCAACAACTTCGAGCTTAATGCTCCCAACAACTACCGGCATAGGTGTGACATGTACATTAAACATGATCTTTGTTTTGTCAATGTTCATCTTAAGACCTATCCGTTGGGAAGCACTATTGAAGTCATTGAGCATAGTGCTTAGGTCCTCCAGCGATTCTGCCATAAGGACTATATCGTCGGCAAATCGAAGGCGAGTGATGTACTCGCCATTGATGTTGATATCGTATCCTTTTCAGTCCAGAAGCTTGAACACGTCTTCCAATGCAGCGGTGAAGAGTTTCGGGGATATAACGTCACCCTGTCTTACACCTCTCTACAATTGGATAGGTTTCGTATTCTCGTTCTGTACTCGGATAGCCATCGTAGCCCTACTGTACAAGCACTTCAGCACTTCGATATACCGACAGTCAACTTGGCACCGCTGAAGGGACTGCAGCACCGCCCAAATTTCAACGGAATCAAAGGCTTTCTCATAGTCCACATACGCCAGACATAGTGGCAATTTGTACTCCTCTGACTTCTGTACAATTTGCCGAAGGGTATGTATGTGGTCTATGGTGCTAAAGCCTTTTCGGAAACCGGTTTGTTCGGAAACTTCATTTACCATGCCGCTAATTAAAAGTACAACTTTCGTGCACTAATTCTAGGTCTAATGACTAGTAGGTTAATTAGTTGGTGCAGTGGTCGTAAATACAGTCGCTGATCATTAGGTCCCGGGTATTCCTGTCAGAAGTTCTCAGTAGCAGCCCAGAATTTGGAAGTTGGTGATGATTCACCAATGTGCCTCGGAAACCACGTAAAGCCTGTTTTCTTTCCGGTCGTGTCAGATTTCCGTCCCATCGGACTATGAGAGTGAGGAACAAAGAGTACACTTGTGCTAGTGCATACATACACTCGGGCACTATAATTCTGCCCTACGTAGATGGCTCATTTCCGTTATGATTAGCCACGGTGACCGAAATTCCGTCTAGAGGACATTATTATTATAATTACAAATGTTTTTTTTTATCACGAAAAGGCGATATTTTATTTTTTTCACTATGTCTATTCAAAATACATCCTTTTTTGGGCGGAGAGCCATTTCATCTTTAGTCCTCCGTGGTGACGTCGGATTTTTTTTTTTACTTATTATAAGCCAGTGCTTGACCACAATCCCACCTGGTGGTAAGTGGTGATGCAGCCTTAGATGGTAAATCGCACTGTCTTATCGTAACAAAAGCCTATTCACTCTTGCCTTGAAGACGCCTAGATTGTATTCGGACGGAAAGATAGACGCCGGCAAATTATTCCACTCCTTTGCTGTACGCATTACAAAAGACGAAGCAAACCGTTTGGTTCTAATGCGTGGAATATCGACAACAAAGGGATTTTGCAATTTTGATTCTTAATCGCTGATTGTTGTTGAGATCTACATACCATAAGGTGAACTGTGGGCTAATTTACATACTTCTATAAAAATATCAAAATATAAATTGATCACATCTCAGCATGAATATTGAATAAATTTGGTGACGTTTAATATACACGTCCTTTCACGTAAAAGGCAATTTCATTGGCTTAAAAGCGACGCCAAGAAAATCAAAGAGTTAAGAAACCAATAAAGTTGACAGTTTTAATTTGAAGCGCTCATTTAACTTGCGCATGGCGGTGAAAGGAAAAATTGTGACGAAACCTGCATATTTGGGAAATAAAAACAACATTTCCAAGATAAAACTGTGAAAAGAATTAATGATTTGAAATCCACTGCAAAATGTAGGTCATTTTAAAGACTTTAATAAAATACAGTGTATACATAGTCACGTGCTTCCATCGACTACACATTAGCTAGTCACTCCGTCTAGTGAAGTGGCATTGGACGGAAATGAAACTCGTAAAAGGTACAGTCACGAAGAAAGGTTCTCGAGTGACCCGTGCCACTGGGTCGAGGTAGTGTGAGGTGAAACCCAGACATATATTAATATGCATATTAATTTATCTATTATTTAATTTTTTTATCTTGATTTTTTTAATGAAGAGCTTTCGTCGAGGTTCCTATGGTGCACACGTTTTGAGCGGCCAATATTTAGTACAATAGATACAAGATGTGTGTAATACAAGAATATCGTGTAAGGCAAACGCTTACAAGCCACTGCATGTTCTGAACTTCTTCATCCTACACCTATGTTAACTTAACCAGATTAATTCTCATTTTTAACATTAAAATCTAATATATCAAGTCCACTGTTTGAAAAACCTCACCTGTAGATATCCACAAAGTACGGTCTTGAGCCAAACACAAGAGAAAAAAGTATCCTTGATCTGGGGGCACGGCAGTGCCCCCGCCAAGTCGAGCAAAAAAGCGGCACGGCCGTACCATCCTTTTCTCGAAGCAGTTCAGGCCATTTTCGAAACCCTATAACTTCGTTGTGGATAAAAATAGAAGCCTGAATTTTAACTAACCAAGTAGGCATTGTATAAATTCGGTACATTTCAAATTTCTTTAAATTTCAACCAGTAGTTTAAGAATTATAACTAGTCAAAATTTCTTAATTTTGTCACTCACTGACTGACCGATCATCAAAACTCTAAGACACTTCTAGCAGACATAGAAGCTTCAAATTTGGAATATAATTATTGTTTAATATACAAATCAAGGAAAAATTAAAATATTTTGCAATTTCGGTCCAGTTTTTGAGATACACTAAATGCATAAATAACTTTGTAATCCTATATAAATATATAGGATTACAAAGTTATATTTGCAGTGAATGAATCAGTGTACGTATATGTATAATATAATGGAATAATAGGTGTAGATAGATACCTCGATATAACTATCTACAAAAAGAAATGAGATGCCATCAAAAACATAACTTGTAAAAAAAGCCAAGTCTCGCAACTCGGTTCTTCTACCGTAAAAAGTTGTGCGATCCATGTAATACCAAGTCGGTAAATTTATTCAGTCCATAGATTGATACATAGATTGACTTGGCAATCGCACTAAACAATCTAATTTAATATAATATGTATTACTTGAGAGATACATTGTCTTTTCATGCGATGGCCAAGTCAATCTATTTATTTAAAACATAAAAGAGTTTTGATATTGATATGGTCACTATAAGATTTTGTTAGGTTAGCTAATTACGTAATAATTTAAGACAGAAGGACCCCTAAGTGGGGACTAAATAAATTAACCGACTTGGTATTACATGGATCTCACAACTTTTTACGGTAGAAGAACTGAGTTGCGAGACTTGGCTTTTTTTTACAAGTTATGTTTTTGATGGCATTCTTTATTTCTGTTGTAAGGAGGGTTGTCAGTTTGAGATGTCCCGCATCTTTCTTGATGCTGCCCATCGCTGGTCAAAGTATTTTACGTCTGACGTACACGAGTAGGTTATATCTGCTATCTATCGGATGCCATATAGCTTTTCCATGATATTTCTTATAATCGCTTTTTACAATACCCACCTGATGAAGGAGGGAAAAGACGATATCCTCGATTATTATTCAATAAATATACCCCTTGAACGTTAAAGGCATAAGTGAATGGATATTTTTCTGACTACCGTATTTAACATCTAAAAACTTAACATCATTTTATATTAGGTTAATATGAGAGAGAAAATATTATAGATAATATATTTTCTATTATCCGTCCATTATAGTCTATAAGGGTCTGCGGCTGAACATAGTCCTCTATATTGAGAAAAGTGCTATGCTTGGCAGGCGGGCAAAACCAGTTTTTGTTTTTTAAGTTATAAGGAAGAATGAATAGAATGGGTTACTTTGCCCATATCCGCTAGATAAATAAAATGATGTGTTTTACCTAGTTTGAAGAGCAACACCCGCCCTCTCTCAATTGCTTGCACTATCCCCGTCACCAATAATCCCAACACCACTACTCCCAACACCATCACAATAGGAAAGTCACACCACCGATGATAATACGACAAGTGTCTCGCCTCTACACGAGACATCCTCAGGTGAAGCAGACGCTGCGGCGTCAGAGTCAGAGTCGCCTAAGTAAGACTTATCATTTTATTAAGCCTAAATCGCGCTAACAAAGTTCCGAAGTTAAAGCAGTATATATAGAACAGCTCCGAACTACCACTCGGAGCGTTGGCCGCTCCCCGGGCAGAACACCTTGCCCGGCGGGAGATCTCCCCTTTTCCTTCCACCCGCCACATATTTAATTAAACGGATACCGGAAAAATAATTTATACTGACTTTAATATTATCAGGAATATCCTGCTGCTGTCAATCATGTTTCAGTTTCCCTTTGTCGCTCTGACAAGACGATACGGCTTAGTTGATATTATTGCACCGTCACTACACGATAAAAATATAATCGGCTATTAATTAGTTGAATAACAGATGAAACCTCAATTTAAAGCAGATATTTTATGCAAACGTCAAATATTCATGATCCAGTACGAACCGGATGCTGCATATCGTGATCACGTATTACCAAAATGTTTGTTACGTGAGGAGCATGTCTCCTTTTGGTTATACTCGTAGGAATAACACAACGTGACATTAAGGAAAGACATGAAAATGGTCACAAAACGAAATGTAAAGGAATGTAATTCTTTAAATAATTTTCATTTTTCTAACCTTCTTATTCTCATAAGCCTATTAATATTTCACTGCCGGGTTTTACCAAGTTACGAGGAGTTTTTTATTCGAATTGAGAGGGGATCTATGGTTTTGATAAACATTATTTAATTAACAAACAAAGAGTACAAGCATTATTCAGCTTAAAAAATAACTTAAAGTTATATTTCTAAATAAAGCAATAAAAAAATAGAAGAAAATTGAACGTCAGGCAGTAATAGCCAGCAAGAAGGTAGGGATAAATCCCTATAATATAATAATTTTATTATTTTGTTATGAAGATTCTATATCATTTCTTGATCATATGAAAAGAAAAGAAAATATGAATGATATGGCTAGTATTTTGAAGACAATCAAGCAACTATGACATATGTGTATTTTAATTAATAAATGTTTTATGAGTAGTACAATTGAAACAGTATAATTATTCGATAATAATTTATGTCAACAGTTAACGTATATTTATGTGGTAGATAGAGGCACGCTGCAGCTTTTTATGGTTGTAGAACGCATGGGTCGGCTCGACCGGGGTAGGTCCAGGCTCTCACAGACTACCAGCGTAAAATAACAGCTTAATTCTGCTGTGTTTGTGAGTGTAGAACCGGAGGTCCTTTTGACTGGACACGATGGATTCCATGTTAGTCCTTAGAGACGAGAAATGCTGCTTTCCTTTAAAATGCTTAGAACACCTACCGTATTCTCTACAGAGAAATAAGTGAAACATTGTCTGCACGAGATCTAAAACTCCTGACGTACCTGGCCATAAAAGTGAACGAGAGGTCATCAAATCTTAACATAGTAGCTATATACTCGTATTAGTAACTTTGTTGTTAAAACCTGGATTAAAGTATCACAATAAAGTTTTGTTATAACAAACAGTTGGCAGCATACAAAAATAAATAGGACAAATTTTACTTGAATTTTAAATTTAAAACTACTTAATACTTATTATGTATACTATTATGTTCCATATTAAATTTTGTATGTTTATCCAAGCACTATATTTTTGGAAAAGAGTTACCTGCACTGGGAATCGCATTGAGGTTGCTTACGTAGTTTGAATGTATTAGCTATAATATCTTAAAGGTAAATTACGTACTTTTAAATAACTTACTTACTTTTTTTTTCTAAAAAACGTTACCTGGGGGTACACTAGGATTTTCTCCTGTGTCGTGGAGGCAGTTTACAAACATAAATTGCACAAGGACAAACATCCAGACCCGGAACCATTATTTGTAGGCCATACAAATACTTGTGCCGTGCGAGATCGAACCCGCGGCCCCCAGCGCAACAACTGATTGCTAAGCCACTGCGCCACAGAGCCGTCACTTACTTACTTTTTTTTAATCATAGATTTCTTTAATAGTTTAAAAAAGTAACTCATATAATTTTGTTTTATTGAAAAAATAAATAGAGTAAGAGTAGTTACAGCCTATATATGTACATCGAACTGCTTGTCGCAGGCCTCCTCTTTTTTTGAGAGAGTTAAAGAGCGATTAATCTGCAGCGTTGCTCTAGAGGCTGAAACAAATTTAGTATGAAAGTTTGACTCAATCGGTTGAGGATAACTGTTTAAAATTCTGTTGCAAGTTAAATAATTTTAAACAAGGCCAGTCAGTTCTAACGCATTATTCCAATTTTCAGTTAATATTTGTGTTTTATGATTGTAAAGAATATTTTTCCAAAACAGAGTGTTTAGTAGAAGAAAGGACATCTTATAAAATCTAATCGTAAATATCTTTGACAACTTCATTTTTTTTCGCACAAGAATATCAGGAAGAGCTTTTTCACGTCTTCCCTTGAGAGCTGGTCCAACAGCACCCTTCGTTATATGAATAAGCGAGAGCATGTGGCACTAAACTTAAACTTATAGATAAATACTAGATCAACAGGCCTTAGCCATTTGTTTGGGAGATCCCTTTTTTAAATAATGGAAGCTTAATAAATTTGAATAGAAAAATTTACTATCTACACGTTTATATATGTAGATTAAACTGTTATTTGGTGTTAAAATTGAGATATTTGAGTCGAGTATTATTATGTAGACCTAAGTAAATTTTTTTTACTTATTATAAGCTAGTGCTTGACCACAATCCCACGTAGTGGTAAGTGGTGACGCGGCCCTAGATAGAAAATCGCACTGTCTTAGCGTAACAAAAGCCTATTCACGCTTGCCTTGAAGACGCCCAGATTGTATTCCGATGGAAAGATAGGCGGCGTGAAATTATTCCACTCCTTTGCTAAAGCATTACAAAAGTCGAAGCCAACCGTTTGGTTCTAATGCGTGGATTAGAACCTGCCGACCACCTAGTCGTCCGAAGGTGGAA
Source organism: Parnassius glacialis (assembly GCA_033319125.1). NCBI lineage: Eukaryota > Metazoa > Arthropoda > Insecta > Lepidoptera > Papilionidae > Parnassius > Parnassius glacialis. The sequence continues at coordinate 11,711,068 of JAVANC010000009.1, forward strand.
AGGAGAGGGAGGAATTAAAGCATGTATTTCCTGCGCACACTCACTGAAATGCATCCTATAGAATACCGAGAGACTGGTTACTCTGCGCCTGTGCTCGAGGCTGACAAGATTGGTTTCAACCAAATGAAGGTCACCAATGAGCCTCTAAGCACGTCTATCCACTAAATTCAAAGCTGCCAGGTGGCACTTTACAGCACCAGCCCATATGTGACAGCAGTACTCCATGCACGAACGGACTTGCACTTTATATAAGGAAAGAAGCTGCCCTTGTATAAGTACCGCCGCACCCTTGCAAGGACACCAAGTTTCCTTGCGGCTGCTTTGGCTTTGGACTCAATGAAATGAATAGTTGAGATTCGGAGAAAATTCAACCCCTAACAACTGCAAGCGGCCAGTATACTATCAGGATACATTCCGGAAAGCTCCTAAGCCAGGATGAGCGGGCTCCTTATAGCGAGATCGGAATCACTTTATTCGGAGATTGCCTGTGAGATTCACACGCTCAACAATAGCCTCTCGTTCGGGCTGAATTTGATCCCGACTGGCCTGGACACTTGGTTGGTATCTCTCCACAAATATGCTGTCATCTACATACCCATAGATACCGGGAATGAGCAGATCATTTATATGCAGCAGGAAGAGAGTTACGGAGAGAACGAACCCCTGAGGAACTCCGGCGTTTGTCGCGGTAGGACAGGACGAGCAGTCATCGATGACAACTCGGAGAAATCGTTCTCTCAGAAAGTCCTTGAATCAGTCAATCAGGCCAGAGGTAAAGCCGTACGCTGAAAGCTTGCCCAATAAACTATTGCGCCAAACCCTGTCAAAAGCCTTTTGATACATCGAGGGAAACAGCAAGCGGTTTGTTTTTAATTTTACAAACGGCTGTGTAAGTCCAGCGGTGATTGGTTGCATGTTTTATCGCCCGATGCAATCGCTCGCTCCTTAAGTATGGAGCAGTTGCGTCAGCGGTCTGTATAAATAGGAGTTGTTTTGGCTCGCCGCTCACTTAGCGGTCAGCCACCGCAGAGTCTAGATTACCTGAAGATGCCTCATGTAGAGGCGAAACACGTATTGTATTGACGTCAGTGGTGTGTCTTTCATAGTGTAGTGGTGATGGGAGTAGTGGTGCTGGGATTAGTGGTGCTGGGATTAGTGGTGCTGGGGTTAGTGGTGACGGTGATAGTGAACGCAATTGAGGGAGGGCGGGAGGTGCTCTTCAAACTAGGTCAGACACATCATTTTTTTTCTTTTTTCTTTTAAAAAAAAAACGTTACCCCCACACTAGGATTTTCTTCTGTATCGTGGAGGCAGTTTACAAACACAAATTGCACAAGGACAAACATCCAGACCCGGAATAATTATTTGTATGCCATACAAATACTTGTTCCGTGCGGCATTCGAACCCGCGCCCCCCAACACAGCAACTCATTGCTAAGCCACTGCGCCACGGAGCCGTCAATTTTATCGAGCGGATTTTATCGAGCGGATGTACGCGAAGTAATTTTTTACCAACTTTAATATAATGGACTTCCGCAAAGTAATGCCTAATTCTATTAATTATCATAAATATTTTACTTACTTATTTACTTAGTAGAGTAGGACAATATTAAGGATTACTTTAAGCAATAAAAAGTGAAAAATAAATTAAAACTAAAACTTAAAAAAGGCAAACAAGTCAATATGTTGTAGTTAATTTAATTATTCATCTTATAATAGCTATACTTATCAACAGTGGTAGAGCCACGCGGCTTTTGCTGTCGCACGGATGGGCCGGCTCGAACCGGGGTGGTACCACGACCTCACAGAAAACCAGCGTGAAGTAGAGGTTTACCTCTGCGTTTCGCTTGGTGAGTGCAGGTGGCCGGAGGCCCTTTTTACTGGGAATGAGGCATTCCATCTTAGTCCTCACGGGTGACAACGCATCTACATTTTGATTTGTAACAGAAGATAGATGTAGATGTCTATGGGCCGCAGCAACCACTTACCATCAGGTGGACTGTGTGCTCGTTTGTCACCCTTATCATATAAAAAAAAAAAACTCACATATTTCTAACCAATGAATGCAGGAGCGAGGCAGTCAAACCAGCACCCGGAACGTGTTATTACACTGGATGCGAAGAGCTCTTTAGACATTTTGCGTGTAATTTCTTCACAAGCTGTATCTATAGAGTGACTTACAATACGCTTTGAATAATGTGAGTATTGTAATTTTTCTCGAACCAGTTACGTCCCACCTTAAACACCATATACTAACTTTTTATCGAGTATTTTTTAGCTCATGTTAAGCAGCGTATGCCTTATAAAGACTTATAGGTTTTTTCTTATCATACAGAGGCACTCAGCAGCACCATGTCATGTGCATAACTTATACTGTTCAAACATACTTCGTTAATATAGCATCCGACGTGCATGCTGCTGAGCGCTACTGTCAGACCGTTCGCGCGCTTTAAGTAGTCCAACTAATCTTAAATCATGTAATTATGTGTACGGTTGAGACAACGTTTTTCACCATTTAATGCATTTGATGTCATACTCGTAGTACTGAAAAATACGTACAAGTTCAGTACGAAGCTTCAAGCTATCTTTCTTTTTGAATATTTACTTCATAAATGAGGTTTCTAATCTTCATAATTAAGGTTATCGTGTACTCGCGGTGTAAGACTATCCACTACCCCAAATCATCCCGTGGGATTCGTGAGAGGCGAGACAGGGAAATATATCAAGAGATGGACAGCTGCATCTTTCTAATAACAACTTAAAATATTTTTTTTTTTTAGTTGCAAACCCGTTTGAAAAGCGTGACAACTATAGCAAACATCTCCCCTATGAGGGAATCTATGTGGTAGGTCTATGTTTAGCAGTGGACTTTAATAGGCTGTGACGGTAAATAATGTTATTAGTGTCATAAAACACCTTCAAGTAAAAAATCTTCGTAATAATTGGAAAGTAAATATATAAAATTTTTATATCAGTGTCTTCTGAACTTGACTGCGACGATATTCTCCATTATTGTTCAATAATTATAACCGTTGACCTTCTTCATATACATAAGTGATTATCCTTCATTCAGGATAACGTATTTAATATTTTAAACCTTACCACCATTTTACATCAGGCGAATATTAAGTGAACCAATATTATTGATAAAAATATATCCATCATCTATCTACGTCTAAAGCTGAACATAGACGTCTCCTATATATTGCCTTATAGCAGGGATTTTGCCATAAATGCCAAGCTTAGCAGGCGGCTTGAATCAAATGCAGTTTTGATTATTTGAATATTTACCTTTATTATTTACTTATTTCAGTTTAGCTCTGTCGCAATCCACGAAATGATATTATATGGGGTAGTAGATAGTGTTACACCGCCACTACACGGTTATAAAAATAAATAGTTAACAATTATTTGAATAACAGATGTATCTTTATATAATGCAGATATTTTATGCAAGCATTATACATTCATGATTCAGTAGGAACCAGATATATCCAAATGTTTATTACGTGAGGAGCATATTTCCTCTTGGTAAAACTCGTAGGAGTAATACAACGTGATATAAAGGAAAGACATGAAAATGGTCACAAAAAGAAATATATAGGATTGTTTTAGGTTAATTATTTAAATAATTTTTATTTTTCTATCCTTTTTATTCTCAAAAACCTCCTAATATTTCACTGTCGGGCTTCAACATTAAGAAGTTACGACGACGTTTTATTCAAATTGAGAGGAGACCTGCGGATTCGATAAACTTTATTTAATTAACAAACAAAGGGTATAAACATTATTCCGCTTAAACCCATATAAAGTATAACAAGACAGAAGAAAATTGAATGAACGTCAGCCTTTTTAACAATAATAGCCCCCGCAAGAAGGTGCGGATAAATCCCTATAACATAATAATTTTAGTATTTTATTATGAATATTGTTTATGGTTTCTGGTTCATATTATAAGAAAACAAAATATGAATGATATGACCTGTGTTTTGAAGACAATCAACTAAATATAACATATGTGTATTTTAATTGAAAAATGTTTAAGATTTGTACAATTGAAACACAGCATAATTATTCGATAATCATTTATGTAGTAAACGTATCTTTACGTGGCAGAGCCACGCTGCAGCTTTTCTATGGTTATAGCAAGAATGGGTTGGCTGAACTGAGGTAAGACCACGCTTTCACAAACTTCCCCTTACTGGACTGTGTGCTCGTTTAATAAATTAAATTAAAATGTCTGCTTATGATATTGAAATAACTAGCTGCTACTAATCTCAGGGGGTAATCTGTATGCTATTAAGACATAAATAATAGGATGGATTGTTAACTTAAATTATATATATAAAAAAACGACGGGTTGCACTCCGGGAGTACCGGCAGAAGTGAAACTTGAATATTAACGTTGTGCATTTTTGATATTTTGCAATGGCGAAGATTATTTATTATTATTTTTATTTCGTTATTTTCATTCGAAATTATTTGTTTGGTAAACCTACACCCCACATGTGCTTATTGTGATGTTATGAAAATATAGGTTAATGCTATAAAGTATAAACATATTACAAATATTACATCTATAATGTGTAAGTACATATTTATCTATATTAATAATTTCGTCAAGCAGCAAGACTCGATCGAAACCTAATCTTAATAATAAAATTGTATTAATTAATAAATGAAAATTTATTAAACCTAACTTACTTCCTCTCCTACGCCGCGCCGGCTGTCTACTCTCCGTCCGTCTTACGAATTTTCGATCAGGACACGTGACCTGACGCGAGTTTAACATTTTTTACCTATTACAAAAAGTGCACAACGCCGCTAAAGAAATTATCACTTCAAAAAAACTTCCGAAAGAAAAAGTTGATGATCTCCACACGGCTGAACAGATTCTCTTGAAGCATAAATTAGATCACTCTCGATCAAGTCACCTTTCAAACAAAAAAAAAACTTGATCTAATTCGGGTCATTTGCTTGAGAGCTTACTATGCTACAGACAGATACACACATACACAGAAACACAGATACACACATACACAGATACACACGTTAAACATATAACACCTCTTTGTTTGCGTCGGGGGTTAAAATGTATAGAGGTTTATTTTTAGTTTAATTTGTAATGGCAGAGTGGTAAAAAGCTGCTTATGTATTATAATTGTTTGAGGTGCCCCAGCACGGGGTAATTTAAAAATAAAAGGAAAAATTCGTTCTATTTTTATAACGTTGTTCCGATGTACACCTAATAATTTAGTAGAAAAGTATTTTGTATGTCGTTTGAAGCCTATTTTTTTGTATTAATAAAAAAATATATAAAAATTGGAATAAAAATTGAGTGCTATATTCTCCTTCGTCTATATATAATTTCTCTTACAATTTATATTAAGGTTTTGGAATATAAAGTTTTAGATATAGGTGGCAGAGTAATCTGACTATCGTGCCAAACAATGATACTTTGTTCGATTTTCTGACACATTAATAAGACAATAACAATAAACTATATGTAGTACACGGGACAGCAAATGGGTTAACTTCTGACTTGGAGAAATAGAGAGCCCGGCCCACTCAACCATTTCAGGTGACTACTGGGAACAAGATCTAACAATATTTATTTTATGTCACAAACATTGATACGGAATAACCTCTTTATTTATTAGCCATTTTCGTGATGAACGTTATAGGCGATTGTGGTTTCAAATCAAATGCAATCCTTCGTGTTTAATTGAAGCACATCACTTATGGTTAGGGCGATTAATTGTCGTCACTATTTAAATGATTATTTGAAAAAAGTAATTAATCCTGTCCTAAATAGAAATTGATATTTTGGTTAACCTAAATCTTCTTATACCTATGACAGCGAAGCTATACGAGAAGTAGCATACTGACGTATTCTGAAAGCAAGTTGAGAGAAATTAAAATACCAGTGCTAATGGTAGTCATTATCTCAAATAGGTATTTTTGATTATGCTGAGATCTTTACTAACAACAGGTAGTGTTGTGGGTATGACAACAAAATTTTAAATTGTTTTTTTTTCTATATTTTTTCAGTCATGTCCTATTGGACTTGAAAACCATCGTGGTTCCGTAGTTTGACCATTCAAATGTAATAGCAATTCATTTGAATGTAGAACACAGATTTACGATAGTTATGTTTATTTTCTTATTTTTACATTCTCACAGACTAATGACATCGCCATCAGATCCTATATTTATTACTGCTCAATTACAGTTCATTATTGATAAGACGCTCAAGTTAATCGATTTATTATTCCAATATTTTGTAATACTATCTTTGTTTATCCTAGCCGATCCCATCTGAATCATGATATGATCATAACAATTGGTAAAATCAAGAATTTTGTACAACCAACTTCAAAATAAATTATTAAGGATAACTCAAAAACTACTGGTCAAACCTTGATCAATTTTATATGGGACCACAAGAGTAGTAGCAGCTTTCAAATAAAAAAGAATCATCGAAATCGGTTCACCTAGAAAAAATTATGAGGTAACACACATAAAAAAACATACAGTCGAATTGAGTGTCTCCTCCTTTTTGAAGTCAGTTAATATGCCCTCTCTGCTAATGATTCTATTTGCCATGTTTTATAACCATTTATTGCCTTTCTTGACTGTTACCAAAGTTTTGTCTTTTGTCCATCAAAATAAAGACAAGCGCTAGTCAACGATCGTTAAAGCTCATAATCGTAGAATGTCCCTTGGCTGATGCCGCAGGCATTAGTTGATTACGGCTTAAGTCTTGTAAATCGGACCTTTTCTTTACTCTATGAACATAATTTTCATCTGAGAATTCTTGCTAGCGAACTGTGAAAATTGACGTTTACTTATAATTGGATGTGTATAGAAAGAACAGGACATGTTCCGGACTGTTTGTCAAAACTTTGTTATATCCGGGACACCTTTAAATATAAGCGATTAAAATATTTGCATTTACTTATTGAGCCGATCACATAGATTTTTGCGGTTATGCCTAAGTTAATATAAAAAAAAATTGAAGATAAAATAAACTAAAATCTTAATAACGCCACATTAATAGATCCTGTTCAGGCGAAGCCGGGGCGGGTCGCTAGTCCTTTGTGAAGCCGAAGTTGTACAAACAAATACGTGAACAAAATCTACTATTTGAACTTTAGGGGATGTGAAAGCTGATGAAAAATAAACATAACTTCTATTTATTTGCTGAATTGCAGTTAGCTTTAAATTGTGACAAATAAACAATTTTATTGCTATATTCTTTCATAGCAACTTCGTTGAATGACGAAGTGCATTGAAAGTAAGAGTGTTTTTTACTTTAAATACACCTCGTCAGAGAAGAAAGAAGACCTCGAAAGAAAAAAAATATATAGATAATAGAAGTAAAAATTCAAGTTATAGTTGAAACCTATACTATATACGTCCCAATGCTGGGCACAGGCCTCCTCTCTTTTCTGAGAGGGTTTTAGAACCTTGTTGTGAAATGTTCGTCGCGTTGCTCCAATGCATGTTGGCGAACTTCACATGTCTTCAAAATATTTTTTTCTTATTTCTCAGATATGCAGATTTCCTCACGATGTTTTCCTTCACCGGCGAGCACGTGGTAAATCAACAATTAAAATGGCTATTAACAATTTCATTGGTTCCAGTGGGGATCGAACCCGGGTTGCTTGCGTACTGTGAAACTTACAGCGACCATTAACCATCTAAGCTACCACGGCTCAGAAAATCTTACTTATTTAAAATTGAAACAAACATTTCACTCGAAATTAAACACCAAACGAAATCATTTTAGCTTTACAACAGAATCGGTTAGCGCTGATTTTCAGTGGTAGAGCGAGAAAACCCCAAGTATGCAGGGATTTTATCATTAAAAAACTAGATTGATTTATAAAACTAAAGAGACTGACTTACAGATCACCTGATAGTGACGATTGCAATCCATCGACACCTGCAGCCAACTTCAAATAAATAAGATTACAAATGCGTTGTTACCTTTGAAGACTAAGCTGGAATCACAGCCTGTAATTACTTATAATGGCTCTCGTTACCCTTTAGACCGGAACGCAGTAGTGCAAACACTGTTATTTGGCAGCAAATAGGGACGAGGGTGGTAAAAGGAGTCCATTTAACTAGATAAATTATTGCAATTGCAAAGTTACTTAAAATTATTGTGCTAATATTTTAATTAAGCCAATCTAAATCTCTAAAATTATAGGTAAAGATTGACAGAGTAGAATTTATAGGTGAAGATTGACAGTGTAGTTTTACACGTGGTAGTGCCATGCTGCAGCTATATTAATAGTATGTTTTTAGCACGAATAGGTTGGCTCGACCGGGGAAGGACCACGCTCTCTCTGAATACCAGCGTAAAATAGCAGCTTAACACTGCTGTGTTTTGTATGGTGAGTGTAGAGACCCGGAGACCCTTTCTACTGGAAAAGAGGTATTCCACCTTAGTCCTCACGGGTGACAACGCATCTGCATTTTGATTCGCAAACGAGGATAGATGTAGATGTCTATTGGCCACAGCAACCACTTACGATCAGGTGGGCTGTGTGTTCATTTGTCACCTATAAAAAAGTAGAGTAAAGTAGAAAACAGCCCACTGCTAGGCACAGGTCTCCTCTCATTTCTGAGAGAGTTTTAGGGCAAATAAATGTTCGCCGCGCAGCCCCAATGCGCGAATTGGCCAACTTTACATGTCTTCGGAATATTTTTTTCTTATTTTTGAGACATGCAGGTTTCCTCACGATGTTTGCTTTTAATTGCCAAGCACGTGGTAAATCAGGATTTAAAATTGCAATTAACAATTTCGTTGGTGTCAGCGGAGGATTGAACCCGGGTTGCTTGTGTACTGTGAAATTTACAGCGAGCGCTTAGCTTAGTGCTTAGCGCTTAGCTACCACGGCTCTTGATTGCTGAAGCTTGACAGAATTACAGTTAAAAGTATAATGAAATATAATTTCATATTATTCTATTGTCATATTATTTAATTGAAAGTGACGTTGCCTTTCCGCCAAACAGCTCTGTCAAATAATTTTAAGCGGAAATTGCGAAAACGCAATCTTCATCGTCGCAAGCAGAAAATATGACACAGCGTCTTTTAATTTTAAGCTTAGGGGATATAAAATGTAAAGTAAAATTTAGCAGCTTTTATACTTGATTACAATAACTAAAAACGTCCTCAGTTTAATATTACACCTCATTTGTTAGCTTTAACACAAAAACCAAAATTGCTTGTTCAAAAGTTTTCATTATTACTTGATTCTTTTTTTCATTTTTGTTCAATACATATTCAACATGAACTCATATCTGTTATAGAACATGCCGCTAAAAGACTGATTGGTTTATCTGTGACATGTCCGATAAGTGTAGTAGATGGTGGCTGCACTAGATGGAGTGAAGACTTGGTAAGAAATGCAGGAAGTCGATGGATGCAGGTGGCTCAGGACTATGCTTTGTTACATTTCTTGGGTGAGGTCTATTGTTCAGCAGTGGACTTGTGAAATGGGTGAATTATATAAACAATGTAATTGCTTAGGGTGACTTGTAGCAACTAAATTATTAAATTACCCTAAAATAACGCTAGTAAGTAAGTAATTTAGTGTTATCTTCATTAAAACGAAGATTAAGATGAGTTTTTCGTGATTCGGAACAACACATATGAATCGTTTAGAATTTCGAAATAAAAGACCGAATTGGGTCTAAAATATATAAGATTACTCTAATAAGTAAGTAATTACGACGAAAAAAATTCGGGCTTACAAAAGATCACAGAAGCTACGGCATCGTTACGAAAAGCCTATGGTTAGCGGCACTTTTGAGAAGTGGGAAAAAACTCACTATTACCAGTGTCTTTATCGTCCGATACTATAAGTCATTATCCCCTTAAACCTCCAATACTATAGATACATAAGCCCCTTTAAACTAAGAGCTTTTGGCATAAAGGCCATGGATTTGCGTTTGCATTACTTGGCACCGACCAGATGACCTTACATAGACCAGATGTAATGGTTGCAACTAAGTTATCGCTCGCTCTTATTAAATTTCATAATACGGCCATAGTTCGTTTCTTGCTGGCACTACTGATACTGTTAGCTATCTAGGTGGAAGGACCAATTTGACCTAAAAAAGGACTTGTCTACGTGACCATCTGGGTAGTTACTACGCTCTTCCCTATTTCTGCCGCCAAGAATTAGTGCGTATAGCCAGTATGATTACATACTGTGAGGCATTCCGTCCTCCTCCGCCTTAGCCCTTAGAAATGACAACACATCTTTGCATTAACGTATCGGCCTGATTTTTTTGAAGTTGGTTGCACGTACGTGTATCTATGGAACGCAGTATCTACTCACCATCAATGGATTATTCGTCATCTCTGCAATTTGATAATAAATGTAAATTTTAATTGTGAGTCTTGTTATTATGTGCTCTATGGTAAAGAGAAATATAATGAGTAAACCAACGTCTGAGAATTTTTTTTTCAAGGGCATGTGACGACCGTCACCACGAAGTATACCCAAATTATTGTGTTAAAAGTACGGCGGACGCTTTAATTTCCTGAAAACCTTTTAGAATTGTGTGGAAGCTTGTTCCCTACTTTTTAAATGGTGACTTTTTTATACTTCTTTAAACTGAATCATTTTCTAATATATCTTTTCAATTTACATATTTTATTTTATTTTAACAGGATGTCTCTTTAATAATATTAGAAATAAGTTATTATATACTTAATTAAAAAGCGTTCTTTTGCTTGTTGTTTTGTATGTTTTGAGATAAAATAAAAAGTGAATTAGTAATTTTTTTGTAAATCTTCAAATTTACTTGCTTTTTGATTTTTTGCTTCATAAGCAAGTATTAAATTTAGAATTAAATTTATTTAAAATAAAATAACAATAAAAAATCACCTACTAAAGCGATTGGCGTTGTGTTGCAAACTGTAAATTAATATTACTTTTTCTAGTTGAGAAGCTTCCAGAAAACAATATGTACAGACATAATTCGTATTGGTTTATTCGTAATCGGACCTTACGACTATATGATAAGGATGAATATATTATTATCCTGTTGTGAACTAGCGAACCTGAATCGCACTCGAGTCGGGTTGAATCTCAAGTCGGGTCTGGCTTAGGTAACTATTTATCAGCTGTTTTCGAAGTGCCTAGAAAAGGCAAGTGTTGGTCTTTATGAAGAAATAAGTCGAGGCGATAGATTTTCCCATATCCGTGCGTATCGTTTCATATGTCTAATCTGTAGAACTTAAATCTACAGTGTTCAGCCGAGGAAGGCTATACTGATCATAAGAGTATACCATGCGTTATCCTTTATATCGGCTACAGTCCTTGTGGTGGTAGAATCATGACTCCGCGTCACATATGCTTGGAGCATGCCCTGCGAGGGAACGTGGGCGAACAATCCTGGTGCGCCCGAGATGTTGAGCGAGGATTAGGCTTAGCGGATCGCGGCCACCTTCTATGAGTCAATAATAGTCCAGAAAGAGGTTGATAGCTGAGTGGGATTGGGAGATGAAAGATTCCAATTGGAGACAATGTCGCTAAGAATTGTATACTTTTAAAGATATTGCTACACTACCATAAACGTAGGTTTCTGGCGATTTTATACTGTCCCCAGAGTGTTAGGACGAAACCACGGCAACTTAACCATGGGGAATGAAGATTTCGGGGCCCATCGACTACGCTGATGGTAACCATCGTAAGGTTTGGGCTTGTAGAAGTCCGTATAACGATATCATTGCCCGAAAAAGTCGAACAAGAATGTCTTACGAAATTTCAAATTTTAAATTCTCTTAGGAAACGTGCGCCGGTAACCGCGTAATTAATTACTTTGAATACGACTCTAAGCGACCTACGACATCTGCGAAATAACTTAGCGTATAAATAAACTTTTGTAGAAATTGCTGTGTGGTATGTGAGTATGGGGAATAATGTATCTATAATATTGATCTCTTATTATGAATTGCATTTTCACTCATCGTAACACCAACGTAACTAAATTTTGGTGTCACACCAAATTCCGAATAGGTTTCGTAACACAAAAAATATACTCGTAGTTTTACTACATTTTGTACTAAATTTACATCTAGAGCAAGAAGATCGATCGGAATTGTCTCACATAATACAATGTCAAAGGCTATATAAATGGCACGGCTAAACATGCCATAGCGTGAGTTTTTCGACTGTGTTGACATGCAATGTTTATTGCCAGTGCTTCAGCTATCATCATGATTGTTGAAGTAATACGTACATTGTAAAAATATATACATGTCATATCAATTCCCTTAAAAGGCCTTTTATTTGAAAATCTTTGCTTGTTCTTTGTTTGAATTTTATTAAAGTCTATTCACAGCCTGAATTATTTACTCACCATTCAGATGAAATGTTAGCTTTCTTGCTTGCTGATCAGTGGAAAATAAGTTAAAATGTCTCTTCACCATCGTTAACTATATAGATAATTTAATTATTACCTTTAAGACTTTACTTTCATCCGTGTTTTTTTTTTTCAAAGAAAATAATTATATTAATTTAGTCCTGCTATATTGTTAGTAGTAATTAGATATGATGGGATTGACATATCTCTTCGATAAAAAACATTAAAATAAGAGAAAAAAAGCTATAGATAACATGTCAGTTACAGGAAACAGTAGGTATTCTGTTATTTATGCTAGTATTTTATATGAGTGTGATCCTTTCTCAGTCGAATCGACTCATTTGTGTCGCAACCGTAATACAGATTTTTTTATAAGATAAGGG